>OX335646.2:23229545-24670280 GCA_946894095.1 Incurvaria masculella
ACAGTTTATAAAATTCATTTGCAAAAAGGTTAATTAGTTTTTTCGAAGAAGGGACGAACATTTGCAAACAGTTGTAATGTTTTGTGTTGTAAAGGGGACGATGAAGATATACATTTTAAAGGTATCATTTTTAATGTTATAAAAAGGGATGATGACAAGGTAATTTTTTAAAAGAGGTATATTGTTTTGTTAGTGATGAAAACGGGACGATGAAATGCTTTATTTGCAAAAAGGATTACCTATTTTCTTAGTGCTGAAAAGGATACGATTGAACTATGTCGATTATACTTGTTTGGACAGAGATGGTTTAATTAAATAATAAGGAAGGAACCTATATTACACGGAGTAAGTTGCAACTGCAAGAAAAACACCGAAAATGATAAATGGCAGAAGATAAAGTGTAATTTGAACTTTTCATATCTCTTGAAGAAAATGAAGAAATATTGTTTGGTCCACATTCCCAGAAAGTAGAGATAATCTCGCGTCTGTACGAGGAGCCAGACGACGTGGACGCCATCACCGGAATCTACGCGGAGAGGTTCATCGAAGGCGGATGGACCGGGCCGACGCTGTTCTGCGTCATGGTACGCCAGTGGCAGCTGTGGCGTCGTTCCGACCGCTTCTTCTACGAGCACGGCGACCAACCCACCAGCTTCACTCTGCGTTAGTCGCTTTATTTGTGGTCACTCTCATTAACGATCAATCTCATCATCTCTTCGATCAGGGAAAACATCCTTGATATTACCTTGTATCAAAAATGACGATGGCTTTTTACACCTGAATAATTTAGATCATAATTCCTATTAATTTAGAATAAGATGTCATTATAGTAGTCAAGAGTTTGCTCCTCACCAATGTATATAATGTTCTTATAATAATGTTCTTTGTGAGCAGTAGTAATCAATCAATCAATGTAAACTAGTTTGTAAGTATCACTGGAAAAAATAATAATACAATGACCAACCTGACGAAGTTTCTTGTCGGCTCTTCTTCGCCAGAAGTAATCGAACCGACAGGAAAAAAAAAAGACGAATCCGAGTGTGTAATATACATCTAATGGAGGAAATAAAGAAACTGAAACTGAAACTGAAACTGAAACTATTAAAAATGTGTGCTTTTACCGAAAGTCGATCGTTGATATCTAAGATAAGATGATCGAGTACACATGTTTTGTTAATCAATTCGTGAGTTTATTCTTATAAACTTTAAGAAAAAGAACTGCAAGCAATATCTATTAATTAGTTGATTATTTTTAACCGACTTCAAAAAAGGAGGAGGTTCTCAATTCGTCTGTATGTTTTTTTATGTTTGTTACCTCATAACTTGCGCCTGGGTGAACCAATTTTGATGATTATTTTTTTATTAGAAAGCTGGTGCTTTCCGTGTGGTCCCATGATAATGATATTCATGAGAAATTCATTTAAGTCTTAAATTTTCATTAAGTATGTGCGCGACAAATGGACGAATAACTCAATATTGCGCCAACCGATTTCGAGCATTCTTTTTTATTGAAAAGGACATGTTCAAATTAGTTAGTGAACTTCAGTAGCGCTACCATGAGTTTTGATAGTTCATAACGTTAAACGTTATCGTACAAACGCCAACTACGAAGTTAGCTTCACAATCGGTACCATGAGTTCGAGCAATCGTAATCGTATGGTAATAGTTATCGTTTCGTTGAAACGAAACCGGATACGAATAAATAACCATAGACAAGAGTGATTTTAGCTAAACATCCAAAGAAGTTCTTCAAGCTTCAATAGTGATTCTCCCTCTTTCACGCAGTTTTATTGGAGACGACACTATTGTGACACATTAGCTACGTTCAAAGAGTATTTGCTAAACACTCTATTGATATTTGTATGTATTGTTGTAATCTCACGGTTCCCAGCTTAGGGGCTTTCCTCTCAAATGTAAGGTGTAAATAAGTGGGGATAAGATTTGTTTAGGGTCAATAAGAAAGCGAAAAAGAGTTAGTCACAGATGAAAGTGAAACGCTTTTTCATGAAGTCATCAAACATCAAATGTTATGTTTGTGTCGTCGCACTCGAATTAGAATAATTAGAAAGGGAAAACACTAGGGTGACTCGGAGCTGTCATTTCATGAGTACGCAAGCGTTGTGACTCACCAGTGAGTCACCGGCTACTCACAGGTGAGAACCTTATGAGTAGACTCCCTATACATGCTTTCATAATATTCTCACCTGTAAGTTACCGGTGGGTCACAGGTGAGTCACAGTTGACTCACTTGTGAGTCACTGGTAACTCACTGTTGAGTCAAAATTATTTTACCTGACTGTCATTTCAGTAAGTTCAAAAGGGTTGTGACTCACCGGTGAGTCATCAGTGACTCACAGGTCAGTAGACTCCGGTGTGCGTGCATGCAGAGTTGTAGATTGGTTGTCATAAATTGATATAAATTGATATAATGTCATAGATTGATATCAGCTTCGGGCAGATCAATTGCAGCATCCATGAAACTGCGCATTGTCGCTTCATTTAGCCTGTGCGAATCACGTAGTTCGTCCTTGTAAGCCTCAATGACCATTCTCCAAGCGAAATAATTCCGTCAACACATTTTATTTTCACTTCCGATGCGTTTAAAGCACTCTTTCACCGAGAGTTTAACAAGTGATAGACGCTTACGTTAATAGTTAAACGAAAATAGTTTGACGTCTGTCAAAATGTAACTCGTGGTACCGAAATGTATGGAAAAGGTTTGCCAACGTTAGACGCAACGGATATTCGTTCCGTTTCAACTTTCGTATAAACGTCAAACAAACTCATGGTACCAAAATGTAGTTCAATATCGCCCGCAAGGGGCGCTGCTCATTTTCCCATACTAAATAGCTTACGGTCAACTATTTCGTAGTACGAAAAAGTTAAACGTTAAAACTCATGGTAGCGCTACTGATTCACTAAAAATAAACAAAAAAAAAACCCCTTAAAAAAAAGCACTAAAAAGTAAAAAAATAATTGCCATTTTTGTACTGTGCCAGTCAAGAGAACCTTTGCTTTCGGCTGACAGCGACTCAAACTCTTTTTAAACCTTTTTCCCTTTTCAAAACTTTTTAGTGCTTTTTCTTTGAAGTCGGTTTGTATCACTTGAATAGTCGGAATGCAAACTGTTTTCAAGTTATGGACTTTATTTTGATTATGATATTAATTTTTGATGTGCACAACTCAAAAAAATGTGACGATATGTGGTTGACCCGACAGCACAACTGAACGAGATTCGCAAGGCAAGCATCGCCCGCGTTCTGTGCGACAGTGGCGACGGCGTCAGGAGGATACAGCCCCAGGCCCTCTACCGGCCCATGCTGGGGTACGTGACCTTGCCGATTGGGCCATGAGCAGAACAATGTATCACTCAAATAGTAGATGTTTTTTTTATGCATTCGTGACGAAATGCACTTATCCAACCATTCCCCTACTAGGTGGTAGGGTTTAAGCCCGCCCGGGTTGGTACCATCGCATTGGATGAAAAGATGCTCGAAGCGGCAATGACAAATTGTCCGAGTTTTCTATCCAGTTCAATGAAGCCGTGCTAATAAAGGGAAGGTCCTGGCATGGCACCTAATTCCTTCGGCAATGTGGTGTTTTGGGCTAATATCATAACGGTCGTTGTGTGGTATTAGCCATCCATGTCAGCTTGCATAAAAAAACCAAGATTGTGCAATGCAGTTGTAAATCATAGATTTAAACAAAAAATAATCCGTAATAAATTTACTAATTATTTTCTTTAGTTTTTCATCTTATTGATCATGGATGGCATGCTATGGCTGGAGCTCTACACCCCACATAGGAGCTTGAAACCATGCCAGATCTTTTCTTATATTCCGCGGCTTCATTGAACTGGATGGAAAACGCGGACCATTTTCATTGCCGCTTCGACCATAGTTCATTGAATGCGATGGTACCAACACATTTCGGATTAAATCATCTAATAAATAAGGATTTCAACCTACATTTATACGAGGAATCCGACCCACAAATGACGAATCCGCTAGTTTCCTCTGACGACATGCCTTATAAGAAATGCAGTGCGCAAACTAATATTATTTTTACGTGCCGAAACACGTGTTTGGTTCTTGATTTTAGATGTAAATATTCAGACATGAGGGTTAGTACAAGGTAATAGTTCAAGCTATGGTTTAAGCAGAGGTAACAACAATGAAACCCATTTACCCCTAAAATAATAACAGTGAACATATATAATTTCAGAAATCCAATCATCCCTTGCGACCAAATTGAAGGCATCGACTTCCGTGCGTGGAGAAATGACAAGTGTTACAAGGATAATGAAAAACAATCGGATGATGCTTACGACAAGGACGTGTTTGGATACCAAAACTTTGTTCGTGGACGGAATTATGTCAACCCCAGCCAATTTGGTTACAGTATTGGTCCATATGGAGACGAATACAATTTAGAAGAAGAAAGAAACAAAGATAACACATATGTGGAAAACGACGACAATGTTACAAACGAAATGAATAAAGAAGAAAATGATAAAGTACTATCCGGTGATGAGACACCTGCCCTCGTAAATGGAAAACCGAAGGATAACAATGAGACTAGCGAAAATGACACAGCAGATAAAGGCACAAGTGAAAAGGCTGAGAATGGAACTGATTTAAGTAATAAGGACAACGAAAGTGAAAGAGATGAAGGATACAATAGCAGTGTAGAAGATCAGGAAGAACAAATGTATGGATTCGATGAGTTTGCAGGTTATGGCTAGCTCGACAGTATTCAATTAACTTATTGGTGGACAGTAATAGAAGCAGCCTCACTTTCGTGTAACATAATTTTAATAACAGTTTAATTATTATGAAAAAAGCTGTGCCTATTTATTTTGTAACGAATTTAATGTAGCAAGCATTGGATATACCTTCTTTGAGCACATAATAATTCATTTAATATTTGAACTTAATTAAAAGAGTATTCATGTCTCTTAATCTGTAATCATTTGACGTCTCCAAATAACCTGTTATAGGCGTGCCTTATACAATGTAACTTTACTTTATGTAAGCATAATTAATGTGAAACATTATTGCATTCTATTTCCATAGCTTAATATGATGGAGAGCATCTCTGTCTGCACGAAATATAATTATATAACTTAAGCGTTTGCAATATGAAGTAGCCATTATGCCTCAAGCGGGTTACCGTATTTCAACTTATTTGAAGGTTCAAGTTTGGCTAATACCCAACTGACCGTCAGATATTATGCTAACACACCACATGGGAACAGGTGTTATGCCAGTACCTTCCTTATTTTGCTCGGCTTGATTGAACTGGATAGAACTTTCATTGCCTCTTCGACCATCGTTCATTCAATGCGATGGTGCCAGCCCGGGCGGGATTAACCTAACCTAACCTAACCTAATCTAACCTAACCAAACCTACCACCTGGTAAGTAAGGAAGGGGATCTACAGTTTTACGTGGAATCCGAACCACGGCCAGCCTCAAAGGTTGAAAATGGTGTGCCATCGAGAACCTTACCGCTCCTAGAGGCGCTTCACCAAGCCCAGTGGCACGACACCTTGCGAAATGATAGTCTCTGCAAGGTCTACATTAGAACAAGATGATGCCATTACAAGTGATAGGGTGTAGGGATAGGATGTAGGGTGAATCTAGAACTTGATTTACAGCTAATCAATATATGAAACCAAGGCATTTTAAGGCTGTTCCGACCCATATAAAGTTGTTTGCACACATAACGCAAAAAGTATTGCACTTTAAGCCATAAATTAATAATAAACGTTTAATATAGTCATATTACTTGCAGCGAAAACAATTTCACAATTTCAGGATTATTGGTTTCAGGTGTAATAAACAATTACACCTGAAATTGTGAATATGTTTTCGCTGCAACTACTGTGGCTATTTTTAATATTTTTGACGAATTCTTGCCTTTATGTGCAATACTTTTTGCGTTCTGTGTAAAAAAAACATTGTATGGGTCGGAACATCCTTAAGCAGGTATTACAGGTCCCATTAAGTTTTTAAGTAATATTTTAACAAAAGACAGGGAAAAATGTCAAGCGTGTACATTCTTCAAAAAATGTGTTTTTAATTATATTGTAAATCTATTCAGGGGTTACAATACTATCGTTTTCCTTTTGCTTAAAGATTGAATGGCGGATTTTTTTAAATCCTGCTACAGATGATGTAAATACCAAATATGTTTGCATGCATTTTTTAAATCCCGTAGCTATACTTCAATGTAGATATGTTGTAACCGCCAATTATTTTTTTTTACTCTATCCGTACCAATCCGTTTAAACAACTGCCTGAAACCTACGGAAAATACAGATAGACGGATACACGTTTTGTTCGTGTGGCTCTGACGTTTTAATGGTGTATTATGATTCATATGCGAAACTGAACTGGAAAAATAACTGCCACTTACGGTACGTAACTTTCCCGATGCTCCCATTTTATTAACGGCTTTATGTTGTTCCGTTTAGAGCTTACATTACTATTACGAATTATTTTTTTCGGCTTTAATCACCGTACATTACACTGACTACACTGCCCTGTCTAAAAGCGCTAATGGGTGTTTATTGATCCAAATGGGCATAAAAAGGATTGCTATTGCAGGGATGTATGAATTACCACGCAGATTCCCGGATTTTGGATTTCGCATTCCTATTATTTCTGACAATTTTTGTTTTAATACGAGCGTTTTTTTTTTTTTCAATTTGCCAGTATTACATTAATATGACAATACAATCCTTTTCTTAGCCCTTAGTCCCAGTTGTCACCTAAATTGGGTTTTACGCCAAACCGATCGACTGGCGTTTTCAAATGTATCGAGAAATTTAATAGCGCCCACTGCGTTAAGCAAACTAACATTTGCGAGTCCGAGTTTAAAAGCTTAAGTTCGGCCCGTAAGCACCTGAAAATTTCGCCTCCCATACAAACGTAGTTAACTAATCATTTGAAAACCAATGTTCCAACTTACTTGATATTTGGTATCTAATATTAGGCTACAAATATCTGTGTCTGCATGCCTTTGTTTTTTCGGTAAATGTATTCTGGGTCAAACCACAGAGAAAACAAAATTCGTATGAAGATTTTTATTTTGATTTCATTTCATTCGGTTTGTATTTTTCAAAAAAACAAAAGCATGCAGACACAGATATGTGTTACCTGATATTAGATATTAAATTTCAATTTAATTGAATTAAGATTATTAGGATTTTGCAATTATTGTCACATTTGTATAAAAAAATCGTTCGTAAATGTTCTTTAAAATTTCATTATTGATCGAGATTGATTGACATTATTAATTAAACATATTGTCCCAAAGAAAACTGGTTTCAGGGTCGTCTGGGTCTTTTTTATGCGACCTGACATGGATGGCTAATACCACACAACTACCGTTATAATATGAGCCCAATACACCACATTCTCGAAGGAATTAGGTGCCATGCCAGGACCTTCCCTTTATGAGCACGGCTACATTAAACTGGATGGAAAACACGGACAATTTTTCATTGCCTCTTTGACCATCTTTTAATCCAACCCGGCTTAAACCCTACCACCTAGTGGGGGAAGGGGACCTACAGTTTTACATGGATTCCGAACCATGGAGCAGCTCGCATTCGTGACGAAATGCACTTATCGAACTCGGAAAGAGAAAGACAGTGGTGCATGTCGGAATTGAACCCAGGCCTCTGGTACGCTAGGGCAGTCTGCGCGCCACTAGGCTACGAGCCACTCAAATGTAACATGTTCTAGTATTTTTTTTATTTGCACAGAAACTAAGTATTCATTGAATGTTCATTGATCCCTTTCAACGGTGGGTATCTATTCCAAACTTGTAGATATCTTCAAACAGTTTCCGATCGCATTCCCGGGATTCCGAAGGTTTGTTTTGGTAGGCAATAAAGCCGGCTCGCCGCTCCGATGGCCAGGAGGCCGATTCTGGGAATTCCGAGCACATGAATCAGAAGTTTTTACAGGAGAGGAATTTCAAATTAGACGTTACTTGGGTATTCTGGCAATCGATCGCATCGCAACACGAAATGAATAGCACGAAATAAAACATTTCTATGTGTTCCGGACGACTGTTGGAGCAACCGTGTCCTACACTGGCGGCCGTGGACAGGAAAACGGAGTGTGGGAAGACCACCCGCAAGGTGGGACGACGACATCAAGTGCGTCAGCGGAAAGCAGTGGTTCCGTACCGCTGAGGGCCGGGAGGACTGGAGAAAAATTAGAGAGGCGTACGTCCAGCAGTGGACGCAAACACGCTGACTGACTGACTGACGGACATGTGTTTCCGAATTCAGCACTAACGAACAATTACGTACCCATTTCCGTCCTTTATGTAACTAAACAGATAATAACACTCCGACCGTCATGATGTTAGTCTAATACACCACATGGGAACTAGGTGACATGCCAGGACCTTACTTTTATTGCTCGGCTCCATTGAACCGAATGGAAACGGATAAGTTTCGTTGCCGCTTGGACCATCGTTCTTTCTATGCGATGGTACCAACCCGGGTGGGATTAACCCTACCGCCAAGAAAGAATGAAACACACTTTTAAGTGGAGTCCGATCCACGCCCAGGCTCAACGGTTGAAAACGTTCACCCATCCAGAACCCAACCGCGCTCAGAGTTGCTTCACCCAACTTATCGAGTGGCAAGGCATTGCGCCCCTTGCTGTCAATCGCATAAGCGATCCTCAAATTCATCATAATATATCGGAATTAATTTACCGATTCAGTGAGTATTCAGGAGTGTGTACTCCGTATGTAAAATTATGAGCGCAAGAATTAGCCTTCAGGAATTCCTCTTGCACGATTCTGGCAATTCGGCGATGTTCCGTCTATTCTAAGGCGGACATTGTTCATATTGAGCAGTGGGTAGCCACCCGGAATGTGGAATTTACATTGAATGCATAATGTTTATTGACTGTAGAAAGGGTTTGGATATTGTATCGACGCGTGGCTCATAGCTCAGAGGCGTGTGGACTCACCTTCCCTGCCAGAAGTCATGGGTTTAAATCCGGGCCCCGTCCATACACCGCTTCTTTTCTCTTTCTGAGTTTAGTTACATTTCTTTGATGTTCAATTGTTCAGAATCCATTTGAAACTAGAGGTATTCTTCTCCTACTAGGTAGGTAGGGTTAAGCCCGACCGAATTGGTACCATGGCATTAGATACAAAAATGGTCGAAATAGCAAGAAAAAAAGAGACAAATCGACGGACGGAGGAGGCTTAGTAATAGGGTTCCGCCTTCACCCTTTGTATGTATGGTACATTACCTCCCAGTAATGTACCTATGCGTAAATGTATGTATGGTACTAGGAGTAATACATTTAATGTGAAAATTACTTCACTTGTATAATTTCATCCTTAACTAACGACCTTAATAAATATTTGTTTATTATCAGCTGAGTATACTTAAAATAAATAAAACTAACTTTCATATTGCTTTATGATTTTATGTGAGCATTAATAATAAAGTTAGCGTTAAAATGGGCTTTGCGGCTACGTTAAGTGTTTCGCATTCGGAAGGTCCATTTAGTTTACTTCATTATGGTGGTGCGAGGGAGTACCTACAAGTAAGTAGGGAATGTGAAATGTATGTATGTACAATCGACCGTGAAGCCAGGACACATTGTGTCCTTGCTTCACGTCGATTGTTGAAGTATCATTAAAGTTGTCATTTTTAAGCAGCAACTTGTCGCGCTATGCCACAAATCAATGGCTATGCCTCATGATTATCTCACAAAGGCAAGCCTTTTTTAACCGACTTTAAAAAAACGGAGGAGTTTCTCAATTCGTCGGAATATTTTTAGGTTATATTAAAAAAAGGGGGGCCCAATACAAAAATCGTGATTTTTTTATGTTAAATCTTGTACGATGGTACCGAATCCTTAGTGTGCGAGACCTACTCACACTTGGCCGGTTTTTGTTATATGACTGGACATGAATGACTATGGCATACCTGCTGTTGTGATGATTAGCCCAACACATAACATGCCATGACAGGATTTCCTTATATCGCACTGTTACATCTAATCGGAGGGAAACACCAATGAGCAAAAAACCTTGGTTGTATTCGGTTTGGGAAACGCAGAAAATTCAATTATTACTATTATTCATATTATTAAATTAAAACTTGGCAGGATTAACCCTATCAAGTCGTTTGTAAAGAATTCCATGTTTTACATTCAATCCTAACCAATGCCTATCGTTAATCGTTAACTAGCTGACGACAGCTAGTTAACGATAGCAGCAGCCCTATTCCTGGAATTCCGTAATTAGGATTTAGTAATCCTGAGTCTGGAAAACAGCTTTTATAGCGGTTTTCAAAGCGATTTATTCAGCGGAAACCGATGATTGAATTAAAAATACTATGCTCTGGAATCTTTTCGTCAAGAAAATCGGTTTGGAAAAGCAGTTTCCTAGACTCAGGATTCCTGATTCCTGATTACGGAATTCCAGGAATACGCCTGCTGGGCTCGCGGGAAGAGGATCAAATTCCGAGCCAGGCGTCATCTTTACTCGTGCAGGCTATACATGTTATATTCGATGTTTGATTGTTCAATCTTCAAAGAAAAGGGAGTGGACTGTATACAATTTCTTGAATCGGTACCTCCAAATAATCCAGGTGCTGGTTCTCCTGTCGGCTTCTTGATTCTGGTTTTCCTTGACAAACCTTGTGCACAGGTCCAGGGTCGACCCTTGCTTGAAAAGTGGAGCACTGAGCACTGAATGGCACTGCAGCTACTCTCTTGATCTTTGATGATTGAATGCTTGTATAATTCTTCTTGATTGCAACAATAACCACTTTTATGTTGAATTTGATGTTGCTGCACCGAGGTTGGTTCGAAAAGTAACAGTTTTGGGAGTAGGTAGGTAGGATTGGAATTTCTCTCTTGTATTAAAAAGATTTTAATAATTTTCTTTCTACCCCCATTGCCATGTGAAATTTAGTGATACCATTAAGAAATAATATTGCATTTGTGGCTGTGTGCACAAACAAACCTTATGAATATTATCCAGCAGTCAATGTCCGCAACGCAGATGAAGCGTCAAATAAATGTATGTAGGTATAATCTTAAACACTGTGTTAGTAGGAGGCATTCATTACGGGAGGAGGGACTGTAGGAGAGTTTCAAATTATGGGTATACATACATACAATGGTATGTTTTGCTGGTTCGGGTCCAGCCTAGCAGTATATTCGTAAAGTATTCTTTTTACTAGGCTCTTTCTTCAATTAATGTGTCCTTGCTTCACGGTCGATTATACATACATACATGTCTCATTCCTTGGAATAAGCGACGTACCTGCTTAGTACGAAAAAGTATATTTACTTGAGAGAGTGACCCTCCATGCCACTCTCTACAAGCATTGATCACATTTCACGGATTAAATGAAGATTTTTCCCACAGTACGCGTTCAATCGAAAATAATAACCTTCTATCTGGGCTTCCTATCTTAATGGAGCACCCTCTTTTAGGATAAACGTCACATTGATGCGAAAGAAAATTGGAATCGTTTTAATTTAATAACGTTGATAAGTAGGTTCGGAAAGTGAAGTACGGTAGGTTTTTCTCGGTGTCAATTATGTCAGGCACTTCAGGGCCGAGATTTGAACCCGCGGAGATATTCGATTATCCGCTATCCATCGCGGATCCATCAGTCTGTGAGGTCATTTGTTGTAGTTTCACTAACAAAATTTTAATTAATTTTAATAAAAAAGAAAAGAAAGAACACAGGATCTTGATCTTCTGGGAAAAGAACAAATCGGCCAAGTGCGAGTCGGACTCGCACACGAAGGGTTCCGTAGAATCGTACAAGATTTAAAACAAAAAAATTAAATTTTTTGTTTGGGACCCCATTTTATTTTTTTATTTTACCTATTTGTTTTTATAGCGGCAAAATCAATACACACTCTGTGAAAATTTCAGCTGACTACCTATAACGGTTCATGAGATACAGCCCTGTGACAGACGGACGGACGGACGGACAGCGGAGGCTTAGTAATAGGGTTACGTTTTCACCCTTTCGGTACGGAACAGTAGAAAAGCAAAATTGATAAGTTCCGGCAATGTTACAATAAAACACAAACAGTCATATTCAGAGTGAACCTATCAAAATTCAGTACGGGATTAGCACCGGACTAACCATACAAAAAACCGGTTGAGCGCGACCTCAATACTCGCACTTTAGCACTTTACTTTAGTCCGCCCACTCTGGTACAAATAAGGTTACGAAGACAAATTTGGTACCGACCTTCACAATCTGTGTTCACAATAGTCTCCCTGTATCTCTACACAACGATTCCCACGATTCCATCGTTGCTCCCATGATTGGAAGCACTCTTAGGCTGAGATAAATAGTCGTCACCGAAACTAATGCTAACGCAAAGTAGTACTTTGTGACGTCACTTTGACACATTTTGAATGGACGAAATCTCAGGCTGAGATAAATAGTCGTCACCGAAACTAATGCTAACGCAAAGTAGTACTTTGTGACGTCAATTGGCATTGCTTTGAGATTTCGGGGGAACGGCATAACGTATAATATGCAGATCGTATAATGTCATATTTTAACAAAATTTTAAAACCATGCACAACGTATAATCGGCAGATCGTATAATCTTATACGTAGTGCATGAAGAAGTCCAAAAAATTAAATTACTTATTTCTCCATGCATAACGTATAATAGTCACAACGTATAATGCTATGATCTTTATTTAACAAAAAAAGAAAACCATGCATATCATATAATCCTAAAATATTTCATACGATAAGCGCCCTTATGAATATATTTTTAAAACGTATACTCGCACGCGACTTTTCGACCGTCTCAATTAGCGTTGTAGCAAATTGTTACTCTTCAACAGATATCGATTCGTAGCAATTTCAGCCTTAAATGTATCGTTGTTAGGGCGCTTTATGCAGTGCTTCTTGGCATATTATACGTTCTGCATGGTTTTCTTTTTTTGTGAATTCATGTTAGGCATATTATACGTTGTGACTATTATACGTTCTGCATGATTCAAAGAGTTTATTTTATTTTTAAACTAATGCACAACGTATAACATTATACGTTGTGAATATTATACGATATGCATGGTTTTAATTTTTTGGAAAAAAATACTATTATACGTTGTGAATATTATACGTAGTGAATACGACTCGAGATTTCGTCCATACAAAATGTGTCAAAGTGACGTCACAAAGTACTATTTTCCGTTAGTCTTAGTTTTTGTTACGACTATTTATCTCAGCCTCAAAGTAGTTCAATTTGACGTCACAAAGTACTACTTTTCGTTAGTCTTAGTTTCTGTTACGACTATTTATCTCAGCTACTATTATTACTAAATCGTCCGGAACTAGCTCGTTCAGCACCGCGGTTAGAGCTTACAGCTTCTTTGACCTCCTTCCGCGTTCCCTTGAGGTGCAACTTCATATTGGGGAATAATAAAAAGTCGCAGACTGCGATATCGGGACTACAAGGTGGGTGCGGCAACGTTTGGAATGCATTTTTTCCCCGAAAACTCTTGCACATTAATGAGAAATGGGCCGGCGCGTTGTCGTGATGCAAGATCCAGGTATTTATTTTCACGACCCCACTAAAGAAGTTGCTTTAAAAAAACACACATAAAAAACAAACGAAGCGCGCCATTAATTTCAAATATCGAACGGAAAGAAAGAAAGTTCCCAAGCTAAATATTTTTTGAACCACGCAGAGTTGCCAGTTCCTGAGATATATCCAAGTTCTCGGGACTTCATCTCCAAACTGCGCATGACCATAGACTACCATAAAGATCTGTCAACCAATATTACTTTACGACCGAAACTATTATACCGTACCTGTCTCTTTCTTCGCTTGTCTTTTTCTTCGTGGAAAATAAAGACAGGCATTAGTGTCGGCTTTCCGGCCGCAGTGCTATGCAATGCGTTGAGACTGAAATGTAAACGAATCTCTCTGTAACAGTGTGCGTCCATTTTATTAAAATAGGCGTCTATCGCTTTAGGCGTGATCTGTGGCCTAATCTCGCGTTTAACTTGATGACTGGCGCTCGTGAAATTGTATTCCTTCCGACTTTGAATTATTTCTTAACGTAATACATAATATATATAGCGAAAGGAACTTCTATCCCACCGGGTGTCCCACGGCATTTTTGTTTGTGTGTATTAAATTTACACTAGAATTAGGTACATTGACGATGGCACTATACAACCAGATTTAGATTAAGCTCGTATAATTCATAATTATATTTTTTTATAGTTTCTCCTTATGTTTTTCTTGTGATCGGTGATATTGATTAATAAACTACTTAAATTTGAATTAAGTTTTAAACTTATTTTGTGACAGGCAAAGTTTGTTTGCCAGTTCTTATATGCATGGAAATAGAGCAGGCGACATTTATATTTTTGACATAGACCTAGCATAACGACTCTTGACATGTTCAAGTGTAGGTTACCTACCTATGAATGCAATGAAACAATACAATACAATATATCTCTTGTATTTGTTTGACATAACCTAGGCCCTTGGGCTCATTGCACACAAAAGGATCAGTCGAGATACAGGCGACACCGCCTAGTTCGAGTGCCTTTCAGCCACAACCTAGACAATGTGAAGTTACACCGCTACCCGCATCTGAAAATCTTCATGTATGTTTCAACAATACCTACTTTGCATTTCTTGCATGTAAAAAACCTTTTTATTGCGAAATAAATAAATAAAAATAAGATTAGAGGACATTATTTTGAGATATTTTTTTTTCTCGATAAAACAAGTTTAAACACTGTATCGAGTTCATAAAATTAGAATGCAGAATAAATGCGATTAAAGAGGAGTACCTACGATCCTCTTTAGTGGTAGTGTCAAACAAATTTCAGCGGTTTCAGCCGTGATCCGCGACTAAATGAATGTAAGCGACGACAATGCCTCGCCCCGCCATTATTCCAGCCTACCTGAGTTGAAATAAAACTGTCATTTTCCCTCGTCGCCTCTGAGGTAATTGGATTTCATTCGTCTTTTCCTCAAAAGCGGCCTTACCGCGGCACATCGCGGGCGAAAGTCAGCTCTACGACAATGCCCATTACAGAGCGTTATTGCAATCGGGGAGGATCTCAGTTCGGTGTCGCGCAGGTGAGGCAGAAAGGAATCTCGTCTGACAAATGTTGTTCCATCGTCTGGAGATTCATCTCCGGCTATTGTTGGGGTGACCCCGCCTCCTTCCGCCCCCACTGTCAGAATATACAAAGAAATTAAGGTACTAATAGGGGCACTTTGTTTCGCCCGCGAGGCTCTCCGAAAGTCGGCCGCAAAGGCCAGAATTTCAATCGTGAAAATATTTTAAAAATAGGTCAAGTGGGTGTCGGACTCGCACACGAAGGGTTCCGTACCATAGTACAAGTATAACACAAAAAAAATAATGCCTTTTTATTTAATTTTTTTTTTTTTTATATTATCTATTTGTTGTTATAGCGGCAAAATAAATACACACTCTGTGAAAAATCCAGCTGCCTACCTATTACGGTTCATGAGATACAACCCTGTGAAAGATGGACGGACGGACAGGGGAGGCTTAGTAATATTTCATTTTCATTTCATTTCATTTATTTAAACTTTTTGGTAGTCAAACTACACCAAGTTAATAGGGTTCCGTTGGCACCATTTGGGTATGGAACTCGCACACGAAGGGTTCTGTACCGTCAACACCAAAAAATCACGTTTTTTGAATGGGCCCCTTTATTTTTTATTTTACCTATTTGTTGTTATAGCGGCAAAATAAATACATACTCTGTGAAAATTTCAGCTGCCTACCTATTACGGTTCATGAGATCACGAGCCCTGTGACAGACGGACGGACGGACGGACGGACAGCGGAGGCTTTGTAATAGGGTTCCGTTTCACCCTTTGGGTACGGAACCCTAAAAACGGACCAATGCGAATCTCACCTGTGCACCAAGGGCTCCGTAAGAATGTGTAATTTTCGGGCTATGTTCAGGCGCGTTCAGCGAATGGGAGCTACACGGGAAAATGCGTCCGAGTGACACTTTTGCACCGACACTTTTGCTGTCACATAGACAGAGCTTCAGTCGTCCCGTCTAAATTTAATTTACGGCCGGGAGGTTGACCTTCTTTTTCACGAAGAAAAAGACAAGAAAAGAAAGAGACAAGTGACGATTCTGTCGTATTTTTAATAGGATATTTATAACTACAAAATAACCATTATCCGATTGGTATCCTTTACAGCTGTGAAGGGCCTTGCTTCTATACATTTTTATTTAGTTGCGAGCACTAAAGAGAAAGGATTGCGAGTGTCAAAATATGCGGCTTAAATGGCCTATTTTTATCGCGTTACTTATGCTGAGATTGCTTGGGTTTTCCCAAGACCCAAGCACTCTTTGAATCTCAGGGAGGCTTAATTTTTTTTTATTTACAAGGGCTAGGGGTTCTAGAGATTCAATCCTCCCGTCAAATCGCAGGCGAGCACGGAACGAATTTCTCAGTTCCGTCAAAAAATCATGCGGCACATTTTGACATTCGCACATAGATCAAAATCTATACGATACTTACCGTTGACCTAGCTAGAATCAAGAACCATGCAAACATGAAACATGCAAACAAGCAAAGTATAAGCAAGATCAGGATTAATCCGAAAATCGTTCATTTATAGTTAGCTCTGATTAATGTCGTTTTGGACTGATTTCAGGCTGAACCAAATTTTTTTTTGGTATAAAAAGTATTACATGTATTAGTCCAGGAAATAAACTATCTTTCTGCCCAAATTTCGTCCAAATCCGTTCAGCCGTTTTTGCGTGATTGTGTAACTAACATCCGAACAACCAAACATGCAAATGTATAATATTATAATAGTAGGATTACACGAAAAAAAATCTCCTAATGGACGAACTGTCTACATAGAAATTTGTACGGAACCCTTCTGACCCGCAACTGTCCTGTTTTTATATCTGTTTCGATTTTGCTGCACACAAACGTTGTATTAAAAACGTCGTCCCTTGGAAAAGATGTCACTCATCGGTGCCCCAACCTAAGGCCGAGCGTGTCAGACCCTCGTCGCACCCAGCAGACGTATAAACAAGGCTAACCATCCACTCATCCAGTCAAATGAATTCTTACACCTTTAATCCCCATTGACATGTTAAGCAAAGCGATACATTCGGTAAAGCCTAACGTAATAAAAACCCTCGCCACATTCTGTTTTACTAACAGTTTTACTTATCTAGTACAATATATATATAGTTTAATAAAATTTAATGAAAATAATAATGGTATTCATTTTAATTACTGGCATTTTGTTGCTCTTCCTATAACTTGGTAACAAGCATACTTATACACTAACACATACACCCCTTTATCAAAAAATACTCACTACTCTCACACACACACACACACACACACACACCCTCACACCCACCCTCACATATCATGTACCCTCTCGATTGTATCTCTGTAACTTAAGTGTTTAAAATACTTTTACAATTTGTGAAACTTTTAATTGGCCTAATTTTTTGTAAACTACAATATGACGATTTATCTTCTTTATAAATAAATTAAAAAAAAAAATTGTTTTGCATGTCAATTGTTTTAACTTTCATTGAAAAAATCCAGATTAATAAAAAGGATGAAGGATGAAATTTTTCTTTCGATATCCAGGGAGTAATGGCATCAGGATATGGAAGGATTCTATATGTTTTTTTCGCGGTCCCCATACAAATAACTTCAACAAAATGTATGGGGACCGCAACAAAAAACATCGGAATTTAATATTTACTTTTATGAAAATGGTTCCGTTTCCGATACAGATTGACCTACTTCGGTTAATTTTTATTCCATATCCATTCCCATTTCACCGTAATTGTATCATTCCATATCCAAGGATGTGGAATGTTGCAATCACATCAAAAATTTCTAAATTGGCGCCCTTGTAGGAGGAATTTTATCACCCTTGAGGCTTTAAGGCTTCAAGGAAGAAATGCAGTATATGTGATTAGCACAGTGACGTATGCGTTGGCTCCGGGCCAGGGGCTCTCGGGTTTTATCCCCAAGAATCGCGCTTTGTTCTCGCCTAGGAAAACACAGAAAGGACATGAACGCTTCGAAGTTTTTGCGGCTGCCTCAGTCGGCTGTTCAGCGCCGAGTTTGGGTAGCTGGTTTGACCCGAGGGACCTTGCTTCGACGCAGTATGTGGGTCGCCTTTCGGGTAACAGACGAATAAATACGAACTGTACGAAATATTGTACAATAAAGGCTCGTCGGAACTGCATATTTACGCTGTCTTTCCGTCCACTTTCTACCTTCGCTCATGTAGATAATGCACAAATTAACAATCGAAATTCCAAAAATAGAAACCGACCGGTCCCCTAGATCCTTTATCTATAGGGTAGGTAAACAATTGAATGAACTTCTTACGAGGTATTTCCCCCTTAGTACAACTTTGGTCCTTCAAACATGGTTGTGAAGATATAAGACGGCCGGTGTAATTTTCGCAACCCCTCTGAAAGTTCGAAATCCCATGGACGTCGTCAGGCACCTCAGACGTCCTGGCGTACGAACATAAAAAATATGTTAAAAAAGTAGTTTTTTTCTCGATGTTTTTAACCTTCCCACACCCCTATTATACATGGTGTTTCATAATTGTATGTAGTACCCAAAAGAGGCATTTATGGTTTGAAGAACTGAATCGGAATGGCAGTATTTTTTTTATCTGGTTATACAATGACATCTACATTAAAGCATTGTAATCAGATTTTAAAAATATTTAAAAAACGTTCTTGGTCTGAACATACGTCGGAAGCAAGAGAAATGTCCAAATAAAAAATTTCGATCTTGCATACATATAATAATCGTTGAAATAAACGATGCACTTGGTTTGTACGAAAAAGGATATTTACTTACGTCAACCTAAGACTGGCTCTAGCGTGTGATGCCAAATACGGTTTTGGTGACCTATATTGGAATAATTCAATCTTTGCAGTCAACGTCCGCATGAAAAGCGTTATTTTTTTTTTATCTATAATCTTAAACACTGTGTCAGTAGGAGGCATTGAAAACGGGAGGAAGGAATGTAGGATAAATGCTTCACGGTCGATTATACCTACCTTTACCTATATTTACTTTTCTGATACAGTATCAACCAAGCAGGTAAACCTCCTGTGCCACAAGCACTAAAAAAGTATTATATCATATGTGTATTAGATTATAAGACATTCATGTATTGATTATATTATTTTTAAAATGTAGATGTGTACATTTGTTTTGTGATCTTATTATCGGTTAAGTTATTACATTCTAAGCAAGGTTAGGTTAGGGATGGCACCTACATTTTTGAAACACCGTGCATCGCGTGTTGGTAAAAAAACCGGCCAAGTGCGAGTAGGACTCGCATACGAAGGGTTCCGTACCATCTTACAAGATTTCACACAAATTACCATTTTTGGTGTGGGGGTCCTTTAATATTTTTTTTTTTATTTTACCTCTTTTTTGTTGTAGCGGCAAAATGAATACACACTGAAAACAGCTGCCTACCTATTACGGTTCATGAGATACAGCCCTGTGACAGACGGACGGACGGACGGACAGCGGAGGCTTAGTGATAGGTTTCCGTTTTCACCCTTTGGGTACGGAACCCTAACAAATTACTATCAACGTTATTATTAGTTACTGAGAACTTTTTTACCGTTTTTGGCTTCTTCAATGTTACGGAAAGTGTCCGACGCCATCTTAAGCAATTTATTATCCTGCCTTGAAGCTCGTCACGATATTGGAGACGAGAAATGTTTTTGTAGGAAGCTTACGTGACTGGAAAGTAAGACGTCGCCGCTCCTATTTTGCGCCATCGAGCCCAGGGACGGAGTTATCACTCGGCAAAGTGGTGCATCAAGACCAGCGGCAAATTTTTTTTTTCTGTAAACGAACGAAACATAAAATAATTTATATGTTCAATTGTTCCAGAAATATGCAACAAAATTGAATTTCACCTTTCTCAACCGAATTCATAAATATACCGGATTTTTAATAACGTTGTTGTAGTATCTACCCGATTTAATCATAATAATAGCAACAATATAAAAAGTTTTTATAGTTCAATGCGTAATAGCGAATAATTTCTAAAACCAGTAACACTATTATTTTAAATTGGACACTAAAATTTTACACTTTTTCAAAATACCGGACCCTTTCCAAACTTACTGGAACGGAAAGAAAACAAGGCATTAAAAAAACCTACTTTATATTTAAAACCACAGAAAATATACATAATTATTTAGATTTATCACGGGCCGGGTTTATTGTCATCATATCAAACATGGATCCCCGGCACTCATGCCACAGACCCTTGAGGTCTCCATGGGCCCCAGGTTAAAAAAACCTGCCCTATATATTTTTTGTAGACACGTCACCCCACCTGCTTATTTGCACTGCACGTATTTTTCATCCCACTGTTACATGTATAGTGTGCCACCCCAGATTTTGTTTTGTTATTTTAAACACGACTGCATAACGGTTGATAAATAACTTTCTTCCAAATTTCATATGAATAGTCCATATTCTCCGAGTAGAAAGGCTGTGATACACGGAGCGACCGACAGACTGACGGATCGATGGATGGACAGACGAGCGGACAGCGAGATGGCCAGGATGAATTTCCCGGGGTCCCGTTTATTCCATTTTGCTACGGAACCTTAAAAAAACCTCATAAATTAGGTCTATTTTAGGGGGTGCCCGGGGGAACGGCAGAACGTCTAATATGCAGATCGTATAATGTCATATTTTAACAAAATTTTAAAACCATGCACAACGTATGATCGGCAGATCGTATAATCTTATACGTAGTGCATGAAGAAGTTTAAAAAATAAAATTACTTATTTCTCCATGCATAACGTATAATAGTCACAACGTATAATCTTATGATCTTTATTTAACAAAAAAAGAAAACCATGCATATCATATAATCCAAAAACTTTTCATACGATAAGCGCCCTTATGATTATACTTTTAAAGCGTATACTCGCACGCGACTTTTCGACCGTCTCAATTAGCGTCGTAGCAAATTGTTACTCTTCAACAAATATTGATTCGTAGCAATTTCAGCCTTAAATGTATCGTTATTAGGGCGCTTTATGCAGTGCTTCTTGGCATATTATACGTTCTGTATGGTTTTCTTTTTTTGTGAATTCATGTTAGGAATATTATACGTTGTGACTATTAGACGTTCTGCATGATGCAAAGAGTTGATTTTATTTTTAAAGTCATGCACAACGTATAACATTATACGTTGTGAATATTATACGATATGCATGGTTTTAATTTTTTGGAAAAAAATACTATTATACGTTGTGAATATCATACGTAGTGAATACGATTCTATTTTAGTAACATTTT
This sequence comes from Incurvaria masculella, assembly GCA_946894095.1. Taxonomy (NCBI): domain Eukaryota; kingdom Metazoa; phylum Arthropoda; class Insecta; order Lepidoptera; family Incurvariidae; genus Incurvaria; species Incurvaria masculella. The sequence goes on from OX335646.2 coordinate 23,250,953, forward strand.
GTTAATTTCTTTTAATTTTATTTTTATCTTGTATTTTCTTTACTTAATAACATTATAAATTAAAAAAATATATTATTTTAAAAATAACAAGCCTATTTGTTTTTTTTTAGTATGGGTTCACTCGTATAATGATACATGGTGGCAAAATAAAACTGAGAAGTAATCTAGCAATAAATATTTGTTTAACGTATTATAGTGTAATTATTTTTGCACGTAAGCATTGCCTCCCCAGCTACGCTACTGCTCCAGCTCAGTGCCAATGGCGATTTTGACCCTCCGGCTACTATCGAGGACTTCTTACAAAATACAGAACCTGAGTCTGTTACAAATGCTGTAGCAATAACTATGAAGTTACAGTGAAATGTTAGATTAGTGCCGAAACAAGAGCAGAATAGAGGTGCAGGCATGATGTGGTCAATTTTTGGATTACTTCAAAGAGCTCAAAACATGATTCCTATGATGCCAAAATACGACGAAGATGACAGAGGCCACTAAGGGCAGATTGCACGAAAGGACACAAATCAACGTCAACGACAGTATGGAAAGGAGTGAGTCAACTCCATACTGTTTACTAAAAGTGACGTGTTTGAACAAAGATTAACTCGGCCGTCTCTTCGTGCAACCGGGGCTAAGGGCCGAGTGCACGAAAGAACAAATAATCAAAATCAACGTCAAAGTATGATCAAACACGTCACTTTGTGTGGACAGTATGGAAGGAACTCTATGCGGTTCACTAAAAGTGACGTGTTTGAATATTGATTAACTCAGCCGCTTCTTCGTGCAACCGGGGCTTAGTCTCTGCACTTGTGAAGTGGGTACACATCGCAGGCGTATACGCTTGCGATGCTAAATCCTGCAATTCAGCGCTATAATAAAATTATAGTAAGTACGATATAATAAACAACTTGTAACTTTTGGATTGATCGTAAATGGAGTGTGACAAAACAAAATGGTGAGATTATGGTATCGTATTCAGAGTGAACCTGTCAAAACTTAGTACGGGATTAGCACCACACTAACCATACAAAAACCGGCTTAGTCCGATCCTAATACGCGTACTAAAGTTGGTCCGCCCACTCTGAATACTGCTGCAAGATTCCACCTCCAAAAGCGGGAATTCATATTTTCTTTAATTTGGTATCATGTTCAATGGGATTTTTCCGGTACTTACTTTGATATAAGCCATACTCATATCCTCGAAATGTGAGGTGACCCGCCCTTAGCTACGATTCGTTAAAAACTGTAAGGGATGGATCGATTTCAAAATTATAATATTTAATTCCCTGTGCTTCAAACATTAAATTTTGTTAGTTTCAGCTATTGAAGGGGTATTTCTCAAGTATTCATCAAATTACAGCGAAATCAAAAGCTTGTTTTAGACTCATTGAAAGGCGTTTTAGAGATCAGAGAGTGGAAGAATGAAGAATGTACCTGGGCGGCAAGTTATAAAATTTCGATATTATTGACTTTTTACTCAGCCGTGTAAATAATGTCGAAAGGAATTCTCTCATATTATTATTTCTTGTTCTGGGAAATTTCACATACTTGATCCTACACATGTTTATTTTAAGGCTAGGGTCGCTGGAGCAAGCAAACAGTACATGTAAATAAACACTTGAAGTTTCTCGCCACCTCCAGACGTAATCTCACTCACGAATGGAAATTCGCCGGGGCTGGCGCGATTACAATACTGTATGGGCCAGGATCATTGTATACTCAGCAACATACGTTTTACTAGGTAGGTACTTGTTTGTAATTGCCGTTGTGTATGAAAAAATCCGAAAATAAAAAACATTAGCAAAGTTTTAATTCTATGTCTCTTGCCACCAACCTAATTTGAGCAGTCATATCTACCACAAAAATGCCTTGTAAGTCTCGGGAGTGGTTATTTCAGGCCTAGAATTGTCTAACTAGACTAACAAACGGCAAAAGGCCATCGTTATTTCAGAATACAAGTACATACGATCAGAGAACTACAGATAAACGCGCTTAATGACATCCCGATGACAGGCATTTGACAGCGTACACGGCGCACACGCTCTCAACCGTGCGCGCTTTGTACGATCTGTGTGCGGTCATAAGTCACGTCCCTTATGTCAAAATGACGTTCACGGGAGTAAATTTAAGCGATTCGGAACGGTCGTGTACGCGTACATTGTGAATTCTCCGCAATATACGCATTTCGGAATGTAGTGCAAGAGATGGGGGCAAGGGAGACATTGCACGAAACTCAGATCAAGAAATAATCATCACAGTCGTACCTACTAGTCATACCTTCAACCTGGGAGTCTTCAAGCGTTATTTGAACAAGCTCGATAGCTCAGAAATAGTCCGCAAATCCGCTGGTATGGTGCCTCGCTGAACGTGGTTTCGCGAAGTGAGGTTTATTTGGCTTTTCTAAGCACCTTTGGTTCTTGGTACTGGTTTTTCATTAAAAAAAGTGTCATCTGGCGCGCCTATTATTAGACCCGCTGTCTACAATTTACTTAAACTACAGTCGAAGAATCTTCTTATTCCTTAGTTGATGGCTAAACAAAACTAAGACAAAAATCTGCTGGTAAAGTGCCTCGCTGAGCTTGATTCCCTGAGGTGAGGTCCAACCGCCTTTGGTCCCTCGACAAAGCCGCCCATTTTCCGAGGATATTTTCTTTCAAGTGAATCGAAATTATATCGTCACTTAGTTGAAGGTTGTCGCTAACTCTGAAGTGATTTCAGATCGCTTCAAATATAAATATCAGTTCTTCATTATCTTCACCTCACACAAGCACCCTAAATATTTGGAAAATCTTTCCATCGGCATCGTAATCGCTAGAAGGGGGGAGCTCCTCTAATTAGCGCTCAGCTTACTGGAAGCTCCACTTAACTTATCATTTAGGGCATTTAAAGAGGCAGCTGGCGCTTAGGTTCTTCTGGGAACGGCTGCGGGGCCCGATGCTTAAAAGTAGCGTGCCTCGGGGAGATAAGAGAAGAAGATACTGCAGAGTAAAGAAAGGTATGTTTACTACAGGCTTCGTATCTCTAGGGACTTACATACATATATATATTATCGCCAAACATAAAATAAACATTTTATAGCATTTATTATAAGCATTATATTACAGCATACACACACCCTTACACACCCTCTCACACCCTCACACACCCTTCCACCACTTCACACATAGGTCCTAGCTGAAAAACAGCAGCCTGTATAGTTCGACTAGCAAGGCAAGCTGAGCTAGCGCCATTTGGCATACAACACGACGAACTATCCACACTGTTGACAAGTCTTCATTTAAATAAATATGTTAATATAGTAAGTTATGTTGTATGAACCAATAAAGATTTTGAGTTTGAGTTTGACATACTTTTGAAAACAAATTATATAGTCTCAGCTTATCGTGTGGCCGAATAACACGGCGGTTTAAAAGTTAGCATGGTACGAAATGCAACTAAACTCCAGATTTTATAATTCGCTTGGCTGTTCACCCAGCGAGTTTTGCTATGATAATAGTGCAAGGATAACACTTTTGCCATGCCAATTTGTTTCTTAGTTAGAGCTAGTAGTAGTTAGTACCAGGAGTTTCAGCAGTTATTTTTTTATGCAACCTGACATGGATACCACACAAATAACAACCGTTATGATATTACACCATATACCTAATACACCACATTCCCGAAGGAATTAGGTGCAATGCCTGGCCCGGAGTAGTGTCGATCACAGGAACCTCAAAAAGACGATCAGCAAGTCCATTCGCCGTGATATCCGCCGAGAGAACATGAAGTTGGTTGAGCGCGTTATAGAGGAAAATCGAGGCAGTAAAGTGTTTGCCCGTGCCTTCTCTACCGGTGCCAACTAAATTACAAATTATCTGCCGGAGATAAGTGTCTATGAGATAAAGGCTGCTTTGAAGGGACTTAAAAAACACAAGGTTCCAGGTGAGGACGGGATAACTACGGAACTGCTAAAGGCTGGCGGAAGACCCATCTTGAAGGAACTGCAGGGACTGTTCAATGCAGTTCTCGAAAATGGCGTCGTACCGGCCGCATGGCGAAATAGTGTCGTTGTCCTGTTTCACAAGAAGGGGATAGGGCGAAGTTGAAAAACTATCGACTTATCTCACTTCTAAGCCACGTGTATAAGGTCTTTTCAAGAGTCATCACGAGTCGGCTGACACAGAATGGATCAGTACCAGCCTCGTGAGCAAGCTGGGTTTAGGAAAGGATACGGCACCATGGACCACATATTTACTGTGAGACAAGTGGTGCAGAAGTGCGAGGAGTACAACAAGCCGCTCTTCCTAGCTTTCGTGGACTATGAGAAGGCGTTCGACTCAGTTGAAAAATGGGCCGTCGAAAACTCCCTCCTAAGGTGCAGAATCGACCACCGATACATCGAGGTACTCCGAAACCTGTATCGGTCCGCGACGATGACAGTGAGGCTCCATGAAAATACCCAACCCATCCTCCTTGGTAAAGGCGTAAGGCAGGGGGATGTGATCTCACCCAAGCTCTTCACCAACGCATTGGAAGATGTGTTCAAGACGCTTGAATGGGACAACATGGGTATTAACATTAATGGAGATTTTCTCAGTCATCTTCGCTTCGCCGATGACATTGTTCTTCTGTCGAATTCCCGAGTTCAACTTCAGACCATGCTGAAAGACCTTTATGAAGCATCGGTAAAGGTAGGTCAAAAGATGAACCGGGACAAAACCAAGGTCATGGCGACCGAGGCTATGACAGGTTGAAGAGTACGTATATCTCGGCCAAATTCTGCGGCTTGGTAGACAAGGACTGACTAAGGAGGTTGAGAGACGAATTCGACTGGGTTGGGCTGCCTTCGGAAAGCTTAAATACGCTCTGAGGTCTGACCTTCCGCAAAATTTAAAGACCCGGATATATGACCAGTGCGTCCTTCCGGTTATGACGTACGGATGTGAAACGTGGACTCTGACGGTCGCCGTTTTCCAAAGGTTGAAAGTTGCCCAGCAAACAATGGAGCGAGCCATGCTGGGAATATCGCTACGGGATATGGTGCGCAACGAGGCAATTCGCCGACGTACCAAAGTAGTCGATATTGGACACCGGGTGGCTAAGCTCAAGTGGCAGTGGGCTGGTCATGTCAGCCGAAGAGACGACGACCGTTGGAGTAACCGTGTCCTACACTGGCGGCCGTGGACAGGAAAACGGAGTGTGGGAAGACCACCCGCCAGGTGGGACGACGACATCAAGTGCGTTGGCGGAAAGCAGTGGTTCCGTACCGCTGAAGGCCGGGAGGACTGGAGGAAAATTGGAGAGGCGTATGTCCAGCAGTGGACGCAAACACGCTGACTGACTGACTGACCTGGACCTTAACTTTATTAGCAGGGTGTGGCCCGAGCGTAGTTTAAAGAAGGAGATATGCCATCTGCGCGTCTACTATGAGACCCGCTGTCTCCAATTAAGAATGACACTTATAATCGTCAGACTTAGTTAGTTAACTTGGGGTGCCTCGTCTAACTTTGCGATTTGGCTAGTACCAGGCCCTTAATGTGTCAGTCTGCCTGTTCCAAGTGGTTGCGTTACGTAGATAAGGCGCCTGAAAAAGTAGTTATGGTGACAAAAAATACATATGATAAGGTAAATGGATGCAAATGACGAAGCATGAAAGTATCAATACATACTTGCTTAGCAATACAAAAACTGAACTAATCTTTGGTTGCATTTAATAGTTATAGGCGATTTAGGTTACAAATATAACTTTTGGTTTATTTAAGTATTTCATTAAGTAACCGCCTGGTTATTGTTGTATAAACAATAGGTATCAATGTTTCCAGATAATCAGGATATTCATTAGCAGGCAGCATACCAGCATTTATTTTATGAAGCCAATCTAGAAAATGCAACAACTTGGCACGGGCAGACCGACATATTTAGCATCAGAGGGTTGGTCTCTAACATGTGAACCCAGATTCAGCCATTTACCTTATAGTGACCAAAAATGTCGTGACCTCCCGGAATATCACGGTGTACGGCATGAATTGTTAGTGTCTTAGCTGTGTTTTTAAAAAAAAAAAATTACAAACGCTTTTGTAAATTTAGACGTTAATTGACGCATTTAGAAGTGGACGTTAAAAAAACAGCGAAGTTACTTGACAGTTTTTTCTTTGCTGTAATTCAACGCCAAAATTCAAATCTGAGTGCAGAGTAAGTGTATGGATGATGAATAATATATATGATGGAGATATAAATAAAAAATACAATATAATAAGTATGCGACTGTGTTCGCATCTGGCATGTACAGAGTGGTCAGTTTGAGTTCTCACCTAAATTGGCGTTTACGGAACTGAACCACTGTTTACGGAACTCAATCCAAACACAGACAAGTAAAAATAGTTTATCAGGTAGACATTTGAATTTTGGCGCCAATTGACCGAATGGCAGATCTGACTTTTTCTTCAACTACCCTGCGATGAATTTTGTTTCATCCATACCATTTCCCTCCAAACTTCACTTCCTTTCACGAATTAGCACCGACAACAACTTGTGCGCGCCGCAACTCTTTGCATCCACGCCAGTGCCATTGTGAAATCCTGGATACGCCTATACCGGTCGAAAGCACAGCAGAAGGTTCGCGCGTGCAACAGTGCAAGTGCAGTGCAGAATGACAGGAAAGTCATAAAAAGGGTAGGCATCCAGAGCCGGTAGTCTAAGCTGTCACCTAAATTGGCGTTACGGCAAACCGATCGACTGGCGTTTTCAAATGTATGGAGAAATTGAAGAGCGCGCGCAGCGGGCGTTAAGAGAACTAACATTTGCGAGTCCGAGCTTGATTTGACAGCTTACTCAACGTTGCCGTAAATACGTCCGCGTTGCCGTATACGTCCACTCCGCGTTTTCATACAAATCGGAAGTCCGCGTTTGACTTTGACAGCTTGAAGAAGTAAAACCACAGAATATCTAGTAAAAACTTGTATGGAGTTTGGAGAAAACGCCAGTCGATCGGTTTGCCGTAACGCCAATTTAGGTGAGAACTCAGACTGCCCACTCTGACCATCGCGCCGACCGCACGTCCAGGCCTGGACCCACACAGCTGCGTGCGTCGCCGGAGCAAGTCTGCGACCTCCATACTCGTAAATGGAAACCAGGGTAAGCGAGGAGGCGATACCTACAAGGGCATGATCGAGCCAGGTGCGTCCTCTATCCTCCTCTCCTTGGTCATACCACCATACAAATGTTTACTACTTATTCTTTGGTTTTACTTCTAAAAATTAAATGAAAAATAAAAAAAATCTTTATTTGCAGCCGTACAGTACAAAAAGGCGGAAATTAATGCCACAAGGCATTCTCTGCCATTCAACCTTCGAGATGTAGGAGAGGTGCAGTGAGGCGGGAATAAAATAAACGTAAAACAAAATTATTTAGAGAAAATATTACTTCTTCAAGCTGTGAAAGTCAAACTCGGACTTCCGATTTGTATGAATACGCGGAGTCGGCGTAAACGGCAACGTCAACGTATTTACGCGGACGATGAGTAAGTTGTCAAATCAAACTTAAACTCGCAAATGTTAGTTCGCTTAACGCTCACTGCGCGCGCTCCCCAATATCTCTCGGTATGGAGTCGATCGGTTTGGCGTCAACGCCAATTTAGGTGACTACTGGGACTACGGGCTCAGAGCGCAACACCCTCGGCGTCACAATAGACATTGGCATTTGCATGAAAAACATATGTGGTCCAATGTGTGGCGTCTAGGGTGATGCCGTTGTACGTTTAAGTTGGGTTAGCAGTTTTTGAAAATTGGAGACAGCGGGTCTCATAGTAGACGCGCAGATGGCATATCTCCTTCTTTAAACTACGCTCGGGCCACACCCTGCTAATAAAGTTAAGGTCCAGGTCAGTCAGTCAGTCAGCGTGTTTGCGTCCACTGCTGGACATACGCCTCTCCAATTTTCCTCCAGTCCTCCCGGCCTTCAGCGGTACGGAACCACTGCTTTCCGCCAACGTACCAAAGTAGTCGATATTGGACACCGGGTGGCTAAGCTCAAGTGGCAGTGGGCTGGTCATGTCAGCCGAAGAGACGACGACCGTTGGAGTAACCGTGTCCTACACTGGCGGCCGTGGACAGGAAAACGGAGTGTGGGAAGACCACCCGCCAGGTGGGACGACGACATCAAGTGCGTTGGCGGAAAGCAGTGGTTCCGTACCGCTGAAGGCCGGGAGGACTGGAGGAAAATTGGAGAGGCGTATGTCCAGCAGTGGACGCAAACACGCTGACTGACTGACTGACCTGGACCTTAACTTTATTAGCAGGGTGTGGCCCGAGCGTAGTTTAAAGAAGGAGATATGCCATCTGCGCGTCTACTATGAGACCCGCTGTCTCCAATTTTCAAAAACTGCTAACCCAACTTAAACGTACAACGGCATCACCCTAGACGCCACACATTGGACCACATATGTTTTTCATGCAAATGCCAATGTCTATTGTGACGCCGAGGGTGTTGCGCTCTGAGCCCGTAGTCCCAGTAGTCACCTAAATTGGCGTTGACGCCAAACCGATCGACTCCATACCGAGAGATATTGGGGAGCGCGCGCAGTGAGCGTTAAGCGAACTAACATTTGCGAGTTTAAGTTTGATTTGACAACTTACTCATCGTCCGCGTAAATACGTTGACGTTGCCGTTTACGCCGACTCCGCGTATTCATACAAATCGGAAGTCCGAGTTTGACTTTCACAGCTTGAAGAAGTAATATTTTCTCTAAATAATTTTGTTTTACGTTTATTTTATTCCCGCCTCACTGCACCTCTCCTACATCTCGAAGGTTGAATGGCAGAGAATGCCTTGTGGCATTAATTTCCGCCTTTTTGTACTGTACGGCTGCAAATAAAGATTTTTTTTATTTTTCATTTAATTTTTAGAAGTAAAACCAAAGAATAAGTAGTAAACATTTGTATGGTGGTATGACCAAGGAGAGGAGGATAGAGGACGCACCTGGCTCGATCATGCCCTTGTAGGTATCGCCTCCTCGCTTACCCTGGTTTCCATTTACGAGTATGGAGGTCGCAGACTTGCTCCGGCGACGCACGCAGCTGTGTGGGTCCAGGCCTGGACGTGCGGTCGGCGCGATGGTCAGAGTGGGCAGTCTGAGTTCTCACCTAAATTGGCGTTACGGCAAACCGATCGACTGGCGTTTTCTCCAAACTCCATACAAGTTTTTACTAGATATTCTGTGGTTTTACTTCTTCAAGCTGTCAAAGTCAAACGCGGACTTCCGATTTGTATGAAAACGCGGAGTGGACGTATACGGCAACGCGGACGTATTTACGGCAACGTTGAGTAAGCTGTCAAATCAAGCTCGGACTCGCAAATGTTAGTTCTCTTAACGCCCGCTGCGCGCGCTCTTCAATTTCTCCATACATTTGAAAACGCCAGTCGATCGGATTGCCGTAACGCCAATTTAGGTGACAGCTTAGACTACCGGCTCTGGATGCCTACCCTTTTTATGACTTTCCTGTCATTCTGCACTGCACTTGCACTGTTGCACGCGCGAACCTTCTGCTGTGCTTTCGACCGGTATAGGCGCATCCAGGATTTCACAATGGCACTGGCGTGGATGCAAAGAGTTGCGGCGCGCACAAGTTGTTGTCGGTGCTAATTCGTGAAAGGAAGTGAAGTTTGGAGGGAAATGGTATGGATGAAATAAAATTCATCGCAGGGTAGTTGAAGAAAAAGTCAGATCTGCCATTCGGTCAATTGGCGCCAAAATTCAAATGTCTACCTGATAAACTATTTTTACTTGTCTGTGTTTGGATTGAGTTCCGTAAACAGTGGTTCAGTTCCGTAAACGCCAATTTAGGTGAGAACTCAAACTGACCACTCTGTACATGCCAGATGCGAACACAGTCGCATACTTATTATATTGTATTTTTTATTTATATCTCCATCATATATATTATTCATCATCCATACACTTACTCTGCACTCAGATTTGAATTTTGGCGTTGAATTACAGCAAAGAAAAAACTGTCAAGTAACTTCGCTGTTTTTTTAACGTCCACTTCTAAATGCGTCAATTAACGTCTAAATTTACAAAAGCGTTTGTAATTTTTTTTTTTTAAAAACACAGCTAAGACACTAACAATTCATGCCGTACACCGTGATATTCCGGGAGGTCACGACATTTTTGGTCACGATAAGGTAAATGGCTGAATCTGGGTTCACATGTTAGAGACCAACCCTCTGATGCTAAATATGTCGGTCTGCCCGTGCCAAGTTGTTGCATTTTCTAGATTGGCTTCATAAAATAAATGCTGGTATGCTGCCTGCTAATGAATATCCTGATTATCTGGAAACATTGATACCTATTGTTTATACAACAATAACCAGGCGGTTACTTAATGAAATACTTAAATAAACCAAAAGTTATATTTGTAACCTAAATCGCCTATAACTATTAAATGCAACCAAAGATTAGTTCAGTTTTTGTATTGCTAAGCAAGTATGTATTGATACTTTCATGCTTCGTCATTTGCATCCATTTACCTTATCATATGTATTTTTTGTCACCATAACTACTTTTTCAGGCGCCTTATCTACGTAACGCAACCACTTGGAACAGGCAGACTGACACATTAAGGGCCTGGTACTAGCCAAATCGCAAAGTTAGACGAGGCACCCCAAGTTAACTAACTAAGTCTGACGATTATAAGTGTCATTCTTACAATATATGATTCCTTGTCTAGGAATCGAATTATTTTCGTTAATGTATGTTTCCTTTTTCTATACAAAATACATTGCGGAAACGGTGTCCATTTCCGAACTTTTTTGACTAAATGTAGAAATCTAAAAGCAAATGGAGTTTTTAGTTTATGCATATATGCTGTTTTTGCTTATATCTAGAAATCGAATTGCTTTCAGATTTCTAATGAGAAAAATCAACTTTTTTATTTTTATTATTATTTAAATAAATGATGGAATAAAAAAATATTAACAATCCATTATCAGTCTGGAGTTCTATTTGGATTTGCTGAAGCGTTTCACTACATATTATTACATTTGTTAAAAAGTGCATTTGTATGGCGCGAGTAGTTGGCTAGTCCTAGCGCCTTAAGCTTCAGAGGGTTGTACATTATTCCGTGAACCCAGTTTCAGCCATTTGCGTTATCGTTACCATTTTTGTCGCGACCTCCTAGTCTATGAGGTCCTGGCGTGCACCATATGCCGCGCCAACAGTTCATGACAAATATCAGTTTATTTGAAAACACTATTGGATTGATGGATAAAGATTATTGGAGGGTTTGTGTGGTGCTTTTGGGTATAAGTGGGAACTGACTTGACAAACGCATTTTTAGAGCGCATTCGCGCACGGGGCGATGTTTCGACAGGGTTGCGACGAGCCGCCGGACGCCCATGCAAATTATATGGGCACTTTGGCCATACGGCGGAGTCGCGTTATCGACCGCATGCCACTTCTTCCTTTCTCCACAGTGGGCCCGAGTGACCGAACACCTGGGAGATCTGGGAGACTAAGGTGATAAATGGTTCTACCCATTTGTGTATAATGTCGAAAGTTTAGCGGTGCTCTACGATATCACGCTTCCCTCCGTCGATTGGGGGAGGCAGTAATTCCGGAGTGAGCCTGAAGTATTTTTAAGGAATGAAATGCCGTGAAAGTTAATAACGTTTTAATGATGCCAAGTTATAATTAAATTTCTTTATGAGTCCGCCTGATGCTTTCAGCGGGGACATTCTTGCGTTAGTTTGTTTACATACGGAAAACATACTCCTGAATCCTAACTGAATTAGCAAATAACTTCCGACCATTAGGCCAATTCTGGGAGAGTTGATGAATCAGGAGTGTTTTAAGGTGGGCCTTCCCGCTCATCTCTCCATACAAACGTGGAAATAAGATCATGCGCATATTTCTTGTCATAGATCCAAAATTATACTCAAAACAGCTTTATTTGATCGAACTAGATGTCTGATGACCATTGGCATTGTAAAATACTGTTTGGTTTCTAAGTTATATGGTCCGAAAGTTCGAATTTTTCGCTCGTTTTATACAATAACTTTGGAGGTGCATTACTCAACGATAAAATAAAAACATCAACAATTGTCATTATGCATAGCTTGTTTCATCAAGATTTATTACCAATTTGGTTTTTGTTTGATTTTTGACTATAGCGGTCGTGATTGACTTTTAGCTATAAGTCGTTTTGTAATTATTTGTAACAGAGCGCAATAGCACGGTTTTGTACCGTGCCCGCGAATGAGTTAGTACCGCCGGGAAGGGCCACCTTAAGGTAGCCCAACCCGCTCATCTCCCCATACAAAAGGGGAAAGAAGATCACGCCCATATTTCTTATCAGAGATCCAAAATTTTGCTCAAAATAGCTTTATTTGATCGAACTAGATGTCTGATGACCATTGGCATTCTAAAATTGTCTTTGGTTTCTAAGTTATAAGGTCCGAAAGTTCGAACTTTTCGCGCGTTTTATACAATAACTTTGGAGGTGGATTACGCAATGATAAAGTAAGAACATCGTAAAAAGATTAGTCATCAGACATAGCTTATTTAATCAAGATCTGTGATCTATTTGGTTTTTGTTAGATTTTTGACAACAGCGGTCGTGGTTTACTTTTAGCTAAAAGTCGTTTTGAAATTAAAATTTTCGTAAATCTTACCATATCATACACTATGCACATTGTCTTTTTTGTGGACATGTTGCATCTTTCTCATCACGGAGCCTGTCTTATTCTTTGAAACAGAGAAGGTCCCAGAGCGCAACAGCACGGTTTTGTACCGTGCCCGCGAATGAGTTAGGCCCGCCGGGTTGGGCCACCTTAAGGTCGGCCCGTAAGCACCTGAAAATTTCGCCTCCCATACAAACGTAGTTGTATTAACTTACTTGATATTTGGTATCTAATATTAGGCTACAAATATCTGTGTCTGCATGCCTTTGTTTTTTCGGTAAATGTATTCTGGGTCAAACCACAGAGAAAAAAAAATTCGTATGAAGATTTTCTTTTTGCATTCATTTCATTCGGTTTGGATTTTTCAAAAAAACAAAAGCATGCAGACACAGATATTTATTACCTGATATTAGAAATTAAATATCAATTTAATTGGAATAGCGGTTTCCAAATGATTAGTAAACTACGTTTGTATGGGGAGCATAGCTTACGGGCCGTTCTTAAGGAGAGAATTTCAGTTTGACATTACTTTGATTATCGACGGACATTTTAAATCAATTTTCATAAGGTTGCGGATCGCATGCACGGGTCGGAAGTTATTTACAGATTCAGTGTGTATTCCCGTATGTAAAGTAATTAGCGCAAGAATTGGCTTAATGTAAGCGGAAAGATTCCGGTATTTTAATTTCGAAAAAATCGCTTTGACGACGGAAAATGGGACTTTCTAGACTCCTTCCTCGTTCCTGATTCCTGCGCACGGAATTCCAATAATATACCTAATGTTTTGGTGCATTTAGGGATCGCTTATGGATATTTAAATGTAATTCTACGTGAACGCTGAACTCGGAAACATGTAAATCATCATTTCGTGTCACTCATTCTGTGTGGCGCTGCGATCGATTGCCAGAATGCCAAATTATATTCCTCTCCTGATTGATCAACTCGGAATTCTCAGAATTGGCCTGCGGCTCGTTATTACTCTGCCAAATGCCATTTGCAATGGTAGTATTCGAAACGACGTCAGTTTGTAAATCATAGAAAAGATATGTGAGCACCGATGTGCGGTTGAGATAAATTTTGTAATCATTAAATCCATTGTTTTGTGTTATGATTCGAATCGTATATTTAGGCTTTCCGATTGACTGAGTCTCGAAGAGCGTAGGACAATGCCAGATATGATGCTTTTGTATAACATAATCAACAGCAACCTGGACTGTAATGTCCCAAGCCGTCGCAATCGTAAACCATATTTATTTAACATACCCAAATATCAGAAAAAATACACAAAAAACCGGCCAAGTGCGAGTTGGACTCGTACACGAAGGGTTCCGTACCATCGTACAGGATTTACAAAAAAAATTTTTTTTTTTTAAATATTTTAATATTTTTTTAATTTAATTTTAATTTAATTTTTTAAATTTAATAAATTATATTTAATAAATACATAATCTGTAAAAATTTCAGCTTCCTACCTGTTACGGTTCATGAGATACAGCCCTGTGACAGACGGACAGACGGACAGACGGACGGACGGACGGACGGACGGACAGCGGAGGCTTAGTAATAGGGTCCCGTTTTTACCCTTTGGGTACGGAACCCTAAAAATGCTAAAATCATTAGAATTTTTGATACTTATAACAAACTATTTGGACACATTGACTTAGGCAGAAAGCCTGCTTTCAAGAAACGGGAAGTATGGTCTTTCGTTGGTAAATTGCTTTGTTTGTGTTTTGTTTTTTACATATATTTTATTTGTTAAATTAATTTCATTTACATTAATTTTGGTTCACACTTTAAATCGCAGATAACTCACCCTCTGTTTCTCTCTCTCTCATACACAGCAGTAGTATCCGCGAATTAATTAGTCGCGTCGGGATGGCCACCGCATCACCCTCAAGGCAAGGCATTTGCAAGAAAAACATATGAGCGGCTCGTAGCCTAGGGGCGCGGGGTCTGGCCTAGCGTACCAGAGGCCCGGGTTCAATCCCGACTTGCACCACTGTTTCTTTCAGAGTTCGATAAGTGCATTTCGTCACGAATGCGAGCTGCTCCATGGTTCGGAATCCATGTAAAACTGTAGGTCCCCTTCCCCTACTTAGGTGGTAGGGTTCAAGCCCGCCCGGGTTGGTACCATCGCATTGGATGGAAAGATGGTCGAAGCGGCAATGAAAAATTGTCCGTGTTTTCCATCCAGTTCAATGTAGCCGTGCTCATAAAGGGAAGGTGCTGGCATGGCACCTAATTCCTTCGGGAATGTGGTGAATTGGGCTAATATCATAACGGTAGTTGTGTGGCATTAGCCATCCATGTCAGGTCGCATCCGTCAGGTACGTCAAAGTACAATGTGTGGTGTCTAGCATTTATTTAAACATCTAATAGTCAAACTGGTGGATACCGACCACGTCTCAAATACCTATTTCTTAAGTCTGATGATAAATTTCCATAAATGCACCGCCGAAAGTGACTTAGGCTTCCCCAATCTAGTAAGAGCTCTCAAACATATCGTTAGTCTTGAGGCGACGTGCGACGTGCTCGGAATAATGCTGCGCCTAAAGAGGAATTTCCAGATGGGTGCCGCGTCCATTAGTCGCCAGCGACGTGACCGCTCGCCTGTCAACACCTCACACCCTGGCGCTGCCATCGTTCTGCAGGCCAAGAACGTTATTAAAGGAACGGACGAGAGATGTTTACAGTTTGCCTCAGAGTGGTCAGTGCGAGTTCTCACCTAAATTGGCGTTTACGGAACTTCGAAGTTACGTAAAAACGTCAAACTCCATTCAAGTTTTTACTACATACTCTGTGGTTTTACTTCTTCATGCTGTCAAAGTCAAACTCGGACTTCCAATTCGTATGAAAACGCGGAGTCGGCGTAAACGGCAATGTCAACGTATTTCGGAGACGGTGAGTAAGCTGTCAAATCAAACTCGGAATCGCAAATGTTTGTTCGCTTAACGCCCGCTGCGCGCGCTCTTCAATTTCTCAATACATTTGAAAACCCCAGTCCATCAGTTTGGTGTAAACGCCAATTTAGGTGACAACTGGGGCTAGGGGCTCAGTACTGGCGACGCTATAACCGTTCCAAACAGTTTTTTAACGTAATTTCAGCCCATTATTGCTGTCAAAATGACTTAGCATAGGTAAAATACAAAAAATCGCAGTCGACATTCCAAAAATAAGAACCCACCGATCCTCTAGACGAAACAATAGAATGAACTCCCTTCCGAGGTATTTCCTCTGGAGCTATCGGTAACGTCGTATCTATTA
Organism: Incurvaria masculella; assembly: GCA_946894095.1. Lineage (NCBI taxonomy): Eukaryota > Metazoa > Arthropoda > Insecta > Lepidoptera > Incurvariidae > Incurvaria > Incurvaria masculella. The sequence goes on from OX335646.2 coordinate 23,266,871, forward strand.
AATACATCACTATCACTATCACTACATAGTATAAAACAAAGTCGCTTTCTCTGTCCCTATATCCCTATATCCCCATGTATGCTTAAATCTTTAAAACTAAGCAACGGATTTTGATGCGTTTTTTTTTATTGGATAGAGTGATTGAAGAGGAAGGTTTATATGTATATGTATATAATAACATCCCTTAAATAGTGGAGAAATACTGTTATTTTTGAGGTTTCCAATGTGATGTCGTAAAAAAATACATTTTTTCCGCTTACATTGCAAACGCAGGCTGAACCCTACGAGATTTATTAAAATCATGTACTAAGTATTGTACACATTGAAAAGGTCTACAGAAAACTCCGCGATCGTATATTTCTATCTCTTATGGATATCCCACAATAAAATTGTATTGTCATTTACTTTTTACGACAAATTATGGCTAATTTTCGAAGCGATTTTAACCAATACAGCATTAATCCTTATCCAATTAAATACCTTAAATACATTGTTGATTTAATAGAGATCTATATGGCCCTTTATAGCATATGATTTAAATAAATATTTTCGAAGATATTACAGATTTAAAAATTGCGGGACGTAGCGTTTGCGGCGGTACCGGCCGGCCGGAACGGCGGGAGGGTGCCTATAAATAGTACGTCGGAGGCCGCGGTTCTCCCTATAGCACTTTGAATTTAGCAGCGATCTAATTATACTATCTAAGTTTTTTTTTTTTTTAAATATTTCAATGTAGGAACTCTACGTAAAAAGGGATTATTTGTACATCATTGTGTCAAAATAATATTTTTTTAAATGATATTATGCCCAGGCAAAGCCGGGACGGGCTGCTAGCAAAAATATAAAATATTACCGGAAGATATTCAATATACTTATTTTATTAGAAGTCCAATATGATCTTGTTTATATTTATAGTCGTACAGGATTTACAAAAAAAAACACGTTTTTGTATGGGGACCCCCTTTAATTTTTATTGTTTTATAATGTTACCTATTTGTTGTTATAGCGGCAAAATAAATACATAATCTAAGAAAATTTCAGCTTCCTACCTGTTACGGTTCATGAAATACAGCCCTGTGACAGACGGACGGACGGACAGCGGAGGCTTAGTAATAGGGTTCCGTTTTTACCCTTTGGGTACGGAACCCTCATCAGCTCATCAGTTCTCTCATCTCTTAATTTTATCATACATCACATTTCTCCTAAGTGATATAACTACAAATTAACAATTTGCAGAATTTTTCAATAACGTTTTCAGTGAAGACCTACAACGGAAAGTAAGGGTTTTGACTTATTTGCTTTTGGCCGTATCCTTTGTTCGCCTCAACTTGGAAGCACGACGTGACGTTCCAAGGGACTATAGACCTAAGAATTGAGTACGAATGAATATCTCCACGCGCTCCTTCGCGAGAACTTGACAGACGGACGGACGGACAATGAAGTGATCCTATGTCAGTCAGTCAGTCAGTCAGCGTGTTTGCGTCCACTGCTGGACATACGCCTCTCCAATCCTTCTCCAGTCCTCCCGGCCCTCAGCGATACGGAACCACTGCTTTGCCCTATGAGGGTTCCTTATTTATAAAAAAAAATCCGTGTTTCCATCCCGTGAAGCCGTGCTTTCTATTCATATATGAGTATGACGGGGAGCTTATAATCCATTCATGGTGCGTTCCATAAAACACTTTCTGTTTTAGCAATAATGGTATTTCAATAGTACAACCTGGAGAACTTCAAACGTGAAACACATGGCCGGCCGCCATATTTTTTTCAGCCTGTGTAAAAAGTTCAAAAGACCATGGACACGACGCGACGTCCAACGTATTTATCAGAGGGCCCGGGTGCCAAACAACCCAACTTTTCGGTAGTAGGCACTGTTTATCAACCCTATAAATAAATAAAGGATTAACAGGATCGGTTGGTTCCAATTCGAGGAATGACAATGTGAATAGGGGCATTTCCTTTGTTGAGTGATTGGAGAAAGAGACGAAAGAATGATGTAATGCAGCTCCGAAAAGCATTTTTGAGGTACAGACGAAAAAACCCCGAGAGAGACCTTAGACCCGCTCGGATTTGGAGGGTTTCTACATTTTGGAATACCTTATAAGTAAAAATTTTCTGTAGTTTCTACAGTACTTCTAAGGAATTTAATGTTATTTTCAATCTGCTACCATCACGCGTTCCTGAGAATAAACGCCTTAACAGACAGACAGACGGTCAACGAAGAGATCCTACGAGGGTTTACGTTTTCCTTTTGAAGAACGGAACCCTAAATATACATTTATCAATTACCAGAATTTACACACATCCCTCGAAGCGCTTGAATGTTAAAAGCGGCACCGCTAAAAACGACGTAAAATTGTATTAAGTAAAAAACATAAACTATATTAATTAGCTTAAATTCAAAGAATGCCTTACTAAACATACGTTACTTCAGTCTTTAATGGCATTCAAGCGCACCATTTCCTACCTTAAGGTCGGCCCGTAAGCACCTGAAAATTTCGCCTCCCATACAAACGTAGTTTACTAATCATTTGAAAACCACTGTTCCAACTTACTTGATATTTGGTATCTAATATTAGGCTACAAATATCTGTGTCTGCATGCCTTTGTTTTTTCGGTAAATGTATTCTGGGTCAAACCACAGAGAAAACAAAATTCGTATGAAGATTTTCTTTTTGCATTCATTTCATTCGGTTTGGATTTTTCAAAAAAACAAAAGCATGCAGACACAGACATTTAATGTCTAATATCAGTTAACAAATATCTGTGTCTGCATGTTTTTGTTTTTTTTTAAATCCAAACCTAATGAAATTAAAGCAAAATGAAAATCTTCATACGAAATTGGTTTTCTCTGTGGTTTGACCCAGAATACATTTACCGAAAAAACAAAGACATGCAGGCACAGATATTTGTAGCCTAATATTACATATCAAATATCAAGTAAGTTGGAACAGTGGTTTCCAAATTATTAGTAAACTACGTTTGTATGGGAGGCGAAATTTTCGGATGCTTACGGACCGACCTTAATAAAAAAACTCCGGTTCAAGCCGGTTGGCTTTACTTGAACCGTTCGACGCGCGCGATCAACTTACAAGAAGCCATTTTTTTCCCTCGACAAGAATGAGACGCAATTAACTTTTTTATGAAGTAATAAAATGAAAATTACACTGGCTATATTTTTTTTAGCGTTTCCTTTGCGGTCGTAAGGTTTCGCGCGGCGGCGGCGAGAGGGGCGGAAAAATGTAATAACAGAGGACGTTCAGAGGTCACGAGGGGTCGCCACTCGCGTTTATTAACGCAGAAATACCAACTTTGTCATGGGTGAAATTGTTTCATGTTTACTCCAAATGTCGCGAAATTTAAGAGAAAATTACGCATTACTTACTCAAAAATACAAAAGGAACCCTTAAATAGTATGATTTCGTTGTCCGTCTGTTTGTTTGTCAAGACACTTTTACTTGAAAACGTTGGATTTTAAGTTAATATTTTAACTAAAATTTTTAGGTCACTAGTCCGTTAGAGTTTTAAAAAGTTAAGCTTCTGAGTCGAATACTGCCATTAAAAAAAACCTATCGGGTAATTCCTGTTTCCCTAAAATAATAAATTATGGTATAAACCAGGTATTACGTCACAACTTAAGTTCGTGATGAGAGTCGATTGCGTTCAGTTTAATAAGGACTAATTTTGTTTCAACAATAACCACGGATAACGACGGATTTCGACATTCCAAAAAGTAAATACATATGTAGACTGATGGTCTAATCATAGAATATATATTTATTCTATGGTATAGCTATAATTTAAAGATAAAACTGTAAGTCGCTGGTACTTTGTGTTTTCAAATTGGAACAAATTAGTCATAAAAAAACGTTTGAACACAGAATATGAGCGTCCGATATTTATCATTATTGGTATATTTTTATTCACTAGGGTAATTATAAGTTCGAGCAAAGATTAGGCGAGATTGCAAGGTCAACATGCCGAGCATCATCCACAGATAGGACCGAAAAATATACACGGTGTTAATTAAATATGTTAAATTTATTACAGTCCCAAATTATTTACACGTTATAAAATAATAAGAAAATCAAATCAATTTAAGGTTTGAATTTTAATGGCAATGCCCAACTTTTTTTTAGTCTGAATAATAAAATAGTTCAATCACCTGGGGGTCCATTCAGGGAAAGAGTGAGTTCGAATTCGTCACTAAATATCAACTCACTTTTTTAAATAGTAATGTCTCCACACTTCTAGAACATCATTACAGTTAGGTAAAAATCTGGTTTGTCCCGTAAATACGTTGGAAGTATAAATAACGGTTCCGTTATTTAAATAATAATATATTTCCCAGCTATTTTTAGGTTAACTCACTCCCGAACTCGAACTCACTCTTACCTGAATGGCCCCCCTGATCTGATCACGATGTTTGAAGAAAAGTGCTCATTCAGTAAACTAATAATACAAAACGAGCACTTTTCGGATACGGTCGTTTTAGGGTCTTATGTCACCTTAAGTGCTGTATGGCACAAACTACGACCTCACAAAAGAGGCGCCCACGACGCCCATGGGCTGTCGCACTATCACAAGGGCTGTGAAAACCATGCCGGCCGGCCAGGTGCTTCTTCACGCCATGTTTGAAGGAACCCAGGTTGTACTTTGAGGGAAAAACCTCGGCAGGAAGTCGATTCCATAGTTTACCGACCTTACAGATAAACAATGTCGAGGATCGGTGGGTTCTTATTTTGGGAATGTCGACAGTGAATGGGTGCATTCCTTGCCTATTCCGCGTTGTGCGGTGTAAGAAAGGGGACGGAGGGACAGCGTTATGCCGCTCCGAAGAGCATTCTCCAGGGTAAAGACGATATAATACAGCAAGAGACCTGCTATAGTTCATACTACGTTTGAAAAACGAAACAAGATTGTCATTTACAATTAATATTTTGGAATAATTTAAGTGTAGCCGTGCCAATGAGATGTGTTCCCTATGCTTGCATGTTAAACTCGCCGGCGCTGTTATTTGGTTTTAACCGACTTCAAAAAAACGTCCGGTCTTCGTTTTCACGAAGAAAAAATAACAAGTGAACAAAAGAGACAGGAACGGTGTTATCGTTTCGGCCGTAAGCGGTCTTTGACAGCAAAAGTGTCGCTCGGTCAGCTTTTCCCGTGGGCCAAACGCCATCCGCCAAACGAGCGACAAAGAGTATAGTTAGTTCCAACATTGTTTGAGAAATATTGAAGTCACGCTCCAAATAATGACGTATACAATGGCCTATACGAAAGTACAGCCCTTGTGACATTGCTATACAGAAACCGAGACCACACCATGTATCGCTTGAGCTAAAAGCATCTCTCAGTTGGCTGTTATCATCGAGGCTGCCGCCACTTACCTCGGGTATGTGCAAGGAAATACCCAGACACGATCGAACAGAATAATTGAGTACATTTGTTGCCATTCGTGAGTTTGGTGCAACGGTATCACCATGAAGACTTCGCTGTGTAAACTGGAAATGCGATTGTACATCATGGCTTGGGGCGCTGGTGTGGCGGCCAGCGCTTACCATTACTATATTGGCCAAGAAGGTGAGCACCAAGTACTTTCCTTTTAATTATTGGTTGGATTTAGTTCTTCAACAATTAATTGTTGGATTTTAAATGTAGACATGTTTATATTTTTATTTATTTAGGAAAATTAAACGAAAGATTAAAAATACTTGATAGAAACAAAACATAGAGTCAATAATATAGTTTAAATTTTTTATGAGTTTACAGAAAAATACATCTATATATTCAGGGTGTAATTGCATTCGTCCACTACCATGAAGGAAGTCAATGGTTAAAAAATATGTCAGATTCTAAGGAATAAAAATAAAAATATTAACATTAAGAAAGATCACGAAGTGTTAGTATCATTTGAAAAATTACCTTTGGAACAATGTTTTTAAAAGAAAGTTAAACATTATTAAGGATTGTAGTAAAAATAAGACATAAACAGCTCAACGACCAGTGCTTTATTTTTTGCATAGATTTTTCCGAAATTTCTAACGAATTTAAAGCGAATCCGACATGACATGTACAGTTTAAGGAGAGCGAACCTGATACGTCAAATACTAATAACTCTTATTTTAAAATTAATATTCGATGTTTAAGAGTCCATCCCTAGCTTAGGATACATGCATCCATATACATTTTACAGATTTTGTTGACAAAATGTTGTTTACATTACCTTGTTTTTTTAAATATCGATAAAAAAATGCTACGCGTTTATACTGGTTAATAATGCTCAACACGAAAACAACCACATTTATAGTTGATTTTTTTTATTAATGCACTTCCACCTGTAGTTATAGGCATGATTGCGATATATTAAGTTTTATTAATTCGACGCATATAATATCAATACCAATTCAAATATTAGGAGATCGTTATGGACAGAAATAACATGAGGTATAATCCAAACCGAAACATTGACCTTAATATCGCATAACCTATTTCAGAGCTCCTGGCTTCAAAAAATATTACAAGGCAACAACTACCAGGCCTGACTGAAGGTTGGAACGTAGTACAAAGACTGAAAGACGATTCGGATGCGGACTGGTCTGCGTGGAAATATTACCTCCGTGTGTCCTGGCTACCTCTAGTATTCCATTTTATCGTGTCTGAACTACTCCGAAACAGCTTCATGAATTTGATACCGTTTTGGTATATTTTGTTCACAGCAGTATTTACAAGCTGGCATTTCAAATCCGCGCAAACCCTATTACTATTCACCCAACCGATGGTGTATGTTTTGGTGATATATTTGACAAAGAAAAAAGTCTGGATATGGATAACTAGCCTGATTTTGCTGGCGCTACTTAACTATCTCAAAAAAGATGTATTATTTTGGTACCTGTTTGAACAGAATCTGGATATAAGAGACATTTATCTGGTTTTGGTATCTCTAAGTTGGATCCAAGTGCGATGCATTAGTTTCAGTTTTGATCACATCAACGGGGTGGAAAAGAGCATCGAAAAAGAGGAGACTGATGGAGTAAAAGAAAGAATAGCACTCAGTTCAGCTCAGATAGAGAACAGAGAAATTGAAATGAAAAAGGAGACCGATGGAGTAAAAGAAAGGATAGCACTCAGTTCAGCTCAGATAGAGAACAGAGAAACTAAAATGAGAAAGGAGACCGAAGGAGTAAAAGAAAGAATAGCACTCAGTTCAGCTCATATAGAGAACAGAGAAACTAAAATGAAAAAGGAGACCGATAGAGTAAAAGAAAGAATAGCACTCAGTTTAGCTCAGACAGAGAACAGAGAAACTGAAATGGATTTCTACGCGGAAAAGAAATTCATTAACGAAGATATCAAAAACCTTAAACAAATAGAAAGGTTTCGTGATACCGTGGCAGGTATTATGAGCTACAGTCTATATTTTCCTACACTGTTTATGGGACCCTTGGTGTTGCATTCCGATTTCACCTTGTCTCTCCACAAATTGGAGCAGTGCTTGAGCGTAAGATTGAAAAGATTCGCTAAAGATATCACGATATTTTTAGCAGAAGCCTGTTTAATGGAACTAATTCTGCATTACCTGTACTTTTTAGCAATGAAAGAAGATGTAAGAGTAAGTATGTTACCATAACATATAATCCTGAAGATATTTAAGCATTTTTAATTTTTTATAAAACTGGACACGGAAACCCAACACACCGCATACCCAGAGATAAATAGGTGCCTTCCCAGGATCATCCCTTTTGTGAACACGACTACATTGAAAATTTCGAACGTAGAACAGCCCTCATTTGTGACGAAATTGACTTATCAAACTCATTTATTCATTTCCTCAGCCATTCGGCTCGGAAACGCCGCTAGGAACTAGGTTTTAGGAACATAAAAAAATGTTTTAGAGCAATATTTTAATTTAGTTTATTTGTAATTATTTTCATTTTGTTACGAAACATTGTTTTAGACTCTATATAATAAATGTAAGTTATCAAAAATACTCGGCTGTTATTACAGAATTACCACATTTAAACAAATTAAAAAAACCGGCCAATCAAGCACACGAAGGGTTCCGCACTATCGCACAAGATTTAACACAAAAAAATATTTTACACCTATTTCTTGTTATAGCGGCAAACTACATACAAACTATATACACACTCTGTTAAAATTGCAGCTGTCTACCTATTACGGATCATGAGATACAGCCCTGTGAACCCGAACCCGTCCGTCCGTCTAGGACGGACGGGTTCCGTACCCAGAGGGTGCCAACGGAACCCCAAAAATATTGAAAAATTGCATTTATCTGATTCATGTTTTATTAGAAAAATAACAATGTAAGCTAGCTACGGGTTTGGACATCAAGTCGTCCAAACAGATCTCCAGAAGTTGCTTCAATTGCTAGTATGTTTTCCATACTGTTTCTGTCTTGAAGGTTTTATCGTTTTTCAACTTTAGATCGAATTCTCTATTCATCAACTCGAACCCCCAACGCCCTGTTTCAGCTCGTCCGTATGTTTCGCAACTCCGGCCTCTGCGGCGCCGGCCTCTTCATGGGCGTGCAGTTCTACCTCAAGTACCTGGTGCTGTACGGGGCTTCGGGCGCGCTGGTCGCGCTGCACGGCGCGCCGCCGCCGCCCGCCCCGCGCTGCATCCTGCGCGTGCACCTCTACTCGCACATGTGGAAACACTTCGACGTGGGACTCTACAGGTTCCTCGTCAAGTGAGTGCTATTGGCCCTAGCTTTTTTTAAATCTAATCGCGGTGCATTTCCATGAGTAGTAATATCATAAAATCTCCTTCTGAATAATATGATATGTAATTTTACGTCTTCGAAATATCCGCCGGTATTGGGTCTTGGTATATATGTTTGATATGGTATGTTTTGCTGTCCAGCCTTGCAGTATATTCGTAAAGTAGATCTTTCTACAGGGCTCATTCTTCAGTCAATGTGTTCTTCCTTCATGGTCGATTATACATCCATACTTATCACATTCCATGGAATAAGCGACGTACGTGCTTCGTAAGTAATAGTATATTTACTCCCTTTTAAGTATTCCGAATGCGGTCAGTTTACTCGATCTTATCAATACAAAATTAATTGCTGATTGAATTTCCCGATTATATTCGAATCGACGCAATGCTTCCCTTTCATCTTGATGGCACCGATTTTTCTTTTCCAACCGACTTCACTGCTCCTTGTTAAAACTTGTTTTTACTTGATTTGTTTTTGATGGAATTTCGTTTATTCTTATCACAGATACATGTACAAGCCGACTCTGACGGCACTGTGTCCCGGCGGCCGCTCCTCCACGGCTCACAAGTTGCTCGCCGCAGTCGTCACCTTTAGCTTTATCTTCCTTTGGCATGGCACCACGCTCGTCGTCCTCCTGTGGTCCTCGCTCAACTTCGCCGGAGTCGCACTCGAAGCTTTGGGGACATTTATCGGAACCACCAAAACTTACGATACCTTTAGGAATCGGGTGTTGATGACCCCTCAAGCTGAGGAGAGGTTTATCGCGGTAATAAGTACGCCGATGTTGATCATGTCTTTCGCGTCTAACATATATTTCTTCGCTGGAATCGAAGTGGGTAACGTTTTCTTGGAGAGGTTTTTCTCGGAGAGTTGGTACAATATTTTGCTTGTGTGCTTCTGTCTGCACGCTTGCTGCCATGGATCCGCTGCAATGGCTTATTTACCTTCTAGAACTGGTGAGAGCAAACGTAAAGAAATAAAGAACTGACCTAAAATGTATTTTTTCCTTTTTGTGACTAATACAACCAACCATTATTTGTCAAGAATTGCCTCCCGTCACCACTTAAGTAAGTTAGATGTAAGAAGCCTTCGAAAGGAGTTTACTTCACTACTATATAACGAAACGACCTAGAGCTCTAATTAGGAACAAAAACTAGAGTCTTTGAGAAAACCTCACCGCCGAACGGGGCCCCTAGGCAGTTGCCTACACTGAATTATGGATAAATCCGAAACATATACCCCATAATTAATCTAACTCATAAGGAGAAATAAAGTTGTACATGAACTGGGTGGGGATTTGAATCCAGACACCTGGGTTACGACTCTGGTACTTCCTTTTTTTTTTGCCAGCCTCGGTGGCCCAGTCGCGCGATGGCTTGCGATTCGATAAGCTTGGTGAAGCACCTCTGAGCGCGGTCGGGTTCTGGATGGGTGACCATTTTCAACCGTTCAGACTGACCGTGGTTCGAATTCTACGTGAAACTGTAGGTCCCCTTCGTTACTTACTAGATGGTAGGGTTAATCCCGCCCGGTACCATCGCATTGAATGAACGATGGTGACAATGAAAATTGTCCGGGTTTTCCATCCAGTTCAATGTAGCCGAGCATTATAAGGAAGGTCCTGGTATGGCATCTAGTTCCCATGTGGTGTGTTAGGCTAATATCTGGCGGTCAGTTTGGTATAAGCCATCTATGTCCAGAAAAAAAAAATTAATTTGTTGTATTTACACAAGACCATGCCATTATTACATATTCTTTGGCCAGGCCGAAAGCAAGAGCTCTCTCCATTTAATTCTCGCTCATCCGCTAACACAAACCGATCGTTGAGTCTGAGTGACTCGACAATCGATGTACGTTGGAACTATACCTCACTAGTTTCGGATGGTTTTACGATTAGGAACTCTATAAACATTACGGTACTCTCTAAATTTGCGTACAAATTCCCCTTTAACACTTAATTGAAAATTCTGCGTTAATTATGCGAGCGATTCACTTGTTTTATTTGTTTAATGTAGCTCTCCGAACTTCCACAAGATCAGCTCTCAATGCGGCTCAAAGGGATATTTGTGGATTAGTTTACAATATTTTCGCCAAGCAATCAATCAAGGTTTGAGCCCAGCCCTTTGAATTTTCGTAATGGTTTCATTCATTTGTTCAATTTTAATGGCTCTAGCCTGCTTTTTCCTGAGAAATATCGAGCAATATAATATATCTGTTACGGTAAAAGCCCGAAGCCGGATAAAGCACTAATTTATTTCATTTATGTTATCTTTTTTCTCTGAAGGTTTTCCGCAGTTGTCGCGTCCCCTTTAATTTTTATAAATACACACTCTGTGAAAATTTCAACTGCCTACCTATTACTGTTCATGAGATACAGCCCTACGACGGACGGACGGCCGGACGGACGAACGGACGCACAGCGGAGGCTTAGTAATAGGGTTCCGTTTTCGCCCTTTGAGTACGGAACCCTAAAAAGAACTTTTTTTAGCCTATGTTTTTCCCATAGACTATAGCGAAATATATTATATACTATAGCGACGATAGTATAGCGACGATACTATAGCGACGATAGCGATTTCTATGGTTTTTCCTGCGCGCGTATGCTAGGTCTATGGTTTTTCTAACAAAATGTATACTTCTTTTGGTTCATTTTGGAATTATTAGAAAATAGTTTACTTTTCTTCCGCGCGAAATCAGCGTCCATCTGAAAAATCGTAATTATCTTCAAAGAAAAAAATATTCGGACTATATTACTAATATACATATACATGTATAATATAGACAATTTATCTATGTACAGTCGTTTCGTCTGAAATCTATACACCGGAAAAAGAGACAAATTTGAGGTCTCTTTCTGACATGCTGACGTCAACCATAGAGTAAAAGAGACTTAGAAATTCCTTCTCTTTCCAGTGTATACATTTGATAGGAAACGACTGTACAAGGCAGTTCAACCTATCTATACAATTTAAGCTTTTTTTTTAAACCGTTATGGGGTGGGTAGGGATGCTGAGAGACCAAAGGTACACAGAAAAGCTATTACCACCTCACCTCGAGAAAAACTACGCTCAGCGAGGCACCATTTTTCGGGAAGGTTATGTTTTGACATTGTGTATGTGTGACATTTCGACCAGAAGTGATACTTTGGAGTGTTTATGTTTAGCCCATTTATGCTGCCTCAAAATCCGCAAAATTCTAAATGGCTGAAAGAAAATTCAGATGTATTTTTAATCCGTCGGATTTAATGGAATTGAGTTCAGGAAGATGGCAGCACCGTGGCTGGAGACAGTCGCGAGAAGTCCCTAAAGAGAGCCCGCTATTTTAATTAAAATCCCCTGCAGTGAGTGCCCATGGTGTGGCGGCGAGGGACAGCCTAGTTGTGTGACGGATTCGACATCCGACGATGTAATTCTATGCGAACCGCCGCCGTCATGAACAAATCACACAATCACTATCACTACTCACTACATAGTATAAAACAAAGTCGCTTTCTCTGTCCCTACCTATATCCCTATGAATGCTTAAATCTTTAAAACTACGCAACGGATTTCGAGGCGGTTTTTTTTAATAGATAGAGTAATTGAAGAGGAAGGTTTATATGTACTCGTATGATAACATCCATTAAATAGTGGAGAAATACTGTTATTTTTTATGTTTCCAATGTGATGTCGTAAAAAATTAATTTGTTTTCGCTTACATTGCAAACGCAGGCTGAACCCTACGAGATTAATCAAAATAATGTACTAAGTATTGTACACATTGAAAAGGTCTACAGAAAACTCCGGGATGGTATATGTCTATCTCTTATAGATATCCCACAATAAAAATTTTTTTGTCGTTTACTTTTTACGACAAATAATGGCTAATTTTCAAAGCGATTTTAATTAATTGTATTGTATTGTATTGTATTGTTTATTCATCATCCATAGACAGTACACTGCACTCGGATTTGTCATATTTTAGCATTGGCCAGTTCAGCAAAACAAAACACAGCGAAGAAGAACTGGAAAGAAACTCCGCTGTTTTTTTTTTCAACGTCCACTTAGTCTAAGTTTACAAAAGTGTTTGTCAATTATTTTAACAAAAACATAGGTAAAACACTAAATTCACATGAATCCACAAAATTTACATTTATTATTAATTATTAATACAGCATTAATCCTTATCAAATTAAATACCTTAAATACATTGTTGATTTCAGATAGATCTATATGGCCCTTTACAGCAAATGATTTAAATGATTCATATTTTCGAAGATATTACAGATTTAAAAATTGCGGGACGTAACCGTTATGGGGTGGGTAGGGATGCTGAGAGACCAAAGGTACTCAGAAAAGCTATTACCACCTCACCTCGAGAAAAACTACGCTCAGCGAGGCAGCATTTTTCGGGAAGGTTATGTTTTGACATTGTGTATGTGTGACATTTCGACCAGAAGTGATACTTTTGGAATGTTTATGTTTCGCCCATTTATACTGCCTGAAAATCCGCAAAATTCTAAATGACTGAAAGAAAATTCAGATGTATTTTTAATCCGTCGGATTTAATGGAATTGAGTTCAGGAAGATGGCAGCACCGTGGCTGGAGACAGTCGCGAGAAGTCCCTAAAGAGAGCCCGCTATTTTAATTAAAATCCCCTGCAGTGAGTGCCCATGGTGTAGCTGCGAGGGACAGGCATAGTTGTGTGACGGATTCGACATCCGACGATGTATTTCTATGCGACCCGCCGCCGTCATGAACATATCACTATCACTACTCACTACATAGTTAGTATAAAACAAAGTCGCTTTCTCTGTCCCTATATCCCTATATCCCTATGAATGCTTAAAAAAAACTACGCAACGGATTTCGATGCGGTTTTTTTTAATAGATAGAGTGATTGAAGAGAAAGGTTTATATGTACTCGTATGATAACATCCATTAAATAGTGGAGAAATACTGTTATTTTTTATGTTTTCAATGTGATGTCGTAAAAAATTAATTTTTTTTCGCTTACACTGCAAACGCAGGCTGAACCCTACGAGATTTATCAAAATAATGTACTATGCATTGTACACATTGAAAAGGTCTACAGAAAACTCCGGGATGGTATATGTCTATCTCTTATAGATATCCCACAATAACATTTTTAGTCAGTTACTTTTTACGACAAATAATGGCTAATTTTCAAAGCGATTTTAAGCAATTGTATTGTATTGTATTGTTTATTCATCATCCATAGACAGTACACTGCACTCGGATTTGTCATATTTTAGCATTGGCCAGTTCAGCAAAACAAAACACAGCGAAGAAGAACTGGAAAGAAACTCCGCTGTTTTTTTTTTCAACGTTTACAAAAGTGTTTGTCAATTATGTTAACAAAAACATAGGTAAAACACTAAATTCACATGAATACACAAAATTTACATTTATTATTAATTATTAATACAGCATTAATCCTTATCCAATTAAATACCTCAAATACATTGTTGATTTCAGATAGATATGGTCCTTTACAGCATATGATTTAAATGAATATTTTCGAAGATAACTATTACAGATTTAAAAATTGCGGGACGTAACGTTTGCGGCGGTACCGGCCGGCCGGGGCGGCACCGCGGCGGCGCGGCGGGAGCGTGCCTATAATAGTGCGTTTATTATCGGAGCTCCCTAATATCTAATAATCATATAATAATAATATCTAATTGTTTTTTTTTATTTCAAATATTTCAATGTAGGAACTCTACGTAAAAAGGGTTTATTTGTGTATCATTGTGTCAAAAGAATATTTTTTTAAATGATATTATGCCCGTGCAAAGCCGGGACGGGCTGCTAGTTTATAGATAAAATGATTGCGTAGGTAAACACAATTTAATTATATTGATCATTCCTGTGTCGTAATGAAATTGTTGATAAAGAAATATGTATTTATTGTCCGAGTGATGCGAGAAGCGCGAGCGCGGCGTCTCCATTTCAGCTTGGGCTGTTTTGTGACATTTTTGTTTTGTGACATGATGGTCGAAGGAGCAATAGAAATTCACAGCGTCCTCATAATTTTTTTTTTATTTGGTTTTATTTAACTAGATAAGGATCGCTAATACCACAAACACGGCATTCCCGAATCAATGCCCGAACGATGGGTCATCATAATGGAGGGTCACACACACACACACCTTACAATGCGATTCAAATAAGAATAGGTGTGAGCGCCCAAGCCGCTATGGATTGACCGACCGGGTGTTCGTGGAATTGTTGGTGGGTTTCGGTGAATGGGCAAGCGCGAGGCTTGGACTCACCTGAGGCTGCTCTGCCGGGTCTCTCACAGCACACACGCACACCCACGGCTGTGCGCACACCTACCACTAACGTCACTATGTTCAGGGAACGGAGACACGAAGAGTACTAGTGGCGCCATCTGTTGAAATGTATGAACTAAAATAAAATCAATCTGTTTGTCCAAACAATAGGATAGGATCACCGCTATTTTGAATGTCAAACTGCTAAAACACTCAATTCACTTCACAAACTTCAGTACTTTGCCGCGGTATTGACGCCTACTTTCCCTCGCGAATTCGAGTGAAGTTAGTCACGAACCCCGTCCTATTCTTATTTGAATCGCGTTGTACACAACACAATTCACACTACAAGCTCTTTAAATTAATTTACAAAATGTACATAACCTTAAAACAATTAACGCCAAAAGAATTAACGTCCGAACTCATCATTCAATCTGGAATGAAATTGTTTTATTGGCCATAATCTCTACATTAAGAACTATTGTATAACTCACTAATTGTTCTGTGGTATAACTAACCCTAGTTAACGCTGTTGACTTCCTTAATACGAAATAAATAAATAAGTAAGTAAGTATTTCAGCATATTGCTTCAAAGGAAAACAGAAGTGACGGTAAGAGTTTTCTCTCCAGCCACCATCGCGCCGACCCGCCGAGGGCCCACGGTAGACAGACACGCTTGCAATTTTTTGCTCGTTTACTTTGGGATACGTGAGCATGAGAATCAAGGACTTTGTACTGCCAGACTCAAGGACTTGGGAGCCAGAGTAATGGATTCCGTTTTTGCTAGAAACTACAAATAGGAAGACCAATCGTTTTATGTAACGTTACTACCAGGCAACGAATGCGTTGGTGTATCCAGACCGAAAGATTTATAGGTACTAGTTTAGATTCAGGAATATTGGATAATTAGAAGAATAAATCACACAAATCGACCTTTTCATCGATCTATTCAGATTGGTCAAGTGACTTTAATAATATGTTTTCGGACCGCAGAAAACATTTGAATTGATTTCAATCTTCCCATTTCTAATATTTTTGTAGCAAATCCTGAAACTATCTGTTATATTTTTTATTTATCAAAGTGTAAAGAAATTGCGTTGATGATTGCTACTTGTGACAGTCAAAAAATTTCAACCAAGAGCTGGGGGTCCATTCAGGGAAAGAGTGAGTTCGAATTCGTCACTAAACATCAACTCACTTTTTTAAATAGTAATGTTTCCACACTTCTTGAACATCATTACAGTTAGATAAAAATCTGGTCCGTCCCGTAAATACGTCGGAAGTATAAATAACGGTTGCGTTATTTAAATAATAATATATTTCCCAGCTATTTTTAGGTTAACTCACTCCCGAACTCGAACTCACTCTTACGGGAATGGGCCCCCGGTTCCCGCCAGATGATTCGGTTTTCCCAACGAGCGTGGAAGGTCTGGAGGAGCGATTGAAATTCATTCCTATGGCGGCAGCGTATTCACGAGCTAGTCAAAAACTTAATAAATAAATAGTAATATCGTGGCTAGCCTGTACGCGGTGATTTTATCTAATGACAATAAATACGATTCATCGCTAATTTCCGCTACGGCCCCGCACTGTCGACAGAGTTGTTTTTTTAATAATATAATTGGCTATGGATTCCAGGTCCTTTAGCCATGTCAACAGAGTTGCCTTCTTTTATTTGCCATATTAAGAATGTTGCCCTACCGCAATCGGAATTTGTAGCGAAAATAAGACAGGAAATTATCCACGAATGGACCGAACAATGGAAAATGTCCAATACGGGTCGTTGGTACGCCGAAATAAACGATTTAGTTGGGAAACCACCTTGGTTCAATAAAACGTTACCAAAAAGAAGAAAATATTATGCAACAATTTGTCGTCTACGTTTCGGACATTGTCTTTTTCAATCCCATCTTTACAGATTAAACCTTATCGACACCACCGTATGCCCACACTGCAACTTAGCTGATCAATCCCTGGACCACCTCTTTGCACCTCTTGCTGTGCTTTTAAAGAGCAAAGAGAAAAATTATATAAATGCTTAGAAATACATACAAAGAAAGAGAAAAAATCCCGCTCGACCTGAAAAAGATATTAAGTCAACCGACCAACTTTGAACCCATATTTCTATATTTACATGAGACAATAGAAAATATGTAACTACATAACACTCCAGAAAGGACTACAATCCATAAGATACAATAAAGAGAAGGCTGTATAGCGAAAGCTTTTGCCTGTCCATTGGATAAACAAACAAAAAAAAATGCCTTCTTTTATTATTTCTGTGTTCTGTGGCTGACAAATTAAAAACATTGGATTGATAAGATTTTCTGATAGGATTTAATGAAAAACAAGAATCGAACGACGAAATTAAAGGTCACGGTACAGCTCAAACGTAACGAGGTCGCGTCCGGTGTAGCTCAAAATCATTTACGAAGTTGCTACATAACCTTTGAAGATGTCAGCGGTGTACCGGTATTTAACTTTGAGGTAAACCGAGCGTAATTTGTAATTTTATACATTTCTCAACTTACCAGAGCATGACCCGTATTTATGTTACAAAAATATGTAAATTACTTAATATTATAGTACTTTTCCCTAGAAATATGTTCGTAAGACCATTTGCTTTCCACTACAAATTGACAGCGAACATCGAAATATCACTTGCGAAAATGAATGCCAACATTAAGTAGGTACCTAGTTTCCTAGACCAGTGAATTTTTATTTTAGAAAAGCGCAGGCCCCAAGGCTTAATCCGAACGTTTAAAATTTTCATTAAATTATATGCTTAATATTATTATATAAACTGCTAAGCTTTTATACAATTGGATATATTCATTTACGTATTTAATGGATCCCATTAATTTGAGGTTATTCCACAACATTTGATGCATTGTAATCAGATTTACATATCCATGTTTCAAGGAATGTGACATGTAAGTATGTATAATCGACCGTGAAGCAAGGACACATTAATTGAAGAAAGAGCCCAGTAAAAAGAACTACTTTACGAATATACTGCAAGGCTGGACCCGAACCAGCAAAACATACCATTCGCGGGTATTGCGTCTACCAATTTCGCCACCGGCTGTATACCCATAATTTGGAATTCTCCTACAGTCCCTCCTCCCGTAATGAATCGGTATCGTGAAATCCTTATCGCGCGTTTTACACAATAACTTTGGTAATGGATTACTCAACGATGAAACAAAAACATCTTAAAAAGATTATTCATCAAGCCTAGCTTATTTCATGAACATTTGTAATAAATTTGGTTCTTGTTTGATTTTTGACTACAGCGGTCGTGGTTTACTTTTAGCCATAAGTCGTTTTGTAATTAAAATTTTCGTAAATCTTACCAAATCAAACACTATGCGCATTGTCTGCTTTGTGGAAATGTTGCATCCTCCTCATTACGTAGCGTGTCTTTTTATTTGAAACAAAGAAGTTCCCAGAACGCAATACTACACCTTAACCCTGCTATTAGCAATATTGTAAGTAAACTGTCTGATTTCAGAATGCTTCGATTAACAAAGCTGGCCTGTAAACAGACCCCCGTCGCTTGTTCCGTCAATGCTGGAGACTGGTCTGACCAGAGTTGGCGATCGGGGGCTCGTGCGCACAGCTATCTTGGCGGTGCTGTGTTAGGTTCTATCCTAATCGGTTCGTCTTTCTTAGGTACGTCATCTCTTAAGTGGAAAACCTATGATGGTACATATTCGACACGGTTTAAATTGTAATACTCTTCATATTATATATTATTTGTGACACTGAGGACATTAATGAAAATCTACCGACTCGTACACATAAAAACTCCATTTAGATTTTTAATGAAAATTACCTAGATGATTTGACTCCAAAGGCATCGAGAGTAATTTGCAAGTTAAAATCAATTTTTCTAATAAACATCAAAGTTCTTGCCATCAATGTATTTCCCCCCAATTACGACCTGGGGTCCTTCAAACATAGTGTGAAGAAGCACCTGGCCGGCCGGCATGGTTTTTGCAGCACCCCTGAATGTTCGAAAACCCATGGGCGTCATCGGGCACCTTTAGGTCCTGGCGTACGGCATATGCCGCGCTTAACATGAAGAAAAATCCTAGTGGCGCGGGGTCTTGCCTAGCGTACCAGAGGTCTGGGATCAAATCCTCGCCCCTGATTGTACACCACTTTCATTCTCTTTCTGAGTTGGATAAGTGCATTTCGTCTATAAAGAAACTATCACATCCAACTAAAGGAAGAACTCGCAGACCAATCAGGGGTGAGAGAAATCCGAATCTACACAGATGGATCAAAAACAAATTCGGGAACTGGAGCGGGTGTCTTCTCCCGAGATGCGAACATCAACATCTCAACAACCCTAGGCGCCTTTAACACCATATTTCAGGCAGAATGTGTGGGAATAATTCGAGCCGCAGAGGCAATCAAAACCAGGAAGATGCACGACTATAAGATAAGAATTATCTCAGATAGCGCATCTGTACTAAACGCACTGAAAAATAACAAAGTTAACTCGGGCTTAATTCTAGAATGTCATTGCGCCCTAGAAGAAGTAGCGAGAAACAATCACATAACTTTGCAGTGGATAAGAGGACACAGTGGCTCTGTGGGTAATGACGCTGCAGATGAACTGGCCAAACGAGGATCCAGTACAGTACTAGTGGGTCCAGAACCGATAGTGCCTATACCATTTAGTCAACTCAAAAACTGGCTACAAGATAGAACCAAGATGCTTCACAATACCGGACGGAAACACCTGGTAGATTGCAGGCAGGCCAGAGAGGTCATCCCATCCCTCAATAAGCGCCTCACGCACAAGCTGTTGCATCTGAAAAGAAATGATCTACGCACAATGGTGGGAACAATGACAGGACATTGTTCACTCAACAAGCACCTCCATAACCTGGGGGTGACGGACAGCCCTCTATGTCGTGGCTGCATGGAGACAACGGAAACAACCGCCCATGTACTGTTGGAGTGCAAGAGTGTGGCCGGCCATCGGGCGCAGACCCTGGGAGCACCGGGATCCCTTGCAGAGGCCTGTGGTAATGTAAAGGGTATGCTGGACTTCTGGGACGAGCTGGGATGGCTTACATAGTCACCTTTGTTACGCACAATGGCCTTTCTGTGAAGTAGGCTTAGCGCGGAAAACATTTTGCCCAACTAACTAACTAAGTGCATTTCGTCACGAATGCGAGCTACTCCATGGTTCGGAATCCATGTAAAACTGTAGGTCCTCTCCCCCTACTAGGGGGTAGGGCTTAAGCCTATCCGGGTCGGTACTATAGCATTGGATTAAAAGATGGTCGTACATACGTAAACATTGTACGTGTTTTTCAGCCAGTTAAATGTGGCCGTACTCTTAAAAGGAACGTTCTGGCATGGCACCTAATTCCTTCGGGAATGTGGTGTATTGGGCTAGTATCACTGGCCCTTGCAGAGGAAATTAGGCTGTTTCGCAGTGAGTTCGGAGATATTCGGAATATTCCTGGAGAACTTCGAAGCTTTCGCCTGGAGTTTGAAAGCGTGCAGAAGGAGACGCGTGCCTTAATAGCAGCATTAACGGCGTCTGTTGAGATGTGCCACGGCCGCCTGGATGATGTCGAGGAGCGAGTCGGAGGAATGGAGCAGCGCATCCTGGCACTTGAGCGGAGCGAAACTGAATCGGCTTCACTGCGCCGCACCGTCGGGGAGCTGCGCCACGAGATTGCTTCGCGAGATCGCCTGGCGCTCCTCAATGACGTCAAAGTGAGCGGCGTACCCGATGTAACGATGTACTTAGCGCGATCCCGAATCCGACCATCTACCTCTCCACGGAACCCTGCGCCCACTCAGTTTGCGGGTAGATCAAAGAGATCTCCGCGACGCGACTGACTAAACGGCGAGCGGAAGAAGGGGGACAGATGTCAACGCGCGCGAGCAAAAACGGACGACATTTCGGAAGAAAGGAAGAACACCTTTTTGGGAATGTGTTATACGATGTGGCCTGCGAAAAAGACGATTGTATTTTAAGAAAACCTCTTGTGCCGTGTCTACGGGAAGTATCCAGGAGCCGGGAAGTCTGTCCGGAGTCTTGGAGTTCGGCCTAGTGAGGTGAGTGGGCTTATACCTAACTGTCACTTGTCCTTCTCTTCCCAGCGCTAAGTACTCATTACTGACCTGTTATAATTGGTGGAGGCGCCCATTTTATTAAAAAAAAAAAATATCAGAACAACAATATGGCAAGCAAAGAAGGGCCAGGAGGGACTCGGGATGAATTAGCCCAATTAGTAGTGAAGCTAAAACAGGGTCTTAATAATCAAAATGAGGTACTCAGGGAGGTTTTGCAACGCCTAGCTACCGTCGAAGAAAGATTAATAAAACAGGACACAAAAAATGAGTCCGAGTCGAGTGCCGCGGACGCGAAGTCCACCGCGGACGCCCCCCCCTCCGCCGCCGCCGGCGAGGGAGCCAGCGCGGGGATCTCGCAAACACGACCGGATTATTACGAAAAAGAACAATTCAAAATTGCGAAACAAATGATCGAAGGAATAGGTACTTGCGATGGAAATGATGCTAATCATTTTATACAGTTCATCATTCAGTTGGATCACATTTTTAAGTTAAAATTAATACGATGTGATCGTCTTATACCGCTGATAATTTTAAAGTTACGCGAACCTTTAGTGTCATGGTGGTTCAGGAGATTTGATGGCACACACACAGACTGGGTCAAACTAAAGCCAGAACTATTAAATTATCTAAGCCCCATTCACAGGGAAACACTTAAGCAGGAATTAATATTTCGCTTTCAAAAAGAAAACGAATCTTTGAGGGAGTTTGTACAGAACGTCGAATCAGCCGCAAATGCCTTAAATTGTGGATTTAGCGAAGGAGAATTAGTTAACATTATAACATCGCACATTTCGCCAAACACGTTCCAATATTTACGACCGATGCATCCAATAAACACGATTGAGTATTTACTTCAACTCGGAAGCGAGATAGATGGAGCTAGGCTGCGAGAGGCGCAGTATCACACGGCCGCCGGCGCTCCCCACTCCCAAATGGCGGCCGCCCCGCTCGTCACCCGCTTCGCTCCCCCGCCACCATCGCCACCTACGAGACCGCCGCCGCACGCGCACCGAGCAGCGAGCGCGCACGCTAACGAGCAGTCAGCACCGCCGCAGCGCCACCGCACTGAATACTCATCTCAAACGACAAGCTATCGCAATAACGTAGACCGCGAGCCCATACGGTGCTACGAATGTAATTTATTCGGTCACTTAGCAAGAAACTGCGAAGTAAGAAGAGAGCGGTATAGCAGACAGTACGGGCATAGTTACCGTAATAATCAGGGAAACTAATTACGGCACGTCATTATATTCGCCAGAATGCCGTGCTAAAGAAGGGCGTAAAATGCAACGGAACTAATTATAATAGGGTTAATACGCGTAGTAAAACGGGAGTAGTCTCTCTGCCTACAATGTCGGTTTGTATCGGGAAAGCGCTAGTTACTACCGCATTAATAGACAGCGGGGCAAACCGATCATTTTGTAGACAAGATATTTTTGCAAAGATTAAAAACGAAAAAAAAGTGCAAATAAATAATGTTAGCATAGAGTGCACAACGGCGGACGTGCGACCTTTTAGGTCCTCTATGACCATATCTGCTTTGATTTCGTTAGATAAACTCACTTGGAGACACACGTTCATTGTAGCCCAAGAGCTGATCACTCCTATTATTTTAGGTTACGATTTTATTAAAAAAACCCAATTACAATTACACCCAGGTAATAACAGTATTTCATTTAAATTTGCACCAGATAAATTAATTAAGCTTAACGAAGAATTCAATAACAAAACAAACGGTGCATTTTCGATAGAAGAAAGACGCAGTATTTATTTAAGCCCACAAGATAAAAATAGATTGGAAGAATTATTGTCTACGTATAGCGACGTAATAACGAAACAGTTAGGAAAAACGAATATCTTAAAGTATAGCATAACACTAACCGATAGCGAGCCGGTCCGATTGCGCTTTTATCCATTATCTCCTCCAAAAGCGGAAGAAATGAAAAAACATATTGATGAATTGTTAGAAAAGGGTGTGATTGAAAAATCCGTGTCTCCATATGCGGCACCAGCTTTCTTGATCGATAAAAAAAATGGAAAAAAACGTCTTTGTTGTGACTATCGAGCTTTAAATAAGAAAATTGTTTATGATTCGTACCCTATGACTGCAGTAGAAACGGTTTTTCAGGTGTTAGGTAACGCCAAAGTATTTACAATCATAGACTTAAATAGTGCATTCCACCAAATCCCGCTAAACGAAAATGACAAAGAAAAAACCGCCTTCATAACTCCAAATGGTCTGTTTCAGTACAAGTACGTGCCATTTGGATTATGTGTTAGTCCGCAAGCTCTAAACAGGGTTATAGATCATATATTTGGAGAAATAAAACAAAAATTTATAATGCCTTTTGTGGATGACCTCATTATATTCTCACCCGATATTAAAAGTCACTTTGATCATTTGGACGAGGTGTTGAGGAGACTTCGTGGAGCGGGACTAACAGTGAATCCAGAAAAAATACAAACTTTTAGATCAGAGGTTAAATTCCTGGGGCATGTCGTTAATGGTCAGGGTCTACATGTAGATAATGAGAGGACAGAAGTTCTCGCAAACTTTCCGGTCCCAAAGAACTTAAAGCAAGTAAAGAGGTATAAGTTCTTAAGTTTACACCGTCACTGCACATAATGGCTATTGACACTTACGGTTGACCGGTGTGTTCCTCGGATTGCGCCGACATGTTTCGCCCGCTGCGCCGCGGGCTTCTTCAGGACGGTGGCTGTCCTGGAGCGACGTCCGACAGATCGGCCTGTCAAACGTCAACTGCCGGCCGTCGGCTGCGGAGATTATACCGGTGGGTAGGCTGCGACACGCCGGCGGATGAGGGTAGTCCGAAATTTTGGTGCACCATAGACAAGTACGGCTGCGTACACACATAACTAACGATGTCAGTTCCCGCGGCTGGTGTACGTGTTCGTTTCGACCAGATCACAACGTTAGCGGTAGAAAAATACTACATGCCACGTCTGGTCCGTGAATCTATTGAAATCTCAAGACATGCTAACTTCAATCGCGACGACAGCATGAAGCTCTCATCGGCTTGGACTCCACTACTGGCGCATCATAAAATTCAAGATACACGTACACCAGCCGCGGGAACTGACATCGTTAGTTATGTGTGTACGCAGCCGTACTTGTCTATGGTGCACCAAAATTTCGGACTACCCTCATCCGCCGGCGTGTCGCAGCCTACCCACCGGTATAATCTCCGCAGCCGACGGCCGGCAGTTGACGTTTGACAGGCCGATCTGTCGGACGTCGCTCCAGGACAGCCACCGTCCTGAAGAAGCCCGCGGCGCAGCGGGCGAAACATGTCGGCGCAATCCGAGGAACACACCGGTCAACCGTAAGTGTCAATAGCCATTAAGTAAAGAGGTTTTTGGGGATGGCTGGTTTTTATGCTAAATTTGTCGAAAACTACGCCGAAATTTCGGAACCATTAAATAAACTTAAACGAAGTAATGAGCCATTCGTGTGGGGCGAGTGGCAACAAAAGGCATTTGACGCGATAAAAAAATCATTAATTACACCACCAGTACTGAGATTTCCTAATTTCGATAAGAAATTTTTTCTTCAAGTTGACGCAAGCGGTACTGCACTTGGAGCGGTACTTCAACAGGAGGTAGAAGGAAATTTAGCACCTGTAGCTTACGCAAGTCGCCTACTCAGTGACTCAGAGCGACGAAGAGCTACGTACGAATTAGAATGTGCGGCCGCAGTATTTGGAGTAAATAAATTTAAGCAATATTTAGAATTGGCTGAGTTCGAATTACATACTGACAATGCAGCGCTTTCGTGGTTGTTTTCGCATCCAAAGCAAACGGGAAAAATAGGCAGATGGGTATTTAGTCTTTCTCGTTTCAAATTTAAAATAAAACACATAAGAGGTACTGAGAACAGCGTGGCAGACTGTTTAAGCAGGATGTACGAGGGTGAAGGTAACGCGTGCTCTAGTCTATCCAATTACACCGAATTTAATCAGTCCTTAAAACTTCATCAAAGAAATGACCCTGAACTCCACGAACTTATCAACGCAATCGAAAAGGGAAGTAAAGTAAAAGGATTTAAAGTGGCTAATGAATACCTGTGCAAAAAGATAGCTAAAGGCAACAAATGGCGGATAGTAATTCCGGTTAATATAGTTCCATCAGTGATGCACTATTACCATGACCAAGAGATAACAGGCCACCTTGGTATAACGAAAACTTTTAATAGAATCGCAAAATATTACTGGTGGAATGGAATGTATCAGGAGATAAGGAATTACGTTAGATCATGTAAAGATTGCCAACTCTCAAAACCCACAAATCAATTACCAGCTGGGCTCATGAGTTCAAAGAATCCGGAGTCGGTATGGGACTCGGTTTATATTGATTATAAAGGACCATTGCCCAGATCAAAATCTGGACACCAATATATTCTAGTACTCATAGATGCGTATTCAAAGTGGGTTGAGTTAATGCCTGTACGTGCTGCGAGTGCAGCAAATACAGTTAAGGTATTGAGTAACGCAATTTGGTCACGTTACGGTCCACCAAAAGCAGTCGTTTCTGACAACGGCACACATTTTACAGGAAGTCCATTCAAAGAAATGTGCATAGCTTGGGGAATTAAAAGAATCAATATTAGTCCACATTACCCGCAAGCGAATATGGTCGAACGGGTAAATAGAAACATTAGTTCTATGCTTAAGATTTACAACCAACGCGAACGCGATAATTGGGATGCATGCTTACCCAATCTGCAGCTGGCACTCAACTCGGCGACTCATGAGAGTACGGGAACAACCGCTGCTCAGCTATTTCTAGGTCGAGAATTAGTGCTGCCCTTGGAAAACATTTGGTCCGTGAGGAACATAGACAAATCCACTAATGTGATAACCCCACCAACAAAAGATCACGTAACCAAAAGTCTTCAAGAAGCATGGGAGAGACGTGCAAAACATTATAATTTAAGAAAAAGGGAAAATAACTATAGGGTTGGCCAGCTGGTATTACAAAAAAACTTTCCGATCAGTAGCAAAATACGGGGAATCACAAAGTCATTATCACCGCGCTGGTTAGGGCCCATGGAAATCAGGGAACTTCGAGAAAATAGGGTTAAGCTAGCGAAGCCGGGCACGAACAAGATTGTCACAACCACCAATGTAGGATTATTGAAACCCTATTGGGAACGTTAAGTGGGGGGGATTGTAACGATGTACTTAGCGCGATCCCGAATCCGACCATCTACCTCTCCACGGAACCCTGCGCCCACTCAGTTTGCGGGTAGATCAAAGAGATCTCCGCGACGCGACTGACTAAACGGCGAGCGGAAGAAGGGGGACAGATGTCAACGCGCGCGAGCAAAAACGGACGACATTTCGGAAGAAAGGAAGAACACCTTTTTGGGAATGTGTTATACGATGTGGCCTGCGAAAAAGACGATTGTATTTTAAGAAAACCTCTTGTGCCGTGTCTACGGGAAGTATCCAGGAGCCGGGAAGTCTGTCCGGAGTCTTGGAGTTCGGCCTAGTGAGGTGAGTGGGCTTATACCTAACTGTCACTTGTCCTTCTCTTCCCAGCGCTAAGTACTCATTACTGACCTGTTATACCGAGGAAAAAGGCGAGCGTCTTATTCACGTTGTCACTGTGCTCGCTAAAAAGATAGGTACCGACATTAGCACCCATGACATTGTTTCCGTGGAACGTGTGGGTCCAACGCACCCAACGGGCTCGAGCGAAACGGCGAATGTTGGAGGAAAGCGAATGGAGCGGGGACCTCGTCCCATCATCGTGCGGCTCGTGCGGCGCGACACCCGGGACGAGCTGCTGCAGGCGGCCCGCGTGCGGCGCGGTGTGCTCTCCAAGGACCTAGGCGTAGCCGGCCCCAACCTCAGAGTGTACATGAACGAGCACCTGACGCGTGAGACCCGCGATTTATTTCGTGAAGCGCGCGTGCAGCTCAAGACAACCTACAAATATATCTGGACCCGCAACGGGTATATATATGCGAGAAAGCAGGATGGAGGCCACGCCCTCCGAATCCGGAACACAGGCGAGCTTGCCGGCCTCGCCACGGGGTCTCCGGCAAATAACTCCGCAAGCCAGAACTAAGAATTCATTTATTTTACTTGTTTGTTCAAAACATAATAGATCTCTTGTACCTTGGTCTATTCACAGATATTTTCACTTTAAATACTACACACTACATTACACTGACCTGCAAACACATCCTACCCAACCAATGAAATTACCTTACTGGCATACTTTATTGATACATTCATTATATTCTGAATTCAAAGTTAACCATTGTTATCGGTTATGTAATTTACAAATATATTACGCTTGGTTCCCTGGGCAGTCGCTATGGTTTTTATTTTATTTTATTTGCTTGCTTAGTATGTTATTGCTTTTTTATCAATGACTGACAACAAAAAACTGTTAAAAATTGGATTTCTTAATGCACAATCCTTAGGCACAGGAAGGGATGAACTTATCGCCACCTTGGATAGATATAAACCCGACATTCTTGCGCTAAACGAGACCTGGATCCGTAACGACGAACCGATTTATTCACGTGCACACGCCGTGCCGGGATACCGGCTGCGCAGCGCACCCCGCACGGGCGGCGCCCGGGGAGGCGGCACCGGGTTCTATATCCGGGAGGGTATGCGCGTGCGCGCGCGTTCACACCCCGCCGCCGAACTCGAGCAGTGCTGGCTGGAGGTGAGCGTGCCCGGGGGCGCGCGGCTAGCGCTTGGCACCGCTTACCGTCCCACGCATGTTTCAGTAGATAAGGCTCTCGAAGCGCTCGGGGAGGCCATCTTAGCCTTCCAGCACTGTGATCATCTATTTCTTGTAGGCGATTTAAATATAAACTTGATGTTTCCAAATGAAAAGTTTTCTACATTCCTTGATCTCTTTAGTCTACAGCAGATGGTGCAAGAACCAACACGCATTACGGATACTTCACGCACATTGCTGGACCTGGTTTGCACAGATAGGCCAAACCTAGTAAAAAACGTATCGGTGTACCATAATAAAGACTTGAGCGATCACGCCTGTGTAATGGTGAACATTAACATTAAAAAACCTAAACATATTCCACGAAAAATTACATACAGACCATTAAAAAAAATATGTATGGAACTATTTCAAGCGGATGTCGAGAAGGCAAACTGGGAAGCCGTTTTACTTGAAGATTCGGTTGATGGTATGATTTCGTGCTTTAACGCTATTCTGTTGGGCATTTTCGACCTGCATGCCCCGAGTCGTACATTTCTGGCTACATCTACTCCAAAGCCATGGATTACGGAGACCATAAAAAAAATGATGTCGATTAGAGATGCTGCCTTAGAACGAGCTCAAAAATCAGAAGAAGATTCACATAAGTCATTTTATAGGTCTATGAGAAATTTGGTAACGTCTTCTCTGGAATGGGAAAAGGCAGCATTTTTTAAATTTAACATAAACTCACAGCTAGGGAACCCAAAACGCCTATGGAAAAATATCAACAGTCATGTCACACAAAAGGACCAGTTTCAAAACATTCCTAGACACCTCAATGATCCAAATGCAATAAACTCGTTCTTTTCCTGCTCATCCGACGAACCTTCTAATGTAGACGAGGCGCTAATTCGGCTTTACACGACAAGGAAGCATACATTTGGTATGGAATTTAACTTTGTGAAAGTAAGCGAGCCCGATGTCCTTAAACTCCTTAAAACGATTAAAAGTAATGCCTGTGGAAGCGATGACATTTCGATCGAAATGTTAAGACTTACCCTTCCTAGAACAATCAATGTAATAACTTGTATTATAAACCGTTCCCTTCTCACTTTAATTTTTCCAGAAGCGTGGAAACAAGCTATTGTTAAACCACTACCCAAGAAATCTCAAATTTCTTCACTAAATGATTTACGGCCCATAAGTATACTTCCGACGCTTTCAAAGGTCTTGGAAAGCATCGTAAATACTCAGGTTTCTACTTTTCTTTTAACCAATGAAGTCATACCATCAACACAATCAGGTTTTCGTAAAAGACATAGCACAACAACGGCCTTATTACACGTTGTAGATGACCTACTGGCTTCAACAGACTTAAGTCAAGCCACTGTCCTGACTCTCTTGGATTTTTCCCGTGCATTCGATACCATCAGCATCCCTTTATTACTGGCCAAGCTCTCTTATTTTGGTCTATCTGAAAAAGTTTGCAACTGGTTCAGAAGCCGTCTATTGGACCGAAAACAGGTAGTGGAATGCACGGGAGAGGACGGTGCGCTTAAGCGATCCCAGCCAATAGTTATGACTCGTGGGACTCCTCAAGGCTCTATTCTGTCTCCTCTTCTCTACACGGTGTACGTAGCTGACTTACTTTCATCTTTGCTTTACCTGAAAACACATATGTATGCCGATGATACGCAAGCTTACCTGTCTTTTTGCACAGATCAAACAAAAATAGCTGAAGAACATATTAACCTTGATCTTGCTAGAATTGCGCAGGTAGCGTTGAAACACGACCTAAAAATAAATGCATCCAAATCTCAATATATGGTAGTGGGTACTCGCACCCAAATACAAAAGGTGGAAGCAGTTGGGATTCGGGTGCACATCAATGGAGTAGAACTGCCAAGGGAACCATGCGTCAGGAATTTGGGTCTATGGATGGATCAAGAACTTAAATTCAAACAACACATACAGAAAAAAGCAAAGTTCTGCATGTTTAAAATAAAAACCCTATACGCAGTTAGGAAATATCTATCGGAAGATATGAGAGTGCAATTAGTAGAAACACTTGTGCTTAGTCATTTTAATTATGCCGACACAGTGTATGGGCCCAACCTTGACGAAGCTTTCGCACGCCTGGTGCAACGCGTCCAAAACGCTTGTGCGAGATTTTGCTTTAAGATTCCCCGTCGTGCCCATGTGTCTCCTTTCATTAATAATAAGGGTTGGCTCAACATGAAGTCACGTCGCGAACTGCACCTGGCGACCCTTCTTTTTGGTGTAATAAAATACAAAGATCCCGATTACCTCTACAGCAAATTGAAATGGGCACGTGACGTGCATATCCATGACACTAGGAGACGCAATGAACTATTGCTGGTCCCTACGCACAAACTGGTCAAATTTAGAGGCAGTTTTAGGTACGCGGCCACAAAATGTTGGAACAACCTCCCACCACCCGTTCTGCATCTGCATACGCAGTCGCTGTCCTCTTTTAAAAAATCTCTGAAATCCCATCTTTTAAGTCAGCAATAGGCCAATTAATCGAATCTATTTGTTAAACATTTTAGTTACATTGATATTCAATCCATTTTATTATTATTCCACTTAATCTCTCCCTCCCACATTGCATGCACACATAACCTCACACAAACACCCTTGTTACAACTCTCATATACGTATATAAATGACACACCTCACATTCTAAATCTCTCTCACACACTTACACACAAAACAATTTTTTTTTTTTTAAAAACACACACTGTTAAACTTTTTTATAAAATTAAGCTAATTATATTTTCACTTCATTTTATGCTGGCAAACACGAAGCAGCGTCACCTAAACTGCAATGTTTAAAGATAGTTATAGTAGGGATTCGTCTGAAAACCAGCTTCGTAGTTTTCTGCGAGACAGCTGAGATTGATCCCATTTGTCACAAATTGAAGATACCTACAAGAGAATGCAATGTTTAAGTGTTTTTAATTTAGTTTAATTTGTTTTATGTTCATTACTCTATTGTACTTATGTGTTGTGGCAAATAAAATGTCTTATGTCTTATGTCTTATGTCTTATCATTACGGTAGTTGTGTGGTCATCCATGTCAGGCATAAACTTGTCATGTTTACGGAATGTACCCTAGATCTGTTCAGGGTGGACGGACAGCATATTATTTCTAGACTCCATTAATAAAGTGCCAAACATTCCAAGAGTATTTTAATGATGGGAGATCATTGGAAAATGAGACGAGAAGTATTTTATTCTTTTTCCAAAGAATGTGATATGTATGTATGTAAAATCGACTGTCAAGCAAGGATATATTAATTAAAGATGAGCCCCGTCAAAATAACTACTTTACGAATATATTGCAAGTTCTGGTCTAGAACCAGCAAAACATACCATATTATTCGAAAAGTAGTGTTTTTACAGGGCTCTGTCTTTAATTTTATGTATCATTGCTTCAAGGCCATTATACATACATACATATCACATTCCTATTTTATTTTAATTTGGTCATGTTTTTATTACATTATAATGAAATACCTACTGTGACAACTTCAGTGCTGAAAATAATTGAGATAATCGGAAGGGAATGGTCCACGTTAAAGTGTTTAAGGTTGCTTGTTTATAAGCAGTGCATGCAAAAAGCTGAGCTCAGTTTTATGTTACAGAAATTTACAAAGCAAAATTGTTTGTTATTTATTTCAGACAATAATAGTGGTTCACCGACTGATGATCAAAATAGTGATGCACCTACGAACAATGACCCGGGTAATGGAGAAAGTGAATTTGTCGCTGGTGAAAAGAGATCAGACCTTCCCACATACAAGGCCGAAGAAATCATGACGCATGACACGACGTATGTCTACCTACAATGTATTGTTTAGCGTCATACCAAACGCACACTGCAGCTAGCACGAAAGGACTGATACCTAATCGGTTCGACCGCCTAATCAACTCGCCCATCGCGATTCCCTCTTACCAACTTTACCAGCGAGAGGCCCCACGTATTCGGTGAAATAATTGATAGCTTTCTTATAAAAAAATACACCAAAACTGTTAATCACAGATTTTTCTGTAACTGGAAATGGGTGGCTCTGGTATTTTTGGTTCGTCGCGACACCTACTGTAAGACACCACAGGGGATTTAGGTGTCATGCACCGCTGAAATGAGTCCGATGGAAAGCCCTGATTTTTTTTCAAATACCAACAGTTCAGTGCAGTTTTAGTTATTATCAAATTCTGCCTTATAACTCCTTTGAGTGTTTTTTGCTATTTCTTATAGTCTCTGATTTGGCCATGAAGACACCCTTGAAAAATTCAACCTGTATAAAATAAGAGGCATATTGTTTAAAAAATATCCTTGCAATTGTTTTGGAACCATTTCATTTTCTAATGAAAACTGCCATTACTCCTTATTACAAGGCTGTAAACTTACAGATTATTTTATAATTATTTACCAATGTTTTAATTTCGACCCATCCCAAATCCTGCATTTGTCATCGGTGAATATCGAGCAATCGGAATTTGTGCAGAACCAGCTTCTGGGTGACCTACAAGAGCGGCGTGTACGACGTGACCCGTTTCCTGCCGGAGCACCCAGGCGGCGAGCAGATCCTGAACGCGGGCGGGCACAGCATCGAGCCGTTCTGGAACGTGTACGGCATGCACAACACGGACGAGATCCACCGGCTGCTCGAGAGCTACCGGATAGGTACGGAATAGGTCACACAGCCTGACGTTTCCTTGGAGTAACAAACGGGGGAAAATTCTAATTACTTACATACTTCTTTAACATAATACTTAATGTTTACGGATGTACAGTGTTAAGTAAAGCTTATCGCTTAAATCGCGGCGAGACCTCGAGGACCCTTGATGCGTCGTCCAGTCATAAGTCAACTTAAATATTATGTCGAACTACAGTGAAATAAGTAAACATACTTCCTTAACATTTTAATTAATGTAAATGAGATTCAATGCAGACGAAAATTGTTACAGCTGTATTCAGAGTGGGCATAAACCGGTTTTTTTATAGTTAGTCCGGTGCTAATCTCGTACTAAGTTTTGACAGGTACTCTCTGAATACAACTGCAAGTCTTGTAGCTATACCATGTTTAGAACATTTCCTAAGCCTAACGCCTAAAGGTGACGCCTGTGGTGTCTCGTGTCGGAGCCCATGGGTTCGATACCCAGGCTCTGCACTTTCTCTCCTATTCGAGACTGCGCATTTCCACTGTAAATGTGGATCTACTCATGTCTAGGAAGCCTTGTAAAACCATAGGTCCTAGGAATAGGTAATAAATGTTAGGTTAAACTCGCCTGAGATAAAACCAACCTATACGGGATTGAACGTTCATGTAAAAAGATTACAATCGAGCCCACTGCATTTCTTCCCGTGCATGTCGTAAGAGACGACTAAGGGATTTGTCATTCGTGCCTCGAATTGCACGTTAAACTGTAGGTCCCTTTCCTTACTTGCTAGGCGATAAGGTCAATCCTGTCCGAGTTGGTACCACCGTTTTGAATGAACGGTGGTCGAAGCGGCAATGTAAATTGTCCGTATTTTCCATCTAGTTCAATGTAGCCGTGCAATATAAGGAAGATCCAGGTATAGAATGGGTCCATTGTTTGTTTTTTTGTGTCTTTTATTTAATTGAATTTGGCTGGCAGGAAACCTGCACGATGACGATGTAGTGGACCACAGCGGTGACGAGCTGTGGGCGCGCGAGCCGGCGCGCGACAAGCGGCTGCTGGTGAAGACCGGCAAGCCATTCAATGCGGAGGTACCCGCCAAGCTCCAGGTGCAAAGTCTCGACACACCCAAGTGAGTCCCTTGCTGCACTGTCGCTCATGTAACCTAACCTAACCCACCCCTATCTAAATTGACATTAGTTAACTGCTGGGTGGGTAAATTGAGACAGAAATTTACTAGCTTTCATTTAAAATATATTTGAATTTGGAATTCCATACCAAATGGCAGATATTTTAGTTCAAAGTTGCCAGTACTGAGAAATAGCAGAAAGGTAACAACCTAATGATAAATTTGGCGTTAACTGATTTCGCGATGGCTGGTCTGAACTAACCTTAATTTTGCCAACATCCATCAGTCATTAATACATGTCCATACCATAGAAAAGACCAGCAATATGTTTTGACGGATTGCACTGTGTTTTAAATTTCAACATGAACAAAATGTGAAATTAAAGTTATACCTACTTTTCTTTCATTTGCACGCATTGCGGTTGTTTGTTCTATCGTAAAAGTAATAGTCAACAATACTATTAAAAATGATCTAGCTTGAACGAAACATTTTTTAATTGTTATATCACAATTATTGATATATTCACAGTCGTTCACATATCAAAATTAATGTAGAATAACAGGTGACAGAAGCAGCAAAGTAAACAACTGTAACTCTGTCTCTTTTCAGCGAACTGTTTTATGTGAGACAACACATGCCTGTTCCAGAGCTCGATGCCCGTGATCACGCCGTCAAAGTTTTAATAAAAAACGGCAAAACAATCACAAAGGAACTGTCTCTGGAAGATTTGAGCAAATTCCCTGAAGTGAGCGTTCGCGCCGCTTTGATGTGCGCTGGGAATAGACGCAGCGAAATGAACAAGGTTTCTGGTTAAAAACTTCATATATAAAAATCACATGTCACTATGTTTGTACACGATAATTTCCAAAACCACTCAACCGATTACCTTTCACCTACCACCTAGTAAGTAAAGAAGAGGAACTATAGTTTTATGTGCAATCTGAACCACGAATAAGGAATTAGTTAGTAACCTGTTACAGCATGGAAAGAAATGCTGCGGGCTGAATTGTATTATTTTTCATGTTTTGTGCTGTCTTTAGTTATTTGGCAATTACCTGTATTCATTTTTTAGACAATTTTATTCATTTCAATTTAAAAGTGGTCGAGAAATGCCAGAGTCAGGGTTGACTAATGTCACAATTTGATTGATTTGCGGATTCGATCAACTTGGCGAAGAAGAACCCCGCAAAGAAACTTTACTGGTCTATAAGTTTTTTTTTTTGGGATTTTTTTTCGTTTACATTAATGATATAATACACTGATGCATGAATACCTAAATGCTACTGCCATACTTATATTTTTGGTAGAACGGTCTAAGGGCCGAGTGCACGAAAGGACAAAAAATCAAAATCAAAATCTAAGTATGATCAAACACGTCACTTTGTGTGGTCAGTATGGAATGACCTCTATGCGGATCACTAAAAGTGACGTGTTTGAACATTGATTAACTCTTGTTTGAAAAGTGTTACGGCTTTTCACGCGGCAGGTAGAGATATTCTCCGACGTTTCGAGCTAATCATTCAGCCCGTTGTCAAGGAGGCATCCGCCGCGCCGCTAAAGAAGAAGTATACCACCCATCCAATACGCCGAAAGACGAAAGGCATTCTTGCCATATGTGAAGGGAGTAACAGACATCATTGGGCGTAAGCTGAAAAAACTGCAGATTGGTACAGTTTTCTTACCTATAAAAAAGGTCTCACAAGTTTTACGCTCAGTGAAAGATCAGCTCCCCTTGCAGTCTCCTGGCGTGTATAAAATTCCATGTTCCTGTGGGAAATATTATATTGGGCAAACAACGCGAAGTGTTGCAACACGGGTTACGGAACACATTCGAGCAGTAAAAAAGAAGGACTCCGCGAAGTCAGCTTTGTGTGAGCATAGTGAATCAGGACCAAATCACTGGATACGTTTCGATCAGGTTGGCATAATCGCCGCCGAAAAACGAACTATACCAAGATGAGTCCGAGAAGCTATCGAGATTAAGAAGCACAGCAACTTCAATCGAGAAGACTCATTTGAGCTCTCTGCAATGTAGAACCCCGTGCTTCAGCCACTTAGAAGGGGCCAACGAGACGATAATATCGGCGACGATATTGTCAGCTCATATTGCCTGTCGTCTGAAGTTCGGACCGCAGCCAGACACATTTCCGCTTCCGCCCCCACTCACAGCTATGATTTATGCCCACGGCGAGCCTAGCGGTCACCTCAGTCGTCTGCTGTCGAGCGCGGCGGATGCCTCCTTGACAACGGGCTGAATGATTAGCTCGAAACGTCGGAGAATATCTCTACCTGC
Organism: Incurvaria masculella; assembly: GCA_946894095.1. Lineage (NCBI taxonomy): Eukaryota > Metazoa > Arthropoda > Insecta > Lepidoptera > Incurvariidae > Incurvaria > Incurvaria masculella. The sequence continues at coordinate 23,302,816 of OX335646.2, forward strand.
CGCGTGAAAAGCCGTAACACTTTTCAAACATGTCTAATGACCACGGTAACCTCAAAAGTATTGATTAACTCGGCCGTCTCTTCGTGCAACCGGGGCTAAGGCAAGAACTATGAACTACGAGGAAACAACAACCCTACTACTGCTGTGACAATGCAGATATTGGCACATACATTATCACATTTTTTATTTTATTCCCACACTCCGCGTGATCTCCCACTCTATTACTATCTGACCACTACTGATTTTGAGCGGCTCGGAGCCTAGTGGCACGGGAATTAGCCTAGCGTACCAGAGGTCTGGGTTCAATTCCTCGCCCCGACATGCACCACTTTTTTTCTCTTTCTGAGTTCGATAAGTGCATTTCGTCACGAATGCGAGCTGCTCCATGGTTCGGAATCCGTGTAAAACTGTAGGTCCCCTTCCCCTACTAGGTGGTAGGCTTTGAGCCCGCCCGGGTTAGTACCATCGCATTGGATGAAATGATGGTCGAAGCGGCAATGAAAAATTGTCCATGTTTTCCATTCAGTTCAATGTAGCCGTGCTCCTGCCTGGCATGGAACCTAATTCCTTCGGGAATGTGGTGTATTGGGCTAATATCATAACAGTAGTTGTGTGGTATTAGCCATCCATGTCGGGTTGCATTATTATTATTATTATTATTATGTTATTTATATCACTAGCAGCTTGAAGCTGATGCGTGAATTTCATTTTTCCCGGAGTGCACTTGTGTGTTTTTTTTAATTTTAAATTGGTATTATTAATATTACTTATCATTCAAATTATGTATTTATATTGATTTTATTTATTGATTATTGATTGTTTATTATTATTATTGATTATTTGTTTTTTTATTGCCTTTAAATGTTTGTCTAGTCGGTTTTTAAATCCATTTACAGTTTCAGCACTAATGACCTCCTCCGGCAGCTTGTTCCAAGAGTCTACAACTCTGTTGACCAAGAAGTGTTTCCTGGGGTTAGAATTTGATGCAGAGTGGTTCAGTTTTAAGCTGTGCCCTCTAAGGTGTTTGTTTGTATTTTTTGTGAACATTATGATTTGGTAAATTATAGTAATCATTGAGGATTTTGTATGTTTCTATGAGGTCTCCTCGCTGGCGGCATTCCTCTAGGGTGCTGAGTAATAAACTGCATAAAAAAAACTCATGGGAATATTTAATCTCGTTTTCTCGGCACCTCGACGTGGATCTGTCTCAGCAGGTGAAACCGGTGAAGGGCATCGACTGGAAGGGCGGCGCGATCAGCAATGCGGTGTGGTCGGGAGTGTACCTGCGGGACGTGCTGTTGGCGTGCGGAGTCGACGCGGCCGACGTCGAAGGCAAGCACATTGTGGTAGGTCACCCCACTATAGACATTGTAACGCATTCAGCAATGCATTGTGGACGGGGTCATAGATTAAAGAGCAGGGTACAGATAGCTAACGTCATACATCATACGAAACTCGCCGAAAACTGCTTATTTTCGTTGGTGCTATAACATTTCTAACCTGCGCCATCTCCCGTCACTGCCAGAACTAGTTAGATCAAAGCTTGATTCCAAATTTTACCTAGCCGTGATGTAAAACGTTACATTTTACCTAGAAATTAAGTAATGTCTTTGTAAAAAAAATCATTGATATTCATTAGTTTCTATTATTCAATTATATTATATTACTAGCTGCGGTACCCGGCTCCGCTCGGGTTAGCGTCGGCTAAATTATTTCATGGATAAAAAGTATCCGACATGGCTGATCCAAAATAGGTTCAAACTGGTCCAGGACAATGTATCCATCTACCAAATTTAATCAAGACCGTTCGAGATGAAATAGCATGATTTAATGAGAAACATCCAATAATTCCCATTTAGAGCTTCGTTGACATTTGGTGGCTATTTAAAAAAAAGCATTTGTCGCCAGAACCTTTCTGCACTTGCACTGCAACATTGTTTACCTAGTAAGTAAGTAACGTGTAATGTAGGTAAGTTTTGCGTGGACTCCAACCCACAGCCAGCCTCAACATCGAAAACAGTAACCCATCTCGAACCTGACAGCTCCCAGAGATCCTATACATTGATAAAATACGCACATAAATCGGGTTAGTGGTTCGCAAGTTATAAGAATTTAACACTCACTACTCACCCTTCAGGTAATGAAGCGTTATATTATGTAGCCTATAAGTTTTGAGTAGAATCAGGCTAGACGTAGATACAATCCGCATCTAAATCGAGTAATTGGTTCTCAAGGATTTTGCCAAGTAGTCCTAAAGTTGCGGGAAATACCAAGCCGTACCCGCCCCCCCCCCCTCCCCGCACCCGCCCCCGTCGGACCGCCCGCCTAATCACGAACTAAACAAACACTAACTAACTAAACACTCTGCTCAAAACACGATATACGAATTTGTTTCGTGTATCAGTTGACAAAAGCAAACTCAGTAGATTAGGTAACAGACAATTTTTTTTTTTTTAATTTGATATGACTTGAAGTCAAATCCTTTTAAGCCGTACGAATTGTTTTATTTATTTAAAATTTGGATATTAAAAATAATAAAACACTGTTGGTAACGCGATTTTTGTTTGACTGATGTAATGACGTGGAAACTGATGCAGTTTATCTCGCGTGCCGAAACTAATACAAAAGAAACGCGAGTTTCGGAACGCGACATTAAACTCCTCCAACTATGTATTCTGTGCTCCAACGCACACACGCACATTGTTTTGATAGATATGATCTTTGACGTTAGGAACACACCTACATTACTTAGACAACTGTGAGTGCTTGTAATTTAATATGAACTTTATACCATAGCAATAAAGCTCAAATTGACTACGTTTTAGTTACAAATCATTTGTATGGGAAAAAGAAAAGGGCTATTTTTAGGGTTTTTCCAGCAATAATTCTAATTTTTCTCGCCGTAAAAACCATCCTTGAACTTCAACGAACATTTTAAAAAAAGATTTGGCCAAATTGGTCCAGGCGTTGTTGAGTTATGCGCTTACCAACACATTTTGCGATTCATTTTTATATTATAAGATTATATTATTATTGATAGGCTAGCAGCTTTAAGCTGATGCGCCTATATCACAACACTTATTTATTTATTATATTTATATTTTTTATGTCTTATATGATTGTCTACTTTACTTTTGAAGGAATTGGGAAGACTGTTCCAAGATTCTACTACTCTGTTGGCAAGAAAGTGTTGTCGAGGGTTCTGCTTCGACCGATTGTGATACAGCTTTTTATAGTATTCTGAAATGTGAATTGCAACGCCACCTGTGAACTATTATGATCGCTATTCAACACTCTATGACGGGGTGTACCTGCGGGAATAATTTAATCCTCACAACATGTGTTTTCTGTAAACACGAAAGGAAATTTTTGTGCTGGCATATCCAGACCTAGTTGAAGCCAATGCAATGGATAACAAATAAGATAATTTAAATATTCAAGTTCAATAGGAGACAAAAATGCACAAGTAATTAAAAACACATCAGTAGCCAGGGCGATGCCCTATCTCACAATACAAATGACCCACCGTACTATCAATATCAAATACTACCTTTGCGCCCCACTTATGTTGTTTTTGCACTATACTTTCTTTTGTAAATTGTTTTTTTTTGTGGCGTAATAAAGAATTTTCAATCAATCAATCAATCTACTACCAACTAAGATATGCATGCTAAGTAAACCGTTTGTTCATAGTATGAACATCACCGCTGCCCTGCCTTAATTGCAAATCTTGCACTGTGCCTCCCCGGTACAGCCTAGCCAGTTTTTTTTTTGTTCAGTTCACAGGTGCAGACATAGACGCGACTGGCGTCAATTTCAGCACATCCATACCGCTGTATCTAGGGCTGGACCCCAACGCGAAAGTGCTGCTCGCTACCCGCATGAACGGGGTTCCGCTGCCGCCGGACCACGGCTACCCGCTGCGCGTCGTCGTGCCCGGCGCCGCCGCCGTCCGGAGCGTCAAGTGGCTGGGTACGTCACACTATAGTAGAAGAAGTAGATGCCCATGGACCCCATGAATTTTTGTGCATAAATGTTACTGTCTAAGTTATGTCATTAATTAATCCTACACACATCTTTTTTTTTTTGTCAAAAATCTTTTATCTTTTTGTTGCAACTGCAAATTCTGTTACAAATATTTTGAAAGAGAAACAAGTGCGAGTCGGACTCGCCCACGAAGAGTTCCGTACCATCGGACAAGATCTACCCCAAAAAACACGTTTTTTGTATGGGGCCCCCCTTTAATTTTTATTATTTTATAATTTTACTTATTTCTTGTTGTTACTAACAAACATGTTTGTTAGTAACAGGTTAGTTTGTTCGTCGTGGTTTGGAATATTTTGGAAAGGTCCCTTTCGATGGATGGTATTTGTTTGCTGCTGGAAAATTGACAATTTGCAATGCCGGTTTGATTATCGTTTACTTATCGATGGTACCCTGCTAACTTATCCTTACCCTGTTAAATTATGATATCACATAACTTGGTGCTAAATCTATACCTAATTTTTGATGACTAAGAGAATGATATGAACCAGGATTGCGTAATTTGTAAGAGAAAGAATTCTGTGCAAAATAAAGTATTCTTGCAGAGTCGATCACGGTATCATACGAGGAGAGCCCGTCGCACTGGCACCAGAAGGATTACCGCGGGTTTAATCCGTCCAAGACGTGGGAGACGGCGGACTTCGCCACCGCTCCGCCAATCTACACGCTGCCCGTCACCTCTGCCATCTGCGACCCTCTCGACGGAGAGACAGTCCTCGTGCGTGACGGGTTCATCGAGGTTCGAGGTAAAGCAATCAGTATATGTTGCTTACCTCTCTCTATAATTTATATTTTAATTTATTAGGTTTTAAATTAATTTAAGATTCAATATGTATATCTTGCGATAGTCTGCTTTGTATATCATATCATATCTTGAAAAATGTTTCTTAATTTGACTGAGTAAGCAGGCACAGGCATTGTATGGAACTTGATGACCTTTAAGGAAATAAAAAAAAACATAAAAGCTTCGCTTCTGTGGGGTGTCCCATTTAATGCATTTGTTTTATAAACACTGAAATTTTCGAGGGCATCAGATAACAGAATAAACATAATCATCACCAATCAAAAAAAAGTTCAGTGCGTATGGTTAAAGCAAAGAGGCACAAAATGATATATACTAGCAAGCAGTGAATGGTACCTATTTTTGAAACTGATCTAAACCATCACTAGCTCCGGGATATTTCCCAAAATAGTAGTCATTTGTCATTTGTTTAGGTCTGAAATTTGTATATATTTTATTTGTATACCTTTCACATCTATGAGTTGTAATAGTAGCAGGTTGTTTGCTTTAACCGTTCGAAACTGTATAGTTGTCAAAACCGTCAGTTTTAATTTATCCTTTTTATGGTGACACCACACCACGTACGTACACCAATGCGGCTGCATTCTTCAATTTTCGTGCTGCAATAATTAAAGTGTAGAGGGAAGGGTGAAGAAATAACGACGAAACCAATTTACAGAGCAAATTGAGTGGAACTGTCGAATCCGGGCGGCCTAGGAGACCATACCGAGGCCTGACTGAAGTCATCATTCGTAACGATCAGATATGTCCGTACAGGAGGCAAAAGAAGTATGCTATGAGCGTACCGTATGGCACTCTATTATCTCTGCCTACCCCCCTGGGGATTCGGCGTTATGGAATGTATGTATGCCAGTGTTGAACAAGCAACGAGCGGTTATGACGTGCGCAGGCTACGCGTACTCTGGCGGCGGCGCGCGCGTGCTGCGAGTGGACGTGTCGGCGGACGGCGGCGGCGGCTGGCTGGAGGCGGAGACGGCGGCTGCGGACGCGGCGCCGCCGCGCACGCACTACTCCTGGCTGCTGTGGCGCGCGCGCGTGCCCGTGCCGCCGGCGCAACAGAAGGTCATTTTGTAGCGTGACAAGATTTTTGGATACTCTGTGAAACCAAGCCCGGAGGCTTTTCTGTCTATGACACCTGTCCGCAATTAGTATATTCTGTTGTTGTATTGCCTCACATCTTGCACTTTTTGATTCCCGCTTCGACCATCTTTTCATCCGGTACCAGCCCAGGCATGCTTAAACCTTGTTGTTGTTGTTGTTGTCGGCGAGTAGCTGCCGACGCTTGAATGAACTTGACACGAGGCCGTTGTGCTCAGTAACCCGACTTTTGGCTCATTCCAGCCAGCCGAGCTCTTCCACAAAGCGTAGCAGCCCTTTAGGGTCTTTCCACACTTGCGGGTCGCTCCTTTCGGTGCTAAAGACCCCCGTACAAAATGTCTGCAGTTGTCTACATTCCATGACTATATGTGCCGGTGTCTCCTCTGCCTCCAAGCAGGCCCTGCAGAGGGGACTGTCCGTGACTCCGATGGTGTGCAGGTGTTTGTTGAGCTGGCAGTGGCCCGTGAGTAGGCTTACCACCGTTCTCAACCCGCCTTGGCGAGATCGTCGGCCGCATCGTTACCATGGCTCCCGCTATGTCCCTTTATCCACTGGAGTGTGATCCTGTTGCCGATTGAGATGTCCTGTAAAGCCTCATGACATTGTTTAATTAGTCCAGAAGTGAATGTTTGATTGGCAAGAGCCTTCAAAACAGAAGCACTGTCGGTTAGTATTCTGATTGTATAGACTACCATTTCACGCTGTTTTATTGCCGCGGCTGCCTCGATCAGACCTACACACTCCGCCTGAAAGATGGAGTTTCCAGAGCCCAGCATAACTGTTCTTTTGATATTCAGGTCTGCTGAGAAACAGCCAGCACCTGTACCATACTCGGTTTTAGAGCCATCCGTGTATACCCTAACTTCTCTTAATCCCGAGTAGTCCTTCGGACCCTCGGAGAGTTCAATAGTGTACAGTCTGTCAAAGTTATATGTCTTGGGTATCCTATCGCATCTTACTCCTAGCAAAGGGTTCTCCTCCATCGCTATACTGAGAATTGTTGTGTGCTGTGCCCTAGTCTCTCCTGTCCAGGAACCTGTCGTTCTGAGCCTGAAGGCTGCGGCTGCCGCCTCTCGTTGTATTATTAAATCAAGAGGCGGCAGTCCCAGCAAAACTTCTAGTGCTGCTGATGGGGTGGTCCGCATGCAACCAGTGATGGCTGTGCTAGCTATACGCTGAAAGCTTAGCAGCTTGTTTGCAGCAGTCTTAAGTTTGGTTCTGGTCCACCATACCACCGCCCCATATGTAATCATAGGTCTGATGACAGTGGTATAAAGCCAGAGCGTGAGTCCTGGTCTTAACCCCCAAGTTTTTCCCATTAGCCTTCGACACTGCCAGAAAGATATGCGTGCTTTATTTAGTCTATGTTCTAGGTGACGACTCCAGTTCAACTTGTTGTCAAGTATGACCCCCAGGTATTTCACCTCGGTTGATAGTGTTACTTCTTCCCCAAAGAGCCTTAGTGGCTGCATTTGTCCTATGTCTCTCTTCCTGGTGAAAACTACAAGCTCCGTTTTAGTTGGATTGACACTCAGAGCGTAGTCTTTGCACCATGCTTCTACAATTTTGAGCGCACCTTGCATTATATTGCGCATTACATTTGCAAATTTTCCTGCCACTATTATGACAATGCTTAAACCTTACTAGCTAGAATAGGAAGGGGACCTACAGTTTTACATAAACTCCGAACCATAGAACAGCTTGTATTTGTGACAAAATGCACTTGTGTTGTTTGAAGTTTGTGCTCATCGTAAAGTCTATTTAAAAGTTTCTATCAAGTCTCCTCGAATGTCTTGGTTCTAGGTATGGCACACCCAACTGTCTGATGGACAATTCACACAGCGACGCGACCCGGCACGTACTTAACAATAGAATCTAAACCTTATTTACTAAGTTGCCAACGTCTACTTTCTGTGACCAGGTTAAGCCTCTGAGGAAAATGTGGACTTTTGCAATGGTAAATAAGGTAAACCTTCAGTCAATCCGAACCACAACCAGCCGCACTGTTAGAAAACGGTCGCCCATCCAGAACCTGACTGCACCCAAAATTACTTAGCCTCAAGCCTTGATTACAGACTAAAATGTGCTACAGTTTTATGTCTCTCTACAGATGGAGCTGTGGGTGAAGGCCACAGATAGCAATTTCAACACGCAGCCAGAGAAGTTCGATGACATATGGAACGTTCGGGGTGTGCTCAGCAATGCCTACCACAAAATCACTATTAACCTGAAGCACTGCTGAAATTATTAAACAAATCTATCGACATTAGTAGATATATAATAGATTTACTACTAGCAGCTGCTTCGCAGTAGTGAGATGTCCAAGTTCAAATAAAACCCGAGTGAGAGGGAAAGAGACGGTGAGAGATGCAGCGATAAGACAATTTTGGTACAGAAAGACACCCCAACAGAGCCTAGTACATTTTGTATGAAATAATTTTGGTCTCATTTGTCAGCTGGCTTTGGGAGTCTTGAGTTATTCTAAATCTACAGTAGGAACATCAATTAGACGGGGACCGCCAGTTGACATTTAACCTACCTTTAACTATCGGGACGAGCGCAACTTCTGTGACTCATCTCCATAAAACTCTAGTGGAAATCTTTGGAATCGACTTCATATTGACTCGGTAATCTCAAACGTAAATGGAGCAATCAAAATCATCATGTAACACCAAAACTGCTGCACTCACTTTGTACTTCATTCGTATCCTCATTTGTTTCCCTTTAGTGCGAGTGACTGGCAAAGCCAGTCTGAAAAAAAATGTTGCCTAGGTAATGTTGCAATGCGTCGATAGTTTAGTTGGATAGATAACTAACTTGCTTAATGGCATCACATGTCTTCAATCACATGCTAGAAGTCACAAAAAAAACACAAATGAACATGTTACAATGGTTCATTCACTAATAATAACAAAATGTATTTTTTTTATAAATGAATGTTTAGTTAGGAGTGTTAGGGGTTTGTATTGGAGCACCTTCCCGACAGGGCTAACTTATTGGCGAGTGGAAACTTCTCTGGTTCAAATAAAAAGACAGGCTTCGCTATGAAAACGATGCAACATTTCTACACCAACTAACTCGAGCTATGCGATAATTTAGATGGAAAACAGTTTTGCCTAAATTACAAACAACTTATAGTTAATAGTTTTAGCCATCCATGTCAAGTAACATAAGTTAAAAGTAGGTTAAAAGTTAATGGATTTTTAATCTTCATGGAACAAGCTATTAATGTTTAGAGTTATTCATAGAAAAATAAATGTTATATAATAATTTGTTACATATTGTAAAACTATAATGATGCCTTATAAAAATATATGTATATAGATGAAAAGTGGGTTTCACTTCTTGCCACAATTTTCTTTGATCCAACCACCTAACCACTTAAAAATAAGTCAGAGCTAGTTTGATATATTTACTTAGCATTGTACCCAATATGTTTTGTTGAATTATATCTACTGTATCTACTACAAAGTTCACAAACTGAACCGGATTCAAGACCAGTTGCAAGGTCAATGCCTTCGTTATATGGAGTTTAGAGCAGCCATTTCGTTATCTGCTTTAATAGACAGCAATTGCCAGCGCAATATGACGTAAATAGTCGAGCGTTGAGAGTCAATGTGCTCACTTGTACTTAACAATGGCTGTGTTATGTCGGGTTCAAAGTATCAAAAGCATACTAACACCCCTCTTTCTTAAACGAACTGTAATAATAAATAAGGTTCACAATACAGCATTCTTGCAAAAAAACATTGACCTGAATGTGAGCGGCGTAAAGTTAACTTTTCCATCTGTTTGGCTCAGAGATAACTGTCAGTGCAATGAGTGTTTCCACGCCTCGGCTCAAAGCCGAATCATCGATTGGAGCAAATTCGACGTCGATGCTGCGCCCACCAAAGTAAAGGAACAGCCAGGTGCGGTCGTCATAACGTGGAAAGACGGACACGTTTCTAAATTTCAACACAATTGGCTGAAAATCAGGAGTTTTACCCCCCAAGATCAAAATAATCACAACACCTTCTATAAACCTAGAAAAATAACGTGGAGCGGGGACCAATTTGGGAACGTACTTAAGAAGTTCGATTACAACGTGTTACTGGATTCGGACAAACACTTCCATGATTGGCTGCAAGAGTTAGCGGTGCATGGAGTTGCACTTATTCGCAATATTCCGTCGGAAGAAAACGCCGTCGACAGAGTGGCAGAAAAAGTTGGCTTCATCAAGAAGACACACTATGGGGAAAAGTTTGTTGTTGAAAACCGACAAAACACCAGTAATGTCGCATACCTCTCCAGCAACCTTCAGGTGCACACTGATCTGCCGTACTATGAATATTGCCCGGGGGTAAACCTACTTCATTGCATCACCCAGACTGCAAGCGAGGGTGGCAATAATCTTCTCTGTGACGCAAACCATGTTGCACATCACATTAGGGTCAACCACCCTGAGCAGTATCGAGTCCTCACCGACACCGAAGTCGAGTGGAGCGACATTGGCATCGAGAATGGGAACGAGTTTCACAAACTGTACCGCAGCCCCGTCATCTGCGAAGACAAACATGGAGACATCACCCGAATCAATTTCTCTATTCCGCAGAGAGGGACGCATTTCCCAACGAACTTAAATAATGTGAAGCCGTGGTACTTAGCACATAATTTGTTCATGCGACTTTCCTATGAATTTGCAGCGAGTTTCAAGACGAATGCCGGGGAAATGTTGGCTTTTGATAACATCCGCTTGCTGCACGGAAGGACGCAGTATACGGATACGAGTGGGAACGTTCGGAAGCTTGTGGGAGCCTATATCGACTGGGATGAGATTTATTCGCGATTGCGTTGTTTGAAAATTAAGTTCCATGAAAGCACCTAAATAATACGCAGTTTACCAGAATAAAATAAATAAAAATAAAAAATTATGTTAAATATTTTTTGATGGTACGGAACCCTTCGTGTGCGAGTCCGACACGCACTTGGCTGGTTTATTACTATTGAAGTTCATGAGTATTTAACGTGGTTCTGAACATGTCTAGCCGAAGTTTTTTGCGCATACAAACACACAAAAAGTAGCTAATGGAGTTTGAGGCACTAATAATTAATAATAATATATAATAAGCCTTTATTTCCATATCCATGTTTTAGTTAGTAGTTTTAGTTATTATTATGATAATTTTTTTTTAGCTTAATATATTGTTAGTCTGGTTAATTATTTACTTAATTATTATTTTTTGGTATGGACCCCTTCTTGGGTGAAGGCCTCCTCCAATTTCTTCCACAATTCCCGGTCTCTGCTCAGGGTCAACCAATTTGACCCTGCTTTGTCGATGATATCATCAGCCCACCGCCTATATGGCCGACCAACATTTCTTTTTCCTGTTGGTCCCTTCCATCTTAAAATTTGAATGGTCCATCTGTTGTCAGTGACACGTGAAATGTGACCGGCCCACTTCCATTTAAGCCTTAGGGCATGTGTGAGTGCGTCAGTGACTTTTGTTTTTTGCCTGATTATTTTGCTCCGTATTTTTTGTATTTTTCTTATTTTTAATATGCTTCTTTCCATTGCTCTTTGAGTTGTGATTAACTTTAGCTTTGCTTTGTTTGTGAAGACCCATGTTTGGCAGCCGTATAATAAACAAGGTAAGATGCAAGATTCCATCACAATTTTTTCATATTCATTGAGTAATCTCCTTTCAAAATTTCTTTGAGTGACCAAAATTTCTTCCAGGTTATGTTTGTTCTCCTTTCTATTTCTTCCTCGTTGCTTTGTTTGCTGAATGATACTAGTATTAGCCACAACTCTATCTGGAATGCACTTAAATTTACCAATATAGACTTAAAGTATATCAATATCATAAAAAATATATATACTAACAGTACAAGTAGGGTCAAACTCAAAACTAGAGGAGAGAACATAAAAATAGAAAGAGGAGTCAGGCAAGGAGACCCCTTGTCACCCAAACTGTTTATTGCAGTACTAGAAAATATATTCAGAAACCTACACTGGAGGAACAAAGGTATTACAATTAATGGATGTTATTTAAATCATCTCAGATTTGCAGATGATATTGTCGTGTTAGCCGAAACATATAAAGAATTAGAATATATGATACATTCACTCGACCAAGAAAGTTTCAAAGTTGGATTAGAGATGAATGCAAACAAAACAAAAATAATGACTAACAGCGTTATAAAACCCATCAGTGCAAGAGGAAACGATATAGAATATGTGAACAATTACATCTATCTGGGCAAACAAGGCACTAATAATTACAAATATAAATATTTAATATGGTAACAGATGTAGCTAAATCATTTTCAGACTTTCAGGTTTATTGGTTTCGTTGTATGAGCAATTATAAAAATTTACCATTAGCGCTATTCTTTTAAGTACCTTGTCTCTGATTTGAGCAATAAATGTATGCGAAGAGAAACCATAGTGCAAATATCTAATATGTTTTGATAGAACATAATCCTGTGACTGTAAAATATCAAAATTGTTGGCAGGGTTAAAGGAATAAAGTAAACTGTAAAAGTGTCTACATTAAAGTGTTTATTTTTTCTATTTCGACAAAATGAATAGCAGTTGTTCCAAACACTATCTAGGCTTTTAATGTTTTTGGCGAAAATATCCATCTTATTGCAAAGGAAAAAAGAACATACTATTGGTGCAAAAATGCAAAGGGCCAAAGTAGACAAAATCTGGCATGCGGGAAGAATATGCTAATATTGGTTTGTGTAAATCACCTTTACAACTATCTTCTCTAAAAGATTTGTCTGTAGATTAAGCGAAAGAGGTGTTCTGGATCGTACAGCATAGCGCTCCATCATCTCTGCCTACCCTTCCGCAAAAGAGTATGTATATACATATGTATGTTCTCTGAGCGGAAGTTGTCAGTGAAGTGAAAGCAGCAAGAAGGATTAAGGCGGCCCAACCCGGCGGGCCTAACTCATTCGCGGGCACGGTACAAAACCGTGCTGTTGCGCTCTGGAACCTTCTCTGTTTCAAAGAATAAGACAGGCTCCGTGATGAGGAAGATGCAACATCTCCACAAAAAAGACAATGTGCATAGTGTATGATTTGGTAAGATTTACGAATTTTTTTATTTCAAAACGACTTATAGCTAAAAGTAAACCACGACCGCTGTAGTCAAAAATCTAACAAAAACCAAATAGATCATAAATCTTGATTATATAAGCTATGTCTGATGACTAATCTTTTTAGGATGTTCTCACTTTATCGTTGCGTAATCCATTTCCAAAGTTAATGTACAAAACGCGCGAAAAATTCGAACTTTCGGACCTTATAACTTAGAAACCAAACACAATTTTACAATGCCAATGGTCATCAGACATCTAGTTCGATCAAATAAAGCTATTTTGAGCAAAATTTGGATCTCTGACAAGAAATATGGGCGTGATCTTCTTTCCCCTTTTGTATGGGGAGACGAGCGGGTTGGGCCATCTTAAGGTGGCCCAACCCGGCGGGCCCAACTCATTCGCGGGCACGGTACAAAACCGTGCTGTTGCGCTCTGGGACCTTCTATGTTTCAAAGAAATAGACAGGCTCCGTGATGAGGAAGATGCAACATGTCCACAAAAAAGACAATGTGCATAGTGTATGATTTGGTAAGATTTACGAAAGATTTAGAAAAAACCGCTGTAGTCAAAAATCTAACAAAAACCAAATAGATCATAAATCTTGATTACATAAGCTATGTCTGATGACTAATCTTTTTACGATGTTCTTACTTTATCATTGCGTAATCCACCTCCAAAGTTATTGTATAAAACGCGCGAAAAATTCGAATTTTCGGACCTTATAACTTAGAAACCAAACACAATTTTACAACGCCAACGGTCATCAGACATCTAGTTCGATCAAATAAAGCTATTTTTAGCAAAATTTTGGATCTCTGACAAGAAATATGGGCGTGATCTTCTTTCCCCTTTTGTATGGGGAGATGAGCGGGTTGGGCCACCTTAAGGTAGAAAACAGACTCACAATAGGACTAGTCGAAGTCGGAAGATGCCTTATCACTGTGTTTTTGAAGTAATAGAGATTAAATTTTACAATATAGTCAGCATGCAGCGAAACTTTGCAAAGGGATGATATGGCAAAAGAAACATTTGTATGTTATTTTACTTTTATTAATAAAAGAATAAACAATCATACCTCAATGAAAGTCTCAATTTCATTACCCCTGAAAGAAAATTTTCTTAAAGGAATAATTGATGAAGAATGGTCTTTCCGCTCGCACCATTCTATCATCGGAAAGTCTTCAAACTCTGCATTGCTAGCCAAACCTATAGCGCCCGTTTCGTCTGTATGCAAACGTACTGAAAAACTGCCATCTTCCGGAATATCTTTCAAACGGTCACTCACTGAGGCTAGTCTCAGACAAAAAGCACGAAAATTTTGCTCGCATCTTACTAAATAAGCGTCTTCTGTGCAATTATAATTTTCAGACTTTCCAATATTAAAAACAAACTTCATTATGTCACTGGTTTCATTTGTTATGACGAAATCTATCTTGTCCAGTTTGCCTGCAGACAGCAGCTCGGCAATGTTCTTGAGACACAGTTCAAGATATTTGTTGATGTCTGGGTGTACAGAACTGTTGACGACCACTCCGTATTTTCTCCTTGTTTCGAAGACGCTTGCTGGGTAGAGCTGGCTATGGTACAGTATGTTATGGAAGGCCACCTCGAGAAACTCCACCGTTATGTCCAAAGAGCACTTATCCATATATAACTAAGAGATATAATATAAGAGAGAGAATCTCAGCTACTTCTCAGAACTCTGAAGTTTGGACAACCGATTTAATGCTTTTATCACAAAATGAAGTTGGGTTATTTGTTTGTTAGTGGCACTTTATGTACGTCAATGGTGGCACTGAACATATAATGATAGTGGCCTCTGTCCAAAGGCGCAGCGACTTCTCTGAACCCTTTGGTCCAAAGAATACACTGTCTGTCTGTCTGCCAATGTCGAGTTTCACTTGAACTTTTTCAGCAGCTTTCAGAGAATTATGGTGGATTTTATTTTACTCGAATACTTTTAAATTTTATCCATAGAAATAGGATGTACCGCTGCGCGCGCATGCTAGGTCTGTGATTTTATCGCAGCTTTTAATGACAGCTCGATGACAGCCATTAGCAGCGCTGCCGACCGCTCCCTGATTCCCCGAATCCCGGGAATTTGAGGTCTTACGGGGAAAATGCTGGGGAATGCAAGCGTCGGAGAATTTGCGGGGACTTGGCCGAATCTCGGGGAATTCATAATTTTCTAGCTGTATGACCTTTTTATTGAGCTCATTCGAAAAATATTACGAATATTGATGCAATCGGGATAACTTTGGATATCATCCTGTCCTGAAAGTTGTTTCTGTCCTGAAAGTTGTTTAGACAGCCGTTGGCTGCACGACCTTTTTTTTTTGCTCATTTAAAATTTTCAATGAAAACTTAGGAACCAAGTTTTCATTGAAAATTTTAGAGTATCCTAATAACGTTTTTGGGGAATTAGGGGAGTGGTATTTGGCAACGCTAGCCTTTTCTACTCATGAGTTGCTCGCCTGTGACTCACCAGTGACTCACAACACTTTCTACTCATGACATGACTGCCACGAGTCACCCTAGTGATGTCCTTTTCTAATTATTGTCTTTAGAGTGCGACGACACTAACATAACATCAACTTTCATATTCGGAGAGCCCTGTCAAAACTTAGTACGAGATTAGCAATATTCAGTATTAACAACAGTAGCAGCTGTATTCAGAGTGGGCGGACTAACTTTAACCCGCCGGACTAAACCGGTTTTTGTATGGTTAGTCCAGCGCTAATCTCGTACTAAGTTTTGACAGGTGCTTTCTGAATACGACTGTAGATGTTTGATGACGTCAGGCGAAAGCGTCTCACTTTCATCTCCGACTAACTCGCTTTCGCTTTCCTGAGTAGACATGTTGGATTTGTATTGTATTGTATTGTTTATTCGTAGCCAGCCACCTTGAAAGTTCGAAAGCCCGTAGGCGTTGTCGGGCACTTCAACAGGTCCTGGCGTATGTCATATGCCGCGCTTAAGATGGCCCAACCCGGCGGGACTAACTCATTCGCGGGCACTGTACAAAACCGTACTGTTGCGCTCTGGGACCTTCTCTGTTTCAACGAAAAAGACAGGCTCCGTGATCAGGGAAGATGCTACATGTCCACAAAAAAGATAATGTGCTTAGTGTATGATTTGGTAAGATTTACGAAAATTTTGATTTCAAAACGACTTATAGCTAAAAGTAAACCACGACCGCTGTAGTAAAAAATCTAACAAAAACCAAATAGATTATAAATCTTGATTAAATAAGCTATGTCTGATGACTAATCTTTTTAAGGTTTTCTCACTTTATCATTGCGTAATAAACCACCAAAGTTATTGTATAAAACGCGCGAAAAATTCGAACTTTCGGACCTTATAACTTAGAAGCCAAACACAATTTTACAATGCCAACGGTCATCAGACATCTAGTTTGATCAAATAAAGCTCTTTTGAGCAAAATTTGGGATCTCTGATAAGAAATATGGGCAATAAGGGTTGGGCCACCTTAACATAAAAATAAATAGCACTAACTCTACGTAACTATTTGGGCAGCGTACGCCGATGAAGTGGCCAAGCAAGGATTTTTTTTTCAACTTCATTTATAAATATAGCAATTTAGAAATGAAAACGAGTTTGAAATGAACTCCAGATTGTCTAAGATTCCTCGGAATCCCACAAGATTCCCCCGGCTCCCACCTAAGATTACCTGAAATTACTGACATTGCCATAAAATTGTACACCAGATTCCCTGAGTGACTGACCCCTCGGTTTCATTAACCGACTTCAAAAAAAGGAGGAGGTTATCAATTCGTCTGTATGTTTTTTTTTGTTTTTTTTTTTAATGTTTGTTACCTCATAACTTTTTCCTGGGTGAACCAATTTTGATGATTATTTTTTTAAATGATAGCTAGTGCTTCCCAAGTGGTCCCATTTTAATTTGGTTTAGTTCTGACTATGATATCCATGAGAAAATCATAAAAGTCTTAAATTTGTATTAAGATGTGCGCGACAAATGGACCAATAACTCAATATAACGCCAACTGATTTCGGTGATTCTTTTTTTTTTTTTGAAATGACGTGTACAAATTAGTAAGTGTACTTCAGATTCACTAAAAATAAACAAATAAAAAAATAACCGACTTCAAAGAAAAAGCACTAAAAAGTAAAAAATAATGTTCATTTTTGTAGTTACGATTTCTGTAATTTTTTGAGTCGGTGTCAGCCAAGGTTAGGTTAGGTTAGGTTAGGTTAGGTTCTCTTGATTGGTTCAGCGCGTGCCCGGCTGACGCCGACTCAAAAAATAACAGAAATCGTAACTACAAAAATGAACATTATTTTTTACTTTTTAGGGCTTTTTCTTTGAATTCGGTTATTTTTTTTGTTAAATTTTTTTTTGTAGGCTCTGCCACAGCTTTGACAGATCTAAGCATAGAATATAGAATATCCTCCAACGAAGGTCGCACGCCACCTGTCGTGATCATCGTTATAAAAAAAAACATGTTTTTTTAGTTCAATGTTCGTGATAAATTCTGCCCTCCTTTTTAAAAAGGCGGTAACTACATATGTGCCTAGTTACCGCCTTTTGAATAAGGAGGGCAGAATAGCAGTTTTCTTCCCTATTAGTATAATTCCAAACCATCAAAAAACTCCAAAACTATTCCTTGTAAGATTAATGTAAGTCATCCTAGAAAATACCTCCTGATCACCAATTCGGCTTGAGGCATAAGCATGGAACAATGGGAAAGAAATCATAAAACTTATTTGTAGGTGTTGCATGAGCGACCGTCAAACGGACCGAAACGTCAAATTCTGTGCAGAAAGCAAGCCTGTACAGAAGCCCCCCATTCTTAGCCCCGGTTGCATGAAGAGATCGCCGAGTTAATCAATTATCAAACACGTCACTTTTAGTGATCCGTATAGAGCTCCTTCCATACTGTCCACACAAAGTGACGTGTTTGATCATACTTTGACGTCTATTTTGATTTTTGTGCTTTCGTGCACTCAGCCCTTAGCCTGTTTCCGGCCACTACTGAACGTAGGCCTCTTCACAACGCGCGCCATTTTTCTCAATCATTTGGCCTCCTTATCTAGTTGCAGCCAACAGCGCCGACAACATTTGTCTAAAGCCGCTGGGCGTCCTACACTACGCTCGCCAGCAGAGGTTCGTGGTCTCTCTTCAGAACTCGTTAGGTATACCTAACTCACAATAAAAATTACAGCAACCATTATGCTACTGAAGCAAAAATAGCTCAAACTTTATAGCTTTATTATTAACTTCAAATCAAATAAAATAACAATATTATGTACTATTTTCACTAATCTTATGAAATTTGTGTTCATTCATCAGGTATGGCCTCCAGGGTCTGAAACAAGCAAGACAATATGGGTCACAATGAGAAAATTCAATAATGCAAGCCACTACCTTTAGGCTGCGATAAATAGTCGTAACAGAAACTAAGACTAACCAAAAGTAGTACTTTGTGACGTCACTTTGCATTACTTTGAGATTTCGTCCATACAAAATGTGTCACAAAGAACTACTTTTCGTTAGTCATAGTTTCTGTTACGACTATTTATCTCAGCCTTAGTTTATTGGCTCGTAGCCTAGTGGCACGAGGACTTGCCTAGCATACCAGAGGTCAGAGTTCAAATCATCACCCCGTTCATGCACCATTTTCTTTCTCTTTCTTTATTGTTTATTCATCATCCATAGACCGTACACTGCACTCGGATTTGTCATATTTTATCATTAGCCAGTTCCGCGATTCCAGCGCAGAAGAACTGGCATGAAACTCCGCTGGCTTTTTTTTCAACGTCCACTTAGTTTAAGTTTACAAAAGTCTTTGCCATTGCTTACCATCACAGGTAAAAACACAAAATTAATCAGAATTGACGAGAATCAACAATTCATGTCACATGCAACAGTTCATGACAAATATCAGTTTAGTTGTAAAGACATTTTTTTTTTATGTTTTTGTTTATGTACCTTCTGTCATAAATTGTATCAAAACGTTAAAAAAAAAAAACAAAAAAAAAACATCAGACGAATTGATAACCTCCTCCTTTTTTTGAAGTCGGTTAAAAATAACCCCTGGTACGTTTTGCCAGTCCCCGCGCCACTAGGCTACGAGCGGCTTTAATTATTAGCCCAATACAACAAATTACCAAAGGAATTATGTACCATGCCAGCAGGACCTTCTACTTATGAGCACGGAGCTACATTGAACTGGATGGAAAACAGACCATTTCTCATTGCTGTTTCAACCACTTTTAATCCAATGCGATGGTATAAACAAGGGCGGGATTAAACCCTACCGCCAAGTAGGATAAGAAGACCTACATTTTTACATGGATTACGAACCATGGAACAGCTCGCGTTTCCCTACTAGGTGGTAGGGTTAGAGCCACCCGGGTTGGTACAACCCCATTGATGAAACTATGGTTGAAGCGGCAATGAAAAATTGTCCGTGTTTTCCATCCAGTTGAATGTAGCTGTGCTCATAAAGGCAAGGTCCTGGCATGGTACCTAATTCCTTTGGGAATGTGGTGTATCGGACTAATATCATAACGGTAGTTATGTCAGGTTGCATTAAAAAAAATCGTTATTATAAAGCCTTGGCTTACAGGGACAGTATAATATTATAAAATGGTGCTCACATTAACATTGTAAGGGTTGCCAGTGAGTCGCATGTCACGCTGGTAGGTCATGCGGTCCCATCGCTCCAACATGGTACGCCGGTGGTGCTGAAAGGCAGAAATAGGGTTTTACAGTGAGCTGACTTAGGTTAATAATGACTGAGATTTTCTGCTAACATTTTTTTTATGTGCGCCATGCCCTCATTTAAGAGGTATCCGACAATGCCTATGAATGTTAAAACTTTCACAGGGCCTGCAAAGACCAAGCCGCCCAGGTGCTTCTTTACGCGTTTTAAGGACCCCAGGTTGGCTCGCAGCCTAGTGGCCCGGGGACATGCCTAGCATAATAATAATAATAATATTCTTTATTGCCATCCATACAAAAGTACAATGCAAAGGCGGATTTATTGCCTCAGGCAACTTCTAACAATCAGTTCGTAGGAAATAAACAAAATTTTTGTAAACAAAAATGTTGAATCAAATACTACGTAAGGTATTGAACTGAACTGAAAATTGTACTTATTTTATTTTACGGACAAATGGGCTCGTAACTAATAACAAAAAACTACAAGCAACTTCAAGAATAAATAAGGATGTAAATTTGTATGGAAATATAGACTAAATATTGGTTATGGTGCTGTCTCTACAACAAACACAAAAACAACAATCGTTGTTATTAATAAAATACCGTATTAGTTCTGTAGGCGGACATAATATAGACTAAATATTCATTTATGAAAACACATGTCATAATATTAAATAGTTGAGTGCCACATTAAATTAAATAGCTTGTCTCAGCGCGCTCGTGATAGCAAAACATGTGTCAGCCCTGAACAGCCGCACAATTTTGCGCTGCTAAGTGAATGTCATCTTTCGGGGCATTCTCGAGGTACCTACCTGGAGTTTTAATGCTGCCGGCCCTAGCAACTGCGAAAGGCCTGCACTTTGCATGGAGGTGGCCATTTATTACGAAGTAATTATTAGTATTATCTTTGATGTCGCCTTCAACCAGCACTTTTCGGCATTACCTAATACCCCCGCGGGTCATAGCCTTTTAGGTACTCACATTTCCGAGCACCAAGTTGTGAAGATGGTACAATCCATAGCCTGGAAGGCCAATGCCGGCTGTTATGATGAAGAAACTAGGCAAGATCTCGTACCACATGATTGCGTTATTATGATCACACGAACGAACAGGCGATGCGAAAAAAGCAGAATATTTTGGTCACGGTCATAGACCATTTATTTAAATGCTCTCTGCTATATATTTTCAATTTCCGAACTCTTTCGGCGAGACGATTATGTTGTTTTGTTCCTTTTATCTAATTGAAAAGGCAAAGGTTATATTGTTTATTAACATTATTTGTATTACAACTGTGGGTCTACTCATGAAAGCGAAAGCAAGAAGTTCTCGTGTTCGCTTCGGTCAAACTCTATGTAGAAAAAATAAAATCACTTTTTTTCATTATAGACTGACAGAAGCGAACACGAGAACTTCTCGCAGCTTATTTACTAAAGGGTCTACTCATGAGATGAGTAGTCCCTTAGTGTTGTCCTTTTCTAATTATTCTAAATAGAGTGCGATGACACTAAAATAACATTTGATGTTGATGACGTCAGACGAAAGCGTCTTACTTTCATCTGTGACTAACTCGTTTTCACTTTCCTGAGTAGAATACCGAAAGCGAGAAGTTCTCGTGCTCAGTTCTATCAAACTCTATGTAAAAAAATAAAGACATCTTTTTATCTACATAAAGTCTGACAGAACCGAACACGAGAACTTCTCGCTTTCGCTTTCAAGAGTAGATATGCTGAGCGGGTGACTCACCTATGAGTCACCAGTGACTGTGAATCACTGGCGAATGTGAGTAGATTCGCTAGGTATGCAGTATGAAATACCATTATATATCTTCAGTCAATAGCTCTCTCTGTAGTTAGTTGATTGATATGGTCTGCTTGCCTTTTATTCAATTTAAATTTCGTAGTGGAGAGGAGAATGCTATATTTTGCTTCTTAGGTAATTTAGGAAATTACAAGGTCCACCACAAAAATATTACATTTATTTTGTTTAAATTTCCTTAAATAATCATAATAAAAAATAATAAGTTTAACCTCGGACCGGCAAGGAAATTTTGCAACTTATGATGCACACGATACGTTCGCAGGAACGCTAAAACTGGACTGGAGGCCCAAGTCTGATTCAGTTTCAGTTTTACTTTCGCTAATCTTTGTCAGGAAGTAACGTTGGCACCGGAAGATTTAATAATAAAACCACCAAAGATATTTACTTTCAAAATGTGTCTTCCTGATAAGGTGTTGAAAGTGACTGAATGAGTGATTTCTTTCAGTCAACTATCTACTTTTTTTCTAGATAGAACTTGACAGCTTCTCACGCGAGAACTTCCCGTTTTCGCTTCCCGAGTAGACCCGCTGGGCAGCAATATTCCAACTCTTATCAAACTTGTAATTTTGAATAAAATATTTTTCATGTCTCTGAAATTACTACATTTCTATCTAATTTTGAAATCTCAATGTCCCCCTCGGATTTATCTTCGCAAAAACTTATCTTATTCTACTTTTGACCCGCGGCAAGGTAGAGGCAGTAGAGGTCTTATCTACAGACACACAAAATTCCATGACAGCAGCGGCGGCACAGTGTCGCATGGCGGTGAATCCAAGGTTTCAGACAGCTGTCAGCAGTGCAACATGGCAGACGTCCCAACCGATGATTTCCCTGTTTGGGATTTATTGCCGAAGAAGGAAACCGGTATCGTTTCATGGCAGGCCAAGAATGAGACTTACGATGGTCGCGGCACCGTTGTTGCGGTACTGGACTCTGGGGTGGACCCTGCTGCCGCCGGACTTAGTGTAAGGATTTTTGTCTTGTCATGATTTACCTGCTCTTTATTTACCTTAGCCTCTGTTGCAGTCTTTTTTCCCGACTGCACTTCGGCAAAGGCAGGGTTATGGTTGTCAAGAAATTACGATAGTGTTGGAAACTGTTATGGAATAGTATTTAACACTATTTTCAAATTGTTGATGTTTAATTTTCGTCCCCGACTGACCAGTTCCATGTTTCCCATTTATATAAAATTAGTGGAATAAAATTATTTAAGTATTGTATAATGCCAGTCAATGCCGATGGGCCCTAATAATGTTTTACTTTTTATGGTATGGTATTTATACTACCATGCACACTTTCATTTTCCCCATTGCGTCCCTTGGCAATGTCAATCTAATACATTACATTATCACATAAGAGTTGTAGAAATGTTCTTGTTATAAATATGAGCAAGGGAATTATAAATAATTGTGGGAGAGGTCAGGTTGCAGGGGGCGGAATGAGGGTGAAATGGCAAACATTTTGGAAAGGATCCCTAGCCGGAAGGGCAAGAGGGAAAGGAAGCATGGAACATCTTGGAAAGGATCCCTAGCCGGAAGGGCAAGAGGGAAAGAAACCCTGGAACATTTTGGAAAGGATCCCTAGCCGGAAGGGCAAGAGGGAAAGAAACCCTGGATCATTTTGGAAAGGATCCCTAGACAGAAGGGCAAGAGGGAAAGAAACCCTGGAATATTTTGGAAAGGATCCCTAGACGGAAGGGCAAGAGGGAAAGAAACCCTGGAACATTTTGGAAAGGATCCCTAGCTGGAAGGGCAAGAGGGAAAGAAACCCTGGAATATTTTGGAAAGGATCCCTAGACGGAAGGGCAAGAGGGAAAGAAACCCTGGAACATTTTGGAAAGGATCCCTAGCTGGAAGGGAAAGAGGGAAAGAAACCCTAGAACATTTTGGAAAGGATCCCTAGCCGGAAGGGCAAGATGGAAAGAAACCCTGGAAAGGTCGAATCCAAAACAATCATACCAATTGTCGCACCTATAACGAACCGCGATTACGCAAGTCTCCAATAGATGTCGCTCCTATTAAGCTGTTTTGTTTTATTTGTTGACCTGGTTAATATACTGTTTGAAACAAAATATTGCTTTACTTGAATAATATTTTCATAATCACATATATCTTAGTAAAGCATGGAACTTTTAAATTTTTCACCCATAATGTTTCACCAAATGTGATTTCAAAAAATGATATCTTTAGTGCCTTCGTCAGGGAAACTGAAATATATGAATTAACATGATTAAATACGTAGAAACAAATAACGTACGCCGATTTTTTCGCCCATACAAGAATGCACATACTCCTTTTTAGGGTTCCGTACCCGAAGGGTGAAAACGGAACCCTATTACTAAGCCTCCGTTGTCCATCCGTCCGTCCGACGGCCGTCCGTCTGTCACAGGGCTGTATCTCATGAACCGTAACAGTTAGGAAGCTGAAATTTTCACAGATTATGTATTTATTTTGCCGCTATAACAACAAATAGGTAATATTTTAAAATAATAATAATTAAAGGGGGCGCCCATACAAAAAACGTGTTTTTTTTTGTAAATCTTGTGCGATGGTACGGAACCCTTCGTGTGAGAGTCCGACTCGCACTTGGCCGGTTTTTGTTTCCATATTTTAAGCCACCAGTTTGGGTTCAGGCAAAACCACTCAACAGTCGAACAGGTCCACAGGGTGTGTAACACGATAAGAAAAACGCTGGAACAAAAGAAATACTGTTCCTCAGTCTTCCTTGATATTCAACAGGCCTTTGATAAAGTATGGCACAAAGGACTTCTCTGCAAAATTAAGCAAAACCTACCA
Source organism: Incurvaria masculella (assembly GCA_946894095.1). NCBI lineage: Eukaryota > Metazoa > Arthropoda > Insecta > Lepidoptera > Incurvariidae > Incurvaria > Incurvaria masculella. The sequence continues at coordinate 23,327,171 of OX335646.2, forward strand.
CACAGTTACTTTCAAATATTCCAATCTTACCTCACAGGGAGACTGTTCCAAGTTAAGGATCAGGAGCAACATCGCCATTCTACGAAATCAAGGCAGGAGTACCCCAGGGATCGGTTCTAGGACCAATACTGTACACGATCTACACTGCAGATCTCCCAGTAATGCCAGACGTCACTACTGCAACATTTGCTGATGACACAGCCATACTTGCCAGCAACAAAGATCCCAAAATTGCTTCAAAAACACTGCAAAACGGACTGGACGAAATAACAAAATGCAAACATGGAAAATAACAAGCTAGTGCCACCAAATCAGTCCATGTTACGTTTTCTCTCAGAAAAGGAAACGGTCCGCCAGTATGCCTTGAAAATACTTTGCTACCCCACAGCGACAGTGTGAAGTACCTAGGCCTACACCTCGACCGTCGACTAACATGGAAAGCTCACATCAAGGCTAAGAGAGAAGAACTGAATATACGCTACAGAACCCTACACTGGCTGCTTGGACGAAACAGTAAACTATCGACAGACAACAAGCTGCTCATATACCAAAGTATTTTAAAACCCGCGTGGATGTACGGTGTACAACTTTGGGGAAGCGCCAGTAACTCCAACATTGCTATGCTGCAACTACTGCAAAACATAATCCTTCGATCCATAGCAAATGTTCCACGGTTTGTCACCAACAGTGAGATCCACGAACATTTGCAAATTAACACTGTTAAAGAGGAAATTCGGTCCACCGCAAGCACATATCAGAAAAGACTGATTAATCATCCCAACGTCCTGGCAGCTCAGCTGACGCACCAAGGCTACCCCAAAAGGCTCGAACGACACAACATCCTGGAGCTAAAAAATCGGCAGTAGCTTCACAATTATAGGGAGTAGCTGCTCCCAGTGGGGGGCACACTCTTCACGACCTTATACCTCAAAACAAATCTGATTATAGTCTGAGGACTGATTGCAGATGTTACACGGAAAAAAAAAATTTAATAGATCATTATTGGGTGATAACTTTTCCTAAATTTCAAATGGGCCGTAATATTTTAATGCATTTTTTTTGTAAGTTGTTCTGATTCATTTAACAAGGTGTGATCTGTTTTTGTGCAGCATGTCTCGCTGGTGTCCAATATTGTCATCTCAGGTTGTAGTATCTATACAATAAACTTATAACGATTTGGAAATTCTTCTTTCAATTCGCAATCAATGGTGTGACACATGTTTGCAGATCACGACACTTGGAGAGACAAAAGTGATTGAGAGGTTCGACTGCAGCGGTTGTGGAGACGTGGATACATCGCGCATCGTCACGGCAACTGATGGGGTCATCACCGGCATCACAGGAAGGAAGCTCACGGTTAGTTTATTTATTGGATTGCAAAAGATTGATTTCAGAAAAAATATATAAAGCTCTATCACGATAAGATAAGATCAGTGTATGACATATATTTTTATGCCATACACTGTGTTTATATCATTGACTTATATATTACTTCGTAAGGACCCGGTCAACGCGCACGAATAATGGCACCAGTACGTTGGCCCTAAAATATTCGTTTTAGGGCCAACGCGACTCAGTCGTCTGCGGACCACTGCAGAGTGATGTTGAGTCGTGAAAATGCCCTTGTTGCGTAGTAAAAGGATGCATAAAATACGATACGAAAGTTACAAAGACACATGTAATAACGTATCATCGATAAGTAAACTCAGATAATATTTTTTTTCTGTTTAACAATTGAAAATTTGCATTTTCAATCGATATTTTAATTAACTACCAAACTTCATAAGCGGGCAAGTGACGCCATGCCGCGCGTCGCACGTGTAGGTGAATTAACCTTGTACGGGCGTCCTTTTTCTTTCTGGTTTATTTTGGAGTGGATATGAGTATGAGTGGGTAATCAAAGATTTTTTTTAATGTGATCTATCATGTGACCACCTGAAGTAAACGTCCCGACCTGATCTACTTGCCTGTTATGTCAAAATTACTTTTCGTTATATCTTGGGAAACACTGGTCATAGACCTATCATGCGACCACTCAATGTAATCGTCCCGACCTGATCTACTTGCCTGTTATGTCAAAATTAGTTTTCGTTATTTCTTGGGAAACACTGGTCATAGACCTATCATGCGACCACTCAAAGTAAACGTCCCGACCTGATCTACCTGCCTGTCATGTCAAAATTTGTTTTCGCTACATCTTGGGTAACACTGGTCGTAGACCCATCATGCGGCCACTCAATGTAATCGTCCCGACCTGATCTACTTGCCTGTTATGTCAAAATTTGTTTTCGTTATATCTTGGGAAACACTGGTCGTAGACCCATCATGCGACCACTCAAAGTAAACGTCCCGTCCAGATCTACCTGCCTGTCATGTCAAAATTTGTTCTCGTTGTATCTTGGGAAACACTGATCGTAGACCCATCATGCGACCACTCAAAGTAAACGTCCGGACCTGATCTACCTGCCTGTCATGTCAAAATTTGTTCTCGTTGTATCTTGGGAAACACTGATCGTAGACCCATCATGCGACCACTCAAAGTAAACGCCCCGACCTGATCTACCTGCCTGTCATGTCAAAATTTGTTCTTGTTGTATCTTGGGAAACACTGATCGTAGACCCATCATACGACCACTCAAAGTAAACGTCCCGACCTGATCTACCTGCCTGTCAGGGCAAAATTTGTTCTCGTTGTATCTTGTGAAACACTGAGAAAATTCAAATTGTATTTAACTTGAATACCTTGAAATTACAAAAAGCATTTTTCATTCATAAAAGTTAAAAGAACTTAAAAGTTTAAATTAAAAAGAAAACATTTAAGGACGCAGGTACAAGGTTACATCGTTAGACCTAATGTAAAATGGCGGCGAGTTGTCAACACGACTTTGACACGGCCCTCACGTAGTTCTTCCGAGTTTGGATAGATGGCGCTACTTTTTGCTTGTATGGAGAAGATTTGTTTCAATTCTATATAAGGGCGTATCCTTACCTTTGAAATCATTGGTTTATATACAGTATTTGTACTGTATATAAACACAGAACAAATGCAAATACACAAGAAGAAACAGATTGATTGATTAAACATTCTTTAATATTTAATAAATATAATTTAATATGAATAATAAAATCTTTATATTTTAGTTAATACTACGAGATTTCGATTAAAACATTATAATCAGATTTTGAAAAAAAGCAGAAAAATCTTTGGGTTCATCCTGCTTCAGGCGAATGTTCAGACCAAAATTGTTTTCGTACAGTAGCATTAATTGTATAACCTCAAATTAATGAGATAATTTATCAAATACATCGTATGCATTAAATACATAAAAATATCAAGGATTAACAATTGATTAGCAAACATTTCAATATTTTGATGTTATATTTTTTTTATTTGAACTTTTCAAGCAATGTCTGGTTTCACTCATAAGTAATTTTTCTTACAATTTTGTTTTTATCTTTTTCTTCTCTCCGTGTTATCTTTTTCAGCATATTCCATATCATTACCAAGATATGGTGACAATACACTGCTGTATCGTCTTTCCTTTAATATTATCATAAAGCGGGATGTCATTAGTTCGTTTCATCGGTAGTTTTTAATAATTAGTTTCATAAATTTTTATTTTAATTTATTTTACACACATTCCTTGAAAACTAAAAGTCAAGATGGCACCTGTTCAACAGCTGCATTAGTTTACTACGATGGAAATCACCAGTATACCAGCTGTATTGTAACGTCCGCGTAAAATGTGCGCATGAAGGGTATACACTGATATACCTTATTAATGACAAAACAATGTACACATTTAACACTTATGAAAGGGTACGCGGTCACTCGCTAAAGTTAAATCGCACCCAAGCATCAACAAATCCTCGAAAACATTTCCTAACAAACCGAGTTGTGGATAATTGACGAAATAATAAGTGCATCGTCAGTAAATATTTTCAAAAACAAACTGGATCTTTACCTAAGATAAAAACAAATCATAGACAAGAAAATAAATAAATAAGCACAATCGCACTCATCAGCATGATGCTGCTAGTGCATTACAATATAATAATAATAATAATGAAAGTAAACACACTGTAAAATTGTATGACTCTATTTTGTAGTACGTTATGGTTATTACAAGGGCAAGCAAACTAGCAGTACAATAGAGTGGAAAACTAATATAAAACAAGATAAATGTTGCTACAAGCTGTAAAATCTACATATCATTTCGATAATTTAACTATGCATTTAAGGTGGCCCAACCCGGCAGGCCTAACTCATTCGCGGGCACGGTACAAAACCGTGCTGTTGCGCTCTGGGACCTTCTCTGTTTCAAAGAATAAGACAGGCTCCGTGATGAGGAAGATGCAACATGTCCACAAAAAAGACAATGTGCATAGTGTATGATTTGGTAAGATTTACGAAAATTTTAATTTCAAAACGACTTATAGTTATTAGTAAACCACGACCGCTGTAGTCTAAAATCTAACAAAAACCAAATAGATCATAAATCTTGAATAAATTAGCTATGTCTGATGACTAATCTTTTTACGATGTTCTTACTTTATCATTGCGTAATCCACCTCCAAAGTTATTGTATAAAACGCGCGAAAAATTCGAATTTTTGGACCTTATAACTTAGAAACCAAACATAATTTTGCAATGCCAATGGTCATCAGACATCTAGTCCGATCAAATAAAGCTTTTTGAGCAAAATGTTGAATCTCTGACAAGAAATAAAGGCGTGATCTTCTTTCCCCTTTTGTATGGGGCGATGAGCGGGATGGGCCACCTTAAGTTCTTACGGTCATGCACCGGACTCTTCAAGGGATGCCATAACCTTTGATAAAAACAACCGGTTATTAGAGGGTTTACAAATAGGTTATTCTCATAGGGTTTTTGGTAGAAAAAGTTGTGTTCGGACTAATAAACCTGTTTCCTGAAAGGTTCTTTGAAGGTTTTGGTTTTTTTAAACGGTTGGTAGTTGGGATTTTTACCAGTTGCATCGAAAAGCTTTGAGGATTCTGTGTATAATGTGTATAATCACCATAACTATCCAGTGTGTCAGTATCTGAAACTACTAGTCGCATTTGAAGACATCTTATTGCATTTGATAGACCCATTCTAAAGTAAGGTTAAAGGTTATTTAACATAATGCGGCAACCCTTAGAAGTCAGAAAAAGTCAGAATTAACGTAAGCAAAACACAGTAATAGAACGGGGGGCGATGCAACAGTGATCGGAGGCCGAGGGCGCATTTCACCGGCCTACGCTCGCGTGATTATCCAAAACTAAATTTACCCAGAGCGGGAAATTTCAGTTAGTATTTTATATAGTCTAGCCTAGTGGCGCAGGGACTGGCCTAGTTATCAGAGGTCTGGGTTCAATTCCTCGCTCCGACTTGCACTACTTTATTTTTCTGATAAGTACATTTCGTCACGAATGCGAGCTGCTCCATGGTTCGGAATCCATCTAAAACTGTAGTTCCCCTTCCCCTACTAGGTGTTAGGGTTTAAGCCCGCCCGGGTTGGCACCATCGCATTGGATGAAATGATGGTCGAAGCGGCAATGAAAAATTGTCCACGTTTTCCATTCAGTTCAATGTAGCCGTGCTCATAAAGGGAAGGTCTGTATTGTGCTAATATTATAACGGTAGTTTTGTGGTAGTAGCCATCCATGTCAGGGTGCACAAAAAAAGGTATATATCGTTCTCTAACCGAGAAATTCTCCAACGGTCCTGAAACGGGAATTAACGATCATTCCAGATCCCGCCGGAGTGGAAGAACCCGTCAGGAACGTGGCGGGCGGGCGTGCTGTACCCGTTCCAGCTGTACCACACGAAGCTGCGCGAGCGCGTCGCCGAGCACCGGCGCGAGCACCGCTGGGAGCCGGCGCAGCGCCGCGCCGCCGCCGCCGCGCACGCCGACGTCGCCGCCTTCCAGCAGGCGCACCAGGGTACGGCACCTGCGCATTGCAACCAGAACAAAATAATATTGAGTTGATATAATTACGTATCAATAATGACGAGGGCTCTGTACACTCGAACTGTAGTAAAGTATTATTTAATTGTATTGTTGTATTGTATTGTTTATTCATCATCCATAGACACACTGCACTCGGATTTCTCATATTTAACATTGGCCCGTTCAGCAAAACAAAACACAGCAAAGAAGAACTGGAAAGAAACTCCGCTGGTTTTTTTTTCAACGTCCACTTAGTCTAAATTTACAAAAGTGTTTGTCTTTTTTTTAACAAAAACATAGGTTAAACACTAAAATAACATGAATTTACAATAACTTACAATTCATGCCGTATGTCGTATAGGTCTTATTCTGTAGGAATCTTATTCGTATATTATTATCACACAGGTTACTTTCAAACCATTGTACTCTCAATTTTCTGTAGGTGGTAGCATTTAAAGGGTTAATATTATATAGTTTATTTTTAGCTGTAAGAATAATAATGTATTGTGTATTTTGACTCTTTGTTTAGAAGTCGCTGTAGTAGTTCATGACAGAAATAATAGTATTAAAACTAAATCGTACAAAGTTCGTACATCTATGGATGATGAATAAACAATAAAAACAATTTGTACCAGTTGGGTTGTTTGTACCAGTTGGGTTGTACCAGGTGGGTTGATTGCTAGCGCAGGTTTTTTTATTTAACTGGACATGAATGGCATATACCATACTCACTGTCGTGATTTTGCTTAGTTTGGCTTACCACAGTAGTATTTCACGCTCATTATGGCCGACCGTTCTTACCTGTGGTAAGCTAAGTGAATATACAAAATAGTTCAAACACCCACAGGGCGCCCCCTGTGGGTGTTTAAACTATTTAGGGGGGTTTGAACTGGGGGCTTATTCAGGTAAGAGTGAGTTCAAGTTCTGGAGTGAATTAAATAAAAAAAATAGCTGGGAAATAAATTATTATTTATACTTTTATTTATACTTCCAATGTATTTATGGAACAAACTAGATTTTTACCAAACTAAAATTATCTTCAAGAAGTGTGGAAACATGAACAATTAAAAAAATGAATCGAGATTTACCGACAAATTCGAAATCGCTCTTACCTGAATGAGCCCCCAGTAGTCTAAAATCTATTATCTTGATATTAGATGAACACACAGCATTCCCGAAGGAATTAGGTGCCAAGCCAGGACTTTTACTTAACGAGCACGGAATTGGGTGGAAAATAAGGGATTTTTTTGTCACCGCTTTGACCATCTTTTTATCGAATGCGATGGTACCAAAATGGGCGGGCTTAACCCTAACACCTAAAAGGAAAGGGAACCTAAAGTTTTCAACGGATTCTGATACATCGAACAACTCGCATTTGTGCCGAATTGTACAATCATAATCAGAAAACTGTTGCATGCTCAGCCTCAGTGGCCCAGTGGCGCGACACTTCGGCGATCGCTCTCCAAAGTTAAGCAACGCTGGGTCCGGTCTGGTCTTGGATGGGTGACCATTCGACCGTTCAGAGAGGCTGGCCGTGGTTCGGATTCCACGTTAAACTGTAGGTCCCCTTCTTTACTTACTAGGTGGTAGGGTTAATCCCGCCCGGGTTGGTACCATCGCATTGAATGAACGATGGTCGAAGCGGCAATGAAAATTGTCCGTGTTTTCCATCCAGTTCAATGTAGCCGAGCAATATAAGGAAGGTCCTGGCATGGCACCTAGTTCCCATGTGGTGTGTTGGGCCATGACACCATGACAGAAGGTGTGGTATTAGCCATCCATGTCCAGTCACATAAAAAAAAAATGCTTAGAGTGGGGATTGAGCCGGTAACATGTCCTTTGGGTTGCAGCGGCGAGCACCCTCACCGTAGATCAGAAGCTGGAGAAGGATGAACTGGAAGCGCGCGTAGAGGCCCTGACGGCGGCCGACCGCAAGCTGGTGGACCTGGGACCCACGTACGACTGCGTCCTCTTTCACGATGGGGATGTATGGAGGTCGGTCTGTTTGGTGCAAGATATATTTGGTTAACAATAATATTGCAATCATGATTTTCGAGATACTAGTCATACACAAACAGACAGGCTTGGCACTAGGGCTGCCACGTGGTCAGGAGTGGCCTGATTGTCCCGGAATAAGTTAACATGCCCCGGTCATAATTAAAATACGACATAATCGGGTGAACTTTGACGGATCTTGTTCAGAGTTCATTAAACTACCGGATGGACCTGACTTACTCTTGCTAGTATCTGCCAGAGACAATGAAAAATACAAATGGAGTTAAATTTAGACATTACAAATATCATCATTTGTAAAACCTCATTATTGTAATACAAGGTGGTTTTTGTCGATTAAAAAAAATTATTCTTTTTTCCTTTATCCCGGAATTTGGACCTACTACTTGGGACTGGTCCCAAGCTTAAACATTTTCTATGTATACTACTCTAAGGTTATCTCTTGAGATCTCGGTCATAAACAATCTCTAGGTAAATATTACCACAGTCAAAAGTTCCAATAATCCAGCAACCCTGGTTTTAATAGCGCCGGATTAGTGAGACTACTGTTCTTACAATACAGTCCACTGTATACCATGGGGAATGCTCTTCAGAGCTGCATATCACTGTCCCTCCGTCCCCTTTCCCCCAAATTACGACCTGGCGTCCTCCCAACGTGGTGGCGCCGGCCGGTATGGTTTTCGCAGCCCCTCTGATAGTTCGAAAGCCCATGGGCGTCGTTGGGCATCTCAGCGGGTCCTGGCGTATGCGCTTAAGGTGGCCCATCCCGCTCATCTCCCCATACAAAAGGGGAAAGAAGATCATAAGGTCCGAAAGTTCGAATTTTTCGCGCGTTTTATACAATAACTTTGGAGGTGGATTACGCAATGATAAAGTAATAACATCGTAAAAAGATTAGTCATTAGACATAGCTTATTTAATCAAGATTAATGATCTATTTGGTTTTTGTTAGATTTTTGACTACAGCGGTCGTGGTTTACTTTTAGCTAGAAGTCGTTTTGAAATAAACATTTTCGTAAATCTTACCAAATCATACACTATGCACATTGTCTTTTTTGTGGACATGTTGCATCTTCCTTATCACGGAGCCTGTCTTATTCTTTGAAACAGAGAAGGTCCCAGAGCGCAACAGCACGGTTTTGTACCGTGCCCGCGAATGAGTTAGGCCCGCCGGGTTGGGCCACCTTAACATAAAACAAAAGCCCTGGTATTAATAGTGACAGACTGGTGAGACTATACTCTGATGACAATACAGGGCGTGCATCGACACGAGCGAGGAGGGCGCGCTCGCCCGCGGGCTGGTGCTGGGCGAGTACGGCGCGACACACGAGCACGCGCACCTCACGCCGCTCGACGAGATGACGGTCAGCGTCAACGTGCACGACGCGGGCGACACGCTCGAGGTGGTCGGCATGTGCTGTGAGTGCGCCCGTTCATCGAACCAGGAAGCTTGTCAATCTGCGATGCCCGTGAAATGCGATTTTCAAATACCTTATCGAAGGTGGTTTTTTTCTTATTTTCACGATAGCTTTCGGGAGGCACTTGAGATTTTTTTTAATGTCATAAATAAAGAAACATGGTAGAAGTACTTAAGAAATAGAGACAATGTATACCAGGGGGAGTCCATAAAAAATTATCTGTGCATTCTTTCATAGACTTTTTAATTCACCTACTTATAATACTAGCAAAATTTTATGAATGCACGAATGTCATTTTCAAGACAATGATTGATCGATAACATAGTTATATTAATCTTACGACTTGCTTAGACTTAAGTTCCTTCAATTGTAATCATAGTGGACTAAAGTGGACTTGCACCGAACTAACCATACAAAATTATATTCAGTCCGGCAATAATCCCCGTAATAAAGTTTGTATGCCCACTCTGAATATGTTTCTCTTTAAACAACTAACAGGTGCAGAAGTGATCAAAATTAAAAACCATGTGCTTCGGGCTTGTTTCCGCACTTAGACGGCAATACATCCATTGCAAAAACCATTTGAAGTGCTTTATCTGTTGGTTCCACCAGCTTCATCTTCCTACAAGGGTTTCAAAACACATGATGGTGGTAAAAAAAACAAGCACACAGGATGAAATATGTCAGGTCAAACTGATGACAAGTGTTAACCGCTATTAAGTCCAGCAACGGTGTACATTTACTATATGTGCAATAGACATTAAAGTGTGTAGTTTCCTACATTACAATGGACATGCAGAAATTACAGGTGTTTAAAACTTTTAATTGCTTCTCTTACATACAATAAATAACAGATCCGCTGTTTATTATCCGCAGCGACGCACGGCACACACGTGGCCGCGATCGCCGCCGGCCACTTCCCCGGCGACCGAGCGCGCGACGGCGTGGCGCCGGGCGCGCGCATCGTCTCGCTCGGCATCGGCGACGGGCGACTCGGCTCGATGGAGACGGGCGCGGCGCTGGTGCGTGCGTGCGCGCGGCTCATGCGGCTCTCCGCCAGCTACCGCATCGACGTCGTCAACATGAGCTACGGCGAGCATGCGCACTGGTCCAACGCTGGGTATGTTTCTATGTCAATACCATTGCCTCGCTTGGCACCGGCGACTGGGGACTCGACTCCACGGAGAGGGGTGCAAAGCTATCGCACGCACTCTCGTGTTGCTCTCCCGAGTTACCGCATTGACTTGGTTAACATGAGCTATTTTCATTAGTTTAATTTTTCTAGCTATGTAAAAATATCTATCTGAGTTGTTTACAAATAAATTTCTGTTAGCAGAAGCTCTGCCGGCAATGAAAGACAAAGAATCCATAGAATAAAAAAAATATGTGGCAGAGACTAGCAATCACAGAATATATAATGTGTTGGCCATGTTTCGTTTAAAAATGTGTAGATCAAACTCTGGGACTGGCATAGTCAAAGACAGTTCATTGTTTATTGTTTATTCATCATCCATAGACAGTACACTGCACTCGGATTTGTCATATTTTATCATTAGCCAGTTCGGCAATCCCAGTGAAGAAGAACTGGCAAGAAACTCCACTGGTTTCACAAACCCCAACAAGCGGCTCATAACTCAGGTGTGTGGACTTGACTTCCATGCCAGAGGTCATTGGTTCTTCTTCGGGCCTAATCCTTTCTCTTAATGAGTTGGATAAGTGCATTTCGTTACGAATGTGAGCTGTTCCACTGTTCGGAATGCATGTAAAAATGTAGGTCCCCTCCCCCTACTAGGTAGTAGGGTTAAGCCCACCCGGGTTGCTACCATTGCATTGGATGAAGAGATGGTCGAAGCTGCAATGAAAAATTATCCATGTTTACCATCCAGTTCAATGTAGCCGAGCTCATAAAGGGAAGGTCCTGGCATGGCACTTATTTTTTACGGCGATGCGATTGAGCGGCTCGTAGCCTAGTGGCGCGGGGACTGGCCTAGCGTACCAGAGGCCCGGGTTCAATACCGACTTGAACCACTGTCTTTCTCTTTCAGAGTTAGATAAGTGCATTTCATCATGAATGCGAGCTGCTCCATGGTTCGGAATCCATGTAAAACTGTAGGTCCCCTTCCCCTACTAGGTGGTAGGGTTTAAGCCCGCCCGGGTTGGTACCATCGCATTGGATGAAAAGATGGTCGAAGCGGCAATTAAAAATTGTCCGTGTTTTCCATCCAGTTCAATGTAGCCGTGCTCATAAAGGGAAGGTCCTGGCATGGCACCTAATTCCTTCGGGAATGTGGTGAATTGGGCTAATATCATAACGGTAGTTGTGTGGTATTAGCCATCCATGACAGGTCGCAAAAAAAAAAAAATGTGTTGGGCTCATTGGGGACGACATTGGCCATTCATATCCAGTTACATAAAAAAACAAAATAGCTATGTGAAAATGTTTTTCTTAAATCTTTACAACAATTAAATGTTAGAAAATACTAGAAATTCACAACTAAAACCATTGTATTCCATTTTCCAGGCGAGTCGGCGAGATAATCTGCGAGGTGGTAAACCGGTACGGGGTGACGTGGGTGGTGTCGGCCGGCAACCACGGGCCCGCCCTTTGCACTGTGGGCGCGCCACCAGACATCGAGCAACCAATACTCATTGGTAACTATTAGTTGAATAGTACTTGGGAGATTCTTGGATCCTTTTTAAAGTTTCATTATAAAATGCGCAACGAAATTACTGATGAAAATAAACTTGTGAATTGTCAGTCAATTGCCATGCCTTTGACACATGGTTGTGTCCGTTCTGTGGAGCGAAGGTATTTGCTAATACTATTGGTTTTTGCGATGTAAGTGGTGTGAAAGCAATTGCCCATGAAACGTCTCCAGCGGCCGCTGACAGTACGGGTTTATGATAGCTGCAGTATTAAACAAACTAGAGAAAAAGCCACGTAAATATATGCATTGTGCATGTGAATAGATTGCGTGTGATGTATTTGACAAAGTAGAAATAATTCCCTCACTTCTCTGCCGGTTGAAGTCAAAGAAGTGGAAATGAGTAAATATACTTTTTCGTACTAAGCAGGTACGTCGCTGATTCGTTGTTTGTATAATCGACCGGCGAAAGAGCTTCTTTTTACTGGGCTCTTTCTTTAATTTATGTGCTTCACGGTCGATTATACATGCATACAGATCACCTTCCTTGGAATAAGCGACGTACCTGCTTAGTACGAAAAAGTATATTTACTTAAGTCTACCTAGGATTGGCTCTAGCGTCTGATGCCAAATAAGATTTTGGTGACGACGACAATATGTTTGAATGTTCAATCTTTGCAATCAATGGACGCAACGCAGATAAAGCGTTAAATAAATGTATGTAAGTATAATATTAAACACTGTTCTAGTAGGAGACATTGATTACGGGAGGAGGGACTGTAGGAGAATTCCAAATTGTGGGTATACAGCCGGGGGCGAAATTGGTAGAAGCAATACCCGCGAATGGTATGTTTTGCTGATTCGGGTCCAGACTTGCAGTATATTCGTAAAGAAGTTCTTTTTAAGTGGAAATGTTTCACATTTCGTCTGATCCACACCAATTTGCCGAACCACACGTAAAGAAGTTTCCCTTCAAACATTTTATCGGTCTGGCTTACCTGGCAAGAAAAAAAAAATAGTTAGGTTTTTAATGTTAACGATGCGCGCAGGTGTGGGCGCGTACGTATCGCCCGAGATGATGTCGGCGGCGTACTCGATGCGCGAGCGTCTCGGCGGCGGCGCGTTCAGCTGGAGCTCGCGCGGCCCGGCGGCGGACGGCGGCGCCGGCGTGTCGGTGTGCGCGCCCGGAGGCGCCGTCGCCTCCGTCGCGCGCTTCACGCTGCGCGGCTCGCAGCTCATGAACGGCACGTCGATGGCGGCGCCGCACGTCGCCGGCGCGGTCGGTGAGTGTCGCCTCCGGTCCACCCCTCCGTACTTTCAGCATCCTTACAGAGGTGTTCTTTCGCCCTCTAAAAATGCTTCGAACCTGACAGAATGTTCTGTTGTTGCTGCAGGGTTTAAACAGTGCCCGATAAGCAAGAGGTGTACGAGTTCCTTTGTGTGTGACAGTGTTCACATCAAAAGAGATAGACAGAATTTTCTTCAGTATCATATGAGTGTACTAGCTCTTTGGAAGCGAAACAGTTCTCGCGTTATAAAATGTTGTGTTAGTGCTTCTTCGAATAAACAGACTAATGTTAATTTTTGTTTTTCTTCGCCTGAATGGAACCTTCTCTTTGCCATCTTTTGAAAACAACTTTAAATTAAAATGGTTTAATTATTTATTTGATGAACGAGCAGCCTAAGCTGATGTGTTCATGTCTGGGTTCACTGGTGCTTTGTTATTACGGTTACTTTCGTTCAGTGTTTTTAGGTGTTTGTCAAGCCTGTTTTTAAAAGAATTTGTGATGGGTGCTTGAACAACATCTTCTGGCAGCTTGTTCCACATTTCCACTGCTCTATTTCTCTTTCCAGCTGCCATCATATCTGGCCTGAAGGCTAAAGGCATCAACTACTCGCCGTACTCCATAAAGCGCGCTCTCGAGAACAGCGCGACGTGGCTGCCGCACGTGGAGCCGTGGGCGCAGGGCTGTGGTTTGCTGCACGCGGAGCGCGCGTTCGAGCTGCTCGCGGCGCACAGCGCGGCGCCGGAGCGCGACGTGACGCTCGCGGCGCAGTGCGGTGCCGGCGGCGGCAAGGGCGTGCTGCTGCGGCCACGGCCCGGTGACCCGCCGCGGGACGTCACGATCACCGTGGAGCCGCACTTCCTTCGGAGCCACGAGGACATGGAAGGTGGGTGACGCTCTCTCGGCGGCCATTGAACATTTCTCAAAATGGCTCTCCCAAATTTGATAATTTTCTATGAACTGCATCGACAAAAAAATCCATTTATAATCGAATGACATATTTTCACGAGAATCCATTGAGAAATGCGACCTAAATAGGAGAACAGCCGGACGGCCGGACGGACATACGAAAGCGTGCATGCCCAAGCTGAAACGAAGACGCTTCCTTCAGCCAATAAATCGCAATGGCTTAAGTGCTTAAGCCTGTACCGCTGTTACGGAAGTTTCCTGCACGGTTGTCACACTTCGTCTGTCTCTGTATTCTATCTCATAGGTAACATTGTAGTAAGGGCCAAACAGGGGACATAAAACACGTAACGTGTATACGTGACAGTCCACTCTGCAGGGCCTGCTTGGAGGCGGAGGAGACACCGGCACATATAGTCATGGAATGTAGACAACTGCAGACATTTTGTACGGGGTTAGCTCTGAAAGGAGCGACCTGCAAGTGTGGTAAGACCCTAAAGGGCTGCAACGCTTTGTGGAAGAGCTCGGCTGGCTGAAATGAGCCGAAAGTTGGGTTACTGAGCACAACGGCCTCGTGTCAAGTGCGATCAAGCGTCGGCAGCTTCTCGCCAACAACAACAACACGTAACGTACAGAAAATTATAACAAATACCTAAATTCTAAAGAGAATGAATAAATCCAACAATAAAAGAGTTCATACTGGGGGAGAGAGAACAGTGACAGTTTAGTTGAAAAGAGCATTATTACTGACGGAACCTCTATGAAACTCGCCTGTCACCTGAAGGTGTTCCTGGAATACATGGTTCTGTCCATTTAGAGATGGGGCAAGATTTAAAGTGTCACAAATGTTTTATCCCTCCGTCGTTCGCTGAGCACGATGCACTGCAGAAGCACGTGTTCAGTGTGTGTAGGTGCTTGTTGCAGGCCAGTCCCTTGTTTAGGGTAGAGCCGCCCTAGACTGCCTACAGTCGAGATAGTTTTTCGCGTTTTTTTCGAATAAGAGACGATGCAACCAAGATCTTTGAGTGCCGGCCGAGGGTCTGAGAATGGGCTCCGATCCTATGGGTATTGTACTACAGTCTCTTTTAGCTATATTTTCGGCTGCATCATTTCCATCATCGTCGTGTGCCCCTTAATCCATTCCTCTCTAGAGTATGATGTCATTGTAAACAATTTACTCTCCTGCGCTTGTTATGAGGCTGTGCTATCAGAGAGTATCCAAGACTGCTTTCTCCTCCACAGCTTGCTCTGCCTCCTCCCTCTTGCTGCTTGGATTACCCCAATTATCTCTGTTTGGAAAACTGTTAGGTGCATCCATAGCGGTATGGAACTGTGTATTTTCAGGGCTGTCGAAAAGACTTGCGCCAGTGACCTCATTAGTACGTGACCCGTCGGTGAATATTCTTGTCTCCTTAACATTTTCAGGGCCTGGAGTCTGTGCTCTTATGTGAACTTCGTTGTGTATTGTAAACACATATGCATTGGGAATACAGTCAGAACCTGCCTTTAGCAGTTGTAATTTTCTGTAAGCATCATCCAGGATGGTCTTGTGCCTAGCCGACGCATTGGTGATTTCGGTGTGCAAACTGTAGATGAAACTGTTAAAAACATAAAAAACGCCATTTATAAAATAAAAAACACTAACATAGTTATCTGTACAGTTCCTCATTGTTTTAACGAAACAAATGTAGAGTACAATCACTTTGTGTTTAAATTAAACTTTGCAATATTAAAAGAGTTCAATGAAATGGAATATGTAGGGGTATGTGTGAGGATATGTCTGAACCTTACCAAGTTCTAAGCGGTGTACCACAAGGATCCGTCGTCGGCCCAGTCGCCTTCGGAGTATTCCTAACAGATTTAGGAGAGATAACACACCTCAACTTCTCTCTTTTCGCTGATGATACCAAATTTTTTGCTAACCCTATTATCGCCCAGCAAAAAATCCAGGACACCCTTGACAAGATTTCTGGCTGGACAAAGGAGTGGCTATTGTCACTCAATGCCAGTAAATGCACTGTGCTACACCTAGGACCCAAAAATCCACATCACTCTTACTGGCTTGATGGAAAAATGATTGAGACAGTGACAACGCAACATGATCTCGGTGTGACAATTTCAGAAGATCTTAAATGGGAGACACACATCACAGAAGTCGTCAAGAAAGCCAATTCCCTACTATACATGATCAGGAAGGCCTTCTCGTACATAAATACAGAACTATTCCTAAAATTATATAAGGCCTATGTTCGCCCCTTATTGGAATATGCTTTTCTGATTTGGAACCCTTATTTTAGAAAGGATATAGACCTTGTGGAAGGCGTTCAAAGACGGGCCACAAAAATGATTGCAACACTTAAGAAGCAAAGTTATGAACATCGACTTAAAGTTCTCGGACTCAGCACCCTGGAGGAACGCCGCCAGCGGGGGGACCTCATAGAAACATACAAAATCCTCAATGATTACTATAATTTACCAAATCTCAAAGAAATGTTCACAAAAAATACAAACATACACCTTAGAGGGCACAGCTTAAAACTTAACCACTCTGCATCAAATTCTAACCCCAGGAAACACTTCTTGGTGAACAGAGTTGTAGACTCTTGGAACAAGCTGCCGGAGGAGGTCATTAGTAATGAAACTGTAAATGGATTTAAAAACCGACTAGACAAACACTTAAAGGCAATAAAAAAATAAAATAACAAATAATCAATAATAATAATAAACAATCAACAACCAATAAATAAAATCAAAACAAATATAGAATGTGAATGATAAGTAATATTAGTAATACCATTTTTATTTATTCTTTTAATATACAAGTGCACTCCGGGAAAAATGAAATTCACGCATCAGCTTTAAGCTGCTAGTGATATAAATAACATAATACTTGATATAAATAGGGACCTTGCGCACAGGAATTACAACAGAAATGGATACACTTTAAACATCTCTGGTAAATATAAGATAGTTGAGAGCCTTAACAATGTTTTAATAGAAATCAATGAGAAATACTACAACAGTAATGATTCTTTTCACAGTCGCCGCTATGTGGGAAATGTGAGATAGGTAGAGAGAATGTGCATACAAAAACTAGTGGAAATATTAATTTGTTATGTTTAAATGTACGTAGTCTAAGAAATAAAGTTGGGCAAATAGAAATGCTATTAGATCACTTAAATGAGAATAAAAATATCAAACCAGCTCTACTATGCTTTTGTGAAACATGGTTAGAAAATAGTGAAAGTGAGCATTTATGTATAAACAATTATAAATTAGCTACAGAGCAAACTAGAATATTATATAAAGGAGGTGGAACGGCGATTTACTGTAGGGAAGACATAGTCCTCTACAATAAATTGGAACTGGACAAATATGTAGAAGAGAAAATAATTGAGTTATCTGGTGTTCAATTACAAATCAGATCCGGCAAATTAATAAATGTTATTATTGTATACAGATCAACGGCATCTACTAATTATGATTTATTCTGTGATACTCTAACCACAGCAATTCAAGAAAATTCTCTGAAAGCTATAATCATTATGGGAGACTTTAATATAAATTTCTTAGATACTAATTCAAAAGGATATAAATGTTTAATGAATTTTATGAAATCAAACAATTTAAGATATCTACTAAAAAACCCACGTGTACAACTAGTAACTCTTCAACAACGATCGATAATATCTTGACAAATTTGAGTAAAACCGACTTAGAAGCAATCATCATTCCTTGCGACATATCAGACCATGACTGCATTATACTCAAACTTAAAAATGAACAGTTAAATGTATCAAACACTAGAACATTCATATACACATATAATTATAGTAATACTAATAGAAGCTTGTTTACACAGAAGCTAAAAACAACAAATTGGAATTTTTATTCAAAAACAGATAATTCAAATAATATGTTCACATTATTTTATCAAAATCTAAAGGAAATTATAAAAAAGACATTCCCAATTATAAAAAAAAATATCGTAAGAAATGAAAATAGTTGGATAACAAAAGGTCTTAAAGTGTCAGTTAAAAGGAAACAAGGTATGCTAAAGGATATTCGGTTAAATGAAACAAAGGAAAAACTAGCTTATTACAATAAATATAAGAAAATATTGCAAAAATCAATAAAACAAGCAAAACACATTACAGACAAACATGAAATACGTAACTCTACAAATAAATCAAAAGCGATATGGAAAATAGTAAAAAAACGAACAAATAAAGCACATGTGTGTAAAAATGAAAATGTTGTATTAGAATACAAGGATTGTGAAATAAAAAACCCGAAAATAATAGCCAATATATTTAACACATTTTACATAAATGTAGGCAAACCAGATATACAAAATGCTGACAAGACGTACTTAAATTTTTTGCAAAATACAGAATTCGATACCACAAACTCATTTTATCTCAATTATTTTACAGTAAATGAAGTGATTGACACTATCAAAAGTTTAAAAAATAGTACTAGTTTGGGATATGATAGAATTAGAACAGATATAGTAAAAGAAAACGCCTATTTATTATGTGGTCCATTAACAGATATTTTTAATGCCTGCATTTTTGAAGGAAATTATCCGGATGAATTAAAAGTAGCAAAAATTATACCACTCTTTAAAAAAGGAAACAAAAGAGAAGTATCCAATTATAGACCATTATCCATTTTGTCACCCCTCACGAAGATATTCGAAAAATTACTAGCCAAAAAAATTTTCCATTACTTTGAAATTAATAATTTGTTCACTGATAGACAATACGCATATAGGAAAAACAAATCTACTATAATGGCAATCAAAAACCTAATAAACAAAATATTAAAAAACATGAATTCAGACAAAAAATGTGCTGGTCTATTTTGCGATTTAACCAAAGCGTTTGATTGTGTCAATCACTCCATCCTTCTAAAAAAGTTAGAGTTTTATGGAGTACGAGGACTACCACTCAGACTAATTACTTCGTATTTAAACAATCGTTTGCAGTATGTAGAAATAAGTAGCTACAATAAGAACGGTACGAAAATATTGATTCAATCAGACCTGCAAAATATAAGATATGGTGTGCCCCAAGGATCTGTCCTGGGTCCGCTACTGTTTTTGATCTATATTAATGATCTACCAAGTAATATATCACGATGTAGTATGTATTTATTTGCTGATGATACAAGCTGTATAATAGATGGCAAATCAATTGATGAAATTAATGCAAATCTTGAGATCACACTAAAGGAATTAACATATTGGTTTAGGAGCAATAACTTAAAACTAAACATGGACAAAAGTCAATATATGCATTACAAACTTAAAGAAAATTGTAGTCGCAATTATGAAACAACTAGTATTAAATTAGGTATGACAGAATGCGTAACATTTTTGGGAGTAGAAGTTGATGCGAAGTTGAACTGGAAAAGTCAAATTGATAAAATATCTAAAAAACTTGCAAGTGCTTGTTATGCCTTGAAAACGCTGAAAAGAACTTCAACAATAAAAACTATGAAACTTGTTTATTTCGCATACGTTGAAGCTATTCTAAGATATGGCCTTGAGGTATGGGGTACATGTACTGAAGTAAATAAAATATTAAGATTGCAGAAAAAGGCTGTTCGAATTATTATGGGATCAAAATGGTATGATACTTGCAGGCCTATTTTTAAGCAAATGGAAATACTGACAGTAATAAATTTATACATTTATATCATTAGCCTAGAGGCATACGAAA
The DNA here is from genome assembly GCA_946894095.1 of Incurvaria masculella. Taxonomy (NCBI): domain Eukaryota; kingdom Metazoa; phylum Arthropoda; class Insecta; order Lepidoptera; family Incurvariidae; genus Incurvaria; species Incurvaria masculella. The sequence goes on from OX335646.2 coordinate 23,347,116, forward strand.
AGATTAATTATTATAAAAAGCAGGGCACTCAACAAGATCGATATGGACTAAGAGACAGAAGAAAAATTACATTGCCACAAACCAGATTGTCATTGAGGAAAAAGGACAATGAATATATGTCCATACTAATCTTTAATGCACTACCAGACTACGTAAAAGAGTCTTATTCAAAAAATTATTTTAAAAAGAAACTAAGGAAATTCTTAATTGATCGGCCATTTTATACAATCGATGAATTTTTTTTTAGAATGTAAAAATAATAATAAGAAATCAAAATAAATTTTTGTGTAATGAGGATTAATGTGTGTATTGGAAAGAAGAAAATATTTGTATTGTATTTAATTTAATTTAATTTTAATATTAATTTAATAAGTAATAATTTATTGTAACTGTAATTAGATCGTCATACCTTTGTGATATGGTGTTACCGACGAATTTGAAATAAAAAAAAAATAAAAAAAAAAATTACCTTTTCATATTCCTAGAGTTTTGCATCTGATCCCTGCTATAATAGCCTCCTGCTTTACGAAAAGGTCTAGTGGTGTTAGGCAGGGCCTTAATAGCTGCTGTTGTACAAACGGCATCACCCTAGGCCCCACACATTGGACTTGGACCCGCATATGTTTTCCGAGCAAATGCCAATGCCTACTGTGGCGCAGAGGGTGATGCGCTCCATACATCATAATAACTAAAAAAGCTATTATTTTTAAATATGCATTTTGACCGATGCTTCTTTGCCTCACATTTGATTACCTTTACATACTATGTTTATCTGTAATAATGCTGTAAGAAATGTGAATACTTTTTCTCAACTAATGAATAAAAGCTGCAATTACATAAATATAACATTTATTTTCATATTTAATTTATTAAATGTATATAATTTTATAAACAAAATTGTCGGGCAGCGTAGAAATGCTGATCCACTGAAGAAGTAGTCTCACCTTCGTTGTTGAAGGTTCAATGTCGTCTTCACGGCACTGCAGATACACCCTCGATACATCCGTTATTGTTGTCCCTCTTGCGTGTAACGTGTGCGACAGAGACGGCTGCCATCGCGAGTTAAGGTTTCTTTTCCAAGTGAATGTTCGTTTCGAATGCGCTGTTCCTCTCTTTGGTGGAGCTTTCGGCGGGAGAGCAGTTGGTCACGCAGGTCCCCTTCACGATCACAACCGTGGTCTCCTTGTCGACTCCCTTGCTATCGTACTCGATCGAGTGGTCGCTCACCTGCGCGAGTCTCAGCAGGCTCACGTGGACCTCACCGCCGGGTTTGGGCGCCGCTAGGCACAGCTGGGCGACCATCAGGAGGCTGAGCATCTTGGTCCACATTTCGATGATGTTTTTAGGTTGGGTGTTCGGGTCAAGTGCTTTGATGCTGGGAGCTCTGTCCGTTATGATGCCTCTGGGAGGAGCATCGGATATTTATATGGCATGCTATCAGTGGGGCATTACGTTGTTATCTTTTAGGTACCTACTTGTAAGCTCATTATTTTTAATATATCTTTGTGACCTGCCTCTTATGTCTCCTTCCTCTATTTAAATTCTTGTTTTGTGCTGAAGAGCAGCGGATTTTCGAGAAATTTAACAAAAATAACAGAAATGAGTTATTTGATTGATTGAAAAAAAAACAATTTACAAAAGAAAGTATAGTGCAATAACAACATCAGTGGGGCGCAAAGGCGGGCTTATCCCTCGAAGAGATTTCTTTCCCACCGACCTTTGGGTGTTTGAGAAGTTCAATAGGTATATATTCGTAGGTAGTGGCGGTAGGTTTGATTTGTTAGTTTGAGTATTTAGTGGTTATTCGTGGACAATTTTTCATTGCCGCTTCAACTACCCTTTCATCCAATGCGATAGTGCACTTATCCAACTCAGAAAGAGAGTAAAAGTGGTGCATGAATGGGCGAGTGTTAGGGGCAACCGACAGAAATAAATGACAGTAACCAAGACAAGGAAAACGTTGTATTGTATATTCATCATCCATAGACAGTACACTGCACTCAGATTTTTCATATTTTAGCATTGGCCAGTTCAGCAAAACAAAACACAGCGAAGAAAAACTGGAAAAAAACTCCGCTGTTTTTTTTTTCAACGTCCACTTAGTCTAAGTTTACAAAAGTTTAACAAAAACATAGGTAAAACACTAAATTCACATGAATACACAAAATTTACAATCCATGCCTTATGCAACAGTTAATTCATTGATGCTGAGTTTTCCTAGGACCATTAACAAAAATATTTGACGTTGTCTAAGTGTAATAAAGTGTACCTAAGGACGAATAAATAATTGAGAAATCGCGCAACTCCTCACGAACACACGGGGGTCGCGCACCAATCTGAATGCCGTGCACCTGCACCCGGAACGGACCAACCCGGTGATTAATGATTGATGACATTAGAATTAGCTGAGGATTGGCAGTTGTTGATAGACACATGTTGTTGTACAGTTGGGTCCTCTGCATTTCTTCCCGTGCATGTTGTGCATGGTAGTCGGAAGGGTTAATTCTAGGGTTAATCCAATTCAATGTAGCCGTGCAATTTAAGGAAGGCCCTGCCACAACACTTAGTTCCTATGATGAAATCAGATAAGTGGTAGCAAATGCCTAAATATAAGGGATCCATGATCCATCCTTAAGTTTATATCTTTTAAACTATTATTTTAAATGATGTACGCCCGGTGTTTGCGTTGTTTTTAGTGTTCCCGTACCCAAAGGGTGAAAACGGAACCCTATTACTAAGCATCCGCTGTCCGTCCGTAATAGGTAGCATCACAGAATGTGTATTTATTTTGCCGCTATAACAACAAATAGCTTTTAGGTAAACGCAACAGACAGATAGACAAAGTTCCTTTGGACTTTATATTATTAGTATAGATATGGGTACTATCAATGGGCGATTGCATGGTTATCTTTTTTGGTACCTACTTGCAAGCTCATTACTTTTAATTTCTTTAAATGCAATCTTTGTGTTTGTCGGTCGGTTAAACCGAGTGGCGATAACAAAGAGCAAAGTGGGAAAACCATGTTGTTGAACAACTTTTTCAAAGGAATGTGAAAAGCGACGTACCTGCTTAGTATGAAAAAGTATATTTACTTTACTTTTTCAAAGCTTTGAAGGCCAGGCAAAGTTGTTTAAGGTACTTGGTTGCACAGGTACCTGAACATTACCAGTCTTTACCTCAGTGCACCTCTTTCTATTCTGGAAATAATATCTCTAAGATTGGCCCGTCTCAAGCTCTCAATTTTGCTTCCGCTCTCCCTCATTGAACATCCTTCCGAGATAGCGGTAGGAACCCGCAGATTGTTCAGATTAAGCAGTAGGCCTTAATTTTCCCGCCGCTTTAAGTCTATTTAGCATCATCCTAAATTACCAGACGGGTGACCAGTGGGATGAAATACTTATAAATTGAGAACCAATTGCCCGATACAGATCTAGCTTGGTTCTACTAAGAAACGTAATGACTACATCACAACATCACGTTAAATTAGCAGAGGGGTGAGCAGGGGTGCTTAAATTTTTATAACAAAACAATAAAAGGACTGCTCTTGCATGCTTGTGGAATTTGGTGGAGCACATCACTGTAAATTACCAGTGGGGTGACCAGTGAGGTTTAAGGTGGCCCAACCCGGCGGGCCCAACTCATTCGCGGGCACGGTACAAAACCGTGCTGTTGCGCTCTGGGACCTTCTCTGTTTCAAAGAATAAGACAGGCTCCGTGATGAGGAAGATGCAACATGTCCACAAAAAAGACAATGTGCATAGTGCATGATTTGGTAAGATTTACGAAAATTTTAATTTCAAGACGACTTATAGCTAAAAGTAAACCACGACCGCTGTAGTCAAAAATCTAACAAAAACCAAATAGATCATAAATCTTGATTAAATAAGCTATGTCTGATGACTAATCTTTTTACGATGTTCTTACATTATCATTGCGTAATCCACCTCCAAAGTTATTGTATAAAACGCGCGAAAAATTCGAACTTTCGGACCTTATAACTTAGAAACCAAACACAATTTTACAATGCCAATGGTCATCAGACATCTAGATCGATCAAATAAAGCTATTTTTAGCAAAATTTTGGATCTCTGGCAAGAAATATGGGCGTGATCTTTTTTCCCCTTTTGTATGGGGAGAAGAGCGGGTTGGGCCACCTTAATGCGTCAACCACTCCCCCGATTTATATGCGGAGTGTTTATATCTATACCTATATGTCTTCGGATGGTCGGGTTCCAAATGAGTGACCGTTTTTTATGTTGAGGCTGGCTATGGACTTTCACGTAATAGAGTTAATCCCACCTGGGTTGGTACAGACCATTGAATCGAAGGCCACTTAATCGAAGCGGCAATGAAAATTGTTTCCATCCATTTCTATGTAGTAGTACCAGTGCAAGAGTGTTCTGGTAGCACATGTTTTTAAAAAATCTTTGGAGAAATCAACCTTAATTTTTTAAGGTGCATGGATTTGATACATTTTTGTGGACAAGCCTTTTGGACCAGACCTTTGGGCTACATTTTATACAGGAAATAATTCAGCCCAAAATCAGTCCAAAATGATATTGACCCGAGCGGAGCTGGGTACCTCAGCTAGTAATCAATTATTAAGTATTTTGTAGTTGAGGACTTTTGGCAAAATGTTTACTAATGTGCGATGTTGTAAGCTAAATAATCCTCTTAATGTGTACAGTGATCTAGGTGGAGTTAGCCTTTGCAGTCCCGAATCTAGCTTGTTACCGTGGTAGTGTGTATGACTGAGCATCATTATCTCTTTACCATCTCTCGAAATGGGACTTGTTGTTATCTAATTCTTATAGTAGACCTCGTAGTCTTGACGCAACATCAACGGCTTGGCCTGTCCATTTCCACATAGCCGTCAGCTGAAACCATGGATGAATTGGGCGGTCTCCTGTTTTTCTTCGCCAGATGTGGCCTGCTACTTGGCGTATATCTGACCAACGTGCTGGAGGTTTTCCGACGCTTCTTTTGCTTGTGTTGGGTCTGCACATCTAAATTTTCCGTGCTCCATCTATTATTCCGGGAGGTCACGACATTTTTGGTCACGATAAGGTAAATGGCTGAATCTGGGTTCACGTGTTAAAGACCAACCCTCTGATGCTAAATATGTCGGTCTGCCTGTGCCAAGTGGTTGCGTTATCTAGATTGGCTTTATAAAATAGATGTAGGTATATACCTGCTGATGAATATACAGATTTTTTAGAAACATTTATACCTATTAATTATGCAACAATAACTAGTCGGTTTTTTTATTTAATACTTAAATATACCTAAAGTTATATCTGTAACCTAAATCGCCTATAACTACAAAATATAACCAAAAATTTGTTCAGTTTTTGTATTGCTAAGCAAGTATATACTGATACTTTCATGCTTCATCATTTGTATCCATTTATCTTATCATATATTTTTTTTGTCACCATAACTACTTTTTCAGGCGCCTTATCTACGTAACGCAACCACTTGGAACAGGCAGACTAACACATTAAGCTTCAGAGGGTTGGTCTTTATCCTGTGAACCCAGTTTCAGCCATTTACGTTATCGTTACCGTTTTTGTCGCGACCTCCTAGTCTATATGGTCATCTCTACAACATACGTGCCCACTGCTACTCGAGTTTGGCGACCATGTGCATAATGTCAGTGACCGTCAATGACCCTGGGAGCACCGGGATCCCTCACAGAGGCCTGCGGGAATTATAAAAACCTGCTGGACTTCTGGGCTGAGCTGGGATGGCTCACATAGTCACCCCTCTTACGCACAATGACCTCTCTGTAGCAGTAGGTTTAGTGCGGACAACAACCGCCCAACTAACTAACTAACCTAAAGTCAGTGACCTTGGTGCTTTGGCGTATAAGCGGAATTGGGATTCGGTTGCGCATTGATGGCTTAATGGCTGAATCTTTTATTTCACAAGTTCGTTAAAAAATCCCGTTTACGTAGGACCATTCGGAAGTGTGTTTGCCAAAAATAATAAACTATACATTTTGTCTCTTAGTTTATTCAGTGTTGTTGCATTTTATTATAATTCAGCATACATAAAATAAACCAAACGAGGGTTTTAATTAAACTGTATTGGATAGGTGCATCAAAGTGGGCCGCTAGGTGCGTAGGACTCTATGTGGAAGTGCGTGTGGGAAGTGTTGACGCGCGAGAAGTGCGCGTCGCCCGCGGCGGTGAGGTGGTACTCCGGCGCGGGCAACGCTAGCGCCGCGCACACCAGCACCAAAAAGCCCAACGCTAAACTCAGCCACATGATCCGCGATCGTCCCGTCACGCTCATCTGGAATTGAATGGGATATATATTTTTATTCTCGAGATCACTCTATGGTCCGCCGCCATCGTTCATAGTTTTCAGTCGTAGCATTAAAATATTTCCTTTTAATCGATTTTCCTACTTAAGGTGGCCCAACCCGGCGGGCCTAACTCATTCGCGGGCATGGTACAAAACCGTGCTGTTGCGCTCTGGGACCTTCTCTGTTTCAAAGAAAAAGACAGGCTCCGTGATGAGGAAGATGCAACATGTCCACAAAAACGACAATGTGCATAGTGCATGATTTGGTAAGATTTACGAAAAAATTTATTTCAAAACGACTTATAGCTAAAAGTAAACAACGACCGCTGTAGAAAAAAATCGAACAAAAACCAAATAGATTATAAATGATTAAATAAGCTATGATTGATGACTAATCTTTTTAAGATGTTCTTACTTTGCGTAATCCACCTCCAAAGTTATTGTATAAAACGCGCGAACAATGCGAACTTTCGGACTTTATAACTTAGAAAGCAAACACAATTTTACAATGCCAATGGTCATCAGACATCTAGTTCGATCAAATAAAGCTATTTTGAGCAAAATTTTGGATCTCTGACAAGAAATATGGGCGTGATCTTCTTTCCCCTTTTGTATGGGGAGATGAGTGGGATGGGCCACCTTAAAGTCTATCCTGTGAACATAAAAGCTTTTTAATATCATCCAGTACACAACTGTAGTGGGAAGGTTGAAATCCCGAATTCTTATATTAGATTACTCATTTTTTAAATCTAATTACATCTGATCGAGGAAGAACATTATTGCTATTTATGGCATTTATTTGGATTCACAAATTTTAGGTTACATTATTTAATAGATAAATACATAAATAAACTGAAATTACCATAAACCTAAACGTGGAATTAACCTTAGGGAGGACCAATCCTGTAAGGCCGATCCGAGTTACAGAGACGGAAACCTCCGAACTATTCTCTTGTTCGAGAATCTGTATCTGGAATCTGCAGAACTGATTAAAATGAAATCTGTACCTTCCGATATTTCTCAAAGTTGAAATGCTATGTGAAGGTTTCTCTGTTGTTGAAATCGTATGAGCGTATGAGTCAATAAATGTGAATTCCCAGGTTTATAACTGTCATTTTATCTTCGGCCGGAGTCCGATAATGAGCGCTTGGCTGACCTATGCTATTTCGTATCTGTTTCTTTTTCTGTTCTTTCCAGGTTCATAGTTCACAAGTTTGATCTGGAACATTTGCAATGATATCCTGATGAAGCCTTGCGGCATACTAGAAGTTCTACGGAGTAAACAATGTTATCGCCTTTTCAACTTCATCCAAATTATAATTCCTAAAGATTATATTCTAAAAATAATGTCATGTTGTAATCAAATGACATGAAAGGGCTATACTCCTGCTATGTCCATAACATTAATGTATAGTAAATCTTATAGTACTTTAAAAAAAGTAACGTAAGTGTAACTGCACAAAAAAATTCAAATTATACTACAAGTATCTACTCCCAGATAAGGTTGGTCAGCCAGGGAGGAAAATGACCACAACCTCAAAACCTGTAAGGTTGGGAGAGCCCTAAGCCCTGCAGTGGGTGGCACTGGAACAATTTAAGATGAGGTTAGGCTAAAATAGTTTAATGTGTGTGCTAGAAAGGCTTAAATAATAAAAAAAATAATATGCCTGGAAAGAGTCTCTCGAAAATTTTGTAAGGATCGTTCAGAATGTGGATTAGTAGGAAAAGGGGAGGTGAGCTAATACGTTTTGCGAATCGAAACGGCCAAAGCTGTAGCAAGCACAAAATCTGCCGATTTCCCTCTTGTGAAACAAATGTCAGGGGAAATATATTGAACGATGTAGCGATGTGAACCGCTAAGTGACATAAGTCTGTTACTTTATTACACTAGCATTAATGACAAGAAATTATCTCCCTAGTGATCTAGATCACCTACATGGTGCAAGAGTTGACAATAATTTTGTTTTTTCATCGTATTATACATGCATTCATACCATCACAATCTTATGGTACGATCAAAGCACACTACCCTCGTTTCTTCTACAGGTCTCTTTTTACATGTTTTTTAAGTATGTACATCCTCGACAAATGTCATTAAATAATTGTCTAAGGCTGAGATAAATAGTCTTAGCTAACGCAAAGTAGTGCTTTCTTACTCTGATACCTTTTTGTATGGACGAAATGTCACTTTTGACACTAGTTATTTCTTGGTGTGGTGAATGTTGCAACTATTTGTCTCAACCTAGGTCTCTGGATACATTTTCACCTTGTTTATTTGCTTCGTCATTATTTCGACACTCATTTGCTCTATATGAGCTAACCGTCTCAACACCATGGAGGTGAAAAATGCATGGAGAAATAACTTCCATACAACGAGCACGCAAAAAATGACGCCACTTGACTTACAACATTATATCGCCGTACACATTTGTAGCGCAGTGATGAAAACGGAGAAACATCCAATTTGAAGTCTCCCAAATTGGTGGGTGAACTGATAAAGATGAGAGTAATTTTCAATTAACCAGATGGTCGTTACATCATTCTTAATTCGTAATGATGTATTCAGCGAGAGCCGAAACCAAAGAATATATGCCGTAACACAGGCCAAATTCTTCCGGTAGCACAATTGAGGTGTCGACACTTTTTTAGTTCCATCCGATCTCCTGTTATTTCTTTACCTCCATGCTCAACACATCGTCCTCGTTTCGTGTGCCAAAATTGTGCATAGCCTTGCCTGCAGGTGAATTGCATCCGATGATATCACTGTACGAAGTGATTTACCCATGCGTTTCTTTATAAATCGCAGACAAGGAGGTGATCGCGAAGCAGATTGCGTTCGGAATGCGACTCACGCTGGTGGTGGACGCGGCGTGGGTCAGCGTGCCGCGCTACCTCGACATGATGAACGCGAGCCGGCCGCTCGCCGTGCGCATCGACACCGCCGGCCTGCCGCCGGGGCCACACTTTGCCAGGTATTGAGCAAGGAGCCACAGTCAGCTCGTTATAAAGTTGCATGCGTTTTCGATGTTGCATTGGGGACGGATCATAAAAGTCCAAAAAGCATAAGATCCAAAACCCATAGCATCCAAAAGTCCCATGAATACGGAACTTTTCAATTGGGTTAGGTTAGATTTAATGCTTTTTATGAAAATCTTAAAAAAATCACCTGTATAGTATTGTTGAAGGTACATCAACTTTGTCTTCGTCTTTATATTGACCTGGATGGAAAACACAGATCTTTTTAATTTCCGCTGAAATAGTTGAGCCTCCTGAAAATGTACACTAAAGTTCATTGGGCACTTTTGTATGAAACACTTACCCACAGCGTACACTAATAAAACTGGGTGGAATGCTTAGTTTCATGGCCGTGATCTGGCACATTTTTCTGTGGGCACATAATTTTATGGATAGTGCGACCTTATGGTCAAAGCTGCATAATGGCGCACGCCAGACTGTCAAATCTCAAAAAAAATAATTTTCAAAGACAAAATGTTATTTCTTTGGTAAGAGCAATGAAGAAAATAACAACTTTTTCCAAAAGAATTTTGTCTAAGATCTATACATTTTTCAGATGTCAAATGGCTGAATCTTTTATAAAAAAAATATTTTCTACTCTAATTCTAAAAAAATCTTTTAAAAAAAGAATCGTAAAATGTGAATGCCTGGCGGTAATCACAAAATGATAAGGTATTTTGGTTTTTGTACGCCACTTTTCGAAAAGCGAGTAAATTCTGCTCAAAGACCTTTACGCACCTGGCCATAAATAATAATGTAGTTTGTTTTTTGTACATACGCCGCTTTTCGAAAACCGGGTAAACTCTGCCCAATGACCCTTACACACCCGGCTGTAACGCGACGCTTGTCCGCCGCAGCATCTGCGCGTACGACGCGTCGTGCACCGAGAAGGGGCCCGTGCTGCGCGTGCCGGTGACGGTGCTGCAGCCGCACGCGCTCCGCCCGGACTGCGCCGGCTCGCCCACGCTCACCGAGAGCGGCGTCCTCTTCAAGCCGCCCACCATACGCCGACACATCGTCGTGGTGTGTACACGCGTGCCATGTATCTGTGAGACATGTATTTTCGTCTATGCGGTCAGACCCGGTCTTCTGTGCCTTGTATCATTTAAGAAGATCAATCTCCCCATATTTACATTGTCTGTAATTTTTGGCTTTGCCTTATTTACTTTCATATTCTCAGGTCTCTCTCTCGTGAGGTCAAAATCACCCTGTTCAAGGCGTACTGCCAGGCGTTCTACACCAGCCAATTATGGAGTAAGTACACGCAGCGAGCGTTTAACTTGCTGCGTGTCCAGTATAACAATGCATTTGGATGTATATTAGGACTACCGTGGCGGTGTAGCGCGTCTGGTATGTTCGCTGAAAACAGGGTTGATGATTTCTACGCAATTATGAGAAAGACGAGAGCTGCTTTTATAGAACGCGTCGGTAAGTGCAACAATGCCATTATTTCAAAAATTAATGAAAGTTTGTTTAACAAACATTTTGTAATATTAAATCTGACAAGTGGCAATGCTGTGATTAAAACTAGTGTGTAAGTATTAAGTGTTGATGCTATGTATTTATAATTAGAATTTTGTCTATGGGTACATGCCTGAAATAAACTATTATTATTATTATAATATGTTTCTATTTTCGAGTTCTTTATTTCTAACTTATGTTCTTCAGACCTTTTTATTTATTTATTTATTTATATACACTAGCAGCTTAAAGCTGATGCGTGTATGTCATTGGTTGAGTGCACTATTTGGTTATTTAACGTCTGTTTTTTTTTTCATTTAAAATAACTGTCCAATTGGTTTTTAAACCCGTTCACTGTTATAGCACTGATCAATTCTTGTGGCAGTTTGTTCCAAGAGTCCACCGCTCGGTTAGATATGAAATGTTTTCTTGGGTTAGAGTTGAAGTTACTTTAGTTAAGTTTTAACGAATGTCCACAAAGTATTTCATTAGTATTCATAGTAAATATGGTTCGAAGGTTGGGTACATCGTAAAGCCCATTTAAAATTTTAAAAGTTTCGATCAAGTCACCCCGGTGTCTTCTTTCTTCTAGAGTAGACGTTTCGAGCTAATCATTCAGCCCGTTGTCAATGAGGCATCCGCCGCGCCTGCTGTCCAGTCGTCTGCTGCGCACGAGAGCGGCGGATGCCTCCTTGACAACGGGCTGAATGATTAGCTCAAAACGTCGGAGAATATCTCTACCTGCCGCGTGAAAAGCCGTAACATTTTTCAAACTTCTCTAATTTTTTGTTTTCAATTCTTCCAACTTCAGCCATTTCAGTAAAACTTTGTGGTTGTAGATACATTTTTGTAGTTTAGTACTTATTGTTATAAAAATAAAAACATTCCTAAAATAATCACAACATGCTATTTCTGTATTTTCAGCACCGATATGTATACAGTGGTACCCAGCGGTTGACTATTGTCAACCTAATTTCGCCCAATGATATCTTTAGGCTCACGATGAGTGGGGAACCCATCTACCTATTTTTTATAAAGCCCTAACACCATCATTACAGTTGCGTACATATCTAAAGAACTTATAAACTCTATACAAGAAAGACTGTGAAATTCATGTTCTACAATATTGGCCTTAACAAGTTTTCTTTAACCAAAATGGGAAAAAAACTGCTTATTTATCATGACAGGTGGCATCTAGGTGACTAACTGTAAAAGTGAGTCTAAGTGAAAAATGAATTATTTCAAACTTTATGCTGGTGAATTATGTACATTACAATTACTTTGAAGACACTCAAAAGCTCTTATTTTCCTCCAATCTTTATTCTAACTGCATAAGTAACATGATAAGTAAGTAAGTAAGTATCACTGGAAAAAATAATAATACAATGACCAACCTGACGAAGTTTCTTGTTGGCTCTTCTTCCCCAGAAGTAATCGAACCGACAGGAAAAAAAAAAGACGAATCCGAGTGTGTAATATACATCTAATGGAGGAAATAAAGAAACTGAAACTGAAACTGAAACATCATAGAGTACATCTTTCATCTAACAATTCGTAATAAATCTGTCAACTTGACAGGTTCTGTCTGATATTTATTTCAATATCTCTGAATGGTGCGATGTGTTGGGAAGGTGCCAGCGGACGCGACGTGGGCGGTGCTGCGCATGAGCACGTGCGACGCGGAGCGCACGGCGCGCTTCCTCGTGCACACGATGCAGCTGCTGCCGCGGCGGAGCTGCCGCACGCACGAGACGCAGAAGATGGTGACGGTGGCGGCGGACGCGCCGCTCGTGCTGCCCTTCAGTGTCGTGGTGGGTCTACTTGCATTTTTCTTGTCTTTCCTTCTCGTTTGTGTGTGTTTGTGTTGTATGTAACTAAGAATCGTTTTGAATTCGTTTTTGGTCAACGTGGAGAGCTGACGGGTCAGTAGACTAATGCCGCATAATAAGTCACCAAAACCCATGCACAAAGAGGTTTTCTCCTACAAATTTACTTTCATCTATTTCCTAAGCAACCAGACTCCCTTCTGACAGTGCGTCTTGTCTTATAATTGCAATGCAATGAAACCAAATCAGAACAGTTCTCTCTGTGCAACGTAACTGTAATGTAAATGTAACGAAGGACATTATACGTGCTGACAAGTTGTCACAGACTTCAATAATTATCATGACACAGATATGTATGAGACAGACAGAGAGAGCATGCCACTAAAATTTAATAAATTTCGAGTCATTGCAAATATGAAACAGTGTATGTGTTGCTTGTATCTGTTGCTGACATCTGAAGCATGATACGAACCTGCAACCTCCATCAGATAATTGGCTGATTAAAAATGTTTATGCTGATTTTCAAAATCTAATCACTTTTTAATTTGAAGGTTGTTGATGAGACTCAAAATGAAAGAGTGGGTGTTGTCGTAATCATCAGAAATAACAAATTACATGAAATCTGCACTGACTAGTTTCTAATGCAAACATAGACTTTGCTGACAGCAATTAGATTAATAACTCAAACGGTGTAGTCTAAATATGTTCGCATCGGATAATATGCAAAATCAGCGCATTTCTAAATATAGATATAGAAGGCGGTCATTGGAAATCAAGCGGCGAATTTGTTGGGTGACAATGAAACATGTTCTTTTGCGATATACAAATTAAGACTTACATGTGAGAATCAGTACATCAGAACCATTCGTAAAGGCTGCAAAAAGAAGATCTGATTGAAACCTATGAAGGTCTTCGCTAGCGTCTTGTTTACTGGTACTCATCAAATCAACAAAAATGCATTACCCATTACAAATAGGGGGCCTGTTTTTACTCATATTGTCCTAGGATTTCGTCTAGACTTTAAAAATTAATACAAACACCACATAATTTATATTTACGAAATGTCTGTGGAAATGAAATATTCAGAGTTTGCCATCAGGTGTTCCACGAGGTGCTCATTTGGGTCCCATACTCTTTAATATTTTCACCAACACGACTTGGCCTAATACGAGCGGGTGAACACACGCAGGGCGGCGTGACACTCGAGGTGGCGATCGCCAAGTACTGGGCGAACGCCGGCGAGATCGTGTGCGACTACTCGCTCGAGTTCCGCGGCGTGCGACCGGACTGCGGGGAGCCGATATCGCTGCACGGCGGGAAGGGGATGCGAGGTCTGATACTTCGCGCGCTAAGGGCGGAGGAGGTCGCGCCATCCGTCACGCTCAAGCACACCGAGTCTATTCTCAGGTTGCGGTCTTATGTTAGCTAATGTTTTATTTTTGCACTTCTTAATTGATTTTAAATTTTGAATATAGGCAATTTGCAAATATAGGTCTCCTTTCCTACTGTTTAAGAGTTACATTCAAATGATGCATGGATTGTTAACAATAAATAAATTATTAACAAATAAATGATATCTTTGCGTGCAATGAAAACATTTGGGAAAACTAAAGATAAGTGAATAAGTAAAGTGAAAAGTGGAATTTTCGCCTGTTTAATTTTGCATGCATCATGTGTAAATGACTTATTGATTGGATTGAGTTTTTAGAACAATATGTAGTAGAAATATATAGTTGATAATAGATAGCAATGACAACGCGATGATTGTTGCAGGCCAACAGATAGCAAAATAAAACCGCTGGGGGAGCGAGACATCATCCCTCCGTCGCGACAAATCTACCAGCTCCTCAACACTTACACATTTAACCTCGCCAAGGCGACAGAGGTGAGTTCCCAAGTTTCTTCTTTTTTCTATGCTTAACAAAATTGCTTATTGTTTATTGTTTATTCACAGTACACTGCACTCGGATTTGTCATATTTTATCATTAGCCAGTTCGTCCCAGCGAAGAAGAACTGGCAAGAAACTCCGCTGGTTTTTTTTTTCAACGTCCACTTAGTTTACAAAAGTGTAAACTACAAAAGTGAATCACAGATAAACACGCTAAATTAATATGAAATGACGAGAATCAACAATTCATGTCATGCAACATTTCATGACAAATATCAGTTTATTTGTAAAGACCATGCCTCCCATCTAGCATGTTGCCAATTGGAGCAAGCCAGTCCCCACAAACAGCACCCGTTCACGAGCATCACGCCGGGCACAGCCATTGCCTCCATCAACCATATTTTAGGGAAAGAGGTGACACATAAGCACTTGAAAAAAAAACCTTTCTACGGGAGTCTCTCATCCTCATGCCTAGCATGTATCGCAGTGCTCTTTGCTGTAACACAAATATACGATTAACTTTTAGTAGAGTAGAGTAGATGGGGGAGTTATTTAGAGTAAATGGGGGAGTATCACCACGCCGTCGATACTGCTCGTCTGTGTGAGATTCACCGTCGCCGCAGCGGCGGAGCGCGGCGCACTACTAAACATCGCTAGGGTTAGGACTCGATACAATCGGAATATTAAAATAAACCAGACTGTACAAAATGATTAATATGTATTGTATGTTCTTTTTTCAACACATGTTTACATCATCATTCATTTAAGTTTTAACAATATTTTTATAAACATGGCTTCTTATACTGTATATAAGAAAATAAACATTGGTCATATAAATGATGGATCAAATATTGAGTACATTCAGGGTTTAACAAATGCTTTATAATTTCGCTTTTTTATCTTAAAAGCTTTATCCTTATATAAGTATATACACCGTGTCTGGAATAAGGTTCCGAATACTTAAACCTAAGAAAGGTCTAAACATTGTAAACAACTTTTCCGAAGAAACTATATTAATATACCTAATAGTTTCCGAGAAAAAAAATAATTCAACTTTATTAAAAAGCGGAATTTCTCCAGTGTGAAAAAGCACCATAAATATAGCGGGGCGGCGGCGGGGAGCGGAAGGGCGGCGGGGTGCGTTCCCCAGCTGTCTTGCTCGCTTTGTAGGTAGTATTCCGAAGCGGCGGCGGCGCAGCTTCAAAGGCGGTGTCTCTTTGAGACAAAATGCCTACTCGCACCAATTTGCAACGAGTCGAAAGTGTGTCAAGGTCGCGAACGTTTTTACTACTAGGGAATATGGAGACATGATATTGGCGTATGGGGAGTGTCATGGGAATGCCTTGGCTGCATTACATTTGTACCGTAATCGGTTTCCGAACAGGCGTCAGCCTGCTGACTCAAGAACAATAACCGCTGCTTTTCAGCGCATTATTGATAACCGACCCGTAGCACCAACTATGCGAGAAGGTGTGTTAAACCCCCGCGCTCAAGAAGTGATAGATTATTTTCGCCTACATCCTAGGACGAGTACAAGAAAAGCCGCACGAGTGTTAAACATGTCGAAATCAACAATTCATAGTGTGTTAAAACGTGATAAACAGCATCCCTATTTAATCAGAACACACGCACTGCTGCCAGCCGATCACGTTCGGAGAGTTAACTTTTGCCAATGGCTTCAACTCCAGCAGCAACGCCAACCAATGTTTGTGGAATCTGTGTTGTGGACGGACGAGAGCATGTTTACGAACAATGGAATGTGGTGGCAGATCGAGCGGCGCGTGGTCTTAGAAGGGGCCGCTGCCGCCCTCTCCTAATATAAACGTAAGTACCTAAGGTACATAATCTACCTACTATCTTAGGTATTGTGGTAATGTGATGCGCGATGCAACAAATTAAACCCATGCGCGGTGAAGATGGCGCAGCGCGCTTGCAGTAGTTATTAGGGCGCAAGTATACTGATAAATAATATTTTTAATTTTTTTTTTCAACTTACTACTTTCGAACTTTCTTTGTTATGACGAGCTTACGGATAGGATATATGACCTGCCTTTTAATTATTCGTAACCTTATACCGGACACGGTGTATATAAGTTTCCCCCATTACTTAAAATGAAGAAAAAAACGCACACACAACCACTCCAAAAATCACCCACGTTGGTCGACTATGCACGTTGAAATAATAAACAACTCGAAGAGCACCAAACTAACGCGAGGTTGCACAGTCAGTGACAACCTTTGAACGCAGTATTCCCGGGAAGACGCGGACTCGCCCCGCGCACTCCGCGCACCCCTGCACCACGCACACATAGCCGATAGCACATGCATAGAAATACATTTAGAAGTGTCGCTTCTTGTTAGTTATTTATTTGGTGGTATCACACTCAGATAATAAATCAAGAATAGCTGAAATATATGCAAGGATTTTTATGTCTTAGCCATCTGTAAGGTTTAAAAACTAGTTCGTCCAATCTATTCCGCTTATACTCTTTGTCCTGGGCTTGCAAAGTATGGAAGAAGAAAAGGAATCCTTCGATGCTAGATTTTACAAACACCAATATCATAAGCTATATTGTTGTTCCATTAATCGGTGTTGTGGTCCGTCGTGATTGGTCAGTCGGTCTTTCGCAGGTGTCGCCGGAGGTGTCGCCTTTGTGCGACGTACTGTACGAGTCGGAGTTCGAGGCCCAGATGTGGATGATCTACAACACCAACAAGCAGCTGATGTCCGTCGGCGACGCATACCCTTCCAAGGTACAGATCTTTTTATATGAAAGCTATCTTAGTTATTTGCACTACCTATTGAGACTACCAGACGTGACTACCAAAAATAAAAAAATAAATTAAATATTCACTTTTCAGTCCAACGATAACTTTCATTAATCAACATGCGATTGTTGTTTCAGTGGCTTAATCTTTATTTAATTACGGGCATTATCATGCTTTCCATGTGCTATGCAGGTGGGACGCCGACGCTTGAAAGAAACACTAACCTGACCTGGATCCAGATGTAAAAATTGGGTTTCTCACGAATTGACGTACAATTGTCAGCGTGTCACAAGCTCCTTTGTTCTCGTCAATTCCCTGAGACTAAACTTATATCCACACGGCCGGCATTGCTATTATAAGAAGCTTAACACGCAGAACAAGTTATCTAGTGATGCAGGTCCAAAAGAGAGCAAAAACTCGAAACAGCTACTCCGAAGTTATTGTGTCGTCACATTTTGTGACAGATGTCTAACGTCAACCCAACACTCACTATCAGTCAAGACACATTGCAGCATATATACATGTACATTATGGGTTCATCGCTTGCGTTCACCATTCGCTTTGTGTGTTTTAGTACTCGGTGAAGTTGGAGCGAGGCGAGTACACACTGCGGCTAAACGTGCGGCACGATCAGAGATCGCTGCTAGAGAAGCTGCAGGAGCTGCCGGTCACGCTGCAGCAGCGCCTGCCGCAGCCGCTCACGCTCGACGTGTACGCCTCGCAGACGCAGGTCACTCTTCCTCTAGCCCGCTCGCTCGCTCGCCTCAGTACACACTAGTAACTTTGCTTAATTAATTTGTCCTTGCTTCACGGTCGATTATACATGCATACATGTCACATTCCTTACATTGAACTGAATGGGAAAACAGGGAAAATGTCTCATTGCTGCTACGAACGTCTTTCTTCAAATGCGATGGTACTAACCCAATAATGGATTTCCTAAACATGGAGCAAGCCCAATTTCGTGACTCACGGTATCACGGATGAGAGGCGATGCCCTGCTTCCTGATACACAAGGCCCTAAAATCAAGACGTCAAATTATCAAGCACGAGTTCTGTCTATTTGCATAAATGACTATTTGTTGCGGTTTGGGCAGGCTTGGAAAGGGGGCAAGAAGCTGTCGACCGCCACGGTGCCCGCGGGCGGCTTGCTCCCCCTCTACATCACCTCCGTGCCTTCAGACAAGTGAGTTGGAGGGTTTTTAATTTTCTTTTATTGGTCAAGTGAACGGTATTCACATTTTTCGATATTCAATTATTATTATTATTATGTTATTTATATCACTAGCAGCTTGAAGCTGATGCGTGAATTTCATTTTTCCCGGAGTGCACTTGTGTATTTTTTTAATTTTTAAATTGGTATTATTAATATTATTTATCATTCAAATTATGTATTTATATTGATTTTATTTATTGATTATTGATTGTTTATTATTATTATTGATTATTTGTTTTTTTATTGCCTTTAAATGTTTGTCTAGTCGGTTTTTAAATCCATTTACAGTTTCAGCACTAATCACCTCCTCCGGCAGCTTGTTCCAAGAGTCTACAACACTGTTGACCAAGAAGTGTTTCCTGGGGTTAGAATTTGATGCAGATTGGTTCTGTTTTAAGCTGTGCTCTCTAAGGTGTTTGTATGTATTTTTTGTGAACATTTCTTTGAGATTTGGTAAATTATAGTAATCATTGAGGATTTTGTATGTTTCTATGAGGTCCCCCCGCTGGCGGCGTTCCTCCAGGGTGCTGAGTCCGAGAATTTTAAGTCGATGCTCGTAACTTTGATTCTTAAGTGTTGCAATCATTTTTGTGGCCCGTCTTTGAACGCCTTCCACAAGGTCTATATCCTTTCTAAAATAAGGGTTCCAAATCAGAAAAGCATATTCCAATAAGGGGCGAACATAGGCCTTATATAATTTTAGGAATAGTTCTGTATTTATGTACGAGAAGGCCTTTCTGATCATGTATAGAAGGGAATTGGCTTTCTTGACAACTTCTGTGATGTGTGTCTCCCATTTAAGATCTTCAAGAGACTCAAGAATTGTGAAGGGATTAACTCTACCGTCTAGTGTAAGTGAGGTAAGTATTATTTATTGGTGTTGAATTATTTTATTGTTTAATGTATTTTTTGAAATTGAATTGTGATTATTATTATTATTATTATTCACAGTATATATTAATATAACAAATCTTAGGTTTATATTATTTAGTACAAAAATACAAAAAAAGAAGTCTTAAAAAATATAAACCTAAAACTGAATTTAGCCTTAGGGAGGTCCCACCTGGGACAAATCCTATAAGGCTTCTCCGAGCTACAGAGACAGAAACCGCCGAACGATTCTCGTGTTCGAGAGTAGAACCGCTTTCTGCATCTGGAATCGGAGCCCAATATCGATGTCTAATTTTTCTAAATATTTGGCCAAATTTTTTGGGACAACGCCGTTCGTAGACATAACAATTGGCACGATGGTGGTTTTCCGTGCACGCCACATGGCGGTAACCTCGTGGGCCAGGTCTAAATATTTCATAAGTTTCTCATTTTCGGCCCTGTCGAGGTTTTCGTCATGTGGTATTGTTATGTCTACGAGGAAGATCTCGTTGGACTTGGGATCGACCAATACAATATCGGGCTTATTGCTCTTAATTGTCTTATCGGTCTGTATTGGTCGATCCCAATAGAGCTTAGTGCCATCCTTTTCCAATACGTCTTCCGGTTTGTACTTATAGTATGGCACTACTGAGTCTATGAGGCCGTGTTTAAAGGCAAGTTGCTGATGGACTATTTTGGCTACTTGATTGTGCCGCTCCAAGTACTCAACGCTCGCCAGGCGCGAGCAACCGGAAGTAATATGGCGGATGGTCTCACCTGGTTGGCCACAGGCTCGGCAGGTATCGACCGATCCATCCTTCATTATATACTTCCGGAAGTTACGCGTGACGATCATTTGGTCCTGAATGGCACAAACGAAGCCCTCGGTTTCTCCGAATAGGTCACCAAACCGCATCCATTGAACTGAATCCAAGAGATGCGTGTTTGGCGATTCTAGTACTCGGAGAAACCGTCCATGCAGTTCCTTGCCTCTCCATACTTCCACACGCTCAGTAGTGCTTAAAACCGGAAGCGTAAAGCTCGCGTCGAACAGATTCAGCAGGGTGAGCTTAGAATCGCACGCCACTACGTCGATATGCCTGTTGTTTTCCGCAGCCGTTAAAAAGTAGTCACGAAGCTTACACACCTCGGAATTATGGAGGTTTGTGAGGTTAAGGATTCCTCTACCTCCTAATTTCCGAGGTATGTACAACCTCATGATCGACGACCGCGGGTGGTGCATGCGGAAAGTGGTCATTGTTGTGCGAACTTTGCGATCCAAGGCCTCCAGCTCGGTCTTAGACCAACGCACTATGCCAAAGGTGTATCCAATCACGGGTACTGCCCAACCATTGAAAGCTCGGAGTTTGTTCGCACCGCTCAAATGGCTCTTTAATATGCTTTTTGTGCGAGACCAAAACTTTGCTTTCACAGTTGTTTTCGCCTCCCCGTGATTGAGGCATAGTGATTGGTTAAGACCTAGATATTTATAGGAGTCTCCTGCGGAGAGGGCTCGAATCGCATGCTCGCCCGTGATGACATGGTCAGGCGAGCTCTGGACAACGCCTCTTCTAGCATGAATGACTGCACATTTATCGAGGCCGAACTCCATTCGTATACCGTCGCTAAATGTTGATGTTACGTTTAGAAGTTCGGCTAGATGTTCCTCGTTTGCTGTCGTCAGTTTTAAGTCATCCATGTAGAAGAGGTGTGATTGTTTTTGTCCGCCTCTCCGCAGTTGATAGCCTAATCCAGTCTGGTTCAGTAAAAAGCTCAAGGGGTTAAGTGCTAAACAGAACCAGAGTGGACTAAGACTATCACCCTGGAATATTCCCCGCTTAATCTGTATTGGGTCAGAAGCATAACCTTTAGTGGAGATTATGGTTTGCCAATTATCCATACACTGGCTGAGACATTTTGTTAGATTATCATCTATTTTATATATTTCTAAGACCTTCCTCAGCCAGGAATGTGGTACGGAATCATAAGCTTTTTTATAATCTATCCACGCTACCGAAAGGTTACGTTTCTTTTGACGCGCTTGTTGGCAGATGACACTATCAATCAGAAGCAGCTCCTTGGTGCCACGTGAGCCCACTCGACATCCATTTTGAGCATCGTCCATTATTGAATATTTTAATAAATGGTTGTTTATCTTCGTGCTCAAAATGGATGTCAATAATTTGTAAATTGTAGAGAGACAAGTTATAGGCCAAAAATGTGTGGGATCAGTGGCATCTGGTATTTTAGGGAGCATATACGTAACCCCAGTAGTAAAGAAGTTTGGGAGGGTACCGGTGTCAATGGCATCCTGGAATTGAGAGGCAAGTATTCCGTGGGCTGCAACCATTTTTTTCAACCAAAAGTTGTGCAGGCCGTCAGGACCGGGGTGTTTCCAATTCAGAATTTTCCTAACTGCGTCCTGCACATCCTTTTGGTTGATATGCATAGCTTCCATCGGTGTTAAGTTGTTATTATTATTATTATTATGTTATTTATATCACTAGCAGCTTGAAGCTGATGCGTGAATTTCATTTTTCCCGGAGTGCACTTGTGTATTTTTTCAATTATTAAATTGGTATTATTAATATTACTTATCATTCAAATTATGTTCTCTTATGAAATGTTCTCATACCAAACGGTGTTAACGAACTATTAAATAAATAAATAAATAAGACAGGAGACCTACAGTTCAATGTGGAATCCGAGCCTCGAACGACGACTCCCTTAGTCGGCTCTTATGACATGCATTGGAAGAAATGCAGTGAGCATTTCTTCCAATGCCTTTCTTCTTTCATCTCATCGTATTATTCAACGTGCCGGAACCCACCCAGCACGCGCGATAATAACCGTGCGTACGCGCAGGCTGAGCCGCTCGAACCTGACGCTCGGCCAACTGCTGACGGGCACGGCGACGTTCGCCAAGGACGAGCTGGGCCGGCGCGTGGACTCGTACGGCGTGCAGTACGTAGTGCCGGAGCCGCCGCGCCGCCCGCCGCCCAACGGCAGGGACAAGGACAAGAAGAAGGGCGAGGACGACTACCTGGAGGCGCTCCGCGAGTTCAAGGCGGGCTGGATGGCCAAGTTGGGTGAGCGGCGGTGCTTTGTTATTACGGTTACTTTTTTTTACGGCCCGTTTTTAGGGTTCCGTACCCGAAGGGTGAAAACGGAACTAATTTTCTAACGGAAAATACTTATTACTAAGCCTCCGCTGTCCGTGTGTCCGTCCGTCTGTCACAGGGCTGTATCGCATGAACCGTAAAAGGTAGTGGTCAATCCAAACACGGACAAGTAAAATAGTTTAACAGGTAGGCATTTGAATTTTCGCGCCAATTGACAGAATGACAGATCTGACTTTTTCTTCGACTACCCTGCGATGAATTTTATTTTATCCATACCATTTCCCTCCAAACTTCACTTCCTTTCACGAATTAGCACCGACAACAACTTGTGCGCGCCGCAACTTTTTACATCCACGCCAGTGCCATTGTGAACTCCTGGATACGCCTATACCGGTCGAAAGCACAGCAGAAGGTTCACGGGTGCAACAGTGCAAGTGCAGTGCATAATAACAGGAAAGTCACAAAAAGGAAAAGGCATCCAGACCATCGCGCCGACCGCAGGTCCAGGCCTGGACCCACACAGCTGCGTGCGTCGCCGGAGCAAGTCTGCGCCCTCGATACTCGTAAATGGAAACCAGGGTAAGCGAGGAGGCGATACCTACAGTCGCCAGCGCATGATCGAACCAGGTGCGTCCTCTATTATCCTCTCCTTGGCCACACCAGGTAGGCAGGTGGAATTTTCACAGAGTGTGTATTTATTTGGCCGCTATAACAACGAATAAGTAAAGTAAAAAAATGGCAACACGTTTTTTGTATGGGGCCCCATACAAAAAACGTGTACGATCTTGTACGATGGTACGGAACCCTTTGTGTGCTAGTCCGACTCGCACTTGGCCGGTTTTAAAAGAATTGGTGGTGGCTGCTTGAACGACATTTTCACGCAGTTTGTTCCATATATGTATGCACTCATAGAAATTTCCTACATGATGAAAATAACAAGTTAAAAATAATATTAAAAGAATAGTAAACACTTTATTCATTTAAAGACAAAATATTATAAAATTACACAATAGTTACGTAATAAATGACAAAAAAATAATTTTATTTCCTAATCTTCAACAAAAATGTCTTTATTATCAAACTTTTATTGAATGTTGGACAACAAGGACCTTAAAATCTGAACATTTTTGTGGTTCAACACATGACTCGTCGGCTGACAGCCTACTTAAACGGAACATTTTTCATGCAACTTGATTCCAGATGATCGAGGACTATCTGTCATATTATTGTTAAGCGTAATCTTAACGAATAACATTAACGTTACAGTTAGAGTTTCGAATTGAATGTTAACAGAAATATAATCTTCTGGGAATGTTACTACAGAAGGAGAAAAGGTGGAAAAGCTGTACGCGGAACTGTCGGAGGAGAGCGGGGAGTACCTGGGAGGCCATGTCGCGTACGCCAACAGCCTTGAACCACCCACGGATCTTAAAAGGTAAGCATACAAACTCCGAGAATAAGTGTGACCTCGTATATGATTGATTTTTTAATGTAAACCGTATTACATGTGGTGCCATTGCACCTAGAAACGGCTGCGATGGAACCCAGAAACATTGAGTGAAGAAGCGAATGCAGTTCTGGCTTGCTAGTATCAGCTTGCTTAAAGAACTCAAGGTTTAATTTCCTTCATTGCAAATGTGAATAATGTGGCAATAAAAAAATGTACGAGTGACCATGTCGCTTTGCGTGCTATGTATGGCAATTGGACTGCGAATCAATGTGATCTCTGTCCTGGTCCGACTGGTGTGTAAGTGATATATATATATATATATATCTCAGAATCACAAAGGCGCTAGGGGGAGTGATCTTGAAGTGCCATACGAATGTACCTTTTTAAAAAAGTAACAAATTAACAAATTATCAAGCCTGTCTAAAATAACATAAATAAATAAATAAATTATGTGTAGTGAAATACCTCAGTAAGTTCAAATGGACCTCCAGACTGATAATGGCTCTAGATTTATTGGTTTGCATATATTTTTTAAACAATTTAAATTAGATTTAACAATTTAAGAGGAATAATATGTTATAATACTTTAATTTTTAGACTTAAGCTCGTCTGTCTATCGTTTCGAGAGGAGCGAGAGAGCGTACACAATCTAGCATGCATGTAGTCGACTCCTGCCCGACGCGCCGGTGTGTTCGCAGGCTGCCGACGACGGAGCCGGCGCCGCTAAAGGAGGCGCAGGCGGCGGCGAGCGCGCGCGTGCTCGCGTGCTGCGACAAGCTGCTGGCGGCTTGCGACCGCGACAAGCTGCTCGCGTACTTCGGCATGAAGAACGACGCGCGCGGCGACGCCGACAACATCAAGCAGTCAGTGCCCTTTCGTCGTAGCCCTCCTGCACCTTTTTTTTTTTTATGTGACTGGACATGGATGGCTAATACCACACCTTCTGTCATGGTATTAGCCCAACACACCACATGGGAACTAGGTGCCATGCCAGGACCTGCCTTATATTGCACTGGACTACTACATTGGACTGGATGGAAAACACGGACAATTTTCTATCGCTAGCCAAGTGAAATCCTCGTTGTATTTGACTACCCGAGTAGCATTTTTGTTCTGAATTGGCCATAATGAGTCCCGTTATAGGCTTACACCTCAGAACCTTTCAGCACTCACAAGCGCATATACTGGACTACATAACCTCCTGGATAGTTCCTGGTGAGGAAAACCTCCTAAAGAACATTGACTATTTATTCCTGAGGTGTTAGCAAGAATATATACGGCACAGGCTAAACTACGCAATATTAGCAAGTGCACGGATCTGTCAAGTCACACCGCGCGCTAAAATCATCATCATCTGAGTGCCTAGGTTAATTAGTAGCAAAAATTTTTCCTCGTCAGCACCAACAGGCAAAGACATTTTTTGGTCTTAGACTTAGGGGGAATACAGTTTTCACATATTATGTACCATGGAACAGCTGCCATTGGTGACCAAAACAACACAGAAAGAGGGAGTTTATGGTGCATCAACAGTGCCGTGATTTAAGCCATAAAACCCAGCACAGCCCAGCATCCTGAGCTATGAAGCGCTCAAAGGCTTTTCCCACTTTTCTTTGTGTACCTAAACTCTTGTCCTCCGCAGGGAGCAAGAGAAGAAGAAAGGCTGGGTGGTGGATGCGCTGTGCCGGCGCGGCACGGCGCTGTGCCGGCTGCACGCGGCGGCGGACGCGACGGACCGCGACAAGCAGCTGCCGGCCATAGTCGACAACATGAATCAGCTGCTGCAGTTCGCTGACATTACCGATACCAAGGTGCAACCTCATTTCATATGACAGTCTATCTGAAATGCACCTTTCATATGTTTATTGTTTATTCATTATCCACATCATTCATCACTACGCACGGATTTGTCATATTTTATCATTAGTCAGGTAGCGAAGCAGAACTGGCAAGAAACTTTGCAGGTAATTATTTCCAACGTCCACTTGTCTAAGTTTTCAAAAGCGTTTGCTACTGCGCTTACAAACATACGAGTTATCTGTACCGGTTTGTGTGAATATATTATTTTAATTCCTTGTAAAGTTTACCATTTAACTATTTACCATTGACGATAGGAGAAAAACACAAGTAAGAAAATGAAATTTACGAAAATCAAAAATTTTATGACAAATATCCGTTTATTGTAAAGACTATGTCCACCATCTAAAATGTTGCCAATTGTAGCAGGCCAGTCCCCACAAACAGCATCCGTTCACGAGCATTACGCCAGGCAAACTCATCGCTCACGATGAGGGCAACTGACAACTGGGAATATTTTGCGCGGCCCACTGCCCACGCGGTACCCCACCGGACTGCTCGACACTTCTCACCTCACCTTCTGTGTCCAGGTGCTGCCGTACGGCGTGTGGCACTGCTTCACGCTGCGCCAGTGGGGCCGCGCGGTGCGCCTGCTCACCAAGCTGCAGGAGGAGCGGCCCGCGCGCGAGGTCGACGAGCGGCTCGTGCAGGCGTACGAGCGGCTCGGCTGGGAGCACATCGCGCTGTTCACGCGTAGCGCGCTGCCGGCGCGGTACCCCACCGACTACAGGCCCTTCTAGTGCTGACGTGTCTGCTGAAATGTTGGTCGCCTGGGGGTCTGTCTGATAATTGAATACGTCCTTTACAGCATTGAGATCTGTCCCTTTTGATTGAAGATATTTGTTTGTTGACGGAGAACCTTATGATATCAGAATATAAAGGCTGTTCGGCAGGCGATTAGCCGAATGAAAATGGCGGAAACATACCTATTGTTATTATTATTACATACCCTACCTATTATGCTGCATAAACTCAATTTATCATTGTAATATATTATGTTACATTTGGAATATCGTTAGAAAGAGTATGAACTAGAGAGCTTTTTGGAATCATTTTAATTTATCGATCGGAATTGTGTATTTTTTTAATGACCTTTAAAATTTGACTTTATAGTATTCTTTTCGTTTAGGTCTTCGTTGTTCTACAATTATTAATTTTCTCTTAGATTGAACGTACAAACATTAGGAATTATACAAAAATCGCTATACAAGAGGAAGGCAACCACAAAAAAAATATCCCACTTTGAAAAAAAATTGGGGATTTTCGAAAAAACAGTTCCGTCAAATCAAGGAGGATAAATTGAGTTTACGTGGTGCAATCGGTAGCCCGAAGCCCCACGTATCCGCCATTTTAATTTGGCTAGTATGTTTTAGCCACCATTGGCTGGGTTTTAGGGACCTATGTTTCAGTAGACTCAGAATTACTGAACGTTTTTAGACGTATTTTACCCACCTCAACTTGTCCTTAACTGAGTAGGGAAATTACAGAAATGACACTTTTAAGGACACTTCTGTTGGCTTAGATCGATTTAAGACTTATTGTCATCTGAGAATCCTGTGTTACCTTTGAATTCACGTCCCCTTTCTACCTTCGGTCAACGCAGAACAGGGAGAAAATGCACAAATTCACAGTCGACATTCCAAAAATAAGAACTCACCGATCCTCTAGATCCTTTATCTATAGGGTCGGTAAACAATGGAATGAATTCACCTGGAAGCACCCGGCCGGCGGGCATGGTTTTCGCAGCCCCCCTGAATGTTTGAAAACCCATGGGCGTCGTCGGGCACCTTTAGGTCCTGGCGTACGCCATATGCCGCGCTTAACATAAAAAAACTTTGTAAACAGTTAATATAAAGTGGAATTTTACAATCAGTTATTGAAAATTTTTCTCTCATTTTGTAACACAATTAGCTCAGTATTAAATGAAAATTCAGATAATGTAACTTAATTACCAATTTTCATTATTATTTTTATTATATGTTACACCCATTAGTGATGAGTCACTCCGACACAATTGAGCGAAACCTTTGTAGAGAAGTCGTTCAGTACAAAATGAAACTCTACCCCAATGAATATAAGGTTTTATGTCTTCCTTTAGCATCTCATCAATTCTGCCATGTTTTCCAGGGTTGTACCATATCATATGTAGGTTACATTCATCACAGAAATGCCTTTATAATTTTTTAATATTTGTCTATTTCTAAAACATTTATTGATAAAAATACTAATAATTTGAGCAATCCTTCTCTAAGAAACGGTGTATTTAGTCCTTATATTTAGGGAAAAAAATATTAATTCTTGTAGGTAGAAGTGACTGCAGCGCGCATGAGATCTTGAACTCGGCAGGTCGATGACTCAAGTACTAAGATTGTTTTGTGATGAATATAACCTATTAACGATATAGTAGCTTTGCTGAAAAACTCGGCAGTTATTTTGAAAGTACCTTATATCGTCGGTATACTGGCAAAACCAGCTATTCGATTTTTTTTTTAAATGAGTTAATAAAGGAGTTCTACTTAATTTTCCAAGCTCTTTCTTCTGGTAAAACGCATATATTGCTATGACGTTTAGTTTTAAAGTTAGGTTGTGTAAGCACATGGACAATTATCCCAACCATTATGAGCTATTAAATTTTCAAGTCCATTTATTTTGAAACTCTCATTTCTTGACTTAAGGTGGCCCAACCCGCTCATCTCCCCATACAAAAGGGGAAAGAAGATCACGCCCATATTTCTTGTCAGAGATCCAAAATTTTGCCCAAAATAGCTTTATTTGATCGAACTAGATGTCTGATGACCATTGGCATTGTAAAATTGTGTATGGTTTCTAAGTTGTAAGGTCCGAAAGTTCGAATTTTTCGCGCGTTTTATACGATAACTTTGGAGGTGGATTACGCAATGATAAAGTAAGAACATCGTAAAAAGATTAATCATCAGACATAGCTTATTTAATCAATATTTATGATCTATTTGGTTTTTGTTAGATTTTTGACTACAGCGGTCGTGGTTTACTTTTAGCTATAAGTCGTTTTGAAATTAAAATTTTCGTAAATCTTACCAAATCATACACTATGCACATTGTCTTTTTTGTGGACATGTTGCATCTTCCTCATCACGGAGCCTGTCTTATTCTTTGAAACAGAGAAGGTCCCAGGGCGCAACAGCACGGTTTTGTACCGTGCCCGCGAATGAGTTAGGCCCGCCGGGTTGGGCCGCCTTAAAGGGTTTTATCGGTATACGTGACCATATACTATTGAAATATCAATCATGCATGCATGCAAACACCTTTACAGTTTTTGTGATATCACATTATGACACCTTATGGGGGTTCATATAAGAATGCATATAGCCAAGTTAATTCAAGTTTGTTAGCAATAAAGCCATATACAATAACATTCTTCGTTTCAGTGTCACAAGATGTTGCATTTACTTTAATTTTGGATAGTGTCTAGTGACATTATTTGCACTGTCATCAACTAGGTAATCTTTCCACCCTACGTTCCGGAATGCGTACATTGCAAAGATCGCAGAGACATCGAATACAGTGAATACTTGCGTTCCAAAATGATATTATTGCTCATAGCCACATTCGCACGATATTAAATCGGAACGATTTTGAGCAGACATATGTGTCAGAACCTAACCTAACTACCTCGAAAATGCCTTATAAGTCTCGAGAATGGTTATTTCAGGCCTAGAATTGTCTAACTAGACTAACAAACGGCGAAAGGCCTTCGTTATTTCAGAATACAAGAGCATACAATCAGAGAACTACAGATAAAAACGCTTAATGACAGCTCGATGACAGCCATTTGACGGCGTACACGGCGCACATGCTCTCAACCGTGCGCGCTTTGTACGATCTGTGTGCGGTCTAGAGTCACGTCCCTTTTGTCAACATGACGTTCACGGGAGTGAATCCAAGCAATTCGTGTACGCGTACATTGTTGCAATATACGCATTTAGGACCGGAGTGCCAGTGTGACTTCGTTAGATGTAATAAACTATGAGGGGAAGTTGCATTTGAAAGTCGTCAGACATGTGGCTATTGTTTTACTAGCAGCTCAATCGCTTCTCCTATTTGTTTCATGTTCCATCCCTGAGATTCTTTTGCAATAATTGTTTATTGCAGAAGAATTTGCATTTTTTTTTTCATTTGAGGTTAAACAATGACATCTACATTGAAGCATTGTAATGAGATTTTGAAAACAGTTGGAATGACCCATCACTAAAATGGATGTACTATGTGTGTTATAACTATAACCCTACCTTCCAAATTGCATGTACTGACCACAGACCGAATAGGGTGTTTGGTACATCGAGTAATTTTTTTTTTGGGTAAGTGGGGTAATTTGCAATATTTTGACCCATGCCATGATACCTTTTGTAAGGTGGTATCAAGATACAATGGTTTTGACGGTAATTGAGAGCTTCATATTCTTTTAAAAAGTTAGCTGGTGTACGCCCTTTCCAACTGTTTACCACACGTCAACAAATAATTTACTATGTGACCAAAACTAAGTGTAAACATTAACAATGAAAGCGAGGTACATATGTATATAGTTAGAATACCAACTTCCCGTGCAACCGTTACATGTTCTAAATTTGTAAATGCTTCAAAATCAAGATCGTTATCATTAACGTTTACCCCACCCCGTAACATGTTCCCGTGACCCCTCATGACAGTTCGATGACAGCCAGCATGACAGTAACATGGTGCCCATACTCCCAGCGCACTTTGTTAGATCCGTCTATCAAGTAATGTCACTCATATTGTGATCCCGTTCACGCAGGACAACATGAGCAATTTGGAGCGATAGTGAACGTTTGACGAGTACTGTGTGTCCGATATTAGCAATTCGGAACGCGTGGTGAGTTAAACACACATGTAAGATACCACAGAGCCCGTAGTCCTATCGCTATCGCCTAAATTGGCGTTTACGGCAAACCGATCGACTGGCGTTTTCGAAGGTATGGAGATATTGAAGAGCGCGCGCAGTGGGTGTTAAGCGAACTAACATTTGCGAGTCTGAGTTTGATTTGAGAGCTTACTCAACGTTGCCGTAAATACGGTAGATAATGCCATAAATTCATACAAATCGGAAGTCCGAGTTTGACTTTGACAGCTTGGCAAGTAAAACCACAGAATATCTAGGAAAACTTGTATGGAGTTTAACGTTTTTACGTAACTTTGAAGTTCCGTAAACGCCAATTTAGGCGAGAACTCCGACTGACCATTCAGGTGTATTTCTTATTAAGCACAATTTAATTTTATAACAATAATTTCTCTTGTTTAGTAAAATTAATGCAAGAGGTGTCCCAAGCACCGTGTATTATACACATTATTGAATTATCTGTTATGACGGGTATAGTAAGAATAATATAACTCTGTGACGTAATATAAAAAATGTTCATTAGGATAACTTTAACGTAAATGAGATGGTTTTACGTTGAAATTATGGAGTATGAAAGTACACACACGATTCCACCAGGCTGGATAGTGTGAAGAGAGTTTATGTCCTTATACATGCCTTTAATGTCACTATTAGCAGAGAAAAACATTTACAAATATCTTGAAACCATGTGTTAATTTAGGAGCAATAATTTGTGACACGTTAACTATAGTACTGAAGATATATACTACATGTTCTTAAATGTATCGAGTCAGATTATCGCATAGAAAAATATATAGATATGGATAGAGAAGTAGTGTTATATGAATTTATTTGTGGAACGTTTATAATTTTTTATCTTTATAAATAACTAGCTGCGGTACCCGGCTCCGCTCGGGTTAGTGCCGGCTAAATTATCTCATGGATAAAAAGTAGCCCTCATGACTGGTCCAAAATAGGGTCAAACTGGTCCAGGACAATGTATCCATGTACCAAATTTAATCAAGATCGTTCGAGCCGAAATAGCATGATTCAATGAGAAACATCCAATAATTCCCATTTAGAGCTTCGTTGACGTTTGGTGGCTATTTAAAAAAAAAACATTTGCCGCGAGAACCTTTCTGCACTTTCACTGCTACATTGCTTACCTAGTAAGTAACGTGTAACGTAGGTAAGTTTTGCGTGGACTCCAACCCACAGCCAGCCTCAACATCGAAAACAGTAACCCATCTCGAACCTGACTGCTCCCAGAGATGCTATACATTGATAAAATACGCAAATAAATCAGGTAAGTGGTTCGCATGTTATAAGACTTTAAGACTCACTACTTACCCTTCTGGTAATGAAGCGTTATATTATGTAATCTATAAGTTTTGAGTAGAATCAGGCTAGACGTAGATACAATGCACATCTAAATCGAGTAATTGGTTCTCAAGGATTTTATTCTGTTGGTCGCTCCTCCGGCGATTCAGCGTGATGCCAAGTAGTCCTAAAGTTGCAGGAAATACCAAGCCGTACTTCAGTAAAAGTAAGCGCTGCCGCCGCAAAGCCGAGCCGTGCATAGCATTGCAGTTTGTATGACAGCCCCATCTTAGCGTAAGCGGAACTGAATTCTATTTAGCCAATCCTAATTCCCGGGTAGTTAAATGTACATGTACTAAGTTTTACAAATCGCTAGTGCCTTGAAAATTCGCCAAACGGACACCAAACAGTCACGACGTCTGCCCTCCCCCCGCCGCCGCTCCCCGCCACCGCCCCCGGCTCCTCTCCCCCTAGTGTGAAGTATCGCTACCGGCATCGTTTTCGCAGCCCCGTGAAAGTTCTAAAGCCCATGGGCACATAAATTGTAGCCTATGTGTTATTCTGATGTATAAGCTATATTATTGTAAAGTTTCATTAGAATCCATTCAGTAGTTTTTACGTGAAAGAGTAACAAACATCCATCCATCCATCCATCCATCCATCCATTATTACAAACTTTCCCCTTTATATTATTTACTAGCTGCGGTACCCGGCTCCGCTCGGGTTAGTGTCGGCTAAATTATTTCATGGATAAAAAATAGCCCACATGACTGGTCCAAAATAGGGTCAAACTGGTCCAGGACGATGTATCCATGTACCAAATTTAATCAAGATCGTTCGAGCCGAAATAGCATGATTTAGTGAGTAACATCCAATAATTCCCATTTAGAGCTTCGTTGACATTTGGTGGCTATTTAAAAAAAAGCATTTGCCGCCAGAACCTTTCTGCACTTGCACTGCAACATTGTTTATCTAGTAAGTAAGTAACGTGTAATGTAGGTAAGTTTTGCGTGGACTCCAATCCACAGCTAGCCTCAACATCGAAAACAGTAACCCATCTCGAACCTGACTGCTCCCAGAGATCCTATACATTGATAAAATACGCACATAAATCGGGGTAGTGGTTCGCAAGTTATAAGAATTGAACACTCTCTACTCACCCTTCAGGTAATGAAGCGTTATATTATGTAGCCTATAGGTTTTGAGTAGAATCAGGCTAGACGTAGATACAATCTGCATCTAAATCGAGTAATTGGTTCTCAAGGATTTTACCAAGTAGTCCTAAAGTTGCGGGAAATACCAAGCTGTACCCGCCCCCCCCCCTCCCCGCACCCGCCCCCGTCGGACCGCCCACCCCGCCCCCTCCGCCGCTCCCGCCACCGCCCCCGGCCCCGCTCCCCCAGGTGTGAAGTATCGCTACCGGCATCGTTTTCGCAGCCCCATGAAAGTTCTAAAGCCCATGGGCACAATATCTTTATAAATTGTAGCCTATGTGTTATTCTGATGTATAAGCTATATTATTGTAAAGTTTCATTAAAATCCATTCAGTAGTTTTTACGTGAAAGAGTAACAAACATCCATCCATCCATCCATCCATCCATCCATCCATCCATCCATCCATCCATCCATCCATTATTACAAACTTTCCCCTTTATAATATTTATTAGATATTAGATATTAGATTAGATTATTCTGAAGTTTTAAGATCAGTGGAGTGAAATTGTAAAAGTGTCACTGTAAATTTCTTTGTGACGGCAGTGCTTATTTTTAGTTCAAATTTGCGCAAAGAAGTTTTACTTCTATATTCTAGAGCACAATAGAACAAATGGTTTTTAACCGACCTCACAAAAGGAGGAGGTTCTATGTTCGACTTTATTTAATGTGTAGCTACTTTTTAGTAGGTAGCCACATTTTCAGTAGTGAGGTCTTTCTAAAGCCTACGTTACTTATGTTACAGTCGACACAAATTTCAGAATGTGTCGAATGTTTGTAATATTTTATGCTTTTCCGTTTTGCCTTTAATTTTTGTTTTGTGTTCATAAATGTCAAGAAGCTACAAATGAAACATAATTAGCTCACTTTGTTAAAAAAAACAACTTAATCATTGGGTGAATAAACACCTTAATGTGTTCTGTATGTATATATACGTTTTGTATGGTCGATTGATTGATTTTCAATAATTTTCCTAATACAATTTACTCTTAAGATTTTTAAAGCCGAATTTCCGATTGAGCCTGCAATTATAGCTTGAAATTATAGCCTACGTTCACTATTTGAGGTACTAAGCAGTGTAAGTCACTCACAATAAGTTTAAATGCTCTCTAGGTGGAGAAACTTTCGTAAATATTTATAGGGAATATTCTGGGATGGGAAAGCCCATAAACAATTAAAAAAAATTAAAAACCAACGTACTAATTAACTTGATTTTGAGCATATAAAGCAGATGATAGACTGTCGAGTAAGCTATTACTTAATGCACATCGATTTCATTATCCTCTGTGTCACCAGAAGCCTCGTCCTATGTGCGAACTTAACGCAAACGTGAGCCAAAGCGGCGCAACGTGGCGTTTGCGATCTCGTTAATTAATATTGAAATCGTTAAATGTTAAACATTTTTAATTAGTCCTTAACGGTGATCAGTGCTTAAACTAAATTTAAATTAAATCCTATATGAACATATGTTCTTTAATTTTTTCGTTTTTTTATGCTAAACACTTTCCAGAAACATTTCCAAATTTCATTACCTTATATTATTGGATTATGGGATTATTTCTCTACAAAAAACACCTAAATTGCGTGGGGTATGCGCCGCGCGATCGCATCTCGTTTGCATTGACTATAGCCTAAATTCGCAGGCTTGTATCAAAGGCTTTACAATACCAATAAATGTATGGTTTGGTGTTTGTTTTTTTTTTTCTCAAAATTTACGGAAATAGATAATCAACGTAAATAGTAAATTTTTGCTGTCATTTGACTCTGCAAGTCACTTATTTTTTTACGAAGCGTTTGAGTGTTTTACATTGTTATATATAAATATAATATTGAATGTGGATTGTACGTTGTGTGGCTACTCAAAATAATCGGCAAAACTTTGCCTACAGTGTGAAAACTTCAAGATGGTTATCGCAGCAGGACTCTGCGTGTTGTAATGGTGCTCACACTGCTGTTGCCTGTTTGGGGACAGTTTTTGTTTGTACCGAGATATAATAATCTAAGTTTAATACTGTTTTGCATATGTGTTGGTGAATAAAGATATTAGGGGTTTTTATTTGTTTTTTATTACTTTCAGTGACCTTTAACACAATAAGTATGCAGAAGCTACACACAAAATAGTCTCTTAAGGTGGCCCATCCCGCTCAACTCCCCATACAAACGGGGAAAGAAGATCACGCACATATTACTTGTCAGAGATCCCAAATTTTGCTCAAAATAGCTTTATTTGATCGAACTAGATGTCTGATGACCGTTGGCATTGAAAATTTGTTAAGGTTCGAAAGTTCGGATTTTTCGCGCGTTTTATACAATAACTTTGGAGGTAGATTACGCAATGATAAAGTAAGAACATCTTAAAAAGATTAGTCACAGACAGCTTATTTAATCAAGATTTATAATCTACTAGCGGCCCGCTCCGGCTTCGCACGGGTATGAAATATATCTGAATGGCTCCCGCCGCCCCGTCCGGCCGGTACCGCCGCAAACGCTACGTCCCGCAATTTTTAAATCTGTAATATCTTCGCGAATATTTATTTAAATCATATGCTGTAATGGGCCATATAGATCTATATTAAATCAACAATGTATTAAGATATTTAATTGGATAAGGATTAATGCTGTATTGGTTAAAATCGCTTCGAAAATTAGCCATGATTTGTCGTAAAAAGTAAATGACAATAAAATGTTATTGTGGGATATCCATAAGAGATAGAAATATACCATCGCGGAGTTTACTGTAGACCTTTTCAATGTATACAATACTTAGTACATTATTTTGATAAATCTCGTAGGGTTCAGCCTGCGTTTGCAATGTAAGCGGAAAAAAAATATTTTTTTACGACATCACACTGGAAACCTCAAAAATAACAGTACTTCTCCACTATTTAAAGCATGTTATTATACATATAAGCCTTCCTCTTCAATCACTCTATCTATTAAAAAAACCGCATCAAAATCCGTTGCTTAGTTTTAAAGATTTAAGCATACATGGGGATATAGGGACAGAGAAAGCGACTTTGTTTTATACTATGTAGTGATAGTGATTTGACAAATCTCGTAGGGTTCAGCCTGCGTTTGCAATGCAGGCGGAAAAATGATTCTTTAAGCTATTGCATAGCTTCTATCGAGGGCCTTGAGCGCGGGGACCGAATTCAGAAATTCCGTAACGAAAAAAAAACCTCACGCTCCCCACTCCGACGACGATGCCGGTAGTGCTACTTCACACCAGGGGGAGCGGGGCCGGGGGCGGCGGCGGGAGCGGCGGCGGGGGCGGGCCGGCATAAGTTGATACAAAATGCTATGCAATAGCTTTACCGCGGCAGTCCCCGAGTGCCACACGTCTTTTTTTACGACATCACATTGGAAACCTCAAAAATAACAGTATTTCTCCACTATTTAATGGATGTTATTATACATATAAACCTTCCTCTTTAATCACTCTATCTATTAAAAAAACCGCATCAAAATCCGTTGCGTAGTTTTAAAGATTTAAGCGAACATGGGGATATAGGGACAGAGAAAGCGACTTTGTTTTATACTATGTAGTGATTTGGTTTTTGTTAGATTTTTGACTACAGCGGTCGTGGTTTGCTTTTAGCTACAAGTCGTTTAGTAACTAAAATGTTCGTAAATCTTACCAAATCATATACTATGCACATTGTCTTTTTTGTGGACATCTTGCATCTTCCTCATCACGGAGCCTGTCTTTTTCTTTGAAACAGAGAAGGTCCCAGAGCGCAAAAGCACGGTTTTGTACCGTGCCCGTTAGTTAGTTAGGCCCGCCGGGTTAGGCCACATTAACGAGTGTAGTAAATACGCTATTTTAGACTTAATTGTTGTGCAACTTAAGTTTTTATTATATCTCATGTTGCCAGAGTTGTTTTCAGTGAGAAATATCTGAAAAACAATGTAGTGTCATTATACCTACCTTAACGGTTTTTCAATGGACCCGTTTCTGTTTTGCTGCTTACAAAATATTTGATGTAACTACATTAACGGCTAATACCACGATATTTCGGTATAAAAGTCTGTTGAAGATGGACCACCGGCGGAACATAACTTTTCTATCTGAACACATCGCCCAGATTAAAATTGTCAAAGTTTCGGAGGGCTGACAATCTGCAGCAACGCAGGACTTAAAGTAACTAGATACTTTTGTACTAGAAGCAAAGAAGGTTTGAAATGACTGAGAGACTCGACAGACTGGTGGATCGCGTTATTCATTTTCACAATCAACTCCACAGACATTGTACTTGCTCCATTTCTGACCCTTCGAACGACTAAGAAATGCCTCATTGGACAGTGGCAGTATTTTGAATGAGAAATTCTAAATAACAAACAACTAAGGTCTAATACCCCTGTTTTCACCACCTCCAGCTACCTTAAACCCTTAATTCCGATGGTTAAGTCTCGGTTACATTGCATATTTATGAGGTGTAACCGAAAGAGAACTTTGGGATTTTTGTAACTGAAGGTGGTGGAACCGGGCTTTAGTCGGGTAGATTTTCCGCATACTCGGTCGGCGCATAGACCGACATCACCGTCAACGCTTTACTGTTATTCCGGGAGGTCACGACATGTTTGGTCACGATAAGGTAAATGGCTGAATCTGGGTTCACGTGTTAGAGACCAACCCTCTGATGCTAAATATGTCGGTCTGCCTGTTCCCAGTGGTTGCGTTATCTAGATTGGCTATATAAAATAGATGTTGGTATGCATCCGCTGATGAATACACAGATTTTCTAGAAACATTGATACCTATTAATTATGCAACAATAATCAGTCGGTTTTTTTATTAAATACTTAAATATACCTAAAGTTATATCTGTAACCTAAATCGCCTATAACTACGAAATGCAACCAAAAATTTGTTCAGTTTTTGTATTGCTAACAAAGTATGTACTGATACTTTCATGCTTCTTCATTTGCATCCATTTATCTTATCATTTATATTTTTTGTCACCATAACAAATTTTTCAGCCGCCTTATCTACGTAAGCAACCACTTGGAACAGGCAGACTAACACATTTAGCTTCAAAAGGTTGTTCTTTATCCAGTGAACCCAGTTTCAGCCATTTACGTTATCGTTACCATTTTTGTCGCGACCTCCTAGTCTATGTCTGTACACTGCACCTGCACAGTGGCTACATGCATACTTCCGGTGTCAATGAGTGTCACACTGGGGAAGGTCCGCTTGTTTCACAAGAGGGTGCCGTGCCGAGATCCTGTGGTACCCAAAAGAAGCATCAATCTGATAATGTTTAAAATCCTTACCGAAGTACATCATCCATGAAGATGTCGTCGGACCTCTGATGGGGACTTCTTTTACACAGGATACATATGATATGAACGTCATCATACGAGTAATTTAGCTAATCTTACTAATCGTACTAGCCAAATCGCAAAGTTAGACGAGGCAACCCAAGTTAACCAACTAAGTCTGACAATTCTTACAATATATGATTCCTTGTCTAGGAATCAACCTATTTTCGTTAATGTATGTTTCCTTTTTCTATACAAAATACCTTGCGGAAACGGTGTCTATTTCCGAACTTTTTTGACTAAATGTAGAAATCTAAAATCAACTGAAATTATTTGTGTATGCATATATGCTGTTTTTGCGTATATCTAAAAATCATATTACTTTCAGATTTGTAATGTGAAAGATCGACTTTTTTATTATTAGTTATTATTATTTCAATAAATTATGGAATCAAAATATATTAACAATCCATTAACACTTTGGAGTTCTATTTGGACTTGCTGAGGCGTTTCACTACATATTATTACATGTTTTTAAAGGTGCATTTGTATGGCGCGAGTAGTTGGCTAGTCCTAGCGCCTCGTTGGGAGCAATGGGAAGGAAAAGCACGCAAGATGTAGTTTTGTTTTAATTCCAATCAGAAAACTCTATTTGTTACAGCTTGTGGTGTAGAGGCTAGAGGACTTGCCTTTCATGCAAGAGGTTATAGGTTCAAAATCTCGCATCGGTCATATGCCACTTTCTTTTTGAGAGATGTTCATGGTTCGGAACCCATGTAAAACTGTAGGTCACCTTACCTTATTAGGTGGTAAGGTTAATCCCGCCTGGGTTGGTAACATCGCATTGGAAAAACTATGGTCGAAGTGGCAATGGAAAATTGTCCGTGTTTTCCATCCAGTTCAGTGTAGCCGTGCTTATGGGTAAAGGGAAGGTCCTGCCATGCCTTCCTTTATTCCTTCCGGAATTTGGTGGATTGGGCTAATATCATGACGGTAGTTGTGTGACATTAGCCATCCATGTCAGGTTCCATAAAAGACCTAACCTTACTTAAGTTGGAAGTTAGTAAGAATAAGAATAAGAATAAGAAACGTTTAGTATTGTATCTAAAAAAAATCATGTGACAAAAATTACAAGCTATGCACAAATAAGCTGATTAAAACTATAACATTTATACAATAGAAAAAATACCTTAATTAATATAAATAAAATTACGTAGCCTAAATTAAATGAACAAGCTGCAACAAAATGTCTAGACGCGGCATGTGACTAACATATATGTTAGTCGCTGATTTTAAGAATAGCCTATTTAAGTAGGTGACAGTAACTGGCAAACTATTTACAATTTCATAATAATAAATATAAAAATAATGTAAAAAGCAAATACTTTGTTTAGAGAAACGAAGACGAAATAACAATATTTTATATGAACACAAAACAAGAAACAAAAGAAGCACTTAAAATAATGTTTGAACTTAACAAATTACTAAAAAAAGGAATGAATACAAAATATGAGAGAGAAAACAAAACAAAAGTATCAGACAAAGAAAGCTAAAAAAAAACAAATAAACCAACATTTAAACAATAACAAGTGTAAAATGTTATACAATACAAAATTGCGAATCATGCACCCGACCCATATAAAGTTGTTTGCACACATAACGCAAAAAGTATTGCACTTTAAGCCACGAATTAATAATAAAAGTTTAATATAGTCATATTAGTTGCAGCGAAAACAATTTCAGGATTTTACAATTTATTTAAATACGATTTATATTTAAAAGCGCCATCTAACGGTGTAAAACTTCTAATCGGCAATTACAACGAAACCATTAAACCTGAAATTGTGAATATGTTTTCGCTGCAACTACTATGGCTATATTTAAAATTGTTGACGAATTCTTTGTGCAATACTTTTTGCGTTCTGTGTAAAAAAAAACATTGTATGGATCGGAACATCCATATTCAATTTTTCTTTTGTATATCAAGTAAATACAATTTAATCTTAGTTTTAAAACTTTTTAGATTACATTCTTTTAGCGGCGGTAGGATATTATTCCAGCACTTGGAGTCTGCATATAATAGTAACGTTTAGGTATTTAAATTATAGTCCCACATACGTTATTTTGCACCTGGCTGAGGGCACCACTGTCTTTTAAGAGTTACCACATGAAAAAAAAATCCCCCATTGATCGGGAAAATCTTTACAGCCTGCTGTAAGAAAAAAATTGGAGCAAATGAAAATTAATATTTTAGGTAAATAATATTATTCAAAATATAACTAAATTTGATCTTTCACCATTTTAATAAAAAATGGGAGTTGTAGAAGTCGGGTTACTTACTACCGCTAGTTTTGTTTTCTTGAATTCTATGAAGAAAATAAACCCCCAACGTAAATCCCGGAGTTTATAACTCTTTCAAAAGATATTTTTTGCCATCCAATTTAGATTAGACTTTATACAGTATTTTTTTATTTCGTTATACAAGGAGTTTTCGAGTACAACTCGCGATAGTATCAAACCACTACTACTACTACCCTTCCGGGAAAACGGTGTGAATGTATGTATGGCTAACATAAACCGCAAACATATCTTTACAAACTAATAATTACTTAACAAAAAAAATACCCTCAGCTTAACATGAATAAGCAGTGGGTAACTTGCTTTGTTATAATGGCAACACATCCCCGTACTGCGAAGATGACGGTTCAAGATGGCGACGGTTTAGTTCCGATTTTGGCCACGCGCAAAAACAGCTATGTGGCACTCTATCAATTCATGCTGTACGAAAACTGAAAAAAAAAAAAATTGTAATTTAAATTTTTTAAATTGACTTCATAGGTGAACTGAAAAGAGAGAAGCAAGTTGCATAGGTACACCATCAACGGCTTTGATAACAAAATATAAATCATAGATTACTTCTGACAATGATATCCATGAGAAAATCATATAAGTCTTAAATTTGTATTAAGTAGTTATGTGCGCGACAAATGGACGAATAACTCAATATCACGCCAACCGATTTCGATGATTATTTTTTTAATGGAAAGGACGTGTACAAATTAATAAGTGTGCTTCAGATTCACTAAAAATAAATAAATAAAAAATTACCATTTAAAATGTTTTTTTTTTTGTTTTTGTATTTAAATAGCACAGCGTATGTAAATTATTCAGATCAAAAGCATTGTGAAAATGTATTTCGTGAACATACTATTTGCTTTATAAAAGAAACGAAAATGAACACTGGGGCTTATCCCGTGGTAATCAAAAAACGTCCTTAATCCCGTAAGCGCTGCACAGGACATACCACGCGGGAATTACTGGATCGAACTTGTCCGTATTCATAAAGGGAGTCGGCGAATGGAATAAAAGTGAATTCCTCTCTGCTGTGGCGTTAAAAATTCAGCCTCGCCTCTGTGGCGGTCGGCAGTGCAATTACGAAGCACAAAATTGGGTGTAGGTTGCTGTACTTACAGCAATATGACAGCTTTTGCGATTACGAAATCGACGCATTCACAAATGGTGCGGCACTCAGCGCTACCCGCAGCAATTAGGTCAACTCCATACAATTTCCGTCGAATCGATATTACGAAACGGCAAAGAACTGTCAAATGCGGGGAGGTGAACGCCTATTTCGTCTGCTCGTCTAGTCAAGTACCTCAAAAGTAGACCTATTGTCGACACAGATTGGTCCGTGCTGGATGTAGGTGGATGAAAAACGGCTTCGTAATCGCGCTTTAGAAATGACGGGGGCGCACCTACACGTACCGCGGCACCATCCTCAAATTTTGCGTAATCGCACTGCGGGTCGCGCCGCCAGATGTGGGTTGGTTAGGTTTAAGATAATCCCGAGCATTATTTACGAGCGTAGCACCCAGACATTCTCATGTAATATTGACGGCGGCGGCGCGGCGCGGCTTGTAGCTTTGTGCCGCGAAGCGTTGGTCTAGGTAGTACACGCAAGGGACCTGCGCGCGATCCATCTTCACTATTCGAATTTCAAATTGAAATGCTTCTTTTTTTTTATGTGACTGGACATGGATGGCTAATACCACACCTTCTGTCATGGTATTAGCCCAACACACCACATGGGAACTAGGTGCCATGCCAGGACCTTACTTATATTGCACGGCTACATTGAACTGGATGGAAAACACGGACAATTTTCATTACCGCTTCGACCATCGTTCATCCAATGCGATGGTATCAACCCGGGCGGGATAAACCCTACCACCTAGTAAGTAAGGAAGGGGACCTACAGTTTAACGTGGAATCCGAACCACGGCCAGCCTCTCTCAACGGTCGTATGGTCACCCATCCAAGACCAGACCGGACCCAGCGTTGCTTAACTTCGGAGAGCGATCGCCGAAGTGTCGCGCCACTGGGCCATTGAGGCTGACAAATCCTCTTATGCCACCCGATTTGGAACGCTGTTTTGTTGTTGAAGCGACAAAAGTTGTTCGTGTTTTTTTTTTTATCCTACTTACCACGTAAAGAAATGGTTCTTATGGCACCTAGTTCTCTGCTGAATGCGAAGTGTTGACCTCATATGGTGAAAGTTGCGCGGATATGCTAAACCAGAGATTTGATCGAATAATGAGTCATGGCAGTGTTTGCACAGTTTTCTAACCTAAACCCCAGGTAAGCTAATCTAACCCAACCTGTCCTATTATTAATTAAGAATTGCCCGCACGCTATGCTCCCCATAAAAACGTAATTTACTACCAATCATTTGAAAACTACTATTCCACGGACATTTTAAAATTCACTGATTTTGTCTGGTCCCCGTGACACATACAAATATTAATAAAAAACCGGCCAAGTGCGAGTCGGACTCGCACACGAAAGGTTTCGTACCATCGTACAAGATTTAAAACAAAGAAATCACGTTTTTTAATT
Source organism: Incurvaria masculella (assembly GCA_946894095.1). Classification (NCBI taxonomy): domain Eukaryota; kingdom Metazoa; phylum Arthropoda; class Insecta; order Lepidoptera; family Incurvariidae; genus Incurvaria; species Incurvaria masculella. The sequence continues at coordinate 23,390,461 of OX335646.2, forward strand.
TAAAAAAATAATAATATTTTTTTAATTTTACCTATTACCTATATTATAGCGGCAAAATAAATACACACTCTGTGAAAATTGCAGCTACCTACCTACGGTTCATGAGATACAGCCCTGTGACAGACGGACAGACGGACGGACGGACGGACAGCGGAGGCTTAGTAATTGGGTTCCGTTTTCACCCTTTGGGGGCGGAACCCAAAAAACTTGCTTCATACACCATTCCATACCCAAAAATCATGCTCCATCAGAGGACAACTATTGCAGGTATAATCTTCCATGCTGTTTTGCCATAGACTGCAGAACAGTGGAGAAGAAAACTGCTTATTTATCACGACAGGTGGCGTCCAAGCGAGCTCACTTAAAAAATCTGTCAAAACTGTCAGATACCATACAAAATAAAACAGAATAGATTTGAAATAAGTCAATGATTTGAAACAATGATATATAAGTCAATGATTTGAAATGTTTTTTTACTCAACCTATGTAATTCATAAAGTCATTTCTGACTTAATTTTCTCCAAGTTATTCCGAATAATAAATTGTTCTTAATTATGTTAATCAAAAGAAGTCGTGGGAAAGAAAATATCACAAAAACATAACCTATAATATTTCGTTTCATCCTTTGTGCTGGTCAATGATAAATTAGTTTAAAAACAAACATAAACTCTTCTTTCCATTTAAACCTTATTCTAACTGAATCGTGGAGTACATCTTTCATCTAAAAACTCGTAAATTAAACTTGACAAGAATGACAGTTTGGACATTTTAAAGGTGAGGTCGCTCATGCGACATCTACAATAAGCTTTGAGTTATCTTCCCCACTAACAACAACAGAATGCGCTGGGTACCTATAACTTTTTAAATTTCGAGCGTCGCTTTTGATATACCCTTTTTTCGTTTCGAAAATTGCAAAACCGTGTAGATAATTTGGGCCTGCAACAGACCTCTCTTCGGCTTGTGAACATATTTCACAGTGAACAAAAGAAAATCGTAAAAATAATTGATGAATCGGAGTGTGAAATTGCCGAAAAGCTTTTTCGCGTGTCTGTGAGAGAGTTTTGTTTTACAAAAGACTAAGTCGAACCCCACATAGGACTGAGTAAGTAAAAGCAAGCACAATTTAATTTTCGTTATTGTGTATGTACATATTTTTTTTTTATGTGACTGGACATGGATGGCTAATACCACAAGTTCTGTCATGGTATTGGCCCAACACACCACATGGGAACTAGGTGCCATGCCAGGACCTTCCTTATATTGCACGGCTACATTGAACTGGATGGAAAACACGGACAATTTTCATTGCCGCTTCGACCATCGTTCATCCAATGCGATGGTACCAACCCGGGCGGGATAAACCCTACCACCTAGTAAGTAAGGAAGGGGGTGGAATCCGAACCACGGCCAGCCTCTCTCAACGGTCGAATGGCCACCCATCCAAGACCAGACCGGACCCAGCGTTGCTTAAATTCGGAGAGCGTTCGCCGAAGTGTCGCGCCACTGGGCCAATGAGGCTGACATATATATATTTATATAGGACGTCATTTGACGTTAGCATATTAGGGGTGAAAACATGTTGCATGTCTTTCAAGATAATAACGAATTAGACACTTGGTCAGTTTAGTGAGATGAGTACTCTAGAAATCATATTCACTGATATTCTTTAAAGTGCGCCTTACGCCCGTACGCTTGCCCCTCACATGATAGGTGCCCGATGGCGCCCATGGGCTTTCAAACTTCAGCTCGCATTCGTGATGCCTTTGAATTTATCGGTGACAATACTGTAAACAAGTATTCAATCAGACCAGCAGTTAAACTAATCAAAATATGTAATTTATCAATTTATGTACGTGCAAGGATTAGCTCTAGGCTGCTGGGCAGTGTACATAAATAAATAGATACGCAGCTGAACATTATCATATTCCCGCGTGACCCTCGTTAGCCTGTCAAAGGCCATGATGACGCCACGTAAATATTTATTAAAATGGAGGCTATTCAGTTATTTATCTGCGCGTTTCAAATTCCAGCTCATAAAGGTCCCCAGATCCATTTAATAATGGGCGATATCAATTTTACCGCGCGGATAGTGAGCCTAGGGCCTTTGACGCTTTGTTAACCGTTTGCCGCAGGTATTGCCGGTGTAAAGTGGTTTACCTGCGCAGGTATCTCATCCCATTAGCCTCGGTAGTTCGTCCAGTGGCACGACACGTCGGGCTATTGGGGTAGGGTTCTGTACACGAAGTCTGAGTTGTCACCTAAATTGACGTTACGTCAAACCAATCGACTGGCGTTTTCAAATGTATGGAGAAATTGAAGAGCGCGCGCAGTGGGCGTTAAGCGAACTAACATTTGCGAGTCCGAGCTTGATTTGACAGCTTGCTCAACGTTGCAGTACGTCGACGTTACCGTTTACGTCCACTCCGCATTTTCATACAAATCGGAAGTCCGCGTTAGACTTTGACAGCTTGAAGAAGTAAAACCACAAAATATCTAGTAAAAACTTGTATGGAGTTTGACGTTTTTACGGAACTTCGAAGTTACGTAAACGCCAATTTAGGTGAGAACGCAGACTGACCACTCTGGATGGGTGAACGTCGACCTGATCCGTGGTTCGGATTCTGTGTAGAACTGTGGGTCACTTCTGGTGGGTTTACCATGGTAAATCAATTTGGGCCGAATAACACGTCGTTTGACACTTTTAAGATTGCCGCGGTCGTTAGACATGTTTGAAAAATGTTACGGCTTTTCACGCGGCAGGAAGAGAACTCTCCTGTATCTCTTCCTGCCGCGTGAAAAGCCGTAACATTTTTCAAAGACGTCGTTTGACAGTTAGGATTGTACGAAATGCAACTAAACTAACTAAACTAAATGTCAGATTTGATCACTAACATTCCTGTTCAACGGTCGAGTTAATTAAGAGTAACCCCACTGGTTTGTACCATGAATAAAGATGGTTGAAACGACAATGAAGCATTGTCCGTGTTTGCCATCTAGTTTTGTGTAGCCGTGCATCTGAGTTCCCATGTAGTGTTGGGCTGATTTAATGTCAGTGGTATTAGATAGATATAAATGTGGTATTTACTAGCCTTCCGTATCCAACCTGACGATAAACTCCCGAAATACTTTCCGAAAATTCGCCCCTTTCCATTTTATGGGGATAATAATTTTTTTTGAGCACAGATTAAGTAAATAAGAGTTTTGAGGTTACTTACGTCCTTCAGAATATTTCCCTGAAAATATTTTCGTCGATGCCGACACAGCCTGTCAAGTTGTAACATTCCGTGGGTGGAGACGTGGGCGAAAGCTGATAACATTTTATTTAGAGGCAGAAATAAACCTAAATATTTGCGACTCAACATTTGTAAGCGTTAATTTATGAGTCCAGACAGGGGGCCCATTCAGGTAAGAGTGAGTTCTAGTTCCGGAGTGAGTTAACCTAAAAATAGCTGGGAAATCTATTATTATTTAAATAACGGAACCGTTATTTATACTACCAACGTATTTACGGGACAGACCAGATTTTTACCTAACTGTAATAATGTTCAGGAAGTGTGGAAACATTAACTATTTAAAAAAGGGAGTTGATATTAAGTGACGAATTCGAACTCACTCTTGCCCTGAATGGACCCCCTGTATTTTTCTAGTGAGCCTCCATGGCCAAATCGGAAACTATAGGATATAGCGTAAAACACTCAAAGGATTCATGAGGCCGATTTTTAAAAAATCAAATAATGCACTTTTTCTTTTCATAAAAATACAATATATTATTTGCTTGTATTTTTTTTGGATAATAAAATTTCCCAAAATGTTTGACTCCTTCATTTACATTGACGTTACCTATACAAAAAGACACAAACACATAATTCCCCGGTGGTAATCTACCAATCGCTCGTCCATAGAATATTACAACGACATTTGTACCGTTATGCATTCAGAATTTACTAATGACGGGAAATAGCATATTCACAAATTTCTATATTCCACACATTACGAATAAATCGGTGAAGAGTTAACATGCATGGCTTGATGGCACACTAGGTAGGTGAAGACACACTGCCCGCGAAAGGTTTGCTCACGGGTTCAAGTCCCCCTTGCACTATGCTTCTTTTCGTCAGCAACGTGACCATGATTCTTTCATGATTTTTTTTATTAAACATATATGTTATAATTGAATGCTCCAAGTTTAAGAGCAAGACCTAGATATGGTGTAAATCACAATTTTTTTTTTTTTTTTTTAATAAATTAGGCTAGCGGATAAGTCCCATGTCCAAGTCGGAATTTTCATTCGTAGTTCAAAATACCTAGCATATAAAACCGAATTTTTAAAAAAACCTTTTTTGTTTGTCAGGCTTGCCAATGTGTGGCGAAAATCTATGAAAAATAGGCAAATTTGTTTTCGAAAGTTAACGCATTGAACAATCCATACAATAACAGGAAATACCGTATGTTCTGGTGTGTTGTGCATGCTACTGTTAAATATATACACATAATAATAAAGGTAATCCGTACACATAGGTACTCAATACTTTACTCGCTGAGCGTCCGTGTGGTCTCCCCACAGGATTAAATTGGCCAGCAGGGATATACAATCCTTGGCTCTCATTGAGTTGGTTTGGAATTTCGTGACCTTTTATATTCGTATTTTATGGTACTTAATAAGAAAAAATATCAAACAAATGCATGCAATTGCAGGTAAATAAGTACATACAAAATCATGCAAAAGAATGGAAATTGTAATTACATTTTAAATATGCCAAGTTAATTAAATTGGCATAAAAATATCACGACGGAAAATTAAAATATAAACCCATCACAGTACCCATCTCTTTTCAACGCCTTCAATTATTATTTACTTGAACAAGGCGCCTACGGGCTTGTGATCTGATCACGTCTGTTACTGACTTCCACGTAACGATGCATCTAAACAAAAGGTGCATCAAACCTGGAACCGGCGGCGTGTTGTTAAACCATCAGCGAAACAACCGCGACGAACCGTCTAGAACGCCCGCAACTTTCCCACACAACTGCGAACGCTATAAAACCGGCACCTGCGCAGCCGCCGCACGCATAACGTACTCAGCAACGACACAGCAATGTCGGCAAAAATTACCTGCGCACTTGCGTTGCTTCTCATCACGATCGCTTCCAGCGAGAAGGATGTGAAGCCAAAGCATCGACTCAAGAACCAAGATCCGTTTGCACTTCTGGACCACCACATGGCTCTCGCTCTCTCGCACGACCACTCCTTGATCCCGCAGCTGGCGCATCAGTACTTCTGGCCGTGGACGGAGCTCGCCAAGGCGGTTGTCTCACTGGACGCCGAAGATGCACTCGAAGAGCCTCACGTGCACGCCAACTCCAACAAGTTTGAGATCAAGCTCGACGTAAGGAGGTTCAAGCCGGAGGAGATCAGAGTGAAGGTGAAGGAACGAACCGTCTTCGTCGAAGGCAAGCATATCATCAAAGATGAGATGTTGAACAAGAAGTACGTCGCCAACCACTTCCTTCAACGCTATGCCCTCCCGATCGGTTGCAACCCGGACGAAGTGACATCCGTGCTGAAGGCCAACGGAATTCTAACAATATCGGCGCCGAGACATAAGCCGCCACCGCCAGAGCCCGAACGGCTCGTTCCCATCTTGATCGAAGAGGTTGAAGAGGTGCCGGTGGTGGAGGACCCTCGCCCGATCCTCGTTCAGAAACGACCAGAAGACGAGAAAAAAGACGAAGTAAAACCGCTCGAAAAACGACCGGACTCCGAAGATCTGCCGATGGAGCAGCGACCGTCGAAGGAGAAAGCCTCGGAATCGTCCGAGGAAAACTCGGGCTCAACGGAGACCGAGAAGCTGTCTCCGGTGACGGACCCGGCACTCCTGGTGCCGGGTCCGTACGCGGGCAAGATACGCAAGAAGGAGCTGAAGAACGCTACTAAGGACCCGAAGAAAAACGAAACAAAGAAGCCGATTGAAAACAACGTGTTAGACTATGCCAATATGGAGCTGGAGTAATTTGAAACTAGGTTGATTTATGTTTAAGGTTAGGGAAAGGGACTGCTCCCTCCATGTGCAAGTGTGTTACGTACCGACACATCAAATTTTCTGTTACTTTTTTCTCCTTACTGTGGATTGTAGAAATGGCATATCTCCATCGTGGCTAATAGAAACACATTTCAAATGTCCGATTGTGATTCGTAAATTTTATTGACATCTGTGCCATTCGCCACAAAACAATGGTGGCTGTGATCGGTCTACCGAAACGGATCATCAATGCGATGCATTGCAAAAGGTGTCGGACGTCGTCGGTCCGTGCACGCATGCTGTGGGGCAGCGGGCCCGTCGAACGGGCCGAGTAACGGAGTCGACCGAGTAACGGTGCCACGTGCGGTGACCCCGATCGCGCGCCGCCGCCCGGCGAAAGAAAGACTGATGGAACAAAAATACAAGCAGGCTGCGAGCGGAGCTATAAAAGTACTAAAAGTATAAGCACAATTTCTTATTTTGAAACCGTAGTTCTAGGAATGTATTTTCGTGTTTATTTACTAACATATTGACCGAATTGATGAGTATGCTTAACTGTCCGATTCCAAACTAAGCTATTTATTGGCACAAACTTTAGTCATTAGTATTATTTATTTATTTTAATAATGATTGCTGAAGACCCAAGAATGTTTTCATTTATTCTAAATTTGCTTTGCAGGTCTTTTAAAATAAAATAAAAATATTTGGGGAGCCAATTAAAATAGGTACAGAGCAGCAGACTTTTCTTCGAAGTGAAGATAAATTTAATCAGATTCGTTTCACACAATAGAGCAGAAAAGCAGATCCCAGATAGGATTCCCTAATTCAGCCCGGCGCCTGCCGATATTTGAAAGGTTCTGATGTACGAGTATTGTATTTGAATAAAATGTTATTTATTGTGAGTGGTGTCTTTCGTTTGCTTTCCCTTTGCGCATGTTTGCAATCTTTACGCTTTGACAAAAGCAGCCGGGTTTGGAGAACTCCTTTGAGAATTTACTTTCTGGATCTGGAGAATACAGTATTATGTGTAGCTTTGAGCGTTCGCTGGGATCCGAGTGATATGTAAATCGGTTGATAAATTAATTTATTCGTGCAAACATTTCGGCTAAGAATCCAAGATAAAGTATTGAGGTTTTAAATATAATAATAGGTTTTTATCCTTAACCTATGAAATTGTAGATTTTATGATATACAGCATTTTCAGAATATATTATCAGTGGATCAGCGCGCAATTCGAAATTTAAATAGATATTATTCGAAAAATTGATTTCAAATTCAGTCATTTGTTTTTAGATAGTGTTTTGTTTTTGTGAAATAGTGGTAATGTTTGGCGCCATGGATAAACTGAAAATTCGTACAATTTTCGAATATGAGTTCCTACGTAGAAACGAAACATTAACGACGTGTACGGGCCTAACACTGCTTGCATTGCAATTGTTATTTGTTGGTTTAATCGTTTTAGGTCTGGAAATTTTGAGTTTATGAACGAGCCTCGCGGTCGGCTGGTAACCATTGTCGACAACGCCGAATTGAAGGCGATAGTGGAACAGGCTCCAACTCAATCTACCGCTGAGCTTGCTGCGGGCTTTGAAGTTAGTGTACAAAACAACATTGAAGTAATTACGTCAAATCGGAAATTAAAAAATCTAGATAAATGGGTGCCGCACGAACTAAGCGACCCACAGCGAGACCTACGCGTCGAAGCATGCATAGCACTACGGAATCGGCATAAAAACGTGGGAATTATAAATCGAATGAAAAGCGTCCGTCTCAGTGGGTGGACCCGGGTGTATCACCTAATCAGTGCGCTAAAAAAAAGGTTGTTCATAGGAAGATGATGGTCATTGTGCCGGAGTTGTACATCACAGCTTTTTTAAGTGGGAAAAAAATTCAACACCCGAGAGGATGTGCAAAACGATTTCGCTGACTTCATCGCCGACCATCCAGCAGACTTCTACAGTATAGGGATAACAAACTGCCATCAAAATGGCAAAATTGTATAGATTAAGAACTGAGCTTTGTTTAGCTAAACTTTTGATGTTTTACATTTTTTATACCAATCTCCAATTTCATAGGTAAAGACCAAATATGAATGAATTTCATTGCAAGTCCGTTGCCCACAAGATCGGGACAACCGTGTTGCGCCTGTTTGCATTTTACGGGGGAACGGCATAACGTATAATATGCAGATCGTATAATGTCATATTTTAACAAAATTTTAAAACCATGCACAACGTATAATCGGCAGATCGTATAATCTTATACGTAGTGCATGAAGAAGTCCAAAAAATTAAATTACTTATTTCTCCATGCATAACGTATAATAGTCACAACGTATAATGTTATGATCTTTATTTAACAAAAAAAGAAAACCATGCATATCATATAATCCTAAAATATTTCATACGATAAGCGCCCTTATCGATATAAGATTAAAGATTATACTCGCACGCGACTTTTCGACCGTCTCAATTAGCGTTGTAGCAAATTGTTACTCTTCAACAGATATCGATTCGTAGCAATTTCAGCCTTAAATGTATCGTTGTTAGGGCGCTTTATGCAGTGCTTCTTGGCATATTATACGTTCTGCATGGTTTTCTTTTTTTGTGAATTCATGTTAGGAATATTATACGTTGTGACTATTATACGTTCCGCATGATGCAAAGAGTTTATTTTATTTTTAAACTCATGCACAACGTATAACATTATACGTTGTGACTATTATACGTTATGCATGGTTTTAATTTTTTGGAAAAAAATAAGATTATACGTTGTGAATATTATACGTAGTGAATACGACTCCATTTTACGACGTTACAGGAAGACATGAAGTGGTAATAAAATATTAATATGCACCTTAGAATGTATTCACGCGGTGGAATGACATGTGATCAATCCATATAATGTAGGTTTTAAACCTTTCGAAGATGCCAATTACTATGTAGGTACTATGGTTTTTTCTAGTTATTAGTTACACCCACAATGTTATTAGAAGATAGGTTTTTTTTTACGTGACTGGACATGGATGGCTAATACCACAAGTTCTGTCATGGTATTAGCCCACCACATGGGAACTAGGTGCCATGCCAGAACATTCCTTATATTGCACGGCTACATTGAACTGGATGGAAAACACGGACAATTTTCATTGCCGCTTCGACCATCGTTCATCCAATGCGATGGTACCATCCCGGGCGGGATAAACCCTACCACCTAGTAAGTAAGGAAGGGGACCTACAGCTTAACGTGGAATCCAAACTCAGCCAGCCTTTCTCAACGGTCGAATGGTCACCCATCCAAGACCAGACCGGACCCAGCGTTGCTTAACTTCGGAGAGCGATCGCCGAAGTGTCGCGCCACTGGGCCACTGAGGCTGACAGTTTTCAGTTTTACGATTTGGATTATCGTTACGAAATAAATACCGAACAATAAAATGAATTTAACAATAACTCTGAGTACAAAAGCCTCAGCGGTAACGTTTTAAGATAGATTTATTTCTTGCCATGTTAGACATACACATGATATCTTGATTAGCTCCAACTCATCAAACATATTGCAAAATAATCCAGTGCTACTGGGGACTACTTTCCCATACATGGCAGGACAAAGTATTCCATTGGCCTCATAAGTGATTTGTACAAGAGATTTATGTCTTCGTCATAAACTAAATGAATGGGATTATTGTGTATGAATGTTAACACTTTTAACAATAAGCAAAATGTATTCTCAGATCGATATCTTGGAAGAGCCACGGTAAAAATATTACTCATGTTGTGTATGTGTGGCTAATACCACATCTACCCTCATGAAATTAGACCAACACACCTCATGGGAATTCCAAGACTGACTTTATATTGCACGACTATATTGAACTGGATGGAAAAGACGGAAAATCTTCTTCGACAATCGTTCCTTAAATGTAATGGTAACCAACCCGGGCGTCATTAACCCACTCACCTAGTAAGTAATGAGGGGATCTACAGTTTAACGTGGAATCCCAGCGAGGAAGGTAGGACGGGAATGGCACGTAATGATACGTAAACATTTAAATGTAAAATAAAATTCTATTTCTTTACTAGACACTATTATTTTTTTGTGTGTATTGCTTAAGCACTTCGTTTAAGGGCGCCTAGGTTTTTCTCAACTCTAGTTATTCTAAAATTGTTGAAGTTAAACTTTCAGGGAATCTGCAGAATCAATTTACAGAACTCACTAAAAGGTTTTGACAATATTTTTCAGTGGATTCTGCAGTTTAATATGAGATGGTTTAAGGGTAATATTTTTCTGAGACAATTTTTCACCCTTTGAAGTTCCCGACTTTTGTTTTTTTATATCAGTTAAAGGCGATTTATTTGTTATGTGTAATTTAGACAGAGGTTAAATATTATGACGGTCAGTTTGGTATTAGCTATCCATGTCCAGTTACTTAAAACAATGTAAAAAATATGTAGTCTCTCTTAGCTGTACCTTTTTTTACACCTCGCTAAAATGGGTAAAAAATATTCTTGACGGTAATTTTAAATGTCACAGTGAACACGTATTTGGTACACCTTTGCCATCTATCATGTTCTATATTCTCTTATAAGGGTATGACCTTTGCTCTGGAATATCTGGAGGCGAGATATTCCAGAGGTTCAGTGAGGGAGATAAGGATTTCTTTCAATTTATGTTACCAACATGAGCGTCGCAGAGTCTATATTTCTCGAAATACGTTACAGAATATGTTCTAGTGCTTCAGATGTATTTGTTGTTAAGTTTTTAGTAATATTTTGTGCTATATTCGAAACATATGCATTAGGCCCAAATGCTACAACCGCACGCTTGACTAGGTATGCACTCAGTTCAAAATCTCTACATTAGGACATGTGCCTGTTTCTAATGTCTATTAGGTTATTGTTTTTATGCTGTTCCCAGAAGCTAAGATACTTGAAATTCATTTGTTGTGCACAGAATGATGCCTTCATAAAACATTGTAAAAAAAGAAATATATTGTAAAAAGAAACATATTTTCTTACATGATCGTGTTTACTTATTTTTAAGTTCACATCATCACATGACCTATTGAACGGGTTCAAAAGATAGTAAATTCCGAACGCGGTATTTCCAACCGCCAGTTTGTCAGCACGCGCCTTTGTGTGCGACACGTATGAACAAGCAGCCTCTCAAAAGTCACTGATTCAAACTCGAAATTCCCAGTATATCAGTAATCACCCCAAGAAGTACGTAGAAAGGTGAAAAAATGAACAAAAATCTTCAAGCAATGTTTGTGATGGCGCTTTTGTTAAGCACCTCGTTAGCTGCACCAATAGAAGAGCACGGATCGAGGTCATACTTGGATTCGGCGCTTCAAGTCTTCCGACAGTGTCGCGGGAGGGTGTACGCTTTAGCCTCCTACGTGTCTGTGAATGTTTTGAACTTCAGTTCATCTGGAAACGGTGACGTTAAAATCGACATCGTCCAAGGCGAAAAGTCGGGAGCTCAATTTGGGTGCGCTTAGTAACCAGAAGGGTCTAAGGAAACTGTACGCGATGGTCTTGTAATCAACGAAGTGACGCACAAATTATGCATTATCGCCTGCAACTTTATATGCGTTAATGTTATTGATTTAAATATGTTACATACTTTATTACATTAATGCTTTGTGTATCGACTGTGTTCATAGAAAACATTAAATTATGGAATAAGGAAATGTGTTATTTAATTGTCTTTTTACGTTATTTTAAGATAAGCGCGGCTTATAACGAATGCCGTTTCCTCACAGAAGAAGTGCCCGACGAAGCCTATGAGCTTTTGACCTTGCAAACCATGCTCGCCAATCAGGTGCTACTTAAAACCATGTCGTAGTTGTAGACCCCAGGTTGTAGTTTTGGTGGAAATAGTGGAGATAATTTGGAGGAGAGTGCACTCCATAGCAGTTTCACTTGGTAAAGAAAATGCACAAAATGTAGGAAGGATTTAGAAAATCGGTTAATTCTCATTTTGAGATTATCGACAGTGAAAAGGTGCAATCTCTTCCTGTTCCGCGTTGAACTATGGGGGATAGAGGGATGGCGTTATGCAGCTCCGAAGAGCACTCTCCATGGTAGAGACAAACGAACACAGAGATCAATTCTGGGATACCTTAGGTCGTCGACGAGATCCATGGCACGGCGCTGTATCTAGTTTAAGGTGGCCCAACCCGGCGGGACTAACTCAATCGCGGGCACGGTACAAAACCGTGCTGTTGCGCTCTGGGATCTTCTCTGTTTCAAGGTAAAAGACAGGCTCCGTAATGAGGAAGATGCAACATGTCCACAAAAAAGACAATGTGCATAGTGTATGATTTGGTAAGATTTACGAAAATTTTAATTAGTTCATAGTTCATTTATTTGATAGATTTTTCTACACGTGGCAATTATTTTAATTAGCAATTTCAGAACGAGCATAATTATTTAAAATAGGTACAGTACATGGCACAAATGATTAACAATGAGAAGCAGTCAAATGAAAATAATAATAATAATAATGAAATATAGAAATAAATAGATTAAGTTTACGTTTTAAAAATAAAGTTCAGTCATAGTGCAGTTAGGATTGATGGAGCGGTATGGGATCATCTTCGAGAAATTCGTCTACACTGTAGTAGGCCTTATCAAGATGATTAGATAGATAGATTACAAAACGACTTATAGCTAAAAGTAAACCACGACCGCTGTAACAAAAATCTAACAAAAACTTAATTATAAATCTTGATTAAATACGCTATATCTGTTGACTAATCTTTTTAAGATGTTCTTACTTTATCATTGCGTAATCTACCTCCATATTTATTGCATAAAACGCGCGAAAATTCCGAACTTTCGGGCCTTATAACTTAGAAACCAAACACAATTTTACAATGCCAACGGTCATAAGACATCTAGTTCGATCAAATAAAGCTATTTTGAGCAACATTTTGGATCTCTGACAAGTAATATGTGCGTGATCTTCTTTCCCCGTTTGTATGGGGAGCTGAGTATGTTTGCATCCCATAGATGCAAACAAAACTGTACGTAAATCCTAATCTGCGCCTTCAAGAGAAGCAGTTTGTTGTTTGGATTCCACGATAAATTGTTGGTTGCCTTCTTTATACTTACTTACTAGGTTAGGCCCGGGTTAGTACCATCGCATTAAATGAACTGTGATAGAAGCGGCAATTTAAATTATCCGTTTTTTCCATTCAGTTCAATGTAGCCGTGCTTATAAAGGGTAGGTCCTGGCATGTTTCAGTTTCAGTTTCAGTTTTCAGTTTCTTTATTTCCTCCATTAGATGTATATTACACACTCGGATTCGTCATTTTTTTTTTCCTGTCGGTTCGATTACTTCTGGCGAAGAAGAGCCGACAAGAAACTTCGTCAGGTTCCTAATTCCTTCGGAAATGAGGTGTATTGGGCTAATATCATAACAGTAGTTTTGTGGTATTAGCCATCCATATCAGGTTGCATAAAAAACTAAATAACAACATCCAAAGTAAACCAATAATTAACCCTACCACCTAGTAGGGGAAGGGGACCTACAGTTTTACATGGATTCCGAACCATGGAGGAGTTCGCTTTCGTGACGAAATTCACTTATTTAACTCAGAATGAGTAAGAAAGTGGTGCATGAAGGGGGCGAGGATTTGAACCCATACCTCTGGTATGCTAGTCTAGTCCCCGCGCCACTAGGCTACGAGCCGTTATTAGATACCTACAGTCATGGACCGGTTAGGTTAAGGTTAAATATATAAGATGCACAACGCAGCGAAAACTATTTTTGAAGATACGTTCGCTGCTTAATTATTTTTGAAGACAACAGCAATTCAACAGCATTCACGAGTGTCCTGTATCCAAAAATAAAAAACACCTAAAAGTTGTAAAGATGTAAACGATTTCTCGTCTTCAAAGTATACTTACGAAGGTAAGGCGACTCACAAGTTTCCTAGGAAAATGAAATGCAGAGGTATTTTTAATTATCGTGGTCGATATTAGAAAAACTTGCGACATTTCATGCGGGAGGAGCAGTTTTTCTCTGACGGCCGAACTACGTCTGAATAAATCTTTGAACCTCCTGATAACTGATATAAAAGTCAGGGTTCCCAAAACCGAAAAAAGTTGCTAAAATGACGTGACAGTAAATTGTGATAATGTCGGCAAGATATTTGACTTATTAGTGACATTTGCGTTAATGGTGGCAGAGCTTATCGTAAAGAAAACAAAGTTTCCAAGTTGAAAGTGCAATGTGAGATAGCGCTTGAACTGAAACATATAAATAGAGCTTATACGAGCTGAGCAACAATGATTGTCACAATGTTTCCACGCGCAGTGGGACTTGTAGTTTTCCTGGCGGTAACGTCGATGGCGCAGTCCCAAGATATCTTCAGACAACAGGAAGAGTTCTGGAAAGCCGCAGATAATAAATCCCAAAAAATTGATCGAGAATTTGAGGAAGCATTCAGAACGTTTCCTTGGTTAGAACCATCGGAACTCAATGAATCTATCGAAGGCGATACTTACATATTAACTATGAAATTGCCAGGAGTAACAAAAACAGATATCAAAGTGAAAAGACGCAGGAATCTTATTTTTATAAGGGCAATACATGCACAACCAGATAATCCGGCCTCAAATATATCTTACCGCCGCATTCAAAAACTGCCTGAAGGGTATTGGACATCTAGACGATGGAATTTTTCAAAAGACAATGTTTTTAAATTGAAAATGATCAAACGATCCTCGAGACAACGGAATCCTGGACAAGGACTACTAATAACTACCAGTCAGAGACCTGCGACAGTTAAACCGAAGGGACAATTTGGAAAATCCACCGGAGAAAGTGAGACCCCTAGACCACCCTTTCAACAACCTTCGAAGAAAATGTATCCTTCCGATCTGATCGACACGCAGGGTAATACCACTATTCCCCAAACAAGTTACGTATCCGACTCTCATAAACGTACATCAGGTATCGAATTGATGGAAGACCATAATTCTCGTCGCATATGGAATGCATCACAGTCAAATTCACAATCTCAGTTCTATATAGATCAACATGGAAATCTAACCCCTCTGGCAAGTGGGGAAGATGCTAGCACGGTGATTGATGGCCTGAGAGTAAAAGTAAGAAGCCGCCATTTTGACTATCAATCAGTTTCCAGTTCCTTAGGCGGCTTTAATGGTGATAACAATGCTACTCAGCCATATAAAACCGGCAGTGCACATTTAACAGAAACATTGACGAATGGCACCAGTTTTGTTGCATAAAAACTCAAAAATATTTATATTTTTATAGCTGTGTTAAGTGACACGAGATTTTGCATAAATAATAAAAAAGGCAAAACATTATTTTATCTATGGAAGTATGTGCATTTTATACGTAGTTCTCACACACATACTCATACACTGACCAACCATCTTACATCTACTTACCCTCAACCTTATACAACCTCAGTAACACATGCACACCATTTTTAATATAATAACTCTTTATTTAAAACAGATTAAAGACACTGAAAGATTTTGTGTTTGTCCAAAACTAATTCGAGTGTTATATCTGTTGTGTATTAAGTTTAAGAGTGTTTGTAAAGAGTACCGTTTGAGCAATTTCAATGTTTGGTTTAATTGTTTGTTTTGACCTAAAATATATATAGTCAGTACCTAAAACTAAATGCCCCAATAGTTAAATCTGAATATACAGAGACCCGTAGGTATATTTTGTATATTAAGAAATAAATTGATGATTTTAGCGTGCTTGTTGTTATTTTCTCCTCGACTATTGAATTTAGATCTGCCAATTTCTCCTTGCTTTCTCCATGCCAGCTTCTAGGCGAGCAATTGTATCGAAACACTGCGAATTACATGAATATTCTTACAAATAGTTCTCTGTGTATCACATCCCTGTCGTAAACCACATTGCTTATTCTGTATCATTGGTTGTACAGCGGCATGCTGACAGGCAGGCGCACACGTTTTTATAGTCAAGGTCGTTTTCCACTCGTACGCCATTTATGTAGGCAGTTGTTTTTATGACTAATATAGCCACCCTAGCTCAATTCAGAAAGTGCAGGAACCTCGATGGTTGATTCCAAGCGATATTCCCAGGATTACTGCCCATAGGTACCTCCAGAACATTACAGCACTCAGCAGGTCTATATAGGGATCAGATTAAAAAATTACACCCGTAAAGAAGCATATTCAGATATATATTTAGTAAGCATACCCTCAAAAACACGCAGGCTACCACGACCGCAGTAGTTAAAAATCTAACAAAAACCAAATAGATTATAAATCTTGATTAAATAAGCCATGTCTGATGACTAATCCTTTTAAGATGTTCTTACTTTATCATTGCGTAATCCACCTCCAAAGTTATTGTATAAAACGCGCAAAAAATTCAAACTTTCGGACCTTATAATTTAGAAACCCAACACAATTCTACAATGCCAATGGTCATCAGGCATCTAGTTCGATCAAATAAAACTATTTTGAGCAAAATTTTGGATCTCTGACAAGAAATATGGGCGTGATCTTCTTTCCCCTTTTGTATGGGGAGATGAGCGGGATTTCATTGCCGCTTTAACCACATTTCATTTAGTGCTATGATACAACCCGGTCAGGTCAAACCCATCGTCCGTCTAGTTAGAAGTAGGAAGGTCATAATATTATTCTTTAATATTGTCTCAATCACCACGTTCATGAAGAAATTAGGTGCCATGCCAGGACCTTCTTTTTATGAGCACGGCTACACTGAAAACCCGGGACTCTGTAATGCAATCCAAAGACATCATCTGCTCCTGTACATTATATTCTTACCAAAGTGAGAGTCTAAAGAACTTTACTTATCAGTTTTGACGTAAATGCATCAACAAGGTTATATGGTCTGACAGTATCGCGTACTCTTTTATTTATTCAAACATTCAAGTTGGCATTATCAGAGTGAATGGTTCTCCGTTATATTTACAAGTTCGTTTCTTTTAACACGACTGCGCCAGAAGTAGGGTTATTTTCCAATACTTTCTGGAAAGTGGCGAAATATTTGAAATTACTTCTTCTTCAAAATATTTAAAAGTGCTTCAGGGACAAAAGAATTTGTTCTAACGGTTCAAAACCAGCTTTGGTGTAAGAGCCTTCCCCAAAGGTCAATTGAAGGACACTTGATCACTCTAAATCGACAAAGATCACACAATTGAGCACCTAATATTATTAAACAATAACATGTACTTGGATTTACCACGAATTAAGAGATGCTGCTTCTGCCTACCCCTGAGACATGGCCTCCTCACTGTTGCTTACGTCAACATCGTAAGTACTAATAACATCACGATATCATAGTAGGTAGTAATTTTTTTTTTTAAAACAAGAGAATATTTGGTGACTTGAAATTTGAAATGGAATTGTTTGAAATTTCTTCAGGATGCCATAGCTTGTCCCCTTTAAGCACACGGAAATATAAAAGATGCGAGGAATCAAATATTTATTACCTTCGCAAACAAAACTGAAGTGGATGGAGTACATGAGTCGAAGAATTGATTAAGTAAGAAAAAACTTGTTTTGGGGTTTGGGTGTGTCAAATACAGATAAGTGTTGGAGAGATAACCATGAAACCCAAGGAAGAGAGAGGAAATAAAAGACATTATGATGGATCGAATGTGATATGTATGTATAATCGACCGTCAAGCAAGGACACATTAATTGAAGAAAGAACCCTGCAAAAAGAACTATCTTATGAATATACGGCCAGGATGGACACGAACCAACAAAACATTCCATTCGCTGGTATTTCTTCTACCAAATTCGCCACCGGCTGTGTACCTATAATTTAGAATTCTCCTAAAATCCCTCCTCCTCCCTCAATCAATGCCTCCTACTAACACAATGTTAAATATTATATTTATACAATTATTTAACGCTTTAAGTTGCGGATAATTTATTTATGAAAATATAACTCAGTGCAGCCAAAACCCTTGGCTGTACTGAGAGACCAAAGGTACCCAGAAAAGTAATATTTTAATGTTTACCTTTACCATGACGTCCGTATTATGCGTTATTTTTTATAAATTGTTTTCATTTAGTAGCAATTGCTATTATTTTCGGTTGTTGTTTGGAGAATACATAAAAGTTTCATAAATTTATTTGGGTATTTTGCAGTCTGTAAGAGATATAATGGCTTTGAATACTTACTTTTGGTTTCATTGATAACGATATCTTGTAACCTTTCATTTCAATTTCAATAGAGATATATGCAATTTATTTTATTATTCTTTTTAGAAGCAATTATACAATCTGCAAGGAGGTTCTCATCTGAAAAACATGTGCTCGTTGAACTCTGCTTAATATCAAAGAGGAAAACAGTTTTCGGTTCTCACCATATCTTTATTGATCTGCAGGTAAACTATTTACAGAATTTCAAAGAAGTAATAACAATAATTTTCCATAGTTCCATAGATTATATAGATCAATTCATGAAATGAAGGCTTTAAAGGTTGAAAAAAAAACATTATATGCTATATAGTATGGTATGTAAGCTAGTAATATTTTGCTTCTTAAAATATTTGGAAATAACTCCTGTAACTTGAAAAGAAATGTTAAGAGTGTATACTTTCACAGTTTCAGTATGAACAGTGGAGAAGAACATTTTATTAACAACACTTATGTAAATGAATTACACAGAATCTTGTATAATAATACAGAATCTTGTATAACAGCGGAGGATGACAATTTGGTAAGAATGTATGTGAAGTGTGCGCAGAGAGCAGCAGTGGAGGAGATTTTTTTATTAATAACACTTATGTAAATGAATTACACAGAATCTTGTTTAATCCAATCACAGCGAAGGACGACAATTTGGTAAGAATTTAAGTGGAGTGTGCGCACAGAGCAGTAGTGGAGGAGATTTTTTTATTAACAACACTTATGTAAATGAATTACACAGAATCTTGTATAATAATACAGAATCTTGTATAAAAGCGGAGGATGACAATTTGGTAAGAATGTATGTAAAGTGTGCGCAGAGAGCAGCAGTGGAGGAGATTTTTTTATTAATAACACTTATGTAAATGAATTACACTGAATCTTGTTTAATCCAATCACAGCGAAGGACGACAATTTGGTAAGAATTTAAGTGGAGTGTGCGCACAGAGCAGTAGTGGAGGAGATTTTTTTATTAACAACACTTATGTAAATGAATTACACAGAATCTTGTATAATCTAATCACAGTGGAGGACGACAATTTGGTAGGAATGTTCTGTGCAGCAGTAGCAGAGGAAAACATTTTTACTAACAACACTTATGTAAATGAATTACACAGAATCTTGTTTAATCCAATCACAGCGAAGGACGACAATTTGGTAAGAATTTAAGTGGAGTGTGCGCACAGAGCAGTAGTGAAGGAGATTTTTTTATTAACAACACTTATGTAAATGAATTACACAGAATCTTGTATAATCTAATCACAGTGGAGGACGACAATTTGGTAGGAATGTTCTGTGCAGCAGTAGCAGAGGAAAACATTTTGACTAACAACACTTATGTAAATGAATTACACAGAATCTTGTATAATCCAATCAATCACAGCGAAGCACGACAATTTGGTAAGAATTTAAGTGAAGTGTGCACACAGAACATCAGCGGAGGAGATCATTTTTATTAACAACACTTATGTGAATGAATTACACAGAATCTTGTATAATCTAATCACAGTGGAGGACGACAATTTGGTAGGAGTGTTCTGTGCAGCAGTAGCGGAGGAAAAAATTTTTACTAACAACATTTATGTAAATGAATTACACGGAATCTTGTATAATCCAAGCACAGCGGATGGCAGCAATTTGGTAAGAATTTATGTGGAGTGTGCACACAGAACAGCAGCGGAAGAGATTTTTTTTGAAATAAAGTATTGACAAACAGGTAAGATTAGAACTGCAGCGCAATATAACGTTTCATTAATAATTTTGTAGACACAAAATTAGTCAGCGACGGCAGATGTAAAACTTCAAACAACTTCAATGGAGGAGGCATGTAACATTTACTGTACATTACTGTATATTTCATGTATTTAGGACTGTGTGCCTCAATAAAACATTTTATTATTATTATTATTTGTATTTCTTTATTGACACATTTTAAAAATTATTTTTACATACATTATTATTATTATTAGAGAGCAGTGTATGAGGATATTTTAGTAAGAACAACCGTTGAAGAATCGTGGAACCAAAATTAACCAACAGTAGTAGGTAGTCCTGAGCTTTGTTTTGAACAATATCTAATAAGGCTTCCTGCATAGTGTTAAGTAACTTGGTGTAGTTCGACTTTGCAAAGCATCCGTGCTTCGTCGAACTACACCGACCTCCGTGACCAGAAACTTCAATAAATGAAATACGGAACTAAAATACACAAAAAATATAAAGTGTTTACTAAAAATGTCATTAATTGTGAATTTATTGTTTTCGTTTGTAGCTATATACGCTGTCGGTGATAGGCTACGCTGCGCACGAGATACGCTCTCAGCCCGGTGCGCGCGCGCAGCTCCTTCTGCGCGGGAACGTGTTCAACGCCGGCGGCGTGCTGCTTCTCGTATTCTACAGCATTGACGCACTGCTATACGTCATTCTACTGCTGGGAGCGCATAGGGTAAGTATCGGTTAGGTTAAGGTGGGTTCGCCTAGCAGAAGTAAGTGTATACCAGCTAAGCTATCGACTAAGGATACAATTTGAAGTGTTAAAAAATAACAGTTTTAAAAAACCGCCAACAGATTTCGATGATTCTTTTTTTAAGTGGAAAGGACATGTCGCCGACTCAAAATATGAGAATAATTGTAACTACAAAAATGGTAATATTTTTGTTACTTTTTCTTTGAAGTCGGTTTTTTTTCCGTTATTTTTTTGGTATGCAAAAGTGGTTACACGGCCCCGATACAAGCGAGTTTCGGTATCCACTACCGTCCTTCCGTGCTCGCTGTCTGTAGCAATCGATTGCTGGTTGCAGAGGAGCAGCGCGCTGCTGCAAGTGTTCTTGCTGTACGGCGCCGGCAGCACGGTGGTCGCGCTGCTCGCCAACATGTGCCTCATGCAGCGGGTGCGCGCCGACGAATTCCTGCTCCTCTTCTGCGGCACCGGTCAGCATCACGACATTTCATTCCTCCTTAAGGCGCTAGGACTAGTCAACTACTCGCGCCATAAAAATGCACCTTTAAACAAATGTAATAATATGTAGTGAAACGCCTCAGCAAGTCCTAATATAACTCCAGACTGATATGGATTGTTAATATGTTTTGAGTACATCATTTATTTAAATAATAATAATCAAAACGTAGATTTTTCACTTTAGAAATCTGAAAGTAATATGATTTCAAGATATAAGCAAAAACAGCATATATGCATAAACAAATAATTCCATTTGCGTTTAGATTTCTACATTTATTCAAAAAAGTTCGAAAATGGATACGGCTTCCGCAATGTAATTTGTATAGAAATAGGAAACATACATTAACGAAAATAGGTTGATTCCTAGACAAGGAATCATATATTGTAAGTATGACACATCTAATCGTCAGTCTAGTTAGTTAACTTGGGGTGCCTCGTTTAACTTTGCGATTTGCGATTACGATTATTGGGACTTAACTCGCCGGGTAAACAGGCAAGCATGATATCTGACGTAGGTACGTTCGTACCAAGCTATATGTCAAACGACGTGTTATTCGGCCAACTGAACTGAAAGAGACCACTTCCAACTAAACGTCAGATTTAATCACTCACCTGCCTGTTCACCCGGCGAGTTAATTTACCATAGTAACCCGTCATGTTGTACATAAGTGAAATTTGGGAGTACATTCCAGATTTTACCGTCCCTGCATATAGAATCAGATGATGCTTATTATCAGGGTGTCTACATGAATGGTCGAGGGTGCATTCTCTAACAAAAACAATAACATCGACGGTGCTTCAAATGCTGTCTTAGATTATGTTGTTTCAACGTGGTATCAGGTGGACTGCATGTTTTCTTAGATGTTTTTTGTGGTCCACGTAGCCTAGCGTTGCTGTCTCTTGCATGACAGACAACGCGAATCCCTCTATAGTTCCGACGAACCAAAGCGCGCATGCTAGGTCTGTGGGGCGAACCTAGGTATATGCAAAACTGTGGGGTTCTTATTAGTTGGTAGTTGATATCATCGCGCATCGCATAGAGGTAAGTTTGTTTCCATTCAGTTCAATGCAGCCGTGTTCATGTAAAAGGAAGGTCCTGGCATGGCACAGAAGTCATTCCGGGACTCGTTTTTCCGGTTTGGTAACCTTGCATGATTTATTTCATGTTTGAATAGCAACTGGAATAAATTAAGGTGTGCAGGTCCCCTAATCATTTTATTGATGCCAAATTGTACGAACTCAAATGAGATGTGTTGATAAGCACAAACGGATGAGATGTGTTGATCTTATATCATAATAATCACAAAATGTATCAGATCTTTCTCGCAAATTTAGAACTTCGTAGTTAAGACTGAGCGACCCTACAAACCGTCTGCGGCTCAGGGACTACCTCAGACCAAAAAAGGTAGGAGATTTCCCATCTAGCGCGTCTTCTATGAGACTGCGCCAGACTAGGCGCAAAGGGCTATAAATATGTGCAACTATAAATATCGGTCGCCAAAGATGCGGGGCTGCGTACCGCCCCTCCGCGCCCCCCGTGGCGCGGGGGTTGCTTCGCGGAAAGCAGCCGCGGTCGCATCAGTCGGTTCGGAGGCCTCGCGCAAGCGCATGTTAATACACGATCCATAAGTATCCACAAAACAGTATTTTATTTAATAGTCCCAGTCACTGAGTCCCATAATAGCACGAATCGGTGCAAATGGTGACCCCGACGTGATTCATAATAGTGAAGTTAAGTGTGGACACAGTGTTTTAGTGACTTTTAATACGTAAAAAGGACTTGGTTTTGTGTTATGGCGAACAACGGGGAACGCGCAATACTTCTCGAGCAGGTTGAAGCAGGCAGTCTGGCTGCATTGTCAGTGTCCAGTCGGATACCAGAGTTTTGGCGGCAACAGCCAAAGCTGTGGTTCGTGCAGTTTGAGGCGATTACCGCCTCGCAGAGGTTGAGCGACGAGCAACGGTGGCAAGGTGTGATTGCCAAACTCCAACTCCCCGACCTGCAGCAAGTGAGTGATCTGCTTACCGCACCCCCGGCTGAGCGGAAATATGAGGCGTTGAAGGCACGTTTCATATCGGTGAATGCAGATTCGGAACTTCGGCAGTTTCAAAAACTGCTTGGAGAGATGCAGTTGGGTGACCAAAAGCCCTCACAGCTCCTGCGTCGCATGCGTGACCTTGCCGGTACGAAAGTAAGTGACGACGCCCTCAAGTTCCTGTGGGCGGGGCACCTACCGACAGCCGTGCGCACCGTCCTCGCGGTCAGTGACAAGGATCGGTTAGAAGACTTGGCGGCGATAGCAGATAGCGTGCTTGAGTCGACCAGGCACAACGCACGAGCACAGGAGCTCGCGCCTCTTTCCAGCACAGCACCATTGCAAGTCATGCAGTCTGCCATCACTGAATTAACGGCACAGCTAGCTCGTGTCTCGGCAGAGATAGCGTCAATGCGAGACACGCGTTACAGTCCACGCCCGCATCGCAACCGCTCACGGACACCTGTACGCAGATCTCACTCTCGTTCGCGGACTCCTGCACCTGAGCGACCGGCGGACTGGCTATGTTGGTTCCACTACAGGTTCCACGGGAAGGCCAACAGGTGCGAGCAACCGTGCGCCTGGAAGGACCAGTCGGGAACCGCCCAGTCGGGAAACTAGTCGCGGTGCAGCCTGAGGCGGAGGCATGCACAATGGAAAGATCCAAACGCCTCAACATCACGGACAGAAACTCGGGCATAAGCTTTTTGGTGGATTCCGGAGCTGACATTTCGGTGTTACGAGGAAGCAGAGGCCCGCCGACCGACTACACCCTATACGCAGCCAATGGAACGATAATAAACACGTATGGCGAAAAAACTATGACTCTGGATCTCGGCCTGCGCAGAAATTACATGTGGAAGTTTACTGTGGCGGACGTGCGAACACCCATATTAGGCGCCGATTTTTTAAGCATACCACAACTTACTGGTGGATCTAAGAAATCGACGACTTATCGACGGGACGACGGAACTTCACGTCAAAGCGGCCTTAGTTACATCAAACCAACCGACGATCAAGACAGTTTGCTCCAGTGATCCGTTTGCCGACATTCTTGCTTCCTTTCCGAATGTAACAAAGCAAACCGCTTTCGGGAAGGAGGCCATAAAACATAGTGTCGAGCATTACATCGAGACAACAGGACCCCCAGTACACAGTCGCCCTCACCCCTTAGCGCCGGATAAATATAAAAAAGTGAAGACGGAACTTGAAGCAATGCTCGAATTAGGAATTATACGACCCAGCAAGAGCCCGTGGTCATCGCCTTTGCATGTCGTTGATAAAAAAAATGGGGACATTAGAATAGTAGGCGACTATAGGTTGCTAAATGCGAAAACTATCCTAGACGCCTACCCAACGCCCCGGCTTCTCGATTTCACTTATCTGCTGCACAAGAAAAGGATTTTCTCGAAGATTGATTTAACCAAGGCGTACCACCAGATACCTATTCGTGAACAAGACATCCCAAAGACCGCTATAACCACCCCGTTCGGATTATTCGAGTATACACGCATGTGTTTCGGCCTTAAAAATGCAGGCATGTCGTTCTGCAGATTTATTAATTCTGTTCTACAAGGCTTGGACTTTGTCTTTTCATATGTGGACGATATTTTAGTTGCATCCGAGGATGAAGATACACACAAAGAACAAATAAGGGAAGTGTTAAGACGCCTTGATGCATACGGAATAACAATAAATACGCAGAAGTCCGAGTTCAATAAAACTCGATTGTCATTCCTCGGTTACGACGTTTCATCGGAAGGCATCGCTCCGCTACCTGAAAGGGTCGAAGTGTTGAGCAATTACAAAAAACCCGCCACTGTACTCGAACTGCGTCGCTTCCTGGGAACCATAAATTTTTATAGAGAATGCCTACCAGATGTTGCAGCCCATCAAGGGCCACTAAATAAATATTTGGTGAGTTCGAAAAGGCGAGACAAAACGCCCATACAATGGACACCAGAGGCGGATGTCGCATTCGAAAAATGCAAGGAAGCAATTAAGAATGCGTGCATGTTGGCACACCCTGCGATAGATGCGCAGCTAAGTATCATGACCGATGCGAGTAACGGTCAGATCGGAGCTGTACTAAATCAACTAACAGCGGAAAAGGGGCAACAGCCATTAGGTTTTTTTAGCAAGACGCTCAATGCTACGCAGCAAAAATATACAACTTACGACCGAGAACTATTAGCTATTTATATGGCCGTCAAGCACTTTCGGAGACTCATTGAAGGACGCGACGTAAAGGTCTATTGCGATCACAAGCCTTTAACGTTCGCTTTCAAAAAGAACGCTACTCAAAATGACACTCCGAGAAGAATCCGACAGTTGGACTTTATAGCACAGTTTGTGTCGGCGATAGAGCACGTTTCGGGCGAAAGTAACCCTGTCGCAGATTTTCTTTCACGCATTGAAGAAGTAGCATGTGCTAGCCCAATCGACTACGAATTATTAGCCAAGGCGCAGCAGGAAGACGATGAGTTGAGAAACCTCCTTTTACGGGAGACCTCGACTCTGCAACTAGTGAAAGTCCCAGCGCTAAATTTAAATATATATTGTGACGTCATGGATAGAAAGACTAGGCCATACCTCACCAAAGATTTTCGTCGTCAAGCATTCATGACCATACATGGCTTAGCTCACCCGGGCGTGAGAGGAACCCGCCGACTGGTTAGAGAAAGATTTTTTTTGGCCTGGAATGTTAAACGATGTCAAGACATGGACCGAGACGTGTATACCATGCCAGAAATCTAAGGTATCACGACACACTAAATCGCCACTTGGACAATATGAACCATGCGAACGGTTCCAACATCTTAATGTGGATATGGTCGGTCCACTCGTGTCATCAAGAGGTTACAGGTATGCAGTTACAATGGAAGACCGAACCACAAATTGGCCTGAAGCGGTGCCGGTCAATGACATGTCGGCTGAAACTGTTGCGAGAGTCGTTTACGAACATTGGATTGTTCGATTCGGCTGTCCTCTACGCATAACCACTGATCAAGGCCGAAATTTCGAGGCTGAAATATTTCAGAGCTTGGCAAAACACATGGGTATCAAAAAGTTGAGGACAACCAGCTACCATCCTCAGTCCAATGGGCTCATAGAAAACTTTCATCGCACTATGAAGGCAGCCCTCATGGCGCGCGGAGATAGTGAGAACTGGGTAGAAGAATTGCCGTCAGTCCTCTACGGACTTCGAGCTGCTCTTCGAGACGACACCGGTGTTAGTGCAGCCCAAATGGTCTATGGGACATCCCTCAAGCTACCTGGAGAGTTCTTCGAACACACAGCGCAACCTAATCTAGGGGACGAAGGCTATGTGGAAAACCTACGGGAACACATCGGCAGAGTGTCCTCAATACCTAGACGCGAAGCCAGACAGTCGACGGTATTCGTACACCCGGAACTCGAGAGGTGCACGCACGTGTTCGTCAGGTGCGACCGCGTGACCAAGCCTCTCACGCCTCCTTATGAAGGACCTTACCCGGTGTTAAAGCGTAAGGAAAAATATTTCATCGTGAAGTTTCCAAATAGGGAAGTGGCCATCTCAATCGATAGGCTAAAACCTGCCTTCATGCCGAACACTGAAAAAGTCTTATCTCGCACGGCACAGACAGACATTCCCGAGTCAACCACAAAACGCGCCAGTGTACCTACCCCTAAAGTGAGTGAAAGTGACGATAAACCTTATCACGTTTCTAAATTTGGTAGGAAGTGCAAACAGACAGTTCGTTTCGTGGACCAATAACTTTCGTTTTTCACATCCCAAAACTGTGCACGGTCCCGAGCAGACTCAAGATTTTTTGTGAAGTGAAACAAGTGTTCCTTTGTAACGAAACAATACAGTGGTCAACTGACAATATTGCTCGTGGCTTAAGGATGTAAACCCGAACATTTACTTCTTATCTATATGATTTTATTGTAAAAAGAAACATTGTGCGACAGCTTATATTGTATAACAGAGAGATATCATTGTAATTTTTGTTAAAGTATTAGCGTAGGCAAAAGTTAGTAAGTTGGTCAAGATACCAAACAGAAGTCGCGCAACAAAAGAAAGGGTCCAGGGTAGACGTCGTGCTCAAAGCAGGTAGTCTGTCTGACCGCAACCAGAACGTTTTAATAAGGAGACGTGTATCGACGTTATGCTTTTGCAATGTTAATTTTAACAAGTACTTATGTAATTTGGTAGCGGTAAGCGATAGACTAATTGTTAAAAGAATTGGGATATATAGGTTAGAGAATGTAGATGTATGATAAAAGAAAAGCTAGCATTCAACATTGATTTACACTTTTTACACACATTTTGTATTAGTTAGTTTTAATGTGTTCTAACCATTTTATTGGATTTAAGTACTTTGGATTTAAGTATTTGTTTTATGTTTTATGTGTGCACGTGTTTTTATCTGATACTGCTTGGTTACTTTTGACCTATTATTGTAACTATCTTCTTATAATTGTATAGTATATTAGTAACTTCTTTTCTTGTACGTGAATGACAAGTTGTTTGTTTGTAATAGATATTTGTATTGTGTCGTAGGTATAATTTTACGTGTTAGTGATAATTACTTGCATTCAGATTTTTTGTTAAGGGGGGAATGGTTGCGCCGGACTAGGCGCAAAGGGCTATAAATATGTGCAACTATAAATATCGGTCGCCAAAGATGCGGGGCTGCGTACCGCCCCTCCGCGCCCCCCGTGGCGCGGGGGTTGCTTCGCGGAAAGCAGCCGCGGTCGCATCAGTCGGTTCGGAGGCCTCGCGCAAGCGCATGTTAATACACGATCCATAAGTATCCACAAAACAGTATTTTATTTAATAGTCCCAGTCACTGAGTCCCATAATAGCACGAATCGGTGCAAGACTCACAAATTAGGCGTATTGGAGGAGGGTTTGTGTGGGTGGGGAACTGACTTGACGGCGCGTGGCCGGCTTCCCATAGGAGTATAAGCACTATTTATCAATGCGGAAGCGTTGGGAGTAACCACCACATGACAATTCTCCCTTCTTTTCCCTTCTGTGATCGCTGTTAATGAAAGACAATATGAGATCAATATAAATCCCAATATTTTACTAGGTAGAAAGTGGCTCCACAAAACTGCCTACTTATAACAGTTACTGGTGTACGATGCCGTCATGCCGTACATCATAAATGATTAAACGCGTGTTTCGTTGGCACTCCAGGGGGGCCTTTGATAAATTTCAGTGCTGTACAAAATATGAAATATTTTCTACCTTGGGCGTGTAGGAAAACCGATCTGAAATTTGAAAATTTGTTTTGGTATCTCATGAACCGTATTAGGTAGGCAGCTAAAATTTAGGCAACCGCTATAACAAAAAATAGGTAAAATAAAAACAAAAAGATTTAAACGGGGCCCCATACAAAAACGTGATTTAGTTTTTTTTTTATGCAACCTGACATGGATGGCTAATACCACACAACTACCGTTATGATATTAGCCCAATACACCACATTCCCGAAGGATTTGGTGCCATGCCAGGACCTTCCCTTTATGAGTACGGCTACATTTAACTGGATGGAAAACACGGACAATTTTTCATTGCCGCTTCGACCATCTTTTCATCTAATGCGATGGTACCAACCCGGGCGGGCTTAAACCCTACCACCTAGTAGGGGCAGGGGACCTACAGTTTTACATGGATTCCGAACCATGAAGCAGCTCGCATTCGCGACGAAATGCACTTATCGAACTCGGAAAGAGAAAGACAGTGGTGCATGTCGGTATTGAACCCAGGCCTCTGGTACGCTAGGCCAGTCCCCGCGCCACTAGGCTACGAGCCGCTCAAATGTTGTGTTTTGTTGTTGTTGTGTTTAATCTTGTACGATGGTACGGAACCCTTCTTGTGCGTGTCCGAATCGCACATGGCCGGTTTTATTGTCCTGTTGCACACCCTGCGGACCTGTTCGACTGTTGTTTCGCCTGAAGCCGAACTGGTGATCTTATTGTCAATCAAGACGGCTAGGATTCGGTGAAAAAGAATTTTATCGAATAACTTTGATAGGACTTGTAACAAGCTGATTGGTTGTTACAACAGTTTTAGGTATCATGATGATCTGAGATACTTTATTCAAGTTGGGAAAGTGTTGTACCCTTAGGATGATGTTAAACAGCTTTGTTTTGGCAGACAATGTGTTTTTTAAGGAAAGTATTTCAATATCTCGTAAGTAATTACATAGACCAATTGGTTATTGATTTCAATGTAATATCCTATAGGCGTTTCTAAAAAAAAGGTGTCGTCAGACAGACAGACGGACAACGAAGTGATCCTATAAGAGTACTTTTTTCTTTTGAGGAAACCCTAAAAAATATAAAGCTGTTGTCATTAAATTACCCTAATAGACCACACGGAAACTAGGTGTCATTTCGGAACCATGCTTATGTATATTACTCGGCTACATTCAACTGGACAAAAAATTTGTAAAATTTTCATCGTCGCATCCTTCTTTCATTCAATGCGATGGTAACAACCCGGTCAGGATTTACCCTACCACCTAGTAAGTAAGGAACGGGACTTACAGTTTTACGTAGAATCCGAACCAAGGTAAGCATCAAGGGTCATTAAAACGGTCACCCCGCCCCACCCAGAGTTGCTTCAACTCGATAATCCAACGGCAAGTGAAAAGTTTTTTTAAAGTAACCATATTCTTTTATCCCATTAGTGTTACAGTGCTACCTTCTCATCATGGTGCGGAGTGAGATCCTGAAGCTGAAAGAAGAAGTCGTCTCTTACTCGGTCACACATTCAGCACAGGCTGCGACGGATGATGCGCCGCGCGCGACGGAAAACAGCCGCGAAGATACTTGCAGGGGGAACTCGATCAACGAGTCGACAGAAATGTTATATGACAAGTTATACGTTGAGACAGAAGTAGAAAATAAATAAAATCAAATACAATATATATATATATATATTTTGGTTTGCACTGGTTGCCATGGCAAAATCTTCGGTAGTTGGAGCTGCTGAAAAACTCTTAAAATCATAATGTTCGGATGGTTTATGTTCTATTGAATGGGTTGGCAGCCTGGTATTCCCAGTAAAAAGGCGATACGCTAAGGTGGCCCTTCCTCGGGCACGGTACAAAACCGAACTATTGCGCTCTGGGACCTTCTCTGTTTCAAAGAAAAAGACAGGCTCCGTGATGAGGAGGATGCAACATGTCCACAAAGCCGGGGGTCCATTCAGGTAAGAGTGAGTTCGAGTTCGGGAGTGAGTTAACCTAAAAATAGCTGGGAAATATATTATTATTTAAATAACGGAACCGTTATTTATACTTCCGACGTATTTACGGGACGGACCAGATTTTTATGTAACTGTAATGATGTTCAAGATGTGTGGAAAAAAAGTGAGTTGATATTTAGTGACGAATTCGAACTCACTCTTTCCCTGAATGGACCCCCAGACAATGCGCATAGCGTATGATTTGGTAAGATAAACGAACATTTTAATTAAAAATCAACTTATAGGTAAAAGTAAACTACGACTGCTGTAGTAAAAAATCTAACAGAAACCAAATTGATTATAAATCTTGATGAATCAAGATATGTCTGATGACTAATCTTTTAAAGATGTTTACACTTTGTCGTTGAGTAATCCACTTCCAAATTTATTGTATAAAACGCGCGAAAAATTCGAACTTTCGGACATTATAACTTAGTAACCATACACAATTTTAAAATGCCAACGGTCATCAGACATCTAGTTCGATCAAATAAAGCTATTTTGATCAACATTTTAGATCTCTGACAAGAAATATGGGCATGATCTTCTTTCCATGTTTGTTCGAAGAGTTGAGCGGGAAGGCTTCCTTAAACAACTTCTTCTATCATTTCCTTTCTCGTCTTCCAATAGGAGTAGTCCAGTGGTAAGGTAGTATACACTTTCAGTGAAAGGTTTAAAATTAAGTATATAAAAACGTAACCTCCCCGTAATATTTTTAGGGTTAGTTTTTTCTAGTAAAACCTTTTCAACAATTTTCAATAAATATTTGCCTTACACAATTCCAAAACCAGCTGCTCATATTTTCCTTTTAACGGTCACCCCGCCCCACCCAGAGTTGCTTCAACTCGATAATCCAACGGCAAGTGAAAAGTTTTTTTAAAGTAACCATATTCTTTTATCCCATTAGTGTTACAGTGCTACCTTCTCATCATGGTGCGGAGTGAGATCCTGAAGCTGAAAGAAGAAGTCGTCTCTTACTCGGTCACACATTCAGCACAGGCTGCGACGGATGATGCGCCGCGCGCGACGGAAAACAGCCGCGAAGATACTTGCAGGGGGAACTCGATCAACGAGTCGACAGAAATGTTATATGACAAGTTATACGTTGAGACAGAAGTAGAAAATAAATAAAATCAAATACAATATATATATATATATATTTTGGTTTGCACTGGTTGCCATGGCAAAATCTTCGGTAGTTGGAGCTGCTGAAAAACTCTTAAAATCATAATGTTCGGATGGTTTATGTTCTATTGAATGGGTTGGCAGCCTGGTATTCCCAGTAAAAAGGCGATACGCTAAGGTGGCCCTTCCTCGGGCACGGTACAAAACCGAACTATTGCGCTCTGGGACCTTCTCTGTTTCAAAGAAAAAGACAGGCTCCGTGATGAGGAGGATGCAACATGTCCACAAAGCCGGGGGTCCATTCAGGTAAGAGTGAGTTCGAGTTCGGGAGTGAGTTAACCTAAAAATAGCTGGGAAATATATTATTATTTAAATAACGGAACCGTTATTTATACTTCCGACGTATTTACGGGACGGACCAGATTTTTATGTAACTGTAATGATGTTCAAGATGTGTGGAAAAAAAGTGAGTTGATATTTAGTGACGAATTCGAACTCACTCTTTCCCTGAATGGACCCCCAGACAATGCGCATAGCGTATGATTTGGTAAGATAAACGAACATTTTAATTAAAAATCAACTTATAGGTAAAAGTAAACTACGACTGCTGTAGTAAAAAATCTAACAGAAACCAAATTGATTATAAATCTTGATGAATCAAGATATGTCTGATGACTAATCTTTTAAAGATGTTTACACTTTGTCGTTGAGTAATCCACTTCCAAATTTATTGTATAAAACGCGCGAAAAATTCGAACTTTCGGACATTATAACTTAGTAACCATACACAATTTTAAAATGCCAACGGTCATCAGACATCTAGTTCGATCAAATAAAGCTATTTTGATCAACATTTTAGATCTCTGACAAGAAATATGGGCATGATCTTCTTTCCATGTTTGTTCGAAGAGTTGAGCGGGAAGGCTTCCTTAAACAACTTCTTCTATCATTTCCTTTCTCGTCTTCCAATAGGAGTAGTCCAGTGGTAAGGTAGTATACACTTTCAGTGAAAGGTTTAAAATTAAGTATATAAAAACGTAACCTCCCCGTAATATTTTTAGGGTTAGTTTTTTCTAGTAAAACCTTTTCAACAATTTTCAATAAATATTTGCCTTACACAATTCCAAAACCAGCTGCTCATATTTTCCTTTTAACGGAGGAATACATTGGTC
Source organism: Incurvaria masculella (assembly GCA_946894095.1). Lineage (NCBI taxonomy): Eukaryota > Metazoa > Arthropoda > Insecta > Lepidoptera > Incurvariidae > Incurvaria > Incurvaria masculella. The sequence continues at coordinate 23,423,202 of OX335646.2, forward strand.
AGAGCCTCTAGTCTCAGATGTCACCTAAATTGGTGTTAACGCCAAGCCAGTCGACTGGCGTTTTCCAATGCATGGAGAAATTTAAGAGCGCGCGCAGGCGAGTCCGAATTTGCTTACTCAACGTCACCGTTAAATACGTTGACGTTGCTGTTAACGCCGACATCGCGTTTTCATACAAATCGGAAGTCCGAGTTTGACTTTTACAGCTTGAATCACCACAGATATAACCACAGAATATCTATTAAAAACTTGCATGGAGTTTGACGTTTTTAGGGTTCCGTACCCAAAGGGTGAAAACGGAACCCTATTACTAAGCCTCCGCTGTCCGTCCGTCCGTCCGTCCGACCGTCCGTCCGTCTGTCACAGGGCTGTATATCATAAACCATAAACCAAAACAGGCAGCTGAAATTTTCACAGAGTGTGTATTTATTTTGCCGCCATAACAACAAATAGGCAAAATGAAAAAATAATAAAAATTAAAGGGCGGCTCAATACAAGAAACGTGATTTTTTGTGTTAATTCTTGTACGATGGTACGGAACCCTTCGTGTGCGAGTCCGACTCGCACTTGGCCGGTTTTTACGTAACTTCCAACTTCCGTAAACGCCAATTCAGGCGAGAACTCGACCTCTCAGAACCCTACGGTACCAGCACAAGATGATAGACAAATACGAGTATACACGCTTTCGGAATGGATTCCCCTCAAGCAACTCCATGAAAATATAACGAGCGAAACCCTTGAAGGCACTCGAAGAGGCTCGGGGGTCGCCGGATCGTCCGACAACGTGACACACAATCGGCTGAGTAATTTTGTCGGAGCGTTTCGGACAGTGAGTAAGAAAGCACGACCGAGCGTAGATAAGTTTTAGTGATAATGCACTTTTTTAGGGTTCCGTAGTTGGGACCCTTTGGTGCCAACAGAACCCCCGTTTGATCCTAGTCCCCCTGCCCCCCCCCCCCCCCCCCCCACCCCCCTTCCATAGACGCCGTCTTTCGTGTTCTAACGTTATCAATTCTCCATACTACGGGTGATAATTGTTTTGATGCTGTTAATGTTAGTAAGTTTTCGAAAAATCGGAGTCTAAATTGTATTATTGTCTCGTATTCTTGTCAGGGATCCCAAATTTTGCTCCAAATAGCTTTATTTGATCGAACTAGATGTCTGATGACACTACATGAAATAGATGGCATTGTAAAATTGGTTTCTAAATCATAAGGTCCTAAAGTTCTAATTTTTCGCGCGTTTTATACAATAACTTTAGAGGTAGATTACGCAATGATAAAGTAAGAACATCTTAAAAGGATTAGTCATCAGACATATCCTTTTTAATTTTGTTTTTGTTAGTTTGTTGACTACAGTGCGGTCGTGGTTTACTTTTAGCTATGAGTCGTTTTGTAATTAAAATTTTCGTAAGTCTTACCAAATCATACACTATGCACATTGTCTTTTTTGTGGACATGTTGCATCTTCCTCATCACGGAGCCTGTCTTATTCTTTGAAACAGAGAAGGTCCCAGAGCGCAACAGCACAGTTTTGTACCGTGCCCGCGAATGAGTTAGTCCCGCCGGGTTTGGTTCCACTAAAAAGTAGCTCCACTCCCGTACTTCCTTACTCGCTGGTTTCGGCGAGTACTCCTCCCCCTTCTCGTCGCCAATACTCGTGTCTCGAGTACTGTGATGGGTTCCTTGCAGAAGTTGCGGGCGTAATGGTAGAATCAGGAGGCAGGGTGGAAGTCTTTTCGAAAACTCACCAAGGGCGCGGGCCTCGCATCTCATTCCGTATCTGATACAGTCGTCCCGTGTGGTAATTAAAAGTTAACAGAACATTCCATGTTGCGCGATCCGAATTCAGCAGCGAACTGACGGACCGGAGGCGGCGGCGCTACCGTCAGTGTATTGCCACTAAAACGGGGCTCCTACTAACGGGACTACTACCTTACTCGATGTCTAATGGAACACGGAGACCTACAATCTCTTTATTAGATAGGCAGGGACATTAAAGTAGGTAATTTAAACTTTTAGATATTTTAAAAAATATACTGTAAGAACCGAAACTCCAGCTGTACCTAAAATACCTTTCTGAATTTCTAGGATCACTCGAGATATTCTTTTCCATGTTTGCGGCTTATATTGTTATTAACTAATATTTATTTTAATACCATTTCAAAGATCTTAACATTATCTACCCATTCAGCGAATAACATGTTTAACTTTTCCCAATTTCTTTAACGAAACAATAAAAAAACCGGTTTCACGCGTTATGCGGGTTGGTCACATTTAGAAAGAATTATTTCGAGCTGCTCTAACTAAGCGACGTCGGGCTCTGGCTATCTCGTTTTAATCGCAAAAATTGGTCCAAAATGTTTAGGTATGAGGATGCTCTTAACCTAAGTTCTGTTTGTTTAAAATATGATTCACTGGTTAGGTTTTTTTTTTATGTGACTGGCCATGGATGGCTAATAACACAAGTTTTTTCATGGTATTAGCCCAACACACCACATGGGAACTGGGTGCCATGCCAGGACCTTCCTTATATTGCACGGCTAAATTGAACTGGATGGAAAACACGGACAATTTTCATTGCCGCTTCGACCATCGTTCATCCAATGCGATGGTACCAACCCGGGCGGGATTAACCCTACCACCTAGTAAGTAAGGAAGGGGACCTACAGCTTAACGTGGAATCCGAACCACGGCCAGCCTCTCTCAACGGTCGAATGGTCACCCATCCAAGACCAGACCGGACCCAGCGTTGCTTAACTTCGGAGAGCGATCGCCGAAGTGTCGCGCCACTGGGCCACTGAGGCTGTAATGGCCGTATACCTTTGTAACCGCAAGTTCAAATTGTTACGAGAAAATAATGCAAAAACTGATAAATGGTAGATAACAGTTACCTACGATCATTAATTATCAGAATCAATGAACATTGTCTGGCTGAGAGGTTTCATTGTTTCTCTAGTGTCTCTTGTAGAGGGACAAAGGCCTTAGATGGCTCCTAGCGATCGGCGGGACCGTCCAAATGGAAATTGTGTTTTAACAGATGATTAAATAATGGCTTTTATGAATCGGACCGTTTTGCTTTTAAGGTGGCCCAACCCGGCGGCCTCAACTCATTTGCGGGCACGGTACAAAACCGTGCTGTTGCGCTCTGGGACCTTCTCTGTTTCTAAGATTAAGACAGGCTCCGCGATGAGGAAGATGCAACCTGTCCACAAAAAAGACAATGTGCATAGTGTATGATTTGGTAAGATTTACGATAATTTTAATTTCATAACGACTTATAGCTAAAAGTAAACCACGACCGCTGTAGTAAAAAATCTAACAAAAACCAAATAGATTATAAATCTTGATTAAATAAGCTATGTCTAATGACTAATCTTTTTAAGATGTTCTTACTTTATCATTGCGTAATCCACCTCCAAAGTTATTGTATAAAACGCGCGAAAATTCCGAACTTTCGGACGTTATAACTTGGAAACCAAACACAATTTTACAATGCCAATGGTCATCAGACATCTACTTCAATCAAATAAAGCTATTTTGAGCAAAATTTTGGATCTCTGACAAGAAATATAGGCGTGATCTTCTTTCCCCTTTTGTATGGGGAGATGAGCGGGTCGGGCCACCTTAATACAATTTAGCGACGAATTCATTTCACATCTCATTTCGCTTCGGTCACTGAGGACTTTGATTTATTGTGCTAACCTAGTGAAAGATAATTCTTGAGTAAAACATATTTTTCCTTACTGAGCAAGTAAGTGCGTAGACTTTTTAACGAATCGGCTCGTAGCCTAGTGGCGCGGAGACTGGCCTAGCGTACCAGAGGCCCGGGTTCAATACCAACTTGCACCACTGTCTTTCTCTTTCAGAGTTCGATAAGTGCATTTCGTCACGAATGCGAGCTGCTCCATGGTTCGGAATCCATGTAAAACTGTAGGTCCCCTTCCCCTACTAGGTGGTAGGGTTTAAGCCCGCCAGGGTTTGTACCATCGCATTGGATGAAAAGATGGTCGAAGCGGCCATGAAAAATTGTCCGTGTTTTCCATCCAGTTCAATGTAGCCGTGCTCATAAAGGGAAGGTCATGGCATGGCACCTAATTCCTTCGGGAATGTGGTGTATTGGGCTTATATCATAACGGTAGTTGTGTGGTATTAGCCATCCATGTCAGGTCGCATAAAAAAAAAGAACATAACAGTAAAGCAAAAATAATTCCTACGTGTCCGTCACTCGAACTGTTACTAACTTCACCCTGCTTCTATTTTCAAACTAATAATGACAGCGCGCCGAATTTCGGTGAAACGTCAATTTGTTTCATTGTTTTTGAGTGGGCAAAAAGATCGGGAACAACTTTAAAGGTGGATTGCCCATTGCCCGATACATTTTGGGCCCCTCAAAATTTTAGTATCTATCTTCCAAATAAGTGCTGTAATTTAGAAAATAATATAATTTTTCGAATTATAAATTTTGAAGATCAAATTCATTGCCATTTTAAAGTTATTGACAAAATGCAGTTTTGAGGTTTTCAATGTTTTAAAGACACCAGAGAGCTCAGCGTAGAGCAAAATGCTCCAGTCCAAACGCATTAAAAATGGACAGACTTTAATGTTTCTTTGATATTTCATAAGCAACTATCATTCACAATCAGTTTCAGTTTCAGTTTCTTTATTTCCTCCATTAGATGTATATTACACACTCGGATTCGTAATTTTTTTTTTTCCTGTCGGTTCGATTACTCGCCAGAAAGAGACTCGAAAGAAGAGCCGACAAGAAACTTCGTCAGGTTGGTCATTGTATTATTATTTTTTCCAGTGATACTTACAAACTAGTTTACAGTGATTGATTGATTACTACTGCTCACAAAGAACATTATATACATTGGTGAGGAGCAAACTCTTGACTACTATAATGACATCTTATTCTAAATTAATAGGAATTATGATCTAAATTATTCAGGTGTAAAAAGCCATCGTCATTTATGATACAAGGTAATATCAAATTAAATATAAGTTAGTAAATAAACAAATTCATACTACAATGTAGTACCCATGTCAGAGAAAATAATAATAATAGAAAAAATAATAATAATAATAATAAATAAAAAAAACACGATACAGAATTGTATCGATTGTCAAGGTGTTAGCTTAAAAAAAAAAAATTGATAAATTGGTAGTACCGTGTTAGGTACCCGGTCAAGTATGTAGTCAAGAGCTTTAATTTAAACAAGTTTTCTATCTAATAAGGCTTCCTGGATAGTGTAGTAGCTTTTTTTATTAATACTGATTTCAATTTGCTCTTAAAACATTTATCTCCTAATTTCCTAATCTCCTCTGGAATTTTGTTGTATAACCTAATACTATTGCATATAAAACGTTTTGAAAATTTTGATAACCTATGCTTAACATTTTGTAAATCAGTTTTATGTCTAGTGTCGTAGTCATGTACATCAGCATTTAAGGTATTATGGTGCTTATATTTCGTATCAATGGTCCTAGGGATATTTTTACATACGTACTTACGTTTCTCCCTTAGCGGACGGAATGGCATGGAGCAGGTTACCCGAACACGTCTTGTGACAACGGAAGGACTAAGCTAATGTCCTGTCATTGTCTTATTCATATTGTTATTAGGAAAATAACTAATTGTGAATGATTCCTTTTAATTAACGAGTAACCGGCCGTGAAAAATGGGGATTCAGATAGTTCAGTTTATGTTTAAATAATAAATATAAATTATCGCATATGTGTCAATAAAAGACACGAATGATGTCTAAGGGGCCTGCATTTGGGCATTATCTTTTGATTATAAGTTTTCGCAATGGATATTAAACGTAACAATGTGATCGATTTGAATTTGGCCAGAAAATCACAACCAGTCATTGTTCGGGAGCCCCGACATTTACGTGTGAACAAAATGTTAGTGCATCGAACCAAACTCATATAACTTTATAAAATAGAATAACCGTTAGTGCGTTATAACCAAACTGGGAGCATTGCTAAATGGCATGGAGGCGGTTATCCGAAAACAGCAACATCACGTGATATGATTCATGAAGGCTCGAATTCAAAGAAATCATAGCCAGAGTGCTGCAAAATTGGTAAAAATAATGTCAGTCAAGAAAACCGCTCTTATGCGGTGGTCAATGCGGTTTTCTCGACGAAAAGATTCCGGAGGGCGGTATTTCAATGACTTAATATTTTTCGTCAAGAAAATCACTTTCACTGCTATAAAAACGGTTTTCTCGACTAAAAGAATCCTGATTCCTGAGCTGGAAACATGAAAACATCCGTCACGTGAGTGTTGGTCTTAACGTCGTCATAAGCACGTCCGTAGAACACATACTTAGCCCCGATTGCACGGAGAGACTGCTGAGTTAATCAATGTTCAAACACGTCACTTTTAGTGAACGTCATGGTGTTCCTTCCATACTGTCCATACAAAGTGACGTGTTAATTCATACTTTGACATTGATTTAGATTTTTTGTCCTTTCGTGCACTCGGCCCGTAATCTTGGCGACGTAGGTAATCGTTACACTTCCAAGGTTGATTACATTTCGTAAGCCTTGTAAAATGTTAAACGAAACACTATACCCTTTGCTTCCTCTCTTGTCTTGAGACGCCTGCCATCAAAATTAGGTTATAAATTCGGAAACAAGCTCCGGAAAAGCCCGATTTCCGAGATTTCCCCTCGCCCCGCCTGGGAGAATGTAAATTTACCGAGTTTAATAAAAAGCCAGGACATTTACGGCCTCGATGAGATTTTTTTTGCGATCAGTCTCGCACTAACAAGAAGTGATTTTGGTATTACATGCAGAATTTACTTAAGGCTGTTCCGACCCATATAAAGTTGTTTGCACACATAACGCAATAAGTATTGCACTTTAAGCCACGAATTAATAAAAAAAAGTTTAGTATAGTCATATTACTTGCAGCGAAAACAATTTCACAATTTCAGGATTATTGGTTTTGTTACAATTTATTTAAATACGATATTTATTTAACAGCGCCATCTAACGGTGTAAAACTTTTAATCGGCGATTACAACGAAACCATTAAACCTGAAATCGTGAATATGTTTTCGCTGCAACTACTATGGCTATATTTAATATTTTTGACGAATTCGTGCCTTAAAGTGCAATACTTTTTGCGTTCTGTGTAAAAAAAACATTGTATGGGTCGGAACATCCTTAAGGCGCATTTAGCGCTGCAGACACGTTTTCTGTTTACGGTTGCGCAGAAAGTAGTGAAAATACAGAAAACGAAGTTTTCGTCAAGTGGTATTGCTATGTCTACGAGGAAGATTATAATTATTACTATTAGTATTATACATCCCTATTCCGTTACATAAGTCGCGTCTGGTATATAATACCACGTAACATCTATTATGAGTCATCGCTGATTTATTTCCGTAATTTCAGTACAGATGCGGGTAATAAAGACCCTTTCTTTCCATATAACTCAGTTCTGTGCCAATTATCTTCGAGTAAAATGTCAGTGGCATACGGACAGACGGGCGAACGCGAGAGAGGGCGGACGGACAGACGGACTTTTTAATTCATTCCAATTTCAACACACTGTTGTTGTCATCAATATATACCGGTAACAATTAATATTGACACCATGTACTGGGACTGTAGCATACACAGAATGCGTGTAAACAACTGCTTGATAAGACCAATATATCATCAGATATAAGTAGAACAAACATTGATAATCCTGATATTTAAATTTTAAGGATACAAAGTTTGCTTCTTTCCGAACTTTTGTCCACAACGTTGGGGACATCTTCAGGATCAGTAAATTACCGTAAAAGGATAATGCCCATTTGAAAAGGATGTTCCGACCCATACATGTACGAGTATAAAAAATTTAAGTCATTTTCACGGATTCAAATTTTTTTTTTTATTAATTGATATGTTTTAATCATTTTATGTTTTGCTCGTTATTTACTTGTTAGTTTAACTCATCTTACATATCTATGAATTTTATGTACCAATATTTTTTAGGTTTGTATATTAAATTAATAGTCCTTCTTTAAAATTATACGGCGTGAAAAAGTGTTGTGTACACCTGTAATTGGGTTACATGCCAGAAATGTGTATACAGAAAAGTGTAATTTGTATCATTAAAAATGTCGACGGTCGTTTGCAGCCTGTATATTAAATTAGGAAGTTATTAATTTTAAATTTCCAACGTGTTAGGGCTTAACTCTTTTTATGAAACGTTAAAATTGAACCCTTGGGTCGTTTAAATCCTATTTAGTTTTTTAAAGATAATCCTTAACATGAACTACGATCAAAAAAATGCTGCCTGATATTATCGAAAATTATATTCCAGAATATAGACTGGATTTTGAAAAAGAAATGAAAGGGTATTTGGTTTATGTACTCGTGTGTTTTAATTGTTCCCTTTTGGTTTTTTATTTGAATGTAAAGTATATATATGAATTGTAAATAAATGTTTTTACTGAAATATAAAAAATATTTTAAATTATTTTAAAATCCCGTCATAATGGTTGCTTGAATAATGATAAAATCATGTTTTAATCTTTATCATAAAAGTAACATCGTGGGCACGAGTATTTTATTTGTGTTTACACTAATAAAATAATCTTAGCCTATTTTTAAACTGGCAGATGAATAAAATATAAATGGCATATATATTTTTCACTCCTAATAATGGTACTGACTAGGTAAGTTAGGTCATAAGTTCTGTCACATAATCAAAACTTTTGAATTCAGAATACCTACTGCCCACAAAATATTTGATGAATTCGAATTTCGAACATTGCCCAAATAAATCACAAATTAACTTGTTTTTTTTTTCTTTTTCGTAGACCGGTTTTTTGTTTTTAATATAGACGCTTGCGGTGAAGTCAAAAGGGCTCTGAGATTTGAAAATGTGAAGAAAAATCTTTTGGTCCATTGGTCAGGCTAAGCACTGTTTCGATTCCAGCATTGATAAAAGCTGTGAAGGCACGAATCCAGAGAAATCCCATGCGTAAGCAGAAACTGTTGGATGCGTTAGCAGAACCACAGTGAAAAGAGTGTTGAATGGAGACTTAGGGCTTTGAACCTATCCAAGAAAAACAGGACATCGTTTAGATTCGCGTTCAATGGACCTGAGATCCTGAAGATTGTTGAAGCGGGAAAAAAATACCGTGAAAGTATCTATTCGGATGAAAACATTTTTATCGTGGAGGAGAGCAACAATAAAAAAACCGGCCAAGTGCGAGTCCGACTCGCACACGAAGGGTTCCGTACCACCGTATAAGATTCTACACAAAAAATCACGTTTTTTGTATGGGGGTCCCCTTTAATTTTTATTATTTTTTCTTTTTGTTGTTATAGCGGCAAAATAAATACACACTCAGTGAAAATTTCAGCTGCCTAACTATTACGGTTCATGAGATACAGCCCTGTGACAGACGGACGGACGGACGGACGGACAGCGGAGGCTAAGTAATAGGTTTCCGTTGGCACCCTTTGGGTACGGAACCCCAAAAATTATAAGATGTACGCGCACAAAAGTGACGAAGCGAGCAGCCGTATACTGCATGTCCAGCGAGACCAAAATGGTCTCGCTGGCTGGAAACGGCTGGAAAATCCGTAAAAAGGCGTAAAAATGTATGAATTTGTGTTTAAAAATACGTTCTTCACAAACCTTGTGGAATTTATCATACAATGTTCAATAACAGACACTGGTTATTCCAGCAAGATTTTTGGTTAATTGTCAAAAAAATGTAAATTGTTATGGATTAGTCTCTAGCTGTAAGTACAAGGAAAACTAGAAATCTTATTTGTAGCCCCTCCCCTCTTCTCGATGGGGCAAGCTCGGATGGTAGGAGCGAGTCTTGCGAGGAGTTGCGAGAACAGGACAGTCGGTCTTGAAACATAAATAGTATATTTTTTTAAACGAAGTACTTCCTTGTAAATTCTAAAGTAATACCGGGGCCTTTTACGATCCTGAATAGATCCAGGCGTTTGGGACATTGCGGTGTCACGCAGGTTTCGTTCGAGCGAGGGGCGCGAGGTCTCGACAATTTTGGTCACGATTATTTAAATGGCTGAATTTGGGTTCACAGATTAGATACCAACCCTCTGATACTAAATATGTCGGTCTGCCTACGCCAAGTGGTTGGGTTATCTAGATTGGCTATATAAAATAGATGTTGATATGTACCCACTGATGAATATGCTGATTTTCTAGAAACATTGATACCCATTAATTATGCAACAATAACCAGTCGGTTTTTTAATTAAATACTTTAATATACCTAAAGTTATATCTGTAACCTAAATCGCCTATAACTACGAAATGCAAACAAAGATTTGTTCAGTTTTTGTATTGCCAACCAAGTATGTACTGATACTTTCATGGTTCGTCGTTTGCATCCATTTACCTTATCATATTTTAATTTTTGTCACCATAACTACTTTTTCAGGCGCCTTATCTACATAACGCAACCACTTGGAATAGGCAGACTGACACATTTAGCTTCAGAGGGTTGGTCCTTATCCAGTGAACCCAGTTTCAGCCATTTACGTTATCGTGACCATTTTTGTCGCGTCCTCCTAGTCTATACGCGGTCCGCATTATTTTGTTTGTTTATGAACGGATGGCTCATCAGCCTAACAAACAAAAAATAATGTATTAGATTCAAGTCTCTGCTACTTTAATTGTTAATTTTACACCTGTTTGCGCAATGTTTGTTTTATGTTGTGTTTCTTAGGAGAATAAAATGAATTTGAATTTGAATATTTCCTGGGATCTATAGCCATGTCAGGACCTTCCTTACATTGCACGGTTTACTCCCACTTTTTCGGTAAGTAGGATAGGGTGACCAACAGTTTCACTTGGAATCCGAAGCATGGCCTGCCTCAACGGTCAAGGTCACCCATTCAGAACCCGAACGCACCAAAAGCGTCTCCCCAGACTGACAGTGTCGCCTGCAATCGAAATATGAACGCATTTTTAGTATCATCTCGTAAAACAACTTTAGAATGGTTGGAGCAGTGTCGGCATCGAAACATCAGAGGTTGTAAACAAGATACGAAAACAGAACGATTTACATATTTACTTATCCGCTCCTGCCTACATATGCATGCATACACGTATCCATGCAAGCAATTCACGAAAACGACACACCAATTCGTACGGGCAAGGCGTAAATGTGTGTGTCAGTCTCATTGAGTTGCCTGCACCGTTAGGGTATTGTAAACATTTTGATATGTAGCACGTAAACACGTGTAATTTGAAGTAAACCTACCGTATTTTTTAACGATAAATTATCACATTTCATGTTCTCAATGATAGTTTTTTTTTCTTTTGTGGGTGATTATGGTTGCAATTGGAACACAGAATAAAACAGCAAAGCTCAAAAAGTTATCGATACAAAAATTAAGAAATCATGACTGCTTTGACCAATTGTGAATTAAGAGTACTTAAAAGATAATAAGGAAGTTTTTTGCATAAACGTAACAATCATTACGGATGCTATATGTGGCCCCGAGCACCGATATTTGGTCTAAGGGCACCCGACGGCTGAGTTTGTCAACCTCTTATCAGCCAATGATGTTTTTAAGGACACACACGCTGTACCAAGCCCATGCTGTAAAAAACCGGCCAAGTGCGAGTCGGACCCGCACACGAAGGGTTCCGTACCATCGTAAAAAAATGTATACAAAAAAATCACGTTTTTTGTATGGGGACCCCCTTTAATTTTAATTATTTCTAAATCTTATCTATTTGTTGTTATAGCGGCAAAAGCTGACTACCTATAACTGTACACGCTGTGCCCACTACCTGTAGGATGATTCGTTCGTTTTTTATACTGTAAATGTGTTTATGATTGTGTAATACGGATTTATCCTGTATGTGAGCCATATTAATAAATAAATAAATAAAAAATAAATAAATAAAAAAATAAATACACATTCTGTGAAAATTTCAGCTGTCTATCTGTTACGGTTACTGAGATACAGCCCTGTGACAGACGGACAGTCGGACGGACGGACGGACGGACGGACGGACGGACGGACAGACGGACGGACAGCAGAGGCTTAGTAATAGGGTTCCGTTTTCACCCTTTGGGTACGGAACCCTAAAAAGCCTAACACTACTGAGAATTTTTATGATGTAGCATGAATCCAAATATTGGACAGAACATTTAGCGACAGTAGCCTAGTGGCGCGGGGACTTGCCTAGGTTCAAATACTCGCCCCGTTCATTTCTTTGCCATTCTGAGTTGGATAAGTGCATTTCGTCACGAATGCGTGCTGCTCCATGGTTCGGAATGCATGTAAAACTGTAGGTCCCCTCCCCTACTAAGTGATAGGATTTAAGCACGCCCGGTTGGTACCATGGTATTGGATGAAAAATGGTCGAAGCTGGCAATGAAAAAATATCCGTGTTTTCCATCTAGCTCAATGTAGCCGTGCTCATAAAGGGAAGGTCCTGTCATGGCACCTAATTCTTTCGGGAATATCGTTTTTTAGGCTAATATCCTAACGGTTCTTGTGTGGTATTAGCCATCCACGACAGGTAAAAAACATAAATATTTTTTAATTATTGCTGAAAGTTTTCGACATCATCATATGAGATGGATGCTTACTACTGCTGCGTCATCTACCACGTTGGCCTATTCCTGCAAAGGGAACCAGCTGATGGTTAAGCTACCTCCTGATGCGGGGCCTATCATTTCTCAGACGGGCTGCTATTTTAATGCCAAGGTTGGGTACTTCTGAACCGACATACTCACACCATCAAATGGTGCGGATAGCTCTGGAGCTCACTATCTAATCTCAATATAAATAAAGCGATTGAAAACCGTTAAGATTGGTCTTTTGAAAGATAATCTATAAATAACATATTCATTTACATAAGTAGTGATTTGAGAATAAAAAAAACATCAAATTACTGAAATAGCATTTGAATCAGATTTAGGAAAATAAGTATAAAAGGTTTTGGTGTTCGTCTGAAGCAGGATTCGAACCTCCGACATTCGAATATGTTCGCTGCTCTAACTAACTGAGTCAACCAGAAAAAATGCGTAAATCAACAATTTCTCTTTACAACTCTACGGAATTTTGACTGCAAAAACGAAAATATTAGCATAACAAAAAAAAAGTTTACCGCAGAATTAATTGCAACCAGCTTTAATAAATCATTACAATTATTTAATGCATCACTACTTAAACTTAAATTAATTGGAAAACGAGATCATCAAATCACATCATGAAGTTCAATTTGAGCTGATTTTCGGTTACGACAGTAATTTTATGGAACTGCACCTCGATAGTTAACACACTTATCCCCGATTGCTAGAAGAGACGTCTGAGTTCAACAATGTTTAAACATGTCACATTTAGCGAACCGCATGCTGTCCATAAAAAGTGATATGTTTAATCATATGTTGACGTTGATTTTGTCCTTTCGTGCACTCGGCCCCTACTGTTACGATACAACCCATCAATGAAATAAGAACCATTAGGTGCTAATAGTTCTTATGTAATGGAAAACACGGTTAAATTATCTTTGCCTCTGTGGCCAATGCGTTGGTAAACCAGGCTGGATTAACCCTAACACCAAGCAGTTAAGTTCCCTTACTTATTCGTTTTATACGATTAAAACGTTTCTACATAGTATTGGAGCAAAACACATGTTATTTTTTTGAGAGGTCGGTCACTCGAGCAAAAAGTGTACAATTGCACAAAAGTGTAAAGTAGTCAATTTTACAAGGATGAAATGAAAATGAAATGAAAATATTCTTTATTGCTTACAACTATTACATAGTATGCAAAGGCGAACTTATTACCAAAGGCAATCTCTAACAGCTAACCTTAATATTAGAAAATATATTAAGAGGTAGCAAGAAACATTAAATTACTTAAAACTAAGCAACATAATCACACTTAGAAAACATTAGATAACTTAAGACTATATAAGTCTATCACATTTGATTTAGAGATTCGCAAGGATTTCTAAAATACTAACAAAGATTGTTAAGAGATTACCAAAGACTCCTAGGATTAACAAAGATTCTAGGATTTCGAAAGGTCGTCTAATGAAGATTGCCAGTAAATCATTTTGTTTATTTATTTAGTTTGAGCTGAGATTTTGAATGACCAAAAGAAAAGGTCATGCAGAGGGTGGTTTACCTAATGAAAGCTTCCAATTTGAGTGGAATACGGCAAAGATTTTTAGAATGAGCAAAAATTCCTTTTACATTTAGTCCATACAAAGTGTGCCAACACATATGTATGGACTATATCTCAAAGTAATACAGAGTAACGTCACAAAATACTACTTTTCGATAATCTTAATTTCTATTTAGACATTTACTCAGCCTTAACTTGTATTACCATATTTTTTCGTCTAATAGAAAGCCAATGACATACATGGAATTACGTGGGCTCCAGATGGAGAGATAATATATTGGCGCCTGCGCACGTTGCGCGCACACTAGGTTCCAGACGCTTCAAGTGTGTACTCAGAGGTGGCGCTGTCGGTATAAAAGCGAAATTGCCGCGCATATCCCCAGTTCATATAGCACAGCGAGCGCCTAGCAACGTACGCGAATAATGTCACTTCTGCCGTACTTTTACGACCTTCACCTTCTGCGACACCTCCCGGAGCGATTCGGGTTCGACTCGGCGCCCGACGAGGGCGACCTGGGCAAGGACGAGTGGTCGTTCAGCGTGGACGTGAGCCACTTCGCCCCGGACGAGATCACCGTGCGGATGGCGGACCGCTTTGTGGTCGTTGAGGGCAGCCACGAGGAGCGGCGCGACGGGCACGGCGCGGTGGCGCGGCGGTTCGCGCGGCGGCACGCGCTGCCGGAGCGGTGCCTCGCGGACACGGTGCGCGCGACGCTGTCGTCGGACGGCGTGCTGACCGTGTCGGCGCCGCTGAAGCTGGCGCTGCCCGACGAGGGCGAGCGGATCGTGCCCGTGCAGCGCTCGGGGCCGGTCCTCAGGCAGCGGGCGGACGCCGCGTCGCTGCTCAGGCGGGACCCGTCCCAGATCGATGACGTTGCGAAATAAATGGAATAGAGTCCAAGCGTCGACCGTCGTAGAAGTAGGAAATAGGGAAGAAATCACCGTAATAAAACTCCCGATTAGTGGTGTCAACTCCTACCCTGCCGGATCCAGTACATCATCCCGCAAACATGACAGCTTCATACACAACTAAATTTTATATAATCTAACCTCACCTCACCTAACCTATCCTGCCGGATCCAGTACATCATCCCTCACACATGACAACTTCATACACAAGTACATTTCGATATTTGAAAAAAAATCTGATGCATGTTAGAGGCAACAATGTGTAATCTAATGTGAACCAGGATATATTTTAGTTTGGTAATTTCCTTAGAAAGATGGACCGAAAGTGGTTATTCAGTAATGTTTTAAGATATTGTGATGCTTTGCCATCTTCAGCGCTAAAAATACTGCCGATTTAGAACAAGATCGTTAAGATCTCGACTCTATTACGTGTGCAAGTTAAATCTGATTTTAAGACTGAAATTATTTACTGAAATGTGTGCGTATTTGTATCCTATTTATGTATATTCTAGTCGGCTTTATTTTACAAATTAGCCTGTGTGTATTTAAATTAAATAAACTATTTTGTAAAATGTTGTGGCTGCTTATACTCTAAATGTTTTATGTAACTACACATGAAAGACTAATGACAAACCTACATACTATAATTATATTAGCCCATCAAGCAACACGGGAACCTACAACGTGTAATGCCAGGCCGGAAACTTTCTTACATTGCACGGCTACATTGAACTTGATAGAAAGCACGGATAATATATATTTACTCTTCGAACATTTTTCATTCAATGCGACGGTACCAACCCGGGTGGGATTCACCCTGGAATAGGAGGTCCTTCCCAAGTAAGGAATGGGACCGACAGTTTTACGTGGAATCCGAACCACGGCCAGCCTTAACGGTTGAAAATGGTCACCCATCCAGAACCGAACCGCGCACAGAGGTGCTTCACCCAGATGATTGAATCGCAAGGCGTTGCACCACTGGGCTACCGAGTCACATTGCCACACGTATGCAATTTGTGTTGTTTATTAATTATTAAATTCAATATTAATAATTATTATTGTTGTTAATGTCATCGTTTGCTTACGGGCAATTTTAAAGAAAGGCATTCTCTGCAAACATCATCAAAACCATACATAGAAACACAAATTTAAACAAAAAAAAAAATTAAAATTATTCTTTATTATATAAAACTTTTTATTCCACTGGTCGTAACTCTAATGATTTAGCGTGATGCTAAGTGGTCTTAAAGTTGCAGGAAATACCTAGTCATACTTCGGTATAATTACATCGAATTCGGATAAGTGGTAAATGCCGAATTATGATGATATAGATTTTTAATAATGTTTTTAAGGACATTTCTGTATTCAAAATTTTAAGGTTTCCGATTGTAACAGGTGCGTATTTGAGCAAAAAACAAAATATACAGTAAGGATCTAATTTATTAAAAGCCTTCTCAGCCATGAGAATGCTTTTAATAATGTCATGAGAATACACCCCCGATTGAGAATACCCCGTCTATAGCTATATAATATAGCCCTATATAATATACTCCGTCTATAATGAAACAGGATTGTGTTGACAACAATAGTGGCACTAAAGCCTTGCAATGAGGATATAAATAAATTCACATTTTTACATTTATTATTGGCAGGCATTCACAAGATAAATAAAATTGTTTAAATATGCAAAACATGAATATAAAAACCTGATAAAGGATTAATAGACGGAAAACGACTAACCTTACCCACCTAACCTTAAAATGTAATTAGGATAGAAAATCCCTTTTTTTACAAAAAAAAAACACTAATATAGTTTTTAGGGTTCCATACCCAAAGAGTGTCAACGAAAACCTATTAATAAGCCTCCGCTTTCCGTCCGTCCATCTGTCACAGGGATGTATTTCATGAACCGTATTATAGGCAGCTGAAATTTTCACAGAATGTGTATTTAATTTGCCGCTATATCAACAAATAGGTAAAATTAAAAAATAAAGGGGGTGATTTAATGGTTATAAATCTTGTACGATGGGTTCCGTACCCATTCTTGTGCGAGTCCGACTCGCACTTGGCCGGTTTTTCATTTCACAGACTGATTTATTTAAGTGTGCCTTTAATGAACCTGTATATTATTAATACATGAATAAAAAATAATTTCCAAGTCGAATACTATGTTATATTGTATTCGATTATACATTGTACAATTATTCCGGGAGGTCACGACATTTTTGGTCACGATAAGGTAAATGGCTGAATCTGGGTTCACAGGTTAGAGACCAACCCTCTGATGCTAAATATGTCGGTCTGCCCGTGCCAAGTGGTTGCGTTTTCTAGATTGGCTATATAAAATAGATGCTGGTATGTACCTGCTGATGAATATACTGATTATCTGGAAACATTGATACCTATGAATTATACAACAATAACCAGACGGTAAATACTTAAATATACCTAAAGTTATATCTGTAACCTAAATCGCCTATAACTACTAAATTCAAACAAAGATTTGTTCAGTTTTTGATTTGCTAGGCAAGTATGTTTTGATACTTTCATGCTTAATCGTTTGCATCCATTTACCATATCATATGTATTTTTTGTCCCCATAACTACTTTTTCAGGCGCCTTATTTAAGTAACGCAACCACTTGGATCAGGCAGACTGACACATTTAGCTTCAGAGGGTTGTACTTTATCCCATGAACCCAGTTTCAGCCATTTAAGTTATCGTTACCATTTTTGACGCTACCTCCTAGTCTAAATGTGCAAGTGCACATTTTACAACTATCTAGATATGTGGTAACAGTGTTTAATAATACAAATAGAAACATTTATTCCGAATTTAATAATAAATAATAAATTTAAAATAGAAAAAAATACATTACGAAAATTAGGAATTACTTAATTCGTACGATAAATATTGCCTAATAAATTTTTCGAGCTCCTGGATTTTCATAGGTTGCGCGCGATTGGGAAATGTCCCTCGATGCAACTTCTCCTCGTTTCACTTGAGATTGGGAACTAGTACGTGCTTCTAATTCACTGCCCGAAATACGTCCATCTGAATGCGATCCGTAACTTCTGTCAGGTAGTATCTGGGGACCTGGTTGAGATTGTTCGACTCGGCTTGGATAAGTTGAGTTGAGACGGATTGAGTTGGTAATAATCTCCGGCTGTTGCCAGCCGGGCTCACGACGAGTTCCACTAACATCAGCTCCACTGTATGGTTCCGATCCTTGAACGTGCTCCGAAGGCTGATCCCGGCCTGGTTGTGATTGTGGAGATCTTACCCCGATTGGAATCTGTCGAGAATCAGGGTAGCTACTGTAGCTTGGTTGAGGAGGGTACTGCGTGCCGGGCTGTCTCGTCTGCTGACTTCCTGTGCTTTGTATTTCTGCTGATTTGACGGGATGTACACCTGTGGGTCGATAGCCTCCTGCGTAGGCTCCCGACGGGAATACACTGGGACCTCCGTCTACAGAATTTGTGATAGACTGGTAGTCGTAATGGCGTCGATTCTCTGTTACTCTTAGCCCATCGATCGAAGTAATCAAATCATCACCGCCCCCTGCTGCAGGTATAACATTTCCATTTTGATCCAAATTGTATTGAGATTGGGAACTAGATCGTGTTTCGTTCCAAACTCGACGCGTATTAGGGTCTCCATTCACTAATTCACTGCCAGAAGTACGTCTATCCGACTGAGATCTAAAACTTGTGTCAGGTAGTGTTTGGGGCCCTGATTGAGATTGTTCGACTTGGTCTGGATATGTTGATTCGTGATTCGGGGACTGGGTAAGAATCTCGGGTTGTTGCCAGCCAGGCTGGCCATGAATTCCGCTAACATCAGCTCCTCCATATGGTCCAGATCCTTGAACGTGCTCCGAGCGCTGATCCTGGCCTGGTTGTGGTTGTGAAGAAATGGGTTTCATGGTTCTTACCCCAATTGGAAATCGTCGAGAATCATAAGTTATTCTGGCTGTGCTTGTTGGTAAGTCTTGTCCGCTGTATAAAGGTACCGATGGTTTTTCCACGGGCAGTCTGTTTCCTGTTTGAGAAGGCTTTGTGAATATGCTAGAATCAGGTAGATGGTGACCATATTCAGGACTTGCTGTAAATTGGCGTTGTTCGTGTGTAGAAGCACCATGAACTGATGGAGCCGTTGATATTTCCCGCCAGGTCTGAGCACCAGGGTAACTACCGAAGCTTGATTGTTGAGGATACTGCGTACCTTGTGGTCTAGTCTGCGAAGTACCGTATTGGGGGCCTTGTCTAGTCTGCGTAGTATCAAATTGGTGGTCTTGAGGTCGCCTGTATGGTGTTTTTACTACATGATCTTGGTCTCGCCTAACATCTATTTGTGGATCAGGATATGTGGCATAAAACCATATTTGAAAGGTTCCATTTTCTGAATATGTCCACCTTCCTAATTGATTATAACGATTGGGAAGACTTTGAGTATGATGGTAGAAGATTTGTGATCTTGGATTACCTGACTCCGCATGCAATGCATCTATAACGACAATATTTGCGTATTTTTTCACCATAATGTCTCTTCTTATTATGCCAGGCATACTCATAGTTAGTTTGTAGACGTTGCCTTCAATAGAACTGTGGATTTGTAAAGGTTCTTGCCAATCGGATGTCCCGAAAGTAGAATCCATCGCTCGATCCAGTTTCTCAAATTCTTTATCTACCGTCTGCCAGAAGTCTGTCTGTTGTGTGAATATGTTATGTGGCCAGCAACAGGAACAGCTTCACGACGAGTCGAGACATTGTCTGAGCGGATGAGTTATCACTGTTCTCTTGTTGAACCACGAAAGCTATTTAAAGCATTGCAATCAAGTATTCACATAATCACTTGGAAAGTTTGTTTTCGCTTCTTGACTCAGTTTATCAATGCAAAAATGATATCGTTAATTGTTACACCAATTAAAAATATTTTATAGCAACGCGTAAATCATTCGTAATGTTGGATTTTCCCGCATGCTGTTTTAAGTTATCAGGTTGTTTATTAACAAATTGTAACTTGCTCAAAAATTATATTTTTATAAGGGCGTGATAAGAGTCGATTGCGTTAAGTTTGATAAGGCTTTAGGGCAGATTTTTCAATCCTCAGATAGTACTTATCGGACTGATATCGTACAAATTCACGTTTGTCAAAAGACGGATAGTCATTGCCGGTAAAATATATCTGCTATCACAATTATCTGACTATAATTTTACTAATAAAAATATGGACTTACTAAATCGAATGGATAATCAAAAGCGTAAATAAATCCGTCGAATAGTTATCTGTCTGTTTATCCGACTATTAAAAAACGGCCCTAGGTAAAACAACATTTAATTATATTTAAAAACAAACGCAACGAAAATTGATAATCAAAAGTTTAATACCATGATCGAGCTATAATTAACAATTAATTAAAAATTTACTAAAAAAGTCTCTGGTGTTTTCTGTTCTCTAATTAGGCAAATATTCATAAACTATCATAAAAAAATTTAAACATAAAAATGTGCGTCAGCTATTTATTGTTATATATTTGAAATATACCTAGACCATCAATGCATCTTTCATAATTTTGAAATTAAAAAATAAATAGTCGTTATTTTTATATAATTAAATTCGATTCGAATATAATCAAATTATATTCGAATCGAAACAATGCTGTCCCTATTTTCATGGCGCTAATAATTTTTAGGGTTCCGTACCCAAAGGGTGCCAACGGAACCCTATTACTAAGCCTCCGCTCTCCGTCTGTCCGTCCGTCCGTCCGTCCGTCCGTCCGTCTGACACAGGGCTGTATCTAATGAACCGTAATAGGTAGGCAGCTGATTTTTTCACAGAGTGTGTATTTATTTTGCCGCTATAACAACAAATAAATAGATAAACTAGGTGGTGATGCCATTTCTCTTCTTAGGTTCTCGAAAGCTATGAGGTGGGGTGAGTCCCACAGGAAGGACATATTTTTTTAGTAATTTCTGTCAGTCGGCTTCATATCAAATCATATTCATGTCGGTTCAGCTTTCTCAGCGAAGTTTATAATAAATTTCCGATTAAATGAAGATAAACCGACGAAAGACCGGACTTTTGCGACATTATTACTTATATTCAGGTAAAATTAATGAAAGAAGACTAAAGTGAATTTGCTGATTTTCCCGGGACATTCCTCGGGGAGAACAGATTGTTAAAAGATAATGGTCATTACAGAGAACTCCACATTAAACGGGTCGGAGAAAACATTTATGAAATGCAAAAAAAAAACTTCGTTACATAAAGCGGCTCGTAGCCTAGTGGCGCGGGGACTTGCCTAGCATACCAGAGGGCCGGGTTCAATTCCTCGTTCATGCACCACTTTCTTTCTCTTTCTTTGTTGGAAAAATGCATTTCGTCACGAATGCGAACTGCTCCATGGTTCGGAATCCATGTAAAACTGTAGGTCCCCTTCCCCTACTAGGTGGTAGTGTTTAAGCCCGCCCGGGATGGTACCATCGCATTGGATGAAAGGTGATCGAAGCGGCAATGTCCGTGTTTTCCATCCAGTTCAATGTAGCCGTGCCCATAAAGGGAATGTCCTGGCATGGCACCTAATTCCTTCGGGAATGTGGTGTGTTGGGCTTATATCATAACGGTAGTTGTGTGGTATTAGCCATCCATGTCAGGTTCCATAAAATAAAAAAATATATAATGACATCCTCAGAATTTACTCGCTATCCGAAAAGCCGTGCACACAAACCCAAATACATTCTTATTTTATGATTGCGGGCAAATATTAATTATGTACGAATGTTTTTTTTTATAATCGCTGGGAAAAAAGGACCGCTATTGGAAATCTGAAAAAAAAAATATTTTTCATGATTTATTTGCTTGTAATCGTTGAAATAGTTTTGGTAAATGTAATTATTTTGAGGTTTGAGTCTGGCGTGCACAATTTTTGCAACTTTTGCCTTTAAGTCACGCTATAAATAAAAATATTTTTTTTTAGTTTAGATTTTTACAAACGGTGTTTTTATAACAAGTTGAAAATCTTCAATAGTTTTGTATAATTTATTAGGTTTTGATAAATTTGGTTAGTTTTATTTTTCTACTCTTTTTTTTTAAATATCCAACCAGGTTGTTTTAAAATGAGTTTATTGATGGGGATTGTACAACATCATCAGGCAATTTGTTCAAAAAAAAAGTACGGCCATGAAATTATGCAATCCATCCAGATTCATTAGTGTACACTGGGTGTTTCATACAAAAGTGCCCAATGACCTTTATTTAAAAGCTCAAACAACTTACAAACATATTACATTATCAGACGTTGGACTTTCCAAGCACATAATTTTCACTCATTATCTCAATAAACGGGAAAATAAGGTTTTTTATCGTTGAACTCTACGATAGCACGGTTGCAGATAAGGAGTATAAAATGAACGCAAGCTCTCTTCGCTTGCATTATAGCCGGCAAGATTCGCTAAAGGCATCTGTTGACTCATTCACTAAACAGCAAATAAGCGGATTACTAAAAATACGTCTGCCTTATCACCACTGAATTCACCTTAATCTGTGTGTTTCTGTCGTAAAGGATATAAAGTTCATTGCTGTACATTCCTATTACATCGACTGCAAGGAATAATCAAGAGCTCGCGCCAAGCTGAATGCTTGAAATATTCTTCAAGCAAAGTGACCACCAGCTGACCGGAAGAAAGACGACGGCTCGAAGACTGAACCAAGAAGGACATCCATTAATCGTAACAGAACCACTCAGCCATTGACGTCTAAAGCTTTTGGACATCCTTTCGCCTCTAATCGCCAGTACATCCTCACTGAACCAAAATGTTGCCAGTCGCATTATTCTGCATGGCGATTCTGGCGACATTGTGCTCATCGGCGCCGTCTCCCAGTGGACTGGACGTAGATAACGTCGAATTACATGAACTTGCTGCTCTGCGTTCAGGTTCCTTCAAGTTTTCGGAAAATACGAAAACGAAAGATACCCATAGTTCTGTGTTGAACAGTGTGTACTCTGGATGTCCCAATGGTAAATGTCGTACGACAAACGAGACCGTGAAGAGTGGAGAAAAGGTTGTGAAAACAGTTATTAAATTCTAACATACAATAATGTCAGTCATTCAATTAAGTAACTTGGTAACATACGCTTCTTATGACGAAACATAATATGAAATAAATTTGGTGCGTTAATGTGTTTTTTTACTACTTATTTCCTGTACACAAGTTAATATTAATCTTGCATATGAAGACAAACACAATTCATTGAACAGGAAAAGTTTGGCGTTTGTATGTATGTATGTATAAATATTTGTCCGACCATAACTCATCGAATTTGGTAGGCGAGAAAATGAGACGAAAATATTTTTTAAGTTCGAACATGAGCCAAATCGGTCAAGGGTTTGCCATGTTAAGGCTTGTAAGAGGGGGTTGAGAAAACTAGATGGCGCTGCTTCCATCCTACATCGCGCTATCGTTGTATTGCCTCCATTCATCGGACCAAAATCTTTCGAAATATTTACTGAACGAGCGATTGAAGCGAGCGAAATTCTCCGAGTCTCATTGAACAGTTCGGCATTTGGTTTGTATGTGTAATGACAGTTGTTTGTACACAAAACGCAAAAAGCCACGAATAAACTCAAACAAGTGTTGCTAAAACACATAAACCTGAATTTCTGAAAAGGTTTTCGCCATAACTGCTAGGACTATATTAGAACATCTATACTAATCATAAATCTGTCAAGAAAGTTCATTGAGTAAGTTACTTTGTTTTATGACATTAAGATTATTTGTAGACTCTATGGTTGATACCAAAACTTAATTGAAGATTTTTAAAAATATTTCCGTAAAACATACAGATATAGATTTGTATAATATATTATAGAATCTAAAATTACAAAAACCTAGGAAAACATTAAGATCATGTAAACAGTTATTGCCCGTAGTATGGAAATTGATACGGTAACGACTCTCTTAAGGGAACGAAATTGTCCCGCACCAGGGGCTGTACCATCCAAGCCCCATATAATCCTGCGTAGGACAAAAATGGGGCTTTCCGCTCAAAACAAACAGATAAGCTTCTAGTTTCTGTTTTATTTGTGCGTAGTTTGTTTTAGACAACCTGATAGATGTTTGATTAGAATATAATTGTTTTATTTGTTACCTTATTGAAGGAACGAATCACGAGCGTTGCGTCTCCGTTTCAGTTCAGGCAAAAATACTTTCGTATGTCCGACTATTTTCCTCTATTTGTCCTATTTACTCGGATTTGTCCTAGTTTAGAGGGCATCCGGGGACCGTCCGGGCGGGGCTTCATTTGTAGTCCGGGTTTACAAATTTAAAGTCTTTACTATCAGTATCCAACTCATTTGTAAAACAATTTGTAACAAACTGTAATAATATTCTGTTTTATTAGGTAAGTACATTTAAAATGATGATAAAAGATGACTAAATTGAATTTTAAGGTCTGAAAATAAATAAAAAAGTGATTAATGATATTTTCAACTGTATTTTTATTACACTGACTGTTTAAAAACCTGTTGACATGCCCGGGTTCTGGGCTCTAAAATCCGGGGTTTGCACGCGTATTTTCACGTCTTGTCCTGGTTGCCAAATTATAGAGAAGGGGTTATCTACAGGTCGCATTTCTCAACCGATTCTCGTGAAATGTTGCGAGCAGATTCGATAGTTATATAGATAAAGATTTTGGTAGTCAAGTCAGTTTTTGAAAATTTTACACCAAATGTGAAATGTTCAAAAATGCAAACTCGCGAGGTCTACAGCTAAGAGAGCCACTAGTTATCAATGTAATAAAAAATGAATTCAGGAAACAATTAATTGACCGAGCGAGAGTGAAGCGGATCTCCGTTTCAGCTTGGCCAAAAATGTTTTCGTATGTCGGTCAGGCGTCCGCCCTCTGCTCTACAAGTCGAATTTCTCAACTTTTTTTTATGCTACCTGACATAGATGGCTAATACCACACAACTGCCGTTATGACATTAGCCCAATACACCACATTCCCGAAGGAATTAGGTGCCATGCCAGGACCTTCCCTTTATGAGCACGGCTACATTGAACTGAATGGAAAACACGGACATCCTGTGTCCGTCATCTAACATGTTGCTAATTGGAACAGGCCAGTCCAAAATACTTACGAATATGGATATTGTTAATTGGGTTAGGTTAGGTTAGGTTTGGTTATATTATGTGCATCTTATAAAACACACGAAAAATACATACATAATAAATAAAATAATAATAAAACAACAATAACAATAAAAATAAAACAAAATACGTACATACATATCCATAAAGTCCTAAAAATAAGACATGTAAGTATTACGTGTCGTAATTTTTTTTATGTTAAGCGCGGCATATGGCATACGCCAGTACATCAAGGTGCCCGATGACGCCCATGGGATTTCGAACTTATGGGGGGGTTGCGAAAACCATGCCGGCCGGCCAGGTGCTTCTTCACACCACGTTTGAAGGACCCCAGGTTGTACTTTCGGGGAAATATCATATATAAACTCCCTTCATTCCATAGTTAGTCAAGATGTATTTATATTATATAGCAATATCGATGTCTTGACTTTTTGAAGACTACGTAAGGATACGGAAACAAATGATGAAAATATCATTACATAAATAAAATAATATGATCCTACATTTTTTTATTCAAGCTTATTTTAAAATGAAAAGTTAGTTCGGTCCCCATCAGTTGCTTTGCGATTTGGAAATTAACCCAACTACAAAAACACATTCATCAATGACACTGGGGTTTTCCCAAGAATATGTATTGTTATTCATACATTAACTCAAACGATAACACAGTTCCAGATAATGAGAAAGTATATAATGAACACAACGCGCTCACACTGTCAAGATTCACAATATACATTTGCTGGATCCTTAACGAACCAACATATCAGCGGATTAACCTATCAGCCTTATTACCACCGCTTCTGTCTTTTCACATTTCGTAAGTGCTCGATCGGTCGTCACTAAACCTGAAAGTAATACAAGACTGCAAGGAATCGCCAAGAGCTGACGCCAATTTGAAGACTTGAAGAACCTAATAGAATGTATTCTTAGACGAAACGACCACATAGCGGCCAACTCGAAGAACGACACCGATTAGAAGACCTACACTTAACGAGGACATCACTTCGACGACTCGCGCTTGTGAAAGCTTCTTCCGACTCGACAAAAATGGTTGGAGCAAAGTCAATCCTCCCTGGCGCATTGTGCTGTGTCCTGCTTCTGGTGATACTCTGCTCATCCGCCCCACACGATGGACTGATTGTAGATGACATGGATGTGGCTGAAATTGTTGAGAAAACTAAGCGATCTGGTTCGGTAACGGTTTCTGAAAACACAGACACGAAGGATACCTTTCATTCGAGTTTGAACAGTGTTTATCCTGGCTGTCCGAATAGCTCTTGCCACACGACCAACAACACCGTAATAACCAGACACAGGGTTGTGAAAACACATGTGAAAGTGTAACATAAAACAATGTCAGTCATTTAATGAGGTAATAGAAATAACTTGACAACATAAGTGTTTATGTATATGTACTCCTCGCTTATTTCAAGGAATGTGATATTTATGTATCTATGTATAATCGACCCCGAAGCAAGGACATTTTAATAAAGACAGTAGTTACCCTATCAATACCTAATACTACGCGCGATATTTGTTTACATGCTCTAAATATTTTATTGGTTTATTTGATTTAGTATTTTTATCTAGGAGACATTGATTTCGACGGAGAAGGACTGTAGGAGAATTCCAAATTATGGGTATACAGCTGTTGACGAAATTGGAAGACGCAATACCTGTGAATGGTATATTTTGCTTGTTTGGGTCCAGGCTTCCATTATATTCATAAATCAGTTTTCTTGCAGGGCTTGTCATGCCAGGCCATGCACATAAAAATAAAATAGAATAGTTTAAAAAAAAATGACAGTTCCGTGTTCGAAGAGAGACTAGAAAAAGCGGATCGGAGAGAGTTTTGTTTTTAGAAAATAATTTTGCCAAATAAAGTTCTGGTTCCCGATGATCTGGATTTTCACTGAGCTACGCCACCCCCGAGCACGCCAAGACGTGACATTGGTGGAGGCGCCTAGATCGCCTAGATCGTCGGAGGAGTCGAAGTTTAGGCCGTAGAAGGCCTGCGCTGCTTCGCGTACCACTGCTGCTCGGGCTACCGCTGCTGCACGTGTAGCGCACGGTGCGAAGGAGACGACGCCCAGAAACGTCGGGTGTTAGTATATAAAGGGTTGGGAATATGGACTTTCCTTGGTGAGTATTTCTTCTTGAACATTGTGAACTCATGTGTGTATTCTCATCTTGAACATTAATTGGTGTGGTGCTATTTTTCCTATGTAGGGTTTGATTAGGGTTCTATTCTGAAAAATGGAGAGAATTATGTCTCAATTTGGGGGCGATGGCCAGGACAATGTGGAAGAGTTTCTATATTCCTTTGAAAACATAGCTGCAAGATATGCTTGGTCAGAGGAAATAAAAAAGGGAGCACTCCCCGCCTACCTAAAGGGAGCGGCAGCTTATTTTTATGCGGGTATTAAGGATCGTACGTACCAGGAAATAAAAAATAGTCTGACCGAGGAGTTTCCATCGAAAATAGATTATTTTCTTCTACTGACCACGACGAAACAAAGGGATGAAGGCTTAGTTACCTTCACCTATAAAATGTTGAACTTCGCTACAAAAGCAAAGCTTGACGACGAAGAGAAAATATGTAAATACGTTATATCTGCGCTTCAACCATATGCGGCCCATAAATTGATAGGAAGGAACATTATTAAAATCTCTGAATTGAAAGCAGCAATTCAAGATATACAATACTACGAAAACAATAATGCCGAGGACGTTACATACGAGTTACCTATCCATACGTCTTCGAACAATTTGCAACAACAGATGGTAGCAACACCTCAACCGTGGTACCCAGACAATTGTTTTGTGAACCCAGAGGCAGCTAGCGTAGCAGACCGGCATCTGGCGGCGTCGTCACGTCAAAGGCCTGTCCCGGGACGTTACGACTTCAGGACACGTCCTAACGAAGGCCATGCGGGCGCCCCTGGGACGTACGGTCACCATTCCGGTGCACCAGTACACCCAAACGGGAAAGGGCGACAGTACTAGTAAGGACTGAGACACGTGTAATGTCGCCCGTGATAAAGGAAGGTACGATACTCTATTTACCCATGTACTCATGTGATTTTTGCAAGGAAATTGCGGGTTTGGTTGACACGGGAGCAGTGAAAAGCTGCATAAACTATGAAGTGGTTAAAGGGAGACATTTGTTTGAAATACCAGAAAACTTTACATTAAAAAGTGCTTCGAATAATTCATTGAACATTGCTGGATTTACTACCATTAATTTGCTCATCCAGAATTTAAACTTTATATTAGAAGTGATTGTGATAAAGGACCTTCCAACAGAACTTATTTTAGGGGTAGACTTTCTCAAAGAAACAGGGGCCATGGTCGATTACTCAGGACAGGAGATAATCCTACACAGACTAAATAAAACATTTTCTTTTAGTGAGTGTACTTTGAAGGAAGTGAATATCCCAATCGATAATAAAACCAGAAACTATTTCATTAATGCGAAACCATCGGTGGGGTATGTGTTTACCACGAGCTCAAGGAAGCCTAACACTACGTACGAAATAGGACAGAATTTAAATAAAACACAGAAGACTATATTAAATGAGTTATTATATGAATATCGAGATAGGTTTGCGTACTCCAACGGAGACATCGGGAAAACAACCCACCATGAAGTAAAAATAAATACGGGAGATACCCTACCCATTCACAGACCACCATATAGAGTGTCAATGGCGCAAAGGGATATTATAAATACTCAGGTAGAAGAAATGTTAGGTAATAATATAATTCGACACTCAAAGAGTGCATATTCGTCGGGGGTAGTTCTGGTAAAGAAGGGTGACGGAACCTGGCGATTTTGCGTCGATTACCGTCCTTTAAATAAGTTGATTAAGAATGACTGGTATCCGATGCCCCGTATTGATGATTTATTGTCGTGTCTGCAGGGTGCCACTTATTTCGCATCGCTAGATTTATTAGCCGGTTATTGGCAAATACCAATCGCCGAGCAGGATAGGGAAAAGACTGCGTTCTGCACGTCTTCGGGTCTGTATGAATTTAACGTACTACCTTTTGGATTGAAAACGAGTCCATCAATTTTTCAAAGGTTGATGGATAGGGTATTAGGGGAATTAAAATATCACGGTGCGATCGTCTACTTAGACGACATCCTGGTATATGGTAAGTCATATGAGATATTTTTAAATAATCTCCGTAACGTCTTAAATAAATTAAGGTTAGCGGGGCTAACATTAAAACCAAATAAATGTTCGTTTGGTGTCAGGGAAGTAGCTATATTAGGGCATCAGGTAAGCGCAGTAGGGATATCCCCAGCGAAAAAGAATATAGAGAAGATAGTAAACTTTCCCACTCCGAAAACAGCAAAACAGGTAAGGTCGTTCATAGGGTTAGCGTCATTCTTTAGAAAATTTATACCAAACTTTTCCAAGAAGAGTTTAGTGTTGACCGCGTTAACGCATAATAATGTTCAGTTTAGATGGGGTGAAGAAGAACAGACAGCTTTCCAGTGGCTAAAACAAGAGTTGGTGAAACCACCTTGTTTGAGTCATTTTTCCGAGGATGAAGGGGAGATTATAAGGATTGCTGTCGATGCCAGTAATGAGAGCCTTGGTGCACATGTTATGCAGGGATCAAAGCAGAATAAACCATCAGAATTTAAAACAATAGCTTTCGCGTCAAGAGGTTTAAGTTCATTAGAAAAGAAATATAACACTACAGAGAAGGAATGTTTAGCGATTATCTGGGCTTTCGATTATTTTAAACATTTTACGTGGGGTAGGAAAATTCAGGTGGTCACAGACCATAGAGCTTTGTGTTGGTTGCAGTCGTGTAAGGATATGAATAGACGGTTAGCTGGTTGGTCTCTTAAATTACAAGATGTGGAAATGGAAATTATCCATCGTCCAGGGAAGGAAAACCTCGTAGCGGACGCCTTATCTAGAATCCAATATACGGAGGAGGAACAAGAGGTAGGAAACGTGGAGATTCCAACTTACTTTATAAAACCTCAAGGAAAACCACATCAGGATAGCTATATATTACGTAATCATTCCTTATCCGTAGATCAATTAAATGATCATTTCTGTGCCGCCATAATAAAGAAAGTACAGGACCATCATAGCAACGCATTCAAGGGTTACTTTATGGATCAGGGTATTTTAAAGAAAAGGGTCAAAGTAACCAGCGGGGAACACATTTTAATAGTGCTTCCACAAATAAGGGTAAACAATATTCTGAAAGAGGCTCAGGATGAAGCCTTAACAGGAGGTCATTTAGGGTTAGCTAAATCCTTAGGAAAGATTAGCTCAAAATATTATTTCCCAGGTTTAGCAAAACAGGTAGAGTCCTACGTCAAGACGTGCAAAATATGTCAGGAGAAGAAACATCGTTCAGGCAAACCACTCGGTGAACTGATTAACATACCAGTGGCCGGAATTTTCGATAAAATAGGTATCGACATAATAGGGCCTCTGCCGAAATCAAATACGGGAAATAGGTATATAATTACCGCGATCGACTATTTATCAAAATGGGCTGAGACGAAACCCTTAGAGAAAGCGACAGCAGAATCGGTAGCTAACTTCTTGATAGAAAATATATTTTGTAGGCATGGAGTAGTAAAGGAGATAATATCAGATAGAGGCTCCGTTTTCACTTCAAAGTTAGTCAAGAACGTACTCGAATTGTTGAATTCGCATTCTATTCTGACTACGGCTTTCCATCCACAAGGAAATGGCCTTTGCGAGCGTTTTAATGGTACCCTGGTACAGGCACTCTCGATGTATGTAAGACAGGATCAGCGAGACTGGGATATATATGTACCTTTGGTAACGTTTGCCTACAATACAGCTGATCAATCTTCAACACATATTTCCCCTTTCTTGCTCGTCTATGGTCGTCAACCCCTATTCCCATCTGATTTTTCGAGTAATGCTACAAAATTAACATTAACAGAGAAAATTGAATTCATCGAAAAGTTAAAACAACAAGCTAAAGCAAATATCACAAAAAGTCAGAAGGCACAGAAGAAAACCTTTGATAGGAAAAGACAGTCGATGCTTTTCGAACCGGGACAATTGGTCTTAGTTCAGAACCCATGTAAAATCATTGGGAAAAAGACCAAACTGGCACGCATGTACGAACGTCCTTATAGAATCACAGCTCGATTATCTCCAGTGAATTACAAAATAAAAAGTCTAAATGATAAGCTGAAATTCGAACAAAATATTCACATGAATAGAATGAAACCTTTTTACATTCGTGCGTAACTGATACCAATAATCCTTTTTTTTTACCATGTCTTGATTCTAATAATATGTCATGTGCATATATTAGTAGTTAGATCTTTATTTTGTTGTACAATCACCGCACTCGTAGTATGTACTTATGTTATTTTACTTTAGTATAATAGGGTAGGGTCAAGTAAAGAGCCATTCCCAAAATTCAAAAATATCCATTTGGTCTTAACCGTGACATATTTGGAATAATTCTGAATGCGAATAAATCTAGGCTAGTAATTATTTTGAATCTGTTCCTGTTAGGAATATATTATAATTTTATTTGATTGCCTATTATTTTTACTGATTAAGTTTGTGTGTACGAGAAGGGTCTCAAGTATATAAGTTTGTAGAATTGTTGAATTATTTTAATTTCATGGTCTACTCAGAGCATTTTATTCTTGGAGTAAATAACGATGGGGTCGATGTGCGGTAACTTCCGGTTAGAATTTGCAACGTACTAGGGTCTATTTTATCTAATTTCATCTGACTGAAATGTATAGATATATTGATTCGATTATGTTCATATTCATATTTAGTTTTCTCTGAAGAAAACATAGATAACTTCGGTAGCACACCCAGGTGTAGGCGAAAACCTTCGTATCCAATAATATTGCATTCAGAATGTTCGAAATGAAAGGTATCATCTCATTTATTAAATATCTTTTTCACTCTTTGTATTACCTTTCTTTAGCATAATATTATCCTAATTTGGTTGTCATCCATGGATGATTTTTGTACTTAAAATAATTATGTTTGTACCATAGCTATAATCATACATATTTTTTAATTATAACTCTAGTAATAACTCTAGATAACATAACATAAGTATGTTTTCCTTTGATTTCATCCGTAACTTTAAATAATATTCTAGTGAAATAGACCAAATTTTATTTAATTCAATATTATTAATTGATTTATTTGTAATATTTTGGCTTATGTGCCATCGTCCATACCTGATTAGGTTTATCATATTAGTTAAATAAATAGAATAATTTTACGTAAGTACATGTATTCTATTAAGTAGTATCATCTTAGTAAATAGACAAAGGACTCGTAAGACTTAGTCTAATATGTTGTTGTGTGATGCCATCGAGTTTGGAACGCGCTACCCTCCGATGCTGGGTGCTGAGCTTCAAAAGCACGCTGGTCCTCGGCGTTCGCTCGGTCGTCTTCGAGTCGGCGGCTGGGAGCGTCTTCAGGCTGGAGTCATGCACTCATCAACCAACCGGAAAAAAATCGGGACGAAGCAAACAGGACGAAGCAAATGTTTAAGGAGCCCGTATGGCTCTAGCTTTCTATCTCAGGCCTATAAAAGATTATGTTTAACTATGTAGAATAATTTATGTTGTGGGTTGTGAAGTTTAAAATAATTCATGTTACAAAGTGACGTATGACAACCTGTCAAACGTCTAGTCTGTCCGGCCAGCGGCCAGTCTCAGAAGACAGCATACAATGATCCATAGAGTTTCAAGTCTTCTGTCACAGAGTTGATAGTAAGTAACGGCCACACAAGGCAATTACTTCATAGGTCTGTAAGGAGTCATAGAGTATAGAGTATATATTATAAATTGTTACTAGCTTCTTGCGAGCAGATCTAGTGATCGTTTTCTATAAATATAAATGTCTGTCTGCTCGACTGTCAGGTCAAGGATTCTGACTGAGATTTTGACGAGGTTTTACTCGGTCAAACTGTGTTCACAAATGAATATGGGACACAGGGCCCCACTCGGGCAGTTCTTGAAATTAGTTAGCAAATACTCCTCGAAGTTTTGGGACCTCAGAACTAAACTTGGTGGAACATAAACTAATTTGTAAAGATAGGGAAGGGTGTCATGCCAGGCCATGCACATAAAAATAAAATAGAATAGTTTAAAAAAAAATGACAGTTCCGTGTTCGAAGAGAGACTAGAAAAAGCGGATCGGAGAGAGTTTTGTTTTTAGAAAATAATTTTGCCAAATAAAGTTCTGGTTCCCGATGATCTGGATTTTCACTGAGCTACGCCACCCCCGAGCACGCCAAGACGTGACAGAGCTCTTCCTTAGTTAATATGTCCTCGCTTCACAGTCGGTTGTACTCACATACATATCACATTCCATAAGTTTGCAAACTTAATGTTCAATGGAGCCGACAACAAATATAACTTGATACGCTGCTTTAGGAAAGAAATATTTTGAAATACATTTTGTTATTTTTACTACTATTTTAGTATTTAACCTGTGAACAAGTTAATTAAACAAATTGCATATGAAAACATATCTTTTTTTAAATATTGCATGTGCCGCTAGATTCTTCGTACATGGACACTGCTATATTGAAATGGATACAAAACCAACACAGACAGGATTAACCCTACCACCAAGTTGATAAAGACGTTGATTAAATACGCATATAAATAGGGTGAGTGGTTGGCAAGTTATAATAAATTTACCCTCACTGCTCACCCCTTCAATAATTAAGCGTTATATTATGTAGCCTATAGGTTTTGCGTAGAATCATGACATGGATGGCTGATACCACAAACTACTGTTATGGTATTAGCAAAAAAAACACATTTCCAAAGGAATAAGGTACCATGCCAGGATCTTCCTTTTATGAGCACGGCTACACTGAACTGGATAGAAAACACGGACAATTTATCATGGCCGTTTCGACCGTCTTTTCATCCAATGCGATGGTACCAACCCGGGTGGGCTTAAACCCTACCACCTAGTAGGGAAACGGGACCTACAGTTTTACATGGATTCCGCACCATGGAGTAGCTGGCATTCGAAAAGAAATACAGTTATCCAACTCAGGAAGATAAAGAAAGTTGTGCACGAACGGGGCGAGGATTTGAACCCAGGACGCTGGTATGCTCGGCAAGTATCCGCGCCACTAGGCTACGAGCTGCTCTAAATCAGGTAATTGGTTCTCAATTCATAAGCATTTTATCCTACGGGTCACACCTCTGGACATTTTGCGTGATGCTTAGTAATCCTAAAGTTGCGGAAAATATCAAGTCATGCTTCGGTACAATTTAACATCAAAATCAGATAAGTCGTAGCAAAAGCCTGATTATGAGATTAACATGAGGAATGTGTGGTGTGGCCCATTCCAATTTTCATCTCTTTCGAGATATTTTTTGAGACGAAATCGTCCTTCCCTGGGATACAATATACTTCAGTGTCATATTTCATTACGATCGGAGGTGGCCCAACCCGTTCAATTCCCCATACAAACGGGGAAAGAAGATAACGCCCATATTTCTTGTCAGAGATCCCGAATTTTGCTAAAAATAGCTTTATTTGATTGAACTAGATGTCTGATGACCGTTGGCATTGTAAAATTGTATTTGGTTTCTAAGTTATAAGGTCCGAAAGTTCGAATTTTTCGCGCGTTTTATACAATAACTTTAGAGGTGGATTACGCAATGATAAAGTAAAAACATCTTAAAAAAATTAGTCATTAGACATAGCTTATTTAATAAAGATTTATAATCTATTTGGTTTTTGTTAGATTTTTTACTACAGCGGTCGTGGTTTACTTTTAGCTATGAGTCGTTTTGTAATTAAAATTTTCGTAAATCTTACCAATTCATACACTATGCAAATTGTCTTTTTTGTGGACATGTTACATCTTCTTCATCACGGAGCCTGTCTTTTTCTTTGAAACAGAGAAGGTCCCAGAGCGCAACAGCACGGTTTTGTACCATGCCCGCGAATGAGTTAGTCCCGCCGGGTTGGGCCACCTTAAGATTTGCCTTGCCCTAGCTATCCCTTCTCATTCCTCAGCATTTTACACTAACTCTTTCTCAGCGCATGCTGCACGTATGTGGAACGAACTACCTCTACGTTTACGTCAGTGTGCATCGATCCACACATTCAGAGATCTAGTGAAAGACCATATCCTCATGTCATGAATATCTTCTTCTTCTACTGCGTCCCTGGTTTCTCAGTTGACCACATTATCTATGTACATGTGTACATTAATTGTGTGTATAAATATGCAAATATATGATTAATGTTTAATTTTATTCTTATTAAATATTATATTTATTAATATTTTTTTTACATTTGTATGTTCAGGACTCGGTTTTATAGTAGCTACCCTTGTCTCATTATGTTAAAAGGGTAGACTGGCGGAAAATGCCTCAGGCATTAAGTGCTACCATTGTGTACGATTTAAGTGCAATAAAAGCTTTTTGATTTGATTTGATTTGACTTATATGTAGGCCTTTTTAACACCTATAATTTTCGAGTATTTCTCTCTTAAGTTTTGTGTAAATATTTACAAATATGTATACAAGTCTTCCTCGTTGATCTATCCTTCTATTAGTTTGTACTTTTTTTTATGCGACCTGACATGGATGGCTAATACCACACAACTACCGTTATGATACTAGCCCAATACACCAAATTCCCGAAGGAATTAGGTGCCATGTCAGGACCTTCCCTTTATGAGCACGGCTACATTGAACTGGATGGAAAACACGGACAATTTTTAATTGCCGCTTCGACCATCTTTTCATCCAATGCGATGGTACCGACCCGGGCGGGCTTAAACCCTACCACCTAGTAGGGGAAGGGGACCTACAGTTTTACATGGATTCCGAACCATGGAGCTGCTCGCATTCGTGACGAAATGCACTTATCGAACTCGGAAAGAAGACAGTGGTGCATGTCGGAATTGAACCCAGAACTCTGGTACGCTAGGCCAGTCCCCGCGCCACTAGGCTACGAGCCGCTCATTAGATCTTTACTACCACCCAAGGCCGCCGCGCCGTACCTCGGGGCACTTTGATTTTCATGACAGCCAAATCTCAGGAACTGAATTCTATTCAACCTATCTTGTGTCCCATATAGTTAATATACGTGTAGTAAGTTTAATCGAATTTGGATAATCGGTTTAAGAGTTATGGACACATATACATATGTACATATATACATTCAGAAACGATTATTTAAAATCGTCAATTTTGACCATAGAGTCTACAAACGCAGTATCTTATAAAACAAAGTCAACAAACCATACCGATTTATTATTATCTTTTTATTGTCAGTCTCGCTAGCTAAGAGATGCGACGCGACTGCACGTTCAATCACCTGCGCAACTCTGGGCGCAGTCGATTTGTGAATTGGTTACGGCACGGAGAACGGGTAACCAACGGATACCGTTCGACCATTGGCTGCCCGTATTTCCAGATAAAACTTCTCTAGTCAGTAGGGTCAATATCGTTTTAGTTGGACCATTGCATTGAATGAAAGATTCTAGTAAGGTACTCGCCATGCATTTAGGAGCGCGCATACATTAAAGTTGATGAAAAATGCGAAAATTCCTTAAATTCAACCAGGCCGGGCTTAACCCTACCACCTAAAATAGGAAGCGATAGTTTTTCATGGATTCAGGAAAATTCATGGAAATTGAACTGAGCACGAGAAAAAAAGTGGCGCAGTAAACAAATTCATCGTAATCGGTAAAGCCATTTAGAAGTAATCATAAATGTAAACTTATGGTAGTCAAACTGAGTTAGTTCCGTGCTCATAAAGTCAAGGTCCTGGCATGGCACCTAATTCATTCAGAAATTGTGATTGGAAATTCGATACATTCCTTCTAAGGGGTCATTCTAGAGCTAATTTGCCTTGTTAAGTATAAGTGAGTAGAGCTAATTAAGTTATTAAGGTTTGAATTTTTTTTAAACGTTATATTACTAAAACGTGATAATTATAAAATAACTATTCTTGGAACTTCCTCATCGATTTTCTAATAGCTGATGAATGAGAGAATACGTAAAAAATATGCATTCAAAATGTCCATAATCACAGGTCAAAATGACAGATTATAAAAAAAAAAAACATTTGTTTAAATCTAATAGGATTACTGAAAAAAAGTATGACACGTTGCATAAACATGGAAATAACTTAATTATTTCAATAGCTTCCAGAAAAGGTAAACAATTTGTCCAGTTTTGACACAAATAGCGCAAACACAAGTGAAAAAAAAAAAAATGTGTGAAAATGCGCAACATTTGTTCCTTTTCTGGAAAGGGTGGCTCCGGGTAGACTACGTAATGGTGATTTTCAGGAAAAAACAACATCTAACTAAACATTTACTGATCAGCGTGCATTTAATATGACATTCATAATTTAACTGAGGAGGATAAGTTACTTACATATTTCCTAGTTATCTCGCCCTAACGAACCCTAGGATATGAGGTTTCCTGCGATCGATACACCATTAATTATGCTAATTAATAACAAACAAACATCACATAGCACTTGCAGAACTAATGAAAATGTGTTAATAAAACATTGAAATGTATATTTAATAAAGGGATAAAAAAAATATATATGTTAAGACTTGGTGGCACACTTGGTGTTGACCTGCAAGACAGTAGCAGTGGCTCGGTGTGAGTTCTGTGCGATCATCTTCTGCTGAAAGAAGAAAGGAAATCATAAACAAGATGTTGAAGAAGATGCACATAAATACAACTAAACATAAATAAACTTACATATTTTATGGTAAAATGCGAAACTTCGAAATGAGAAAAGAACCTTTCTTTATTTTGGTGTTTAAATGAAGGTGCAATATTTTAAGGTTACAAAAGCCATATACATTGAAAATATGTAATCAAAGATTGCATTTTTTTATTTTAAAACGATAAACTGTAACAGCATACAGTAAGGTTTTACATACAAAATAAAGTAAACATAAATTCAATTATAGATAGCTAAATATCTATATAAAACATTAAAATTATACAGATAGTGACAAAAGAACATATTTTCTAAATTAACAAAAATGCGCATAGAATAATAAAAAAATATGTAATGAAAAGATAGGTAAAAACACTGGTAAAGGCCGATTTTAGTGGGTGGGTATTCTTATGAGATTGTGAGAGGGTGTGTTCATGTGTGTCAAAGAGGTGTGAGGGTGAATTTGAGGGTGGGTGCGAGGGTGTTTCGTTGTTGAATGTTATTACTTACTATCAAAGTGTACAAAGTCAACATATGGAAAAAAAAACATGAAATTAATGTACTTGTAGGTATCTAAAGAAGTTCATGCTGGAATTCAATGTATTATTTTTATATTTTAGTATGTAATTATTATGTTTTTTTTTTCAGAAACGTGTTTATGCTACGCAGTTGGTTGCAGGATGGTTTTTATAATATGGAATAATGGATGGATATCTGTGAAAAATCGATTATTTGTGCGAGCTAAACGAGTGAAAGTGGCATTTTTGGTGTAATTAGTCCGGTAAGGGAGTATACTGAATAGAAAAAATACAGTGTGGCGTGTTCGGTGCTTTGGATCATGAAGCCCAAATGTCTCAACTTATGTCGGGCAATCTACAACTCCTCGAACTAAAACGACTCTCCCGTCGTTCAATGGTAACATTTTATGATACATCTTTCTTCGTGCGATGCAAAATATATTTTACATCGATAATTTAGGTGTTTAATAAACTTAATCTGAATACGTTCTGTGCGGTCTTCATTGAGGCGACCAGATACAGAAAAAAATCTTGTTCAAGATATTTGTCGGAAGCAGGGTGTTACTTAATTGTTCAGATCCCATGTCAGTGTTGGGGGCCATAAAAGCTTTTCTCGCGATCAGGCTCTGCACAAAACCAGCAGGGCTAAACAGAGCAGAGGCTATAGTGCCACGTCGCTTAGCCTCGGACGTCTCCTCTTCTTGATAGCAGAGAGTGGCGTGCGCGTCGCCATGGGTTCGAGTTCAAGTCCGTACGATGTGGCGTAGACAAGGTGAATCCAGCAGCGCTAAACAGATCATTTAGAAGTAAATTGGTTCTAGAACTGGTACCTGGTCACCGGTGCCTACAGTGACTTGTCTCTTAGCGTGGGTGCCTCCTTTTCTTGCTAGAAGAGAGTGGAATGTGCGTCTTCCACTGTGAGCTCATGAGTTCGAGTTCAAGTCGGTTCTATAAGCCGTAGACGAGAAGAATCCAGAAGGGCTACTCAGATAATTTAGAAGTCAATTGGTTCCAGAACTGGTACCTGGTCCCCGGAGCCCACAGAGACATGTCTCTTAGCGTGGGATGTCTCCTCTTCTTGGTAGCAGAGAGTGGCATACGTGTCGCTACCCGTGCGCTCATTGAGTTTGAGGTCAAGTCGGTGCTATGAGGCGTAGACAAGGTGAATCCAGCAGCGCTAAACAGATCATTTAGAAGTAAATTGGTTCTAGAACTGGTACCTGGTCACCGGAGCCCACGGTGACTTTACTCTTAGCGTTGGATGCCTCCTCTTCTTGGTAGCAGAGAGTGGCGTGCGCGTCGCTTCCCATGAGCTCATTGAGGTCAAGGTCACGTCGGTGTCGGGGGGCGCAGAGGCAAGATGTAACCAGCAGCACCAAGAAGAGGATCTGGAACTGAAAACCAACGAGGCAGGTAGGTGTAGGAAGTAACTTCAATTGTATCGACACTAATTGAAAAGTAAAGGAATATAAACTACCTACTAAAAATTAAAATGTAATCTAAAAATATTTACTGTTGACAACGCCAAAGTCGAGTTCGGTATTGGATAGTCGACTAATATTTCAGTACTTGCAGTCAGAATGATCAGCAAAGGATCAGTATGCGAAAGCAGCGCCATCTAGTATCATTGCGTCAATTCGAATCTAATCGCGAAAAAAGATTGGCGGACGTAATTGTCGGGATAGCTCAGCGGCAGAGCAGTGGAATCCTGCTTCCGACGAATGTCCAGACCAAAAACATCTTCTGATTCTTTTCAAAATCTGATTAAAATGCTTCCACATAGATGTCATCGGTTAACCTCAAATATATGAGAAAACGCAAATGTCGCATCCACTAAATACATAACATTATTGGGTAAAAAAAATGTAAATACGAATACCATATCCACCGTCACGATATTAGTCAAACGCAACGCATACTCAAATAATTAAGGTTCCATGCCAGGACCTTCACTTTACCAGCCCGACTTCATTTAATTGTATTTTTGTATTAGGGTTCCGACCATATTTTTATTCAATACCTTAAACTTACACCCTATAATAGAAAAGGGACCTACTGTTTAACATAAAATCCGAACTATGGAACAGCTCGCATTCGCGAATCGAAAGAGAAATAAAGTGCACAAAAGGCGCGGGGACTTGAACCTATGACCTCTGGCATCCAAGGCAAGTCGCCGCGCGCCTGAGCTACGAAACGCTAAATTTTCAAATTTAGTATTTAAGAAATGTAGCCCGTCTCCAAGCTCAGGATTTTTTTTTCAGCAGATGGCGTCGTATTATATTGGTGCTCATATATAATCTGACTTCTATGTATGTATAATCGACCGTGAAGCAAGGACCAATTAATTAAAGAAAGATACCTGAAAAAAGAACTACTTTACGAATATACTGCAAGGGTGGACTCGTAAATTAGTCCTTGCTTCACGGTCGATTATACATACATGCTTTTCACATTCCTTGGAAACAGTATAATTACTGATACATAATAGTTATCTCACCTTCAACATGGCGGTAATTTTGATAGCGACACTTGACATTAACTTGTACAGCGATATCCCATTCTCCGTCGAATCAAGAGCTTTTATATGCGCAACATGTCAACACATTTATCTGGGGTGTGTGGGCTATCTCCGTATGTCTGTTCATTGGACGTCAATGTGGCGTGATCAAACCGTCTCGGTTGAACGGGAAAACCCAGCAAATAGCACGAAAGATTAATCGAGTAACTAAGGTAGGTAACTAAGGTTGAGTGGCTCGTAGCCTAGTGGCGCGGGGACTGGCCTAGCGTACCATAGGTCTGGGTTCAATTCCGACATGCACCACTGTCTTTCTCTTCCCGAGTTAGATAAGTGCATTTCGTCACGAATGCGAGCTGCTCCGTGGTTCGGAATCCATGTAAAACTGTAGGTCCCCTTCTCCTATTAGGTGGTAGGTTTTAAGCCCGTCCGGGATGGTACCATCGCATAGGATGAAAAGATGGTCGAAGCGGCAATGAAAAATTGTCCGTGTTTTCCATCCAGTTCAATGTAGCCGTGCTCATAAAGGGGAGGTCTTGGCATGGCACCTAATTCCTTCGGGAATGTGGTGTATTGGGCTAACATCATAACGGTAATTGTGTGGTTATAACCATTCATGTCAGGTCGCATAAAAAAAGGTAGTTCTCATAACGAGGAGGAAAATTCCTTTTAACGTCCTTATTATAGGTATTCATTATATATTTCATATAATGGGTACCTACTTTAAAATTTAAGAATGTTTAGCCTCTTAGGAGCAATTTAATTCTTTATTCAACTAAACATACAGGGGGCTCAGTATGTTTAAAACTTTTAGTTCATCTTGATTTCTTTCTTTTGTGACTTAAGGCTCCATATGACGCTAAATCGCACTTAGCTTCGTCTTAATTTCTCAGAGAATATTGAACTAATCATGCTAAAATTGCGTTATATGAAACTTCACTTATATCCGCTTAATCTGAATGATTATTGTTCCAATAGCATAACATTGGCCCGATAGAAAAAAATCGCGAAAATAGGTCGATTTTTTCACATTATGCTTTAT
Organism: Incurvaria masculella; assembly: GCA_946894095.1. Taxonomy (NCBI): domain Eukaryota; kingdom Metazoa; phylum Arthropoda; class Insecta; order Lepidoptera; family Incurvariidae; genus Incurvaria; species Incurvaria masculella. Next base: position 23,465,225 of record OX335646.2, read on the forward strand.
TTCTCAGAATTGGTATTAATTACAGTGCTAGTAATCTCACATTATATTTGCAGCATAATTTTCAAATTTTTGAATGATTATCGTTGCATTTGGACACAATTTTTCATTCAAAGCATCAAAAAAATGAATTTTGGACTTACGACAAAATTTCTGAACACCGTAAAGTATCCCTTTCCCTTTCGTTCTCTTGGCGACTATCTATCGCCATTTCGGTAGCCTCAGTCCGCTGCGATGTTTCGAAGCGGGCGCACGCCTCTCCGCACGACGCTCCGCACGCGGAGATCGCTTTCGGGATCGCGACAGTAACAAAGTTCCGAACCAAATTCCTACGAGCATCAGCTGAACTTCATAGATGGCGCTGTATAATTTTCAATCAAATGTTATTGAGGTCTAAAGCCGAAATAATTGACACTGGTTAGTAACGTTCGGTTAGCAAGATATAAATAAATAAAAATATCGCACCTCCAATTCTAGAGGGACGAAATCCAAAAAAGTTGAATTTTGGTAAAATGCAAAAAACTAATTTTTACTTCACCTTTTTTATGTTGGAACTCGATTTACTGCCGATGTGTTACTCGAAATTTAAAAGTAAAGGCAATGTTAAAAAGAAGAATAAATATGCAATTAATCTGAATATGGATGTCAGTGGCAACACTGGAGTTGTCAAAAGCAAATTTTGTGTAGCGCGTTTAACTTGATAAGAATCTAATAGAATATCGCCCTAAATGTGTTAAAACTATAAAAAACAGACAATTTAATGCCTAAAACATAAGTGCTAGTGTTATTAGATTCACAAACAAAGTACTTTTTGTGAAATCGGTGTTTGCAATAAATTACCGTTAGAGGCCGGCGTCCGTTTTTAGTTTGGATATTCGGCTCAAATATCGCGTAACCCGACCACCCTGCTCATCTTAGACCACAAGGAAGGCGGCCCACGCGACTTTCTGATGCTGGCAGGCGACATCACGGCACAAAAACCAACCGAATAGTTCCGTGAGAGGTTATGTTCGGCATTGACGCTCCCGATTGACACCGGCTGTCAAACTCTGAGTTAAGTATATTGTTCTTTTGAATCATATTTAAATACTTGTTGACTGAGTCGCAAATGCCTATTTACTACTACTTGATTTATATATGATTGACCTACATAGGTATTGACCTGACTGCCACCTAACAGCTGACATCAGTAATAAACTTTTACTGATTTACTTATTGTATTCATTATTCATTATTGTTATCACACTGCTAGGTTACGTACTCTGGTAATTCTGTGTTTTGTTTATGTATGTTTATTTATGCCACCAATAAACTGACTCAAACTCACTCAGGCCTGTCGCGGTGAAGTGAAAACAACACCATATGCGATTCGCATTGGGACGTGAGCTAGCTAGCTAGGGCTCCTAATTGTGGTGTCAGGTACCCAAATATACCTGTGACTTAACTAAGTTTGGTTGACCTGAGTCAGTTTCTATTAGCTAGGAATAGGCTACACATCACACATAGGTACCTATTAAGACTACTGAGACCACTGATAGCCAACACAGTCAGCTGACTGGACGCGACTATAAATAAGTAGGTATAATAGCCATATGTACTACATGATATAGGATATAAGATTAATAGTCATTAATTTACATTGATTACTATTAGAAAAATCGTAATAATATTAAAAATAAGCACCTGTAGATTTTATCTATCACTTGGCATATATATTTTTTATTTTTCATGAATACTCGGGGCAAAACTCGCTCCACCATGACCACGGCGAGTGACACCCAACTGACGACCCTGCTGCAGCAGATTGAGGAGCTGCAGCAACTTAACAGGCAGCTCCTCGCGGAGCAAGCGGAGAACTCGTTGGCATTCGACGGTTTGTGGACGACAAACGCGGAGCTCAAGAGAATGCTCGTTAGAAGGGAGCGTCAGGTCGAGGAGCTCCAGGCCGACGAGCAGAAAATGACGGATACTATACTCGAGTTACAGAAGGACCACGCCGAGTTCGAAAAGGTGCTCGATACAAACAATGCCCTGCAGCGAGAGATGTTGGAGCTACAGCTGAACAGAGAGACCAGCGGCACCTTCTCCCACGACGGAGACTCGGAAGAGCTTCAGGACCTGCGGGAGCAGCTGTCTGCCAAAACGAAGATAAACATTGCTCTGCGGAGAGAGATCACTGAGAAAAATGTGACAATTCGCGAGCAATCGTTAAGGCTCTCGCAGCAGATGGAAAGCAATAGTAGCACGTGCACCTGCGCCACTTCAAATAGTCCCAAAAAATACACGGCCGCTGACTCACATTTTTCAGAATTACCCAACGAGTGCATCATTGACCTCTGCTCCCCTCACCCAGAGCGACAGCTCCGCCCGGAGTCAACAGCACAACTCGCGACCCCCCTCACAGCTCCGTCCAATTCTTCTTTATCTGCATCTGCGGCAAAAATGGCTCCAAAGAAGAAAAAGAAGGCAGCAAAGAGGAAAAACAAGACATCGGAGGGAGAGAAACAGGCGAACACCCACACGCTGAAGGTTTCCACCAGAGCAACACCTCCGCGCTCCCAACAAAAGCAAAACAATGACAATAATGGCAAGAAAAAAAAGGTAAATAAATTATTTCAAGAGGAGGAGCCAAAAGTCACGAAGCACGACTCGACCTTGACTCGGAGAAGCAACTCTTCCACCCAGTCGGCAGCGAGATCTACGCGTGCAGTAGACCCCCCCAGCTCACCCGATAGATCCACTAGGAAAGTCCTCATACTCAGCGATGAGCACGGACGCAACCTGGCGCAGTCTTACCACACCTCGTGTGGACCAAAGGACACCGTCACCGCTGTCTGCAAGCCGGCAGCGCGGATCGGCGAAATTATAAAAGACTTCCCGCGACAAATCGCTCATCTGACAGAGGACGATGTGGTCATCTTATTGGCGGGCTCGGCACAGGCAAATTTGGACTCTGATGCTTACTACAGAAGTGTGAAGTATGTAGTTCAGGTGTGCAGCCAAAGAAAAATTAAACTATTTGTTTGCTCATTGCTGTACACTTCTGCAACACTGCATAATTCACACTTGATTAATGCTACTGCTCACAAAAGTAACTTGCTTGTGTATTATTTAGCAAATAGTGTTCCAAATACTGTGTATTTAGATCTTAATGTTATGGAGAAACAGTGTTATTTAAGAAATGGTCATATTAGTAACTTGGGGCTCATGTTTATAGCGCAAAATGTGCAAAAGTGTAACTACACAATAAAAACATCGTTCTTGCGTTTTATAGCTACATGCACAGAGCATCCACAAGAAAGTAGCTACATTATTAGTGAAGATATAAATTCTTTTTTAGAATAAATGCCACAGAGGATATAGATCGTTTTATACCGACAGAAAAAAATATAAATAATAAAAATGTTACTTCGAAAAATATACCAATGAATAATTTAATTGTATGCCATCAAAATGTTCAAGGCCTACGTGGCAAAAATCAAATGCTAGAATTAGTATTAAAAAAATATAACATAGATATCTACTGTGTTAGCGAGTCCTGGATAGATGTAAATGAAATCAACACTCACCACCTCCATAACTACACAATTGCAAGCAGTAGTCACAGAAAGAACTTTATACGAGGGGGCACGCTCGTGCTCGTCAAAAATGGGGTGAGAGCAAAAAATAGGCTAGATATTGTAAACATGTCAGTTGACAAAGAATTTGAAATAAGCTGCATAGAAATGAATTCCTTCTTTGTTTTATGTGTTTATAGGTCTCCTTCAGGAAACATATCCTTTTTTATAGAAAAACTAGAAGAATGTTTATACAAAATTAATAAAAACAATAGCAAATCAATAATAGTATGTGGGGACTTTAACGTAAATTTCTCATTAGATGCAGGGGGAAAACATGAATTTTCGGATTTATTCGATAGTTTTTTGCTTCAACAAACAATATTTGAGTTCACGAGGGTGACTAACACTTGTGCATCGTGTATAGATAATATTTTTACTGATAGTCAAGTCCATGGATCAAAGGTATTTACAGGTATACAGTCAGACCATTATGCCCAGTTGATAACTGTAAAAAATGAATGCAAAATGAATGTCACACATTCATTCAAAGTGACAAGAACTGTAAATAAGCATAGAATTGAATCCTTAAATATGGACTTGAATACTGAATTTGGTAAGGTTTCTGAAAAAATCTCTTTTAAACAGTTTTTTAATACCTTCATGAATTATGTAAATATGCATATGCCACTAAAACGCATAAAAATATCGAACAAAAAAAAGTTTGCAGAGTGGGCTACACGTGGTATCATGGTTTCAAAGGAAAAATTATTTCTATTGTATGATTTATTGAAGTTAAACAAAAGTACAGACCTTAAGTCATATGTATCTCTCTACAGCAAAGTTTTTAAAAAGGTCACAATTAGGGCAAAACAGTTGTTTTTAAGGGACAGAATACTAAATTCCGAAAACAAGATTAAAATGGCCTGGAGTATAATCAAAGAAGAAACGGGCAAAGCACCTATTATTGAAAATACTCAACTCAAATTAAAAATTGGGGCAGACATTGTATCTGATGGTTGTAAGATTGCAAATTACTTCAATAAATACTTCACTTCAGTGGCTAAAACCTCAACAAATAAAATTGACTCCAACACACAGTTAGCATTAAATCACCTGCAGGATTATACAGCACGTAGCACTGCATCAGTTACTTTCGGTCCTGTCACATACTTAGAAGTTAAAAACATTATTAGAGACCTTAAGTCTAAACGTTCTCAAGATCTTTGGAATATTTCCCCCAAATTACTAAAGTCATTAACAGGTGTCATAAATCCTCTAAAACAAGTTATAAATCAATGTCTAGAAAATGGCACATTTCCCGATTCCCTCAAAATAGCAAAGGTCATACCATTATATAAAAAAGGATGTCACAATAATGTTGAGAATTACCGTCCGGTCTCCTTACTACCAGTTTTCAGCAAGGTTTTTGAAAAAGTTATGGAAAAACGTTTGACTCACTTCTTCACTAAACACGATCTACTAAATTTCAGACAATTTGGATTTCGCAAAGGTAAGTCAACAGGAGATGCCATTGCAGCTATGATAAAAACTTTATTAACATCTTTGGATGATTCTCAGCACACATATGGCATTTTCTGTGACTTATCAAAGGCATTTGACTGTGTAAGACATGATATATTGTTATTAAAATTAGAGTATTATGGAGTAAGAGAAAAAGAGCTACGTTTATGTGAAACATACCTAGAAAACAGAAAACAAATATGTGAGGTCAGTGGTATAAAATCGGATGTTGACCCTGTTACAATAGGAGTACCGCAAGGCTCTATCCTTGGTCCATTATTCTTTCTGATTTATGTGAATGACATTTCCGGTTCAATCGGGCAAGACATAGAACTAGTTATGTTTGCAGATGACATCTCAGTAGTTTTGAAAAACAAAAATATAATTGAACTACGGGAGGTTTTCTTGTCAGTAATTAAGTCGCTCACATCATGGTTTGAACACAATAATCTATTGTTAAATACTAATAAAACGAATGTAATGCATTTTGTTCTTGGGGCACATAGGCGTAAAAATAATGAAGACGTAACCAATACTGTAGAGGAATTATCGTTAAACATGGCTAATGAATTAACTTTTCTGGGATTAATAATTGACAATAGATTCTGCTGGAAACCCCACATAGACAGTCTTGCTGGTAAACTGAGCTCAGCCTGTTATGCCATTAAAAAAATCAAGGAACTCTGTGGCACGCAAGCTGCAAAAACTGTCTACTTTGCTTACTTCGATAGTCTCATGTTGTATGGACTAATGTTTTGGGGAAATGCAGCAGAAGCAAATAGAATATTTGTCTTGCAAAAAAGAGCCTTGCGTTGTATTCTTAGCATGAAAGCTATAGATTCTTGTAGGAATGTATTCAGCGAAATAGGAATTATGACCCTACCTAGCGCATATGTGTATCAAAATATCTGCCATGCTAGGAAATATAAGCACCATAATACCTTAAATGCTGATGTACATGACTACGATACTAGACATAAAACTGATTTACAAAATGTTAAGCATAGGTCATCAAAATTTTCAAAAAGTTTTATATGCAATAGTATTAGGTTATACAACAAAATTCCAGAGGAGATCAGGAAATTAGGAGATAAATGTTTTAAGAGCAAATTGAAATCAGTATTAATAAAAAAAAGCTACTACACTATCCAGGAAGCCTTATTAGATAGAAAACTTGTTTAAATTAAAGCTCATGACTACATACTTGACCGGGTACCTAACACGGTACTACCAATTAATTTTTTTTTTATTATTATTATTATTTTCTATTATTTTTATTTTTTCTGACATGGGTACTACATTGTAGTATGAATTTGTTTATTTACTAACTTATATTTAATTTGATATTACCTTGTATCAAAAATGACGATGGCTTTTTACACCTGAATAATTTAGATCATAATTCCTATTAATTTAGAATAAGATGTCATTATAGTAGTCAAGAGTTTGCTCCTCACCAATGTATATAATGTTCTTATAATAATGTTCTTTGTGAGCAGTAGTAATCAATCAATCACTGTAAACTAGTTTGTAAGTATCACTGGAAAAAATAATAATACAATGACCAACCTGACGAAGTTTCTTGTCGGCTCTTCTTCGCCAGAAGTAATCGAACCGACAGGAAAAAAAAAAGACGAATCCGAGTGTGTAATATACATCTAATGGAGGAAATAAAGAAACTGAAACTGAATTGTATCTATAATGAATTTTGTAACGTGTTTTTTCTCTAACTCCTTTACTGTTCATGCCGCACGTCTGTGGAACTCGTTGCCCATCACAGTCCGCTCCTGTCAAACTATCAGCTCTTTCAAACTTAAAGTCAAGGAGTTTTACTTAAATGAAATGTAAAGATGATAATATGTTCTCACTGTATATATAGTTATATTTAATTTTATTGTCCTTCTAATAGTACTGATTTTAGAATCAATGGTAATAGTTACTATAGGTTTTTTTTTTCCCTGGTTTGTGGATATAATAATATGTATTAGTGTATTGTATCATATATATTAGTATATTCAATTATATGTATAAATATGTATATATTATGGTATATGTATGTTTATGGAGTTAATTTTTTTTTTCTTTTCAAATTCTGGTGTGTCACCTACCTACAGATATTTCTATTGCCTTTCCTCATCACCCCAAGGGTTGACTGGAAGAAATCACTCTTAGTGATAAGTCCGCCTTTGTGCAGTATTGTTGTTTTGCTGTATGTTTTCTCTGAAATTGTATTTTTGTTATGCACAATAAAGAATTTATTCATTCATTCATTCATTCATTCATTCATTCATTCATTCATGAATGTACTATTTTATTAATTTTTTTTAAAAATACGTTTACTATTTTGGTCTTTATAGAATTACACATTTGATCAATTAGGAGGATTATTTTGAAATGTGTCTGCACAGAACTCAATATGTTCTGGCGAGAATCGACCTAAATTAAAATGAGCGTTATAGAATTAAATCAGCATGATAGGTTAGCGACCAAATAACAATTATGTCCATTTAGTGAAAAAAATTTAATTTGTTACATGTAATAAACAGTAATTTGTCTTTATGTTATTTATTTGGTTGAGATTATTTCTATTATCTGTCAATATAGATGGGTAGCAGACTTATATAATTGTTGGGTGTTGTAATAAAACAACTAAGTTACAATCAAGGAGGCATATTTTTTTATTTAGTTACTCAAACATTTGGTTTTCTTTGGTTTCTGTTATAATGTGGTCTGTAAAATTTCTGTTACACTTCCATTATAAAAATACTTACAACTAGACATATCGTTGCACACCAACAGTATTTTAAACAATCTAAAATAAATCATTAAAACAAATGCTGAAGAATCATGGAACAGTGTATGAAACAATCTAAGATAAAACATTAAACAAAAGCTGTAGAGTCATGGCACAGTGTATCAAACAATAAAAAATAAACCATTAAAACAAAATCTGTATAATTGTGGAAAAGTGTTGTTGTAAAAATCGAATATAAACTAAAATAATTGCTGTAGAATCGTGGAACAGTGTTGCAAAAAAATCTAAAATAAACCATTAAAATAAGTGCTGTAGAAGCGTGGAATCACTCCTTTCTGCTGTAAGTCTTCAATATATTTTTATTTTTTTCAGATAGTGGGATTTTATCGGGGTAGGCCCGAGGAAGTTGAATGTCCTTAACAGGTTTTAGGTGTTTGGTTCTAGGGTTGCGTACAATCACCTCATTAAAGTTTTCATCTGCATAACTTTCTTTGTAAAACAAGGATGTGGGTTTTTCCTTGTGTACTTTAAGGATTTTAATATTAGCCCACGTAACCGTACGACCATGTTTGTTTTTAGTAAAGCTCGTTCCCCATTCATTTTCTGTTACAGTTTCGTCAGGAATGGTCTTGTTTTTCTGGTCTGTAAAAGTTTAATCAGAAGAAGGTTGAGAAGCGACGTTTTTTTCTTCAAATGTGTTGATCTCCTGAAAGAATAGCTATTTCAGCACGACTGTCACAAGATTACAGCCATTTAGGTTTTAGATGCACAAAGCTTACAATTAGGTACTTGCAATTACAATAGTATTGTTCACCTTGTCTGCAGTAGTTTCATCAGGAAGTTGCTTTCTCCCCTAGTCTGTAGCAGTTGCGTCAGGAAGAAGCTTTCTCTCCTGGTTTGTAGCAGTTTTGTCAAGAGGCTTTCTTCCCTGGTCCGTTAAAGTTTCTTCAGGAAGAGGCTTGCTTCCCTGGTCCGTAATAGTTTTCTCGGGGACAGGTCGAGAAGCGACATTTCTATCTTCACGTGTGTAGATCTCCTGAAAGAATAGGTATGTCAGCACGACCGTTATGAGATTATAGCCATTAAGCGTTTAGATACATAAAGATCACAGTTAAGTACTTGCACTTACAGTAGTGTTGCTTCTCTGGTCTGCAGTATTTTCGTCAGGAAGAGACTTTCTCCACCGGGCTGTAGAAGTTTCATTTGGAAGAAGTTCCCTTGTCATCTAAAAGAACAGCTATGTTAGCTTGGCTATAATGAGATAATAACTACTACATACATTTATTAATTCATTGACGGCTTACCGCGCGTTTATTGAGCAGGACGTGCTGCTCGACGTTTCGGAGCCTCACATGGACTCCATCTTCAAGCCGTCAATTAATTAATAAATTTAATTATGTCCCATGTCAGTTTCAAAATAATAATAACTACATAGATGCACAAGACTTAACAACGTAAGTAACTTTTTATATGGAACCGGATTTGATGACTAATTTCAAACCAATTTTTTGTGTACCCGTAATTCCAATTCCCAGTGCCATGACCGGACATTTTCTTTGCCTGTCCACGGCTACAATTAACTGGGCGGAAACACCCACACATCACACTTGTACTTACAGTAGCATTGCTCCCCTGTTATGCAACTGTTTTGACAGGAAATATTTGATGTAGAAGTAAGTTTTCTTCGTCATTTTCATAGTTTTCCTAAAATAATAATAAAATTTTTAGTTACTTAAATATTACAAAATATATTGAGGCACTAATCAATATTTTAGTGTGCAATATTATGAACCTGTGTATTGTTTATGAGTCCTAATATTCTCCGCCCTCTATTTCCTTGACTTGCCTGCATTTTATTGCTTTTCAAAGCAGGCTGGGTCATTTTTCTGAAATGAAAACAAAGCGTATATTCAACTTTCTTTTTAGAAATTATTAATGATTTATATTCATTGGAATATTATAACTCTGTACAGTATTTTTTCAATTTACACCATATTCTCAACCACAATTTTAAAACTATAACGACTAATTTACAAAAATATTAAATTAGTTACTAAATTTAGCAAAGTTCTTGAAAACCATAACAGCATATTTTTAAATAGTACTCATATTATGCTGATATTTATAATTCAATACCGCTAAAGTTTTACTTAAGACAAAATTTAAATAAGATTTGAAATCTGTAAAGAGAAATTTAGAGTTTTGTCCATATAGAAGTAATAACAATGGATGAACTCACCTCCGATCTCAAAACAAGAACGCCACTTTAGTGTTTAGACAATTCAGTAAACGCACACTTCTTTCGGCGGCTGACGCAACACTAATTAGGTCTGTCCAGTGCTCATACTAAGCCCGAAATCGCTCAGAGCAAGAAAGACGCACATAGTCGTAGTTTCCGGGTGCGAGCGAGTTAGAAATTGTTTCTTATACAGATTTGTAGAGGGCGTTACGGGTAACAAGACTGCATTCTCAACTCAAAACAACCAATTTTCGAATTCCGTCCCTTTAGAATTGGAGGTGCGATATCATAAATAAATAAAATATTTGTTATAATATAAAAAAGTGATGTTTCCAGGAACCGAACTTCGATATGTGTGGTTCTCAACTTCGCAGCAAAAATACTACACTAAAACCATTGTGCCACGACTGTCGTTACGCAATTATGCTAAATTCTCCTTCTCAAGCCTAGCGGGCACTACGAGTATTAGGGCGGCCGCAAATATCCGCCTCCCCGTGGAACGTGCGTCTGCAGTACGTCCATTGCGGACGGGTCGCAACAGGACAAGTCACATGACCTTGGCAGATAGCTCGGCGGGCGGATTTTTGTAGTTTTTGTCGGCGGCACAGAATAATTAATAACATGAACAGAAGGAAAACTCAGTGAAAAGAATAAATGACATAAATAATATGTTTTGTTTTGTTGGTTCGTTTTTAGGGTACCGTACCCAAAGGGTGAAAACGAAACCCTATTACTAAGCCTCCGCTGTCCGTCCGTCCGTCCGTCTGTCACAGGGCCTTAGGTAGGCAGCTGAAATGTTCACGGAGTGTGTATTTATTTTACCGTTATAACAACAAATAGCTAAAATAAAATAATAATAAAAATTAAAAATATAATAAAATAAAATAAAATAAATTCTATGACGAAAAGAAACTCCAATATTAATCTCGGAGGAACGGTTCAGTTCAATTTCATGTGTTGTACATGTCATGTCATGACCAAATATGTTTTCGCTATATCTGGGGAAACATTTGTCGTAGACCCATCATGCGACCACTCAAAATAAACGCTCCGACCTGATTTACCTTCCCTGTCATGTCAAAATTTGTTTTCGTTATATCATGGGAAACACTGGTCGTAGACCATCATGCGACCACTCAAAATAAACGCCCCGACCCGATCTAACTTCCTGTCATGTCAAAATTTGTTTTCGACATATAATGGGAAACACTGGTCGTAGACCCATCATGCGACCACTCAAAATAAACGCCCGGACCTGATCTACGTGTCTGTCATGTCTAAATTTGTTTTCGTTATATCTTGGGAAACACTGGTCGTAGACCCATCATGCGACCACTCAAAAAAAACGCCCCGACCTGATCTACCTGTCTGTCATGTCAAAATTAGTTTTCGTTATATCATGGGAAACACTGGTCGCAGACCCATCATGCGACCACTCAAAATAAACGCCCCGACCTGATCTAACTTCCTGTCATGTCAAAATTTTTTTTCGTTATATAATGGGAAATACTGGTAGTAGACCCATCATGCGACCACTAAAAATAAACGCCCCGACCTGATCTACCTGTCTGTCATGTCAAAATTAGTTTCGTTATATCATGGGAAACACTGGTCGCAGACCCATCATGCGACCACTCAAAATAAACGCCCCGACCTGATCGAACTTCCTGTCATGTCAAAATTAGTTTTCGTTATATCTTGGGAAACACTGGTCGTAGACCCATGATGCGACCACTCAAAGTAAACGTCCCGACCTGATCTACCTGTCTGTCATGTCTAAATTAGTTTTCGTTATATCATAGGAAACACTGGTCGCAGACCCATCATGCGACCACTCAAAATAAACGCCCCGACCTGATCTAACTTCCTGTCATGTCAAAATTTTTTTTCGTTATATCATGGGAAATACTGGTAGCAGACCCATCATGCGACCACTCAAAATAAACGCCCCGACCTGATCTACCTGTCTGTCATGTCAAAATTAGTTTTCGTTATATCTTGGGAAACACTGGTCGTAGACCCATGATGCGACCACTCAAAGTAAACGTCCCGACCTGATCTACCCGTCTGTCATGTCAAAATTTGTTTTCGTAATATCATGGGAAACACTGGTCGTAGACCCATCATGCGACCACTCAAAATAAACGCCCCGACCTGATCTACCTGTCTGTCATGTCAAAATTTGTTTTCGTTATATCATGGGAAACACTGGTTGTAGACCCATGACACGCCGTCGACACTCCTCGTCCGTGTGAGATTCAACGTCCTCGCAGCGGCGGAGCGCGGCGCGCTCCGAAACGTCGCTAGGGTTATCACTCGACACAATGTGGATATTAAAATAAAACAGACTGTACGGAATTATTAATATTTACTCTATGTTCTATGGCCGGGTCGTGTGAAAGTTGCAATTACATGGCCCTATTGTATGTAACTCAATTACCTAGTTCGGTAATGAAATTATTTTCATTTTGTCGTAATGTCGTCAATGTTTCAAACGTTTACAAGCAAGTGGCTATGAGGTAAATAAAATAAATTTGGACACTTGAAAATTCGAAAGCCCATGAGCACCACCGGCACAAACTTAGTTTTTGTTTGTATGACCACCGGTGGAAGACCACTCTTCAGGTGGGACGACGACATCAAGTGCGTCGGCGGAAAGCAGTGGTTCCGTACCGCTGAAGGCCGAGATGACTGGAGGAAAACTGGAGAGGCGTATGTCCAGCAGTGGACGCCAACACGCTGACTGACTGACCATATTCTCCAAAAGCGAAATTATTAACTAGCTGCGGTACCCGGCTCCGCTCGGGTTAGTGTCGGCGAAATTATTTCATGGATAAAAAGTAGCCCACATGACTGATCCACAATAGGGTCAAACTGGTCCAGGACATTGAATCCGTCTACTAAATTTCATCAAGATCGTTCGAGCCGAAATAGCATGATTTAATGAGAAACATCCAATAATTCCCATTTAGAGCTCCATTGACATTTGGTGGCTATTTAAAAAAAAAACATTTGCCGCCAGAACCTTTCTGCGCCTAGTTAGTAAGTAAATTTTAAAACGTAGGTAAGTTTTGCGTGGACTTCAACCCACAGCCAGCCTCAACATCGAAAACAGTAACCCATCTCGAACCTGACTGCTCCCAGAGATGCTATACATTGATAAAATACGCACATAAATCGGGTAAGTGGTTCGCAAGTTATAAGAATTTAACACTCACTGCTCACCCTTCTGGTAATGAAGGGTTATATAATGTAGCCTATAAGTTTTGAGTAGAATCAGGCTAGACGTAGATACAATCCGCATCTAAATCGAGTAACTGGTTCTCAAGGATTTTATTATATTGGTCGCACCTCTGGGGATATAGCGTGATGCCAAGTAGGCCTAAAGTTGCGATGAACGACTTACCCCCACCCCCCTCACCCGCTCCCGTCGGGCCGCCCGCCCCGCCCCCGGCCCTGCTCCCGCCACCGCCCCCGGCCGCGCTCCCCTTGGTGTGAAGTAGCGCTCAGTAACAACCTTTGAACGCAATATTCCCGGGAAGACGCGGACTCGCCCCGCGCACTCCGCGCACCCCCGCACCACGCACACATAGCCGCTAGCACACGCATAGAAATACACTCATAAGTGTCGCTTCTGATACGCTAGTTATTTATTCGGTGCCCATGATGCGACCACTCAAATTAAACGTCCCGACCTGATCTACCCGTCTGTCATGTCAAAATTTGTTTTCGTTATATCATGAAAAACACTGGTCGTAGACCCATCAAGCGACCACTGAATATAAACGCCCCGATCTGATCTACCTGTCTGTCATGTCAAAATTTGTTTTCGTTATATCATGGGAAACACTGGTCGTAGACCCATCATGCGACCACTCAAAATAAACGCCCCGACCTAATCTACCTGTTTGTCATGTCAAAATTGTTTTTTGTTATATCATGGGAAACACTGGTCTTAGACCCATCATGCGACCACTCAAAATAAACGCCCCGACCTGATCTACCTGTCTGTCATGTCAAAATTGGTTTTCGTTATATCATGGGAAACACTGATCGTAGACCCATCAAGCGACCACTCAATATAAACGCCCCGACCTGATCTACCTGTCTGTCATGTCAAAATTTGTTTTCGTTATATCATTGGAAACACTGGTCGTAGACTAGCGATAGGCGATTGCGAATAAAAACAATCAAATTATTCGATTGTTCCCGTTATTCGATTCATTCGAATACAAATCTACATTATTCGATTGTTGCACAGCGCTGCTCTGTGGCGCTACAGCGGAGCGGACGAGCGTCCAAATATTATAAGACACTTCGGCGCGGCGCGACTGCTCGACTGACGCGAATGAACGAGATACAATCGACGAGCGCGCATAGAGTTCCGTTTTCGACATCAACAACGACGAATAACGACGACAACGTCGCCAACGTCGAACAAAAGATGTTCAAACGACAAAAGACGCGGCACTCGCTGCCGCGGCAAATAGCAGCTAAATAGAGGATACTGCGTTCCAGGCGACCACAGAAGAGCAAATTGAACTAAAAAAACGGGCCAAGTGCGAGTCGGACTCGCACACGAAGGGTTCCGTACCATCAACACCAAAAAGCACGTTTCTTTTGTATGGGCCCCCCTTTAACTTTTATTTATTTTTTTAATTTACCTATTGGTTTTATAGCGGCAAAATAAATACACACTCTGTGAAAATTTCAGCTGCCTACCTATTACGGTTCATGAGATAGAGCCCTGTGACAGACGGACGGACGGACGGACGGACGGACGGACGGACGGACGGACGGACGGACGGACGGACGGACGGACGGACGGACGGAGAGCAGAGGCTTAGTAATAGGGTTCCGTTTTCACCCTTTGGGTACGGAACCCAAAAAAGTGTCGACACTACTTGTCACATTCCTTGGAATAAGCGACGTAGGTACCTGCTTAGTACAAAAAAGTAAATTTACTTCACTTGTGCCGCGGGAGGAATTTGGCCTTTGTTTCGGCTCTCACTACTAATGAAGAATGACGTAACGACCATCAGGTTTATTGAAAAATAATTCTTTTTTTTATCAGTTTACCTATCAATTTGGGAGACAAAAAATTAGATTTTTCTCCGTTTTCATCACTGCGCTACGGGGCGCTATGAACGGCGATATAATGTTGTAAGTCGCGTGGCGTAATTTTTTGCGCGCTCGTTGTATGGAAATTATTTCTCCATCGTCTCACGTTTATCCTTTTTAAAAGTGTTATTTTACTTTTTATTGTTTTGTTTTATTTTACGTTTATACTTTTTAAAATTGTTTCTCAGGTAAAAACTTTTACCAAAACCTATTATTATGTAATATTTTAGTATTTGTGTAAATCAATTAAGTATAACCTACGCTATAATTATATACTATACACCATTAACAATAAAAAGTAAAAAAAACAGAAAAAAAAGTTTTGTAACCTACAGGATTCGAACCGACACCCCCATCGAACAATAACTGTAGATAAGACGTCTCACGCGCTACACCAACGAGCTACTGACGATCGATGTGAAAATAGTAAATCCTTTCATGAAGTAGAGATCTCACGAAATGGTGGCTGTTTTCTAGCAGCAATGTGAATAATATGGCGGGTGATCTCGAGCCTTGTGATTGGTTGTATGATCATTGACGACTTGCCGCGGGATCGATACAACTTTCACGAAGTTCCCGCGACGGCGTATAGGTGTCGCTCTAACAATATCTCATTTCAGTTTTGTCCTAAGATTCACGGCGCCACTGCCGCTTCGGCGTCTAGCGGAGCGGTGGGGGGGGAAATCGGGAATTTGTCTAGCTTCATACGCAGCCTTAGTTTAAATTAGGCACTTTTTACGTGTCAACGTGGCAGCATGTAAAAAGAGTTCTGACAGTGTAAAAATAATTAAAAATCAATTTATCTTTTCCAAGAAACCTGTGCTTATCAGGCTATCATCAGGCTTTATCAGCCGAGGCTATAATATATATTTGCTTTCCTTCCTGAAATAAATACGCTCATTTTGATAGTCACGAATGTGAGCGGCTTGATGGTTTAGTAGACCTATTCTTGGAATTTCCTCCTCGGGAGCCTTTCAGTCGAGAAAACAGCTTTTATAACGGTTGTCATAGCGATTTCCTCGGCGAAAAATCTTGAATCGTTGGAATACCGTGTTCGGGATTCTTTCCGTCGGGATAATCGCTTTGACAACCGCTAAAAGCGGTTATCTTGACTGAAAAATTCCTGTTTCTTAGAATCAGGGAGTTGGTCTACTGGTCAGCAGGTCTATTCCTGGCATTCAGTAATCAGGAATCAGGAATATTGAGTCTGGAAATCAGCTTGTATAGCGATTTTCAAAGCGAGTTTTACTACGGAATACCTTAATTGATAAAAAAACGATGCTTCGGAATATTTTCGTCAAGAGAATCGCTTTGAAAACCGCTACAAAAGCGGTTTTCTATTTCATATTTCAAATTATTTATTCAGTGGAGCCTTTTTTTTTCAAGTATACAATATTACATTGTAAGCACTTAATGCTATAGAATATAGACTGAGGATTCCTGATTTCTGATTACTGAATGCCAGGAATAGACCTGCAGAAGCGAGGGTGCGAGGGGTTTGATAAAACACACACACATTTTGCACGGGATACATTTTATTAAAATAATTAGCAAAGACCCATGACAGGAGAGAGCTGCAAACATTTTGCAATACAGTACTTTCTACTCAGAATCACTTGAACTTATCGAGATTGAGACAGCTGTTGAGGTTCTGTAGGAGGTCATCCATCCCCTCCTTGTTGTTGATGTACACGGCTGCCGACTTCTTCACGACGATGGTGATGCCAGGCTTGCCCTTGACGTCACACCGCAAAGTGTCCTCGAGGTCATCGCAATTCGTGGTCATGATGTCGGTATTGATCAATTGGTCCAGAAGATTTTTCGCATAACTGCCTGTATCGTCACTTTCAGTGGCCGTTTCAGAAACAGCTGCACCGTCAGCCTGAATGACGGCGCAGGCGATGAAAAGGCATGCCGTCAGCGCCGCGGGAATGGAACTCGTGGCCATTTTTGATAATTGTATTATTGTAATAAACTTATGAAGATGGCTCTGAGTTTTATAGGCAGCCTATCAGCGAAGAAGTCAAGGGGCAATAATTTATGTGCGTCGCGCTGTCAGTGTCGCCAGTACGATTGTTTATTGGGAAAACCGAAACTGAAATAATAGATTTTTAGGGTTCCGTACCCAAAGGGTGACCCTATTACTAAGCCTCCGCTGTCCGTCCGTCCGTCCTTCCGTCACAGGGCTGTATCTCATGAAGCGTAATAGGTAGGCAGCTGAAATGTTCACAGAGTGTATATTTATTTTGCCGCTATAACAAATAGGTAAAATAAAAAAATAATAAAAAATAAAGGGGGACCCCCTACAAAAAACGTGATTTTTTGGTGTTGATGGTACGGAACCCTTCGTGCGTTAGTCCGACTCGCACTTCGCCGGTTTTCTTAGGTAACCATGCGAGAAAAATTCACCACGCCATACGTGTAGACGTGTACTGCGAGTAGATACATTTAAATCTTACATATATCGAAGAAGAGTAATAAGAAAATAACGTGTACCAAATTAAATTGACTTACATGTACATTAGTTTGCACAGGTATGGTACTCTTGCAATGGAAAAAAGCGGATAAAAGTTTTTTTTTTTTTAATTGGTTATCATTCGACGGAAGAAAAATGCAAAGAATGATGTTGTAATCCCTAAATTTACCCGCACCTCTGGCAGTGTTACGCCAAGCTTTCGCATCTTGTTTACAACTAAAATATTACCCTATGGCATCTTGTGTTCGGTGTCATCAGGGCGATTCGCTCGGGCCAGCTATATTTAGAAGCCTTCCAATAGAGGACATCATACAAACACGATCATTTAAATCTAATATTTAGTATCTAGGACCATGAGAGGTAAAGCTGATACGGTTTTGGAGGATCACAAACATGAGAAAAGGCCAAATCTTAAACGTTTCTTCTTGTATCTTTTTAGTTCCTGTGACCACCTTCAGGATCCCTCAGCAGAACCTTAACCACGGTTAGAGTACTCATTGCGAAAAATTAAACGAGTCCTATTTCATACATACCTTCACGCCGCTTTCCCGGAGCGGTAGGCAGAGATAATAGAGCCATAGGACCATACGGTAGGATCGCAGCACACTTCTTTCACTTCATATATAGACATACATCCATTTTTTTTATGCGACCTGACATGGATGGCTAATACCACACAACAACCATTATGATATTTGCCCAATACACCACATTCCCGAAGGAATTAGGTGCCATGCCAGGACCTTCCCTTTATGAGCACGGCTACACTGGACTGGGTGGAAAACACGGACAATTTTTCATTGCCGCTTCGACCACCTTTTCATCCAATGCGATGGTACCAACCCGGGCGGGCTTAAACCCTACCACCTAGTAGGGGAAGGGGACCTACACTTTTACATGGGTTCCGAACCATGGAGCAGCTCGCATTCGTGACGAAATGCACTTGTCGAACTCGGAAAGAGAAAGACAGTGGTGCGAGTTGGAATTGAACCCAGGCCTCTGGTACGCTAGGCCAGTACCCGCGCCACTGGGCTACGAGCCATTTATGCATGCTCTACGATTACGGGTGCTCCGTACCAGACCTTTACGAAGTATCACATCGTTTTGGTCGCGGTACGTACACCTTAGTCCTAATTCAAAGCGGTTTTATCCTGTAACTGTTGGTGAACTCGATTCTGACTCTGAAAATTTCGGGCGAACCGAATTCGTTGTTTAATTTTAAGTTCCTGTGAAAAAAAAATGTCATAGCCGTTATGACAATATTTTAATTTAACAAACGCCGAGGAAAGTGTAACACATATTTTTTACATAAAGCCGAACTATGTGGAACTCTTCTACATATAACATTTTATCTTTTATACCTACGCCCATTTTTAGTATAACCAGTGAGCGATAACAACACATGGTTATACCAGGGTCTTGAGTGCATCTCATATCTAGAAAAGTTCAATATTTCACGTAAAATACGTGTATTGCGAGCAAAATATTTTAATGAGATAAGCGAAATGACCTAGATGGAAATTCCAGAGTACGTTTTGTCAACATCCTTTCGACACATTATCAAACTGTAATTAAAAGTGATGATTCGTATTTTTTTCAATATATTTACCGTCTAATTGTGTTCGCAAATGAACTTGTCACCAAGACTCACACGCATGCCAGATATTCCTTTGATTTGAGTACAGGTAAATACAATAACATATACAATAATACAATAACAAGGGGACTGTAGGAGAATTTAAAATTATGGGTATGCAGCCGGTGGCATATTGGTAGACGCAAAACCCGCGAATAGTATGTTTTGCTGGTTCGGATCCAGCCTTGCAGTAGTTCTTTTTACTGGGCTCTTTCTTTAATTAATGTGTCCTTGCTTCACGGTCGATTATACATACATACATACATATCACATTCCAGGGAAATAATATTTTCATTTCCTCATTCATATTTTATTCAATACTAGCAGCCCGTCCCGGCTTTGCACGGGCATAATATAATTGAAAAAATATTATTTTGACACAATGATACACAAATAAACCCCTTATTACGTAGAGTTCCTAAAAAAAGAGCATATACCTACATTGAAATATTTGAAATAAAAATAACAAATTTTGTGAATATATTTTTTTTGTATGTTTTACTTTTATGTATTTTTCATACTATATTAATTATTGTAAAAAGGTCATAACCAAAAAACAAAAGCCATTAAATAAATGATTTATTGAGTTAAAATCAGGGAGTAAACACTATTTGATGTTGTTTTATTTTTCACTAAATAATTAGCTTAACTGTTATTATGATACTTTTGAGATTACCGCGATCGTTAGACATGTTTGAAAAATGTTACGGCTTTTGAGAATGTCTTTGGAGAATGTATCTTCCTGCCGCTTGAAAAGCCGTAACATTTTTCAAACATGTTTAACTGTTATTAGCTACCTACAACTACTACTATAACCTACAACTAAAAAGTATTTAATCGAAAATCATAAAAACCCTTTAAATCACTAATTTATTAGGATAACTAAATGTACAACATATATTAATGGGTCTAGTTCTGAAAAGAACTTTTTGAATGCGTTTAGTTACCTACTAAACTTAATATCGTGAAGCGACAAAATATTATCAAGCGACAATTTCTTAAATTCCGCTCACGGTTGCTGCGTAGGGAGCCCCTCCCGTACCTCTGAGTGACGCCTACAAACTCTAAAACGCATAGTTGGCCGAGCGGAGTTTTTTCTAATTTTTAAACTCATGATATCTTTCGAATTTTGTTCTATCGTGAATAGTTTTCGCAGCGCACGCGATGTAAGGAACATTCTTGGGATTTTTTTTGCACCTTGGGTTACGTTATCGGAGTTTTGGTAAGGATCCCTAATTTTTTTTAAGATAAAACATAGCCTATGTCCGTCGGATAGACTGTAGCTTTCCAACGGTGAAATAATTTTTCAAATCCGTTCAGTAGTTTCAGAGCCTATTCGGTACAAATAAACAATCAAATCTTTCCTCTTTATATAATAGTATAGATATATAAGTAAGTATAGACAGTGTTAGGGACTACAGAATCTGTGCGTTGTAGTGTACCAGCGAGAAATAAAAGCGGGCAGTTGTTGTTGTTGTATATAATTCAGCCTTTGTCACACATAAGAAACATTTGGATTCCCCACTTATGTTGTTTTTGCACTATACTTTCTTTTGTAAATTGTTTTTTTTTTTGTGGCGTAATAAAGAATTTTCAATCAATCAATCAAAATGTTGACTGTGAAATGTTGAATGCAGTAAATGCTGACTGTAGTTAGCTCGCGCACAAATACGCGTAAATCGAATGTTCGTTTGCTCTAAACTAAATAAACTAAAAGTTCTTACGTGAACTGAACTGACTTCAAGTTGGATAATCGCATTTCGTCACGATTGCGAGCTGTTCCATGGTCCAGAATCAATGTAAAACTGTATGTTCACTTCGCCTATTAGGTGATAGGGTTAAGCCCGCCTGGGTTGGTATCATCGGATTATATAGAAGTTATGTCCAGTAATGCCATGTCCAGTTACAAAAAAAGGAAGAAGTACCTTAGGAAATTATCGAAGATTTTAAACATAAATTACATAGATTACTTCTTCTCTGTAGTTGTGTGTAGCTCCACCATGCGCTGTTTTGGATTACCTCTTGTGTTATTTATACTACTCAAGATTGTTTATATTGTACCTGTTCTACCTTTTTATTATATTCTTTTTAGCTTCAATGTTTTGTTTTGTTCAACTAGATCAGAGTTCCATTTCTGTTATTTGTAGTTTAAGATCATTTTTAGGGTTCCGTACCTAGAGGGTGCCAACGGAACCCTATTACTAAGACTCCGCTGTCCGTCCGTCTGTCCGTCCGTCCGTCCGTCCGTCCGTCCGTCCGTCCGTCCGTCCGTCTGTCACAGGGCTGTATCTCAGTAACCGTAACAGATAGACAGCTGAAATTTTCACAGGGTGTGTATTTATTTTGCCGCTATAACAATAAATAGGTAAGATTAAAAAATAATTATAATTAAAGGGGGCTCCTATACAAAAAACCTAATTTTTTTGTATTAAATCTTTTACGATGGTACGGAACCCTTCGTGTGAGAGTCCGACTCGCACTTGGCCGGTTTTAGCTTTCTCGTGGGTTGAAAATTAAAATATTTTATATGTATTACTTGTGGACCACGTTGCTGGATACGTTCAATGAATACTTTTTCATATGCTTTAGTTAAGTCAAAATTCAAATAAATAAATGTTATCTATATTAATTTGTGCACTACGAGTGGACACCACGAATAAATTCCTAGACGAATTATTAGTGCTTACTCAATGAATACTTTGGAAAAACACCTGTAGGTATGAACACAAAAATTTAAGTATATACATTAATATGTATAGTTTCTAGCTATTCGTTCAGATAATAATTGATATTGTTTTGTCATTGCGGAATAATGTTTCACTGAATCCCGCGCAAAATAACAACGATTGACATGTTACATTTACTTATTGAAGCCTAAGATAACTTGTGACGACTTCTGGACAGATAAGCGACTATATAAGCGAGTTCAATGCGCAATCGTTAAAAGCGGCACGCTATCAAAGCAGAGGAGGCGCGAGACGTAAATAATATATTTTAATTCATCCAGACAATATGCGCACATTATGTGCTGTGCTCGGGATTTCCCTGCTGGCTGCTCATCTCGTCCTGCCCGCGCCTGCGCCCGGCTGGGCAGAAGACCTAACGCGGGCCATATTCATCAACCACAAAGGGAATAAGACCCTGGACTATACCAAGGACTCAAGGACGAGCGAGCAAATATCCTCCCGAAGTGTGGCTCTGGAACGCGAAAGCAACACTGTCGTTCACATAAATCTGAGGTCAAAGAGGCAAGTTGGGGTGGCAAGCTCGCTGGTGTCTCCAGGAACCAAGAACTACTAAAAAACTGCCGCTCTCTCACATTGATCTAGCCTTTTCGTATATTCAGAAACTTATGTTACTTAAAGCCAATTTATGTTTAATTTAAGAGATACCACCTGTATACATTATAATATTATAATAGTAAAATGTAAAATATTTCGTGATTTTTTGTTGCACTTTTGAATTGAGAATGTTATCACAAGTCTTAAAACGAGTCCGAACCAATATTGAAAATATATCAAACTTTTTAAAATAAAAATGTAATCTTAAGTTTTATTTCGTTCCTTCTTTCCATGGTTCGGAACCCATGTAAAACTGTAGGTCCCCTTCCCCTACTAGGTATCATCCAGCTCAATGTAGCCGTGTTCATAAAGGGAAGGTCCTGGCATGGCACCTAATTCCTTCGGGAATATGGTGTATTGGGCGATAGTCCATGTCAGGTAGCATAGAAAAAAACTTTCATTATTTTGTCAGCATTTCTGTCAGCCTTTCTCGCTTCAGAGGACATTATATGTTGACTTTATTTATACATTTATCCTTGACATCACACGAGGAGCCGATTAAGTTGGCCCTTCCCGATGGGATAAACTCGTTCCCGGGCACAGCATAAAATCATTTTGATGCCCTCTGGCGCTGTCTCTGTTTTAAAGAAATAGACAGTATTCGTTATGAAGAGGATGCAACACGTTCACAATGCAAACAATGAGCATAGTGGTTGATTCGATTAGATAAAAAAAACAAATAATTACAAAACAATTTATAGTCATAAGTAAATCTCGGACGCTGTAGTAAAAAATCAAACAAAAACTAAATTGGACAACTAATATTTTTTTGTGTGTTTGACGACCAAACTTATTGTATAAAACGCGCGAAAATTTCGAACTTTCGGACTGTATAACTTTGAAACCATATACCATTTACCAATGCCCATGGTCACCAAACATCTAGTTTGATTAAATAAAGCTATTTTCAGTATAATTTTCGATCTCCAACCAGAAATGTGCGTATGATTTATCTTTCCTTGTTTGTATGGAGCGGGAAGCCCACCTTAAGGTGGCCCAACCCGGCGGGCCTAACTCATTCGCGGGCACGGTACAAAACCGTGCTGTTGCGCTCTGGGACCTTCTCTGTTTCAAAGAATAAGACAGGCTCCGTGATGAGGAAGATGCAATATGTCCACAAAAAAGACAATGTGCATAGTGTATGATTTGGTAAGATTTACGAAAATTTTAATTTAAAAACGACTTACAGCTAAAAGTAAACCACGACTGCTGTAGTAAAAAATCTAATAAAAACCAAATAGATTATAAATCTTGATTAAATAAGCTATGTCTGATGACTAATCTTTTTAAGATGTTCTTACTTTATCATTGCGTTATCCACCTCTAAAGTTATTGTATAAAACGCGCAAAAAATGCGAAATTTCGGACCTTATCACTTAGAAACCAAACACAATTTTACAATGCCAATGGTCATCAGACATCTAGTTCGATCAAATAAAGCTATTTTGAGCAAAATTTGGGATCTCTGACAAGAAATATGGGCGTGATCTTCTTTCCCCTTTTGTATGGGGAGATGTGCGGGATGGGCCACCTTAATAATGCCGGAGAAGCATATATTTAGTAATGATACATTTCGATTCATGCTTGAAATACCCAAGAGGTCGCCAACTCTCTTATCTATCTTTATTTAAAGCAGTTCTTCGCGTAAACAACATCATTCGTGTTTGAATCAGCAATGTTCTACCACGTCCGCACCGCCATACTTCTCTGGGTCGCCTCGCTGACCATCGCCGATAACCCAAGCGACCAGTTCAATGACCAATGGAACAGGGTGGAAGAAGCCCAGCTCTCCAGCATCGCTATAGACGAACTTCTGGACAAATCTCTCCCAGTACAACACGCTTACCATGACACCGGTGCAGATTACAAAATACTCTTAACCCTGCCGAATGTTTCCGCAAAGGATATTTACGTCATTATCGACAGAGCTTCTCGAAAGGTCGCAGTGAAGGCGTATTCCTTCAAGTATTTGCCTCGCGAGCTCTACTACTACTCTGAGGTCATCCCGGCCGGTTTCAGCACGGACGGGGAGTGGCACTTCACTCCAATGGACACGTTGACCATCGCGTTCCCCAAGGATGGCACCCGCGGGTTCTCTGGCCACCGCACGTCGTCGTTGCATCGCTCGGCCGGAGTGGGAGTATTGGCCGAGGATCCTGGAATACTGGTGAAGTGGAGCAAGTCCGCGTCGGAGTCGATTAGCTACAGCGGGGGAGAGAAAGAGGTAGAATCGGTGGTGGAGGCTCATCCCAGTAGCGTGGAGGTCAAAGAAGCTGCGGCGGGTGCTACATCAATATCAGCTGGCACAATCGCGCTGCTATGTACCCTATACCCAATAATAAAATATTTGTTTTAAACATTTTATCTTTGCTAATCGACTACTTATTCCAGTGGGATGTATTGATACTTCACAATGCGAAATAAACTTTCTAGCGCTAATTTAGTTGTTCATAGTAAATGTATTCCATTTATTTATAAACCCTATCCTTGCCTTACAACGTCAAGAAAAATATTTTAATTTCTTGAAATGTCATTCCATACAATTTTGGCTGTTTTATGGAACCTGACGTCGATGGATAATACCACACAACTACCATAATGATATTAGCCCAATACACAACATTCCCGAAGGAATTAGGTGCAATGTCAGGACATTCCCTTTATAAGCATGGCAACATTGAACTGGATGGAAAACATGGACAATTTTCCATTGCCGCTTCAACCATAGTTTCATGAAATGCGGTGGTACCAACCAGGACGGAGTTTTACATGGGTTCTGAACCATGGAACAACTCGCATTGGTAACGATCCAACCTTTCTGAGGAAAGAAAAGGAAAGTGATGTATGACCGGGACGACGATTTGAACCCAGACCTCTCGCATGAAAGACTAGTCCTCTAGCGGCCAGACCATGAGTTGTGATCACTTAGGCGATGTTGTACCGTACACCTACTGTCATGATATGGGCCGAATACACCACATTCCTGACGGAATTACTATCTAGGGCCAGGATCTGCCCTTTACGAGCATTGAACTGGATGAACATTTTTAATGCCGCTTTGAACATCCCCTCATCTAATATGATGGTGATATTTCGGGCTTGCATCACCGTACTATCTAGTTATACAGTTTCACATGGATTCCGTACCATTAAAAAGATCACATTCGTGAAGAAATGCACTTGTTGAACTCAGAATGAGAAATAAATTTGGAGCATATAAGGGGCGGGGATTGAATACAGGCCTTCTCGCATGATAATCAGGGCCCCGCACCGTGAGCTATAAGTATATATGTCCGCTTATAAATTGAAAACCACTTATATAACCCGATTTGATAAACACATCAGGAAAATAACACGAAAATGTAAATCTTACATCGTCATCGAAACATATTAAAGTTTGTTATCGGTTCCGCAACATGTTTGCATGTGAATATATGTAATTGGTTTTGCAAACACATTTCTCGCACGAATATGTATGAGTAATTGACCTACGTGCTCTAACTTCGGGAGGTAAGTCACGCTGGTGTTGATTGTCGCTCTGCTCTGTGAGTCACGTATGGAAGAGCTGGTTGCTTCCTGCCAATCGGAAGCGAACACGTAATGCATTCATTCGTGAGCGCTGGATTTGTCTAGAACTGCGCACTCCAAGGTTACTCCGGTGTAAACACGGTAGGGTTGCCTCTTTTCTTAACTGCTGAATAATTCAATGGATTCGAGTTTAAGGCTGTACCTGGCGGTAACCTCCAAGCTATTTTTGTTGTCATCTCAGCGTTATACCAGCAGAAATATAAAAATTTCAAAGTTGGACTATTAACTAGTGTATGACCGCAAACTTTTTAGACATCACGTTTTTATAATTTTTGGATATGTTACTTAAAATAGCACCTGTTTAAGGTTTCAGGTGTAAAATTTCCGTTTTCAGTAGGAGAAAGGTATTTTTTCAATGGGTCCAATGATATCGTACTATAGGGAGAAAATAAAAAAAAAGTAAAGAAATAAAAAAAAAGGTTATTGTCACATTGCGATACAATGTAGAAGTAATTTTTAAGGGTTTAATAGTAAGAAATATTCGTCATCACTAAAAAAACAGTGAACAGATAACTCAATATGTAACTGCTATAACAATTATTGTTATGAGTGTCATATTTCTTATTTTTTATGAGTAATGTATTAATTATATATTTATTTAACTATAAGTAATTATTTTTATTTAAGTTGATTTAATGTGTATTTTAAGAATTATATTTGATTGAATAAAGTACATATTTTTTTTCATAACTGCTTCTTGGGCTACTCACAATAACTAAAGGTAGAAAATGCCTCCTGCATTAATTGTACCTTACGGCCATTTATTTAGTGAAATAAAAATAAAGTAAAAAATAAATTTATGTCGGAAATGTAATGTAAACTTTATCTGGCGAAACCTTTGTCATATAAGTTGACATTACATCATCGACATATCTTTGTCATTTAGTTGGAGCATTTAGGCATATTATCATTTACAAATGTGTCCAGGTAGGATACGGTGTTCTGCAGAATGTTTTTTTGCTTAATCTGCTAAATCATAGCATCGTGTAGCCCAGATATATGGTGGCCCAGTGGGTCCTTTGTCTTGCCTGTATTTCTACAGTAACTCGAGAGTTTAGACAGCACCTCCCATCGACCTGGCCAATAATGCTGTTTTTTTACGGTTACATCTATAAACTACGTCTACTATGTCTACAAATACACCACTTTTACCCCTGATAACAATGCGATACGTACCTGCAGTAGCATCTAACCTGTCCACCTCAATCATAAAACGTTTTTGAACTGGAATTCGGGTTCAACACTATTTTGACATTAAAGGAAGATCAACTCAACTGGAGAGAATAGCTGATGTCGATTCAGTTCAGCAATATGGCCGCAAATGTCTCATTCTACGTCCGATATGTGGCCGCCTCGCAAGGTGAGTCTACAGACGTCGATGGCGTGAGAGCTTTCTTCGTCTGCTAACGTCTTCGAGAATGTCAGAATTCTAATTTTAAGTCAACACGTGAAGGGATCTGAAATAAAATTTTAGTGTTATATATGCTTACGGGGTCGGTATTGACCCAAGAAAATGTGCGTGATAATTATTACTTGAAAACACTACTTTGGAAACAGAAAAATATTATCAATCGTCTAATAATGAATTATTTAGTTCAAATTTCATGGATAATACAACGACGTAACACAGTCGTTTCGTTTGAAGTCTATACACCGCAAATAGAGACAAAGGAGAATGCCCAAATGAAATGAATGCCCCTTAGAAATAATTTTTTGTCTTTTGTTGACACATATGTGATAATTTATATTTATTTTTTAAACATATTTTAATCTATCTAAATCCCCATTTTTCACGGCACACGTTAAATAAATTAAAGTAATCATTCACAATTACTTCTTTTCCTCCTAACAATATGAATAAGACAAAGAAAGAACATAGCATAGTACTTCCCATGTCACAAAACGTGTCCGGGTAGCCTGCTCCATGCCATTCCGTCCAGTAAGGGAGGAAAAAAAGCGTAAAAAGGGATGTAAAATTATCTCTGGGAGCAATATTAATGATTGGTTGTCTGTCCATTTTTATTGCGTTTGGACTAAAGCATTTTGCTCTACGCTGACTAAGCTCTCTGGTGTCTCTAGAACATTCACTATCTCAAAACCGCATTCTGTTAATAACTTTGAAATGGCAATGAATTGAGGCTTCAAAATTCATATAACGAAAAGTTATATTATTTTCTAAATAATAACAGTGGTTTGGAAGATAGACATTACAATTTTGAGGGGCCTAAAATGTATGGGGCAATGGGCATTTGATATCTCTTTCTGTCATGCTGACGTCAACCATAGAGTAAAGGGGGCTTAGGAATTCCTTCTCTTTTCAGTGTATACAATTGAGAGGAAACGACTGTACATCGAAAAATCGTAACGCAGCGCTAGATCTTAAAAAATAACTATAATTTTCTATCCCGCGAAAATTTCCCAGCAGCAGCATATGCAGTTCGTTCATTTCAAGTAATTCAAAGGTAGCTTCGCGTTTGGCAACCCTGCTCACCTGCGCATCGAGCGATATAAGTCGTCGTGCGCCCGCGCACCGGCTTAGTTAACCGACTGGTTTCACACTGAACGCACTACCGCAACGAAGCATGTTCTCGCCGCGTGTTCTCGCGCTGCTCGCCATCGGCGCGGCCGCCGTCGCCGCGCTGCCCGCCGACCCGCCCTTCCCCCGCGCCGTCGCCACCCTCCCCGCCGACGACATCGACGACTCCTGGTTCGGCTTCCCATTCTTCAGCAACATCTTCGCGCCCATCTTCAAGCTGTTCCCGTCCTTCGACTTCGGCCCGAAGATAATCTCCGACAACGACAAGTTCCAGGTGGCCGTCCCGGTCAAGGATTATACCAAGGATGAACTGAAGGTGAAAGTGAGGGGGCAGTTCGTCAGCATCCAGGGGACCCACGAGTCGAAGCCGGAGGAGCACAGCGCGTTCGCGAGCCAGTTCTACAACGGCTACACGCTGCCGCAAAACGCGAGCGCGTCCGACGTGAAGGCCGAGCTGTCGTCGGACGGCTGGCTGACGGTGACCGCCCCTTTCTCGGGCGCGGGAGGGGACCGGGGGACGGAGCGCGTCGTGGACATCGTCGAGACGCACGAACCGAGGAAGGAGTCCGACACGACGACGTACGAAGACGACCGAAAAGAGCCGACCACGCCGGCGACTGAGCGCGAGGAAGTCACGGACAGAGACAACAGCATCCCCCACGGGACCGAAGCCGCGCTGCAGTAGACTGAACTGAGTAGTTTTAGGGGTAGATTTATCGTGTATTTAACTTACCTTTGTCCTATGCTAATAAATTGGTCAGTAAGCAATCGTTTTGTTTTGTGTGCGTGCTGCGTGCGCAGGGTAATCGGTGCGAGACGCGCTCGGAATTTTGATAAATGTGTTTCCACGATTTGGCGTATGCTTTTTGATCGAATATCAAAACAATGGAAATACAATCTTCATTACCACAGATTATGAGAAGAGATTCAAAGATTCAAAGATTCAAAGAGTTTATTTGTGATCTTTAGTTTTGTACACTGTACACATGTATCACATGATGATGATGACATAGTTATACCGAAATGAAAACGTTAACAATATTTTCATATTAATTATGTTTTTTTTCTCAAACTCAACATTTTCTTATTCGCTCGAAGCAAAATTATTTTTATGTACCAAATATTTTCTCTTTCCATTTATTTAAGGGATTTTCATGAACCCGTTATTTTTTTTAATAACACTCAATGCATCAATACAGCATTTTCAAGGAATTTTCTTGTACTTAGTTAAAACCACGCTGGTTGTACACAATGCTCATTATTTCCGAAGTCATTTGCTTATGAACGTAGAATTTTCCATCACAAACTATGAAATTATTGTTTTCCAAAAGGAACCCATTATCGAACAAAGGTAGATATTGAGAATAAATAGTTCGGCCTTCCGAGTTAAAAGTCTCATTGAGAGTTGTTTAATTTTGAGAATGATGGTCGAAATACTAGTCCTAAGCATCCTCACGACGCAAAATATCATCAGGTCATACTGACGGACTGAAGATGTAAGCATACTCAAATGTAGGTTCGAGCATAAATGAGGCTTTAGCTCCGACAGCTTCGTGGGAAAATTGGAAAATCACACGAGGTGAATGGATGTCGCAAATGTTTTCATTTGGTTCACTGGGCGCTGCTATAGGCTGCTATAAACACAAATGTTATATAGGAAATATGAATGTTCACCCGGTATTGTACCAGGTTGTATTATACCAACACAGTGAATCGGCATATGTTATAGGAAATAACCATCAACAATGGCGTTCTAGAAACAATGGTCGCGCGCTGATGTCAGACGTCAACATTATTACTTGACTCGCAATCAACGTCTTGCTACCTAGGTACAGTCAATCCAAAAAATATGTAATAATAGCGTTGTAGCCTAACCGTTGTGACACATTTAACATATAAGTAACTTATACTAAGGAGGCTAACTTACACCTCGATGCTAAATGAGGTCGGGGAACCTTCATCTCACGTCTAAAACTCTTGGATAGTAGGAACCGAAAGCTTTACGACACACCAAAACCGTTCCGATTTCTGAGCGGTTTTGGAGGGTCGGAAAAGGTTGCAGTGAAGGTTCAAGAAGTCCTGTCCATTATATGAACAATTCAGAATAAATCTTCTAAAATAACACGGAATATCACCACTAATAAAATAACCTAACCTAACCTAACACGATAATTTGTTTTATGTAAAACATATACATCCGCTTTTTCCTATGTAATAGTTTTTTAAAAATCAACGGATCTCTTTGCTGCTACTAATAATCTACTTACTATTATTGCATCTTAGATCTGAGATAAAACCACGATGTTTCCATTAGAACTGTAATTACATGCCTTCGATTTTTAAAATAAATAAATTTTTCGTCTGGATTCCAGCTTTATAATAATCCGGCATATCTGTATGAACCCATTATATTAATATTATGCAGTAATGGTCAGACCACATTTTTGTGCTATTTTTCAAAAGATTCCGAAAAGTCGACATTCCGTGCGCATGGCATTTTTTTGTCATTTGAAAGCAAAGTTTGAAATGATAGAAGGGTTCCGTACAAATTTGCATAAGTAGAAAGTCCGTCCATTACGGAACTATGGTATAACTATAAATTAACGCAATTTGGATTGTTTTCTCCACTTGTGCTGTGAGACTGCTAGACGGAATTTACCCGAAAGGTTGTGATAAAATTGCGAGTGTCACTATATATTGCGGCATAAATGGCCGTTTTCTTTTTTAACTGAGTAGACTCAGAAGTTTGATTATTTCAAAGCTCCAAGAGACCATAGACGTAAGAAGTTCCACGCGTTCCTGTGAAAGAGTGTCTCGACCTTGGAGAATGGACAGACGGGAGTGAAAATAGAAACTCGTTTTAAGGGGGTCGGCATAGCCACATTTTCATACAAAAACGGAATCGTCGTTAAATGAGTTCGGTTACGAATTCGACTAACGATTTTATCGAGCTCCAACGACACGTAAGAATGCGTAAGAACATCACACGGCGCTATTTAGCGGAACAAGCATTGGTTGTTGCAAGTTCCGAATTCGTTAGCGAACTAACTAATTAAAGCCAGACCATAGACAAACGATAGTAAGGATAGACTGCTTACGTCATACAACGTACAAAACTCGCTAATTACTATTTATTTTCGCTGTACTATGACGTTTCTAACCAGCGCCATCTCGCGTCACTGTCAGAACTAGTTACACCGTTATTAAACTAAGCTTTATTACAAATTACCTAGGCAGGCATGATGAAAACGTTACATTTTATCTATCAATTGTCATAATGTCATTGTAAATAAAATATATCATTGATATTCATTGGTTTTTTTTAGATGTATTATCAGATGTGAATTGCAACGCCATCTGTTGACTTTTAGTATTCCTATGCAACACTTGTATAACATTTATCTAGTGAGTTATGACGTTTTGGACTACCTCGTGGCTACGTTGCCGCCATTCGAGTGTTTCGATCGCACCTCCCGCCTATCCATTCTCTATGGTCTCGACAGACAGACGGACGGGCAACCAAGCATCAGGTTTTTAGATCAACGGAACCTTAAATATATCTGCCACAACATCGGTCATGGAATTGTGTTAATATTCTGCGAAATTGTAGGTAGCACAAAATTGCACGGCAGAGTAGGTACCTAATAGAGTTACGGCTATTATCTAATTGCGAGTGTCACGAATCACTTTCAATGTCATGACTGTTGTTTTGATCGCGATGATGCAACGAAACACGAATCCGCGCAGCGAGGAAGCCGGATTGGGGTCTTCATTCATTCACAGAGTTCATTTGACGTTTAATCAAAGTGCCATGGACAATTATTCCAAAATATTAGCTTTTTGCAACGGTTGCGTTTAGGGTAACAGTTAAAATTTTAACAGGCCGAGTGCACGAAAGAACGTCAAAGTATGATCAAACACGTCACTTTGTGTGGACAGTATGGAAGGAACTCTATGCGGATCACTAAAAGTGACGTGTTTGAACATTGATTAACTCGGCCGTCTCTTCGTGCAACCGGGGCTTAGGGCCGAGTGCACCAAAGGCAAAAAATATATACACTTGCCAAAGGGCACATAATCAAAATCAACGTATGATTGAACATGTCACTTTTTATGGACACTATGGAAGGAAGCTTTTTCGCCTGAAGAAGAAATAAGATAGATATGTAATAACCGTAACTATAGTATTAACCAGATATGGTGCAATCCAGAATAATATAATCCCCATAACCTATAGCACTAACCAGAGATGGTGCACCCCACCCTAACCATCACAAGGGTGACCAACAATTTAAAGAAAAAAAAGACAGGCTGCGTCATGAGGAGGATGCAATATGCCCACTAAGCAGACAATGCGCATAGTGATTGATTTGGTAACATTTACGAAAAATTTACTTACAAAACGACTGATAGCTAAGAGTAAATGCACGACCACTGTAGTCAAAAATCAAACAAAAACCAAATAGATTATAAATTTTCATGAGACAAGATAGGTCTGATGACTAATATTTTTTAGATGCTTTTATTTTATCGTTGAGTAATCCACCTCCAAAGTTGTTGTATAAAACGAGCGAAGAATTAGAAATTTAGGACCTTATAACTTGAAAACCAAACACTATTTTACAATGCCAATGGTCATCAGATATCTAGTTCGATCAAATAAAGCGGTTTTGAGTATAATTTTGAATCTCTGACAAGAAATATGCACATTATCTTCTTTCCACGTTTGTATGGGGAGTTGAGAGGGAAGGCCCACTTTAACCCTACAACCCAGTAGTGGAAGCGGACTTGGCAGCGATTTGAACTAGTGATGGGTAATTCCGGGTGCACCCCATTCCGAGAACACGCTTCCTCTGCTTTAGTTACTCCTTTTGACACTGCTCATTAGCCTTAAATACTGACTTCTATTCTCACTCCCACTTCTCATTAAGTTATATGCATGCCGTCATATTTTAGTGATTCCAGGGAGCTGAATAGTCATTCCACACCGCATTATAGTCATTCCATAGATTCTTAGCTCATTCGAAATTATCAATGAGAACTTGGATACGAATAAAGATTTCTGCGGTCTCTCGGTGTACTCACCTTTACCGATTCAGATTCAGATTCAGATATTTTATTCATCACAAAGACATACATATATGTTATCTATTATATGACACAATACATATTCAGTGTGATTCGTCCATGTTCAGTCCGATATACAAATAAATAAAGTCAGTCAATGTTAAAAACTATATAAATTAAATGAAGTCAGTCAATGTTAAAAACTATATAAATTAAATAAAATCATTAGATTATACAAAACAATTCAATCTAATAATGGCAATAGTCTTAAATAGCTATTTACAATATGTAAAAAAATCATTGACCTTATAAAAAGGATTGTCAATTAATAATTATTTTAGGCGAATCTTGAACGTATTCTTATGATGAATCGATTTTAATTTATCAGGTAACATTTCGTACAGTTCAGGTCCGATCACATCAGGATTTTTTTCCGACATTGCTAGCCTGTGAGATACTGGTCTTAGGCAGTGTGAATTTCGTGTTCTGTAGTTATGACTGGAACCGTTTAATTCAAAGGAACCGATGTTGTCTCTTACATGCATTATAACTTCATATATATATAAGGAGTACACCGTTAGTATCTTTAAAGACTTGAAGAAGTCTCTGCACGATGTTGTCTTTGATATACCAGCTAATACTCTTATTGCTCGCTTTTGTAATATTAGCACTCTCTCGGACTCTGATGAATTTCCCCACAGGATAACTCCATATGACATTAGAGAGTGAACATAAGCATAGTAGGACTGTAACAAGGCTCCCTGACTAATCAAGCGACGCAACTCTCTGAGTGCGTAGATTCCCCGTGCCATTTTACCACAAAGCTGATCGACATGCAGTTTCCAATTAAGGTTGGGGTCGATATTAAATCCCAAAAATTTTATATATGGCTGGGAACCAATTAAACTAACTGAGTTTGAAATATTCAATTCGCACGGACCACGATTACGACCAGAGAATACCATATAATTTGTTTTTGAGGTGTTTAGTAAAAGTCCATTTGCTGCAAACCATTCTGAAATCGTTTTTATAACAGAGTTTAATCGTATTTCCAGTTCATGGTAGGATTTAGCGCATACAATTATGCTAGTATCATCAGCAAATAAAACGAAAACACCATCAATTCTTACAAATGCTAAATCATTAATAAAAACTAAAAATAGCGTATTCCCTAATGCCGAGCCCTGAGGGATACCCATTTTTATGGATCCTGGCGAAGAACATTTTTTGTTACCCTTAATAGTGACCTCGGTGACCTGGGCTCGATCCAATAGAAATGACTGCAGTAATTGATGAGGCTTTCCAGTTATTCCGTATTTGTTAAGTTTGCATAAGAGAAGGTTATGATCAACGACGTCAAAAGCTTTTGACAAGTCACAAAACAGACCTGCAACCTTATAGCTCTTATCTATACATTTTATTATTTCACCTACTAACTTAAGCCCAGCTGTTTTGGTAGAGTGATCTTTTCGGTATGCGTGTTGATTCGGAGAAATAAAACTGTTTTTCTCTAAATGTACCATTAATGAGTTAGATATAGCTGATTCTATAATTTTAGATAGTGTCGGCACTATGCTAATTGGTCTATAATTGTTAGGGTCGCATTTGTCACCGGTTCCTTTATATATTGGGCATACACGGGTCTGCTTAAGAACATTAGGGTATATGCCTTCAGAAAATATTTGATTCACCAACGTGGAAATGTGAGGAGACAAAGTTTTTGAACAGTTGTATATCAATTCACCAGAGAGATCATAAATGTCAAGCGTACCCTTTTTTGATAGCTTGTCGCTGATTAGCTTAGATATTTTCATGGGAGTCATAGTCGGAAGATTAAAGTTGTGGCTGGTATCTAATTGAGGTGTGTTGAGAATAAAAAAAGACATTGCTTTGGTGGGTGAAGCTGGATTCGATTTTGTTAATTTACTGCCAATGTTGAGGAAGTAGAGGTTCATATGATCAGCTATTTTACTTAGCGGTACCTCACACCCATCTGTGTTCACAAGTTTGTGAATACCATCCTCCCTGATTTGGCTTTTATTTGTCTCATCTTTTATAACTCGCCATATTTCCTTCTTAGGGTTATTACTCTCCGATATTCTATTCTCTATGCAATAAGATCAACTTTTCCACGACAAAATATCTATAGCGGACTTATAACCCTTAATAATTTTGTTTAATGTTTCGTTATCTGGGAATTGCTTTTTCATTTCGTAAGTATGACAAAGTTTAGTTTTTAGTGATAAAATATCATCGGTTATCCAGTATTTACATTTTGTCCTCCTATCCTTTAAAATTTTCATTGGGAAATACATGTCTTTGTAGTAAGTTAGCACATTAATGAATTTATTAAATTTTTCATTTATATTATATTTGGTATTATTTACAATGGTGTTCCAATCATACAAGTCAATCGCTTCACAGAACTGTCGTACTCTACCGGGCGTATACACTCTCTGCGGTACAGCGGAAGGCATGTGCCTATTTTTCAGTAAAGCATCCTTCCTGATGGAAGCGAGCTGTCCGTCATGGTCACTAATAGCAGTGATCCGTGGCAATACTGTGATCAAACCTATGGGTAAGTTGGAGACTATGGCATCAATTGATGATACAGACCCATCACATATACGTGTAGGAAACGACACTAAATTATACATGTCGTATGTTTTCAGCAGATCATTAATTTTGTTTTTCTTTGAATTTTGAGTTAGATCATCTATGTTCCAGTCACCAGCCAAAATTATGTTCCTATTTTCACCAGCAAAAATATTTAGTATTGATTCAATACAGCTAAGGAATATGTCATAATTTCCATTGTCAGTTCTGTAAATGCCTATGATTATTAGATTTAGGTTAGTTATTTCAATGGCCGTGCAATCTAAATGAAACTCCTGGGTCACTGAATGAACTTCTGACCTTTTTTTAGTTTTAACATCATTACGAGCGAACATTAGAACACCACCATGTATATTTTTTTGACGCGAAAAACTGTTACAAACATAATAACCGTGGAGTTTCATGGCAGGCACTTCATCAGAGTTAAGCCAGGATTCCGAGCATACTATTATTTCTGGACGTTCGCTATGAATGTCAATCTGTAACATGTTTAATTTATTTCGTAAACTGCGGACATTTTGGTGTAAAATTTTAAAATATAAATTCTGGTCAATTATGTTACTTATTTTACTTAAATTACTTAAATTGCTTAAACTACTTAAATTATTTAAATGACTTAAATTATTATATTGGCTTGATGTCACGATATTAAGTGCATGAGAATTCTCTGAACGATTACAACTATTAACCTGGCTGCTCTTATGGCCGAGCGTTACGACTGATTGTGGTCCGGTACAAGTTGGCAAAAAGAATAGAATAGAGAATTCTCACATTCTTCATAACTTTGAGTATTATTTCTGTTCTTAGTCACATAGGGTCCTGTCAAGTAACATAAATTACTATTATAAGTTTTACCGAGTAAAATTATAGTGCTTTTTTAACCATTCCAGTTTTTTTGTGGGTTCTGAAGTCTGATTGGATCATCATTTCGGAATTCATTCCGGAAGTGTGGAGTAGGAAAGGGGATGCATCCTTTTTGGAGCGGCTAATTTGAACCCAGAACTCCGACATACAAGGCAAGTCCATGCGTCACTCAGCTACGAGTTGCTCAGTTTAGGTTTATTGGCAATAACTCTGCATGTTTGCGTGGTTTTAATACCCAACTTTAACCGATTTCAAGAATGTTTTTTATAGTTTAGTTGCATTTAAAATGCAGCCAATGTTCCTATCGGCATCATTGCTGACCTAAGTCTAGGAAGTTCCTGTGGGTTTTGGCTGACAGCTACTTGCTAGGATGACGCCGCCATCTTTAATTGTTGGCGACAACTGGAGCGAGCTACGTCGCGCTTGGGAGAACCTATTATCACGCTGCCGTTTCCCGTGAGGTTAGGTGCTTTGAAGGTTTGGTGACCAAACTATTTGCTCAACGAGTACGTTATTTATTTGTGCATCCAAAAAGTGCGATTCTTTACTGACGCCATCAGAGGCTTAAAAATTCATGGCGGTGATAAAATAAAAAATTTGGATATGGAAATGGAATCAAAGGATTGGAATAAAACTATGTAAACTCCTTTAAAAGGTTAAATTTTTTTTCAATCTTTTCTTGTTTAGTGTCCGCTTATACATACCTAGCCATAATATTGGTTAAAGTAGACCTACCTACAAGATTATTAAGATGACATATTAAATACTAGTTGAACTGGGTGGCTCCGATCGGGTCAATGTCGTTTGAGACTCATGTCATGGGGGATTATTTCTCGAATATTATGTTTCGAGTTCCCCCTACAAACTTTCATCCCATATTTCACCCCTTTCGAGTTTAATTTTAGCTACAAAAGGTAGTCTATATCCATCTGCAAGGTCCAGACTATATCTAGGTCGAAAATCATCAAAATTGGTTCATCGGTTAAGGCGTGAAAACGCGACAGACAGACAGAGTTACTTTCACATTTATAATATGGACTAGCTGCGGTACCCGGCTCCGCTCGGGTTAGTGTCGGCTAAATTATCTCATGGATAAAAAGTAGCCCACATGACTGGTCCAAAATAGGGTCAAACTGGTCCAGGACAATGTATCCATGTACCAAATTTAATCAAGATCGTTCGAGCCTAAATAGCATGATGTAATGAGAAACATCCAATAATTCCCATTTAGAGCTTCGTTGACGTTTGGTGGCTATTTAAAAAAAAAACATTTGCCGCCAGAACCTTTCTGCACTTTCACTGCTACTTTGCCTACCTAGTAAGTAACGTGTAACGTAGGTTAGTTCACCACAGCCAGCCTCAACATCGAAAACAGTAACCCATCTCGAACCTGACTGCTCCCAGAGATGCTATACATTGACAACATACGCACACCCTTCTGGTAATGAAGCGTTATATTATGTAGCCTATAAGTTTTTAGTAGAATCAGGCTAGACGTAGATACAATCCACGTCTAAATCGAGTAATTGGTTCTCAAGGATTTTATTCTATTGGTCGCACCTCCGGCGATTTAGCGTGATGCCAAGTAGTGCTAAAGTTGCGGGAAATACCAAGCCGTACTTCGGTACAGTTAGTAAAAGTAAGCGCTGCCGCCGCGCCGCATGCACCCATCCCCAGCCGACACTTAAAAATAAATACCATCCGATCCTTTTGATCCTTTATTTATAGGGTCGCTAAACTATGGAATCGACTCCATACCGATTTATTTCCCCCAAAGTCCCCCGGGGTCGTTGAAACATGGGGTGAAAGAGCACCTGGCCGGCCGGCATGGTTTTCGTATCCCCCGTGAAAGTTCGAAATGCCGCGCTTGGCTTAGTACCTACTAATCTACCAAACAAAAATTAAGAAACCATTCAACTGAAACCGTAATATCCTAACAATACGCGTTTAAACAATCAACCTAAAAAGCCCAAACAAATGCGTGTAGCTAGGAACGGCTGTCGCTAAGTTAGCATACCGCGCGGGTTGGTAAAAATAATACAAAGAATTTACGTAAAAAATCTCATACTAATCCGTGCACCACACGACCACGGAGCGCGACTGCGCGTCTTGACTGAGGCTGCGCGCGGGAACCGCGACCGGCGAGACGTTCGTCGCCAGCGTTTAGTTATTCTGTGCCAGCGTCGCCGATCGCACCCCGATTCCCCGAATCACGGGAAATTTGAGGTATTGCGGGGAAAATGGTGGGGAATGCAAGCGTTGGGAAATTTGCGGGGAATTGGCCAATCCGTGGGGAATTTTAGTTTGTTTGCCTTTATATTTACCATTTTTTCTTTGCTCATTCGAAAAATACATCGAACATTAAAGCAATCGGGGCAACTTTGGATTTATCTTCTCCCGAAAGTTGTTCGGACGGCCGTCGACTGCACGACCTTTTTTTTGGTCATTCGAAATTTTCGATGAAAATTTGGTTCCTATTCCGGATTCTTACGGAATTCCGGGAATCCTAAGAACGTTTTTGGGGAATTGGAGGAGTGGTTATCGGCAACGCTGTTTGCCGTTTCGCGCGCTCGCGCGTAGATACCTTCGGCTCGACTCGGCAATACTCGGTCCTCGTCGGGTGGCCACCGCCGTCACGGTCCTCGCCGCGCTATTATTCGGCTCCGCGCCCTCTGACTATTTTTCTTTTTGTTCGGCTCCTAAGGGTCGTTACGTGATGTTCAATAGCTTAAAGCCTTCCTTAAGAATTAGGTTATCGAATTTAATAATATTTTTTCAAACCTGACTGGTAGTTCCAGAGATTAGGGCGTTCAAACAAAAAAACAAACAAACTCTTCAGCTTTATTATATTAGTATAGATTAGTATGAATTAGATATTATGAAAATACCTCCCCATATCTTTACAGATGATTCAGTATCTGAAAATTGAAACTACATATGCGTCACACATATAATCACGCCCCTTTCCCGGAGCGGTAGGCAGAGACGATAGAGCGTGGTACGATTACAGAATAATTCTTTCGCTGTATCTACAAACATACATTTTTTATCATACGTGCTCTAAGAATGCGGGTGCTACCCAACTGATATTTACAAAGTTATAATTACCTACAGAACGAATAAGATATTCCTCTAATATTTTTTTGTGCCATTGTCCTGGGACCACTATTCAATTACAATCAAGATAATGAATGGTTCTTGTGCTGGTAACTTGCTATTGTCTTGCCTGTGAGAATGTCAATCGCTACGGCTGTCGATATAATGTATTGATTAATCGATGGTCAACCATGAAGTGAAGCCAATGACAAAGTACACGAATGACTATGTACATTGGAGCGTAGATATGTGTATTACTATCATTCAAGCATAAAACTGTGAATAGCAGACGCTCCCATTTGAACTTTTTTCATAACTTCTGCATATCTGCCTAATTTGATTTATACAAAAAAACTGAAAAAATACCGCTTGCTGAGAAATGATATGTGCTTGTTGTTTTTTTTGTGTTGACACGCTACCGTTTTAATAGGTACATAGGTTAGGTTAGGTAAGTAAATTAAATAACAGTAAGTACAGTTGAACAAAGAGGATACACATCCGGTTGATGATGAACAGTCGAAATACTTTGACTTTTGGAAACAATTATGGTGTTGAATATAGATTCAAACATAGTTGAGGATGTCTACTACGAGGGGTCACTCACTCAAGGAATCTGGTGTACAATCGTTTGGGAATCTCAAGAATCTTAGGTGGGAGTCCGAGGAATCTGGTGGGAGTCCGGAGAATCTCGGAAATCTTATGTAATCCCGAGTAATCCTAAAGAATCTGGAAATCCCAAGGAAATCATTGGGAATCCTATCAAATTCATGGAAATCTCGGGTAATCTTAGGCGGAGTCCGAGGAATCCGATGGGAGTCCGAGGAATCTGGAAATCTTATGTAATCCCGAGTAATCCTAAGGAATCTGAGAATACCAAGGAAATCATTGGGAATCCTTTCAAATTAATGGAAATCTCGAGTAATCCTGGGCGGGAGTCCGAGGAATAGGAAAATCTTGGGTAGTCTCGAGTACTCCCAGGGAGTGTAGGAATCCTAAGCGAATCATTGGCAATCCGATCAAAGTCTTTGTAATCTCAGATAATCTTGTCGGGGTCGGACTAAACCGGTTGTATGCTTAGGCCGGCGCAATTCTAGTACAGTACGTAAGTTTTGACAGGTTAGTTCTGAATAAGACTGTAAAGGTTTTTAAAATAAGAGTACCTTATCTCGAGTACGTGAAATATTTACTAGGTTTTTAAATATAGACTTTTATAACGGCCCAGGCAAAGAAATAATCAACTTTGACCTAATGATGGTTGAGATACTAAGGGATTTCGAAAGATCGGAGTACCTCATCGTGAAGTTGAGTATGTCAAATATGTATTATGGCTTCAAAAATGGTATTGCATAATGCATCAGGCAAAAAAAAAACAGGGCTGACCTAATGATCGCTGAGATAATACGGGATCTAATCTAACAATGATAGCGCGGCCGTGGGCGCGGCCGCCAGTTTGCGAAGAAATCACGCACACGTGTGCGCACGAGTGTGCGCAGCGCGCACCCCGCGTGTGCCCGACGACACAATTCCAAAACATATTCAGCCGTATTCAGAGTAAACCTGTCAAAATTTAGTACGGGATAAGCACCGGATTAACCAAACAAAAACCGGTTTAGTCCGACCTTAATACGCGTACTAAGCGAATAGAAGGTTATCATGCGTATACTACTTTTTAGGGTTCCGTACCGAAAGGGTGAAAACGGAACCCTATTACTAAGCCTCAGCTGTCCGTCCGTCCGTCCGTCTGTCACAAAGCTGTTACTCATGAACCGTAATAAGTACGTAGCTGAAATTTTCACAGAGTGAGTATTTAATTTGCCGCTATAACAACAAATAAGTAAAATTTAAAGATAATAAAAAAATACAAATAATATGATTTTTTGGTGTTAAATCATTTACGATGGTACGGAACCCTTTGTGTGCGAGTCCGACTCGCACTTGGCCGGTTTGTTTACTGTGTTTATTGTATGTATTTTGATTAAATAATTAGATGATTGTAGGTATGTTGTGAACCGAGCTCGGGGCGGACTAACTTTACTACGCGTATTAAGGTCGAAGTAAACCGGTTTTTGTATGGTTAGTCCGGTGCTAATCTCGTACCAAGTTTTTACAGGTTCACAGTGAATACGACTGCAAGGGATTTCGAAAAAGAAGAGTACCTACCTAATCGCGAAGTTTTCTACGTGAAATATTTGCTAAGGTTTCAAATATAGCCTTTTATAATGACCCAGGCAAAAAAAAAATCAACCCTGACCTAATGATGGCTGAGATTCTAAGAGATTTCGAAAGAGCGGAGTACCTCATCTTGAAATTTAGTATGTGAAATATGTACTGTGGATTCAAAAATCGTATCGTATAATGCCTCAGGGAAAGAAAAAATCAGCGCTGATCTAAAGATCGCTGAGATAATATGGGATCTAATTTAACCGGATTCCGCCTGGGTAAATATGTCCAAAACGAATATCGCACGGCCACGGCGCGGGGGCTCCCCGCCCGCCGCGCCGTTGCCGTCTCCTGCGGGCGCCGCTCGCCCCCGCCGCTCGTGCCCGCGCTGTTGCCGCCTCGCGCGGACGCCGCGCCCGTGCCGACCCCCGCCGCCGGCCGCGCCGCCCGCCTGTCTGCGATGACGTCACGGACACGTGCTGCGCGCAACGCGCAATTATAAGTCTCTATGAATCGTTGGTGGTCACTAAGAATCTTTAGAAATCCCGAAATCATTGGAATGTACCAAAAATGTGTTGATAGTCCTTAAAAATCCAGGTAATCTTTGGTAGTCTCTAGGAATCTTTGGTAGTCCTCAGAAATCTTACGAAATCCCAGTATATTTGAAATCTCCAAGAATCTTTGGTAGTCTTTGGAAATCTTTAGGAATCTCCAGGAATCTTTGGAAATCTTTAGGAATCTCTAAGAATCTTTGGTAGTCTTTGGAAATCTTTAGGAATCTCCAGGAATCTTTGGAAATCTTTAGGAATCTCTAAGAATCTTTGGTAGTCTTTGGAAATCTTTAGGAATCTAGAAATCCCAAGGAAATCTTGACTACTGGGAATCTGGTGTACACTTTTTGCTCGAGTGACTAACCCCTCGGTCTACTAGCTACTGAGTAAACAAAACACTAACAAAATTGAATCAGAGTGGGCAGTCTGAGTTCTCACC
The DNA here is from genome assembly GCA_946894095.1 of Incurvaria masculella. Taxonomy (NCBI): domain Eukaryota; kingdom Metazoa; phylum Arthropoda; class Insecta; order Lepidoptera; family Incurvariidae; genus Incurvaria; species Incurvaria masculella. The sequence goes on from OX335646.2 coordinate 23,508,788, forward strand.
TAAATTGGCGTTTACGGCAAACCGATCGACTGGCGTTTTCTCCAAACTCCATACAAGTTTTTACTAGATATTCTGTGGTTTTACTTCTTCAAGCTGTCAAAGTCAAACGCGGACTTCCGATTTGTATGAAAACGCGGAGTGGACGTAAACGGCAACGTCGACGTATTTACGGCAACGTTGAGTAAGCTGTCAAATCAAGCTCGGACTCGCAAATGTTAGTTCCTTTATGTACGTCAATGGTTAGTTCGCTTAACGCCCGCTGCGCGCGCTCTACAATTTAGGTGAAAACTTAGACTACCGGCTCAGAGGTTGAATTTAAGCACCATTAATTTTTACGTTTAACCGGAAGTGTATTCTTTAACCTTTGGTTGACTGTACACGAGGGGCTAATTTTCTTCTTCTAAATAGGCACGAAATATTATTTTTCATTTATTGAAACTTTTCTTGGTAGCCAAGTTGCTTCAAAAACGAATAGATCCGCAAATTCGATCAACTCAGTAAAGAAGAATTCGCAAAGAAACTTTACTGGTTTTCTGCCTACAATAATGAAATACATACTTAGATCTCAATCAAAGTAGCCTGGTTAAAAAAAAATGTCGGCCCGTTAAAAAGTATAATTAAAAAAGGATCGCATCTCACGCGTGCGGAGCCGGCGCGAGCATGTTGCGTCCAGTGGCGTGCCGCACTCGGCTATCAACCCACGCGGCTGCACTGAAATGGCTCAAGCAAATTATCAACTGCACTGTAATTCACGAGCTGCATTATGCGGATGGCGCCTAACTGCATGTGCATGCATTCGTGCAGTCAGCGTGACCTGAAATTGCAGTTTGGTTTCGACGATGCATATCGTAGCATTAAAACGTTGGAGAGTATTTAGTTTTTTAGGGTTCCGTACCCAAAGGGTGAAAACGGAACCCTATTACTAAGCCTCCGCTGTCCGTCCGTCCGTCCGTCTGTCACAGGGCTGTATCTCAGTAACCGTAACAGATAGACAGCTGAAATTTTCACAGAGTGTGTATTTATTTTGCCGCTATAACAACAAATAGGTAAGATTAAGAAATAATTAAAATTAAAGGGGGTCCCCATACAAAAAACGTGATTTTTTTGTATACATTTTTTTACGATGGTACGGAACCCTTCGTGTGCGAGTCCGACTCGCACTTGGCCGGTTTTCTTGCTAAATAATGGGATGATAACATATTTGGGATAGTAATAATTAAACGCCAGACTCAATTTATTAGATATTTCTATTGCCTTTCCTCATCACCCCAAGGGCCTTTGTGCAGTATTGTTGTTTTGCTGTATGTTTTCTCTGAAATTGTATTTTTGTTATGCACAATAAAGAATTTATTCATTATTCATAGGGTTCCGTACAGTGTGCCAACGGAACCCTATTACTAAGCCTCCGCGGTTCGTCCGTCCGTCCGTCTGTCACAGGACTGTGACTGTAGGTAGGTAACTGAATTTTTCACAGAGTGTGTATTTATTTTGCCGCTATAACAACAAATAGGTAATATTTAATAACAATAATAAAAAATAAAGGGGGCCACCATACAAAAAACGTGTTTTTTTTTGTTAAATCTTGTACGATGGTACGGAACCCTACGTGTGCGAGTCCGGCTCGCACTTGGCCGGTTTTTTTCTGAGACATATGCTACTCGATCAGTGTAAAAGGACACTTTGTTGATAATGAACGGCGTACATGACCCGCATAACATGTTTCCGAATGTTCATGGACACAGTACAGTATTCACCGTGGCTAGGTTACAAGCATTCAGACGTCAGTAAATTTAAATGCTGTCACTGTGCTCTAAGTATGTGTTCATCTGGCATCTGGTTTCAAATATTATTTACAAAATTTACCTAGGCCCAGTGGCGTACCTAAACCATCTGGGGCCCGTGGCACACTTCCAGATTTTCAGCGTACTTAAGTACACGTTGTATATGTCCCACTACTGGCCATAGGCCTCCTCTCTTAGGCGAGAGGGAATGATCTGTGGTCCCCACGTTAGCCCAATGCGTATTGTAGACTTCACATTCATCCATAGAGCAGAATATCTCAATGCAATCATCATCTATTCGCTAGCTTTTCGGTGAAGGAACAACATCGTGAAGAAACCTGCATACATTTACAATGAAATAAAAATAACAATTTAATTTCGATAAGATATATATATTAATCTTTTTTTCGAGCTTACGGTTCCGCAAAAGTGTCTATAACATCATCAAAGTTTAGGTTGGTTGAAATGCTTAACGATTAACTTGAAATTGTATTATGATCTTTAGTTGTCTCACTTTGGATTTTAAGCAGAACTTATAAAAATATGCTGTTCAAATAAAATAAAATACTCAGGTACACTGTAAAAAAAAATTTCGTTGGGCCGGGGCCCTCTTGGGTCGGGGGCCCGTGGCATTTTGCCAGCCCTGCCCCCCTATTGTTACGCCACTGCCTAGGCCTCATCAAAAAAAAATCATAGTTACATTCAAGGATTCACTCTCTCTTTTCATGGTGTGCCACTTAGGTCTGCAGATAATCTCCTGCTCCTTATTCCGTCACATTCTCCCACTGCTTATTCGTGTTCTTTTACAGTTCACTCAGCACGATTGTGGAATCAATTGCCTCTTACTATTAGGGAAAGTGCTTCTATTTTGTCTATTCTATTTGTCTATTCTTAAGGTAAAATTAAAATCTTGGTACTTGACATGTTATAACAATTAAATCAATCAAATATTTTTTGTTTATATAGTTTTAAGTTATCTAATGTTTTCTAAGTGTGATTATGGTGCTTAGTTTTAAGTAATTTAATGTTTTTTGCTACCTCTTAATAAATTTTCTAATATTAAAGTTAGCTGTTAGAGATTGCCTTTGGCAATAAGGTTTGCATACTATGTAATAGTTGTAAGCAATAAAGAATATTTTCATTTCATTTCATTTTAAGGAAAAAAAGATTTCGGATCCTAAAAAATATCGGCATTTTCTAATAAAAGGATAGTCTAATAAAAGTGACTTGTATATGACAGGTAAAATTAAGAAAGGAAACAAAAAATCGAAAACTTTAAAAAACAAACGACTTAGTAGTTAGCTAACAAAAACCAAAAACTAAAAATAATGTAATGTAACGTAACCTTTACGTAGGTAAACTTTAACCGTAACGTATCCACTTATATTCCGGGAGGTCACGACATTTTTGGTCACGATAAGGTAAATGGCTGAATCTGGGTTCAGCCATTGGCCTTGGCTATATGAAATAAATGCTGGTATGTACCTGCTGATGAATATACTGATTGTCTGGAAACATAGATACCTATGTTTCCAGACAATCAGTATATACAACAATAACCAGTTGGTTTATTTATTAAGTACTTAAATATACCGAAAGTTATATCCGTAAGCTAAATCGCCTATTGTTAAGAAATGCAACCAAAGATTTGTTCAGTTTTTCTGTTGCAAAGCAAGTATGTACTGATACTTTCATGCTTCGTCATTTGCATCCATTTACCTTATCATACATATTTTATATCACCATTACTACTTTTTCAGTCGCCTTATCTACGTAACGTAACCACTTGGAACAGGCAGACCGAAATAATAAGCTTCAGAGGGATGGTCTTTATGATGTGAACCCAGTTTCAGCCATTTACGTTTTCGTTACCATTTTTGTCGCGACCTCCTAATCTATTACGTTTTAGATACGAGCTTGGACATCGGTAACAGACGGAAAGATAGATAAAATAGCTAGAGTATTCCTGGTAATACCCGACAGGTGGTCAGAGATGCACACGCTGGCTATTCTATTATTCCCTGGGCTACAACATTAAAATAATTATCACGTGGTTCGTAAATTATTCATGAGCTATAGTCGCCAGCACAATTTGTAGCAATTACGATGTGCTAATATTTTTATTGACCACTATTGATTAGTGGCAATAATATTCCTCGCTTAACATACTTTTAAAGAAATATATCTTTGAGCACTTTTGTGATAGTAGGTTTTTGTGTTGTTTTTTTATTTATCTGGAATTGATGGCTTAAGACAAGTACTTTCAATGTCAAAAATACTGGGCTCTTTCTTTAATTAATGTGTCCATGCTTCACGGTCGATTATACATACATACATGTCACATTCCCTGAGGAGTAGTGTAGTGATTAAGCCAAATATTTCTTCATATAAAAGTTTAAATGTGAGAACTCCGTGGATTTCAATGTTTACAAATATGTTAATAGGAATGTACATAAAGTTAAATCTGGTAAGTCAACCAACTTATAACGAGATCCATCCAGCTCCCGTTGAAGTAGTGGAGCGTTATTTACAATAATATACATGGTAATCGCACTCTGGCCGTAAGCCGGAGGCCCCGCGCAGATCACAGGCTGCGATTATGCTAATCAAGCAGAACGCAATCGTTGTTTGATCATCGGTGTGCGACGGCCGTGCTGCGTGTCGTGTCGGCTTGTTTGTGTTGACTACAGAGATAAAATTATAGCTGTAGCTTTGATCGCTTACTATTACCGGATTGTGTTTTGTACGGCCCTAATGCAGATGCAATCGGTCAATATACCTACTTTCATACAGAAGTTCGTTTTATGGCACAATCACTGTCATATTCCGGGAGGTCACGAAATGTTTGGTCACGATAAGATAAATGGCTGAATCTGGGTTCACATGTTAGAGACCAACCCTCTGATGCTAAATATGTCGGTCTGCCCGTCCCAAGTGGTTGCGTTTTCTGGATTGGCTATATAAAATAGATGCTGGTATGTACCTGCTGATGAATATACTGATTTCTAGAAATATTGATACCTATTAATTATACAACAATAACCAGACGGTTACTTAATTAAATACTTAAACATACCAAAAGTTATATCTGTAACCTAAATCGCCTATAACTACTAAATGCAACCAAAAATTTGTTCAGTTTTTGTATTGCTAAGCAAGTATGTATTGATATTTTCATGCTTCGTCATTTGCATCCATTTACCTTATCATATGTATTTTTTGTCACCATAACTACTTTTTCAGGCGCCTAATCTACGTAACGCAACCACTTGGAACAGGCAGACTGACACATTTAGCTTCAGAGGTTTGTACTTCATCCCGTGAACCCAGTTTCAGCCATTTACGTTATCGTTACCATTTTTGTCGCGACCTCCTAGTCTATCATGATAACAGACCAACACACCGCATTATCCGGTGCCACATGGATCAATAAAGGGTTATTCCTAATATAAATCACCATGGATGAATACTTGGAAGCCATTCAGTAATTATGATGTTAATAAAGACCAACCCGTTCAAAAATAAACGTGATACTAACTAATGTTTTAGTGAACTTTTCCCTCATGCCAAATTATTGACTGATCGAAGCACGAAGTTCGGGCGAACATCGCAGTTTCAGCTTGAAAAATGCTTTTGTATGTCCGGCTGTTCTCTTCTTCAGGTCGCATTTCTTAGTCGATTCTCGCGACATTTTGTCATTAGATTTTGTATGGTGGTCTAGTGGTTCGTGCTTGTCCCGCGCGCCGCGCCACCGTGCCACAGGCCCGATGCGCGCGTTCAATGTCGCGGAAGAAGCGTCTGCCGCCATCTTTGCTCGCTAAGGTCATCCAATTTGTTTATGCGATAATGGTGCAATATTTTTAAAGCGGGACGTTCCTTCGGATGGTGATCTAACAACGAAAAGTGAACAGTCGCCAAAGGAAATTTCAAAAGGTATAGACGACAGTAAGTAACGTTCCAAAAAAAAGGTTGCGGCCATTTTGAACTATTTTGATTAAAATATTTTTAATTATTTTTAAATCATAATGGAAAGAATATACTCGTGGAAAAAGTCTTACTAGTCTTCTAACCTTCGTATACATAAAATCGCGATGAAATTTTATAAGAGCCTGAATTAAGAGACTTGTAGACCATACTTTAGTTAGATAACGTTAATACTGCTGACAAAAAAATATTACGAGACAAAAAAATTGAAAACACGGTTAGTTATACGTTCAATGGCTGTGTAAACCATACCAAAGAGAAAAAAAAAGATTTTTGCCTGTCAATTACTGAAATTTGATATGAGAAAAGAAAAACGCGCGAAAAGTGCGCTTGGTGATGCAGGAACTTCCCTTGCCCCGTTCATGCACCACTTTCTTTCTATTAATGAGTTGGATAAGTGCATTTCACCACGTCACCCTCAGTAGCCCAGTGGCGCGACACTTCGGCGATCGCTCTCCGAAGTTAAGCAACGCTGGGTCCGGTCTGGTCTTGGATGGGTAACTATTCGACCGTTGAGAGAGGCTGGCCGTGGTTCGGATTCCACGTTAAACTGTAGGTCCCCTTCCTTACTTACTAGGTGATAGGGTTAATCCCGCCCGGGTTGGTACCATCGCGATGGATGAACGATGGTCGAAGCGGCAATGAAAATTGTCCGTGTTTTCCATCCAGTTCAATGTAGCCGTGCAATAAAGGGAGGTCCTGGCATGGCACCTAGTTCCCATGTGGCGTGTTGGGCTAATACCATGACAGAACTTGTGGTATTAGCCATCCATGAGTCACAAAAAAAAACTAATTAAAGCTGTTCGTTGGTTCGGAAGCGATTAAAAACTGTAGGACCCCTTCATCTACTAGGTGATAGACTTAAGCCCGCCCGGGTTGGTACCATCGCATTGGATGAAAATACGGCAATTAAAAATCGTCCGTTTTTTCAATCCAGTTCAATGCAGTCATGCTCATAAAGGGAAGATCCTGGCATATTGTGCTTTTAGTCTCCCATGTCCAGTTCCGTAAAAAAACCTATTCCTGCTTAACCCAATATTTGAAGAGATATTACATATAATTACTCATATCATTAACAGGGTGTTTTCCAAGCTCGTGGAAAAATGCATTTGTCATACCTCTGCCAAAAATAAATAAATAATCCTCTTACCCCTTCTAATTTTCGTCCCATTTCTATACTTCCGTTTCTATCGAAAGTACTGGAACGGGTAGTACACTTTCAATTCAACAAATACCTTTGCGTCAATTCTTTATTAAACACCTATCAATCTGGATTTCACCCATGCCATAGCACTACGACAGCTCTTGTAAAAGTCACCGAAGATATCCGCCAAGCTGTAGATAACCGGCAGCTCATCATAATAACGCTACTTGACTTTAGTAATGCATTCAATACGGTTGACTTTGACATTCTACTGGCAGTCCTTGAATCTCTTCATGTTTCACAGCAGGTACTGGATTGGTTCAAATCTTATCTTAGAGGTCGCCAGCAAAGAGTTCGTCTGCATGATGCTCTGTCTGATTGGAGTGAACTTCTTGCTGGCGTTCCGCAGGGTGGCGTACTTTCTCCTCTTCTTTTTTCTGTTTTTATAAATACACTCACTAGTAAAATAGCATGTCTCTTTCATATGTACGCCGATGACCTGCAACTCTACCGCCATTTCTCCATAACTAACATTCTCTCCACAATTGACCTCGTCAATGTCGACTTGTCTCGTATAAAAGATTGGTCTGAGAGATTTGGTCTCATAGTCAATCCCAAGAAATCTCAGTTGATAATTGTAGGAAGCAACAGGTTACTTTCCAAAGTCAACAAAGACGAATTGCCTGCAGTCAGTTTTAACGGTGTTGTCATCCCTTACAGTAGGACTGTTAAAAACTTGGGTATAATCATAGATGAATCACTGACATGGACTGATCATATCAGCGGTGTATGCCGAAAAATATATGGTGCTATGCACAATCTAAAACGACTGAACCGGTTCATTCCTACAGAGACTAAAATTACTCTTGTGCAGACCCTGATTCTCCCCATCCTTGACTATGGTGATATGTGCAACTTAGATCTAAATGAGGACTTACTGAATAAACTTGATCGCCTTCTCAACTATAGCATAAGATATATTTACGGACTCCGCAAATATGACCACATTTCGGCATACCGTGATCAGCTTCAGTGGCTAAATATTTGACGTCGAAGACAATTGCATGTCCTTTCTCTTTTATACACAGTCCTCAACAACCCACGTGCTCCCACATACCTTAGAGATAAATTCAATTTCTTGTCCTCCCATGGTTTACCACTCCGGTCAATCGATAACCTTCACAGTAAATTCAGCCCGTCTTTGGAATCAATTGCCACTTGACATCAGGAGCTCAGCTTCTCTTGATATTTTCAAAAAACGTATAAAATCATACTTCCTCGCAAAATGAGCATGTTCTACTTTTCTCACATTTTAGTTTTATTATCATGTTTCACTTAATTAAATGTATGTATTTTATATTTTACCATTGTATTTAACTATTGTATATTTTTAAAAGATTTTTATATTTTTAAGTTTATTTAACTTTTTTTTTTCTTTAGCTGACATTTGTCTGAAGATATTTTTTTTTCTAAAAATAATTAATTTAGAGTATAAATAGTGCACAAGAAACTATCTTAGGTTACTTTTCTTTTGTTGCTACCTGAATAATTTTTGTCCCATAATCGGGATGATTGGAAGATATTGACTTTAGGCAATAAGTCCTCCCTTGCATGTACCTATGTGTATGGAAGCAATTAAGCATATTATTATTATTATTATTCTGCAAGATGAGTCGTAAACTAACATGAGCGTACAAATTGTTTGTGTTGTATAGCATTGCCACAGATTAAGAAATATGGGTTTTCTGCTTTATAAGTACATAGATAGGTAAATCAGGCCAGATAGGTAAAGACGATATGGAATACAATGATGTAAATATAGATGACCTATAGGCCATTAAAACAATGTGAAATAAAATCATATATCTTTCTCCCGCACAATCTCTTCACCCATACCGCAGTGTCCAAAGACCTGGATCTTCAACCAGTGCATTCCAGGTCACTGAACGAGCTATAGAAAAGAGTATGCTTGGGGTCGGCCCGTAAGCATCAAAAAATTTCGCCTCCCATACAAACGTAGTTTACTAATACCAACATACTTGATATTTGGTATCTAATATTAGGCTACAAATATCTGTGTCTGCATGTTTTCGTTTTTTCGGTAAATGTATTCTGGGTCAAACCACAGAGAAAACAAAATTCGCATGAAGATTTTCTTTTTGTTTTCATTTCATTCGGTTTGGATTTAAAAAAAAAAAAATTTAACAAAAAAAATAACCGACTTCAAAGAAAAAGCACTAAAAAGTAAAAAATTATTTCCATTTTTGTAGTTACGATTTCTGTTATTTTTTGAGTCGGCGTCAGCCGGGCACGCGCTGCGCCAATCAAGAGAACCTAACCTAACCTAACCTAACCTAACCTAACCTTGGCTGACACCGACTCAAAAAATAACAGAAATCGTAACTACAAAAATGGAAATTATTTTTTACTTTTTAGTGCTTTTTCTTTGAAGTCGGTTATTTTTTTGTTAATTTTTTTTTATTTGTTTATTTTTAGTGAATCTGAAGTACACTTACTAATTAGTACACGTCCTTTCCAATAAAAAAAGAATCACCGAAATCGGTTGGCGTTATATTGAGTTATTCGTCCATTTGTCGCGCACATCTCAATACAAATTTAAGACTTTTATGATTTTCTCATGGAAATCATTGTCAGAACTTAACCAAATTAAAATGGGACCACTTGGGAACCACTAGCTATCATTTAAAAAAATAATCATCAAAATCGGTTCACCCAGGCAAAAGTTATGAGGTAACAAACATAAAAAAAAAACAAAAAGAAAAAAAAAACATACAGAAAAATTGATAACCTCCTCCTTTTTTTGAAGTCGGTTAAAAAAACAAAAGCATGCAGACACAGATATTTGTTAGTTGATATTAGATATTAATATCAATGTAATTGGAATAGCGGTTTCCATGGATGGATAATATCGCACCTACTGTCACGATATGAGCCCAATATATTGGAACTATGTGCCATGCCAATAGAGCCTGGCACATGCAGTATCTTAGAAAACAAAGCAACTTATTAAATGAACACCCCATACAGGTTTATTATTAGTATAGGTTGTTCATTAAGGATTGTTTTTTTAATGTTAATTTAAGGTGGCCCAACCCGGCGGGACTAACTCATTCGCGGGCACGGTACAAAACCGTGATGTCGCGCTCTGGGACCTTATATGTTTCAAAGAATAAGACAGGCTCCGTGATGAGGAAGATGCTAAATGTCCACGAAAAAGACAATGTGCATAGTGTATGATTTGGTAAGATTTACGAAAATTTTAATTACAAAACGACTTATAGCTAAAATAAACCACGATCGCTGTAGTCCAAAATCTAACAAAAACCAAATAGATTATAAATCTTGATTAAGTAAGCTATGTCTGATGACTAATCTTTCTACGATGTCCTTACTTTATCATAGCGTAAACCTATTTTGAGCAAAATTTTGGATCTCTGACAAGAAATATGGGCGTGATCTTCTTTCCCCTTTTGTATGGGGAGATGAGCGGGATGGGCCACCTTAAGAAGTATTAGTAAATAGTATTAGATACATTTAAGTATTAACTGTCTAAATTAAATAGTGATTTTACAATACCATTTTTCAAAATTACTTGATTAAATAAATTTCATCATTAAATTAAATCTATTAAAAAAAACATCGACATTTAGTTTCGGAGTGTATCCTCTGACCTCGTAGCTTGCATTCAATTTATTAGATTCGGAAATGCCATCACAACCGGTCCATTAGCATTTTAAGGACCCGGAGGCGCCAATTATACCTTGAAACGAAGTTCACTCTCATAAACTGCCGTTTATATAATTTACCGTTTACCGCATGCAAAACGTTTATCAATACGTTTGATCAATATTTTTGGCACGTGAATCCGTTTTCTCAGCGAGCTAGGCCTTTTTTAACCGTTCTCGTTGAGTACCATTTTCTACCATCACAGCATAATTCACTTACTTCTTATGTACGTATACATCTCTTCATAGATGCTATAAGATTCGATTAACGGTGCTAAGAAGCTGAACTACGAAGCCGATGCCAGGTCAACACCATGCCATTCAGCAAAACTGAGTAAATCTTGTATCACTCATTCGATTTTATTTTTAATATTGCAAGCTCATTCTATGCAGATTGCTTGCGTACATTTTCCCCTAATAAATAATTAAAATTCCTAATAAATGACGCATGAATAAATAAAATCTTTAGGTTCCATGGGTACAAGGTGTTACGGCAGTCGCTGCCGCAATATCGGGTATTTTTCCTTGAGGGGCTGAAAGAAAAAACTTTTATAGATGCTCTGGTAAGATTTCAGCGGAAAAAAGGTTTTGTTTTTCGGCCAAATTAATAAAATCTAAAATAATGTAAAAGAACACCGGCGGGCAAGCGGACGGCGCTGGTGAGTGCGGGCTGGAGTTAGGCGTGTGACCGTCTCAAGAATACTCTCAACTCTAAGAAAATAATATTTTTTACCCGACTGCGCAAGAAGGAGGGTTATGTTTTTCGAGTGTATGTATGTATGTATGTATATTTCTTTGGCACGCGCTGCAGCCTAATTGTAAATACAATTTGCATGATTTATATGAGAAGGACATTTTAAATGAGGTCCAAATTAGGAGTATACGTTTTTAAATGGCCACCGTCGTTGCACAAATGGTGGTTAACACTTACGGTGGTCCGGTGTGCCTTGCGAATGTGTCCAGAAATACAACCGGACAATGGAATAAGGACTCTTCAAATGGCTCTCGACAACCTGTGGAGTTCTTCTTTAGATAAAACCTGGTTGTCAGCGAAGGTTTCGTTAAAACTTTACCCAGGTGTCCCTTGGTCCATTTGGAGCAAAAAAGTAGGATACTGTTTTGTTGTACGGCTTAAAACATTCGCCTCTTCCATACCCATTGTTCATATCTACACATTAAAATGTATGGAACGAGCGAATATTTTTAAGCCGTGCAACGAAATATAAGTAGCCTTTTTGCTCCAAACAGGCCAAGGAATCCCTGGTCAACGTTTAGACCATACATCTGTTCACACCCGCTAGAACAGTTTGTTGAAACTGTTCTTATTATATATTGATTATGTTTGACTATGACATTGAAAAAAAAATGCATTCCTAAATGGCAATCCCTAATCGTGATATCAGGCTTGTTTGTTCAATTAAAATTGTACAAGCGTTGTTTGTCCCATGTCCGTAATCTGTCGGCGCGACTAATGGGCTTGCGTTTTTGTCATTGGTCATTAGAGCGACGCTGTCATCAACACGTAATGACTTCGTACCGATAGGCTTACAATCACCTCCGCTTTGAATTAATGTGTTGTTTTTTGGGTTCCGTACCCAAAGGGTGAAAATGGAACCCTATTACTAAGCCTCCGCTGTCCGTCCGTCCGTCCGTCTGTCACAGGGCTGTATCTCAGTAACCGTAACAGGTAGACAGCTGAAATTTTTACAGAGTGTGTATTTATTTTGCCGCTATAACAACAAATAGGTAAGATTAAAAAATAATTAAAATTTAAGGGGGCTCCCATACAAAAAACGTGATTTTTTTGTTTTTTTTTCTACGATGGTACGGAACCCTTCGTGTGCGAGTCCGACTCGCACTTGGCCGGTTTTTTTGTGTCTATTCAAACTTTATCGTTTGAATACTTGAAAATGAGCTAAGCGCGTTTTAATTTTGTTAAGTGGCCCAAATGCACGGCAATGTTTATAGATAATGTCTTTCCGGCCTGACAGAACCCCATTCTAGGATTATTGAAATAAGTACACCGAAATCTTTGTTTAAAACTGAAAGTAAATAAAATACGTCAAGTAATGAAATTTTAGGTAAAAAAACCTCATGTTGTTGATTGTTTTATGTTAGTATTATATTATTTTATGGGAATTGGGAATATGGTGAAGTTGTGACTACCGGAATTAACTCACAGGTCCAAGCGTTGCAATTCTGTCGTTGTTAGGGTTTTTGTGAATTTTGCTCGTTTATTGCGCTTGACCTTATTACAAAATCTAAGGTTTTGTAATACAATTTGTAATGCATATACGATTATACTGGTGAATTTATCAAGTGTGCCTTCAGAGCTTGATTCGAAACTATAAGAAATAGCGAAAAACACTCAAAGGATTCATGACGCCGATTATAATGAACACTAACACTGCATTATTAAATTTTTGAAAAAAACATCTTAGCCGGGAATCAAAATCGTTGATTTTGAGAAAAATAACGCATCCTGCATTATTTGCACCAGTCAATAGTGTCGCTTATAAGGAACAGATTATGTGAAGTAATGTTATACGGCAAACGAAAGGAAAGTGTTGATTTTGAATAAAATCTTTAAAATTTTACGTACCTAAATTTTCATTATTAGATTGTTATCTAATAATGAAAATTTTGTTGTTATTAAAATCGGCCTCATGGTTTCTTTGAGTCTCAAAGTTTCGAATTTGACTCTGAAGGCACAATTGAAAAAATCACCTGTATGTTAATACAGAATGTTACAACGGCCAGCACATAAATTTCGCCGGCGTAATCCTCATGTTTTTCCAAGACCACAAAAAGTTTTTTTTTCTCTAAAGTTTCTAGTTACCTATTGAGATATTAATGTTTGAAATTTTTGATTTTGTTTAGTGTAATTGACAAGAGGTGTATATTAGCCACCCAAGCCAAGTTACACACAATATAAGTTCTTACGGAACATTAGATTATTTTTACATTAAATTAATGAATTACTTTGTATAGGGGGTCTAACTTTTTATTCAAAAAAAAGTAATTAAAATGTTTTGTTTATTTCAATCATGCATAATCAATTCCCAAATTGTATATACTTACTGGCCGTTGCAACAACCTGTATAGTTACATGCTTACCTTTTCTAGAATATTTTAGTTATGAAAGTTTATTATAAACAGTAGTTTTCTCTTTTCAAGATTTTTCGTAATTCTATAAAGAAACTATGTACTTATCTTAAAACCTTAAATCTGTATCCGAAGTCAAAGACGTTTTAGGCACTTTCTTAAACAGGGCCTCGCTTCACATGTAATACGTCCCATGGTTCGGAGTCCGTGTAAAACTGTAGGTCTCCTTTCTCTAGCCGGTCAGGGTTGGTACCATAGCATTGGATGCAAAGACGGTCGACGCGGCGGTGCAAAATTGTGTTTTCCGTGCATTTCAATGTAGCCGTGCTCACGAAAAAGAAAATATCTTGCCATGGAACCATTGACAATGGCGTGTTACAGTAATATGATGATCAAGAACATTACAAAGGAATGGACGGTGGAATACAAACAACAATCTCACCTCAATCTCAAAGAAACAGTATCATGAATAATGTAAGTATTACAGAACTATTTCATTTTCCGTAAATGTTTCAATCGATTATTCTAGCTATTTCTTAGTAAAACCGAAATTAAACTATTGTTATGACGCTGGTACTGGCGCTGCGGCTTCTTGATCATGTCAGTAGGCAGTGGCGTAACAATAGGTTGGCAGGACTGGCACACGGGCCCCCGACCCAAGAGCGCCCCGGCCCAACAAAACTATTTTTTTTCATTGTACCAGTATTTTATTTTATTTGAAAAGTATATTTTTATAAGTTCTGCTTAAAATCCAAAGTGAGACAACTAAAAATCATAATACAATGTCAAGTTAATCGTTAAGCATTTCAACCAACCTAAACAAAAAGATATTGATTATTTTTTTAGAGATTCATGGGCCCCATCAAAAGAATTTGCCACAGGCCCCAGATGGTATAGTTACGCGACTGTCAGTAGGTTTGGTATGCTCGTGGTATGGCATTATGGTATAAGCTTTTAAACATGTTTTGAAAAACAACGCAATTACTAAGATTCTAAATGAAGGTGTAAACGTAATAAGGTGTAACTATTTTATGGTCGGAAAAACAATAACCGTTTTCCATTTCATCGTGCATGTGCTGCGCTAATTACTTCCAAGTATTATTTTCACAGTATGTACTCTTGTATGCTATGACACACGCTTAGTACGCATTGCAATAAATTTACATATCAATGTCTGTGAGCCAAAGTAAGCATGATTCACACCAACATTATGTAGAGCTCCGACATGCGCCAGCTCACATTTACAAACAGAAAATAGCGCCATACGATAGCGTTCATCAAAATAAAAATAAGTGCCTGAAACCGTCATATTCCGTGAAACGCTTGTTCATATGCAAACGAGGCAGACATGTGACCCAGGCGGGAGTTTTAAGGCTGTCGCGAAGGCAACGGAAATCGAAGATTCGAAAATTTTAAGAAATGCATTCTTTGTCCATTGGGCAAGGCGACTAACGGTTCCCTACCCCTAAAAGCTGTCAGATTTAATCAATATTCATTGTAGATATCAATAAATGTAAAATTAAGGTTAAAATTAGACAACTTTTTCTAGTGTTTTTGGCTAATATTTCCCAAATTTAAAGGTATATTAATAAAATTAAGATGGTTATACTAGCCAATGCGAATGGTTTGATTGCATTAATTTCCTGATCTCAATGAAATAAGAACATGAAAAAAAACATGTATAATTCCAGCTAACGTTCTACCAAAACAGAAAGAAAAAATTTACATAAATTGATATTTTATGCATCGAAAAAAAATTTTAAGTCAGGTCTTAAATATATTCTTTTTCAAGTTTCAGCTTATATTGATATTAACTAATATTTATTTTAATACCATTTCAAAGATCTTAACATTATCTACCCATTCAGCGAAGCGATTTTAAAACCCTAGTAAAACATTAACATTTGTACTCAGAGAGAACATGTCAAAACTTAGCACCGGTTCATCATTCAAAAACCGGTTTAGTCCGGCGTACTAAAGTTAGTCCGCCCACTCTGAATACGGCCGTAAGAATATGTAAATAGTTATCCCCCTTAGTGTGGATAATTGATAGGGTGGGATAGCCATGGTACATTAAATCGCCGGGTGAACAGGCAAGTGAGTGATTAAATCTGATATCACTCATTTGCTGTTCACCCGCAGCGAGATAATTTACCATAGTAACCGCCCTGAGTTCCTTCTATTTGATTTTGTTTATGTATGTAAGTATAATCAGTACCCTATCTTTATACATACGTTTGGTATTTCAAGAGCGATAAATGGTATTAATCGTAGGTACCATTTTGTCAATTTTAGTGAGGATTTTTTTTGAGAAGTAAATATTTCTGCATACTATTATGGACGACCCTGTGTAGTATTCATGCTATACGTAACTAAAATGCAATTTCTATTCGAAATGTTATTTTTTCCATATTGAATATGGATCATATTTTTCCCACTGCAGCCTTTGATTGTATGTCGAAATCTCAATACGCGCTCGGGGAATATTCCACAAACGTATTTACACAGCGGCTTTCGAGCTCGTCGACGGGTCAACCGCACAGCAACGAAAATAAACGAGAAAGTGGCATGTGGGCGTCACCCGGGTCGCCGCCGTTTGGTCACATTGTGCATATAATCCTATAGAAAGCCGGTCGCCTGTCGTGTGCCACACCATAGGTTTAGAATGAAAAGACATACAAAGCCAACTGACGGATGAGACCAAAATCGTTTCATACAAAAGGTACTGAAATCTCTTTTTTTAATCAAAATTGTTTTTAAATCGCTGTGTGACTTCAAAATTATGATATGAAGTTATGTTTTAAGTTTTACTTTGAAATATTGAGAAAAAGTTAAGAAATTTGATCGAAAAAGAATCAGTAGGTCGCCCTTTATTTTTTGGGCGGTTTTTGACTCCTGTTCACTAAACAGACTATAAATGCAGAGGTCACCATGCTTTCTTTAAGGAAAACTAGAGAAATCAGGCAACACTTCGTAAGCGTATTGCCTCATACAGAAACCGCATTTTCACGTCGAACAACTGTACAATAATTGCCGCATTGGAAGGTGGACTCGGAAAAATATTTGAGTATTGGTCTGGTGTCCATCGCTATATCCAAATTATGTGATATATGATATGATATCTGTATTTAAATGTGTATGTTTGTTTGTTTGTTTTTTTTATTTCTTAGAGAGTTTTTATAAAATGTTTGTTTTAGTTTTAGAGTTTGTTAAAATATGGACTTTGTCTGCAATAAATATTTTATTATTATTATATCGCGCCATCCGATCCGCATAGAGACGGCGGCGCGGGACACAAGAGGGGGCGTTCAGCTACATACAACCAGATTAGCTGTTTTTCTAATTTATATAATTATTTATTTATTCATTTACTTATTTAGTTGTTTTTACCGTATTGGTTCTGTAGGCAGACATAATATTAATAACAACGATTGTTGTTTTTGTGTTTGTTGTAGAGACAGCACCATAACCATTTTTATTATTATAAAGATTTCACAAAAAAAAAAACATTTTACATTCCACGAGCGCGACTAAAATGTATTTATAACGATTTCAGAAGTTGTCTCATCGGGCAGATGTGCTCCATCTCCCTTTAACTCGCGGTAGCGGTACTTGGGTTGACGTCTCACTCCCACGCTTTGTTCCTCTTGAAAGTACAGCGCGCTATGCTAGGCCCATGTGCCACTCTTCACAACTTCCACCATGACGCCCTGGCCACTGGGTCGATCTCTTGCAACAGTAAGATTAGAGTTCAAAGTCACTGGACCGATCCTCTTAGACTAACCTAACCTAACTTAACCTAACCTAACCTAACCTAAGGGCCTGGGTTTAAGCTGCGGGACTCTTCTTGCTGCCCCTGTGATGGAATCACGGCCCAGACTCTAGAGCATATTATAGCTGAGTGCCCGAAGTTTTTGGCGCTAAGATTTGACCTCGAGCAGGCCATCGGGCACTCAGCTGAGCCCGAGTCCTGGGCCGCCATCATGGGGGACAGTCGCGTCAGTGAGAGGTTTATGGGATTCACCGTAAAGGTCCTGCTTGCTGTCGCTAAGGATAATGGTAGTACACAGGCCCCCTAATAAGGATTTTGCTTCATAACTTTTATGGGTGAGTATTTTATTCAATTTTGTATTTTAAATTGTGACATGTGTTAATTTTTAATACATTTAATTTAAATTTTTATATGTTGACCATTGTTTGATATTTTTAATATTTTATATTTTGACTTGTCTTCTATTATTTTACTAATGTTTACAATTTTATAATTTTAATATTGACAGGATTTTCCTTTTTGTAATATATATGTTTTTACTTTTTCATAATACCTAACTTTATTTTAAAAAAATAATGTCTTGACGCAGCTCCGCATGGTTTTTAAATTAATAATGATGTGTAAAATGTTATATATAAGGTGAGTTAAAAATAATCTACAAGCCTTATAGGGTTGATTCAGTATCTGATATAGAACAACTTTTGCTAAGAATGGAGGTATGTCATTTTTTTTGTTCCATTTTAATTTTTGAGAAATTTAAACAGTATGTTCTTCCCAGTATTTTAAACAACTTTTGCGAAGAAACTATGCACCTATCTGTAATGGTTTCCAAGAAAAGAATCTATTAAAGTGCACTAACTCTTCAACTACCTAATTAAAAATATAGGTCAACCACGGGGCATTGACCCGTCCGTGACCCACTGACACACGACAATTCTCCGCCGCCGCCGCCGCCGCCGCGTGCGCAGACAGAAGCCCCGCCACCCCATCTACCCCGCCGCCGCCCCGCCCCTCTCACTGAAGGACGTTTGTTTTCGTTTTGAAAGCAATTAGTATGTCAAGGTCCATGACGCGCATCGGACCTGAGTATCATACGTGAGTGAATTTAAGTGAAGCGAGTGCCGATCGGGCGAAAAAGGACATGCATGCTTGTGTACATACCTACATTACAGCCGCGCCGACCAAATCCATAGCCCGGCGCGGCGTACGTCAGCGTGGGAAGGACGCAAAACTATTTGGGTAGGTAAAATAGACTCTGCCGCCGCTCGCCGCCTCCGCGCCGTCGGCCGGCGCGGCGCGGAACCTATTTTTCAAATAGGCAGTTTGAAGAGTTAGTGCACTTTAATAATTTATTTTCTTGGAAACCATTACCGATAGGTACATAGTTTCTTCGCGAAAGTTGTTGACAATACTGGGAAGAATGTAATGCATAAATTTCTCAAAAATTAAAATGGAACAAAAAAAATTACATACCTAAATTCTTAGCAAAAGTTGTTCTATATCAGATACTGAATCAACCCTATAAGGCTTGTAGATTATTTTAAACTCACCTTATATTATGTGACTTCAGTTAATAATAAAGAATATTTTTGGTGTTTTAATGAGCTCGAATACGGCGTCCTCTTTTGGGACCCGGATAGGCTCACCATGCCCCGGAATTTTATATCCGGGAATGCAAAAAAAGAGGAGAGGGAAAAAAAACGCTTTTTTCTTCTGGGTCCTCGGAATACCTGCTGGAACATAGCGAACTGCTTGGCTTATGGTGGTGCACCGAGTGGACAAGTTTGCTGTTTACCCTGGGTGTACTGTGACGTGTAAGTAAACCGCGGATTTGAATTACCAAAAGGTACGAGAAAAAAAAACCAGCCTAGTGCGAGTCGGACTCGCACACGAAGGGTTCCGTACCATCGTACATGATTAAACACAAAAAAATCACGTTTTTTGTATGGGACCCCCCTTTTAATTTTAATATTTTTTTTAATTTACCTATTTGTTGTTATAAAAACAAACTCTGTGAAAATTTCAGCTGCATACCTATTACGGTTCATTAGATACAGCCCTGTGACAGACGGACGGACGGACGGACGGACAGCGGATGCTTAGTAATAGGGTTCAGTTTTCACCCTTTGGGTAGGGAACCCTAAAAACAGTAGCGATTATCGTACTTTCTGAAACAATTATGACAAAGTCATAATTGTTTCAGAAACAATTATGTATTTTAATAGGTGCTCCATGGTCTATTTTGTAACTTTGTTAAATTAATATCCAAATAATTTTACAAATGTCTCCAGCACATTCTCAAAATGAGTAATGACGTTTCTCTTTGGGCGTGTTGTTGAGTTGTATTTATCTGTTTCTGTTTGGTATACTGATTTACATGTTTTGCAGTCCGCATCTCAGCAACCAGGGTCATCATACTTGAAACAGGTTCCAGGTAGACTGAGATATAAGCAAATAAGGAGCAATTACAAAACCGTCGTCATCACTATTTGTCGACAAACATCGAAATATCAATATTTAGCTGCCGATAAGTCTTTAATAATAGACGAGTTCTTTAGAAAATAACATTATATTTTCATAGCACATTTCTTTGGTACTTTTTATTTAAAACTATTCACATCCATGTAGATTATTACAATTTGTATGTAACCGAAGACGGCTGACTAATACCACACACATATTCCTGATATTAGCCTAACACACCGCATTCCGGAAGGAGTTCGGTGCCATGCCAGGACCATACCTTTATGATGCTACATTGAAAATGGAAAACATCGACAATTTGTTATTGCCGCTTCGACCATCTTTTCATTTAATGCGATCCAATGCGATACCGATCCGGGTGGGAGGGCCACCTAATAGGGGAAAGGGTTTGGACATGGATTCCGAGCCATGGAACAACTTGCAATCGTGACGAAATGCACTTATCCAATTCAGAAAGATTAAGAATGTGCTGCATAATCGGGGCGTGGATTCGAACCGAGCCCTTGTTTCTTTACTCGAAATACATTGATAAGTATGAATCCACCATTTTACGTTTGATTGCCTCGTATTTCCCAGTAGCATCAAAATAATGAGGCCATCCGGGTAATTACATCCATTGTCACATATTTTCTGCAAATTAATCTCGGTAATTGAAGCTAAGATAAAAACAAGTCGTTTGGAGAATAATGTTTTTTTATGTAGTAACGGCGTTATCTCTACATACAAGAGACAAGCAACAGCAATTGTTGTAAATTAAATTGTAGGGAAACTAAAAACCGGCCAAGTGCGAGTCGGACTCGCACACGAATGTTTCCGTACCATCGTACAAGATTTGCCCCAAAATAACACGTTTTTTGTATGGGGCCCCCATTATTTTTTATTATTTTATAATTTTATCTATTTGTTGTTATAGCGGCAAAATAAATACATAATCTGTGTTCATACGGTTCATGAGATACAGCCCTGTGAC
Organism: Incurvaria masculella; assembly: GCA_946894095.1. NCBI lineage: Eukaryota > Metazoa > Arthropoda > Insecta > Lepidoptera > Incurvariidae > Incurvaria > Incurvaria masculella. The sequence continues at coordinate 23,529,774 of OX335646.2, forward strand.
AGACGGACGGACGGACGGACGGACGGACGGACGGACGGACAGCGGAGGCTTGGTAATAGGGTTCCGTTTTCACCCATTGGGTACGGAACCCTAAAAAGAGGTAAATACAAGAAATTTCCCACAGTGCTACCTACTAAAATAAAAAAGGATTACTTAGCTTATTCTTTGTTGTTTTAACAATTATCATTCCAAAAGGAACCAAATGATTACAAAAGTTAGAACCGTAACGTTTGTAATAACCGTATATTGTTGCCATAATTTGTGGTAATAGACTGTATTCTCTTTTTAAAATAAAATAAATAATAATTTGATAACTGAGGCAATGTGAAATGTGTGAAATTATTTATTAAAAATCAACACATTCCTTTGGTTTATACGTATGATATTGCTTCACAGAATATATTCCCTTGCTTATAAGCGACCATATTGGTTAGTATAATAATATGAGATTATTGAGAACCACGCAGGACGATTAAGGTAGTTCCTTCTCTTCATCGAATTACCCATATATATTCATTCCAGTTCTTCGATTACGGGTGCTACGTAGTCTTTATGGATTACCTTACCACCATTTGTAGGAGTGCGTGCGTTTATTTATTTTCTTCTTTTATTACTATGTAAATACAATGACATTTTCTCTCCGCTGCGGAAAATTAAAAATCAACAATGACTTGACTTATAACCAAAATGGCGAATATATGCATGAATGCATTGTTGCTTTTATCCTCTCAAGGATGAAGATGTCCTTGAGCTGACATTGAGGTCACGCCATGTCATCAGTATTCAAGTCACCTGCCCGGCGGCACGCTCACTTAGTGGACATTGTGGCTATATATAGCACAAATCTTGGGCACATAATATATATCAGATATAAAAATAAAGGTTACTACCGACAAATTGACATGCATTATTTTTTTGCCACCTGACATGGATGGCTAATACCACACAAGTACCGTTATGCTATTAGCCCAATACACCACATTCTCGAAGGAATTAGGTGCCATGCCAGGACCTTCCCTTTATGAGCACGGCTACATTGAACTGGATGGAAAACACGGACAATTTTTCATTGCCGCTTCGACGATCTTTTCATCCAATGCGATGGTACCAACCCGGGCGGGCTTAAACCCTACCACCTAGTAGGGGAACGGGACCTACAGTCTTACATGGATTCCGAACTATGGAGTAGGTCGCATTCGTCACTAAATGCACTTATCAAACTCGGAAGAGAAAGACAGTGGTGCATGTCGGAATTGAACCCAGGCCTCTGGTACGCTAGGCCAGTCCCCGCGCCACTAGGCTACGAGCCGCTCAAGCTCACACCTACTATGAACGTTTTATTTGGTACTATATGGAATTCAGTTTTTGGTTTGTCACATTGAAGTTTGTCAGGTCTCTCCAGTCATTGTAACACACGCGTATGTTTCGAAAATTTGTTCATAGATACTCTTTCGTTAAGGTGGTCCTTCCCGACCTGACTATTCCTTCCTGGGCACAGCGAAAAATCGTTCTAATAAGCTAGCTCTGATGACTATTTTTTTTGTTTTATCGTTGAGTAATCCACGATCAAACTTATCTCATAAAACGCGCGAAAATTTCGAACTTTCGGACCTTATATAACTTAGAAACCATATACAATTTTTCAATTCCAAACATATAATTTGATAAAATAAAGCTGTTTTGAGTATAATTTTGGATTTCTGACAATGAATGTGCGCATGATCTTCTGTCCACATATGAATGGGCAGTTGACCGGGATTCTTTCTTTTAATTTTTTTACCGTCGCTAACCAATGATAATCCCTCAAAAAGTGTAACTGTAATGATTAATCGTAGTTTTATTTATTCCACGCATATCACTCTTTCCATGCGTCTTGGACTCTTACTTACTATGGCATTTTCTTTATCAGAAATAAGTATTTTTTGCCCCTTAAAGAGAACACAGGAACAGTGTAAACCATTCAAAATCTTAGTCGTGAAAATAACATTTTTTTTTCATAAAAATGATAAAATGTGCATTTTTTTTATAGGTTTTTTATTATATAACTTGACATGGATGGCTGCTGCAACACTCACCGTCTTGATACTATCCTAACACAACGCATAAATCAGGTGGCATGCCAGGAGTCCTAAATTCGGAGGTGAAGGAAAGGACATTAAAATTAATAATGAGTAGGATTTCGAACGATGGAATAGCTCGATTTCGTAACGAAATCCTACTCAGAAACAGAAATAGATTAGTGTAGTGGATGAACGGGGCCGGAATTTGAACCCATGACCCCTGTTATAGAATAGTCCACACAACCTTGAGCTAAATGCCGCTCGTTGACAATTTCGTTCGGCGTTAAGTGGAACGAGACTAAAATTAATTAGGACATATGCAGATCTGTAGGACATATGCTATTTCTTACGCGGGGAAAATTTCTCATTGAGCACAGAATATATATAGCATTACACCCAGTAGCTCAACTCAATACATAAATCCCGATTTCGTGCACAATTCGCTTGTATGGGCTGTAAACTAGTTTCGCGGTGCTGAACTGTCGCGAATGGTCCTTCGAAATCATCTTTTTAAAAGTAACAGAACCAGCAGTGCTCCGCCAATATTTCAGTGACAACCCCAACACACCATGGAGGGAAGGTATTTAACTGAACAATCTCCTGAGTTGAGCTAATGCTTTGGCCCCGGTCGCACAGCTATACGAGTATATCTACTGTGTTTTAGGTTTTGGTTACATATACACGGTGTTAAACAAGTTCGCGATATCCCCGAAAGGGGGTTATTTTGGGTCGCATACTGATTCCGAAAACGAAGGATTTTTCTTCTTTTGAGCTTTTGTTTAAGAAATTTAGATTTCTAATACTAGCATGAAAACATAGTATTTCGTAATAGGAATCGCACTGCATTCATAAAAAGTTCTAAAGTAGGTCATTTTTTAAAATAAATGTGAAAATTTACATTCGGATCGACGCGATACAATTGGCGGCGGCGCGCAGTCAGCTGCGAGACAGCAAACGCGTGACTTTGGCAGTGGCGCGTACACATGGCGTGCTTACACCATTCCAAAGGGAAATTGTCGCTGAGGTAAAAGTTTGGATTCAATCTGCAAATTTTTTTTACTATTTTAGATTTAATTTTTAAATACCACAAAATGATCAGGATACGAAATAGTTAAATAATCGGTATTAAAATAGTAATGTCGCGAAAAAAATTAACACCGTGTATATCGATGAGCGGAACGAGGGTATAATGCCTAGGAATATATATGTAGTTACCTGTTATCGCTCGGCTCATTTGACTGTGTATTCGGACATGCTTCACAAGATGCTAGAGCTAATTAATTATGTAGTGTACCCTCTTGGTCAGGCACGCTAAATAGCAGCCATTTGTGGACGTTACGAGATAAGCCATTCTACAAATACTGACATGTACAGGTATGTCTTATTGTACAGATAGGGAAATACTAGAATGTTACACGTACGATGCATAGATTATGTATGTTGAAAACCTTTTCTTGGAATTTGTAAGTCAGTATTTCTTACATTTGTATCAGCAAAAAAAATAGAGCAGCTTATTCAACTTTAATTTTATTCGAGAAAAAAATGGGAGCAACCCGTAATAAAATTGTATGAGTATAAGGATTGTATGTTTATATAGCGGTCAAATTGTTTAAAGATACACTTAACTGCACGCCTAGATATTATAGATAAATGTTAAATGTGTTGACTGGTTGAAACTGTGTAGTAGCGAAACAAATATCGATCGATCGATCACTCGCAGTATTAATTGTGGGGCATCATATCAATAGATCCCCAGCACTGATGCCACAGACCCTCAAGGGGTCCATGGACCCCAGGTAAAGAGACCCTGCTTTGTAGTCCTATTCTCGACAGTTCAGTGAGGAGGTATTTTTAAATATAGATAAAAAAAAATGATCAAAAAATAAAGCCATGAAATACAAAAAATAATTTTGTATGCAATATGTCATATAGATTGGCCTATGACCATGTATACACCCTGCTCCCTAAACTAGCCCGTGGACTGTACTGTAGGGAGCAGTGGGTATTCCTGTTAATTTAATTTAATTTTTAATTTAAGCGGAAAGTGATAGAAGGTGATGATGGCGGGAATCTGAGGACAAGTTGAACAGTGCATTGAGAATAACTGATATAACTGATGTTTCGGGCACTTTCCGAGTCCAAGTAAGCTTAAGATGTCACTAATTTAGAAGCCACATTCTCCCTGTGTGCTCAACACTAATAACCAGCCCTGATTCGATATCAGTGTGCTACCGTTTATATGCTGGAGTAGTCATTCTCGAGCCCAATTAAACTGTATCAAAGTGCCACTCAACTGAAAGCAATTTTGCAGCTTAAAGCGCTATCAACAATATCAACAGTGCTCTTTGACCGTGCACTGAAGAATAAACACTCAAAAGTGGACTTTAAGCGATATAATTAGAGGTGATTTTCGATCGGACCGGATTGTTGACAGGGTTGTGAGCGCGGTAGCGGAGACGATTGCTGTTTGCTCGGCTGCTGGCGCGAGACCTCGGAAGGGGCTAACGGGGAAAAGTCGCTGCGTTATGAAGTAACCCGCGAGTGACTTTACTTAATAAAATACTTATGAAAATTATCTCTTTTTGTAAATATTAATACTGTTAGAGAGAACACCACTGAGTTAAGCTATCGTATGGCTGTTAGAGCTAAAATGGTGAAAACACGGTTTCTTCATACACTAAAATACGTAAATTGTGTCTTGCGTCCGGCCAGAAGAATTCACACGTTTTTTGTACGGTAGTACTTTGGACGAAATACTTGAGCAGGAGCGCTTTATATAGTTTTACACAGAATCGGTTGGTTCTAATTCGAGGAATGTGGGCAGTGAATGAGTGAATTCCCTACCTGTTCCGCGCTGAGTAATGTTAGAAAGGGGATGGAGGGATGGCGTTATGCATCTCCGAAAAGTATTCTCCATAGTAATAGAGCCGATAGACCACAGAAAGACTCTGTATCCCATGCATAATTTTGGTGCATAATTGTATTCAATGAGTTCGTATTGCTTTTAATTTTGTAAGAAACTTGCGAAATTTCAAAAGACACGCGTGTTCTGACTTAGGATTGAAATCCCTGTCCGTTTTTTGCCTTGAAAAAATGATGTGCAGCAACTGTAAAATGATGTAATATGTGCAAATTTTAGCACGGTTAAAATTTCGTCATTCGATGACTGAATAATGAGTATTACTGGAAAAGCAATTCTCATTACTATTAATATATTACGGTAAGTATCTATTAATGAGCAAAAACCGTTATTTTAACCGAATAGTACGGTTCGGTGAACATTATTATCTTAACTGATTGAACATTACGGCTGACTACAAATTAGGTCGCAACTATCCAGTTTCAAATGTTCAGTTTCGCCAACCAACAGATTCTGTGAATCCTTTAATTATGGGGTGTGTTAACTGTGGAATGCACTGCGAGTTTTGTCCGCCACTGTACCCACTGTGCCACGTGGTGCGAAAATATACTTGACCGGCTGGCATGGTTTTTACGGTCCCGGTCCGTAAAATTTCGAAAGCTTATGGACATGTATTTTGTGAAGACTCGCATGCGTGTAAAAACTAGATTTACGAGTAAAAACGTAATAGTCGAAAGTACGTAATGGTTTGTTGATCATCGAAAGCTCTATAATATTTTACCCTAGCTCCCAAGAATCAGTCACTATTTTGCCCTAAACCATAAGATAACTACTTTAACTAGAAGCTCTTAATAGGTGACCCAAGCAACTGGTACTTAGCAACTATAGCAGCGAAACATCGCTGACCGCGGCCTGCGCGTACTGCTGGGAACTCGGCTGTTTGCCCCGCGATACCAAGACAAAGTTTGAAGTTATTGCGTATATACCTAGGTATATGCTTTATTATATGTGGTGCGTGTGATTGAATCCTGGTGCTTTATTTGAATTTAGCTCGAAGCAAATGGAGGTAATATTTCAACAATGTGTGAGTCCCAAAACGTAATTTGTGTTGCATTGTCGAGGATTGCGACAGCAGTCGCGCAATAATAGCAGGACCCTATAAAAAACATTGGTTGTTTGAGTTTCGGCGACATCTACATTTGAAGCATTGTAATCGGATTTTGTAAATAATCTGTAAAAGTATTGGTCATGACATTCGTCGGAAGCAGGATTCGAACCTGCGACCTTGGCAATGCTTGAAATGTAGATGTCGCTGAAACACAAATTAATGAGATAACGGTAATGTCGTATCCATTAAGTACATAAAATTATCAAACATTGTTTCATTGGTAATGCAATAACAATTTTTTTTCTGAATGCATTAAACATTTTGGATGGAGTAAAAAACCGGCCAAGTGCGAGTCGGACTCGCACACGAAGGGTTCCGTACCATCGTAAAAAAAAAAACAATAAAAACACGTTTTTTGTATGGGAGCCCCCTTTAATTTTAATTATTTTTTAATCTTACCTATTTGTTGTTGTAGCGGCAAAATAAATACACACTCTGTGAAAATTTCAGCTGTCTACCTGTTACGGTTACTGAGATACAGCCCTGTGACAGACGGACAGACGGACGGACGGACGGACGGACGGACGGACGGACGGACGGACGGACGGACGGACGGACGGACAGCGGAGGCTTAGTAATAGGGTTCCGTTTTCACCCTTTGGGTACGGAACCCTAAAAATATGTATTTACATGTTCTGAGGTATAGTGATCTGGCTATTCTTTAGTTTTTTTATGTAACTGAACATGGATAGCTAATACCAACTGTCATGACATTAGGCTAACACACCACACGGGAAATAAGTACCATGCCAGGACCTTCCTTATAGGTATTGCTCGGCTAGATTGAACAGGGTGGACAACGCGGACAATTTTCATTGCCGCTTCGACCATCGTTCATTTAATGGAATGGTACCAACCCGGGCGGGATGGTTTTATTTATACACGTACTCAAAGGTTTGCTAAATATTCCAAACCAATTAATTTTAAAAATGTTGGTGATTTGTATTGAGCTAAACATCGAGAGCTAAATAAAAAAAGACCACACCCACTGTCATGATTATATTAGCCTAATACGCTACATGAGAAGTATGTATTATGTCAGGACCTTGCACTTGATAATTTTCATTCCTTCGACCATAGTTCATCCACTGCGTTGGTACCAACCCGGGCGGGATTGACCCTGCTGGTAATTAACCTACCGCTGTACGCCTATTTGACATGGACGTAAATAAATGCAATGCGACTACTTGTATTTTTATTAACGCTGGAACCATGAAGAAAACTTCTATTTTCGTCTATCTATTCAACTATTAAGTTTCTTTTTGATTTACAAATATTCAAATCTAATTATTCAGTGCTGTAATTTGTATATATTCATTTAGACTGAAATATGCTCGTAGCATAATATGTTATCGCTTACTATGTCGTTCATCGGTACTGCTTGGAATAAATAGATTATGTAGAAAATGCACATTTGAATCTTAACAACTAAAATAACGCATGCATAAAGCCCTAGAAAAGTTTTAATTTCAATTCGATTCTCATTTTTACACAAATACTTAGAAGAATTAAACTTAAGTCGTGTTACATCTCCTACACTAGAAACATCTGTTCACTTACCACATTAAAGGTAAACATACACGCGTGCGATTTGGGGATTTTTTTGCCCGTTTATTGTACTATTTCAATTGATTCCTTGGTACATGAATAGCTTGAATGAGGTCAAAAGTAGAACATTGACGTCTGATAACCGATGTCGCAACCAACATGAAATGCTGTAATAATATAAATCACTTGCAAAAAATCTAAGAAAATATCCTGATATTTGAAATGATTTTTTATTCATCCTGGGTCTAGCTTCAACGTCTGATGCCATGTTTATACGAATTTGATACTGATGTAAACACGATTAAAATTAAAATTTTAAAAGTTTTAAATCACTGCATCGATTTTAAATTTAATCTGGGATAATCTAGGATCATTGTTGATAAAAAGAAGCTGGCGTAGTTGGTAGTTCAAGTAGAGCTCTGTCTGCGGTTTTTTTTTAGTTTACTGATGAACTATACCATACCATAAACTAAAAGTTTGGTATTTTTTTCCTTTTATTTTGGTTTTGTTTTTGTATCGCTTTCAAACACCTAATAGATATTGTGCTACTTTACGCTAAATATATAAATATAGTCGAGATTGTAATAATTAATAGTTTTTAAATGGTAATGGTAAAACTAGATTTATCAATTTCAGGAACAACGTTTAAGTACAATTTTACCACTATCGTGTGAATTTGCTGTACATTTTTCTTCAAGTAACAGAAGCATTAAATTTGATAATTTCAATGTAGGACGCCTAACTAAATGGGCGATTAAACAAGCATAAAGTAATTGACCGAGTGAAGGTGAAGCGTCACCGTTTCAGCTTGGGCAAAAATGCTTTCGTATGTTGGGCAGTCCGGTGTTCGGCTGTCCGGCTGTTCTCCTCTACAGGACTAATTTCTCAACCGATTCTCGTGAAATTTTGTGAGCAGATATGACAATTACATAGATTTTTCAACAATTGAGAAAAATACAATTATAAGATTTTGTTTTAAGGTGAGTGAGAATTTATTCAGTGTATAGCTAAATGTAACCGTAGAATCGCGAGCCTTTAATAATAATAAGTCTGAAAATATGATTACCTATACACTTTAATATTATTTAAAATTTATAATCTTACATGCAGCATGACAAAATCTTGTTGTTTACAAACACGCAACCCAAAACAATCTGTCGCATCAGATAAAAATCGCATAGGTGCGAACGCAACTTAAAATTTCTGCGGCACTTTATCGCAGCCCGAGAGGCCGAGTGCTCTATCGAAATCTGAGCAGAGCCATTTGGCGCACACGGCGTGAGGGGAAAAACGGAATATCATTACCTTATTAGGGACAGGGAAAACCTCTGACGCTTTCCGACCTTTTGCCAAGCTGGGAATGCGCCAAGACCAGCAGAAGTGTCGTGGGATGACCCATTTCAGCGATTCCGCTTCAGTTTGCACGCGTTTATGAGGTTTAAACCTTTTCTTATGGAAACAGATAACAAGAAAAGAAAGAAAATTGTGAAGTACATTGCAGTATTATTGCAGTTTTATTAAACGTGCTGCTTATCTAGAATGATAATACTTTCAAGGAAAATCTTTATGGTCGTTAAAGCAGTAGAAATCGAAGATTTGTTAAAAGAATTTAAATCTTTGTTCATTTTTTATGCGATCTGACATGGATGGCTAATACCACACAACTACCGTTATGATATTAGCCCAATATACCACATTCCCGAAGGAATTTGATGCCATGCCAGGACCTTCCCTTTATGAGCACGGCTACATTAAACGAGTCGTATTCAATACGTATAATATTCACAACGTATAATAGTATTTTTTCCCAAAAAATAAAAACCATGCATATCGTATAATATTCACAACGTATAATGTTATACGTTGTGCATGAGTTTAAAAATAAAATCAACTCTTTGTATCATGCAGAACGTCTAATAGTCACAACGTATAATATTCCTAACATGAATTCACAAAAAAATAAAACCATGCAGAACGTATAATATGCCAAGAAGCACTGCATAAAGCGCCCTAATATTGATACATTTAAGGCTGAAATTGCTACGAATCGATATTTGTTAAAGAGTAACAATTTGCTACAACGCTAATTGAGACGGTCGAACAGTCGCGTGCGAGTATACGCTTTAAATGTATAAGTATAAGAGCGCTTATCGTATGAAAAGTTTGTGGATTATATGATATGCATGGTTTTCTTTTTTTGTTAAATAAAGATCATAATTTTATACGTTGTGACTATTATACGTTATGCATGGAGAAATAAGTAATTTTATTTTTTAAACTTCTTCATGCACTACGTATAAGATTATACGATCTGCCGATTATACGTTGTGCATGGTTTTAAAATTTTGTTAAAATATGACATTATACGATCTGCATATTAGACGTTCTGCCGTTCCCCCCATTGAACTGGATTGAAAACACGTACAATTTTTCATTGCCGCTTCGACTATCTTTTCATCCAATGCGATGGTACCAACCCGGGCGGGCTTAAACCCTACCACCTATAGTAGGGGAAGGGGACCTACAGTTTTACATGGATTCCGAACCATGGAGCAGCTCGCATTCGTGACGAAATGCACTTATCGAACTCTGAAAGAGAAAGACAGTGGTGCAAGTTGGTATTGAACCCGAGCCTCTGGTACGCTAGGCCAGTCCCCGCGCCACTAGGCTACGAGCCGCGATTGAGCCAAGGCACAATTTTGCCTGACCACTGCCGTCTAAACGTCACGAAAATCGAAATGTTCGAAGTCCCGAAATCGTCTTCCAGGCCCTAACGGTTCCTTACCCCTAAAAGATGTCAGATATTAATCTGAAATATTAAATCACTTGAGAAAGCTTTATTCTATGTCCGATGTGTTAATATTATGTTTTGTAAATGTGTGTATGTTTTATCTTATTTTTCTATAATCTAAAATAGTATAAGACAACTTTAATTTAAATATTGTCCAATCTAAAGGTTAAATTAAAAAAAATAAACCTACAAACGTAGATATTGACAATGTGTTTTAAATTTCTCGATCCTCGTCCCGTTCATGCGACGATAACAACGCTGTACCTCCGTCCCCTTTCTACCGTCGCTCAAATTCACAAATGCACAAATTCACGATTAACATTCGAAAAATAAGAACCCACCGATCCTTTAGATCCTGCGTCTATAGGGTCGGAAAACAATGGAATGAATTCCCTTCCGAGGTATATCCCCCAAAGTACAACATGGGGTCCTTCAAACATGGTGTGAAGAAGCACCTTGCCGGCCGACATGATTTGCGCACCCTCTGGCGAACGCCATGTACCGCGCTTAACATAAAAAAACCGCTGTCTTGATCTATCTTTTTTTTATGCGACCTGATATGGATGGCTAATACCACACAACTACCGTTATGATATTAGCCCAATACACCACATTCCTGAAGGAATCAGGTGCCATATCAGGACGTTCCCTTTATGCGCACGGCTATCACGGCGTCACTAATGCGAGCTGTTCCATGGTAGTCAGGAATCAGGAATGCTCAGTCTAGAAATCCGCCTTTGTAGCGGTTTTGAAAGCGATTTTCTTGATGAAAATATTCCGAAACATAGTTTTTATAATCAATCAAGGTTCTCTGTCGAAAAATTCGCTTTGAAAATCGCTATAAAAGCGGTTTTCTAGACTCAGGATTCCTGATTCCTGATTACTGAATGCCAGGAATAGACCTGCTGTTCTCACATTATACCCGGTCGCTTCGTCGCGAAATATTGAGTCCAACAATATTCTGTTACGATAAATAGTTATAATATTTTTATATTCGTTTCTTTTGGGTTATTTTTGTATTTTTCTTGGTATATGCCGTTCCTAACATACAAATAGATTTCATTGCAAATAGCCATATCACTCATGTATCCGAAACGTCGTGTCCTTCGTACGAATAAATACAATACAATAAATACACTACAATACGCTACAAATATCAGGGTCGGGCAGCGGTCGGCTATGCAAATAGGAGTCTGTGAAGACGAGACGGCGCCAGAGTGAAGGTGTATTTGTTCAGATAGTGCCGCTGGCAGCAATGGCGAAAGTGCGGTGGCGTCTGGGGCTGTCAACCGGAAAACGGAGAATGCCGTAAATGATATTCAGTTATAAATGATTCGATGGCCCCAGTGTCGGAATCGTCGAGTAGGGGAGGACGGGAGATTTTTTTTTAGTATAATAAACCTAATAAGTAATAATATACATATAATAAAGTAGGATAGAGGAAGAGAGGAGATGTTTTTAACTCATTACTAAGGATCGCAGCGACACTGTGCGGGGAAGCGGGGGGAAAATCGCTTCATGGTGGGGTCATGCACCGCCCATTTTTGCGAAATCCATCTAGTTACCGGAAGAATCGATATTCTGGTAGCAGCTATTCCGAGAGCTATTCTTAGTGGTTACAAGAGTACAACTAGATGGCGCCTTTTAAATTTTACTTAGTGTTTTACCAACAAATAAAACGTAATTCCACCTATAAACTTTTGATTATTTTGTCCTGTGTAATGTTTGCAACATTTTACACAAAATCTCATCGTGTAATCGACTGTTCGCCGAAAATTGCGCCGCAGACCATAATATTGTCCCACAACCTAACACCGCCAGCGCCATGTCGCGAATGTCGCTAAGCCACGCCTTCTTTATCACTGTGCTGTGACGTAGCGACCCACTTGGTGGACACAGACCCAGTGTGCCTAGACCATCTCCTCTCTACCTCTATCCTCCGTGACACCGACCGTATGGCCGGCCAGTCGGTTCGATTACGAATTCGGGATGCGCAACATCAAATGTTTATTGTTGTTTATGGTTTATTCATCATCCATGGACATTACACTGCACTCGGATTTGTCATATTTTATCACTAGCCAGTTCAGCAAACCCAGAGAAGAAGAACTGGCAAGAAACTCCGCTGGTTTTTAGGGTTCGTCGCACTGTGGTTGCACTAAATGGTTGTCCAGTGCAGCAGGCCTATTCCTGAAATTCCTTATTCAGGAATCAGTAATCTTGAGACTAGAAAACCCGCTTTTATAGAGGTTTTGAAAGCGTTTTTCTTGACGAGAAGGTTTCGGGGCGTAGTATTTCAATTTAATTAAGGTTTTCCGTCAAAAATATCACTTTGAAATCTGCTATAAATGCGGTATTCTAGACTCAGGATTCATAATTCCTGATTACGGAATTCCAGGAATAGACCTGCAGTTCTCATGTGTCGTTGGAACATCTGTAGGCCTATTCTTGTAATTTCGTGGTCAGGATTCGGGAATCTTTCCGTCGATGAAAATGCGTCGAGCGTCTCCGTTTCAGCTTGAGCAAAAATGCTTTCGTATATCCGGCTGTCGTTTTTGACGATTCAGTTTCCGATTATTTTTTTTAAATGGCTAAGCCATTTTTCAAAATGTTTCTTAATTTTACCAATAAAATGTTTTGTGACAAGCCCTAAAGGGTTAAGTATCAATTGAGAAACAGAGAAGGTCCCAGAGTGCAATAGCACGATTTTTTGCCGTGCCTGCGAATAAATTAGTGCAGCCGGGAAGGGCCCTCTTAAGGTGACATAAGACCCTAGAGCTAGCTCATTAGCGGGCACGGTACAAAACCGTGCCATTGCGCTCTGGGACCTTCTATGTTTCAAAGAAAAAGTCAGGATCCGTGATGAGGAAGATGCAACATGTCCACAAAGCAGACAATGCGCATAGTGTTTGGTTTGGTTTAGATTTACGAAAATATTTAGTTACAAAACGACTTACAGCTAAAAGTAAACCACGACCGCTGTAGTGGAAAATCTAAAAAAAAACCAAAGATGACAATTTTTTTAATTTTTTTTTATTTTATCGTTGAGTAATCCACCTCCAAAGTTATTATATAAAACGCGGGAAAAAAATCGAACTTTCGGAACATATAACTTATAAATCAAACACAATTTTACAATGGGTTCGGACAAATAAAGCTATTTTGAGCAAAAGTTTGGATCTCCGACAATAAATATGGGCATGATCTTCTTTCCAACTTTGTATGGGAATAAGAGCGGGAAGGCCTACCTTAAGGTGGCCCACGGAATATTGAGGAGGCAGGAAGTGAAACGTTTGTAAATTTGTTCCAGGACCGCTGTTACCGTTTTACTTAAGACCTTTTTGCTCCGCGAATGTATAACAGTCGTAATTGGCTATCCCTTCTTAATCGCTAACCAAACAACAAATCCACATTTGTTTAGTAAATATGAACCTTAACGTAATGACTCTATGTTGGAATTCCAATACTGTTTGCAATCAAATGTTACGTCACTTTCGAACACGGCCGAGCGCCTCACACGCACGTGGTCACAAACAACGTAGCGAGACATGCCCCGGCGAGCAACACGACGCCGCGACGCCGCGACGCCATATTATTTCGTAATGCATTTGTCGCAAGTTTTATCGCTATTCATGTAAATGAAACTTACCGGTGATACGAAACTCCTCCATTATGAAGGTTGTGCACCGGCGGTCGTATTTGCACGTTATTATGGCACAGTACGGCATTACTCCTTTTCAATTTTAGATTGTATCACGAATAAGTTAATGCACAGGACAGCCGCAGAGGAGTGAATCATGCGCGTATGAAGTGAGCGGGTCCCCGCTAAAGACCGGCGCGCGAGTTCCGCCCACTTCACAATTCTTACCTCCTAATTGTTCTGTGAGGTGGCCCATCCCGCTCATCTCCCCATACAAAAGGGGAAAGAAGATCACGCCCATATTTCTTGTCAGAGATCCAAAATTTTGCTCAAAATAGCTTTATTTGATCGAACTAGATGTCTGATGACCATTGGCATTGTTTAATTGTGTTTGGTTTCTAAGTTATAAGGTCCGAAAGTTCGAATTTTTCGCGCGTTTTATACGATAACTTTGGAGGTGGATTACGCAATAATAAAGTAAGAACATCTTAAAAAGATTACCCATCCGACATAGCTTATTTAATCAAGATTTATAATCTATTCGGTTTTTGTTAGATTTTTGACTACAGCGGTCGTGGTTTACTTTTAGCTATAAGTCGTTTTGAATATTAAAATATTCGTACATCTTACCAAATCATACGCTATGCACATTGTCTTTTTTGTGGACATGTTGCATCTTCCTCATTACGGAGCCTGTCTTTTACCTTGAAACGGAGAAGGTCCCAGAGCGCAACAGCACGGTTTTGTACCATGCCCGCGAATGAGTTAGGCCCGCCGGGTTGGGCCACCTTAAGGGGCTAGGATCGGGTAACCCTACTCATGCAAATATTGGGCGAGGGAACACGTCGCTTGCGGTTTGCGTTACACCTGGCCGGCGAGTCTACTGCAGCAGTGAAACTGGAGATATTCGCTCCCATAATTCATCCTCTAAACTGAATTTACTGCATACACTTCCGCCGTAGAGCCCGTGCGGGCGTCCCGACGGCACGGAACACTGGAATGTAGATCTTATTTCTGAGCCCATTAGGGGCTCACTTTAGGTGAAGTCGCGTGCAAAAAGGTCACAAGCGTGCGGGTAATATATTGTTCGTTGTTGTCTGCCGGCGCCCGGATACTGTTAACTTGGAAACAATAGGGAGAGATACAAAGTTTGATTTCCTTTTGTTGTAGAGGGAAAACCTCTTTGAAATACTGTTCCGGTCGTGGTACCAGGTGTGTTTGATGCCAGGTTTGGTGGTGGTTATATATGCGTGATAACAGCTGCTTACGTTTTTTTCCAAGGATTAAAGTAATACCATAAAAACATTAATATAATTTTTGCCCCTAGAATGAATATCATCTATACTAATAATTCTATTAATTATAATTATATTATTAATAATAAAAATTAAAAAAATGTAGGCGTTAAAAAGGCCTGCAAAAAGTTCCACGATATAATACTTCGAACCACTTGCCCGATTTATTTGCGTATTTTATCAACGTATAGCAACTCTGGGCGCAGTCAGATTCTGGATGGGCTACCGTTTTCGATATTGAAGATGACTGTGGTTCGATTCCTCATAAAACTTTGTAAAAGTAAGGAAGGTGGTAGGGTTAATCCCGCCCTTGTTGGTTTTGTATCAATTTATATGTAGCAGTGCCAGTGCAGTAAGGGTCTGGCGGCACAAGCTTTAAAAATTGCTCCCAAATGTTTACGAAGCTCTAAATGGGAATATTTTTATCATTAAATCATGCCATATCATACCATAAATTTGGTTGATGGATACATAGTCCTGGACCAGCCTTTTGGTGGGTTACTTTATATCCAGGAAATAATTCAGACCGAAATCAATCTAACACGACATTGACCCGAGCGGAGCCGGGTACCGCAGTTAGTAAATAAATAAGAGAAACAGCTAATCTGGTTTTGTGTAGCTGCAGACCCACTCTTGTGTCCCGCGCCGCCGTCTCTCCACTCTATGTGGATCGCGTGGCGCGAGCCGCGCCCCTGGAGCTGCAATAGGGTGCAGGGAGCGCAGGATCGGCAATCAGGAGCCGATCCTGAAACACAACATATAGGTGGTAAAACGCAGTATTAACCGTTTTCGAACTGAATTTTATTCCTACTTACTTCAAGTACTTCCAAATTATTTAAATACTCGCCGTACTTAATAATTTTGGCGCTAAAATATAAATCGTTAGGTCGGTATAGCGGCGTCTTGAAAAACTAAATAAGCACCCAGCAATGACGAGGAACATCTATTTAACTAATGCATCTTAAAACCCTTCAGATATGATCGTACATCGCCGCATTCAATATGAATATACTTACCTTATAGTTACAAAGACGTGTAAAATACAAGAAATGTGAAAAGAACTGCTGCAGCTTTTGCAGTACCCAGCCTTGCAGTATATTCGTAATTCTTTTTACTGGGCTCTTTCTTTAATTAATGTGTCCTTGCTTCACGGTCGATTATACATACATATATCTCACATTCCGTAGAATAAGCGACGTACCTGCTTAGTACGAAAAAGTATATATACTTAAATACAAGTACGCCTAAAATACAGTGGGTGATTCTGCTATTGGACCCGATGATTAAAACGGAGTAATTCAGGGTGCAAAATAACCCCTCGAATGTTCCTGTTCTAGTTTTGTTTTACCACTTTTTATAAAACTCGAAAATCCTAGATACGATATCTTCATCAACCTCGGAATCAAAAGCTCCGAGATGGTCGTTGGGCTAATGATATCGAGTACACTCTTACGATGGAGGGTACTATCTCCTTCGCATTTCCAATAAATACTTTTACCCTATCACCCTCGTATAATAATCCGAAAATAATAATTTCGGGAATGTTTTCTGACCTGTATATTCTTTTAAACCGTTAGTATATGGGGAACATACAGGTTCTTTAGCTATAATATCAAATATTTAAGTAAGTATTTTTTAAGTTGTTAAGCTTTCGTCGCTACAATAGTATTATAAAAATATATATGTATATATCAATGTTCCGCATAAAATTAACCAAAAAATCACTTTATCGAAATCGTGGTTCGGATTCCACGTTAAACTGTAGGTCCCCCTCCTTACTTACTAGGTGGTAGGGTTTATCCCGCCTGGGTTGGTACCATCGCATTGGATGAACGATGGTCGAAGCGGCAATGAAAATTGTCCGTGTTTTCCATCCAGTTCAATGTAGCCGTGCAATATAAGGAAGGTCCTGGCATGGCACCTAGTTCCCATGTGGTGTGTTGGGCTAATACCATGACAGAAGGTTTGGTATTAGCCATCCATGTCCAGTCACATAAAAAAAAACTTTTCTCGATATTTGAAAGAAATTGATACGATACAAAAAAAAAACCGCACAGCCTTTGACATTTCCATGCCCCTTGTACACTCGACCAATGCGTCCCAAGACGACGGGTCTTCCGAAAATGTCATCTAAATATATACCTCAAGGCTACGGGAGCTGCCAGCCCGCAAGGCAACTCGGCACACTTGGACGAGCCGAATCAATCGCCGGAGCGGTGGACTGAAAATACCTTAGACTCCAGATATACTTAGACGGATCTAAGGGGTGTGTTTAAAATCAGTTTCGTCTGACATACTCGTATCGTGGTATTGGGCAATAGCTGGGTTAGAGATCACCATAGATAAAAACCGGCCAAGTGCGAGTCGGACTCGCACATGAATGGTTCCGTTTTTTTTTTTTTTTTACCTATTTATTTTTACCCATTTGTTGTTATAGAGGCAAAATAAATACACACTCTGTGAAAATTTCAGCTGCTTAACTATTACGGTTCATGAGATACAGTCCTGTGACAGACGGACGGACGGACAGCGGAGGCTTAGTGATATGGTTCCGTTTTCACCCTTTGGGTACGGAACCCTAAAAACTACCAATCCAACTTAAGGTGGCCCAACCCGGCGGGACTAACTCATTCGCGGGCACGGTAAAAAACCGTGCTGTTGCGCTCTGGGACCTTCTCTGTTTCAAAGAAAAAGACAGGCTCTGTGATAAGGAAGATGCAACATGTCCACAATAAAGACAATGTGCATAGTGTATGATTTGGTAAGATTAACGAAATATTTTATTACAAAACGACTAATAGCTAAAAGTAAACCACGACCGCTGTAGTCAAAAATATAACAACTACAAAATAGATTATAAATCTTGATTAAATAAGCTATGTCTGATGATCTTTTTAGATGCTCTTACTTTATCATTGCGTTCCACCTCCAAAGTTATTGTGTAAAAAGCGCGAAAGATTCGAACTTTCGGATCTTATAACTTAGAAACCAAATACAATTTTACAATGCCAACGATCATCAGACATCTAGTTCGATTATATAAAGCTATTTTGAGCAAAATTTTGGATCTTTAACAAGATATTTGTACATGATCTTCTTTCCAAGTTTGCAAGTTGAGCGGGAAGGTCCACCTTAAATGTACATGCCACATGCAAACATAGTCGCAGACGTATTGAACAGTTTCGACTGTGTGGCACTCGACGCGCCGCCGGATTCCCATACAATTGTATGGTCATTTTGACCATATAGCGGAGACGCAATATCAACCGCATCTTAATCTTCCTTTCTCTTCAGTGGAGAGCACTGTCTGAACAAAGATAAAGTGCCGAGAATTGTAAAGTATACCCTTTGCAATTCTCGGATATGAATATAGTTTAGTCATGTGGATGAGAGAGAATTACGAAAAGCAAGGGAATTTACCGTGTCATACCACGCTCTATAACACCCGCCTACCCCTCCGGGAAAGCGGCGTGATGATGTCTTTGCATGATTATTGAGTGGAACAATTTAATTTATGAAAATATTGTAGTAAATATGCACTTCAATCACATAACTAATCTCACAAAAATAATCACATGTAAAACTATAGTCAGTATATCACTCGATATAGAACTAACGATCTGCCATAAATTAATGAAAATAAATATTAAATATGCTTTATTCATGATTTTATTTAGGACGGAATGTGAATAAGGCTTTTATTTACAAGTTTTCAACAAGATAGACTAAAAGTTGAATGTGAACATATGATTTAAAATAAACGCCACATTGTGGCAATGTAACTGGTATTTATGTTGTTTGCGTTCTAGCTCATTTGTTTACGAAATTACCCTCACTAAGCGGAATGACGTGCGAGGAATATGATTACCTCCGCGGTTTGTTGAAACTTGTGTCAATAACGCGAAACTTTTTCTCTTGTTACTTCTCTGGCGGGCGCTCATGTGACAGTTCACACATACTTATTTTCTTGAAGGAACCGTTTTATTTCTCGTCAAGTCCGATAGGATGGCACTAGTCTCTGCTTGGAGGAATCGTTTATAATGAAAAATAAAGTTCGATATTTCTGTCCGTGAAATATAATTCGAAGATTTTTTTTTCGTAAAACCATACTTTTTTGAAGTTATACTCCTGTAGGCGCGTTTGGTAAATCGGGATGTATCCTTTGGCTTGCAACGAAGTTGCATACGCCTATGTAACGCATAATTTATTAAAATATATAATATATAACACATATAACACGGCGCTCACGTCTATTGGTCGTTTGACTCAATTCAAATTAGTTTGAATGCATGAATTAACAATCTTACCCTAAAAGAAGGCTACTGTAAAAAAAAATCAAATTTCTGGGTACATTGGTTCCGAAAATTCGATGTTTGTGGTACGTAAGTACTAAACTACTTAACCGATTTTGATACAAAAAATATGGAACCAACTAGAAAGTATACCCTTTCGAAGAAAAAATAATTTTCCAAATCGGTTCAGGGGTCTTCGAGTAATCGGTGAAACATACATAAAAAAAAGATTTCGACGAATTGAAACCCTACTCCTTTTTTTTAAGCCGTTTAAATAACGTTTTTTATTCATTCGTATTATTCTTATGTGCGCACATGAGTACTTGACACACATTTTTTTATTAGTGTTAATTCATATTTGCCTAATTTGATCAATTTAAGCACCAGACATTCACAGTTCTATTTTGAAATTATAGCTAGACCATTAAGCATAGACAAATTCACTTTACTATGGAAATTAGTTGACTTGAAATATTTATCGTCTTACATACTTCTTACTTACGCCCTTATCGAACTGAACGCAATCAGCTGTTATAACGCCCTTAGATGTTCCGACCCATACAATGTTTTTTTTACACAGAACGCAAAAAGTATTGCACTTTAGGCCACGAATTAATAATAAAAGTTTAAGGCGCTAGGACTAGCCAACTACTCGCGCCATACAAATGCACTTTTTAACAAATGTAATAACGGGTGGTTAAATTTCAAGGGCCGATGTTGATTTTGAATAAAACACAAACTATTTAGGAAATTATTGTAATTTTATTTTATTATGATATATTGGTATTACTCAATTATGTATGGAACAAAATATCGGCCAAATGGGCGCCGCGACCACGGCGGCACACCTCCATCCGATGGTCCAAATTTTCGATGACCCTGAGGCATAATGGAGGTTCTATGCCGTTAATGTGCCGAATTATCTCATCCTTTAGCTCTTGAATTGTTGCTGGCTTATCGACGTACACCTTTTCTTTCAAATAACCCCAAAGAAAAAAGTCCAACGGTGTCAAATCACATGATCTTGGCGGCCAATTGACATCGCCATTACGTGAGATAACACGGCCATTGAATTTGTTGCGCAAAAGAGCCATTGTTTCGTTAGCTGTGTGGCAAGTGGCACCGTCCTGCTGAAACCACATATCGTCCACATCCATATCTTCCAATTCGGGCCATAAAAAGTTCGTTATCATCTCACGATAGCGAACACCATTCACAGTAACTGCCTGACCGGCCTCATTTTGGAAAAAATACGGCCCGATGATGCCGCCAGCCCATAAACCGCACCAAACAGTCACTCTTTGTGGGTGCATTGGTTTTTCGACAATCACTCTTGGATTCTCATTCGCCCAAATGCGGCAATTCTGTTTATTGACGAATCCACTGAGGTGAAAATGTGCCTCATCACTGAAGATGATTTTCTTCGAAAATTGATCATCCACTGTTGCCATTTCTTGCCACCATTCTGCCCATTCACGACGTTTGGAATGGTCAAGAGGCTTTAGTTCTTGAGCCAATTGCACCTTGTAAGCGTGTAAATGCAAGTCTTTATGCATACTGTTCATCAACGACGAGCGTGAGAGGTGCAATTGTTGGGCACGACGACGAGTTGAGGTGGACGGCTCTTCAGCCACACTATCGCGAACAGCAGCAATATTTTCTGCAGTACGAGCTGTACGAGCATGCACTGGTGTTCTCACATCTTCTACAGATCCGGTTTGCTCGAATTTTTCCACGATTTTTGCGATTGTACGCACATTTGGACGATCAAATTGACCAAAAAAATCACGAAGTGCACGATATGCATTTTGATTTGAACGCCCATTTTCATAATAAGTCTGGATAACTTTAACACGTTGTTGGATTGTGTATCTCTCCATGGTTCAAATTGAGTAAGTCTGAAATAGAGAAATGTCAAATAAAATTCGGAAAAAAACTTGGCGTTTAGGTGTGGTTCATATTCAACATCGGCCCTTTCAATTTAACCACCCTTTAATATGTAGTGAAACGCTTCAGCAAATCCAAATAGAACTCCAGACTGATAATGGATTGTTAATATTTTTTTATTCCATCATTTATTTAAATAATAATAAAAATAAAAAAGATTGATTTTTCTCATTAGAAATCTGAAAGTTATTCGATTTCTAGATATAAGCAAAAACAGCATATATGCATAAACAAAAAATTCCATTTGCTTTTAGATTTCTACATTTAGTCAAAAAAGTTCGGAAATGGACACCGTTTCCGCAATGTATTTTGTATAGAAAAAGGAAACATACATTAACGAAAATAATTCGATTCCTAGACAAGGAATCATATATTGTAAGAATGACACTTATAATCGTCAGACTTAGTTAGTTAACTTGAGGTGCCTCGTCTAACTTTGCGATTTGGCTAGTACCAGGCCCTTAATATTGTCATATTACTTGCGGCGAAAACAATTTCACAATTTCAGGATTATTGGTTTTGTTACAATTTATTTAAAAACGATTTTTATTTAACAGCGCCATCTAACGGTGTAAAACTTCTAATCGGCAATTACAACGAAACCATTAAACCTGAAATTGTGAATATGTTTTCGCTGCATCTACTATGGCTATAATTAATATTTTTGACGAATTCGTGCCCTAAAGTGCAATACTTTTTGCGTTCTGTGTAAAAAAAAAACATTGTATGGGTCGGAACATCCTTAAGTGTAAATGCTTATTGTATCTTCTTCTAGATTTTCATTTATTGGACGATCTCCGTGGACATGGATGGCTAATACTACACAACTACCGTTATGATATTAGCCCAATACACCACATTCCCGAAGAATTTAGGTGCCATACCAGGACCTTCCCTTTATGAGCACGGCTACATTGAACTGATGGAAAACACGGACAATTGTTCATTGTCGCTTCGACCTTCTTTTCATCCAATGCGATGGTACCAACCCGGGCGGGCTTAAACCCTACCACCTATAGTAGGGAAAGGGGACCTACAGTTTCACATGGATTCCGAACCATGGAGCAACTCGCATTCCTGACTTAATGCACTTATCGAATTCAGAATGAGAAAGAAAGTGGTGCATGTCGGGGCGAGGAATTGAACCCAGATCTCTGGTACGCTAGGCCAGTCCCCGCGCCACTAGGCTATGAGCCGCTCTAAAATGACATTTTAAAATATACAATGGGTCATACAAAACGGTAGGTATAGTTGAAATCCGAGCGTGTGGACATATATTAAACATCTAAATGTTGCAGGCAATAAGACTTGCCAGCTCGAACGATATTTATAAAACTCCCCTGCAATATGCGAATGGGTTCGTGCAACAAAGGTGACACCCGTAAATGATCTTTGCGCCGTCTTATATCCGGACATTTCAGCGCGTACATCAGATAAACCACTCATCGCGGGGTAAGTACCGGGTATAACATTTTTACGCGGCGACGACGCGTCTAACAAAGCGGCTGCAATATCGCGAGCGCGAGGGGAAGCTGTTGGCGGGATGGGCCCCTCGTAGCAGCGGTGAGCAGCGGCTACAGCGAGCGACGAGCGAATTCGAGAAATATATTCGTTAAGCCACAACCGATCCATGTAGCATGACCGTTACTTGTTGCGGCGACGCTGGGTTCGGGTCTCCTCTTTCCCTAAAATATGGTTGATAGAGGCGATGGCTGTGCCTGGCGTGATGCTCGTGAACGGGTGCTGTTTGTGGGGACTGGCTTGCTCCAATTGGCAACACTCTAGATGGCGGGCATGGTCTTTACTAATAAACTGACATTTGTCATGAACTGTTGCATATGACATGAATTGCTGATTCTCGTCAATTCATATTAATTTAGCGTGTTTATCTGTGAGTCTAAATACTTTTGTAAATTTAGACTAAGTGGACGTTGAAAAAAAAATAAACCAGCGGAGTTTCTTTCCAGTTCTTCTTCGATGGGATTTCCCCGAACTGGCTAATGATAAAATATGACAAATCCGAGTGCAGTGTACTGTCTATGGATGATGAATAAACAATAAACAATAAACAAGTCCGTCTGTACCCATCTGACGGACCCGATCAGATGGGTTTCTCAGTCCGAAATACGGGTCCGTCTGTTTGGACGAGTAATGCGGGAGTTGGGGGTAAGCCCATCGTCGGCTAAGACACGATCAATCTACGTCCAATGAATGTTACTTGTATCAAGTCCGTCTGTACCCATCTGACGGATCCGATCAGATGGGTTTCTCAGCCCGAAATACGGGTCTGTTTGGACGAGTAATGCGGGAATTAGGGGTAAGCCCATCGTCGGCTTCAGGCTTCGGCCCCTAACACTGGGGTCGTACTCGCAAGGGCATGAGGTAAGTCATAGTGGGCTGCAGAGAGAACGGGGCCCGGGGCAGATGACTTGCACTTGTTAAGTTGGAAGGAACCTGGCGGAGAGTCAGGACTCAAAGACACTAGTGCTAGTCTGGAGAACTAGAAATTCAAGCTAGCGGTTGCGCCAGCTGCGTAGACCTGGAATGGAGAGATGCATCATGTGGAAGTCAGTGTGTCAAACGAACTAATTCGGCACCATACTGAATATATGAGAGTCAGCCTACCTGTCGTCCCCAGCGTAGGTTGAAAAG
Source organism: Incurvaria masculella (assembly GCA_946894095.1). Taxonomy (NCBI): domain Eukaryota; kingdom Metazoa; phylum Arthropoda; class Insecta; order Lepidoptera; family Incurvariidae; genus Incurvaria; species Incurvaria masculella. The sequence continues at coordinate 23,554,027 of OX335646.2, forward strand.
TTAGCAGATTCGGTTGCGAGCGGGGAGAGTGCATACAGCTCCGGTACCTGTCTGGAAAATATGGAGTGGTCATAGTCCACGTCGCACTTGCCCTTAAGAGTATTAAAGCAATATGCGGAGACGCCAAGATCTACCGAAGACCTATAGGCTATGGGCTATGCATCACACCTGGAAGTTCTCGGTCAGTTAGTCAGTCAGTCAGCGTTGCTGCAGTCAGTTTGCGTCCACTGCTGGACATACGTCTCTCCAATTTTTCTCCAGTCCTCCCGGCCCTCAGCGGTACGGAACCACTGCTTTCCGCCGACGCACTTAGTGTCGTCGTCCCACCTGGCGGCTGGTCTTCTCCGTCTTCTTCGACTCCGTTTTCCAGTCCACGGCCGCCAGTGTAGGACACGGTTACCCCAACGGTCGTCGTCTCTTCGGCTGACGTGGCCAGCCCAATGCCACTTGAGCTTAGGCACCCGGTGTCCGATATCGACTACGTACTAGTGCGTCGGCGGATAATAGTTTCAGTGGTAATAGCGTCTCCTTTTGAGTATAATCTAATCTGTTGGTCATTGGAAGCGCTATATTATAAACAGAGAAGGGAAGTCATCTCCTGTGTCTATTTGGCGGACGCGATCAGAAGGGGTTCTCAGTACGAAAAACGGCTCCGGCTGTTTGGACTAGGGCACTGGGGGCGTTGACTATTTTCATCGCCGTTATGAACAGCGTTCAAACAATGCTGGTACCAGTCCGGGAAGGACTCATCCTACCGCCTAATGATTAAGTAATTGTTTTGCGTGGAATCCGAACCATGCACCACAAATCTTTCGGTCGCTTCTTACGACCAGCACGGGAAGAAATTAACGAAATATTTGCCTCCCAACGCACGCCGAACCCCGCTGTGTTCCCTGTCTTCATGCCACCGTGCTCACTATTCGTACATTCTTGTTGAAAATTTCAGATGTCACCTCAAGCTACTTATGCCGATCGCTATAAGAGCTATTCTCCAACTCGTACTCACGAAAATCGTTTTCCCAAACGTCTCCACATCAAGCGGGGTCATCGCGTTTCCCCCTCATTAAGTTCTGTTCCGCATTTTGGCTTCGGAATGTCCGACGACGCCGCCGAATGGCTCACACGGCTTGGCTCGGAAATATGCTATGCTCTCATAATTGAATCACCCATTCACAGATATGGCCACAATTTCGGACGAACATACAATGTCTCTGGGAGGAAAGACAACGCGTGCTGGTTAGTAGATGTTAACGTGTAATCGTTGCATTCGAAAACACAGGTTTTTAATTAGTGAATGTATTTGCTATCGGTTTTCTTTGGGAGAGAATTATTTTCTCAAAGGTTTTCCATGAACGCTTTGCATACATATGGTTGAACTCAGTGGTCTTAAGCTTGTTGGCAAAAAATAAGACTTTAAATGAACATCCACTAGGGACTTGCATAGCATAATAGAGGTCTGGGCTCAAATCCTCGCCTGTTCAAGCACCACTTTCGTTCTCTTTCCGAGTTGGATAAGTACATTTCGTCACGAATGCGAGGTACTCCATGGTTTGGATTCGATGTTCAAACAAGGTCGACTTTGGGATTACTTGATGCCTTGAGACAGATTCGATTCTCGCGATCCAACAATGACACCCGTGATTATCTTTGCAGTTTTTATGGAACCTGGCACGGATGGCTCATACCACAAAACTACCGTCATGATATTAGCCCAATGCACCATATTCCTAAAGGAAAACGTTGCCACGCCAGGACAGTCGTCGTCTCGTGTATTGTCTACATTATGAGCACGGCTACACTTAACGGCACGGATGAAAAACACGGACAATTATTCATTGGCGCTTCAATCATAGTGTCATCTAATGCTGTGGTACCAAGCCTACTACATGTAGGGGTCCCTCTACAGTTTTACATGGGTTTCGAACCATGGAACAGCTCGTATTCGTAACTAAATTCACTTCTTGCACCACCTATTAGCAAAAACAAGACTTTCAGCTTTCCGGTCAAATTTTCGGCAAATTTTACCGATCCTTCTGTAGCGATAAAGAGAGCTCTCAAACTGGTGTTACAAAGTAAGTTGTGGCAACGCCATTTTGTTTCAGGAAGCCATTGAAACCGAACTAATCTACGAAGTTTTTGTAGTTAATGGTCGATTAAAAACAGAATTGATAAGGCTCGGTGTGGATTTTCACTGACAAGCATCTCTGTGTCTGGTGCAGTTAAGGATCGCTTGTGGAAATGAATATGTATGTTGTCATTAGCTCTTAACATTTAACCGCTTTAATAGCGGTTTTAATAGCGATTTCCTTGACGAAAAGATTCCTGAGCGTCAAGGTTTTCCGTCGAAGAAATCGCTTTGTAGACTCAGGATTCCTAATTCCTGAATACGGAATTACAGGAATAGGCCTGCATAATTCGGAAACACATGGAAATGTTTCATTTAGTATCACTCATTCCACGTACCGCTGCGATCGATTACGGGTAGACCAAAGTAGTCTCCTGAAAAATAAAAGAACATTTTTTAATTCCCCGGACTTTCATTCAATCAAATTGTAGCGAAAACGTTTAGACTCGTTTTAGCAACGGTAATCAAATATTTCGTGAACTGTTCATACATTTTCAGTTATTGGTAAATTCTCGCCTGAAACTCTCATAATTTTGGCAACACAATAACTTCTCTCTGACCATCCGCACCAGTTCAAACGGATAAGAAACGAAAAAAAAACGCCAAATTTCACGACTCGGTTCCTCTTTGTTATCTTCGCATCTGAAAAACAGCCTCAGATCGGAATTATCGGTTCTACGAAAACAGTACCCGAAGTCTCAGTTGTCACCTAAATTGGCGTTACGGCAAACCGATCGACTGGCATTTTCAAATGTATGGAGAAATTGAACAGCGCGCGCAGCGGGCGTTAAGCTAACTAACATTTGCGAGTCCGAGCTTGATTTGACAGCTTACTCAACGTTGCCGTAAATACGTCGACGTTCCCGTTTACGTCCACTCCGCGTTCACATACAAATCGGAAGTCCGTGTTTGACTTTGACAGCTTGAAGAAGTATAACAACAGAATATCTAGTAAAAACTTGTATGGAGTTTGACATTTTTACGGAACTTCGAAGTTACTTAAACGCCAATTTAGGTGAGAACTGAGACTACCGGCTCTGGTTCGCATTCGAAATCAATATAAAACTGTAGGTCCAAACATAATGAGTTGTAAAGTAAATAAAGCTTGCACGAGTCGGGAGGACAGTTATCGCGTTACAAAGTAGTTATTATTCAAACTAGTTAAAGGCTTGAATTTTAATGGCAAGAAGAAACTTTTATTAGTTTAAGTGCTGATTTTTCAATAGTCTGATAAACAGCCAGATAACTATTCGACGGATCTATTAACGGTTCAGCTTATTCATCCGATATATGTTCCATATGTTTATTTAGTAAAATTATAGTCAGATAATTGTGATGGAAGATGTAAGGGCTGGTATTTCAATCGTCCCTCTTCCTAGCCTCAACTTTAAGCGAAGCTTAAGGAACAAAATGCAGCATTTTAACGCAAACTAAATGGTAAGCGAAGTTCTATAATGTCCCCAGAAATCCATTTTCAAAGGCCTATAACACCTTAAGGTCGGCCCGTAAGCACCTGAAAATTTCGCCTCCCATACAAACGTAGTTTACTAATGATTTGAAAACCACTGTTCGAACTTACTTGATATTTGGTATCTAATATTAGGCTACAAATATCTGTGTCTGCATGCCTTTGTTTTTTCGGTAAATGTATTCTGGGTCAAACCACAGAGAAAACAAAATTCGTATGAAGATTTTCTTTTTGCATTCATTTCATTCGGTTCGGATTTAAAAAAAAAACAAAAGCATGCAGACACAGATACTTGTTACCTGATATTAGATATTAAATATCAATTTAATTGGAATAGCGGTTTCCAAATGATTAGTAAACTACGTTTGTATGGGGAGCATAGCTTACGGGCCGTTCTTAAAGCCATTGAACCAAAACTATACGGTAACCGATACCGTATAGTTTTGGTTCAAATGCTGCTTAAGCTTCGCTTAAAGTTGAAGGTAGGAAGAGGGACGATTGAAATACTGGCCCTAAGGGCCGAGTGCACGAAAGGACAAAAAATCAAAATCAACGTCAACGTACGATCAAACACGTCACTTTGTATGCACAGTACGGAAGGAACTCTATGTGGTTCATTAAAAGTGACGTGTTTGAACAGTGATTAACTCAGCCGTTTCTTCGTGCAACCGGGGCTAAGTCTCCGGCAATGACCATCCGTATTATGGCAAACGTGACTTTGTACTATCAGTCCAATAAGTACTATCTGAGGATTGAAAAATCGGTTATAAATCATAAAATGGTTTCACGCCGAGTTTTTCCGATAACCGCGTTTGCATAAAAATGCTTATAAAAACTATAGCTTACCGCATGCGTTCGCTCTATACCTACCGCTAAATAATACTATACCGCTTTAAGTGGCTAGCTATTAGTTAGTTGTTTTTTTTTAATTACTGGACATGGATGACTAATACCAAATAACTGTCAGATGCCTAACACACCAAATGGGAACTAGGTACCATTCCAGGTTATACCGTTGCATAATGTTGTTGCACCGAAATTCTGCCCGGTCGTCACGGAACGTTGGTATGCCTGAGCACATACCATTTATAAATACACCAAATTCACTCGAATAGAGAACTCCACAGCAACATATGTGTGTGGACATTTTGCATAGTAAATATTGGAATTAGAATGTAATTAGTGCAATGTGTACTCGAATGTGTATTCGCTCCGAGAATTGTCCCGGCTGTAGGGGGGTAGAGAGGGAGGGCGGGAGAGCTCGCCAGCTGCGTAGTTGGCTTTAGGTCGGCTGGCGGTTTGCGTGCGGTTTGAAGCCGCCGTCATTGCGGGCCGGCAGAGCTAGCTCTGGCTCCCACAATCTCCTCCAACAGTACCCGGAGTCCCAGTTGTCACCTAAATGGGCGTTACGGCAAACCGATCGATTGGCGTTTTGATTTGATTGAAGAGCGCGCGCAGTGGGCGTTAAGGCTGTTCCGACCCATCTAAAGTTGTTTGCACACATAACGCAAAAAGTATTGCACTTTAAGCCACGAATTAGTAATAAAAGTTTAATATAGTCATATTACTTGCAGCGAAAACAATTTCAAAATTTCTGGATTATTGGTTTTGTTACAATTTATTTAAATACGATTTTTATTTAACAGCGCCATCTAACGGTGTAAAACTTTTAATCGGCAATTACAACGAAACCATTAAACCTGAAATTGTGAATATGTTTTCGCTGCAACTACTATGGCTATATTTAATATTTTTGAGGAATTCGCGCCTTAAAGTGCAATAATTTTTGCGTTCTGTGTAAAAAAAGCATTGTATGGGTCGTAACATCCTAAGCGAACTAACATTTGCGAATCCGAGCTTGACCTGACAGCTTACTCAACGTTGCCGGAAATACGTCAACGTTGCCGTTTACGTCCACTCCGCGTTTTCACACTAATCGGAAGTCCGCGTTTGACTTTGACAGCTGGAAGAAGTAAAACCACAGAATATCTAGTAAAAACTTGTATGGAGTTTAACGTTTTTACGGAACTTCGAAGTCACGTAAACGCCAATTTAGGTGGGAACTGAGACTACCGGCTCAGAACATAGCTTTTAAGCAAGTTATCGATATCTGACAATGGGATTCGTTTCCATGTGATTTTTAATTATTTATTTTATTTGAGTAATAAACAGCTTATCTAATATATTAAATATTATAAAGGGGAAAGTTTGTAATGATGGATGGATGTTTGTTACTCTTTCACGTAAAAACTACTGAATGGATTTTAATGAAACTTTACAATAATATAGCTTATACATCAGAATAGGACATAGGCTACAATTTATAAAGATATTGTGCCCATGGGCTTTAGAACTTTCACGGGGCTGCGAAAAAGATGCCGGTAGCGCTACTTCACACCGCGGGGAGCGGGGCCGGGGGAGGGGCGGGTGCGGGGAGGGGGGGGGCGGGGCGGCTTGGTATTTCCCGCAACTTTAGGACAACTTGGCAAAATCCTTGAGAACCAATTACTCGATTTAGATGCGGATTGTATCTACGTCTAGCCTGATTCTACTCAAAACTTATAGGCTACATAATATAACACTTAATTACCTGAAGGGTGAGTAGAGAGTGTTAAATTCTTACAACTTGCGAACCACTAACCCGATTTATGTGCGTATTTTATCAATGTATAGGATCTCTGGGAGCTGTCAGGTTCGAGATGGGTTACTGTTTTCGATGTTGAGGCTGGCTGTGGGTTGGAGTCCACGCAAAACTTACCTACATTACACGTTACTTACTTACTAGGTAAACAATGTTGCAGTGCAAGTGCAGAAAGGTTCTGGCGGCAAATGCTTTTTTTTAAATAGCCACCAAATGTCAACGAAGCTCTAAATGGGAATTATTGGATGTTTCTCATTAAATCATGCTATTTCATCTCGAACGATCTTGATTAAATTTGGTAGATGGATACATTGTCCTGGACCAGTTTGACCCTATTTTGGATCAGTCATGTCGGATACTTTTTATCCATGAAATAATTTTGCCGACGCTAACCCGAGCGGAGCCGGGTACCGCAGCTAGTATACTATATATAACAGTCCAAAAGCCAATAAAATATTACCACTATTTTATTCATATTTGAGTCTACGTTATCAGTATATATTTTGTCTGTAGTCCACCTAGTTACAGTCGTAACGTTTAATAAATTTAGAGTTTTATTGTTACTACTGTGCAAATGGGATTATTAGTTTAGAATGAGTATGTGCGAGGGCTAGATTAATGTTTGTGTATGAGGGTGTGTGAAAGAGGGTGTGAGGGTGTAAACGAGGGTGGGTGTATATGTGTGTGGGGAGCACTTGTTCCTTACAACAATTTATTTACAACGAACTAAAGATTAGAGCCTGATTTTCTTAATCGTTACGTACTAGAATGGGACCAGTAAGCCTCTATTGCAGAAAGAGACGTCCGAGTTAGTCAATAAATGTTCAAACAAGTCACTTTTAGTGAGCGGCAAGGAGTTGACTCAGCTCCTTTCCATACTGTCCATAACAAGTGACGTGTTTAATCATTCGTTGACGTTGATTTTGATTGTCTGATTGTCTTTTCGTTCACTCGGCCCTAGGTCTATTAAAAGTAGCACATAGTTCTGCACGACTATTTAGACATTTTGACCCAAGCTTTAGTTTAATGACGGTGTAAGTAGTTCTCGCAGTGGCAGGAGATGGCGCTGGTTAATAATCTCATAGTACCAGCGAAAATAAGCAGCGAGTTTTCTACGTTGCATGACGTTAGGTATACAACCATATAGTGTACATTCCTCTTTAAACTATGGCACGGGGTAGCAACGTTCGTGTCGTAAAAAATCTGCCACAAAATGAAAACGCTAAGTAACGCGAGCTTATCTGTATGTTGCAACGAGTCAGCGGCCCGGTAAACTAGCTCGGGAGAACACTTCGACTGCCACTCGGGTGAGGTCGATGGTCCGGTATCCAGTAGCCATCATACGCTTCAAAAAACACACGTACAGCGAACGGCTATGAACCACACCTTTTCAACGTTTTATCTTTACTAAAACTGAAGGAGTATGCCCGAAAGCGGAGGCGAGATTGTGACTTGGCTATAGAAAAAACCGGCCAAGTGCGTGTCGGACTCGCACACGAAGGGTTCCGTACCATCGCACAAGATTTAACACAAAAAATCCAATTAGTTATTATAGCGGCAAAATAAATACACACTCTGTGAATATATCATCTGCCTATCTATTTTGGTTCACGAGAGACGGACGGACGGACGTTCCGTTAGCACCCTTTGGGTGCAGAATCCTAAAAAGTGAAATATTTATTCATTTATTTTATTTATTTATTTAGGAGAAAACACAGAGAGAAATACAGAAAACATAAAAAAAATACATTTTATTAATAACAAGTAATCTCCCTCCACTACGTTTCCCTCTGGAACATAAAATAGTATAGATGGACTTGATGCTACACAAGGGTAAATATGAACACAAATTAATAAATTTTAACAGAAACATTTTTGTAATAGAAAAACAGTACAAGTAAAAAAAACTTCTAAAGTTATAAAGTTTCCTGCAGGTGACTCAAAATTCAAAATTGTGCACACGTTTTTTTATATTGAGAAAATATAAAGGCTATTAAAATTTTAAGAGGTTATAAATTAGAATTATTAATATTAAGTATTATAATTGAGTTAGTATAAGATTAGGTAAGTGGTGAAGATTATATATTATCTTAACGATAGCAAGTTATTAGATGAAATTATAATACCAATCCTAAAGATCCTTCAAGCAGATTGCGAACGGTTCGTTTGTAGGTGAAGGCTGAGCTATTAAAAATATCTGTAGATAATAGTTTTTTATTGTGGGCATCGCATATACGTCGTATGGGTGCACGGACACCCGCAACGGTCCGGGTTTTGCCCGTGTGAAAAAGGATCGTTGAGCGTGTTCTTCTGCAAGGTGCGTGTAAGCCCATTAAGGGCCTGGTACTAGCCAAATCGCAAAGTTAGACGAGGCACCCCAAGTTAACTAACTAAGTCTGACGATTATAAGTGTCATTCTTACAATATATGATTCCTTGTCTAGGAATCGACCTATTTTCGTTAATGTATGTTTCCTTTTTTTATACAAAATACATTGCGGAAACGGTGTCCATTTCCGAACTTTTTTGACTAAATGTAGAAATCTAAAAGCAAATGGATTTTTTTGTTTATGTATATATGCTGTTTTTGCTTATATCTAGAAATCGAATTACTTTCAGATTTCTAATGAGAAAAATCAACTTTTTTATTTTTATTATTATTAAAATAAATGATGGAATATTATTACATTTGTTAAAAAGTGCATTTGTTTGGCGCGAGTAGTTGGCTAGTCCTAGCGCCTTAAATTAAGAAGATCTGGGCAGTTGTATGCACCTATACAAATTTTACGAAGCACGGAAGCATTCAGTAATTCACGCCGGATAAGCTAAATTGTCGGCCACGAAAGCCTTGCGGGTGGATAAACTAGGTGAAACTGACTGTAGTTCGGTTTCCACGCAAAACTTCCTAGATTCTACCAATCTAGTATAATCACGGGTAAGTACCATCGCTATGAATGAACGATGTTCGAAGAGGCAATGTTTAATGTTTAAAGTTACCGAGAATCCAGTTTTGAGCGGTTCGTAGCCTAGTGGCGCGGGGACTGGCCTAGCGTACCAGAGGCCTGGGTTCAATACCGACATGAATCACTGTCTTTCTCTTTCCGAGTTCGATAAGTGCATTTCGTCACGAATGCGAGCTGCCCAGCTCAGTTTATCAGTCGATATTAGCTATCCATGTCCAGATACATAAAAAAACCAAATTAATTAATTTAAAAAAAAATCCCACACATTCCAACATACAAGATTCTGATTTCTGCAGAAATTATCAAATTCCCTTAAATATTTTCTCACATTTTACCCCGGTTGCAGGACTGGATGACAAAACAATTAAATAAATAAAAAATATATAATATGTCTTCGAAAATTTTGTCCTTTTTAAAATTGTGGTATATGTATTTTCCAATATTCTCTTCTATACAGAGAGTTGACATCAAAAGGAAGAAAAATTGTGATAACAGATTTATATTGACTAAAGCGTGATTTCATCTACCACGTGCATGGAATATGTAGTTTGATCAACAGAAGATCTGATTTCCATTGAGAAAATGCCCTCTTAGTAAAACGCATATACTTTGATAGTGGGAGTTTATGGCATTGAAGGTATTAAGTAAATATACTTTTTCGTACTAAGCAGGTACGTCGCTTATTCCAAGAATTGTTACATGTGGGTCCACCCTTGCAGTATATTCGTAAAGTGTTTTTTTTTACTAGGTTCTTTTTTAAATTAATGTGTCCTTGCTTCACGGTCGATTATACATACATACATGTCACATGCATTGAAGATATATTTATATTTGCAAAATCGTCCAGCTTACCATTATCATAAAATTTATATTCATCGTTAATCTTTAAATATTAAGCAAAAAGTCTTATTTTAATAATATAAAGGTATTTAAATATAGACCAAAAGAAAATATTGCGTTTTGTACCGTATTGAAAATGTTTTGTAACATGCATGCCAAGCCGGAACCGAGAAACGTATACGGGGTCAGATTACAAGATTACTCCTCAAACCAAATCTCGCTAAGAGATGCCAAGTCAATTCAATCATCTTATCAAAGTTAATCGAATCTCACATATCGTCGGATAGTGAGAAGTGAGAAGATTAACTTGGAAGCATTTATCCAATTAGGGTTGGGTTCGATCCGGGCTCCCGGGAGGAGCGTGGCGATCGCTTTGGGTCCGCGAGGTTTGAGTGGGAATAGAGGTCCCGTTTTAGGTTATCAACTTGTTTGAGCTTAAACAATTCCATATAAACAAGCATCTCAAGATAACGCTAAACAAAATATGATTTAGAAGGTATTTATAATTGTGGTTTCAGGCAGTTGGGAATAACATTTCCGGACTTAGGGAGTTAACATGGTAACTACTCACCGGGTGAACAACAGGTGAACAGGCAAGAGAGTTATTAAATCTGACATTTAGTTTCATTTCATTTTCATGCTAACTGTCAAACGATATGTTATTCGCCAAAATGGTAACGATAACGTAAATGGCTGAAACTGGGTTCACAGGATAAAGACCAACCCTCTATAGCGAAATGTGTCGATATGCCTGCGCCAATTGTTTACGTTACCTAGATAAGGCGCCTGTAAAAGTAGTTATTGTTACAGGAAAAATATATGATAAGTTAAAAGGCTGCTAATAAAGCATCATGAAAGTATCAGTACATACTTACATAGAAATACCAAAACTGAACAAATATTTGGTTGCATTTCGTAGTTATAGGCGATTTAGGTTACAGATATAACTTTAGGTATATTTAGGTATTAATTACCAAACCGACTGGTTATTTTTGTATAATTAGTAGGTATCAATATTCCTAGACAATCAGTATATTCATCAGCATCATCTATTTTATATAGCCAATCTAGAAAACGTAACCACTAGGCGCAGGCAGACCTACATATTTAGCATCAGAGGGTCAGTCTCTTACATGTGAACCCATATTCAGCCATTTACCTTATCGTGACCAAAAATGTCGTGACCTCCCGGAATAAAGTGAAGTGGGCATGATGTGAAATTCTGCGTTAAACATCAACTTTATGTTTTTTAGAAAAATATAACCATTGTCAAACAACAGAGAAAAAAAACACGTGCATGAAAAATTTTATGTTTGCTGTCATTTCATAAATTTTTCATTATTCAAAGAGAATGTAGGGGTGCAGTGACTTCTCCAAACTCTTCGATTCAATCAAATAAAGACGTTCCAACACGGATATTGCCTGATATAGTGTTTTTAATAGTTATCTATGTTCGCTCTTTTTTAGGGTTCCGTACCCAAAGGGTGAAAACGGGACCCTATTACTAAGCCTCCGCTGTCCGTCCGTCCGTCCGTCTGTCACAGGGCTGTATCTCAGTAACCGTAACAGGTAGACAGCTGAAATTTTCACAGAGTGTGTATTTATTTTGCCGCTATAACAACAAATAGGTAAGATTAAAAAATTATTAAAATTAAAGGGGGCTCCCATACAAAAAACGTGTTTTTTTTTGTTTTTTTTTCTACGATGGTACGGAACCCTTCGTGTGTGAGTCCGACTCGCACTTGGCCGGTTTTTTTTGATCCTGTTCTGTGCTCAATATCCTACGGCGATATTCTTAACTGCTCTCCTGATTATAAGCATGATTAAACAGGTTTTAAAATATTTATTTCAATGTCAGCATGTCACGTAAGCGTGCGATGTAAAAAACGCTGTCGCGTCGCTATAGTGTGTGGTCCTTTTAAATTAAATCAGGCTTAATCGAGAAAAAGTAAGCCGTGACGGGCAGGTAGGGTGCCGTGGCAGTCTGCGCTGAAAGGAAACCCCTAATTGAAGACCTGCTCTTTGAACACGACGTGTGCTTCCGATGCTAAATTTAAAAAAAAAAATTAACGAGTATGATATCCTTGTATCAAGCGTGATGTTAAGTTACATTAAAAAAAGCTGTATAAAATAACTAATTTTGTATATCTAGTGTAAACATTTTAGTAATTACAAAACATGTGGCATGTACGTACGTATAATCGACCGTGAAGCGAGGACACATTAATTAAAGAATGAGCCCAGTAAAAAGAACTACTTCACGAATATATTGCAAGGCTCTAGCATCTGAAAATACTATTTCGGTGACGACGGCAATATGTTTGAATGTTCAATCTTTGTAGTCATTATCCGCAACTCTGGTTAGGCGTTAAATAAATCTATGTAGGTATAATCTTAAGCACTGTGTTGGTGGCATTGATTACGGGAGGAGGGACTGTAGGAGAATTCCACTTTGTGAGTATACAGCAGGTGGCGAAATGGGTAGACGCTATCGCCGGGCCAGCCGACGATCGCCAGCTGTATATTCGTAAAGTAGATCTTTCAATGGGCTCTTTTTTTAATTAATGTGTCCTTGCTCCACGGTCGATTATACGTACATAGATATATTCAAATTCAAATTCAAATTCATTTATTTGCAAATAGTTACAACAGAATATAGATTTCTAATTCCTGCTCTCTACTTACATCGTCAAAATTTACTGTATTATTAAATTATTACATTATATTAAAATATTATCTTAAAATAATTATATCATCCCTTGTAATATCATTCCTTGGAATAAGCGGCGAACCTGCTTAGTACAAAAAAGTTTATTTATTTATTTTAGTAATTCGTTGTTATAACAAAGAAGTCAAATAATCTTGGATATTTTGTTAGCAGGAGGCATTGCTTACGGGCGGAGGAACTACAGTTTTCAGTTGATGATTTTATTCGTTAATGAGAAACATTTTTACTCAACTTTGTTAATATCGTTTTCATATCATTGAATAACTAACTCATAAAATATTTTGCCGGCAAAGCATCCTTTATTCCGATCCATACACAATATCTACGAAAAAAATCGCGTAGATCTGTTGTTCCGTTCTTGCGTGGAAGAAGAATAAGCGAGAAAATCCTGGACTCCTTGAGATTACTCGGAACTGTTAAAATTTACGGATTCCTCGGACTTCCGCCTAAGGTTAACCGTGTTTACCAAGAATTTGATAGGATTAGCAATGATTACCTTGAGATTCCCATGTTCCCTAGGATAACTCGGGATTACCTAAGATTTTCAGATTCCTTGGACTGCAACTATATTCGTTGGACTCCCATCTAAGATTACCTGGGAATTACAAAAAAATTTACACCATTTTCGCTTCCTCTACATATATCTGTTCATATATGCTCTACGATTAATCCATCCATATGTTATCTGAATATATATCTTTTCATATCTTAAAGAATTAAGAATTAAGAATTTGGAAAAACAAATTAACGTATTTTTTTATACCGGAGCGACAATGGTCTTAATGCTTGTATGTATTTTTATTTTATTTAAGTATCAAGGCGAGCTCACAGAGCATTTACATAACATTCAAAGATATTAAATAAATGAAAATAATAATAATAAATTGAGAGTACACTGTTACGACCACCGAATATACGATTGTACAATGAAGTTGAAATTTTTGCGGAATTCAGCAGAGCTCGAAAACCTTTTTATAATTAAAGCCGCCAGTTACAGAATGTTCAGTAGACGCAGCAGTGAGACAGCGTTAACTGCTTATGAATGATACTGGGATTATATGCCAAAAAGCTCGAGTGACCCGCTTCACGGTCTTGCTTTCTGTAATGCACGATAAAGCACTTTTCATACATTCGTTCAGTGTTTTACGATGAACATTCATCCATAGAAACTAATTCATGATGTCAATCTATAGACACTTAACGCGGTAGGTCTGCTAGCGAGCAAGCGATGATGGAGTGGGCTAGTTTCTTTTTATGCAACCTGTCATGGATGACTAATACCACACAATCACCGTTATGATATTAGCCCAATACACCACATTCCCGAAGGAATTAGGTGGCTTTTACAGGACCTTCCCTTTATGAGCGTTGGCGGTGAGCGAAGTTCCAGGAGGGCGGAAGGAACAGGGCCGATTAGTAGGACTTAGGAGAAGGACAAAACACGCTGCTATGCGGTGTCGAAACTCTCAGGATACACTTGTGATTGACGAAATCTTAAACCTACAATGACCGAATCCGTTAATATAATGAAATTAAAAACAAATATACTCACAGCTCGTGTTGTGAAAGTTCACGCGTCTCAAAGTTTTTTAAAACAGTTTAAGGCTGGAATTTTAATGGTATGACCAACTTTTATTAGTTTAAATCACAAAACGTTTTCTTGCCAAGTTTTTTCAATTACCATGTTTGCATAAAAGTGCTGATTAAGAAAATAAAAAAGATAGCACATCGGATGCGGTCGTTCTAGGCCAGTTTGTCCTCTTAAGAACGGCCCGTAAGCTATGCTCCCCATACAAACGTAGTTTACTAATCATTTGGAAACCGCTATTTCGATTAAATTGATATTTAATATCTAATATCAGGTAACAAATATCTGTGTCTTCATGCTTTTGTTTTTTTGAAAAATCTTAACCGAATGAAATTAAAGAAAAAAGAAAATCTTCATACGAATTTGGTTTTCTCTGTGGTTTGACCCAGAATACATACACCGAAAAAACAAAGGCATGCAGACGCAGATATTTGTAGCCTAATATTAGATACCAAATATCAAGTAAGTTAGAACAGTGGTTTTCAAATTATTAGTAAACTACGTTTGTATGGGGAGCATAGCTTATGGGCCGTTCTTAAGAGGATTTTATGTTTTATTATTTTTTTATTTTACCTACTTGTTGTTAAGCGGCAAAATAAATACACACTCTGTGAACATTTCAGCTGCCTACCCATTACGGTTCATGAGATACAGCCCTGCGACGGACAGCAGAGGCAGGCACCCTTTGGGTACGGAACCCTAAAAAAATGTTAGGTATGTTTTTTCGAAATGCATCATATTAAAAATCCACAAAACGTTTGTGGATTTTGGAAAATGTTTTTTTTTTAGATTATTTCGTATTTAATTTTCCTCTACGCTACTGAATAGCTCCTTAGTGAAAATGTAACAAAGCTTAAATTCATTTTCCGAGCTGGAGACAAATGTAATTTCGTGAACATTTTCCTGAAATTCTAGACAATGCACCCTTCACTGATAATTATTAAAGATAAGGGAAAACTTAACTTTATTGCGAATGCACAATAATTTACGTGAAAATATGTTTGTAACATGCGAAGCGATTTTGGAGGGATTAAATGTATTCATCATATTATGTCAGCCTCAATGGCCCAGTGGCGCGACACTTCGGCGATCGCTCTCCGAAGTTAAGCAACGCTGGGTCCGGTCCGGTCTTGGATGGGTGACCATTCGACCGTTGAGAGAGGCTGGCCGTGGTTCGGATTCCACGTTAAACTGTAGGTCCCCTTCCTTACTTACTAGGTGGTAGGGTAAATCCCGCCCGGGTTGGTACCATCGCATTGGATGAACGATGGTCGAAGCGGCAATGAAAATTGTCCGTGTTTTCCGTCCAGTTCAATGTAGCCGTGCAATATAAGGAAGGTCCTGGCATGGCACCTAGTTCCCATGTGGTGTGTTGGGCTAATACCATGACAGAAAGTGTGGTATTAGCCATCCATGTCCAGTCACATAAAATATGTGACTGGACAATAGTAATATACCGCTTGGGCTTCCATACAATACTCGTCATACTTACGGAAAATCGGGCAAATAAATATGTGATTTCTTGATAATGTCAGTTACGGCGCCGGTAACAGAGTCAACAGCGCAATTAACTCTTGAAAAGGTAGGTAATGCTAAGCAAATTTTGGCTATTTATCAACCGACTTCAAAAAAGGAGGAGGTTCTCAATTCGTCTGTATTTTTTTTTTTATGTTTGTTACCTCATAACTTTCGCCTGGGTGAACCGATTCTGATGATTATTTTTTTAATTGAAAGCTGTTGATTTCCATGTAGTCCCATTTTATTTTTGGTTTAGTTTTGACAATGATATCCATGAGAAAATCATAAAAGTCTTAAATTTGTATTAATTAGGTGCGCGAAAAATGGACGAAAAACTCAACCGATTTCGATGATTCTTTTTTTATTGGAAAGGACGTGTACAAATTAGTTACAGTACTTCAGATTCACTCAAAATAAACAAATAAAAAAATAATAACAAAAAAGTAACCGACTTCAAAGAAAAAGCACTAAAAAGTAAAACAATAATTGCCATTTTTGTATACGATTATTGTTATTTTTTGAGTCGGGGTCGCCAGTCAAGAGAACCTTGGCTACCTTGGATAACACCGACTCAAAAAATAAAAATAATCGTAACTACAAAAATGGCTTGTGTTTTTTCTTTGAAGTCGGTTACTTTTTGTTAAAAGTTTTTTTTAAATACCTAAACTCGTAGGTACACCACACTTATGGATATAAATACATTTGGATTTACAATTTCAAGTTTTTAACTATTACATATGTATATTGATGAATTAGTATAGTTGTGAGGATACCAAATTTGTAAAAATAGTTTGATGTATGTAAATATATTCAACCTAGATTGTGTTAAAGAACTAGCAATCGTTTCTAATCACCTTAAGCCCTTACAGACTTAACAGAGATTTCAATATAATTTCCCTCATCTATAAATTACGAAGATAATATTTTTTTTATAATAATATTATTTTTGTCATAGGGGGTAATATTGGTATTTTTATTACTCACGTTTCCACCATGAAATCATTAAGTTTTATTGATTGAAATGTTCATAAAATAAATAATTAATATTTGTTTATAGGCGTTCTGAAATTTTATTTTGATGTTGATATAAAAGAGACCCCATACCTAGTGATATTGATCCTGATGAGGTAAGAATATTCCGCGAGGTCACGACATTTTTCGTCACGATAAGGTAAATGGTTGAATCTGGGTTCACATGTTAAGGTGGCCCAACCCGGCGGGCCTAACTCATTCGCGGGCACGGTACAAAACCGTGCTGTTGCGCTCTGGGACCTTCTCTGTTTCAAAGAATAAGACAGGCTCCGTGATGAGGAAGATGCAACATGTCCACAAAAAAGACAATGTGCATAGTGTATGATTTGGTAAGATTTACGAAAATTTTTAATTTAAAAACGACTTATAGCTAAAAGTAAACCACGACCGCTGTAGTAAAAAATCGAACAAAAACAAAACAGATTATAAATCTTGATTAAATAAGCTATGTCTGATGACTAATCTTTTTAAGATGTTCTTACTTTATCATTGCGTAATCCACCTCCAAATTTATTGTATAAAACGCGCGAAAAATGCGAACTTTCGGACCTTATAACTTAGAAACCAAACACATTTTTACAATGCCAATGGTCATCAGACATCTAGTTCGATCAAATAAAGCTATTTTGAGCTAAATTTTGGATCTCTGACAAGAAATATGGGCGTGATCTTCTTTCCCCTTTTGTATGGGGAGATGAGCGGGATGGGCCACCTTAAGGTGGTTTATAATCTATTTGGTTTTTGTTAGATTTTTGACTACAGCGGTCGTGGTTTACTTTTAGCTATAAGTCATTTTGAAATTAAAATTTTCGTAAAACTTACCAAATCATACACTATGCACATTGTCTTTTGTGTGGACATGTTGCATCTTCCTCATCACGGAGTCTGTCTTATTCTTTGAAACAGAGAAGGTCCCAGAGCGCAACAGCACGGTTTTGTACCGTGCCCGCGAATGAGTTAGTCCCGCCGGGTTGGGCCAGACCAACCCTTTGTTGCTAATCATGATGGTTTGCCTGCGCCAAGTGGTTGCGTTATGTAGATTAGCTATATAAAATAGATGTTGGTATGTACCTGCTGATGAATATGCTGATTGTTTAGAAATATTGATTCCTATTAATTATGCAACAATAACTAGTAGATTATACGTACGTTATCGTTACCTTTTTTGTCGCGACCTCCTAGTTCTAGATTATTCTAAAAGGGAAAGTTGACAGGTTGAAATCGATTATAAAATATTTTTTTTCACCTTGCTATATAATTTTACATTTATATTTAAAAAGCAATGTTTGATCAATTTTATGTCGTTAAAACTTTTGTTATGATGCTCTTAACACACTGTATATTTGAATGTAACTTTTTGTTTACCTATCTGCATGAAAAGTGTAATAAAAAAGTGTAAACTCAAAATCGCTGAATAAAATTCTTAGAATCTTTGAATATTTTTTTTTTCAGAACTTATAGACGACTATAAAACATGAAAAAATGGATACAATTAATGAATATACATCGGATTTCATATAAGAACATATTGAATGGGAGAATTACAATGAAAGTTATATCATTGCAATTAAAATTGTATGTGTTATATTATAAAAAACATAATTTCGCATTTCTAGAATTCAAATTCTGAAGAGACAAACGTAGCTCCGAAAGTCTTAGTCTTAATTTAAACGAGATAATTGCATCTTTAAAAAAAAACAGTAAGCAAATATTATGGCGTAAAAACATGTTTCAGATTGTGACATGTATGTATGTCACATTCCTTGGAATAAGCGACGTACCTGCTTTGTACGAAAAGGTATATTTACATATTACAGATTGTATTCGAAAATAATTCTTAACGGTCGTAAATAACTGGAAACAGGATATTGTAGGATTTCCCTAAGCACCAATCAGATATTTTCGATAGAATACCTCAATGAAGGTTCAATTGGGGGCATTTTTTTTCTTATAAACTAAATTATTAATTTATAATTACAGTGAAAAGCATCCTGGATAATTAACGTAAACAGATACATATCTAAATCATCATTTTCCATAAAAGTATACATTACAACATACGTTAAAAAAAGTTTTAACTCTGAATGCGAAAGGCAAGCGAAACGAAAAGAATATCACAAACTGCATAAAAATATGAATTTTATTTGAATTAAAAATGTGTGTGGTTTTTTCGCGCAATGGTGGAAAAAAATCCCTTGTGTAAAGAAGGGGTAACGATGTGCCCACAGATGGCGTCCGACCAGGAAAATGTATTCAAATTGTTTCATTAAAACGCCACGGACGATTCCCCCCCGAAGCCTTCTGCCTCCCTCTACCCTCGGGGACGCTTCAAGAATTACCACGAAATTACTGAATGTATGATGTGAAAAGTCTTCTTTATGCTGACAATTTTCAGCACCGCAAAATTTACAAAAAAATACTCGTCGGTTTTAATTTCGAAAAATATAATCAAATGAAAGCTTTGTTTAAAACAGCACTTGGATGGCTAAAATCGCACCTATTCACATGTAATTACCCGAAAATCGTATTCCCTAAGGAACTAGGTCCTTTGCGAGAACTTCCTTTTATCAGGCACGGCCACATAGAAATGGATTGATTTATTCTGAGATCAAGAA
The DNA here is from genome assembly GCA_946894095.1 of Incurvaria masculella. Classification (NCBI taxonomy): domain Eukaryota; kingdom Metazoa; phylum Arthropoda; class Insecta; order Lepidoptera; family Incurvariidae; genus Incurvaria; species Incurvaria masculella. The sequence goes on from OX335646.2 coordinate 23,573,544, forward strand.
GCCTTAAATTAGTATTATGTAATTATTTTATGCAAATTGTCATGAATGCATTTTGCAATGTGCTATGAATGGAGAAATTAAGTATAAGATCTTATATATTACTAGCTGCGGTACCCGGCTCCGCTCAGGTTATTGTCGGCTAAATAATTTCATGGATAAAAAGTAGCCCACATGGCTGGTCCAAAATAGGGTCAAACTAGTCCAGGACAATGTATCCATCTACCAAATTTAATCAAGATCGTTTGAGCCGAAATAGCATGATTTAATGAGAAACATCCAATAATTCCCATTTATAGCTTCGTTGACATTTGGTGGCTATTTAAAAAAAAAGCATTTGCCGCCAGAACCTTTCTGCACTTGCACTTTTACATTGCTAACCTAGTAAGTAAGTAAAGTATAACGTAGGTAAGTTTTGCGTGGTCTTCAACCCACAGCCAGCCTAAACATCAAAAACGGTAACCCATCCCGAACCTGACTGCTCCCAGAGATGCTATACGTTGATAAAATACGCACGTAAATCGGGTAAGTGTTTCGCAAGTTATAAGCATTTAACACTCACTACTCACCCCTCTGGCAATAACGCGTTATAGCCTATACGTTTTGAGTAGAATCAGGCTAGACGTAGATTCAATCCGCATCTAAATCGAGTAAATGGTTCTCAAGTAATAAGTATTTCATTCCATTGGTCGCACCTCTGGCGATTTATCGTAATGCCAAGTAGTCCTAAAGTTGTGAGAAATACTAAGCCGTACTTCGGTACAATTAGTAAAAGTAAGCGACGCCTCCGCCCCCCCCCCCCCCCCCTCCTCCCTCCAGCCGCCGCCCTTCTTAATTGCAGTTTGTATGACAGCCACATCTTAGCGTAAGCGGAACTGAATTCTATTTAGCCTATCCTAATTCCCGGGTATTTAAATGTACGTGTACTAAGTTTCATCTAATTCGGATAATCGGTTTAAGAGTTCTGGAGGAACATACATACATACATACATACAGAACTGATTTCTAAAAATCGTCAATTTAGTTTTAGTATTATACATAAAGTCTACAAACAAAGTATCTTAGAAAACAAAGCAACTTACTCCATGAACACCCCTTACAGATTTATTATTAGTATAGCTTACATTAGATTTTTTTTTATGTGACTGGACATGGATGGCTAATACTACAAGTTCTGTCATGGTCAACACACCACATGGGAACTAGGTGCCATGCCAGGACCTTCCTTATATTGCACGGCTACATTGAACTGGAGTGAAAACACGGACAATTTTCATTGCCGCTTCGACCATCGTTGATCCAATGCGATGGTACTAACCCGGGCGGGATTAACCCTACCACCTAGTAAGTAAGGAAGGGGACCTACAGTTTAACGTGGAATCCGAACCACGGCCAGCCTCTCTCAACGGTCGAATGGTCACCCATCCAACACCAGACCGGACCCAGCGTTGCTTAACTTCGGAGAGCGATCGCCAAAGTGTCGCGCCACTGGGCCACTGAGGCTGACATAGATTACATATTGGAAATTTGTATTCAATTTTGTTAACCTAGACTAGGAGTTGAAAAAGTATTTGCGAAGTTTTTCTTGCTTTGATTTTTAACTGACTAAATGTTAAATTATGATAAAATCGTTGTTATTATTAGCTGAGACTCCCGGTTCCACTCGGGTTAATTTAGATTTGGCCAATCACCAGAGGCCCGGTAACTTGCATCCTCGGCCGACGAACGACCGCGTTGCATCGCCCGCCCGCGCCATTCCTCCTTTTTTCCTTAGCGTTATTTCTGACTTTCTTCTTTTTTCTCAGCTCCTGAGGTGTTCGTGGCGTGATGTTAAATAGATTTTATAATGTTTCAAGAATTTCTACATGCAAGCCTATCAGTGCCAAAATAAAAAAAATAAATTTTTTTCAATCGTACTGAGCGCATTCAAACGAAAAACTAAACGAAAACCTAAAAAATACCCCTGCTTAATTATGTTAGCATATACGTAGTAAACAATAGCAAATAAATAAAAGAATGCCAAAAGCTAAGATTGTTTTGTGGCTATTGTCTCTTTTATTTTTCTGTGTAAGCATAACAAGAATGTTAAAAGAATATCATACGAATCCCCATCCAAGCCTTCATAAATCTGGCACACAAACATTATATTCGCTTCGAAGAAAGTAACTTCCAGGAAAATTTAAAACTTCGTAAAAAGGCGTAATTCACCGCCTAACTCGCGAAAGTCTCGCTTAGCCGAAACGGCGGGCTTTATCACGGAAAACAAATTGTTACGATAAACAAGTCGCGTAAACAAAATAAACCTACCAGAACACAGGGCCGCAAACGGATTGATAAGGCGGGTGAAGTTGAGGATGGCGGTTGGGGAGATAGGAGAGTTGAGAGCATGAGGAAGAGAAAAAAATAACAGGTCGCAGTGGGGTCAGGTAATTTTATTTGCCGAGGAGGTATTTCGAGGCGTGCGACCACGATCACTTTAGTGGAAAATGTTATTACTTTAATTGTTTTAGAAACATTTAGGTTACTGCAACTTTTTAGAGTTCTATTATTTCCCAATACTGGAAGTTGATATTTTTTATATATTTAATGGATACGATATTACCGTTATCTCATTAATTTGAGTTTCAACGATATCTACATTGCAGCATTGTAATCAGATTTTGAAAATAATCTGAAAAAGTTGTTAGTCGTGATATTCGTCAGAAGTAGGATTCGAACCTGCGACCTTTGGTTTACACATCCACTGCTCTAACCGCTGAGCTATCCCGACCGTTACGTTAGCCAACGAATTTCTCGATAATATTCGAATCGACACAATGCTTCCCCGATTTACTACTAGATGGCGCTGATGATTTTTTGCGTTTTGATCCTACGCTAAGGCATTTTGACTCAAATGATTGAGATATCAATATTATTGATATCATCACCAAAGTAGTTTTTTATATCTGACTCTTTATGTATTTATCACGACAAACTTTTTCTGATTATTTTCATCATCTGATCACAGTGCCGCAATGTAGATGTAATTGAAACTCAAATTACTGGGAAGTTAGTCATGTACGAACTGTAGAACTCGATTAGATAGGGCTCGCAGCCTGAACTACTGGTCGGGCTATCAAGATCGGAGTACTGCGGGAGTCGGGTGTAAGGCCATTGTCCGCTTGGGATTTCGGTCCCCTAAAATTAAAAATTGATTCACAGAGTTTATGTGGTAACGATTGTTGTCCAGCAAGAACGGTGCTATCAGGCTGACGGTCCGTGCGCAGCGTGTTTCCTGGCTATTAAGTCCTAGTGGGCTGCAGAGAGGATGGGACGCAGAGGAGGTGAGTTGCCCTCGTTAAGTCGAAAGATACCTAGTGAAGTCAGAGATACCTCCGGTACTAGTCTGGAGAACTAGAAGTGCAAAAGCTAGTAGTAGCGCCGGCAGATCTAGCCGCGTACACGTGGAATGGAGAGATGTATTGGATCGGGAAGTGAGCGTGCCAAGCTGAATAACTCCGACACCATACTGGAGATATGGAAGTCAGGCTATAAGTCATCCCGAGTGTGCATGTAACCGTTAGCAGCTTCGGTTGCGGGCGTTGACACTTGCACTACAGCTCCGGTATCTATCTGGAGATACCGGAGCCACGTGGCACTCGCCATTAAGAGTACCAGAGCTATATACTATATACCAGAGCTATAGACCTCCGAAGACCTACGGGGCTATGGTCTCCACTTGGCGTTTTCGGTGTTCAGTGAGAATAGCGTCTCCACTTTGCTTATAACTTACGGTTTGACAATGCGGTAACTATATAATAAGTATCGAAGGGCATCTGCAAATAACAACTCCTTTATGCTTTACAACAATAATATTTATCTGCAATGTAATGCAAATAAATGTATTAATAATATTAAATATTTTCCAGGTAATAATCGTTCGATTTATTTTTATAATTCATAGCAAAGAACATAATTGTACAGCATTTACATTTTGTATATGCAAAATAAATTTAAAAATTAAGTCTGGTAATCAAGCAAGGTTTGTAAGTCAAAGTAGATTGCCTTACGGTCGTTAGCATCAATTTCTGTCCCTGGTAACCTAGTGGCAACAACGATAAGCTGCTATATAATTAAAACTATATAACCAAAACAAGCTAAATTTTCATGTTTTTTTTGAGGATGTGTGCAGTTATAGCTTGTCACCAATATTTATGGGGAATTGTAGCAGACATATCGATTAAATACTGTGGCATGATGAAAACCTACATGAACCAAAGAAAAAATATGGACGGGGGTGGTGAAAAAATTAATCCGTGTAGAGGCAGCATAGCCATTATAACATACACTGATGATAGCGCTGACCAGTCAGTTACATCACTCCTGATGTTTTCGAGTTCCAACGACACGTAAGAACTGCACAGGACGCCATTGAGTGCAACTAACATTAGATGTTGCACGTCCCGAACTCGTAAGGGTACTACCACCATCAGTGCAATATCACTAGTACGTGGCTATGCTGCCGCCTAGGAATGAATTTCAGTAGCTACTCTCGTCCATTCTTACTCGATGACATGTACGTACAAACGCCATTACAAACGTCCCAACCACAATATGCAAAGTGACTCGGAGATGTGTCATCCACCGCGACGGCCCGGTCGCGTCCTACGGTCGCACGGTCGCCCGGTCGCACGGTCGCACGGTCGCACGGTCGCACGGTCGCACGGTCGCACGGTCGCACGGTCGCACGGTCGCACGGTCGCACGGTCGCACGGTCGCACGGTCGCACGGTCGCACGGTCGCGCCGCACGGGAGCGCACTACTTGAGCGCGTCGGCGAGGCGCAGCAGCAGCGTCCGCAGCGTCTCCGCGACGGCTCCGTAGTTGCGGCCTAGCAGCGGGTCGCGGATCTGCGGCACGCACATCTGCAACAATCATCCCTATTTTCACAGTTCGAAATGAAGTTATTTGAATAGTTTCAACGTAACATGGAGTAGATATTTTCACTTGCTTACATTAAAAAAAAGTACAAGAAAAACATAACTCTTCATCTTTTGTTTTTGTTAAGGTTGGCCTTCCCGCTCAACTCCCCTTACAAACGGGGAAAGAAGATCACGCCCATATTTATTGTCAGCGATTCAAAATGTTGCTCAAAATAGGTTTATTGGATCGAACTAGATGTCTGATGACCGTTGGCATTGCAAAATTGTGTTTGGTTTCTAAGTTATAAGCTCCGAAAGTTCGAATTTTTCGCGCGTTTTATGCAATAACTTTGTAGGTGGATTGTTTAACGATAAAATTTATTCATCTTAAAAAGATTAGTCATCAGACATAGCTTGTTTCATGAAAATTTATATTCAATTTAGTTTTTGTTAGATTTTTGACTACAGCTGTCGTGGTTTACTTTTAGCTATAATTCGTTTTGTAATTAAATTTTTCGTAAATCTTACCAATTCAAACACTATGTGCATTGTCTGATTTGTGGGCATGTTGCATCCTCGTCATCACGGAGCCTGTCTTTTTCTATGAAACAGAGAAGTTCCAAGAGCGCAATAGCACGGTTTTGTGCCGTGCCCGCACATGAGTTAGTCCCGCCGGGAAGGGACACCTTAAGCGCGACATTTCGCGTGAGTATAGTATGTCTCAGAACTCATATAAGAGGTGCCCGACGACACCCATGGGATTTCGAACTTTCCTGTGAACTGCGCAAAGCATGCTCGTCGGCCAGGTGCTTCTTCACACCATGTTTGAAGGACACCAGGTTGCACTTTTACGGAAATACCATAGGGAGACCTACCTGATCCTCAAAACAGTGTATCAACATTTATTTTGAGTTTTATTATATGTTTTAAAGAGCCTGAAATAGGTAAAATAAATTGAACCCCTGTTGGCCTTGTACTAGTTTATGTCATAAATTATTTAAAAAATTCTCATTTTTAACCGACTTCAAAAAAGGAGGAGGTTGTCAAATCGTCCGTATGTTTTTTTTAATGCTTTTTTTATGTTTGTTACCTCATAACTTTCGCCTGGGTGAACCGATTTTGATGATTTTTTTTTTAAAGCTAGTGCTTCCCAAGTGGTCCCATTTTAATTTGGTTTAGTTCTGACAATGATATCCATGAGAAAATCATAAAAATCTTAAATTTGTATTAATTAAATGCGCGAAAAATGGACGAAAAACTCAACTGATTTCGATGATTCCTTTTTTATTGAAAAGGACGTGTACAAATTAGTTAGTTTACTTCAGATTCACTAAAAATAAAACAAACAAAAACAACTTTTAACAAAAAAGGGAACCGACTTCAAAGAAAAAGCACGAAAAAGGAAAAAAAATATTGCAATTTTTGTAGTTACGATTATTGTTATTTTTTTAATCGGTGTCAGCCAAGCTAGCCAAGGTTCTCTTGACTGGCGCAGCGCGTGCCCGGCTGACCCCGACTCAAAAATAACAATAATCGTAACTACAAAAATGGCAATTTTTTTTTTTACTTTTTAGTGCTTTTTCTTTGAAGTCGGTTACTTTTTTTGTTAAAAGTTTTTTTAGATTTATGAATTCGTTTTCGTTAAATAAACATACTTTCAGGATCTTTTGCTATGCAGAAAAATATTATAAATATGCTTTCAAAGCATGTAAACGACATTTTTGCCTAACACATAATTATTTTCGCTTGTGTTTTAATTGTACGGATAAACATGGCTACATTATTTTTACGGACGGCATAAATTACATTGTCAATGCGTGGCTATGACCGCTGAGGCTGGCCGTCTTGAACAATCGCTTTGTATGAAAGATGGTAGAAAGCGGCAACTTAACATTTCACTCGGGGTGCTACCATGGTAATTTAACTTGCCTGGTGAACAGGCAAGGGAGTGATACAATCTGACGTTTTGTTGCATTTCGTATAATGCCAACTGTCAAACGACGTGTTATTCGGATAAGTGAACTGAAATTGAACAGTTATCATGCATGCTAACTAAACGTTATATTTAATCACTAACTTGCCTGTTCACCCGGGTACTTAATTTACCATGGTAACACCCAGCTCAATGTAACCGTGCAGTATAAGGAAGGGATTGAAAGTGCACTATTTAGTGGGTTGGGTTGGGCTCATATCATGGTATCAGATAAAAAAGTAGCAGTAGTTATCGTTGAGTAATCCACGACCAAACTTATTGCAAAAAAAATCGAAGTTTCGGACCTCATAACTTAGAAACCAAATATGGTGATCAATCATCTAGTTTGATCAAATTAAGCTAATTTGAGTATCATTTTGGATCATCGAAAAGATATGTGCGCATGATATTCTTTCCACGTTTTTATGAGGAGTTGAGCGGGAAGGCCCACCTTAAGTACATACAGTAGGTGACACGCAATTAAGCGCGCAGATGCATCGTAGTGTTTGTGCGGGTGGGAACTGAGTTGGCGAACGCATTTCGGTTACAAATTCGCGAGGCGGTGGTGATAGACTAGGAAGTCGCGACAAAAATGGTAACGATAACGTAAATCGCTGAAACTTGACCTCGGCTTGGCTTGAATAACCCTCTGATGATAAATATATCGGTCTTACTGCGCCAAGTGATTGCTTTTCCTGGATAAGGCACCCGGAAAAGTAGTTAAAAGTGTGACAAAAAATAGCATAAAAGGATCTGTACACAATTGTTTAGTAACGGCAAAACTGAAAAAATCTTTGGTTGCACACGACGCGCGGCCGAATACCGCCGCCCCTATGACACTACTTTCTTTTCTCTTCTGTCATCATGAACTCACATTCGACATTTCAAAAATATGAACCCACCGATCCTCTAGATCCTTCATCTATAAGCTCGGTAAACAATGGAATAAACTCCCTTCCGAGGTATTTCCCCCAAATTACGATCTGGGGTCCTTCGAACGCGGTGTGAAGAAGCCGGCCGGCATGGTTTTCGCAGCCCCCCTGAATGTTCGAAAACCCATGGGCGCAGTTGGGCACCTTTAGGTCCTGGCGTACGCCATATGTCACGCTTAACATAAAAAAGTGCAGCATAAACATGAAAATAAGCATAGTAGATTGTTTTGTAGTGGTGGTAAAATTATTATATTATTTGATTTTCAGCCGACGGTGAAGGACTAACAAATGATTATATCAGAGAGTTCTATTCTCGCTATAAATGTCTACACGTTTCTCTATTCTCATAACATTTCTGAAAATTGGTTTCCACTACAAAACGCCGAGCTGAGTAACTAATGTAATAAATGTACGGTAGCTGAAATAATTTGAAGCGAGCGTGCGGGCACGTGTTTACAGGATGCGCGCGCGAATATTTGTACAGGCTGCGCGTGCGAGCGTGTGTACAGGGTGCCACCTGCGACATTCCCGCAATTAGAGCGCATCTCGTTAGCCGCAGGCGAGGCGGCGCGGTGCGGAGCTGACACAATCGGGTACCGACTGCAAAAGCGACGAGCTTACAAAATGTGCAAAAAAAAAACGTTTAAATAGATTCGTTTAATATGACACGGCTATGGAAAGATCCCTATGCCTACCCCCGACGAAACTATTAGAGTTGCCTTTGGCCTTGGTCTGTCAATTTGTGATCGATCAGAAGCAAACAATATGCCTTTTTTTTAACAGACTTCTTATTTAATTTCATTTCATTTCAGCAGGCAGGCCTTCCTTTCGACAAAACGGTGTCAAAACGGCGTATTCATCGGGAGGGTGGGTATTATCGTCCGCTTAAAAAATATTGGTCTGTGTGATTAGTTAAATGACTGATTTAGGTGACAACGGATACAACGACTGTTACCTAGCTATTGTTTTATAATTATTGTTTTCTTAATCAGCAGTTCATCATCATATGATCAATCATACGAGTATATGAACAAGGTTATGTTAAGAATATGGCATGGTTCCATTTTATGATTTAATTGACCAAATGTTGACTTTCGCCATTGAAATTAAGCTATAAAGTTATTAAAAAAATACGCGCGTCAACTGCTACAATATGAGCGGTGAGGGTATTTTAAATTAATGAAATTGACTGATCGATTTTACATAAAAAATCCGGATTTTTTTTTATTTAGGTTATATATTTACAACCAAATTTGATGAAAATATGGTCCAGCCTGCAGTAAAAAAGTCCGTGTTTTCAATCCAGTTTAATGTAACCGTGCTCATAAAGAGAAGGTCTAGGCATGGCACCTAATTCCTTCAAGATTGAGCTGATATTAAAACTGTGGGTGTGTTATGAGTCATCCGACTAACCAAGTAGTTACTAAAAAAAATTTATAATTAACTTGGAGGCCTCCTTCAAATAATATCGATAACCCTACAATAATGATAAAATATGACACACACCTGAGTGCAGTGTTCTGTCTATGGATGATCAATAAACAATAACACGCAAATCAACGGATGTGGTGCCTCGCTGACGACAGGTTGAAAAAGTGAGAATTATATGAAATACGCGGCATGCTGCTTTATAAAAAAAACGGATAAGTGTGAGCCAGACTCGGATATGAGATGATTTGAATGAATCATTCGTCCGTCACGAATTTTTTTATGTAATAAATATCTGCCTTTAATAAAATCTGGCTTTCCGATTTTTTTGGTGACTGTACAATATAACATTTTATTTCCATTAGGATAGTGTAAGAATTTCTTTTCAAGGCGCTGCGGGCGGGGAGGGGGCACCATGTGCGGGCACAATACAAATAATTCACTTGCCTGGATACAGCCCTCCCCGCGTAATAATCTGCGCACATCTGGTAGCCTTCGCCACCGCGGCACCGAGATTGACTGCGGTGGGCTCTCTCCTCAGGCGGCTCTTTGTGAAGAATGTTAGGTCTAAAAATAGTACTTCTAGTCCTAAGCATTGTGGATGCGTATTCGTAAAAAAAAACTTTGCGTTTGCTGCCTGGATTTAAAAATATTCCTAAGTGTCAATTCACGTGTTGATACCTGTGCTGTGGTGTCATAAGTTGTGACCCGAAAGTTATGTGCACTAGTCGGTCACCGCGAAAGTGGGTGCAGCTGCGCTAACAAGAAGAAATTAAATAGCTGAGATTGCCGACTCCGCTCGGGTCCATTTCTTTTGAATTTTTAACCGACTACAAAAACCGGCCAAGTGCGAGTCGGACTCGCACACGAAGGGTTCCGTACCATCGTAAAAAAAAACAAAAAAAACACGTTTAAAATAATTAAAATTAAAGGGGGCTCCCCCCTTTAATTTTAATTATTTTTTAATCTTACCTTTTTGTTGTTGTAGCGGCAAAATAAATACACACTCTGTGAAAATTTCAGCTGTCTACCTGTTACGGTTACTGAGATACAGCCCTGTGACAGACGGACAGACGGACGGACGGACGGACGGACGGACGGACGGACGGACGGACGGACGGACGGACGGACAGCGGAGGCTTAGTAATAGGGTTCCGTTTTCACCCTTTGGGTACGGAACCCTAAAAAGGAGGAGGTTCTCAATTAGTCTGTATCTCTTTTTATGTTTGTTATATAAATAATATTTGAAAGCTGTGTGGTGCCATTTTAATTTGGTTTAGTTCTGACAATGATATCCATGAGAAAATCATAAAAGTCTTAAATTTGTATTAAGTATGTGCGCGACAAATGGACGAATAACTCAATATAACGCCAACTTTCGATGATTCTTTTTTATTGGAAAGGACGTATAAAAAATAGTAAGTCTGCTTCAAATTCACTAAAAATAAACAAATAAAAAAAGCCAGACGCCGACTCAAAAAATAACAATAATCGTAACTACAAAAATAGCAATTATTTTTTACTTTTTAGTGATTTTTCTTTGAGGTCGGTTATTTTTTTGGTAAATTTTTGTAAAATTTTGGTAAAATTGAAAAACGAAAATACACACAAAAATCATCAAAATCGGTCCGTTTAGGAGGAGTTCGGTGCCATGCACACGAGTCGAAGATCTTTGTATTGTTGCGCGAAATACAGTCGTTGTATGAACAGCTGTCCCTTTTTTGTAAAGTGGCTTACACTGTGTGTGTCTTAGGCTGAGATAAATAGTCGTCACTGAAATTAATGCTAACGCAAAGTAGTACTTTGTGACGTCAATTGGCATTGCTTTGAGATTTCGCCCATACAAAATGTGTCAAAGTGACGTCACAAAGACAGCCTTAGGCTGAGATAAATAGTCGTAACGAAAACTAAGACTAACGGAAAGTAGTACTTTGTGACGTCAATTTGCATCACTTTGCGATTCCGTCCATACAAAATGTGTCAAAGTGACGTCACAAAGTACTACTTTTCGTTAGGCTTAGTTTCTGTTACGACTATTTATCTCAGCCTTAGTGTCTGACGTATTCATTTGTCAGTCACGCGTCACGCGTAATCATTTTGGAGGGAAGTTTTGGACTATTCTATGAAGGCGGAAACCTTTTTCAAAAGCGAGACAGGTTACTTAGGACCTCTCCAAGATTCCATCAGGAAGAACCGGAAGGTTTGTCCCGTGGCGTGGCGGACAATCTTGGGAGTTTAAGACACATCCTACCCCTCAAATTGATTTGCCAGTAAGCTCATCACACAAATACAAATTGCCCGATCGTATGATAGATCAATTTGATTTGCCTTCTTTCTGAATCGTTTACGGTGTTTGGAAAAACTTCAAATGTAGGCTAGGATTTTTTTTTTTCAAGACAATATTTTTTCGTGAGAATGCTGTTTTAAGTTTTGGCGCTCCTCGTTCGTGGACTAATACTACGTATGTAACTGGACATGGATGCTAACGTGTGTCATAATATTAGCTCAACGAGGGATGACTCAAATAACGCATTTTCTGACGCCATGATCTCGCATCTTCTACCTGGCTACTCCCTGCATGAAATAAATATAAGATTGGCTCACACTAAGTTGTACTACTCCCTTCATTCAACCATTATAATGTTGGCTTACACTAAGCTTAGCTTTTTCCTATAACCAACAATTGTAGGCTTGGCTCACCCTAAGTTGTGTTACTACCTACATCCGACAATTATAAGCTTGGCGTACACTAAGTTTAGCTGTTCCCTATATCCAATAATTATAAGCTTGGCTTACACTGAGTTGTGTTACTCCCTACACCTGACAAATTCAAGTTTAGCTCACACAAAGAGCAATGCAATACAGTGCAAAATTAATCGCTTTTATGTACTTCAACAAACGTTTACTCGTTTCTTGTGCTACAAAGGTTTTTATAGGTTCGTAAAGTAGGGTTAAAAATCTACAGGAAGTTATTTATATTAATTTCTCAGCAGAAGAAAGAATTAATATCAAAAGAGCTTTTAGGAATACCAATTTGAAATAGTTGATTTCTAAAATTACTCAACCTACTGGTAGACGATGCAAAGTTATAGCAAAGCATGATATAGCTTCTGTATGAAAACGCAAATAGCATAATGTGTACACAGCCTAAAATCCTGCAGTGCGAATTGTTTAAGGCGTTTTGTTTGCATACAATGAAGAAAACAGGATGGTATAGGTAAATAATTGATTACATACAAACACGACCCTTGTTAATGCTTAAAAGGGTTGGACCTGAATAACATGGAAAGGAGAAATTCCTGCCTGCTTTCATGCCTGCGTGATACCCTGATATTTTTTTGTAAAAATAATGTTCTACTCTACTCTGTAGACAAACATGATACTCAATAATTTATTGACAAAACTAAAGACAACTTTTACATCGTACAGACGTATACTAATCGAACCAATAAATTATTTCTTTTAATATTATTATTATTATTCTATTCTATTTAATATTATTATTCTAGCGAGATAAGAAAATCTAAAAGTAGAGCCGGCCTTTTAAGATAAGACACTGTTAAAGTCATATTAAGGTCATAAATCGGTAGGTGTTTTATCGAATTTAATCCTTTTCCCATATGTCACAGCGCATAATCCGCATTGGATAAACGCAGTGCCATGTGCCTAAATCGACAAAGCCTGGCACTTAAGGTGGCTCCGTAAGCATCAGAAAATTACGGTGCCCATACAAACGTAGTTTACTAATCATTTGAAAACCGCCGTTCCAATTTGCTTGATATTTGGAACTTAATATCAGGCAACAGGCACGTGTTTGTTTTTTCGGAAAATGTATCCTGTGTCACACAACAGAGAAAATAAAATTTGTATGAAGATTGCTTTAGATTTTTCAGCAAAAAAAAAACGTGCAGACACAGATATTTATTGTAGAATATTAGATACCAAATACCAAGCAAATCGGAACAATGTTTTTCAAATTATTAGAAAACTACGTTTGTATGGGGAACATAGCTTACGGGCCGTTCTTAAGGTGGCCCATCCCGCTCATCTCCCCATACAAAAGGGGAAAGAAGATCACGCCCACATTCTTGTCAAGAGATCCAAAATGTTGCTCAAAATAGCTTTATTTGATCGAACTAGATGTCTGATGACCATTGGCATTCTAAAATTGTGTTTGGTTTCTAAGTTATGAGGTCCGAAAGTTCGCATTTTTCGCGCGTTTTATACAATAACTTTGGAGGTGGATTACGCAATGATAAAGTAAGAACATCTTAAAACGATTAGTCATCAGACATAGCTTATTTAATCAAGATTTATAATCTATTTTTGGTTTTTGTTCGATTTTTTGCTACAGCGGTCGTGGTTTACTTTTAGCTATAAGTCGTTTTGAAATTAAAATTTTCGTAAATCTCACCAAATTATACACTATGCACATTGTCTTTTTTGTGGACATGTTGCATCTTCCTCATCACGGAGCCTGTCTTATTCTTTGAAACAGAGAAGGTCCCAGAGCGCAACAGCACGGTTTTGTACCGTGCCCGCGAATGAGTTAGGCCCGCCGGGTTGGGCCACCTTAACTCGATCTCCTTGGCGTAAAGACGTCCCAAGTTAATTAATTGCAAAGGCCCAAGCCCTCATTATGGGAACAAAGGCAATCCTTTTCAAATACGGCTCCAAACACCTTCGGATACCAAATTGCAGCATGGCGTAATCGAATAACTTCCTGCCATTGTTATGGAATTCGCCCGCCTTTTGACTTAATTCGTGTTACCTGAATACTCCAGTATGGTTAGTTAATCTTCATTTCCTAGGGGTAGGATAGAAATCAAGCACAGTATTTGATTGAGCCCGTTTCCCGAGATCGAGATCAGTATACGTTTGGAAAGCGTAATGTCAAATGTGTTGTTAAAACGAGATATGTTATCACAGTGGGCATCTTTTTTCGAATGAACATTGTATTATTTTTATTAATGTTTTGTTCATCGGCATAGACTTATATAAAAAAAACAGACTATTAAATCTGAAATTATCAACACAGCATACATAAAAAATCAAGCTAAGCAATATTAAAGATAGAAGACATGAAGAGAAGGCAGAAAAAACAAAAATAGTGAAAAAAGCAGAGAAAAAGCAAAGAGATATGAACATAAAATTAAACAAGTTGTTTTAAATACAAGACTGAAGGCACAGATATTCAGGGCACGGTGGTAGTTCATGACAGAAATAATAGTACTTAAACTAAACGTGCAAATATTTCACAATGTTTTATTGTTGCCACTGGAGGTATGCATCGCCTTAAGGTCTGTAAGCAGTGGCAAACACTTTTGTAAACTTAGACTAAGAGGACGTTGAAAAAATTTCCAGCGGAGTTTCTTGACAGTTCTTCTTCGCTGGGATTGCTGAACTGGCTAATGAAAAAATATGACAAATCCGAGTGTAGTGTCCTGCCTATAAATGATGAATAAACAGTCTAACTCAGCTCTAAGTTTGTAAGTTTTGACTAAAACGTCAAATAATGATTTTATTGTTTTTTAGCGACGTTTAAATTTCACTGTCATCACTTTGAAATTGTATTATTTAAAGAGTTCCAACAAAACAATAAAATAAGATTTTCATAATATATATTAAAAATATTTTTCGCCGATTATGAGCCTCCTGGTAGTGGCGGTCGCGATTATTCGATTATTGTTGTGGTTTACTAGCACTAGCGTCGCACAGCCGTGCCCACCAAGTCCAACAGTGCGTTCGGCAGTTGTGGTCCCGCGGGTGCCGCATCCCACAGACACCGGTCTTTACACTCACCACCACCAGAAAGGCGACGACCAGCAGCCCCAGCAGGTTGATGAAGAGGCTGACGACCGCGTGCAGCACCCACTAGATGGCGAGCACGAACAACGAGCAGCCGAGCGCAGCCTGCGCAGCCTCGTTGTCGCACAGCCACGCGCCCGCCGCGGTCACCGAGTCCCACAGTACGTTCGGATGCTGTGGTCCCGCGGGCGCCGCCGACCACAGACTCCGGTGCATACACTCACCACCACCAGGAAGGCGACTACCAGCGGCCCCAGCAGGTTGATGAAGAGGCTGACGACCGCGTGCAGCACCCACTAGATGGCGAGCACGAGCAGCGAGCAGCCGAGCGTAGCCTGCGCAGCCTCGTTGTCGCACAGCCACGCGCCCGCCGCGGCAAGCGAGTCCCACAGTACGTTCGGCTGATGTGGTCCCGTGGGCGCCGCCGACCACAGACTCCGGTGCATACACTCACCACCACCAGGAAGGCGACGACCAGCGGCCCCAGCAGGTTTATGAAGAGGCTGACGACCGCGTGCAGCACCCACCAGATGGCGAGCACGAGCAGCGAGCAGCCGAGCGCAGCCTGCGCAGCCTCGTTGTCGCACAGCCACGCGCCCGCCGCGGTCACCGAGTCCCACAGTACGTTCGGATGCTGTGGTCCCGCGGGCGCCGCCGACCACAGACTCCGGTCCATACACTCACCACCACCAGAAAGGCGACGACCAGCGGCCCCAGCAGGTTTATGAAGAGGCTGACGACCGCGTGCAGCACCCACCAGATGGCGAGCACGAGCAGCGAGCAGCCGAGCGCAGCCTGCGCAGCCTCGTTGTCGCACAGCCACGCGCCCGCCGCGGTCACCGAGTCCCACAGTACGTTCGGATGCTGTGGTCCCGCGGGCGCCGCCGACCACAGACTCCAGTCCATACACTCACCACCACCAGGAAGGCGACGACCAGCGGCCCCAGCAGGTTGATGAAGAGGCTGACGACCGCGTGCAGCCCCACTAGATGGCAAGCACGAGCAGCGAGCAGCCGAGCGTAGCCTGCGCAGCCTCGTTGTCGCACAGCCACGCGCCCGCCGCGGCAAGCGAGTCCCACAGTACGTTCGGCTGATGTGGTCCCGCGGGCGCCGCCGACCACAGACTCCGGTGCATACACTCACCACCACCAGGAAGGCGACTACCAGCGGCCCCAGCAGGTTGATGAAGAGGCTGACGACCGCGTGCAGCACCCACTAGATGGCGAGCACGAGCAGCGAGCAGCCGAGCGTAGCCTGCGCAGCCTCGTTGTCGCACAGCCACGCGCCCGCCGCGGCAAGCGAGTCCCACAGTACGTTCGGCTGATGTGGTCCCGCGGGCGCCGCCGACCACAGACTCCGGTGCATACACTCACCACCACCAGGAAGGCGACGACCAGCGGCCCCAGCAGGTTTATGAAGAGGCTGACGACCGCGTGCAGCACCCACCAGATGGCGAGCACGAGCAGCGAGCAGCCGAGCGCAGCCTGCGCAGCCTCGTTGTCGCACAGCCACGCGCCTGCCGCGGTCACCGAGTCCCACAGTACGTTCGGATGCTGTGGTCCCGCGGGCGCCGCCGACCACAGACTCCGGTCCATACACTCACCACCACCAGGAAGGCGACGACCAGCGGCCCCAGCAGGTTTATGAAGAGGCTGACGACCGCGTGCAGCACCCACCAGATGGCGAGCACGAGCAGCGAGCAGCCGAGCGCAGCCTGCGCAGCCTCGTTGTCGCACAGCCACGCGCCCGCCGCGGCAAGCGAGTCCCACAGTACGTTCGGCTGATGTGGTCCCGCGGGCGCCGCCGACCACAGACTCCGGTGCATACACTCACCACCACCAGGAAGGCGACGACCAGCGGCCCCAGCAGGTTTATGAAGAGGCTGACGACCGCGTGCAGCACCCACCAGATGGCGAGCACGAGCAGCGAGCAGCCGAGCGCAGCCTGCGCAGCCTCGTTGTCGCACAGCCACGCGCCCGCCGCGGCAAGCGAGTCCCAAAGTACGTTCGGCTGATGTGGTCCCGCGGGCGCCGCCGCCCACAGACTCCGGACGGCACTCATCTGGGCAATGATTGATTGATTGATTGTGGTAGGGAATTAGGAACACGAGTTGGTTCGTGAATTCGTCACTCTATTATATAAAATGGAATAAGCCGAGAGTTCTGAGGAAATCCTCAATGAGGTGGACGAAACGTCGACTTAAACAAGCTTTAAACACTGTTTATCCGAAAATATTTTAATAATAATACTAGCTGCGGTACCCGGCTCCGCTCGGGTTAGCGTCGGCTAAATTATTTCATGGATAAAAAGTATCCGACATGGCTGATCCAAAATAGGGTCAAACTGGTCCAGGACAATGTATCCATCTACCAAATTTAATCAAGATCGTTCGAGATGAAATAGCATGATTTAATGAGAAACATCCAATAATTCCCATTTAGAGCTTCGTTGACATTTGGTGGCTATTTAAAAAAAAAGCATTTGCCGCCAGAACCTTTCTGCACTTGCACTGCAACATTGTTTACCTAGTAAGTAAGTAACGTGTAATGTAGGTAAGTTTTGCGTGAACTCCAACCCACAGCCAGCCTCAACATCGAAAACAGTAACCCATCTCGAACCTGACAGCTCCCAGAGATCCTATACATTGATAAAATACGCACATAAATCGGGTTAGTGGTTCGCTAGTTATAAGAATTTAACACTCACTACTCACCCTTCAGGTAATGAAGCGTTATATTATGTAGCCTATAAGTTTTGAGTAGAATCAGGCTAGACGTAGATACAATCCGCATCTAAATCGAGTAATTGGTTCTCAAGGATTTTGCCAAGTAGTCCTAAAGTTGCGGGAAATACCAAGCCGTACCCGCCCCCCCTCCCCGCAACCGCCCCCGTCGGACCGCCCGCCTAATCACGAACTAAACAAACACTAACTAACTAAACACTGCACAAAACACGATATACGAATTTGTTTCGTGTATCAGTTGACAAAAGCAAACTCAGTAGATTAGGTAACAGACAACTTTTTTTTTTTTTATTTGATATGACTTGAAGTCAAATCCTTTTAAGCCGTACGAATTGTTTTATTTATTTAAAATTTGGATATTAAAAATAATAAAACGCTGTTGGTAACGCGATTTTTGTTTGACTGATGTAATGACGTGGAAACTGATTTAAACTCCTCCAACTATGTATTCTGTGCTCCAACGCACACACGCACATTGTTTTGATAGATATGATCTTTGACGTTAGGAACACACCTACATTACTTAGACAACTGTGAGTGCTTGTAATTTAATATGAACTTTATACCATAGCAATAAAGCTCAAATTGACTACGTTTTAGTTACAAATCATTTGTATGGGAAAAAGAAAAGGGCTATTTTTAGGGTTTTTCCAGCAATCATTCTATTTTTCTCGCCGTAAAAACCATCCTTGAACTTCAACGAACATTTTAAAAAAAGATTTGGCCAAATTGGTCCAGGCGTTGTTGAGTTATGCGCTCACCAACACATTTTGCGATTCATTTTTATATTATAGATAGAAGATTAAGGACATGTGCCATCTGGCGTGTCCACTATGTGACCCGCTGTCTCCAGTTTTGGAAAACTACCAAATCAACTTAAAAGTTTTTTTTTTATGTAACTGGACATGGATGGGTAATACTAAACTGACCCTTAGATATTAGCCAAACCCCATGGGAACTTGATGCCGTGCCAGGCCCTTCCTTATATTGCTCGGCTACATTGAACTAGATGGAAACTGGATTTCATTGCCGATCGACCATCTGATGATGGTACCAACGCGGGCGGGATGAACCCTATCATCTAGTAAGTGAGGAAGGGGACCTACAGTTTCACGTGGGATCCGAACCATGGCTAGCCTCAACGGTTGAAAATGGTCACCTAACCAGAACCTAACCGCGCTCAGAGGTGCTTTACACGGCTATCGAATCGCAAGGTGTCGCGCCACTGGGCTACCGAGGTGACTTGGCGAACGCATTTCTGGAAAATATGATCTAGCCGCGGTGGAGATGTTTGGACTATGTGGCTTACGGTCCGCGGCCGGATTCCTGTATAATTATATGCACACTTTGACCATACCGAGGAGTCGCGTCGGCCACGTGCCACTTCTCCTTCTTTCCTCTTTAGTGGGTGAGATTTTATTTTACAAATTGTATTATTTCGTCTAGCAAGTGCTATGACGTCGAGATGTGGAGACTGGTTGAGACACGGTAATGCCATGCTTGTTGGAGCCACTGGCCCACTTACTAGCCGCTTCTGTTCAAAAAACCATTCAACCTGATGTGGTGGTGATGGGGTCTATAAATTAATCCTACGCTTAAACTAACCATGCGAGACAGGAATGTACCACTTTCTGGAGGACAGTCACCCATCATGTACACTCGATAAGCTCTATGTGTATAGCATAAACATTAACATCCTGATTTAAGAAATAAGAATCTACGATATTACACCAATGTTTGGACCATTACGGCAATGATATATTGACAGATGACGTCAAACGTCAAAATTAATATCGAAATAATATTTTTTAAGATTATACTTTATTTATTATTTTCTTTTTGTACAACATAAACAATATTTAATTATTACAAAAAAACGCATAATAACTTACTTATAATAATAATGAAAAAAATAAAACCAAGGAAAATTTGCATCGAAGATCGATTCTCTACCCTCCGTGATCGATCCCAAGCTATGTTACCTTTACACGTAAACTTGTTTTGATGATGTATTTACTACAAACACTAAAAACAACAATCGTTGTTATTAATATAATTTCTGCCTACAGAATGAACATCATAAAATAACAGAAACAGCTGATCTGGTTTTCTGTAGCTCAATAGGGTGCAGGGAGCACAGGATCGGGAATCAGGAGCCGATCCTCGAACACAACATTTTGGTGGTAAAAAATAAATAAATATGTAAATGATATAAAAACCGTTATTTTTTCATAATGTTGTGACGATAACAGCCTTTTATATTCTGTGGTCAGAACGTAAGTATGACTTATGATTTTCAAATGGAGGTTTTGATGTAAAACTTGAGTGTGGCCTTTTCAAGTTTCAAGCTCAAATGGCAGTGGGCTGGTCATGTCAGCCGAAGAGACGACCACCGTTGGAGTAACCGTGTCCTGCACTGGCGGCCGTGGACAGGAAAACGGAGTGTGGGAAGACCACCCGCCAGGTGGGACGACGACATCAAGTGTGTCGGCGGAAAACAGTGGTTCCGTACCGCTGAGGGCGGGAGGCCTAGGAAAAATTGGAGAGGCGTATGTCCAGCAGTTGACGCAAACACTCTGACTGACTGACGTTTTTTAATGTGAATGAGTGCCTTCATTTCTGTTGCGGGTGGTGTGAAAATGATAGCCTGTAATATATAGCGAAATAATATAAAATATAAAAAAAATCAAACATTACATACAAAACAGAATGTTTAAAGCTTAAAGCTCAATTTCTTTAAAATATATTTATAATTTATTTTTAAGTGTCAGATGATGTGAGTCTTAACATTTCATCTTAAATATTATTATTTCTTCCATTTCTAAAAGTTCCAACGAATGTTGTTCACTTATACTTCTATTTATTTTATTTGCCAGAGATTTCTCGTAGTTATTGGCGTTTATTAAAATCCACTCCAATTTATCCATGCACTAAATCCATTGCGTCGAAATATTCGGTATTACCGTTACTCGCCTGATTCCCCTTATCACAGATTACAAAAAATCAATATTCTCTTCACTTCAGCATGCGTGGAGTGGTCTTTTAATTCCTTGATTACAGCAATATGCCGTGTCTGACTCCTATAAACAGCTATATACTTTTCGGATGTAAGTTTATAACAGATATTTTTGAGATGAGAACTAATGTAATTAGCGGTGCGGAGATTGACCCAGTCGCCATTTTTTAACCATTTCCTAATCAAGAGAAGTGCTTATTTCATTTGAGATCAAAAATGACACATCATTTTTAATTATTAATTTAGTGAATAATGTATTCCAGCAATGTGACAAAGCAGACTGTACTTGTACTTAAACGGTTGCACAAGATATTCATCTTTATTCTGAAACAGGTTAAATCACTAATATATGTATGAGTCAAAATATTTATAATTAATTTTACGTGTTAACAACAAATAGTTACTATGCTAGGAGGAGCGTTCATAACAATGACGACAATATTAAAGTCCTGGACAATATTGAGTCAAGTTTTGTTTTTTTAAAAGTTAATACAAATTTATGTTTCTATAAAAGGCGTAAGATCATATTGCATTGTATTTAATTAAATAAAATTAAATAAAAAAAGGTAGTTATTGCAAACTTAAAATTCCTAACACGAGCATCTGGACATCTTATTACAATGAATAAAGTGCCTGATCAAAAGCAGTCCGCAAAACGTCATCATCTTAACAGCGAGTTCATCAATTGTTTTTGCTTGAGTGGGACCAATGCTTATGCGAAAATACTGTTGCTCTTTCATTTGAATTTTAAATTAGTAAATTTAAAAAACTCATATAGCATTAGTTACTTACAATTTAATATTATAAACTTGAAAAAAATGCTGTACTGAACAAAGGACTTGAAATATGGAAGAATGTGAAAAAATATTGCGGTCACACAGGCGGGCGACGCACGCACACAAGCTCGCTGAACGCGGTTAGAAAAGACGCGCAGCCGCCTTGCCACCTCAGTCCATTACAGCCTGCTTAGCCGTAACCACTTGCGAGTACGCACTTGTACCTATCTCCAATATACTGTGTTGCTGCGCGAACCTGCCTCCTTCATTGAGTAGACTCACCTAACTCCCCGTAGACAGACAACGCGCACAATAGTATTTTTAACCTTATAATTTGACCATAACAGGTGGCTCATTACAATTTAATCTGTTCTAGCAGTAGTGCCTTAAAAAAACAAAAATGTAATAAGAACATTATTTATTTTTTATTTCTAAAAACGTTCTATATTCCCTTAAGGAAGGAAGAACCTAGAACGACCGTGTCAGATAAGCTATCGTTTTATATTTTTAGTTTTTGTAATAAGCACTTATAAATTTGTAAATATGACTATCGGAAAAACTTGACATGGAACCATTTAATGATTGAAAGTTGGTCTTTGCCATTCAATTTCTGGTCTGTAAATTTTTAAAGCGCGATAACTCCCATAGCATAGGCGGTGAGGGTATTTTAATTATTTTTTATTATATTTAACAATCAATCTTCCAGTGTCAAGCTTGCCAATATTTTTTTATTTTGGCTTTATATTAATTACAATGAATAAAAATACGATAAATTCGTCCTTGATTTGCTCAGAATCGCTCATGTTTTAAAAAATAATAATTAGTATATAGATAGACCAATGTATATAATGTTCTTATAATAATGTTCTTTGTGAGCAGTAGTAATCAATCAATCACTGTAAACTAGTTTGTAAGTATCACTGGAAAAAATAATAATACAATGACCAACCTGACGAAGTTTCTTGTCGGCTCTTCTTCGCCAGAAGTAATCGAACCGACAGGAAAAAAAATGACGAATCCGAGTGTGTAATATACATCTAATGGAGGAAATAAAGAAACTGAAACTGAAACTGAAACTGATATTTTTTTTTATGTGACTGGACATGGATGGCTAATACCACAAGTTCTGTCATGGTATTGTTCCTTATATTGCACGGCTACATTGTCGAAGTGTCGCGCCACTGGGCCACAGAGGCTGACATAAGTGATCCAAGTGATTGTAATCGCACTGTAAGCGTCTCCCCTCCTCCCCGCCGCCGTCTCCACGCCGCCTCCGCCCAGGAGCCGCCGCCGCCCGCCCTAGCCCTTTGGGCTTAAACATGTCTGTTTCCACCCAACTTTGTGGTTAAGTTGTCCCTCTTCGATGTCTACCTTATGACCGCAGTAGCAAAATCAATTCGAATCGAGAAATTTGACTCGCGCGTAACAGGTTTTTGGGAAGAAAGTTTCGAATAAAAAAGGTACGAAATTCATCTAGGCATCAGCCTATCTACTCAGGAAAGCGAATGCGAGAAGTTCTCGTATTCGTTTTTGTCAAACTCTATGCAGAAAAACAGATGCCTCCTTTTTTAAAGTACAGTTTTTTTATGCAACCTGACATGGATGGCTAATACCACACCACTACCGTTATGATATTAGCCCAATGCA
The DNA here is from genome assembly GCA_946894095.1 of Incurvaria masculella. NCBI lineage: Eukaryota > Metazoa > Arthropoda > Insecta > Lepidoptera > Incurvariidae > Incurvaria > Incurvaria masculella. Next base: position 23,596,763 of record OX335646.2, read on the forward strand.
CCAAATTCCCGGAGGAATTAGGTGCCATGCCAGGACCTTGAACGGCTACATTGAACTGGATGGAAAACACGGGCAATTTTTCATTGCTTCTTCAACCATATTTTCATCCAATGCGATGGTACCAACCCGGGCGGGTTTGAGCCATACCACCTAGTAAAGAACTTGACAGAAGCGAACGCGAGAACTTCTCGCTTTCGATTCCATGAGTAGACTCCCAGGGTCGTTACCGTGGGAGGATGCTTGTGAGTTATTAAATCAGACCTTTAGTTGCATTTCGTACCATGCTAATTGTGAAGCGCCGTGTTATTTCGCCAAATGCACTGAAATTTACCGGTTGGGTTTTTTTGATCTAACTTTTTTTGTTTTTATGCGACCCGACATGGATGGCTAATACCACACAACTACCGTTATGATATAAGCCCAATACACCACATTCCCGAAGGAATTTGGTGCCATGCCAGGACCTTCCCATTTTGAGCACGGCTACATTGAACTGGATGGAAAACACGAACAATTTTTCATTGCCGCGTCGACCATCTTTTCATCCAATGCGATGGTACCAACCCGGGCGGGCTTAAACCCTACCACCTAGTAGGGGAAGGGGACCTACAGTTTTACATGGATTCCGAACCATGGAGCAGCTCGCATTCGTGATGCACTTATCGAACTCGGAAAGAGAAAGACAGTGGTGCATGTCGGTATTGAACCCAGGTCTCTGGTACGCTAGGCCAGTCCCCGCGCCACTAGGCTACGAGCCTGGAATAAACTGGACATGGATGGCTAATACCAAATTGACCGCTTGGGAAATAGATGCCATGACATGACCTTCCTTATATTACTCGGCTACATTGAACTGGATGGAAAACACGAACAATTTTCACTGCCGTTTTGACCATCGTTCATTCAATGCGATAGTACCAACCCGGGCGGCACCTAGTAAGTCGTCAAAACGTGGCATGGTACGAAAGTTTTCACCCGGCGAGTTAAATTAGCATGATAACACCCCAGATCTGATGCATGGAAAGATGAAATAAAGTGTAGAGAATGTTCACCACTAAACGAAATTTCCATTGCATCCAAACGGATGCAATAAACAGGTAAAATTGTTTTAAAGGTAATAAGGACACATTACTCCTAGAGTGAAAGCCTTTAGGATGGAGACTACATGGCTATATTAAAATATTCATACCGCAGGAGACGGCGCTCTGTGACTTCAACTCTGTCATGAATGTTTGAGGTGGGTCGCCACGACGACGATACATAATATAAAGATCGTCTGCCATTTACAATATGTATTCAGTTATAACTGTACATTTAATATGAGCCTGATATTTTTTACATTCCAGTATACGATATTACCGTTATCTCATTAATTTGAGTTTCAGCGACATCTACATTTGAAACATTGTATTCAGATTTTGAAAATAATCTGATAATAAATAATAGATAATGAAAAGAATAATCCTGCTTCCGACGAATGACGAATTTTTCAGATTATTTTTAAAATCTGATTTTTTTTTTATGTGACTGGACATGATGGCTAATACCACACCTTCTGTCATGGTATTAGCCCAACACACCACATGGGAACTAGGTGCCATGCCAGGACCTTACTTATGCTTCAAATGTAGATGTCGCTGAAACTCAAATTAATAATAATATGAGCCTGTTTCGAGATTTGTTTAACTATATCTCTTTGTATGCAACCTGATTTGGATTAATGCCACACAACCGTTATGATATTAGCCCAACAATCCACACTCCCGAAGGAATTAGGTGCCAAGTCAGCCCTCCCTTTATGAGCACGGCTACATTGTACTGGATGGAGAACACGGACATTGTTTCATTGCCGTTGCATCCATATTTTAACCAAATAAATATTTATTTAATAAAGTTACTATAGAAATAATGTGCTCAAGATAAGATTACTCTTTGCCTATAATCGTTTTCTCCTTTGTCCACCTCATTGAAAAGAAATCAAATTTTCGCTTATTCGTATTGTTTCTTAATATTACTGTTTGGATTATGGTATTTTCTGTTTAATTCATTGTGAATTCGTTTTAATTAAACACCTAAGCTCGCAAATTATCTACCAAAAACCAATACTACCGAATTTTCACAGTAGCCTGCTCCTCCCTTTTAAAAAATGAAATCTAGACAATAAATATAGTTTTCGCCAATTTACTCTACGTGCGTAAAGTTTGGGTACAAAAATACACTGAGTCTAAGGGACAAATACAAAGTACTCATTATTAAAGCTATGAAGATGTCTTTGTCTGCGAATCAAGCGAAATAAGTTACCTGTGATTATACCGTATGGCATGACTCTCTATCGAGTCTGCCCATCCTCCAGGCAAATCCTTAATGGCATGTATTAATAATAAAAATTCTGTATATTTTTAACGTTTTGAACTTTCGCTTACAAAGTTGTAAGTGGATAACAACTTCAATGATTGCTTATTTATGTTCACACCCCCAATGCTATGAATCTAAATATGTTTTTAACGGACTTAAAAATAATGAGGAGGTTCTCAATACGTCGGAATCTTTTTTTGTCATTGCCATTTTTAAGGAAAAGTTTATTTGGGTATTTTGTTTAAGCAAAAAAATATCAGAATATTTTTGCAGTCGATCTGTTGGGAATATGGCTTTATTCAGCTTTTGGCCTCTTAATATCATCGGTGTATAATGCGTTATCACGTTCAGACTGTATAATCCTCGTATCATAAGCATAAAAAGTGCTCACCATCTTACCATCACTGTTTTTTTTTAAATCTTGGAAGTTCGTTTGGAATAATATTTTTTTCTGAATTTGACGAAAAATTAACAGCTCATAGCTAATTTAAATTTAAAGCTTAAAAGAAAGCTTAAAAAAACTTAAAGATATGTTATTTATTTGAATTTAATAACAACGGATATTCGAATATGTTTCGAATATAGAAACCCTAAGACGTCTGGAGTATTTTTTGAAATTTTTTCAAAAGCTTTTTTGTACTTTTTTACCTTTTTTTTCGAAATTAAATAAAATTACGTTTATTTATCATTACCAAGAAAAGACAATTATGTGTAAACCTTAAAAAAATAACACACAACAATAGAGAAAAACAAACCTAATATAAAAAAACTAAAATGAAGTTATAGATAACTAGAATAATCTAAATATATTTAGTTTAAGAATAATTTCTAAGAATAATCTAAGATGATGGTACTACATCCGTTACGATCCTACGGTGCGCATACCTCTTTCGCTTCATGTACAGGCTGATCATGTTTTATTGATATGAGCAATGTATATGAGCTTGATAAGACGAGGCATACCGAGTCTTAAATGTATACAATTAAAACTAAAGTAAATGTTTTTTTTTTCGAACCTCAAACCTCGAAATAAAGCCACCCGACCACGGAGCGAACGGAAGCGGTCGTAACTGTGCAATATTCATAAAAATATATCGCAGTTTGAACGGAACATATCGCATCGCATTATAGCATCCCGTTCCTCGGCTCGCGGCGATCGATTGGAGCAGCGAGAAAGAAAGACGGGTAGTGGCAACCGAAACTCGTATGCATGGGGGCGGCGCAGCCACTCTAACACACAATGTTTTTTTTTTATAGAACCTGACATTTTTTTTATGCGACCTGACATGGATGGCTAATACCACACAACTACCGTGATGATATTAGCCCAATACACCATATTCCCGAAGAAATTAGGTGCCATGCCAGGACTTCCCTTTATGAGCACGGCTACATTGAACTGGATGGAAAACACGGACAGTTTTTCATTGTCGCTTCGACCATCTTTTCATCCAATGCGATGGTACCAACCCGGGCGAGCACAAACCCTCCCACCTAGTAAGGGAAGGGGACCTACAGTTTTACATGGATTCCGAACCATGGAGCAGCTCGCAATCGTGACGAAATGCACTTATCGAACTTGGAAAGAGTGCTCCATGTCGGAATTCAACCCAGGCCTCTGGTTCGCTAGGCCAGTCCCCGCGCCACTAGGCTACAAGCCGCTAACGAGACATGGATGGCTACACAACTATCGTCATGCCATTAGCCCAAAACACCACATTCCCAAAGGTTAGGTAGCTTCCGGGACCTTCACTTCACAGGACATGCACAGCTATTCTGAACTGCGGTGGTACCAACCATCCAATGCGGTAGTACTAACCCGGGCGGGCTTAACCCCTATTTTTTTATTTATTTTTTATTTTTTTTATACCACGAGCTGGAGTGCCGGCGTGTCAGTTCGCTTTCGAATAGGATCAATGCTGATGCTCTCGAGTTCCAACGACACGCAAGAACTTCACAGGACGCTATTTAGTACAACGAACATTCGATTCGTCAATGAAAATTGTCCGTGTTTTCCATCCAGTTCAATGTAGCCGTGCAATATAAGGGAGGTCCTGGCATGGCACCTAGTTCCCATGTGGTGTGTTGGGCTAATACCATGACAGAACTTGTGGTATTAGCCATCTATGTCCAGTCACATAAAAAAAAACCTATGTCGTAAGCGAACTAACTACAGTCAGTGCACTTCCCCAGCTGCTGCCGCCGTGCGAATGCGTTTCCATCGCCCCTCCCGCCCTTCCCTGCTCGCTGGAATAGAGTCTGAGCACAGAATAACTAATAGTGGCCTGAGCGTTGCGCGATGCCTTACCCTCTAAGCTGCCGCGATGTTTTATGAGGTGTGTAAATTCACTATTTTGTACGACAGCCGTGACACTCGTGCGCGCTTGTCCCGATCGTAGACTACCGGCAGGCTTTGGAGGAGAATCATAAAAAAATCCACCACAATTTCACTGTTCTATTCTGGAATCTAGTGCAGCTTGAATTTCGCAACGAACTGTCTTTTTTTTTATGTGACTGGACATGGATGGCTAATACCACACCTTCTGTCATGGTATTAGCCTAACAAACCACATGGGAACTAGGTGCCATGCCAGGACCTTCCTTATATTGCACGGCTACATTGAACTGGATGGAAAACACGGACAATTTTTATTGCCGCTTCGACCATCGTTCATTCAATGCGATGGTACCAACCCGGGCGGGATTAACCCTACCACCTAGTAAGTAAGGAAGGGGACCTACAGTTTAACGTGGAGTCCGAACCACGGCCAGCCTCTCTCAACGGTCGAATGGTCACCCATCCAAGACCAGACCGGACCCAGCGTTGCTTAACTTCGGAGAGCGATCGCCGAAGTGTCGCGCCACTGGGCTTTAGTTCTTAAAAATATTTTCTTGGGTTTGAACTTGTAGCAGACTGCAATCTTTATCCGTGTAATTTAAGATATAAAAAAGAATCTATACAAACTAAAGAAGACACTAAGAGCCAATTTTTCACCCTCAGATAGTACTTAACGGTCTGATAGCAAAATTTACTTTTTCGAAATACACATAGTTACTACCCAATGATAACAACTCCTATAACTATTATCTCAATTTCATATAATATAATATAGTGTTTTACTGTAAAATAAAACGGAATTCCACCTACAGACTTTAGATTATTTTTTCCTATGTAATGTTTGCAACATTCTACACAAAATCTCATCGTGTAATCGACTGTACGCCGAAAATTGCGCCGCATATCACAATATTGTCCCACAACCTAACACCGCCAGCGCCATGTCCCATATAAAGTTGTTTGCACACATAACGCAAAAAGTATTGCACTTTAAGCCACGAATTAATAATAAAAGTTTAATATAGTAATATTACTTGCAGCGAAAACAATTTCACAATTTTAGGATTATTAACAGCGCCATCTAACGGTGTAGAACTTCTAATCGGCAATTACAACGAAACCATTCAACCTGAAATTGTGAATATATTTTCGCTGCAAGTACTATGGCTATATTTAATATTTTTGATGAATTCGTGCCTTAAAGTTCAATACTTTTTGCGTTCTGTGTAAAAAAAACATTGTATAAGCCACGCCTTCTTATCACGTCGGCTGTGACGTAGATACCCAGTTCGTGGATACAGACCCATTTTACTTAGACCATCTCCTCTCTACCTCTCTCCTCCGTGGCTACAGCGGATGGATAAGCAGCGGCGTGAATAAATTCGTCGAATAGATATCTGACTGAATATTAGACTATTGAAAAATTGACCCTAACAAAAGTTATGAAGCCCGTACCACTTCTTTGGGTACCTTTTGTGTAAAGCCCCGGCGTACGCCATATGCTGCGCGTTACATATAAACGGTCAAAAGGCCTTGAAATCACAAGGCTAATATTTGGCCAACAGCCTACTTCGTAATCCTACCCTACCAGTTTCCTTCTGCCGGCGCAGCTCTAAGGTAACCAGAATCAACCCCTATTTTTTACCCGACTGCGAAAGAAGGAGGGTTATGTTTTTCGAGTGTATGTATGTATGTATGTATGTATATATGTATGTATATATGTATGTATGAATGTATGTATGTATGTATGTATATTTCTTTGGCACGCCCTACAGCCTAAACGGCTTGATGGATTTTGGCTTGAGAGGTGTCGTTAGATTTGTCTTAATTGTGAGAGTGACACTGGGTATATCAAAATTATAAAAAAAAATCATAGCCGATTTTTGGCGCCAAATTATGTGTTTTCAAATATATTTTTCCTTGAAACCTATCGAGTGGGGTATCAAACTAAAAGGTTTTCTAAATAGTTTACAAAAAGGAATGCAACTTATATGTTTAAGTGTAATTTGGAATGAGAAATTCCAAAAATCATCAAAATATTCAACGTTAAAAATGAATTCAAATGATTTTTGTTTACGCAAGCGCGCTTGTCACACCAACTCAGGTCATATACTCCTCTTTTCACTACCTCCAGCTATATGGAATGTAGTTTCGGTTACATTGCATATTTATATGGTGTAACCGAAAGATAACTTTGGGATGTCTATAACTGGAAGTGGTGGATCCGGGCGATAGTCAGATAGATTTTCGAAATTCTCGGACGCCGCATAGACCGACATCACCGGCATATCTAATAGCTTTACTAAAGATAAGAAAAAACTTTCTATGAAGATGTCGTCAGCCCCCTGATGAGGGCTTCTGTTACATAGGGTACATAAGATATGATCGTCATCATAATATCACTGATCTTTAACCGTGCGTCCTTGGGATCAGTGGGACGGAAAAGCACGGCCATGCCAAAGTTGGGTTTATCATCATATATTACATATTATTAACCCGTTATATTATTCAAAATAATAAACCAGGAGTTTATCTACGGATTAAATCATGAAAAGTTATATTTTGATGGGCTTTGGAGGCAAGAAAAACAATAAACGCTCAGTTGGGATGTAACAGTTTATAAGCTTCAAGGTAACACATTCGATCGGGCGATTGTGGACCTCGGGCCCACATATATTTGCAAACGATGAATCCAGGTCTCTTTCGCCGCATCCAGTTAAAGTTCTAATCTGTGAAACTGGAACTTAACTAGCACAATAATTAAATAAAAATGGCTTTAACAATGCTTTTGACTCACATTCAAAGCTGGCAGTCAAGAGACAACTTCCAGTCTAATGAAGTAGTGGATATAAATATTATAATCATGGTTATTATGGAGTTTATTGAATTTTAACTAGCAGTTAGTTTATACATGGATGAAATCCTGTGATCAAAGCAATTGCTACAGGGTCCGTCACTCGAACTGTTACTTCTATTTTCAAAATAATAATGACATCGCGCCAAATTTTGGTGAAACGTCAATTTGTTTCATTGTTTTTAAGTGGGCGAAAAGAGCGGAAACAAATTTGAATTGTATAATAAATTTTCGCAATGGATATTAAACCTAACATTGTGATCGTTTTGTATTTGACCGGAAAATCACAACCAGTCATCGCTCGGGAGCTCCGACATTTACGTGTGAACAAAAGTTTAGTGCATCGAACCATTAATAACCTAACAGGGAGCATTGCTAAACGGCATAGAGGCGGTCTTCCGAAAATAGCAGTATCACATGATATGGTTCGGAAGTTAAAGGCGAATTTTTAAAGGCGAGGACGAATGGCTGGTGGGTGAACCAGTCTCCAACGCCAAACCTTGATGTTCTGGCAACCATCATTGAACATGCCTTCTCCCGGGAAGGGGCGTCACCCTGGGAGTGACCTTTTAGATCGACCCGACTCGTGGGAATAAATATGAATTCTGAAAACACCTCTCAAAACAATCAAATAAAGAACGCGCTAACCCAGCAGATGTTCCACCCTGGTCTCTTCCATAGACCACGATCACACTCACTCTCAGACATAGGTCATAACAGTGCTACCGGTGACACAACAAAAGAAATTTCCAACACGGAAGAAACAATCTGGACAGAAGTGTCGAACAAGAAAAGGCGACGAGACAGTCCTGGGAGTGAAAGGACACTAAAACAATCAAAACTTAACACTTACTGGTTAAGCCAACCTCTATCCACATCTAACACATTTGCTGAGTTAGATATAGTACAAAACGATTTGCCTCCAACTTCTTCAATCGAAAAGCAGCCGAAACCCCCGCCGCTATTTATCGATAATGTCACTAATATTAGACCGCTAACAAAACTACTAACTGAAAAGGTAGATGGTTTCTTTGAATTAAAGGTACTACGAAACAACCAAGTGAAAATACAGTGCAAGACAATCGAAGCCTACAAAACAATTACAAAGGAACTGGATGCCAAGAACAATGAATATTATACCTATAAACCCAAACAAGACAGGACCTTCAAAGTAATCCTAAAAAATATGCACCCGTCCACTGACATTGAAGACATCAAAGAAGCACTTGGCTCCCTAGACCACAAAGTTACCAATATATGGAACATCAAACAAATCATTAGCAAGAAACCACTAGACATGTTTGTAATAGAACTAGAACAAAATCCTAATAACAAGCAAATCTACAACATGAAGACTCTCTTAAACTGCCGAATAAAAAACGTACCATACCACAATGCTCCAACTGCATGGACTATGGACATACTAAAAGTTACTGCCGTCGAAAACCAAGGTGCATCAAATGTGCTGGCTGCCATGTTTCCACTGACTGCAAGCGCAAAGAACGAACAGATGATGTCAAATGCGCCCTTTGCAACGGGAATCATCCAACCAACTATAAAGGTTGTGCAGTATACAAGGAACTCCAAAAGCAAAGACATCCACCGCTCCGTACTAAGGTATCTTCAGAGAAAAACAGCCAAACGAATGACCACCCATCAACCCTCCCAGGCAGGCAAAACAAAACATATGCCGAAGTAACCCTCAACAATCCAATGCAAACCCAAAATAATCAGCAACACCATCAACAGCAAGCAACTACTGTCGAACAAAATGAGCAAACAGTGAACTCCCACTCCAGTGAATTCAAACAGCTCATGGATATGTTTAAACAAATGATGCAACAAATGAATACCATGACCAACCTGCTTTTGAGCTTCATGTCTGAAATGCGTCCACATTCAAACCATTAAAGATTGCAATGTGGAATGCCAATGGACTGTCAAACCATACTCTCGAAGTAAAATTATTCCTCTACTCAAACAACATAGACATCATGCTTGTATCGGAGACTCACTTCACTGAAAAGAGCTATTTCAAAGTGCAGAAGTACAAAACCTATCACACAAACCATCCCGATGGCTCAGCTAATGCTGGCTCGGCCCTCCTAATCTTGGAAGACATAAAGCACTATGTTACTAATTCATATTGCAGCAACGAAATACAAGCCACAAGCATCGTCATTGCTAGTTCCCAAGGACCTTTAACAATTTCCGCTCTGTACATGCCTCCTAAGCATAACCTAAAAAGTGAAACCTACACGACCTTCTTCAAAACCCTGGGAGAGAAGTTTACAGCTGGCGGCGACTATAACACAAAGCACACTGACTGGGGATCAAGAATTACAAATGCGAAAGGAAGAGAACTTAAAAAGACAGTCCTGCAACTGAATTTAAAAGTCGCATCTACTGGCGAACCAACATACCGGCCAAGCGATGTCAAAAAGAAACCAGATTTAGTAGATTTCTTCGTCACAAAAGGTCTATCCAAATCGTCCCTGAGTTGCAATTCTTGTTTTGAACTATCGTCTGATCACTCTGTCATACTAGCAGAGCTACACAACGATCCTGTGAAAGTCACAAAACCATGTAAACTACACAGCAGAAAGACAGATTGGATCCAATTCCGGAAGCTCTTAGAAAACACGATGGACACACACATTCCGCTCAATTCTGATGTAGATATAACTGAGGCTGTGGAGAGTTTCAACAAATTAATTCAATCAGCAGCCTGGACTGCCACTCCTAATTCCAAAAATATTACAGATACTATTCCTACTTACCCACAGGCTGTCAGAGACCTAGTACAAGAAAAGAGACGAGCTAGGAAAAGATGGCATGAGACTAAATATCCTCACGACAAAAACATTCTCAACATCTTGGTGAAAAAACTTAAAATGACTCTAATAAAAATTAGAAACGAAAACATGGAATATTACCTAACCAGCCTAGATGCCACACCTGTTACAGATTACTCACTTTGGAAAACAACCAAAAGCCTCAAGAAATCAATCCCTTTCCAGTCTCCCCTCCGAAGTAAATATGGGACATGGGCTAGAAGTGACTCCGAAAAAGCAAACTTGTTTGCAAAACACTTATCTGAAGTCTTCTCCCCCAATCCTGATACAGGATCGACTAAAGTAGATGAAGTAATGAAAACTTTATCTGCGGCCTACCACGGTGCAAATACAATCGAACCATTTTCTAAAAACGATGTTCGACTTGCAATAAAAAAGCTAGCTCTTAATAAAGCTCCCGGCTATGACCTAATAACGGCTAAGGTTTTGAAGGAATTACCCGACATCGGCATTGCATTCCTGACTCAGACTTATAACGCTATTCTAAGACACCAGTTTATCCCCACACAATGGAAAATAGCAGAAATAATACTCATACTGAAACCCGGAAAGGAGCCTGACAATGTCACTTCATATCGACCGATAAGTCTGCTTCCGATCGCATCCAAAGTATTAGAAATCCTCCTCATGAGAAGGCTCTCACCTGAGATTGCCAAATCAGAACTCATTCCGTCGCATCAATTTGGATTTCGAGCGGCACACGGGACAATCGAACAGGTACACAGACTGGTCTCAAAGCCTTTGAACACAAGGAATACTGCTCGGCCGCATTACTGGACATTTCTCAAGCTTTTGACCGTGTATGGCATGATGGCCTACTTTTTAAAATACTAAAGACCCTTCCTCCAAGTTATTTTTAACCGACTTCAAAAAAAGGAGGAGGTTATCAAGTCGTCTGTATGTTTTTTTTTTTTTTGTTTTTTTTTGTTTTTTTTTTTTTTACTCATGAAATCATACCTAAATCAGCGACACTTTTACGTAAAGCATGGAGAGGACAGAACAGAATTACAGACAATCAAAGCAGGAGTTCCCCAGGGAAGTGTACTGGGCCCAATCTTATACCTCATATACACCTTCGACTTACCGGCGACCAAAGAAGTACTTGTAGGTACATTTGCAGACGACACAGCTCTCATAGCTACCCATAAAAATCCTGGTAACGCATCAGTTCTGCTTCAAAGAAATCTCAACTTGGTCTCCGAATGGTTGAAAGACTGGCGCATTAGGGCAAATGAGACAAAGTCAGTGCCCGTTACCTTTTCCCTCAGACACGGCCAATGCCCACCCGTTGAGTTAAACGGAATACAAATACCCGACTGTGAGGAAGTGCGCTATCTGGGAATATACCTAGACCGACGCCTTACTTGGAGGAAGCATATTTTTACCAAGAGGAAAGCACTAAGTATGCAACTAAGAAAACTATATTGGCTAATGGCTCGCAATTCAAAACTATCTATGGACAACAAACTTCTCATCTACAAGTGTGTACTTAAACCTGTGTGGTCCTACGGCATAGAGTTGTTTGGAACTGCAGCTAATTCAAATCTGGAAATACTCCAACGGTTCCAATCCAAGATGCTGCGTATGATCACAAACGCGCCGTGGTATATGACCAACTCTCAACTTCATCGCGACCTAAAGATACCAACGGTTAAGGAGGAAATAACGAATAAACTTAAATCCTATGCAAAACGCATACAGAAGCATCCCAACCAACTGGCCTGCAAATTGATGGATAATTCCACCCCCACCTTCTGCAGAATTAAAAGAATAGCTCCCCAAGACCTTATATAGATCTGAACATTCATATAAGACCACAGAAACATATGGATTAGCCACTGGGCTAATACCATGCAAGACCGAAGGACAATTTATAAACTCTAGCTAAATGCCTGCATAGGCAGATCGCCAGATTAAAGGGAGATAAAAAAAAAAGTTAAAAGCTCGAATTCAAGGAAATCCTCACCAGTGTTCTGCAAAATTTGCGAAAAGTCTGACAATACCCGACTCAAGTAATCGGCGCATACTGAAATAAAAAGAAATGCAACTGAAGCCCTACCAATAAAATACAAAAATTACAGCATCTATGTTCAGCGCAGAAGGCAGTTCGACTACAAAGAGCTCAAGCACTGAAAGTCTTGCGTGGCGATCTGGAAAACATTGTTTTTTCAGATGAAAAAATGTTTACTGTCTAACAGTATATAAACAAACAACATTTTCGTGTTTGGCTACAGGGCAAATCCAACGAGAATTTAGACGATGGAGTAAGCAATTCGTAAGCAAGCGGCCGCTTCTGTTATGGTCTGGGCTGCAGTGACCGCAAATGGTCGCTATTTACGCGTGTTTATCGAGAAGGGCGTCAAAGTCAACCAGCAAGTGTGTGAAAAAGGTGTTAAATGAGGCGCTCATACCGTGGGCACGTAAACAATGCAGTACGAAACGCTGGACGTTCCAACAACACTCAGCATTGTCTCAGAAAGCTCTTATCTATGATTATCAATGATTGTCTTAAAATTAAATGTTTTATTGTGATATCTTTTTTAACGAACCATACTTCAATTAACCAAACAACATCATTTTCAATTGGTAACACTTTGAGTGACGGATCCTGTATATATAACCACTGAATTTGAGTGTCGAACAAATTTGTTTGCTTATAAATTTAGTGTAACTGTAATAAACGATGATGAGAGGGAGATTCTAAAAAAAACATATATAGGGTGTCAACGGAGATATGGTCCAAAAGCTAGCCACGTATTCCTCGGCATATTTGGTGCTAAAAAGGTAGATGATATTTTGGTTGTACGACTTGAAAAATATCCTCCCCATACATTTTAAATACCTACACATAAAATGTATAGCCTTTTTGTTTCAAATATGCCAAGGAATACGTGGTTAACGTTTGGACCATACCTCCACTAAAACCTTGTATATATCGGCCATATAATCAAAATTCTTTGAATGAGGGAATTTCATTCTATGAACTGATGACTTCATTAAAGCCTTAAAGATAACATCAAGAAACTTTTAGAAGATGTAGTTTTGTTTTAATATCAATCAAAAAACTCTATTTGTTACACCTCGTGGTGTAGGGACTAAAATATTGCCTTTCATGCAAGAGGTTATGGGTTCAAATCCTCGCATCGGTTATACACCACTTTATTTTGCGAGTTGTTCATGGTTCGGAACCCATGTAAAACTGTAGGTCACCTTACCCTACCAGGTGACAGGGTTAAGCCCGCCTGGGTTCGTAACATTGCATTAGGAAAAACTATGGTCGAAGTGGCAATCAATCATTGTCAATATCCGTTGCAGCCGTGATTCTGTATAAAGGAAGGTCCTGGCCTGTCACCTAATTCCTTCTGTAATTTGTTGAATTAGGCTTATATCATGACGGTAGTTGTGTTATATTAGCCATCCATGTTAGGTTCCATAATAATACCTAACCTTACGTTCGTTGGAATGTATTAACGTGCAGATATTTAAATGATAAATGCATGCTCTACGAAAACTAAAAATAATTAAAATAAAACAAATTATTTAAAAATATAAAAAACCCGACAGCGAAAAAATATTTAACTTAAAATTGACTTAGTAAAGGAACTGAAAAGATAGAAACAAGTTGAAAATTAAATATTTGTTGTGTTTGAATGATCATGGTTGACAGTGTTCACAAACGCAGTCGGAGGCATAAGATACATTAACTACGATTTATATTTTCTATTGTGTGCCTATGCAAATTTCACGATGATCGGTTGAGTACGCGAAACAGACAAACTTACTTTCATATTTATTATATGACAGTTAGGAGATTATAATTTGTATCAGTAAGTAAATTTTTGCTATACCCATATCACTAAGAAAATCGCTAGTCATTAATAATGGAATGTATTGGGAAATATATAATATATCATTATATAATTCATATTGTGCATCAAATACATTAACTATGATTTATATTTTTTTGTTATTAAATTCATTGAAAGTGTACCTATGCAAATTTCATGATGATTGGTGACACCGAGAACGAGAAAAAAAACCTCACTTTAGATATAAAAATGAAAGGTAGGATATTGGAATTATCCCACCACGTATTTTCTTGCTCCACCGAAATAATCCATAAAATCGCTACTAAATCCACAGTGAATACTATGGAACGTACTATGGAACGGGCTATTTGATGCCTCCGACTGCGTTTGTGAACACTGTCAACCATGATCATTCAAACACAACAAATATTTAATTTTTCAACTTGTTTCTATCTTTTCAGTTCCTTTACTAAGTCAATTTTAAGTTAAATTTTTTTTCGCTGTCGTTTTTTTTTTATTTATATTTCAATCGTGCTGGTCATGGACGGCGAATGCCACTGTCGTGATATTAGCCCACCACACCGCATTAGGTGCCGTGCGAGGCATGAGCCCGGCTTTCAACTGGATGGAAACACGGACAATTTTTGATTGCCGCTTTGGTCATATATACATCCAACGCGATGGTATTAACCCAGGCGGGCTTAACCCTCCCACCTAGTAGGGGTACAGCTTCAGGTGGATTCCAATCCATGGAGCAGAGCGCATTCGTAGCGAATTTCACTTATTCCACTTCAGATAGAAAAAGACAGGGGTGGATGTTTCAGTTTCTTTATTTTCTCCATCGGATGTATATTAAAAACCCGGATTCGTATTTTTTTCCTGTCGGTTCTATTACTTCTGGCGAAGAAGAGCCGACAAGAAACTTCGTCAGGTTGGTCATTGTATTATTGAACGGGGTGGCGAACGGACCCATGAACTCAGACATAGAAGGCAAGTGGCTCTCTGAACTACGACACTATTCATTATTCTGTGACTACGAGCCGCATCCTAGTTGTTTTACTTGAAGAAAGCTAGTTAGACCCAATCTGTCGGGATAGGATAGCTCGTGACAGTATGTTAGTATTGATCATTGCACGTCCATACACACTGCCTTACCTTTGTAGTATCTACGGCAGCCAAACCTGTTGCATGGGGGCCGTATTCTATCTGATTACTTGAAAGCAATAGGGCAAACAGAACATTTACGAACATACTAGACTTGCCTAGCCTTGTGCTGGGAGCACGCATGTCGCCATCTTGTATGCAGACTGCACACAAATTGGATTGCGTCGCGTCGCCCGACCGCTAGTTAATAATGGCATGTCGGGCGCACGCACTTTGGGACAAGTTTGACATAATGGCGACTGGTTCTACTGGTAGTTTTGAATGCCAAAACAGAAGAGGCCTCGTAAAGTTTGACATAAATGAGTAACATAAGGTATTACGACAGTTTCAATATATCTAAATTATTTATTGAAACAGATTTTTAACTTCTAAAGATATACTACACGCGTAGTGGATTGTATTTGTGTTAATTATGTGAGAAAATAATTGAGCATTCAACATATTAACTACGTTATTTTATATGAAAAACTGATTTTGCTTTCGTGAATTTTTTTCTTTAAGATTTCTTCTGAAACCAGTGTCGCATTTTGCGGTAAACTGAAGTTGGATATTAGCATAAGTCTCTACTGAATATCGCAGGGCTCTCTGAGTGGGTAGTTAAGCCCTCTAAAATATTCGAATTAAAGAATAGTTTTGATACTTTAGTACTAAAAAATCTATATTGTGCTTCGCCAACACTGTGCGCCTGTCCCAAGTACAAACGAGTATCGAAATACGAGTAGTGCTGAACAATGTTTAGACTAGGAGGTTGCGAATAAAATGGTAACGATGACGTAAATTGAACTGGGTTCACAGGATAAAGACCATTCCTCTGAAGCTAAATGTGTCGGTCTGCCTGCGCTAAGTAGTTGCGTTACCTAGATAAGGCGCCTGAAAAAGTACATATGGTTACAAAACATATATGATAAGGTAAATGGCTGCCAATAACGAAGCATGAAAGTATCAGTACATTCTTGCTTAGCAATACCAAAACTGAACAATCTTTGGTTGCATTTAAAAACGTATTTAATTTAAAACCTGACTGGTTATTGTTGTATAATTAATCGGTATCAATATTTTTAGACAATCTGTATATTCATCAGCAGGTACATACTAGCATCTATTTTATAAAGCCAATCTAGATAACGCAACCACTTGGCGCAGGCAGACCAACATATTTAGCATCAGAGGGTTGGTCTCTAGCATGTGAACCCAGATTCAGCAATTTACCTTATCGTGACCAAAAATGTCGTGACCTCCCAGAATAGTTGTTGGCATTGCTTTTAATTAAAGCGACCGATAGATTCCGGTGTAGGATTCCATCCGGGAATTCAATAAATCTAGGCTCACTGCTCGAACATTTAGCCAATGCCCTAAACTGCGGACAATATGAGGGTTCCGGGAATCTATCCGCCAATGTGCATTCACTGTACTGTCGGCTCATCTACTACTTACTAGGATCAATAACTAGTGAGTGGTTCTTATAGCGGTAGCGGAAAGACATGGGAGGTATTTCTATAATTATGTTTTTTGGAAGCATGAAAATATTCGAATTCAATAGGTAAAACGTTTATTACGTAAAACGTAGTAAAACGTTTTATAATTATAGATAGTTATAGAAAACATTATAACACCGGTGAGAGTACAAAATTAAGTTATTTTAAAATTGAGGAATCCATCATTTTAGATGAAGGCTAAACACAAGTACGTAGAATAATTCTCATTTATGAATTACGAGTAAATTTATTTATTTTTTATTTAACCTATACACTGGAAATAGAGACAAATAATAGATTTTTTTCCGTTACATAGACGCCAAGCATAGAGTAAACGGGACATTAGGAACTGTTTCTCCTCTCAGTGTATACATTTGAGAGTAAACGACTGTACTGCAGAATTACCCTGAATTATTCTCGCATGTTTTTGCTTTTATCTTTAATATTAAAATTCCATTTTTCATGGTTTCTCAAACAAACTGGTTTTATCCATCTTAACGTTACAATATCATATTTATTTATATATACATATAATAAGAATTGTGTTATTTTTATGGACCAGACGTACATACATGCTCGGTTATATCGGGAAATTCTTCGCTTGTTCTTTCATCGTTTAAAAGGGTTCTCAAATATAATATTTGTGCATGAATGTTACCATAACCCCTAAGATGAAAAAACCGGTCAAGTGCGAGTCGGACTCGCACACGAAGGGTTCCGTACCATCGTACAAGATTTAACACAAAAAAATCACGATTTTTGTATGGGACACCCCTTTAATTTTTTTTTTATTTTATTTTACCTATTTGTTGTTATAGCGGCAAAATAAATACACACTCTGTGAAAAATTCAGCTGCCTACCTATTACGGTTCATGAGATACAGCCCTGTGACAGACGGACGGACGGACGGACGGACGGACGGATGGACGGACGGGCAGCGGAGGCTTAGTAATAGGGTTCCGTTTTCACCCTTTGGGTACGGAACCCTAAAAAGGAGTAAACCCAGTGATATGCTAGTAATATAATAAATCTATTCATGAACCGAAATAATTACTCAATTAGATATTTAAATACATTTTATTTAATTTCAACAATACTAATTACACTATTATCACGCGACAAAATAAATTATTCAATAAATAATTTGCTCCATTGTTTCTCTAACTTTAAAATTCTTAAATAATCAATAATTACATCACAATCATTTAACACAAAACAATATTTTACATATCAACCAATGTTCATAACCAAATAATAACAAAACATAATACATTAAATGAGGTATCAATTCTAGCTTGGATGACGTTAATGTATTAGATTGTTTATTTGTTAAATTAGTACCCTTAGCACTCTCAGAATTACTAAAGACTACATTTTCACTAGAAAAAACACTGATCTATGCCCCTTTCACAGAATACGATCCATCCGCATCATACATTCCAGATCCCTGCTTCTGATAGGGTCCAAAGTCCTCGTCTGGTTCGCTTTTCGGCGGGCCGTAACTTGACTTTGGCGGGCCGTACGCTTGCATTGGTGGACCGTAACTTGTCTCTGGCGGGCCGTACGCCGGCGGACCGTACGCTGGTGGACCGTACGACGGTGGACCGTATTTGGACCCGTAGTAGGCGGGTGCCCCGTATTCCACGTGCCCGTAATCGAAGTGGTGGTGATCGTGGTCTTCATAATGATGTTGCTTCTCCTTTTTTATGTCCTTCAGGTAATGAAAGAACCAGCTCATAATGTAGCTGGCTTTGTGGAGCAAGATGAAAAATATGATGCCATAGAAGATTTTGAGTACGAATATCTTTGTCGCAATGAAATATGCGATATGGGCTGAAACGAGAAAGTGATTTTTGTATCAAATTATGTTCTTCGTTTTTAGATATTCAGTCTTTTCTAAAGTCTCGTATTTGATGACACACGTTAGGTGTTCCCGTTTACTATAAGGTCTATCACCGATCGAATCGCTGACGCCCAACTATTGTTTTTTTCCGGGATTTGTAATCCATTTTTTTCGATGTAATCTTTATGGGAGGAATATTTATTTATTGTTTTGAGCACCAGCTCGGTACCAGCTGCCTTTGCGGCTGCCAGTACGAGCATTGTCTTGATTGCGATTATTAGGAATGCGATCCCCATGTATATCTTCAAGAGGACAGTTTTAGCAACGATTAGGATGCCGAGATGGACTGTAACAGGAAAATGATGATTTTTAACATAACAAGTGGCGAACGCTTGAGTTTACTTGCATTGAGGTATACATTTAATGAAACAATTTATTTCGATACCTTAATAGTAATAAACAATATATAAATCTAGATTTGTAGTTGTACGATCAGATAATGGCATCAATATGTTTTTAAAGATTATTCGTCTTCATGAATATATCACTACATAATATAGAACAAAGTCGCTTTCTCTGTCCCTATATCCCTATATCCCTATATATGATTAAATCTTTAAAACTACGCAACGGATTTTGATGCGGTTTTTTTTAATAGATAGAGTGATTGAAGAGGAAGGTTTATATGTATCATAACATCCATTAAATAGCGGTGAAATACTGTTATTTTTGAGGTTTCCAATGGGATGTCGTAAAAAAATATTTTTTTTCCGCTTACATTACAAACGCAGGCTGAACCCTACGAGATTTATCAAAATCATGTACTAAGTAGTGTATACATTGAAAAGGTCTACAGAAAACTCCGCGATGGTATATGTCTATCTCTTATGGATATCCCACGATAACATTTTTTTGTCATTTACTTTTTACGACAAATAATGCCTAAATTTCGAAGCGATTTGAACCAATACAGCATTAATCCTTATCCAATTAAATACCTTAAATACATTGTTGATTTAAGATAGATCTATATGACCCTTTACAGCATATGATTTAAATGAATATTTTCGAAGATATTACAGATTTAAAAATTGCGGGACGTAGCGTTTGCGGCGGTACCGGCCGGCCGGGGCGGCGGGAGCGTGCCTATAAATAGTGCGTCGGAGGCCGCGGTTCTCCCTATAGCACTTTGAATTTATTATTTTTCTAATATCTAATAATCATGTGATAATAATATCTAAGTTTTTTTTTATTTCAAATATTTCAATGTAGGAACTCTAGGTAAAAAGGGTTTATTTGTGTATCATTGTGTCAAAATAATGTTTTTTGAAATGATATTATCCCGTGCAAAGCCGGGACGGGCTGCTAGTATATATATATTTTGAATCTGTAAGTTTTTACATTTTGAGTCATGTTTCCGCCTCATGAAAATTCAGCGTGTTAAAAGCACTCACAAACAACCTGGTGTTACGTAGAATATGTTCATTCATGCAGGGTATAAGTAGTGTGCACCACCATGGTACATATACGCTCTGTATAAGTGGTATGTATTATTGACAGCATGTGCCATGGAAAACTGTAGGAATGAAATAGCAGCAACCAGCATAATTAAATAAACACTAATGCGTAACGAACATTTTTAACCTGTCATAAAAAATATAAAGCAGATAATAACCATGAAGATAATATAGCAAACCACGTATGCAGTATCAATAGAGAAATGCTACAAAGGGAGGGATCGTGCGTGAAACTAGTCCCAAACCCAAAAGAAAGTTTCTATCACGAAATTCACTTACCCCAGAGTGCCTTTTTATGTCCCCGGCTGGACTCTTCAAGCGTGCTGTTTTGAACTTCACAAAACGCACGTTCGCAAAGGAGCAGGAAAACTGCCCAGCTCAACTTAGAAAACATCTCAAAAGTCGCCCAATAATCCTCTCTCTCTCTTTTAATCGACTTAAGTTAACCACAATGTAATTTTAAAGTTCTTAAATCATTTGTTAGCTCTATTGCAGCTGCAAAAAATGCTCTATCAACCTTCTCTTATCGATAGTGTTCAGGCATTGGCTTTGACAGTGAAATTGCGCCTTTATTTAAAGATTTTCTCTCGCCGCTGACTTGCTAATAGGTTGGAAGGACACAGAAGCATGCCTTATACACGAGAAGTTCTCGCTCGAACGCCTAACTGGCGCAATGTGTACAAAACACGGAGCAGTAAGTTATACATTCAAAAAGGCGTAAATGTTTTGATATAATTTCGGATTATTGATTATCCAACAAAGAGAGCAAATAAACATTATGCAATGCTATGATATAAGTCAACGATGCTGAAAATATTCGGCAGACACTGACGAGGGGAAGAAGTCAATGGATAAACGTGCTTATTAATGATTTAGTATATTTAATGATTTATTTAATGATTTAGTATATTTAATGATTTATTTAATGATTTAGTATATTTTGAATATATTAATGCCCTACTACTGTGTGCCGGCGAGTGTCATTACTGAAATTAAATCCTTACTATTTTAGCAAAATCATAAACAGTCATGCTATAAACAATCAATAAAAAATATTTCTTCATTTCTCTAAAAGTCATTACTGAATACGCAGCAGGTATGACCTATCTGTCTCCATATTATACAACTAATACATATACGACATTTAATAGAAAAAAACCGGCCAAGTGCGAGTCGGACTCGCACACGAAGGGTTCCGTACCATCGCACAAGATTTACAAATAAAAAACACGTTTTTTGTATGGGGCCCCCCTTTAATTATTATTGTTTTATAATGTTACATATTTGTTGTTATAGCGGTAAAATAAATACATAATCTGTGAAAATTTCAGCTTCCTACCTGTCACGGTTCATGAGATACAGCCCTGTGACAGACGGACGGACGGACGGACGGACAGCGGAGGCTTAGTAATAGTGTTCCGTTTTCACCCTTTGGGTACGGAACCCTAAAAACGAATAAATAGTACGTTCATTCAACAATCACACAATTTAAGAGGCAATAAATAAAATTGGTCTTCTTCAATCAATTTAACTGTACACAAATAATGGTAATTTTATTCTGGAATTTGGAAAACTTATGGGCAGTCTGAGTTCTCAACTGTATTGGCGTTTACGGAACTTCGAAGTTAAAAGAATCGCCAAGCCCATACGAGTCAACCTGTCAAAACCAAACTGTATGAAAACGCGGAGTGGGCGTAAACGGCAACGTCAACTTATTTACGGCGAAGAGCGTAAGCCGTCAAATCAAAACTGAAATCGCAAATGTAATTTCGTTTATCGCTCTTCATCTCTCCATACATGCCGTTTGCCGTAAACGCTAATTTAGGTGATAATCGGACTATAGCTAAGACTCGTATTATAATATAGTTGATGGAATCAATGCATTTTTGTTTGTTATTTGAACCTCAATAGAAAATTGTCTACTCTGATAGTCCATTTTCGAGCAGATTTACATGACTTTTTTATCAGTAAATGAAGAAAATTATTATTCATTCGAATTAATGCACTATTTGTGATGCGCGAAAATCAACATATCGACTCGTACCTAATGTTAAGTTATTTTATCTGGTTTTAGATATATTATATCTTCGCTCAATGATATTATATTCCTTTACTTCCTACACAAACATTTTTTCACATTATTACATCCTGCAAAAAAATGTTTTTATTTAATTGCATGTCCTTTATTACGAAACTAAAAAGTGAATAATATGTAATACATGAGAGATGGTTTTTTACACACATTCATACATAGCTGTCACCAATTAACACGAACTTGTGAAAAGGAATCGCCTACAATCGTCATAAGATCACTTTCAGAACATAGAGTTAAATATTCTTGAGACCTGAGCTTATATATACTCACTGAGATTATTGGACAATAATAGTGTGAATTATTGGACCAAGCTCAGGGCGCGGATCTTGCCTCTCATTCGTGAAGTCGTAGTTTCATTCCAGCGCCACCAACATGCACCACTTCTTTTTGTGAGTTGTTTCGAGTTACCAGTTTAGTGATAGAGCCCGCAAGTAATGGTACCATCGTCTTAGATGAAGGATGGTCTAAACCGACAATATCCATGTTTCCAGCTAGTTAAATGTAGCCGTGCTCATAAAGGGAAGGTCCCCACTTGGGAACCAATTCATCGGTAATTCTGTGTGTTGGGATAATATCATGATAGTATGTGTGGCATTACCCATTCATATCCAGTTCAATCAAAATACTTTATCTTTATCTAGCATTCAGCATTTTTGTTTAAGAACAAATTTATGAAGGCTATAGGTAACAGTGGATACATATAATAATAGAAAATCATTACAGCTAACACGGCTGGAAGAAAAATAACATTGAAACGTAAGAATTAAAAAACTTTAAGAGAATTAAAACCATTACAAAGTACATACATTTTGATAGTCACCAATCAAATGGTTAATATATAGGTATCAAAGCTGTTACGTCACAAAATTATTTCAAATTTTACCACCAACCAAAGGAACGTATATGTAGTTCCGCCATGTGATGAACTGCGAAAATAACGATGTTTGATGTATGTATAGATCGAGTTCGCATTGAGCTGCGCAGAGGTCATAGTTAATAACTACGTACGTAATCTACGTAATGTAGAGGTCAGAAAATTCTAACTGGCGACCACTCCGCCTCTATAAATTTCTCAACTCTATGGTCGTGAAAGTGCATGCACTTTCACTACGTTGTTGTGAAGGAAAATAAATGTACGCATTCTTTACGCGACCACAGAAATGATGCAACGAGTTATCATTGCTTATCGTGTGAAATTATTATGAAATAGTTAGGTTTTTTTATGCAATCTGACATGGATGGCCAATACCACACAACTACCGTTATGATATAAGCCCAATACACCACATTCCCGAAGGAATTAGGTGCCATGTCAGAACCTTCCCTTTATGAGCACGGCTACATTGAACTGGATGGAAAACACGGAGAATTTTTCATGGCCGCTTCGACCATCTTTTCATCCAATGCGATGGTACCAACCCGAACGGGCTTAAACCATACCACCTAGTGGGGAAAGGGGACCTACAGTTTTACATGGATTCCGAACCATGTAGCAGCTCGCATTCGCGACGAAATGCACTTATCGAACTCAGAAAGAGAAAGAAAGTGGTGCATGTCGGGGCGAGGAATTGAACCTAGACCTCTGGTACGCTAGGCCAGTCCCCGCGCCACTAGGCTACGAGCCGCTGCTAATGTGGACACTTGTATTTTATGGGGATATAGAGGAATAGTGACAAATGTTTATCTATACAACAATGTATACTCTTTAAGGGATACCAATGCAGCTAGATGTTGCTCATTTAGAATGGATCGACATATTTGTACCATGCCCATGGAATTGTCAGACGGTACAAGAAGCTGCATAATCTAACTACGGAATGATGTCTGCAGAATATGCTTCGATAGCTGAATGCAGGAGTATCAGGCTATTGTGAGATATTGGCAGTAATATGATACAATGGTTGAACACTCCGTTACGTTGTCTTGTAATTTAAGATGATAATGAGGTAATCAAGTTTCATACAATGGTGTATTACATTTAGAGACGTATATCATGATAGGTAGGTTCTCAAAAAAACTTAAACGTACAGATATAGCTCTCTACATATTTATGAAGTGTGCAATATTTTTGAATAAGAAATAATAAAATCAAATAATAAGAAATAATAAAAATGTTGGGAATACATATGATAAACCCATGGAGCATGGACGGACGGACAGCGAAGGCTTAGTAATAGGGTCCCGTTGGCACCCATTGGGTACGGAACCCTAAAAAGTTCTGCAAGATCTTGCGAGTCTTACAACTTCAGGCAAACCTGAGAAAAAGGGGTCTGGACAGACATACAACCAGACAGGGAAATATATACTGAAATAATCGTATAATGGCTCCTTTTTAGGGTTCCGTACCCAAAGGGTGAAAACAGAACCCTATTACTAAGCCTCAGCTGTCCGTCCGTCCGTCCGTCCGTCCGTCCGTCCGTCCGTCTGTATCTCATGAACCGTAATAGGTAGAGGCAGCTGAAATTTTCACAGAGTGTGTATTTATTTTGCCGCTATGACAACAAATAGGTAAAATAAAAAAAAAATAAAAAAAATAAAGGGGGGCTCCATACAAAAGACGTGATTTTTTGGTGTTGATGGTACTTCGTGTGCGAGTCCAACACGCACTTGGTCGGTTTTTTTTCCTTTTGAGGATTTCACGGATCTCAAAAAACGTAGAACAATTGCTATTTTCGATGCAACTAAATATCGAAATTATTTAAATTCGCGGAAAATATTTTTTAGTTTAAACAGTTTTGTGTTAAGGTTTTCACGATATTTTTTTACACTTTTGTTAATCATATTTCAGATTCTTGAATTCAATGTAAAATTGTAAAAATGTACTTTTTTTTGGTACTACGCCGTTTTTTTCAAGGAATGTGATATGTACAGTTGAACAAAGAGTTTAGGATACACATCCGGTTGAATGAAAAGATGAACAATCGAAATACTTTGACTTTTGGAAACAATTATAAGGTTGAGTATAGATTCAAACATAGTTGAGGATATCTACTAGGTACTGAGTTAACAAAACCCTCACAACATTGAATCAGAGGTTGTATTTAAACACCATTCATTTTTACGTTTAAACGGAAATGTATCCTTTAACCTTTGGTTGACTGTACATATGGATGCATAATTGACCGTGAAACAAGGACACAATTAAAGATATATAAATACCATATAAAGCCATATAAAAATATCTACTTTACGAATACGAGTATACCGCAAGGCTGGTTCCGAACCAGCTAAATATGTTATTTTTTTTTATTTTGGATTTAAACAGTCACACATACAAATAATAAAAAAAATAAAGCAATCTTAGACCTATAGATCCGAAAAAAAATAACTTAATAATAAAATAATAATATTAATAATTGTTTTTATTATTATTATTATTACACGGACAGTAAGTTCAGCACATACCGAGTTATACAAAGACCAACATTAAAATGCATTACAGTTGAATTTTCACCCGACCTATTGAAAAACTTAAGGTGCGATGTTGATGAAATGTTTCATTTCGCAATAATTGCTCGCTCACACGTGGGTGGGCGCGGTCGGTGAGGAGGGATGAAGGGGCGAGGGGGTGGGGGGAGGGAGGACGAGTTTGCTCGTGCCCAAGTGTCGGTATTAGAGGCGACAAGTGCGCCCTCGGCGCGCGGCCGATATAGAAAATTACCTGACAGCCATTGAATAGACGGAGCACAAGAAAATCTGATTGAGAAAAACAAATCGATTATTTGTTTATTATTTTAAAAAAAAATACGGTACATTTATCTGTTTTTTTTTATGTAACTGGACATGGATGGCTAATACCGAACTGACCGTCAGATATTAACCTAACACACCACATGGGACCCAGGTGCCATGCCAGGACCTTCCTTATTTTGCTCGGCTACATTGAACTAGATGGAAAACACGGACAATTTTCATTGACGTTTCGACCATCGTTCATTCAATGCGATGATACCAACTACAGTTTTACGTGGAATCCGAACCACGGCCAGCCTCTACGGTTGAAAATGGTCACCCATTCAGAACAACACCGCGCTCAGAGGTGCTTCCCCAGCTCATCGATTCGCAAGGCGTCGCACACTGAGCTGCCGCGGCTGTATCTGTATCCATCCATCAATCTTGTAATTTCACACTAATTTTCGATTTGAATAGAGATGATAGAAACTTCCTAAGCCTTCATTATTACTTCAAGTCTGAGCGGCGATGTATTGAGACGCGATTGAATACCACTATTTTTTGAGCAGCACAGAATAAGTGATCTAGTCCAGCATCCCGGACGCTTGCCCACCGCCAGCCCCCCTCGCACTAGCGCCGCCCGTCTGCCCGCTGTCATCCCGCTTGTAAATTATTTTATGTGACTGAACATGGATGGCTAATACCACACCGTCTGTCATGGTATTAGCCCAACACACCACATGGGAACTAGGTGCCATGCCAGGACCTTCCTTATATTGCACGGCTACATTGAACTGGATGGAAAACACGGAAAATTTTCATTGCCGCTTCGACCATCGTTCATCCAATGCGATGGTACCAACCCGGGCGGGATTAACCCTACCATCTAGTAAGTAAGTTTTACAACAGTTTAACGTGGAATCCGAACCACGGCCAGCCTCTCTCAACGGTCGAATGGTCACCCATCCAAGACCAGACCGGACCCAGCGTTGCTTAACTTCGGAGAGCGATCGCCGAAGTGTCGCGCCACTGGGCCACTGATCATGTGGCTTTGGTGTTCTTATAAATTTATTGTAATAATCTGTTTTTATACAACATCGTAACTTTTTTATAAGCAATTTATTGTTTGTATTGACCTCAACAATAATCGCAGGAAAATGCAGGAAAGGATCATGTTAGAATACGTTAAAAGAAAAAAATAATACAATTATATAATGTAGTCGAAACATTTTATAATTACAAATTAAATGTATAATTCAATAAATAAATTATTTGTAAAAAGTATTTTAAGAAAATAACCTTAGATTGCTGTCGAAATCATTGAAAACAATTTAAAAAAGAACAAAGACTCATGTGTTGGAGTTGAACCTGAAAGTTCAAATTAAAGTGAAATCCGTTATTAAAGATTTCCACTTCAATCTTTTACACTCACGTAAGTCACTTGGACATGTTTCATACATTTTTTTTTAATAAATCCAATTGAAGTCCTCATCGCCATAATAACTGTTTGAAAAAAAAAACAATTACTTTTAAGCCTAGAAAATCAATCAATACGAAATTAAAATAGACTATGCTACGTCTATCTTTGCATCACTCGAGAACTTAAGCTAATGACTGTATCGGCTGGATCGCGCCGATGCCGTATTTCAGATATTGCCAAGGTTATCTGCCACGGTGTTGTGATGAGACGTGCACAGAAAAGCGGTTGTGAGCTGTTTCCTAGTAATAATGAAATAAGGAGCGAACATATTGAAAATCTTTGAGCCATTATTACGCTGATGAACCCAAGTTTTTGGCCGTAAGGTGTGTTTGTCCTTTAGATGACTCCACAGTAGTTCTTCGCTATTTCTGTTATAACCCTCCAAAAATAGAAAGTTACAAACCATAACTGTATTGGCCAGTACATTAAGCAGTTTTGTATTAAGGGGGTGTTAGCACCTGATTGCATTCAGTAGCCAAATAGTTTCTTTTTTTTTTAATGCGACCTGACATGGATAGCTAATACCACACAGCTACCGTTATGATGTTAGCCCAATACACCACATTCCCGAAGGAATGGAACTGGATGGAAAACACGAACGATTTTTCATTGCCGCTTCGACCATCTTTTCATCCAATGCGATGGTACCAACCCGGGCGGGCTTAAACCCTACCACCTAGCAGGGGAAAGGGACCTACAGTTTAACATGGATTCCGAACCATGGAGCAGCTCGCATTCGTGACGAAATGCACTTATCGAAATGGGAAAGAGAAAGACAATGGTGCATGTCGGTATTGAACCCAGGCCTCTGGTACGCTAGGCCAGTCCCCGCGCCACTAGGCTACGAGCCGCTCTTCTAACTTCTCTTGTTTAATGAGTTATAGCAGAAATAACTGCGAACCACCATGGCCCGACCCACGGAATATTGAGGAGGCAGGAAGTGAAACGTTTGTAAATTTGTTCCAGGTCCGCTGTTACCGTTTTACTTAAGACCTTTTTGCTCCGCGAATGTATAACAGTCGCAATTGGCTATCCCTTCTTAATCGATAACCAAACAACAAATCCACATTTGTTTAGTAAATATGAACCTTAACGTAATGACCCTATGTTGGAATTCCAATACTGTTTGCAATCAAATGTTACGTTACTTTCGAACACGGCCGAGCGCCTCACACGCACGTGGTCACAAACAACGTAGCGAGACATGACCCGGCGAGCAACACGACGCCGCGACGCCGCGACGCCATATTATTTCGTAATGCATTTGTCGCAAGTTTTATCGCTATTCATGTAAATGAAACTTACCGGTGATACGAAACTCCTCCATTATGAAGGTTGTGCACCGGCGGTCGTGTTTGCACGTTATTATGGCACAGTACGGCATTACTCCATTTCAATTTTAGATTGTATCACGGATAAGTTAATGCACAGGACAGCCGCAGAGGAGTGAATCATGCGCGTATGAAGTGAGCGGGTCCCCGCTAAAGACCGGCGCGCGAGTTCCGCCCACTTCACAATTCTTACCTCCTAATTGTTCTGTGGTCCGACCTACTTTGACGCAGACACCCCCTAAGGGGGTGTTAGCACCTGATTGAATTTAGTTCCATAAGGGCGTAAGTGAAATCCATTTAGATTTTGAAATTTCAAAAACATGAAAATTAGATTGCTTGTTTAGATGTATTTTAAACAAATAATTATGTAAATTTGAGGTTCCAATTCTATGTTCAAACTTGATTTAAGATTTATTAAGATTTTTAAGCATATTTGCCCCGTTTGAGCAAACAAAGCACCGGGGTCTTACAGTTTTGTCTCTAAATTATGGCTTGACCATCAATCTACAAATATATTTTTTTGATTATCGAAATTCGTTGTACTTAATTTTAAATAAAATTTAATGTTGTTTCACTAACGCCCTTATGGAACTGAACGCATTCAGGTGGTAACACCCCCTTAAGACACCTCTAGAGCCTAACTAAGGCATAAATGATGGCGGTGATATTGGGACAGCGAGCGTGGATCATGTTAATACAAGATAACGTCGCGATCGATCGGTGCCTTAGACTTTGATGTATTATTATGGTTTAGCTGGCCATTGTTTCACTGACATCAGTGATTGGCTGATGAATCACTGCGATAATGAATCTCCTGTAAGGTGAATCGAGTCGTATTCACTACGTTTAATATTCACAACGTATAATAGTATTTTTTTCCAAAAAATTAAAACCATGCATATCGTATAATATTCACAACGTATAATGTTATACGTTGTGCATGAATAAAGTTTAAAAATAAAATCAACTCTTTGCATCATGCAGAACGTATAATAGTCACAACGTATAATATTCCTAACATGAATTCACAAAAAAAGAAAACCATGCAGAACGTATAATATGCCAAGAAGCACTGCATAAAGCGCCCTAATAACGATACATTTAAGGCTGAAATTGCTACCAATCGATATTTGCTACAATTACGAAAGGCCACCTTACGCTAATTGAGACGGTCGAAACGTCACGTGCGAGTATACGCTTTAAAAGTATATACATAAGGGCGCTTATGGTATGAAAAGTTTTTGGATTATATGATATGCATGGTTTTCTTTTTTTGTTAAATAAATATCATTATATTATACGTTGTGACTATTATACGTTATGCATTGAGAAATAAGTAATTTTATTTTTTAAATTTCTTCATGCACTACGTGTAAAATTATACGATCTGCCGATTATACGTTGTGCATGGTTTTAAAATTTTGTTAAAATATGAGACATTATACGATCTGCATATTAGACTTTCTGCCGTTCCCCCGGTGAATCAAGGCGCTCGCTATACCTTCAACGTAAACTAGAGGCTTTTAATTAATTGTAGTGATAATAGATAATTAATTGTGTTCAATGTTTAAAAAACAGTAAGTTTTCAAAACATTAAGAACATAGAACAAGAATTTAAGAACATATATTAATTGTGTTAATATGCATCGACATAATTTTTGTCCAATTTGACATAGATGGCTAATACCACAAGTTCTGTTATGGTATTAGCCCAACACACCACATGGGAACTCTCTCAATTTCCCATACAAACGGGGAAAGAAGATCACGCCCATATTTCTTGTCAGAGATACCAAATTTTGCTTAAATAGCTTTATTTGATCGAACTAGATGTCTGATGACCATTGGCATTGTAAAATTTTGTTTGGTTTCTGAGTTATAAGGTTCGAAAGTTCGAATTTATTGCGCGTTTTATACAATAACTTTGGAGGTGGATTACGTAATGATAAAGTAAGAACATCGAAAAAAGATTAGTCATCAGACATAGCTTACTTAATCAAGATTTATAATCTATTTGGTTTTTGTTAGATTTTTTACTACAGCGGTCGTGGTTTACTTTTAGCTATAAGTCGTTTTGTAATTAAATTTTCGTAAATCTTACCAAATCATACACTATGCACAATGTCTTTTTTGTGGACATGTTGCATCTTCCTCATCACGGAGCCTGTCTTTTTCTTTGAAACAGAGAAGGTCCCAGAGCGCAACAGCACGGTTTTGTACCGTGCCCGCGAATGAGTTAGTCCCGCCGGGTTGGGCCACCTTTATGCATTAGTGGTGGAAATCGAACAGGTAAGTCGATTTATTACTATAAACTTTAGGTATAACTTCACGAACTAAAGAATACAAAATTTTCGAAAGATTCTCGGTATTTTCAATGTTTTTAATTAAAAATGTTTTTCGCAGTATTCGGTTCAAATATTAATGAGCACTACGCGCATGCATTGTATTTTTTGGCATTATAATGCTTACTACTCGGAAGAACTAACGAGAAATGTGAAAAAGTAGGCCTAAATTGGCGATTTTTTCTATGAAGCAAAGTCTGTATTGTATTGTATTGTTTATTCATCAACCATAGACAGTACACGTGCGGATTTGTCATATTTTAGCATTGGCCAGTTCAGCAAAACAAAACACAGCGAAGAAGAACTGGAAAGAAACTCCGCTGTTTTTTTCTTCAACGTCCACTTAGTCTAAGTTTACAAAAGTGTTTGTCAATTATTTTAACAAAAACATAGGTAAAACACTAAATTCACATTATTACACAAAATTTACAATCAATGCCGTATGCAACAGTTCATGACAAATATCATTTTATTTGCAAAGACAATAACAACTAATATTTTGCCAATTGGAGCAGGCCAGTCCCCACAAACAGCACCCGTTCACAAGCATCACGCCGTGCACAGCCATTACCTCTTTCAACCATATTAAATAAAGAGATAACCCGAGCCAAGCGTCACCGTAAACAAGGACCTTTAGGCGATGCACTGCTCCAGTGGCAACACAACACTGTGAAACACTTGCACATTAGGTTTTAATACTTTAAGTTTTGTCATAAACTACTATAGTCAGCTGATCACATAGTTAGTTACATATCCTTTTAAATGCTACCACCTACAGAAAATAAGGAGTATAATGGTTTGAGAGCAGCCCTATCAATAAAGTAATAAAAGATTCCTATATGAGATTTTGACCAATACCGAGAAACTAATAATGCTTAACTAAAATAAAATAAAATGGCTATGGAAACGAAATAAGCTAGAGAATGAATACGTGCCCAAAAAAAAATAACAGTTGTCTGATATTGGCTTACGTGTAACTACCACAGTTATTTTACGCGGTCCTCGTGGCCAATGTGGCAGGAACTAGTGTAGTGCTATCTCTTTTTGTTCCTTAGTAATAGAAGTACTTCAGTAAAGTTAAACGTGGCTGTCAAAATCTTCCAAGAATGCCAAAGTTTTCATCGTCCATACAGATAACGACTATTACATATGTTAATGTTTAATTCCGTGCCCACTCATTCCGTGTGGCGCTGCGATCGGTTTCTAGAATGCCAAAGTAATGTCAAAGTAAATTCTTCTTCTGGGAACACTACTGAATCCGCAATGACTGAATGCCAAGAATAGACACCCAGTTCGAAACGTCGGCCACAAGGGCCGAGGAAAATAATTGTGGTAAGCCAATATCAGACAATACGTTCAAACCCACACAGAACACTCTAATCAGTTATAAAAACTGGTCAAGTGCGAGTCGGACTCGCACACGAAGGGTTCCGTACTGTACCACCGTACAAGATTTAACATAAAAAAATCACGTTTTTTGTATGGGGCCTTCTTTAATCTTTAATATTTTTTAATTTTACCTATTTGTTGTTATAGCGGCATAATTAAATACACACTCCGTGAAAATTTCAGCTGCCTACCTATTACGGTTCGTGAGATACGGCCCTATGAAGGACGGACGGACGGACAGCGAAGGCTTAGTAATAGGGTTCCATTTTCACCCTTTGTGTACGGCACCCTAAAAATTAACAACTTCTATTAAAAAGTCAGTTAAATAGTTTAATCTTGCACGTATGAGTAAATCGAAAATTGAAATAAAAAAAAGAAATAGCTTTAGTTTTTGGAAATAATAAATATAGGTATGTATTGAAATGCTTACAGGGCGTAATCGCAAAGTTTGTAAAATACCTATTTCTTCTCAAAACTTATTCAATCGGTTTGCATAAAAATTGCTCGGCTTAATCCTGCCAAGTAAACATATCTGTTGGGGTCGAAGTAAGTGCCCCCAACTAAGTATTACTTCAGTCTTAATGGATCTGCTATTGAAAGGATATTGGCTGGTGATGGATGTCTGACGGGTCCTAACTAATTGCAGACCCGCTAATGGAATATGGTTCAGTATTAAGAAATCGGCTGGAGTTAAGATTAAGAAGATACGCAGTTGTATGGAGACAATTTGTCATAACGTTTATTAATCGTTTATTCCGTAATATTTATTAATCAATATTAATAAACGGGAAGATGTCGTCATGGTCGTTGCTAACATAACCTAACCTAACCTAACCTAACCTAACCTAACCAAACCCACAAAAAATACTTTTCAGAAAGTAATAATTTCTTTAATTAATTCGTGGTAGTCAAAACGTCGTACTGACTTCCACCAAGTACTGATTAGCTTAATCGGCACATTGAAGGGCCTTTCTTAAACATTCGCAATCGATACCCGTACAACATAATGTTGTCGATTAAAGAAAAAAATGTGCACTTGGTGAAATACAGTCTGAGTAAGGCTACGGACTAATAAATCCGCGAATTCGATTAATTTAGTGTAGAATAAAAACCTGCAATCGTCCATATCATTATAAAATAAACACTTAGACCTAAATGATGCTGCAAAACTTATATCTTGATGTAGAAGAATTAATTACATATTGGAATAATCATATGTATTGCTATCCATTATAAGTTAGAAGTAGGTGCTGAGTTTTAGCATTCTAGCCAAGGGCATTACAATGGCATGTGTTGAGAAAATCAATGTTTTTTTTAATTGAACTTACTACCTGAACTATTTGAGCGGCTCGTAGCCTAGTGGCGCGGGGACTTGCCTAGCATACCAGATGCCTGGGTTCAATTCCTCGCCCCGACATGCACCACTTTCTTTCTCATTCTGAGTTGGATAAGTGCATTTCGTCACGAATGCGAGATGCTCCATGGTACGGAATCAATACGGATCCCTTCCCGTACTAGTTAAGCTCGCCCGGGTTGGTACCATCGCATAGGATGAAAAGATGGTCGAAGCGGCTATTAAAAATTGTCCGTGTTTTCCGTCCAGTTCAATGTAGCCGTGCTCATAAAGGGAAGGTCCTGGCATGGCACCTAATTCATTCGGGAATGTGGTGAATTGGGCTTATATCATAACGATAGCTGTGTGCTGTTAGCCATCCATGTCAGGTTGCATAAAAAAAAACTACCATTGCATTTGGGGAAAAATTATTTAGTTGTGATTTTTATTCCTTCTGCCTACATAATGAAAATAATTTATAATATTCATTCTGTATTTCGTTGTAAATAATTTTAATAACAACAATTGATGTTTTTTGTATTTGATGTAGACTACAGAACCACAGCACCAAAACTATGTTTTATTACGAACCTTCATTATTAAAATTTTATTAACAAATATTTATTAGTTTTTAAATAAAACACGTTTTAAGACGCTATAAATTGTCGGTCGATGTACCGAACAGCCTGTATAACATCAAAATGTTTACCTACGCAGCATAATATATTCATCGTAAGAACGTAAATAATAAAACACATTTGGTAGTTATCAACTCCTATTCAAATCACTATATATTTAACGGGTGCAAAACTTTTACATATATTACAGATGGTGACAAAGGTACATTATGTAGGAGTCTGGAAAAGTCGGTCAACTATTGAAGATGGGGAGGGAAGGGAATGGAAGGAAAAACGCTCAGAACGTGTTGGGAAAACTTGCGAAAACTTTGCCGGTGACCTTCGGTGGATGGAACGATATGTCGAAACGCACAGTGCTACAAGAATAGGCGGACATAATGTCTTTATTGTTAAAGGAGGATGGGCGTTTCTGGCCCAGAGACCAAAACAATACATAAGCGATATTTTATCATACAGTTCTTTTTATGTGTACCAACTTTTTCTATGGCTGAAAATCTAAACTCGCTGTGGGAAACAAGTTAATTATATTATATATAGAGAAATAAAAAGACGACACATTTTTTATTATCGGTTTTTCAGTTTCAACATTAGTTTTTTTACCCAACATTAAATTACTTTCTCCACTTATTATCATTATTAGTTTGAAACCATAAACAAACTATTTTTTTTATTGAAAAAAATCATGCTCACGCGATCTTTTTACCAGATGTTCGAATAGAAAAATGCATGTATTATTGATAGTGAACCGATTTATTACTATACAAAAAATAGGTTTCTTGACCTTGAAAACTATAATTTATCATGTAATAAGACCGATTTTTTTGCCGCTCTTTACATTAAAAAAATAATCAAAAGAAAAATAAATATAATTCGTCGATCAGTAACCCACGTAATTAAGTGTATAATATCAAATAAATAATTTCTCATTTAATTTAAGCTATGAATAAGCGAAATCCACTCACGCAAGCATTACGATATCTCCGAAACCACTGAACCTAGAGACTTGAAATATTCAGAGTGGCTTCCTTTTACGACGAAAACTCTCACTGAGAAAGGATTTTTAAAAATTCAATTGTTAAGGGGGTTAAAGAGGCCGAAATGTAAACATTTTAATACAAAATTTAGTCATTAAACACGGAATCTCCGAAACCACTGAATCTTTATTTTAGGGTGAGAAAGCTTGTTTGAGAAATAGAAAACATTGGACAATCTTTTCAGACTGACAACACACACACGCTGACATCAATGCTGTCGATATTCTGTACGTGTATCGTATTGAATGAAGCTTTATAAATCACGGTAATTTGTAAGGGCCCTGATAAATATATGTTATGTTACGCCGGACGCAGAGTTCATAAATAATTCGATGCCGGTACACATTAATGGGGTCAAATTATTAGGATAATTATTGTATGCATATTCACCGTGCTCAGCCCATACTACGGGCGATAACTGTTTGCATGTTCTAAATGTTTCTATTATTTTTTAAATACACAATATATTGTCAAAACGTCCGTCTGTATGTTTTTTTTACTTTTTAGATTGAAAAATATTGGCTAATGTTCATTGGAAATCCACAATGGACAAATAAATCAAAATAAAATCAAATCTCAGAGCCACTTCACGACAGTCTTAAAGACATGACAACAGGAGATTAAAACTAACATTACATTACAGTGACTTATATTACTACATTATATCAAGTTGAGGTTATAGGGGGGAACGGCAGAACGTCTAATATGCAGATCGTATAATGTCCGATTTTTTCTCATGCAGTCCTCAGCTATTTTGACAAATCTCCTCGGAAGTAAACAAATATGTAGCCCATAGACAATTCAACAAACAAAAAACAGGCAGACAAGAAATTGAGTTAATAAAAAAGGCTTAACGCTGACATTTTACTACTTCTAACTGTTTTAGATTTGTGTTTCATGCTTGGCTCTCCTGTTTCAGGTTCTGTCCTTCCTGTATCACACCGCGGCTCCGGGGCTGCTCCTGACATCCGATCCAGTCTCTGAAGCCCATCTCATAAATTCCTTCGACGGTCACATAAGGGACTTAAAAAATCCATACAGTACTTGTTTAGGGCTCCGTACCCAAAGGGTGAAAAAGGAAATTCTATTACTAAGCCTCCGCTGTCCGTCCGTCCGTCTGTCACAGGGCTGTAACTCATGAACCGTAATAGGTAAGCAGCTAAAATTTTCACAGTGTGTATTTATTTTGCTGCTATAATAACAAATACGTAAAATAAAAAAAAATCACGAAAATAAACGTCAGAATTAGTCACTCACTGGCCTAGGAATGTGACATGTATGTATGTATAATCGACGTGAAGCAAGGACACATTAATTGAAGAAAGAACCCAGTAAAAAGAACTACTTTACGAATATACTGCAAGGCTGGACCCGAACCAGCAAAACATACCATTTATTAAATTAATGTGTCCTTGTTTCACGGTCGATTATACATACATACATGTCACATTCCTTGGAATCCTGGACGTACCTGCTTAGTACGAAAAAGTATATTTACTTAACTCACTGGCCTGTTCACCCGGCGAGTTTATTTACCATGGTAACCGCCTGCTCCGGGTCCTCTCCGATTATGCCATCTACTAAGGATGCTCGTTGCTCGCGGTGTGAACAGCGCGTACTCACTTGCTCGCCAGGCAAACGAGTTTGACACCAATCGTCGGGGGTCTGTAGGCGGACTTCCCCAGCCCAAACTGCTGCCAGCAACCCAGAATGCTGCCAGAGCTGCCGGTCAGATATGACCAGATGATTTCGGATTCTTTTGATTCCGGATTCGTAAAATTACGAGTTAATCGAAGAATACGACATAGTGCTAAGTAAATGCAGGATGACAATATGAATCCACTGTAATATTGTAAGCCTTACATGAATAACTAATATCATGAATAACTAATATCAAAAATATCAAAAAATGAGTTTATTCACCATGGTATCCCCCCCCCCATGACTATTTCATTTACTATTTTAATTCTCCAAAGAACGAGGGAGAAAATTGTCTCTACATTTTCGTGAAATCTAAAAATACCTTCTCACCTCTCAAAGAACATTTTTTTACATCAGCTTGCTGGAAAGGTGACAAATTAAATTTGATGCTACTTCCAAGCCTACCCATTTTAATTAGTTGCGTTCCAATCTCTTTTCAGGCTGGCCATTAATTTACGAACCTGTAGGTCTGGAGTTGCCAGAAATTTATCGTATCTTTTGATTACGTTTGAATTAATAATACAAAGTTGTTGAAAATCGTTTTACTGCATTTTTTTTTCCTTTTTTTCTACAACGTGCATAACACAATTTAATCGAAAACAATATTTCATAATAAAAATTAAAATAACTATAACTAAACTAAATTAAAATATTCCTCTGCAACGTCTTTTTTTAATGTTCCTAGAACACTAGCGGCGTTTGCTGAATAGCCAGACTAATTTTTACTGCATTGGATGACGAATAACAATAATTATTTATAATTGTTTTAGAACAAATTTAAGACATTTTTATTATTTTATATTTTGAAAGCCAACATGTTCACAGATTTACACCGTTGC
Organism: Incurvaria masculella; assembly: GCA_946894095.1. Classification (NCBI taxonomy): domain Eukaryota; kingdom Metazoa; phylum Arthropoda; class Insecta; order Lepidoptera; family Incurvariidae; genus Incurvaria; species Incurvaria masculella. Next base: position 23,634,828 of record OX335646.2, read on the forward strand.
TGTACACAATATCTTGAAACTTACAGTTTTACGATACTTCCGTCGTCGGAGGCGAAACATGTCGGCCAAGCACGACATTGCACACCGGAAAAGCTTAAGTTTAAAAAAAAATTGAAAGCTAATTAAAAAAAAACTAAAGGTTACATAAAACCCCTTTTTATTACTTTCGGGCTTTTGAACTCATTTCATTCGTTTAAAAGTGATAAGCGAATCAGTATTTATTCCTTAATTGTTTCATTATAACTACCAACGAGTTAGATTTTTTATTAAACATGTCATAAATGATATGTCATGTTGTAATGAGCTTATACCGATGATGGGTATAAGCTCATTACAACATGACATGTCGTTCATGACATGTTTAATATGATGATTACAACAAAAAAACTGAAAGAGTACATATTTTTTTGTTAGACAGTTAATAAGTGCAGTACATTCCCAGCCTGCTCCGCGTTGAGAAATATATTATTTACTAAACCATTTTGTAAATTTTTATTTGTTTATAAATAGACCTTAGTTGACTTCATAAACGGGTCGCCTTCATAAACTCCAAAAAGCATAAGGTCCAAAACCCAGAACATCCAAAAGTATGTATTTTTGCATATATTTATAAATGCAAATATTATAATCTAACCTAACCTAACCTAACCTAATTGAAAAAGTTCCGTATTTATTAGTGTTTTGGACGCCCCCTCCGAAACTAACCCATGAAGAGCCCATATCATGAATACGGAAAACGGAACCCGGAACTCGCACAGGAAATGGAAAACGCCGCATTGATCCGGTCGTAAAGAGGGGAAGGCTTTAAACGCTAATTAGAGAGAAAAAAATCCTCCAATTATAACTTCGGCAATTAAAAAGGGTAAGTTCAAGGGATCCAATTTTCGCCTGGCCCGTAAAGAATGGGTCTCTGGGAATGAGGTAGTTTAATTTATTCGACGAGTTTATACTTCGCTCTAGCGCCCGATTTGATGCATTATGGAGGTTCCTTGTAAGGTAAGGATTAAAAACAAATGTTCTATTGGCTTCAGGCTCAGTAAACTACAAGTATGATTGTCTATAAATTAAATTAAAAAATTGGACGACTTATCTGTAATTTTTGGACGCAAATTCCTGGTGTAAGGCATGCATTTTAGTTATTGTTGTTTATATATTTACCGCCATTTTCGAATACGGAACGGTATATTTTGAAAATATTTTTTAATTAGAAAAAATGTTTGAATTTAGAAGGTCAAAACCATGGAGCAGTGGACGTACTAATCATACTAAAAATATCGTAAAGGACGTCTAAAAACCGAAAATATTATCTCTGCTTTGATAAAACTAATAATCGAAAACCTGAAGAAATACCGCCATTTTCGAATACGGACCGGTATATTTAATTTTTTTTAAAAAATAAAAATGTTTGAATTTAGAACGTCAACACCATGGAAAAAAATACTCCTGAAGAACGTCCAAAAACCGCCTGTACCGAAGATATTATCTCTGCTTTAAGAAAACTAACAATCAAAGATCTGAAGAAATAACGTGAGATTAAAGCACCATTTGACATTTCAACAATTTCAATTTTTCAAAAGATTCTACAGGAATCACTTGGTTTGAGTTGGATCCCGAATTTGCGTTCCGAAGATCACAAGGCAGCTCGTGTCAGATGGTGTTGAAAAACTCATCAACGCTTCAGCCAAAGACAGTAAAAATACGTTAAAAATACGGGGTGATGGGCCATACATATGATTCTAATTCTAAGCAGCAATCGACCAGTCTTTCAAAATGAGAAGTTGTTCGCTTCTGAAGCAACTGAAAGAGAATAGTAGCTACGTTCACGGCCAAAACCTGTCTAATACGGACGATTAAGGTGGCCCAACCCGGCGGCCTCAACTCATTTGCGGGCACGGTACAAAACCGTGCTGTTGCGCTCGGGGACCTTCTCTGTTTCTAAGAATAAGACAGGCTCCGTGATGAGGAAGATGCAACATGTCCACAAAAAAGACAATGTGCATAGTGTATGATTTGGTAAGATTTACGAAAATTTTAATTTCAAAACGACTTATAAGTAAAAGTAAACCACGACCGCTGTAGTCAAAAATCTAACAAAAACCAAATAGATTATAAATCTTGATTAAACAAGCTATGTCTGATGACTAATCTTTTTAAGATGTTCGTACTTTATCATTGCGTAATCAACCTCCAAAGTAATTGTATAAAACGCGCGAAAAATCCGAACTTTCGGACGTTATAACTTGGAAACCAAATACAATTTTACAATGCCAATGGTCATCAGACATCTAGTTCAATCAAATAAAGCTATCTTGAGCAAAATTTTGGATCTCTGACAAGAAATATAGGCGTGATCTTCTTTCCCCTTTTGTATGGGGAAATGAGCGGGTTGGGCCACCTTAAGCTGGAGAATCATATAAGGATTAAAACAGAGTGGTATATCGAAGTCTGTTTACCACAAATTATCACCAATCCAAAACGACACATCACCGGCGTGAGCGGCCGCTGCGATAGCGGTTGTACAATATGGAAAGACTGACGCATTAGCGAACTTGTAAGGGTTCCCTTTAGTTGTTTTTATATGAATAAACATGGATGGATAATACCACGCCTCCTATCATTATACTAACCAAACACATATCATAGGAACTAGGTGCCATGCCAGGACCATCCTTTTGTTGCACAGCTACGTTCACCATGGACGGCTTTCATTGCCGTTTCGACCATCGTTTATTCAATGCGATAGTTCTAACCTGGGCGGGATAACCCTACCACCTAGTAAGTAAGAAAGGGGACCTTCAGTTTAACGTCGAGTCCGAACCACGAATATCGAATCCCTAGTTGGCTCTTACGATATGCACGGGGAGAAATGAACTGGTTCTTTTACGTGCCGGAACCCACACAGCACGAAATTGTGCAACGTTCACGTACGGTATGTTATTAGGTTAAGTAATTTATAATTTAAAACTTTTCACATTGTGGGTTGTTGTTTCCTCGTAGTTCTTAGTTCTTTGCTTTAGACCGTTCTACCAATGTAAGTTTGGCAGTAGCATTTAGGTATGAAATCATAATTGTTTTATATCATTAATGTGGACGAAAAAAAAACCAAAAAAAACAAATTTAACAAAAAAAATAACCGACTTCAAAGGAAAAGCACTAAAAAGTAAAAAATAATTTCCATTTTTGTAGTTACGATTTCTGTTATTTTTTGAGTCGGCGTCAGCCGGAAACGCGCTGCGCCAATCAAGAGAAACTAACCTAACCTAACCTAACCTAACCTTAGCTGACACCGACTCAAAAAATAACAGAAATCGTAACTACAAAAATGGAAATTATTTTTTACTTTTTAGTGCTTTTCCTTTGAAGTCGGTTATTTTTTTTGTTAAATTTGTTTTTTATTTGTTTATTTTTAGTGAATCTGAAGTACACTTACTAATTTGTAGACGTCCTTTCCAATAAAAAAAGAATCACCGAAATCGGTTGGCGTTATATTGAGTTATTCGTCCATTTGTCGCGCACATCTTAATACAAATTTAAGACTTTTATGATTTTCTCATGGGTATCATTGTCAGAACTTAACCAAATTATAATGGGACCACTTGGGAAGCACTAGCTATCATTTAAAAAAATAATCATCAAAATCGGTTCACCCAGGGAAAAGTTATGAGGTAACAAACATAAAAAAAAAAAAAAAACAAAAAAAAAACATACAGACGACTTGATAACCTCCTCCTTTTTTTGAAGTCGGTTAAAAAAGTTATGAGGTAACAAACATAAAAAAAAACAAAAAAAACAAAAAAAAAAACATACAGACGACTTGATAACCTCCTCCTTTTTTTGAAGTCGGTTAAAAATAAATTAATTATAGACCAGTCAAGTTTTTTGCGGGTTCTTATTCACTGAGTTGATCGACTCCGCGGATCAATCAAATTGTGACATGACTTAGTGTAGTTTGAATACCAGAAATTGAATAAATAAATTAAATGAAATGAACCCTATAAACTGATTTTTTTTATGCGACCTCACATGGATGGCTAATACCACACAACTACGGTTATGATGTTAGCCTAATACACCACATTCCCGAAGGAATTAGGTGCCATGCCAGGACCATCCCTTTATGAGCACGGCTACATTGAACTGGATGGAAAACACGGATTTTTTTTTATTGCCGCTTCGACCATCTTTTCATCCAATGCGATGGTACCAACCCGGGCGGGCTTAAACCCTACCACCTAGTAGGGGAAGGGGACCTACAGTTTAAAATGGATTCCGAACCATGGAGCAGCTCGCATTCGTGACTATATGCACTTATCAAACTCGGAAAGAGAAAGACAGTGTTGCATGTCGGAATTGAACCCGAGCTTCTGGTACGCTAGGCCATTCCCCGCGCCACTAGGCTACGAGCCGCTCGAATAATATCTGCCGGCATGGTCGGTATTATCTTGAGGTACACGAAAGTATCAGTATAATCCCCTCTACGAATTGTTAAATTAAAAATTAATTTAAAAAACGCGGAGGCTTTTTCGACCCGGACGTTACTTGAAAGCATTAAATATCTTTTAATAAGACCATCTTACCTCAGTACTATTAAAATAATAAAATTTAATTAACCAAACGCCTCTTCCCTAAGATATTAATCTGATATTAATAGAGGCAATTTAACATGGCAGATAACAAATTATGCGATATTGCCACCAGAACACTGCAAACCGATGATTAGACATGGCTAATACGCTCAAAGGATACCATTTACTAATTAGGATATAGGTTTCATAACCTGAACCAGTGGATCGATAAATGATTCAGCATATGATCCTTTGAAACCGTTCTGTGAACCATTACAGTTCAATACAGCGGTTTGTTTTACATTTCCTTGGCGAGAATATTTCATGAGCCTCAGCCATTAATAAAATAAATATATAACATTAGCGGCTTATGGATCAGGGGCGCGGAGACAAGCTTTCCATGCCAGAGGTCAAGGGTTCGATCCCCAATCCGTTCCTGCACCAGTATCTTTCTTTATCTGAGTTAGATGAGTGAAATAATAATGAAATTTTATGCGAATTACATTTGTTCTTTGTGAAGACGTGAACATTTTTATTGCATACAGAATTATTATTTTTTATTTTTAATTCGTCACAAATTTGAGCATGTAAATCTTTGGGTTCCCTTCCCCTACTAGTGTAAAGTAAGTCCAGCTTAGTTCTCGCATTGGATGAAAACATTGGCGGAGCGGCAATGAAAAATTTACCATGTTTTTCTTCCCGTTCAATTTAGCCGTGCTCGCAAAGGAAAAGTCCGGGCATAGCATCTAATTCCTTCGGGTATACGGTTTGTTGGGTTATATCATGACGGGGATTGAGGTATTACCACTGAAGAGAAAGAAAGGAGTAGGCGATTTCGCTATATGGTCAAAATTACCAAATAAACTCATGGGAATCCCGCAGAGCGTAGAGTGCCACACAGTCAAAACATCTGCTGTGCTCTAAAATAACCTTCGTCAAGTCAGTTCCCACCCACAGAAACCCTCCAATACGTCTGTGACTATGCATGCAGACAACGGAAACAACCGCCCATGTACTGTTGGAGTGCAAGAGTGTGGCCGACCATCGGGCGCAGACCCTGGGAGCACCGGGATCCCTTGCAGAGGCCTGTGGGAATGTAAAGGGTATGCTGGACTTCTGGGACGAGCTGGGATGGCTTACATAGTCACCTTTGTTACGCACAATGGCCTCTCTGTGAAGTAGGCTTAGCGCGGAAAACATTTTGCCCAACTAACTAACTAACGTCTGTGACTACGTTTACATGTGGCATGCATGTTTAAGTTGAATTGGTCGGTTTTGAAAATTGGAGACATCGGGTACCATAGTAGGCGCGCTCGATGTGCGCTAATCCCTTCCCATGCTAGAAACTAAGGGTAGGTAGGTAGCCGAAGAGTCGACGACCGTTGGAGTAACCGTGTCCTACACTGGCGGCCGTGGACAGGAAAACGGAGTGTGGGAAGACCACCCGCCAGGTGGGACGACGACATCAAGTGCGTCGGCGGAAAGCAGTGGTTCCGTACCGCTGAGGGCCGGGAGGACTGGAGAAAAATTGGAGAGGCGTATGTCCAGCAGTGGACGCAAACACGCTGACTGACTGACTGACTGACTGGACCGGCGGTGCCGTTTGGTTCTTCTTTGTCCGTGGTAATCTAGCCGTTTTTTAACAAAATTACCAATCATTGAGTTTATAAGAATATACGAATAAACTAATTGTCAGGAAACATGAGAACAGCCACCATTCTCTGGTTAAATGAAAACCAATATCACTCTTCACACTCCAGTGATGCGTTTGACATAATGTTGGGTCTCGTGTCCTACGTATGCTACGTATTTGGATTCAATCCACACACGCTCATAAAGGTTCGCAACCTCCGCCCAGCGCGGTTGACGACTACAGCGATTTATCTTGTCGTAACAAAATACAATAAAGGCGCCGACAATGAATAAATCAAACGGCCCACGATAAACATTTACTCGATCACTCCCCTCCTCACCTCACCCCGCAGTGAGGGCGCGATTACGATGTGCGTCGAATTTTTCTTAAGGGTAATGCGAATTTCAGTATGTGCGCACATGAAGGGAAGGACCTGGCATGGCCTCTTTTTCGTTCGGGAATACACAGTGTTTTGGCTAATGTCGTGTGATATGAGACGGCTCATATCACAGGACATTAGCCGACATTAATCGGCGGTGGCGCCACGACTAGCCGTTCGATAATCAAGGATTCGCCAACACACTCTGGGTGCGTATCTGGAAACCTTCTTGCACCGTTGAAATATAGCCAACTAAGTAAATCGGTTACTCTAACTGGGTGAAAACAGTTAGCACTTAAAATTTAATGTTACAGTATCTTTTAATTGTTTTTTTTAACTGTGTGCAATAACTGTTTTCTCTTACTGTTGCCCTAACTGTGTGAAAACTGATTCTATCTTTAGTATTTTTTTCATTCATACTTCATACAAAGATCGTCGAAGCGGAGATGAAAATTGTGCGAGTTGTCCATCCACTTCAATGTAACCGAGAAACATAAGAAAGCTTCTGGCATGGCACCTAGTTCCCATGTTTCATGAAGAACATTTTCTATTTGGTCATTTTAAGACATCACCTGATTTGTTTTTTTTCTAAATTATTTACTATAAGGATTTACATACGTGTAAACACAAAAACATTTATACCATTTCAGTGTTCTTCGTATATGAAATAATAATTCGAAATGTTTCCTTAATTTCTATATTTTTAATTAACCTCTTTGAATTTCTTTGGAAAGCATTCACCTTTCATTTTCGCAAGTTAATGGTATTTTCTCCTCCGTTCCGCGGCCCAATTAGATTTTATCGGGAGCAAATATGTAAAAATTAAGTCCCTCAATTATCCCACGGGTCAGCAAAGGGTCCGCAAAGCCTTTGAAAACGGTCGGCGACCAATCAACAGCGTCATCATCAAAGCCAAAAAACGCAAATAAGATTACAATGTTGGAAGGAGAGAAAAAATGGAGCGGCTGCGGGGAACAATGAATTCACGAAATGGCCTCCGAGTTTCCCGCTAGGGGGAGCCTTTTAACATTTTAACCGCAAAAGCGTCACACGTGTTTGTTTTAATATTTAAATGTTTTGTGAGAAAATCTCACGTAACTAGGTTTCGAACAAAGCCGCCAAGCGGGTAGTCGACGTAAAAATCTGAGCACTTTTGCGCGATTCATCATAAACTGAGTTATTGTTTGAAATCGTCTGGGCCATTTTAGCTTTTAGCCCCGAACTGAATTTGGTCATATTTAAATTGATGTTATGCATAAGTAGGTGAAATTCCCGGCTCCGCTCGGTTCGGTTTCGTTTTGGAAATTAACCTGACGAACTCGGTAAAATGTGGTCGGAAAGGTTTTTTTTTTTGACCTGATATGGATGGCTAATACCACACAACTACCGTTATGATATTAGCCCAATACACCACATTCCCGAAGGAATTAGGTGCCTTGCCAGGACCTTCCCTTTATGAGCACGGCTACATTTAACTGGATGGAAAACACGGACAATTTTTAATTGCCGCTTCGACCATCGTTTCATCCAATGCGATGGTACCAACCCGGGCGGGCTTAAACCCTACCACCTAGTAGGGGAAGGGGACCTACAGTTTTACATGGATTCCGAACCATGGATCAGCTCGCATTCGTGACGAAATGCACTTATCGAACTCTGAAAGAGAAAGACAGTGGTGCAAGTTGGTATTGAACCCGGGCCTCTGGTACGGTAGGCCAGTCCCCACGCCACTAGGCTACGGGCCGCTCGAACGAGTCGTTCCTCGGGCGGCGTGCGTACAATTACTTCCAGAAGTTACATCGCAATCGGATGAGTGTCTTAGGATCTCAAATAGGGCATAACATTTCTCCATACAAATTCGGCCATGTCCGTCCTACCCCTTTGAAATGGAATTTCTAAATATCCGTCGTTGTAGCAAAAACTTTTTTATTAAAATAACTTCACGCCGCTATTCCGGAGGGCTAGGCAGAACTCTTTTGCTTCATTCACAGACATACCTATTTTCATACATGCTCTACGATCAACGGCTACAACAACCTGTAAAACAAGATAACCCTCTGTGAGATGAATATTATAATGTTACTAGCATAGATAAAAAAAACGGCCAAGTACGAGTCGGACTCGCACACGAACCATGTACCATCGTACAAGATTTAACACAAAAAACACGTTTTTTTTTATTTTTCCTATTTGTTGTTATAACGGCAAAATAAATACACACTCTGTGAAAATTTCAGCTGCCTACCTATTACGGTTCATGAGATACAGCGCTGTGGCAGACGGACGGACGGACGGACGGACAGCGGAGGCTTAGTAATAGGGTTCCGTTTTCACCCTTTGGGTACGGAACCCTAAAAGGAGATATGCCATCTAGCGCAATTACTATGAGACCCGGTGTATCCAATTTATAAAACTACCTCAAGCAAACATAGTCGGAGACGTATTGGAGGGTTTGTGTGGGTGGGAACAGACTTGACGAACGCGTTTTTAGAGCACATTCGCGCGCGGTGGCGATGTTTCGACTGTGTGGCATACGACCCGCCTCTGGATTCCCATACGTTCATATGGTCACTTTGACCATACGGCAGAGACGCGATGTCGACCGCATGCCACTTCTCCTACCTTTTTCTCCAGTGGTTACTAGTTATCTATGTATTCATGCCATGTGATGAACTAATCGGAAGTGGTCTTGTAAACAATTTAAAATAATATCGCAAATAATACATTTCATAAACTAATTAAATATCTGCATAAGTGATTGTTGAAGTGACATTAGTATTGTAAAGTATTTTTCTGTCGGTTCGATTACTTCTGGCGAAGAAGAAACGACAAGAAACTTCGCCAGGTTTGTCATTTTGGCATTTTTTCCATTGATAATTACAAACTAGTTTTCACAAATAACATAACAATACCAACAATAACAATAAATCAAATTCTTGACTACCACGATCATAGAAATAGGATGCGCGCGCATGCTAGGCGATGACATCTTATTCTCAATGAATAGGTATTGTAACCTTATAAAACATTTCAAGTAAAAAAAGCTATCAGCATACCTGACCTCAAGATGATTATCTTCTGAGAGTTTCTTCTAATTGCATAGATACCTGTAATATTCATATCCTAATTTCTAGGGCAATTTCGAGATTTTCCATCAATTTGTCTTATTTTTAGGGTTCCGTACCCAAAGGGTGCCAACGGAACCCTATTACTAAGCCTCCGCTGTCCGTCCGTCCGTCCGTCCGTCCGTCTGACACAAGGCTGTATCTCAATAACCGTAACAGATAGACAGCTTAAGTTTTCACGTAGTATATATTTATTTTGCCGCTATAACAACAAATAGATAAGTTTAAAAAATTATTAAAATTAAAGGGGGCGCCCATACAAAAACCCTGAATTTCTGTATTCAATATCTTACGATGGTACGGAACCCTTCGTGTGCGAGTGCAACTCTCACTTGGCCGGTTTTTTTACGTGCCGAAACTCCGGAGGCGCGATGGCTTTGCCATGGATGGATGGCCGATGGATGGCCGCAAACTATGGGAAGTAAAATAGTATCGTACAGTGTTTAAATATAAATAAAAACTTCAAACCGAATATCTCACTACAAAGTAACCTAAACGATTTTGAAAAGTGTTATTGATGAATATCGGATCCGAGGAAAGGACGAAACGTTTCACATTCGAAGAGATGCGTTCATCTCGCGCCGCTGTGGAGACGGCGGGGGATGCGAATTGTGGACCGAACGCGCGGCGGAGGCGAGTCGACAGGGTAGTGCCAGAGAACAAGGAATGACTGGAATCGCGACATCATCAGCAGCGTGATGATAATGTTATGCTGCTGCTTACGTATTCGCCCACTACTGACTTTTTTAACCGACTTCAAAAAATAAAAAGGTCCAAAATTCGACTGTATTTCTTTATGTTTGTTACCATAATTAAATGGTTTTTTGTTCTGGGTCTTTTATTCCCGTTCACTTAAAAATCTATAAATGCACAGGGCACCACGCTTTCTTAGAGGAAAACTAGAGAAGTCACAACAAAATAATTTTCATTCCATGGGCGCGACTCGACATCATGCTTTCTTTAAGGAAAACTTGGGAAGTCACAAGAAAACATTGAACATTTCATGAGCGCGACTCCAATGTAATAATAACGATAACGTAAAGTTCTCTCATCGGGCACGTGTATTCCATCTCCCTCTAACTAGCGGTAGCGGTACGCTAGGTCTATGATGCACACTAACCCGTGACTACGGTGCCGTCACACGTATGAGTTACTAGCGTCACTCTCGTACTTCCTTGCTCGCTGGAGAGCGCGGGTGGGAAAGCGGCGGCGGCAACGCGGCGCGAACCGAGCCCTTAGTCCCAGATGTCATCTAAATTGGCGTTTACGGCAAACCGATGGACTGGCGTTTTCAAATGTATGAAGGAATTGAAGAGAACGCGCAGTGGGCGTTAAGCGAACTAACATTTGCGAGTCCGCGTTTGATTTGACAGCTTACTCAACCTTGCCGTAAATACGTCGACGTTGCCGTTTACGCCGACTCCGCGTTTTCATACAAATCGATAGTCCGACTTTGACTTTGACAGTTTGAAGAAGTAAAAGCACAGAATATCTAGTAAAAATGTGTATGGAGTTTGACGTTTTTACGGAACTTCGCCAGTTTAGATGACAACTGGGACTAACAGCTCAGAAGAGGACTTTGAAAAGTCTCTTGAATTGAAAGGAACGTGCATCGGCGTAGATTTTTCCTATTTTCCGTTAGAGCCAAACATACATGTCTATTTGCTATGATGTGAGTAAAATTTTAAATAGATACTTAAAAAGTCAAAGCACTGACTTTCTCCTATATATATTAAATTTATTATCGCTACGAAAGCAATTTAATGTTTCTACTCCGCCATATTAACTGAAGTTATGAAAACTCATTGGTACTCATATATCTTCCTTTTTTAGGGTTCCGCACCCAGAGGGTGCCAACGGAACCCTATTACTAAGTCTCCGCTGTCCGTCCGTCCGTCCATCCGTCCGTCCGTCCGTCCGTCTATCAAAGGCTGTATCTCATGAAGTGTTATAGGTAGCTAGCATACATTTTACAGTGTGTGTAATTATTTTGCCGCTATAACAACAAATAGGTAAAATAAACAAAAAAAAATATCACCCCATACAAAAAACCTGTTTATTTTGTTAAGTCTTGTACTATGGTACGGAACCCTTCGTGTGCATGCGTCCATGTCCGACTCGAACATGGACGTTTTTTTTTCATTATACATAATTACTACGTATTTATTTACATTAATTAATTTTCTCATTGCCCCGCGGTTTCTTCAATATTTCGTGCTGTAGTATAACAATTTGAAAAGCCCATCTCGAATAATGATCTCATACTGTTATTATAATAACGTAAGTGAGTTGGTCTCTCTGTAACATCCTCAAGGGTAAGCTAACGAACCAATTTCGGTACAATTTTGTGAAGGATAACCTGAAGCTGGGAAAGGGTTATAGTGTACTTTTATCCATCATAATTAATCTGACATTTGACCAAATCCACGTTATTCCAATAATATTATATTTTTAAGTAAGTTTATTACATAACTAATGTATGTATGTATGTACCAAATGATTACTTAGTTTTAGGTTAATACTCAAAGTAACAAACCAAACCTACCGCCACTACCTACGAAAATATACCTATTAAACTTCTCAAACACCCAAAGGTCGGCTGGAAGAAATCTCTTCGAGGGATAAGCCCGCCTTTGCGCCCCACTTATGTTGTTTTTGCACTATACTTTCTTTTGTAAATTGTTTTTTTTTTGTGGCCTAATAAAGAATTTTCAATCAATCAATCAATCCAAGCCACTGCGGCTAGAATCAAATTTGTAGAACGATTTAAGAGCAAATAACTAACGTATATAAAATAAAATACGCATGGTATTCGAGTAATCCGACGGCGCCCATGGGCTTTCGGACTCTCACAGAGGCTGCGAAAACCGAGGCGAAAACCATGCCGGCCGGCCAGGTGCTTCTTCACACCGTGTTTGAAGGACCCCATGTTGTACTTTGACGGAAAAACTTCGGAAGGGAGTCGATTCCATAGTTTACCGACTCTATGGAGAAAAGATCTAGAGGATCGGTGGGTTCTTATTTTGGGCATGTCGACAAAGAATAGCTCTGCCTGTTCCGCGTTGGATGGAGGGACTACGACGACGGCTAAGCCGCCCATTTACGAACCATAGACCTAGCCTAGCGCGCCGTGCTTACAAGACGAACAAGCGTGGGAGTGAGACGTCAACTCAACGTACCACTACCGCGATTTAGAGGGAGATGGGACACATCTGCCCGATGAGACCACTTCTTAAGGTGGCCCAACCCGGCGGGACTAACTCATTCGCGGGCACGGTACAAAACCGTGCTATTGCGCTCTGGGACCTTCACTGTTTCAAAGAAAAAGACAGGCTCCGTTATGAGGAAGATGCAACATTTCCACAAAGCAGACAATGTGCATAGTGTATGATTTGGTAAGATTTACAAAAAATTTAATTACAAAACGACTTATAGCTAAAAGTAAACCACGACTGCTGTAGTAACAAATCTAACGAACACCAAATTGATTATACATTTTGATGAAACAAGCCATGTCTGATGACTAATCTTTTTAAGATGTTCTTACTTTATCATTGCGTAATCCACCTCCAAAGTTATTGTATAAAACGCGCGAAAAATCCGAACTTTCGGACGTTATAACTTGGAAACCAAACTCAATTTTACAATGCCAATGTTCATCAGACATCTACTTCAATCAAATAAAGCTATTTTGAACAAAATTTTGGATCTCTGACAAGAAATATAGACGTGATCTTCTTTCCCCTTTTGTATGGGGAGATGAGCGGGTTGGGCCACCTTAACCAAATTAAAATGGGAAAAAATAATCATCAAAATCGGTTCACCCAGGCAAAAGTTATGAGGAAACAAAAAAAACAAAAAAAAAAACATACAGACGAATTGATAACCTCCTCCTTTTTTGTAGTCGGTTAAAAACACGATTTTTTTATTTTTCCTATTTGTTGTTATAGCGGCAAAATAAATACACATTCTGTGAAAATTTCAGCTGCCTACCTATTACGGTTCATGAGATACAGCGCTGTGACAGACAGACGGACGGATGGACGGACAGCGGAGGCGTAGTAATAGGGTTCCGTTTTCACCCTTTGGGTACGGAACCCTAAAAAGAGATATGCCATCTAGCGCGATTACTATGAGACCCGGTGTCTCCAATTTTCAAAACTACCTCAAGAAAACATAATCGGAGACGTATTGGAGGGTTTGTATGGGTGGGAACAGACTTGACGAACGCGTTTTTAGAGCACATTCGCGCGCGTTGGCGATGTTTCGACTGTGTGGCATACGACCCGCCTCTGGATTCCCATACGTTCATATGGTCACTTTGACCATACGGCGGAGACGCGATTTTGACCGCATGCCACTTCTCCTACCTTTTTCTTCGGTGGTTACTAGTTCTCTATCTATTCATGCCATCTGTTGAACTAAGCGGAAGTGGTCTTGTAAATAATTTTATGGTTATAAAAAAACAAACTTCGCCAGGTTTGGCATTTTGGCATTTTTTCCATTGAAAATTACAAACTAGTTTACACAAATAATATTAGATATTAATTGGTGAAAATCAAATTCTTGAGTACCACGATCAAAAAAATAGGATGCGCGCGCATGCTAGGCGATGACATCTTATTCTCAATGAATAGATATTGTAACCTTATAAAACATTTCAAGTAAAAAAAGCTATCAGCATACCTGACCTCAAGATGATTATGTTCTGAGAGTTTCTTCTAATTGCATAGATACCTGTAATATTCATATCCTAATTTCTAGGGCTATTTCGAGAGTTTCCATCAATTTGTCTTATTTTTAGGGTTCCGTACCCAAAGGGTGCCAACGGAACCCTATTACTAAGCCTCCGCTGTCCGTCCGTCCGTCCGTCCGTCCGTCCGTCCGTCTGTCACAAGGCTGTATCTCAGTAACCGTAACAGATAGACAGCTGAAGTTTTCATAGAGTATATATTTATTTTGCCACTATAACAACAAATAGATAAGTTTAAAAAATTATTAAAATTAAAGGGGGCGCCCATACAAAAACCCTGAATTTCTGTATTCAATATCTTACAATGGTACGGAACCCTTCGTGTGCGAGTGCAACTCTCACTTGGCCGGTTTTTTTACGTGCCGGAACTCCCGAGGCGCGATGGCTTTGCCATGGATGGATGGCCGATGGATGGCCGCAAACTATGGGAAGTAAAATAGTATCGTACAGTGTTTAAATATAAATAAAAACTTCAAACCGAATATCTCACTACAAAGTAACCTAAACGATTTTGAAAAGTGTTATTGATGAATATCGGATCCGAGGAAAGGACGAAACGTTTCACATTCGAAGAGATGCGTTCATCTCGCGCCGCTGTGGAGACGGCGGGGGATGCGAATTGTGGACCGAACGCGCGGCGGAGGCGAGTCGACAGGGTAGTGCCAGAGAACAAGGTATGACTGGAATCGCGACATTATCAGCAGCGTGATGATAATGTTATGCTGCTGCTTACGAATTCGCCCACTACTGATTTTTTTAACCGACTTCAAAAAAGAATAAGGTTCCCAATTCGACTGTTTTTTTTTATTTTTTGTTACCATAAGGAAAGGGTTTCCGCCGGGTCTTTTATTCCCGTTCACTTAAAAATCTATAAATGCCCAGGTCACCATGCTTTCTTTAAGGAAAACTAGAGGACTCACAAAACAAAAAAAAACAAGTTTACATTCCATGAGCGCGACTAAAATGTTCTGATAACGATAACGAGAGGTTGTCTCATCGGGCACATGTGTTCCATCTCCCTCTAACTCGCGGTAGTGGTACGTTGAGTCCACGTCTCACTACCACACTCTGTTCGTCTTGTAAGCACAGCGCGCTATGCTAGGTCTGTGATTTACACTAACCCGTGACTACGGTGCCGTCATACTGAGCTATATACGATCGTCACTCCCGCACTTCCTTGCTCGCTGGGTAGTGCAGTTCGATCGGAGGGCGGCGGCAACGCGGCGCGAACAGAGCCTTTAGTCTGTCACAATTGGCGTTTACGGCAAACCGATCGACTGGCGTTTTCAAATGTATGGAGAAATTGAAAAGCGAACTAACATATGCGACTCCGAATTTCATTTGACAGCTTACTCAACGTTGCCGTAAATACGTCGACGTTGCCGTTTACGCCGACTCCGCGTTTTCATACAAATCGGAAGTCCGACTTTGACTTTGACAATTTGAAGAAGTAAAACCACAGAATATCTAGTAAACACTTGTATGGAATTTGACGTTTTTACGGAACTTCGCCAGTTTAGATGAAAACTGCGACTAGCAGCTCAGAACAGGACTTTGAAAAGTCTCTTGAATTGAAAGGAACGTGCATCGGCGTAGATTTTTCCTATTTTCCGTTAGAGCCAAACATACATGTCTATTTGCTATGATGTGAGTAAAATTTTGAATAGATACTTAAAATAGTCAAAGCATTGACTTTTTCCAATATATATAAAATTTATTATCGCCACGAAAGCAATTTAAAATTTATACTCCCCCATATTAACTGAAGTTATAAAAACTCATTGGTACTCATATATCTTCCTTTTTTAGGGTTCCGCACCCAGAGGGTGCCAACGGAACCCTATTACTAAGTCTCCGCTGTCCGTCCGTCCGTCCGTCCGTCTATCAAAGGCTGTATCTCATGAAGTGTTATAGGTAGCTAGCATACATTTTACAGTGTGTGTAATTATTTTGCCGCTATAACAACAAATAGGTAAAATAAACAAAAAAAATATAAATGCCCCCCCCCCCCATACAAAAAAACCTGTTTATTATGTTAAGTCTTGTACTATGGTACGGAACCCTTCGTGTGCATGCGTCCATGTCCGACTCGAACATGGACGTTTTTTTTCATTATACATAATTACTACGTATTTATTTACATTAATTAATTTTCTCATTGCCCCGCGGTTTCTTCAATATTTCGTGCTGTAGTATAACAATTTGAAAAGCCCATCTCGAATAATGATCTCATACTGTTATTATAATAACGTAAGTGAGTTGGTCTCTCTGTAACATCCTCAAGGGTAAGCTAACGAACCAATTTCGGTACAATTTTGTGAAGGATAACCTGAAGCTGGGAAAGGGTTATAGTGTACTTTTATCCATCATAATTAATCTGACATTTGACCAAATCCACGTTATTCCAATAATATTATATTTTTAAGTAAATTTATTACATAACTAATGTATGTATGTATGTACCAAATGATTACTTAGTTTTAGGTTAATACTCAAAGTAACAAACCAAACCTACCGCCACTACCTACGAATATATACCTATTAAACTTTTCAAACACCCAAAGGTCGGCTGGAAGAAATCTCTTCGAGGGATAAGCCCGCCTTTGCGCCCCACTTATGTTGTTTTTGCACTATATTTTCTTTTGTAAATTGTTTTTTTTTTTGTGGCGTAATAAAGAATTTTCAATCAATCAATCAATCCAAGCCACTGCGGCTAGAATCAAATTTGTAGAACGATTTAAGAGCAAATAACTAACGTATACAAAATAAAATACGCATGGTATTCGAGTTATCCGACGGCGCCCATGGGCTTTCGGACTCTCACAGAGGCTGCGAAAACCGAGGCGAAAACCATGCCGGCCGGCCAGGTGCTTCTTCACACCATGTTTGAAGGACCCCGGGTTGTACTTTGACGGAAAAACTTCGGAAGGGAGTCGATTCCATAGTTTACCGACTCTATGGAGAAAAGATCTAGAGGATCGGTGGGTTCTTATTTTGGGCATATCGACGAAGAATAGCTCTGCCTGTTCCGCGTTGGATGGAGGGACTACGACGACGGCTAAGCCGCCCATTTTCAAACCATAGACCTAGCCTAGCGCGCTGTGCTTACAAGACGAACAAGCGTGGGAGTGAGACGTCAACTCAACGTACCACTACCGCGATTTAGAGGGAGATGGGACACATCTGCCCGATGAGACCACTTCTTAAGGTGGCCCAACCCGGCGGGACTAACTCATTCGCGGGCACGGTACAAAACCGTGCTATTGCGCTCTGGGACCTTCACTGTTTCAAAGAAAAAGACAGGCTCCGTTATGAGGAAGATGCAACATGTCCACAAAGCAGAAAATGTGCATAGTGTATGATTTGGTAAGATTTACAAACAAAATAATTACAAAACGACTTATAGTAGAAATACTTTTAGTAAACCACGACTGCTGCAGTAACAAATCTAACAAACACCAAATTGATTATACATTTGATGAAATAGGCTATGTCTGATGACTAATATTTTTCAGACTTTCTTCATTTATCGTTGAGTAATCCACCTCCAAAGTTATTGTATAAAACGCGCGAAAAATTCGAACTTCCGGACCTTATAACTTAGAAACCAAACAGATTGTACAATGCCAACGGTCATCAGACATCTAGTTCGATCAAATATAGCTATTTTGAGTAAAATTTTGGATCTCTGACAAGAAATATGGGCGTGATCTTCTATCCCCGTTTGTATGGGGAGTTGAGCGGGTTGGGCCACCTTAAATCGTTATCAATACATCGGAGTCGCGCTCATGGAATGTGAAATGTTTTTTTATTGAAATCTTTATGATTTCTCAAGTTTTCCTTAAAACATGGTGACCTATGCATTTATAGATTTTAAAGTGAACGGGATTAAAAAACCCGGACAAAACCCTTTTTTGATGGTAAAAAACGGGTGTATCATAGGCTTAGAATGTAAAGACATACCTATTCAACTGACGGATGTGACCAAAATCATTTCATACAAAATATACTGAAATTTCTTTTTTAATTTAAAACATTTCTAGATTGCTGTGTAGCTTCAAAATACTGATCTAAAGTTATGTTTTAAGTTTTACTTTGAAATATTGAGAAAAAGTTAATAAATTTGATCGACAAAAATCGTAAAAAATCTTAAAAAATCAGTAAATCGTAACATTTATTAACTTTTTCTCAATAAGTAAATATACTTTTTCGTACTAAGCAGGTATTAAATGTAAATGATTTTGGTCTCATCCATCAGTTGAATATTTACGTCTTTACATCACGCGTTTCGGTTGCTACTTCCGTCCTTCCAGGCTCGCTTTTGTAAAACCACATATTAATCATTCTAGATTAGTTTTAACAGCAGCATGGTAGACGTTTCTAATTACCGCTTTGCCCGTAAGCTTTTCTATTTATGCACGTATCCAAATTCAGGCTTCAGGTCGCAACAAACTACGAACACTAATCAACAGTCAACCCCAACTTTAACCGACGCTCATTCGCTGTAACTGAAGGCCGCATCTCGGAACGCTAACGAATTGCGAGCTCAATGGGTTTCTAATCTAAGTTTAAGTTCGGCCTTAAATCGCGATGGCGGTAGGCGGTCTTGTTCCCTGGTATTACAACGTCAAGTGAATGAAATGGCGTCGTAAGTTTTAGTTTACAACCGGATATACATATGTCGTCGATGATAAAACTGGGTAAGAGCCGGCAGACGATTTTATTAGAGAGATAACGGCTTCTACGTCACTATGGTCACCATTGTGTTATTGTGCGTATTTGTAACGAATTATGATATCCTTGGGTCCTATCTTTTTCTAAAACGGTAACACGTTCAAATTTTTTTTAAGTGTCAAGGTAAGTATTTCTATGATACGCAAATAAATTAAAGCCAACATTCTAACCAATAATTATAACCACGAATGGTTAACCAATAATTCAAAATTTAATTTAGCGACAATGTTATTCGAGAATTTTCGTCAATGAAGTCAGTTTCGTTTGAGGCAACAAAGAGTTTTTGCATATTTTCGTGAGTTGATTATTTACCGCTATTCAAGCAAGATCCACCAATAAAAAAACACATAGTTTATTTAAGGTGGCCCATCCCGCTCAACTCCCCATACAAAGGGGGAAAGAAGATCACGCCCATATTTCTTGTCAGAGATCCCAAATTAACCTCAAAATAGTTTTATTTGATCGAACTAGATGTCTGATGACCGTTGGCATTGTAAAATTGTGTTTGGTTTCTAAGTTGTAAGGTCAGAAAGTTCGAATTTTTTGCGCGTTTTATACAATAATTTTGGAGGTGGATTACGCAATGATAAAGTAAGACATCTTAAAAAGATTAGTCATCAGACATAGCTTATTTAATCAAGATTTATAATCTATATGGTTTTTGTTAGATTTTTGACTACAGCGGTCGTGGTTTACTTTTAGCTATAAGTCGTTTTGTAATTAAAATTTTCGTAAATCTTACCAAATCATACACTATGCGCATTTTATTTTTTGTGGACATGTTGCATCTTCCTCATCACAGGGCCTGTAATATTCTTTGGAACAGAGAAGGTCCCAGAGGGCAACAGCACGGTTTTGTATCGTGCCCGCGAATGAGTTAGTCCCGTCGGCTTGGGCCGCCTTAAATTTATTTTTTCCGCCATATTAAGGAATTCATAATAGCGACAAAATTATGTTTTTAATTCGCAATGATTAAAGTTTCTCAAACCTTAATACGAAAGAACGGTGCAGAGGACTCCAGTACCTTAAATATTTTAATTACAAGGTCCCTGTCGGCCCCGCGTTAGCGCGTCCCGCTAATACAGAGGCACATCAAGCGATGCGACCCTTACTAAAATGAGATTTCGCCGCCCGAATCCGGGGACGTTCTCATGGCATAGTTTATCGACCCTATCAGATAGTCCCGTATTCAATGTTTTACCTGGGCTGTATCGAAAGTTGTGCGGTCCAGACCCTAAGAGCACTGATCCGTCGCAAATAGGGTCGGTAATAGGGTACGGTATACTCTTCCAGATACTTGACCACACTTCACGTACTCTTGGCGATCGGATAGGTCCAGCTTTCGTTTGATACGCCGTAGTGGCCTTGAGTAGGCTCGGATCATTTTATGCCTCGATATATTTAGACGCTGAGGGAACCGTGTTATTCTTCATAGAAACCAAACCAGATTTGTGTTGTTTTCGTTTCATTTATTTAAACTTTTGATAGTAAAACCACACTAAGATACGTCACGAACGGATGAATAGAACCGCGGATTCGATTGACTCTATAAAGAACCTGAAAATAAACTTCACTGTTTTATATGCTACTGCCACAAATGATTTTGGTATAAAAACAGTCAAAGAACAGAGAAAAGGGCGAAAATCTCTTTTTTTTTATGCGACCTGACATGGATGGCTAATACCACACAACTACCGTTATGATATTAGCCCAATACACCACATTCCCGAAGGAATTTGGTGCCATGCCAGGACCTTCCCTTTATGAGCACGGCTACATTGAACTGGATGGAAAACACCGACAATTTTTCATTGCCGCTTCGACCATCTTTTCATCCAATGCGATGGTACCAACCCGGGCGGGCTTAAACCATACCACCTACAGTTTTACATGGATTCCGAACCATGGAGCAGCTCGCATTCGTGACGAAAATGCACTTAACGAACTCTGAAAGAGAAAGACAGTGGTGCAAGTTGGTATTGAACCCGGGCCAGTGGTACGCTAGGCCAGTCCCCGCGCCACTAGGCTACGAGCCGCTCAAATGCGAAGGAATTAAAAATACAAATTACTTTACTACAAAGTGGCCAGTAATGTGTAGAAAATAGATTAGGCATTTTAAGCCTAAAATGGTATAGGTACTATTTTTCTAGTTAATTTTCTTTATTAGCGTAATAAAGAGTTATGCATACATCCAGATTTGTAACAAAACAATAAGTGCGCAAAGGTCAACAAAGTTAAACCTTATTAACAAGAATAAACAGCGAGAAGAACTATAAAAAAATATTATTAATTGAATACGATAAGAAACGACAAAAAAAACCGAGGCTCATACACACACACAATTAAAAGGTATTATATTGACAGAACGTTTATCATTTTAATTTAAATGTATACACCATATAATGCAGGGATAGATGAGGATGTTCCGACCCATACAATGTTTTTTTTACACAGAAAGCAAAAAGTATTGCACTTTAAGGCACAAATTCGTCAAAAATATTAAATATAGCCATAGTGGTTGCAGCGAAAACATATTCACAATTTCAGGTTTAATGGTTTCGTTGTAATTGCCGATTAGAAGTTTAACACCGTTAGATGGCGCTGTTAAATAAAAATCGTATTCAAATAAATTGTAACAACATTGAAATTGTTTTCGCTGCAACTAATATGACTATATTAAACTTTTATTATGAATTCGTGGCTTAAAGTGCAATACTTTTTGCGTTATGTGTGCAAACAACTTTATATGGGTCGGAAGAGACTTAACCAGCGGATAATATCACAATGACTACCGATAGCCTGGAGTTTTCAATTTGAATGCTGCAATGAATTGTATTAACAGCTTTGCGCTAATCCGTGTCAGGGTAGAAAAGGGTGATAAAAAAGCCAGGTCTTCAACTAATAGGAGCCCAACGACGCCCATGGGATTTAGAACTTTCTCGGTGGCTACAAAAACTATGCCGGCCAGCCGTCGTTTCTTCACGCCATGTTTAAATTTTGTACTTTTGGGGAAATAAATCGGGAGACATTCCTTTCTTCCACAATTTCACTAAAATGTTTAGCATTTATTTCCTCTTAAGAGGCAACTGACGAGGGAGTGGTGTATGCATGGCCAGTAGAATGTTTCATCTTTTTTAAATTCCAAAATAAGCAGTAATATACTTTCATTTACGCCCTGGTGAAACTGAATACATTCAGTAGTCATCAGAAACACATTTATTTTATAAAATGAAAAGTTTTAAAAAGGCAATAAATATGTTAGGGTCTAATCTAGGTCTAACCACGCAAGCACTAGTAATTGTAATCAAATGGTATTGGAAATACTTCCAGAAAATATATATCTTATAAAACATATTTCAATATATATACCTTAAAAATAAGCCTTAATAATTAACTTAAAAAATAAGATTACATATCTTATTTTGTTTTGTATACACATAACACATACAAGCGCCTAAAATAACAAGTTCAGTGTAACATCATTTTTTTTATGCAACCTGGATGGCTAATACCACATGTAATATGTTATGATTGCAGGCAAATACACCATATTCCCGAGGGAATTAGGTGCCATGCCAGGACCTTCCGTTTACGAGCACTTCTACATTGAACTGGATGGAAAACGCGGACAATTTTTCATTGCCGCTTCGGCCATCTTTTCATCCAATTCGATGTCACTAAACCGGGCGGGCCTAAACCCTACTTCCTAGTATGGGAAGTGGACATACAGTTTTACATGGATTCCGAACCATGGAGCAGCTTGCATTCGGTGGTGCATGAACGAGGTGAGGATTTGAACGAAGACCCCTGGTATGCGAGGCAAGTCCCCGGGCCACTAGGCCACAAGAAGCACAAAATTTGATGTAAAATAACCACTGTATAAATTATTCAGAATTTTACTGTAACACAAACATCTTTCTGAGGCAACAAAAACACAAATGTGGAAGTATAATTACTAAGAACTTTTATTTGGGGGATTTTCTGCGTGGAGGAATTAAATCCAAATTGCCTCTGTGTTTATTTTAATGTGAACGGGTCAGGAAATGTTTAAGATAAATAATTTCGGAGGAAGTCACCGCTGTGTTTCCCTCAAAATTATAATGTTTTTAGGATCCGATATAACCTTCATTGGGACCTTAATTAACATTTATTTTATTTCTAGGAGTATTTGTAATACGTATTACGTCCTTAAGGTGGCCCATCCCGCTCATCTCCCCATACAAAAGGGGAAAGAAGACCACGCCCATATTTCTTGACAGAGATCCAACATTTTGCTCAAAATAGCTTTATTTGATCGAACTAGATGTCTGATGACCATTGGCATTGTAAAATTGTGTTTGGTTTCTACGTTATAAGGTCCGAAAGTTCGAATTTTTCGCGCGTTTTATAAAATAACTTTGGAGGTGGATTACGCAATGATAAAGTAAGAATATCGTAAAAAGATTAGTCATCAGACATAGCTTCTTTAATCATAATTTATGATCTATTTGGTTTTTGTTAGATTTTCGACTACAGCGGTCGTGGTTCACTTTTAGCTATAAGTCGTTTTGAAATTAAAATTTTCGTAAATCTTACCAAATCATACACTATGCACATTGTTTTTTTTTGTGGACATGTTGCATCTTCCTCATCACGGAGCCTGTCTTATTCTTTGAAACAGAGAAGGTCCCAGAGCGCAACAGCACGGTTTTATACCGTGCCCGCGAATGAGTTGGGCCCGCCGGGTTGGGCCACCTTAATACATTTTGCAGGAGGTCAACGATTTACTTTTATTTGTTATATTTTTGACAGTTTAATTAATATATTTACTACTGTTATAGCTGTATTATTAAGCTTGAATTGTAAAATGACAATTAATTACTTCAATATTTGTAATTTTAAATTATGAATAACCTCGTGCCGTAACCTCAGCATCGTTATATTCGATGAGTCCTGTCAAAAAAATCATCTTAAGGTGGCCCAACCCGGCGGGACTAACTCATTCGCGGGCACGGTACAAAACCGTGCTGTTGCGCTCGGAGACCTTCTTTGTTTCCAAGAAAAAGACAGGCTCTGTGATGAGAAAGATGCAACATGTCCACAAAAAAGACAATGTGCATAGTGTATGATTTGGTAAGGTTTACGAAAATGTTAATTACAAAACGACTTACAGCTAAAAGTAAACCACGACCGCTGTAGTAAAAAATCTAACAAAAACCAAATAGATTATAAATCTTGATTAAATAAGCTATGTCTCATGACTAATCTTTTTAAGATTAGCTTAGTTTATCATTGCGTAATCCACCTTCAAATTTATTGTATAAAACGCGCGAAAAATTCGAACTTTCGGACCTTATAACTTAGAAACCAAACACAAAATCACTTTTTCTGATAGGAATTTTCAAAGCTAATTTTTTCGTCCAGCTGGTTCTTACCTGATTTTTTTTAAACATAAAATAGAAAAAGTGGTCGAGCTGCTCATCTCGTACGTAAATGAGGACTGATACGATAAAACTAAAATAAAAGTAAACTTAAAGATTACACTGGTACTGAACTTGTAATTTTGTAACAAATTATGTGTATTTTTATTTAGACTTTCCCTGTTGCTACACATTATTATTAAAATGTTTTCGGATAGACAATGTTATAAATCGCTTACTTGTTTAAGTCGACGTTTCGTCCACTGCGTTGTGGACTTCTTCAGGACTCGCTTGACTTTTGACTGGACTACATGTCGGAAGTCCTCCAGGACGCGCCGCGACTCCTAAAGAAGTCCACAATGCGGTGGACGAAACGTTGACTAAACAAGTTAGCGAAATGATTTGTAATAACTCTAAGAGTGTGTAGGTACTTGGCTCGTGGTCTAGGATGTGAGGTTATGGATTCAAATCCTCGCCTGTTTATGCACCATTTCCTTATCATTCCGAGTTGCATAAGTGCATTTACGCGCATGCGAACTGTTCCATGGTTCGGAACCCACGTACAATTGTAAGTCCCCTTCCAATACTAGGTGGCAGGTTCAGCCCGCCCGGGTTGGTACCATCGCATTGGATGAAACTATGCTTGATGAAAAAATCCATGCTTTCCATCTAGTTCAGTATAGCTATGCTCAGAAAGGGAAGGCCCGGGCATGGCCCTTAATTCCTTGGGAATGTGGTGCGCAATCAGTTAATATAATAACGGCAGTTTTGTGGTATTAGCCATGCAAGTCAGGTTCCACAAGTCCCGGGTTCCAAGATAAACTATGGTTATGTTTGAAGGCGCATAGGTATATATTTTTATGCAAGTCGCTGAATTTCTATAGACATAGAATAGACCAAGTAATCTACAACAAATAATGTTTACATAGTTTGAAAGTTGAGCCAACGAGCAGGAAGGTTATTCGAAAGTGCTTACGCAAATTTCGAAACTAGGTACATTATCTGTTAAGTTTGTCGATTATAGTCTAGTACAAGGCACCGTTTAGCACTGTTTTGTTGGTTTTCGGTGGAGTAAACAAGATAACCATCTTATTTATGTATAATTTCGGCCTGAGATGACATCAAATTGGACTGAAATAACTGTATTTTATGCGTGCTAGCATATCCCGAAATGAAACATTTTGAATATCACTACAACTTATCTATGCATATACTTAAACCGTAGATTTACCGTGTCTATATATTAAAGCGGATTGAATCTCCGTATTGCATCTCTGGGCGCGGTCGGGTTCCGGGTGGGTGACCGTTTTCTATGTTCTACTCCCCGAAAGCTGGCAACCCCAAACGAATTCTCCTTTCTTTGTTGTTGCCTTTTTAGACAGTAGACAATATAGACATAACCTTAGTTTTTGATTTTTTTCTTTCCAATTATTTTTATTTATTAAGGCCCGATTTTTCAACAGTCTGATAACGTCAGATAACTATTCGATGAATTTATTTACGGCGCTGCTTATCAATCCGTTGTAGTAGGTCCATGTTTTTAGTATAAAAATTACATTAAGATAATAGTGATAGGAGATATTATAAGCATCCGATAGCGACTATCCGTAAATTTTGCTATCAGACCGTTAAGTACTATCAGAGGAATGAAAAATCGGCTCTAAAACTTTTGGTAATCTATCTATGCTTAGTAAAGACGCAAACTGATCGATTGATTCGCGGATTCGATTAACTCAGTGAAGAAGAACCCAATGAAGAAAAAACACGCGCTTATAGAAATAAGGCATTCTCAGAACGTATTCTATTTCAATCAGTAAACATGTACGGAGCATACGGTAAGTCGGTAGATATATATATATGTGTGTATCTATAGATAAGTTTTGAGTACATTAAACGATCTTCAGTTTTAGAGACATCATCATAGAAGTGATAACTATAGATACGCGCAGGCTTTTGTAAGCCCGTAAACTAAAATAATAAAAATATTAATTGGTGGTAAATAAGTTGGTAAGTGGTTTGCAAGTTATAAGAATTTAACACTCACTACTCAGTGTAACCCACTCTGGTAATCAAGCGTTATATTATGTAGCCTATAAGTTTTGAGTAGAATCAGGCTAGACGTAGATACAATCCGCATCTAAATCGAGTAATTGGTTCTCAAGTAAGAAGTATTTTATTCCATTGGTCGCACCTCTGGCGATATAGCGTGATGCCAAGTAGTCCCAAAGTTGCGGGAAATACCAAGCCGTACTTCGGTACAATTAGTAAAAGTAAGCGCAGCCCCCGGCCCCCCGCTCCTCCAGCCACCGCCCTCCCGCCGAGCCGTGCAGAGAATTGTAGTTTGTATGACAGCCACATCTTAGCGTAAGCAGAACTGAATTCTATTTAGCCTATCCTGATTCCCGGGTCGTCAAATGTACGTGTACTAAGTTTCATCTAATTCGAATAATCGGTTTAAGAGTTATGGAGGAACATACATACATACATACAGAACTGATTTCTAAAAAAACGTCAATTTAGTATTAGTATCATACATAAAGTCTACAAACGAAGTATCTTAGAAAATAAAGCAACTTACTCCATGAACACCCCTTACAGATTTATTATTAGTATAGATATGTTTGTTGTGTTTCGAAAGTAATTAGGTGCGATGTCAGGATCTTCCCTTTGCTAAATATTGTTCATTACCGCTTCTTTACATTCCATGGGATGGTACCTGATGGAAAGGGAACACCTATGTACTGTTCTAAATGTAATTCGAAACAAGCGAGCTATTCCATGCTCGCATTTGATGACGAAATACTCTTATCCAACTCAGAAAGCGAAAGGAAGTGGCGCATGAACACAATATTACTGGCATGGGAAGCAAGTCCCTGCGCTTCCTAAACATTGACTTTTCTTTTTTTTTTTTTTACTAATTTTGACACTCGATACATTATGTATCCATATTATTTTTATGATAAATACTACGGGTAGTATGAAATTACTAACAAAATAATATTGATTTGATACAATTTCGTATCAATAATGACGAGGGCTCTGTACACCCGAACTGTATTGAAGCATTATTTAACTGTAGGTGTTGGTCAGAATCTCTTTCAGGAATCTTATTCGCATATGGTTGCTCTCAAACCATTGTACTCTTAATTGTCTGTAGGTGGTAGCATTTATAGTGTAATATTATTTAGTTTTTTTTTTTTTTTAGCTGTAAGAATAATAATGTATTTTGTATTTTGACTCTTTGTTTACAGGTCACTGTAGTAGTTCATGACAGAAATAATCGTATTAAAACTAAATCGTACAGAGCTTTCACAACTTTTTCATGTTGCCACTGGAGTAGTGCATCGCTTTAAGGTCCCTACCTGCGGCGACGCTGGGTTCGGGTCTCCTCTTTCCATAAAATATGGTTGATAGAGGCGATGGCTGTGCCCGGCGTGATGCTCGTGAACGGGTGCTGTTTGTGGGGACTGGCTTGCTCCAATTGGCAACATTCTAGATGGCGGGCATGGTCTTTACTAATAAACTGATATTTGTCATGAACTGTTGCATATGACATGAATTGCTGATTCTCGTCAATTCATATTAATTTAGCGTGTTTATCTGTGAGTCTAAATACTTTTGTAAATTTAGACTAAGTGGACGTTGAAAAAAAAAAACCAGCGGAGTTTCTTTCCAGTTCTTCTTCGCTGGGATTTCCCCGAACTGGCTAATGATAAAATATGACAAATCCGAGTGCAGTGTACTGTCTATGGATGATGAATAAACAATAAACAATAAATAAACAATAAACAATCCTTACATTCAAATGATTAAATTGTTAAAGGGTGATTCAATTCCTCTTTCTTTTAATTCCTCTATTACAATAATATTACAGACTCGCTATTAACTTTTGTGGAGAGATGAAAAGGTGGGTCAGGTCTTTAGACCCGCGGCTGCGCAGCTGCTCTCCTCTAGTCGTGATTTAAATGTTGTATTTGTGTTACTTCGTTGCGAAAATTCGTTAGTGCGATATAGACTCACTGTGATTCCGACATGCTGGACGTTCTAGCGGGTAGCGCCATCTAGCGCCATGATAACTAGCTTCTATGCATCCCTAGTTTTAGTTGGATCCAGTAGGTTAGTTAGTGCTTCTATTAACCGCGCCTTCATTGGCCGGGTGAGTACACTTCTGCTCAAACAGAAGACATTTAAAATTTTCTAAGTATAAATTCAAATATATTATTTTAGGATTATTGGACTAATAAATTCATACCAAAGCGTAGGACCCACATGAAATACGTGTTATTTTTTTAAGGATTTTCAGACTTGATGACAGATTGACAGGACTTTCAGAAAACAATATTTGTGAAGCCTTCTCCATGCTAGCATAAAGGACGCATTAGGTAGCGAGCGCAAGCGGACCCACGCGAAAAGAATGACAACTGCGTTATTGCGCAATAAGGATTCCAACGGAAGTCGCGGCCCGAGATGAGGGAAGTAAATCACGAGGTGCCGTACTGGTTGAAGGGGGGAGGGGGGGGGGGTCGGGGTCTACTCGTCCGTATAGCGGCAGCGTAGCCACACACATACACTGAAGGTAGCGCCGGCCAGTCAATTTGCTTACTAGTGCGCTCACTATTGACGCTCAACTGCTAAAGCTGATTGCTCGCTTGAGATTTGGGCTATTCGCCTTAGTGCAAATATAAAACGACATAGTTTCCTGCTTAACATATATCTTTCTTCCAGTTACAGTGGCAATCCAACGTTGCACTCAGAATTCGAATCGTTGCAAGTTCTTGATTTTTTCTTATCTTCATAATTTATTTTTTAACGGAAAATGCTCTGTTTTCAGACTTTGTAATTGTAAAAAAAAATCCCGGAAGATTTTGTCTGCCCGTCAAGCGTCATCACTATAGCCTGCAGATGGTTCTGTGCTCGCTTCAAACGATAACGATTAAATTACAGCGCTTTTCAGCGCCCTGACTTTTTCACGATGGACTCTATTCGATTTAGTCGTCACACATCGTTGTCCGTCTTCAAGACAACTAGCACTCGCGCTTGCTGCTTCCTTTCAACTTCACTGTCCCAACACCCCGTCAAGTTTTTTTAATTTTTTTATGCGACCTGACATGGATGGCTAATACCACACAACTACCGTTATGATATTAGCCCAATACATCACATTCCCGAAGGAATTAGGTGCCATGCCAGGACCTTCCCTTTATGAGCACGGCTACATTGAACTGGATGGAAAACACGGAGAATTTTTCATTGCCGCTTCGACCATCTTTTCATCCAATAAGATGGTACAGACCCGAGCGGGCTTAAGCCCTACCACCTAGTAGGGTCGCTCGCATTCGTAACGAAATGCACTTATCTAACTTAGAAAGAGAAAGAAAGTGATGCATGATCGGGGCTAGGCTAGGTTAGGTTAGGTTAGGTTAGGATAGGTTAGATTAGTCCCTACGCTACTAGGCTACGAGTCCTACTATATGTTTAGTGTATTTATGACCTGTTTGTTCGTAGTATGCTCTCCTCAAATGTCCGGGCATGCCGGTGTATTCGATGTTAATGCGGCAATCACATTCACATACATACCGGCGTACACAAACAATGGTAACGACTTATCTTAACGGATACCACCTATTGTCCTGTTTACCCCGATTAACGGGATTACAGCTTCATCCCGGGGTTGGCGCTCGCCTCTCTGAAATATCGCACAAGATTCCGGCTCAAAGCCTTGGGTGGATTTGAGAGGAACGATGTATGGAGGTCAAATTAATATTGTTTTTGCAATCGGACCTCGGATTTCGCCGAAATTTCCTGCTGCGTGGAAATAATTACAGCCGAGCGGTGTTCCTAAACCCTATCGACATGCGTCTTCTTTATTAATAATTATCTATAGTAATCTATTGAAAATCACTTACTAGCTTGTATAAAGGTTGATTTTTTCAAGTGTGCCTTCATGGCCATATTAGAAACTATAAGAAAAATATTGAACAACACGCAAAGGAGTGATGGGGTCAATTTTGATAAAAACTAAATCTTAAAAGTGTATAATTTGGCCATGAAAGCAAACTTGAAAAATTCACCAGTATATCAAATGTAAAGTCGGGCATCTAGTATGTCTAATTATGAAGGCATATATTCTTTGTGATTATTACTTTACTAACAGCCATCATAAACGAGTATCAATGGAAAACAAATTACGAACCTGACTAAGTGTATTATCAGGTTTTCTTCGCTAGAGGTATTTAAACCGATAAACAAATGTGTTCTAGACAGATTCTTTCTGTTTAATATATTTAAACGTAATGGAGGAAATATGAAACTGAATCGAAAACTCTGTCTGTCCTCCAATATCTTAAGAAACACATAAAATCCGGCTTTTATTCGGTTTGTATCTACTTAGAACTCGATTTTTCCATTTCCATTTAATTTACTTACCGTCATAAGCGATGACCAGTTAGCAGTAGAAGAATATGAGAGAAATAGAGCAAAACGCTAGAGGCCTTTTAATATAAACCTTTTTAGATTCTAGCAATGGAAATGAGTGCACATTTCAAACTACAGATTAAAAATATCTCAGTTTGTCAACCATATTAATATTCATCGATATAAAATCTCTTAAAACATCACAAACAAATGTATTATATTACTCTCTTTCACTATCTGCTCATTAGCTTAATCGGGACGTAAGCACTGACTTAGGGGCCTTTATTACCATCTTACAATCCATACCATTATAAGATAATCAGGTGTTTAGTAATAAAAGTCCTTTAAGTATCGCTTAAACATAATCAGGACTTGTTAAAAAAACAGGTTTACTGTAGGTAGCATGTAAAATGTATCCTGAGATTGTACATAAATAATGTTGAGAATATTTAACTAACTAAATAGTTCTCAAACATTATGTTTACAAAAATGTATAGTTCTCAAAGATTATGTTCACAAAAAATTTAAACTAGCAAATTATGATGTTTAATTTAGGTCCTAAAATTTATAAATTCTGGTGTTTCACCACAAATAAAAAAAAAATCAAAAAAGAGTTTATGTACCACGGTAGCATATTTCCGAGTGATGTAAAGTGTGATATGGATATTGAAAGAAGACTGGGTTCTGGAAACCAGCTATGAAAAACCGGGCCTTTGCGTTTACAGCTAGGATGACGATTTATAACGGCGTCATCCATGTCAAGTGACATACGAAAATGCGGCATGGGGGTATATGGTATGCATCTAGGATTCAACTATGGAATACGCTTAGAAATATAAACATGGTAGACTGCCAATCTCAAAAGTAATATTAACAGTGACAATTTCGGAACGTGTCTTCAGCTCTGTAGCAAAAACGATTTGGGAGTAAGCCAGCCAGCGGCAAAACAGATCTGCCGTCAACACCAGCCCGCGACGGTTCGACCACGATTAGTACAGGGGTTCGCAGTTGGGAGAACGAAATTCAACCGCTGACAAACACTGTCGGTAGCGCCAGGCAGTTCGTTTACCGATTCGCTCACTCCTCGTGTTCTCGAGATCCCACGACACGCAAGAATTACACCGGACGTCATTTAGTGTAACGAACATTCGATGTTGCTTTTCGCGAATTCGTAACCGCAATTACTACCATCAGTGTATTATCACGAATTCGTAGCTACGCTGCAACAACCCGCATGAGTTTCCGTCACCACTCTTACCTTCCTTGTTCGATGCTCTGGAGGCTGAGTCCCCTAAAAGATAACTAAAAGATGAGCGTTAGCGCTTCAAGATAACCCCGGAATCACACAAAATTGTATCAAATTTTGTGTTATCTCATAACGCTACAGCTCGAAAGTGGAGTTGTCTATTAGCGGCCTCAGGCTTCTGGTCTTACCTACTAGCAGCTCTATTCAGAGCGGGCGGACTAACTTTAGTACGCGATTTAAGGTCCGTAAAACCGTTTTTTTTACGGTAAGTCCGGTACTCATACTAAGTTTGGACAGGTCCTCTCTGAATACGACTGTAGAAGTTTAGATTCTCGTAATGTCAAAAGTTCTAGCGTGACCTTTAAAGCGTCCCCAAACCCCGTCCCCAGCCTCAGTGGCCCAGTGGCGCGACACTTCGGCGATCGCTCTCCGAAGTTAAGCAACGCTGGGTCCGGTCTGGTCTTGGATGGGTGACCATAAGACCGTTGAGAGAGGCTGGCCGTGGTTCGGATTCCACGTTAAACTGTAGGTCCCCTTCCTTACTTACTAGGTGGTAGGGTTTATCCCGCCCGGATTGGTACCATCGCATTGGATGAACGATAGTCGAAGCGGCAATGAAAATTGTCCGTGTTTTCCATCCAGTTCAATGTAGCCGAGCAATATAAGGAAGGTCCTGGCATGGCACCTAGTTCCCATGTGGTGTGTTGGGCTAATACCACGACAGAAGGTGTGGTATTAGCCATCATGTCCAGTCACATAAAAAAAAAAAAAACATTCGGAATGAAAAAGAAGCGAAGTCGGCCCGAGCAACGGGCGTTATCCAACATCGCCGGTTATCAAGGAGCGGAAGGCCCACGGCGGCCGGAAGTGGAGGCAGCCCGCCTCGGACGTGTCGGGGGATAAATCATCTCGCTGGAAACCTGTTTATCCCCCTTCCGCACTTAGCAGGCGCGCTCTTCCCTCGGGACGCGGCGAGGGTGAGGCGCGGCGCGCCCGTGCGTGATGTTCTGGTATTTTGCGGCATTAGGGGGAGACTGAAGAGGATTTTTTGGATTGATGAGGGCTAACGGTCTTCATTCAGGTCCTCGCTGTGTTCTAATGATGATTTAAAGAGTCGAATTATGATTTGTTTCTGACGAATTCGGAACCAACAAACGAAGGGCGTGATTTCAAGGCTTTGCTGTATTCTAATGGTGATTTAAATATTCGAATTTCGATTTGTTTCTGACGAATTCGGAACCAACAAACGAAGGGCATGATTTAAAGTCTTTGCTGTGTTCTAATGACGATTTAAAGATTCGAATTTTGATTTGTTTCTGACGAATTCGGAACCAACAAACGAAGGGCGTGATTTCAAGTCCTTGCTGTGTTCTAATGATGATTTAAAGAGTCGAATTTTGATTTGTTTCTGACAATTTTTTAACCAATAAACGAAGGCGTGGTAAAACCTGTCTGCGTTAAATTCGATAAAAGCATAAGTAAATTTTAGTTATTTATATTAACTAAAGAATTTTAATATGATTTTGACAATAATCAGATTTTTTTTCGGTTTGGACACTCGTCGGCAGCAGAATTTGTACCTTTGGATTATTTCTCCACTTCCCTACCGTTGAGCTATCCCGACGATTACGTCGTCGGCCAACGATTTTTGCCATTGTATTCGAATCAACAATATGCTTCCGCTATCTGTTAATAGATGGCACTGGTTCCGCATATTGATCCAATGCAAAGGCATTTTTGACTGCAATGACTGAAATATCAGCCTAATTACTGTCGTCACCAAAGGAATTTTGTAATCGGTACGATATTACCATGGACATTAATCTAAAGGTTGCAGGTTCGGATTCAGATTTCGTTGGACGTGAAATTAATGAGATAACGGTAAGGTAATTGTAAGCAATTTAAACTGAGGGTTGCTGTTTCTATGGTTCTTTGTTCTTTGAATTAACACGTTCTACCAAGGAATTGTTTCGCAGTATCATTAAGACCTAAGTTTGTTTTTCATAACTGTGAGCGGAAAAAATATGTTATGTAAACCGAAGATCATCTTTACTGGGTTGATTGAATCCGCGGATCTTCGTGACGTTACTTAGTGTAGTTTGACTACCAACAATTTTAAACAAATGAAATGAAAAAAAAAATGTCGTATACATTAATTGCATATAGTTTTCAAGTATACGTGAAACCACCTTTTATTATATTTAAAAATACATCTTTTCGTGTGCTATTCCACATTGTATAAGTGAAACAGAGAAATGTCACGAAGGCGTGAAGAGTCGTTGGCTGGAGCGATAACACGCTGTAATGCATTTATGTACAAAAAAAAACAAAATATTCCTTTGTCGCGTAGACGTCACGTTGAACCCGCGTTCACGGCTGGTCCATTTTCATTTCGGCGAGAACGGCGAAGGACTTGACAAATTTTTCATCTCCTCTTCTTCTAATGGCTGGTATTTATTTAATGAGAGCTACGCCAGATGACTAACGAAGCGGCGGATCTTTCCCCGGCGACTCTCTTTATGTTGTATTATTTTTCATTTCGACTACTCGGGGCTCCGTTCGGGACGAAGTCTGAGTTAAAGCTCTCCCCCACATAGCGAAATTTGAGCGGAACACCGGTCGGGATATTGGCATGACGTTTGGTTGGATAGGTTGTGAACTGTGGTGAATAATCGATGGTATTATTGTTAACTCAGAGATTTATTGTATAAACACGAAATAAGATTGCAATGAACTAAGGCTATCTTAAATTAATCTTAAACAGTGTAACATCTAAAAGTAAAATTTAAATTAAAACTAAAGAAAAATGTGGATCGGAGAGCAATCCAATGTAATAAGTTGCGTTAAAGGTAAAATATTTCATTGAAGTCAGCCGATGTTTGCCCCAAAGTGACAAGAACACTCGCCGCGTTGCCTCTTTAAAAAAGCGCTACCCTTCGGTTATTGTACGGTATGGCAAGTAGTCTTTAATTAATAAAATACTCAGTGATATGAGTAATCCGTATCAGTGCCGAATGTTTAGTCAAAATTTCGCATTCCGCAATTATGACAAAAAAATATTATCTCTTAGCTCGCAATCCACAAAAAATTGTCAGCAAATTAAACACATATTTCTTGGACGCCTTGTCATTAATTCACAAATTGCATATATTATTCTTATTTTTTATTTAGGTTTCAGCACGATAAACCGCCATCGTTTCGCGGGAATTTCTCACGAATACAGTGAGTTATTCGAGCCGGACTTCCATCTGTGGGGGAGGAGACTTGTTGTTTCTGTAATTTTCTCCGTTGCAATGAACTGCGAACAACTGATTTTAGCTATCGCTACAATATTGTGTAGAGTAAAACAGGTACTAATTGAACGAAAAGTCCTTTTGATATAAAATTCTCTTGTATCTCAAGTCCGTATGTTTATTAGTAAAATTATATTTAGATAATTTTGATAGAAAAAATAATTCTCCGGCAAATTTGTTTTGTTGGTGAATTTTTAGTATCAGTTCGATAAGTACTATCTGACAATTTAAAAATCGGCCCTTAAGGTTTTTTAAATTATTTATTCATGTAGTAAAAAAACCGGCCAAGTGCGAGTCGGACTCACACATGAAGGGTTCCGTACCATCGCACAAGATTTACAAAAACAAAACACGTTTTTTGTATGGGGCCCCCCTTTAATTATTATTATTTTATAATGTTACCTATTTGTTGTTATAGCGGCAAAATAAATACACACTCTGTGAAAATTTCAGCTTTCTACCTGTTACGGTTCATGAGATACAGCCCTGTGACAGACGGACAGACGGACGGACGGACGGACGGACGGACGGACACAGCGGGAGCAGCAGTTGACACGCTGGCAGTTTAACCAGCGTAAGACATGTAAGCGCCCAAAAATTATTACTACATTAATATTAGACACAAAAATTACAAATGTGGCAGGATATGTAGAACAATTTACTTAATTTCACAAAACAACCGATTTATAAAAAATATCGGATTAAATCTATTCTGAAGTTTAGGTTTTTCTGCAAAGGGTTCACCAAAAATATAAACTGGACTAAATAAAATTAGATAAAAATTAAATTGTCTTTCTGAACCCAGAAGTTCCGATGTTGCAGCATTTTGAGAAAAGATCAATTCAATGTACCAACTTAGTTCGTTTATACAGTAGAAACTCGACCTTCCGACCTAATGTGAACCAGCCCTAGGTCGGATAATGGAAAAAGTTGGTTGAAAGGGGTTTCTAG
Source organism: Incurvaria masculella (assembly GCA_946894095.1). Taxonomy (NCBI): domain Eukaryota; kingdom Metazoa; phylum Arthropoda; class Insecta; order Lepidoptera; family Incurvariidae; genus Incurvaria; species Incurvaria masculella. The sequence goes on from OX335646.2 coordinate 23,671,320, forward strand.
CATAACTATCGATAAAACGCGCGATAATCGCCTCGCATCGGACATCGTGCGATGTATGTGCGTCGGGTCGTCGGCAGTCCAGTATGTACGGCGCGAGTTCTTTTTTTTTATTTACTTTTTATTTATTAGGAGGATAAACAGAAATAGACAATTTAAAACAGAAGAATTAAATTATACAGAAAAAGAGGAAAGACTATTTCCAAAAACAATTCTAACTTAAACATAAACATTATTAACAAAATCAACATAAGAATTAAGTAAATTAAATTGTAATATGTGCCCAATATTACGAAATCACTATTGTTCCATTTCAGAGTATTTTTCTTTGGTTAGTTTTTTGTTTTTTATTTTATCTTTCTTCACGTACCTTGTTTTTAGATCTGTATGTTTCGGTGGAAAGCGTAGTGGAAATAAGTTAAGTTTTTTAAGTATTGTTTGCATTGTATGTATTTGTATACTTGTTTCTGTGCCTTTTCCTTAAATAAATTAATAAATAATATAAATACAGTAAATTGCAGCACAAATACATTACATCTTAATATCTCAATAACCAAATATATGTGCAGACCAAAATCGTATGAGTAAGCATATCCATAAAAAACATTTATATAAATATTTTGTTATGTGCCTTTGTAGGCATTGTATTACATTAATAAAATTAAGGAAAGAAAATAAAAACACTTTAACACATTTTCATTTTAACATTTTTCTTGAAACAAAGTATCTTATCAAACGAGATGTCACAGACCTGTGAAACATTATCGTTGTACAGTTGACACATTCTTCGTAACGGTTAAATGAACGGAGTTAAATGAATAGCGACCAAGTAAAGCTTTTAAAAATAACTTAATTTATCTTTAACGTAATTAAACGTAAGACAGATGGTTACAGAATGTATGAATAATTGAAAATACTCTTACTTTATAACTTCTGAAAAGCAATACAATGCATGACGTGTTCGGGTGACGTGATGCGACGCATCGCCTTATATTTTTAATTTTGTTTTATGCGACCTGACATGGATGGCTAAGACCACACCACTACCGTTATGATATTAGCCCAATACACCTGATTCCCTAAGGAATTAGGTGCCATGCCAGGACCTTCCCTTTTATGTGCGCCGCTACATTGAACTGGATGGAAAACACGGACAATTTTTCATTGCCGCTTCGACCATCTTTTCATCCGATGCGATGGTACCAACCCGAGCGGGCCTAAACCCTGCCACCTAGTAGGGGACGGGGACCTGCAGTTTTACATGGATACCGAACCATGGAGCAGGTAGGTGGTACAATGCTGATGCTGCAGTATCGATTGATATTGTGTTAGTGTATAACTCGCGCGAGAGAGCTATCGGGCGTGGACTGGTACGATGCGAGACGGGCGACGCCGACGCGCGCGCAGAGCCTTACCACGTGGGATCAACTGCCTCTGTCGGATAAAGCGGGTGTCGGTTTAATGGCTGTCGGTTTATCCGGTACATATAATTTTCTTACTTAACTCTTAAATGTTTAAACTCTTAAACTATTTAACTATATTATTCTCAATATTATAATATCGTGCTCTGATCATTCAAAATCATCATTGTCAATGTAATTTTCAAATGTAATATCCGTTTAATTTTTACGAGATTTATCAGAACACAATTCTGATCATATTGAAGACTTACGCCCAGAGTTTTTTTTCACAGTAAAATAAGGATATTTTTACACATTTGACGTAAAATAAAATAACATGAATAAACAACATTACATCTAGAAATTCAGACCCTAACTACAGGAAAAATACTGTTGTACCCACATGGCACCGTCGGGGCTTCTAGACCACAGAGGATTTCAACGTTTTCTCTGTATTTCTAGGTGTAACCTTAATAGTGTAGGGTGCTACATTATGTGTAACCTGACTGCTGCGTCGTCAGCTATGTATCTTTACGTGCGCCGCGCGCGCACATTATTAAGAGCATCCTCATACCTAAACATTTTGGACCAATTTTTGCGATTAAAACGAGATAGCCAGAGCCCGACGTCGCTTAGTTAGAGCAGCTCTAACTAAGCGACGTGTTTCTAAATGTGACCAACCCGCATTATGTACGCGTGAAACCGTTTTTTTTTATTGTTTCGTTAAAGAAATTGGGAAAAGTTAAACATGTTCTTCGCTGAATGGGTAGATAATGTTAAGATATTTAAAATGGTATTAAAATAAATATTAGTTAATATCAATATAAGCCGCAAACTTGAAAAAGAATATATTTGAGACCTGACGTCAAAAAAATTTTCCAAGCATAAAATATAAATTTCTATAACATTTTTCTTTCTGTTTTGGTAGAACGTTAGCTGGAATTATACATGTTTTTTTTTCATGTTCTCATTCCATAGATATCAGGAACTTAACGCAATCAAACCATTTGAGTTGGCTAGTATAACCATCTATCATTCAGAAAACACGTGTTTTACTCCGGCCAAGCGATCCGTCATTTCTTCTTTGCTAAAATAGCAATAATTAATTTTTTTTATCTCTGTAAAATGGCATCCTATTAATTTTAGTCGCGCTTGCGATCCTGACGCGATTCGCTTAAAATATTACCGTTTTCTCTGTAGTTTAAGCATTTATTTCCATGTATATGTAATATTATTAAAACTGTGCTGTATTTTTTTTAAATTTGTTGCTCTTATTTCATTTAACAAATAAAAATACATAATATTGAGGTATTATTTTACATATATTCCAGAAACGCAATTGTTTAATAATAACTACTAACATTATACATTAAAATTAAGTTTATTAGATTGTCTTTCTTTTACACAGGAACGAATCAAGTTATTTGAATCAAGTATAGAGTGTATATTAAGCAATATACACCCGACTACGTTGTGAACACTACAAGCCTAGTTTATGATTATCTATTAACCAAACAAAAAAAAAACTGAAAGTAATGATAATACATAGGCAGCTTCAACATTTTTTCACCTCCATGGCTATAACACATAAAGATAAATAACGTGGGGCATGAATATAACAATGGTGATCAAACCCATGAACTCTGGAAATCCCTGCGCCCCTGAGCTACTAGCCGCTCCCGGTTTATTTGTTTCCATAGACGCCTGAGTTAAATACCCAAGTATACCTGTATATTACCACGTGCACCAGTGGTGATGACATAGAGCAAAAGTTTCGACCAAAAGCGCAACACTGCACTTTTGACCTCATTAGTAGCTCCGAGGCGCGTGCAGATTGATTGTTCCGGCCTCTTGTACACTAAGAAAAAAATATTGTTGGCCCAACAAAGAAACTTTAACCCTGGAGAGCCGTCATAGTGAATTGATTGCAACGACAACCTTTATTTTGTCGACCATATATACAATCAAACAAAGTAATTCTAGCAAAACATACTAGACATTGTTGCGCTCGCAACTTCCACTTTGTTACACTAACAAACAGTGACCAAAGTTGTTACAGTAACAAATACGACTTTGTTTCAATGACAAAAAGCAATTGACAAAATAAAAGCTGTCCTGAGAAATAAGCTCGATTCGTTATAGTAACAACTTATTTTGATGCTTCAACAATTTTTTTCTGACAACGTGATTTTTGTCACTTTGTCAGCCTACTTTTTTCTCAGTGTATGCTGTTTATTATTAAATACTTATGATTAAAATAAAGTATAGTTTTCAAAACGTTAACCTACGCGGATACAACTTAACTCGCGTATGATCGCGAGACACTATCGTGAACGCCTTAAGCGGAGTATGCGTTGCACGCTGGATTCGGACCGTTGATTTTCGAATGTCAGTACTCGATTATTCCACTGTTGCGAACGCCCCAATTGATAGCAGTACATTCCGGTGCCGGGACGATCCATTCGATTCTAATTGAAACATGCCAATAAATTTAAACTCTTTTCAACGAATTACAATTAAGCCTGTTTCGGGATTGGCGGGCGAAGCCGCATTTTTAATCTGATTCCTGTCACGAGCCGACCCAGACTCTGAAACGGGTTTAAATGGCCTCTTCAATGGCTGATTTATTGTAAAAGTTTTTTTTTTCAAAGGGCCTTTCATTTCCAGAAATCCGTTCTCTTTTTTATCGCTTTTAGATCCAATTAAACGTAAAATTGGCTTTTAGAGGGCACTTTTATCTGGAAATTCAATAAATATATGTGTCTGTTTGGGGTACATCAGTGTAAGGGTACCCTATTTGTTTCTCAAAGTGTCCATCAAAGCAATCGTCATCTGTCGATGTACCTATATAGGTTTAAGTAAGAGCCCTTTACAATCATTACCCGATATTTATGTTGTTTAAGAGCCTCTATACATGTTTAGAATCGTAATCGATAAACCGTTTCTAAAATTATTTAAAAAAAGTTTTTCCTTAACTACACCTTATACTTAAAATTCTGGATGCTTGTTATTTTTAACCGACTTAAACAAGGAGGAGGTTATCAATTCGTCTGTATGTTTTTTTTTATGTTTGTTACCTCATAACTTTTGCCTGGGTGAACCGATTTTGATGATTATTTTTTTAAATGATAGCTAGTGCTTCCCTAGTGATCCCATTGGTTAATTTCTGACAATAAAATCCATGAGAAAATCTAAAAGTCTTAAATTTGTATTAAGATGTGCGCGACAAATGGACGAATAACTCAATATAACGCCAACCGATTTCGGTGATTCTTTTTTTAGTGGAAAGAACGTGTACAAATTAGTAAGTGTACTTGAGATTCACTAAAAATAAACAAATAAAAAAAAAATTAACAAAAAAAATAACCGACTTCTAAGAAAAAGCACTAAAAAGTAAAAAATAATTTCCATTTTTGTAGTTACGATTTCTGTAATTTTTTGAGTCGGTGTCAGGCAAGGTTAGGTTAGGTTAGGTTAGGTTAGATTCTCTTGATTGGCGCAGCGCGTGCCAGGCTGACGCCGACTCAAAAAATAACAGAAATCGTAACTACAAAAAATTTAACAAAAAAAATAACCGACTTCAAAGAAAAAGCACTAAAAAGTAAAAAATAATGTTCATTTTTGTAGTTACGATTTCTGTTATTTTTTGAGTCGGCGTCTGAAATAAAAGAAAATGCGACGAAGGCATTGAAAGCCATTCCTTCACCGGACTATCAAAAGTGTATGAAAGAATGGGTTAAGCGTTGGCGTATGTGCATCGCTTTAGACGGTTGTTATTTTGAAGGTGATAAAATAAATGTATCCGAAAATTAACACAATACTTTTTATTTATTAATTCCCAGAACTTTTTGATCATAGTATGTATGTCTGGAATTTCTCGACTAGTTAGCTTCTTATTAGGCGAAAATTTGTAAGTTACAAAACTTCAGTTCTAAGGCCCCATTTCCATGAGTAAATTCCAACGATTTAGTTTTCCACTATATTCCATGTAAACGCCTCTGCAATATTTACACGGACAGATTTACTGTCCGTGTAAATGTTTATTTCTTGCGGAAGTTTGCTTCCTCGTGGAAATGGCGATGGAAATGGGAAATTTCCAAATTGATATCTTCAAAATATTAATAACTTTTATCTAATTTCAAACATTTATTCAGTTTTTAAGTTTTGCATAGTATACAGCATACAGCTCAGAAAACCACGAGATTTAATAACCGTTATATGAGATTCAGTTTCAGTTTCTTTATTTCCTTCAATAGATGTATATTACACGCTCGGATTCGTCATTTTTTTCCTGTTGGTTGGCGAAGAAGAGCCGACAAGAAACTTCGTCAGGTTGTTCGACAAGCCTCCGCCGTCCGTCCGCCCGTCCATCCGTCCGTCCGTCTGTCCGTCCGTCCGTTTGTCACAGGGCTTTATCTCATGAACTGTAATAGGGAGGCAGCTGAAATTTTCACAGAATATGTATTTATTTTTCAGGTAACATTACAAAATAATGAAAATAGAGGGGGCCCCATACAGAAAACGTGAGTTTGACTCGCACTTGGCCGGTTTTTTTATACAAGGTAATATTAAATCAAATATAAGTTGGTAAATACAAAAATTGATTGGTAATTAAATTAAAAAATTAAAATTGGTAAATACAATTACGGATCAAATACACAAGCGCTCGCCACTAAATTTATCTTTGACGCACATCCCCCTTTACTCCAGGAACTTTAGCCTTAAATCAGCACTTAGAAAAACATTAAATCCGAAATGCAATTTTTTTTCTCATAAACGTAGTATTTCATGTGGACGTGTGTACATTGAGTTTGCAACATTTTGGGGGGTCCGGAAGATAGAAATAAAATATGAAACATGTTTAAAAAATTATATCTCCTAAACAAATATTTGGAAATGTTATTTAAAAATGTTATATGTTAGCTAATTTTAGGTGTAATATTACTGTGAATTTGCAACAATTTCTTATTTACGGAACTGTGTAAATATATATTTTTTTGTACTATTTTCATAATATCTGCAAAGTAAATAATGAAAATTCTATTTTATTTTCTGAAATTGGAAACTGACCGCAAACTCTATATTCTGTAAATTTTTTAAAATGTTGCAGTTATTAGAAGCACATTTTTTTTCATTCATAATTTTATATTCACACAAAAGCTAAACAAAAAAATCGAAATACGTATGAAATCGTTCGTTGTATAGTTTTTAAAGAATTTAATTTTCTTTTACATATTCTAGAAAGAAATATAGCAATAGCAAGTTAGGTTCGCGGCATAGATTTTTTTTAGTAAAAACATTTTTATAAATACATTTCCGTAATTACAAAATTGTTGCAAATTCACAGTTACAGTACGCCTTAAAAGACTTAACATATACATTTTTTTAATACCGTTTCTAAATATTTGTTTAGGAGATATATATTTTTTAATACATTTTAAATTTTTTTTCTATCTTCCGGGCCCCGCTAAATGTTGCAAACTTGATGTAAGCATATGAACGAGAAATTATATATTTCTGGGAAAAAAAAAAATCATTTCGGATTTCATGTGCTTCTCAAACCGTATCTATCCCGGTCTACTTAGGAAACTCCACTGGCACTGCGACAGCCATTTATCTCGAGCCAGTGCCGTAAATGTTTTTAGTTCGAGCCGGGAGCGACCGTCTCATGACACCAACTATCTATAAAACTTTATGTAAGAGATGATAATGCGGATCCAATTACACCGCGACCGTTTTAATCTCCCCCCATCCGTATCGCAGATGTATTTTTATTGAACCTCACAAAACGTTCGCTTTATGTGCGGCCGCGACTTATCTTAAATAAAATTGTGTTCCCGGGCACTAAATTTCCAGCTTTACGAGTCAAACATAAAAAGGCATTAGGTTTATGCTATCCAATACTTTGTTGAATTTGAGAAGTTTGGCGAACACGTGCCTTCAGCGAGCCCGGGCGGGTGTCAATTCTTGTAAGCCGCGCTCAGGAATCGGAAATATTTCGATCGAGAGAACGCGTTTGTAACGGTTGTCAAAGCGGTTTTATCGACGGAAACATTCCTGATACCTGAGCAAGGAATTCCAAGAATACGCCTACTGATCGTTCAGCCGAGGTACCTAATTCATAAGTTTATGTCGCCTGTCGCCTGGCGGTTAATGGTGACGTCTCGTGTCTAAGGCAGCGGATTAAAACCCAGGATATTTCATTTTGGCAGAGAAAGCAGCAGGTCTATTCCTTGAATTCCGTAATCAGCAATCATTTCTTAGCTGTTTTCAGGATTAGCATTCAGGACGCGGTTCGACGGAAAAGTTTGATTAAATCGAAACACTGTGCTCCGAAATCATTTTGTCGAGAAAATCGATTTGAATTTGATCTCGACTCAGGATTCCTGATTACTAAATTCAGGTAATAGGACTGCAGGTCACTACATTGCTTGTTGTAGGTGAACAGCCAAGTTCGTGATCGAATCATTGGAATGTTAGCATGGTGCGAAATGCAACTAAAAGTCAGATTGTATTACTCACTTGCCTGTTCACCCGGCGAGGTAACTAACCATGTCAACCTTTGGTTTGGTAATATTGAAAAAAATATTTAAAATAGGTGGAAAAAGAAAATAAAAACACATTCTTAAAAATATGTTTTTTTTCCGTTCATTCTATTCTGTGATTGGTTATTGTTTAATTTAATTATTATGTTAAAAGGCCCTATATACCATCGGAAAAATGTCGAGGTTAAAATCGGGACCTCTTTGGCTCGTTGTTTACCAATGTCGGTTAAAAACGGAACCCTAATTACTAGAGTTTAGTTTTATGATTTTCATATTGCATACTTGCACATTTCTGCCACCGGAATAAATATTTTGTATTTTGCAACAAAATATGAGTGATATATTTTTTGAACTTTGGATCGTTTAAAAAATCCTTTACTATTTCCGTTTGCCAGGATCGTCATTTACAGCTCATTTAGAGTTAGGTCCTCACCCAAAAAGTTCTATCCGAAGAACGTCTCATAAAAGGCTTCACTTTAATAAATATGTGTATTTTATTATATCCGAGAAAATCAAATAAATTAAAATAATATTGGAATAACATTGATTTACTTAATATGATGGCGCCTGTGGTCGCTGGGTTTTTGTAAAGGTTTTTGTAAAAGAGAGGCCTATATAGGTTCGCAAAAATAAATGGTATGTGGTCCCATGCAATCCACAATCTTCTAGGGGTTAGGATAAAAGAAGGTGGGACGACTCACCACGATGGAGACTTCCAGACGTGTGGGTGGCCACCACGCTACTCCTTCTCCCAGAGGATGCGGTTCAGGAACGCTGCGTCCTCGAAGATGAAGAGCACAGAAAGTCCTTTGAATTGTTCGTACTTTTGGTACTCCTGGGTACCCAAGGACCTGGCTGCGGCGAGATTGTTTTGGCGGGAACCGGTGCTACGATGACATGGCGTGTCCGTGCATCGCGGTATCCAAAATTGCACTGAAAGCTGGGCCTTTCAGCCTCGTCAGCAGACGTTGTCAATCTTCACTCCATCAGTTGAAAGAGAGAGAGGGACATGTGTATGCGGGGAACAAGGATAGGACTAGAGTCATACACATTACACAGAAGCAACAGTCATAGTTTATGCGAAGACATTATGGCCTAACCATAACCACTAAGAGGCTCAAAATGCATCGCCGGGGCCCTAATATCACCAGCGCCTCGCAGCTGACCACCTCACAGTCGCCATCCCATTTGAATGTTAACAGCCAATTTTCTCAAGTTTCAAAAAATTGGCCCCGCTCGCCGGCTCCAGCCGAGGAGCTCGGCGCCGGCGTGTAACGACGTCGTTGTGGACTAACGCGTCGTCTGTCGCCCGTTAGCTCGCTAGCATCGCTGTCTCGTCGCTCGTCGCGCGCCGCCCCGCCGTCGCGACCCCCTCCGAGCCCCCGCACCACCCCTCTGCCGCCGCGCTGCGATGCAGATAAGAATATTATGCAGCGAAAGCACCTGGCGTGCGCCACGTGGAATACGATATTATAATCATATTCCAGGTGATTTTTAGGATTCCGTTCTTCAAAAGGAATAGGAATAGGAATAGGATCACTTCACTGTCCGTCTGTCTGTCTGTCGGTCGAGACCCTTCCTTTCTCAGGAATGCGTAGAGGTATTGAATTAAACAGAAAATTACGCACCCCATACGAACGTAGTTTAATAATAATATGAAAACCACTGTTCCGATTTGCTTGATAGACTAATAATTTCTAAGGACTATGGTCCCTTGTTGCTGAAAAAAAAGCATATAAGTCAACTTTATCGAAAAATTCGATCAATTATGTCGTAAATATAAAAAAGTATCAGCCTCACCGTCTCTTTGACCACAAAAGTATCAGCCTCACCGTCACTTTGACCACAAAAGTATCAGCCTCACCGTCTCTTTGACCACAAAAGTATCAGCCTCACCGTCTCTTTGACCACAAAAGTATCAGCCTCACCGTCTCTTTGACCACAAAAGTATCAGCCTCACCGTCTCTTTGACCACAAAAGTATCAGCCTCACTGTCTCTTTGACCACAAAAGTATCAGCCTCACCGTCTCTTAGACCACAAAAGTATCAGCCTCACCGTCTCTTTGACCACAAAAGTATCAGCCTCACCGTCACTTTGACCACAAAAGTATCAGCCTCACCGTCTCTTTGACCACAAAAGTATCAGCCTCACCGTCTCTTTGACCACAAAAGTATCAGCCTCACCGTCTCTTTGACCACAAAAGTATCAGCCTCACCGTCTCTTTGACCACAAAAGTATCAGCCTCACTGTCTCTTTGACCACAAAAGTATCAGCCTCACCGTCTCTTTGACCACAAAAGTATCAGCCTCACCGTCTCTTTGACCACAAAAGTATCAGCCTCACCGTCTCTTAGACCACAAAAGTGTCGCGGACACATTTTTCCGTCTAGCCCCCATCCACCATATGCGCTATAAGGAACATAGTTCCAAAACATGTGTTCTTCACAGGAAGTTCAATTGAAACATCCACGAAACTAAACTTCGACAGATTTCAAATTACAACGGTGTTATAGAAGAATTAAAATAAATACAATACTCGTGGTGTAGGGGCTATAGGTTAAGAGTCAAACCTCGGCTCGGTCGTGGACCACTTTATTTCTCTTTCTGAGTTAGATAATTGCATTTTGTTACGAATGGGAACTCTTGCTTGGTTCGGAATCCATATACAACGGTTAGTACTCCTGCCACTACTAGGTGGTAGAGGTAGGCTCGCTAGCAGCGCTCATAAAGGGCAGGTCCTGGCATGGCACTTAATGCCTTCGGAAATGCGGTGTGTTGGGCAGATATCATGACTGTGGTTGTGGCATTTGCTATCCATGTCCAGTAACATACAAAAATACTAGAACTATAAGCCGGTAGCTGGCCACTCTTTTTGTGTGCCTAAAACATTACGAGAAATTCCGAGACTGAAAACTCTGATTAATCCATGTTATAAATGCGAGGGTGAAGTTTGAGCGGCCACGGAGCTTATCCGAGAAGAAACTTCTGCCTCTAATACAAAGAAGTGTATTTCCATGTCTGCATTAACTTCATCCCGTCTTATTCTCTCGCCCGCCACTTGTCCGCTCCGCCGTCTGCCTTCCGTCTAACAGAATCCGACAACTTCGCGCCGGGCGTCGAACCCGGGAATATTGTTCGAGGGAGCCGTTGAATCGTACGTGCCAGTTGGAGCGTGACAATCGTCTGCGAGGTTTCTTGGGTTCGAGACGGTCGATGGCGCGGATCGAAAGGGGAGATGTGCCTTCTAGCGCACTTACTAGGAGACCCGCTGTCTCCAATTTTCTAAAACTACTTCCTAACCTAACCTAACCTAACCTAACCTAACCTAACCTAACCCAACTAAACCGTACATGCCACACGGAAACATAGTCGAAGACGCATTGGAGGGTTTGTGTGCTAATACCAGTGAGGGCTAATACCACACAACAACCGTTATGATATTATCCCAATACGCCACATTCCCGAAGGAATTAGGTGCCATGCCAGGATCTACCCTTTATGAGCACGGCTAAATTGAACTGGATGGAAAACACGGACAAATTTTCATTGCCACTTTGACTAGCTTTTCATCCAAGGCGATGGTACCGACCCGGTCGGGCTTACACCCTACCAGCTAGTAGGGGAAGGGGACTTACAATTTGGATTCCGAACCATGGAGCAGCTCGCATTCGTGACGAAATGCACGTATCGAACTCAGACTGAGAAAGAAAGTGGTGCATGTCGGGGCGAGGAATTGAACCCAGACCTCTGGTACTCTAGGCCAGTCCCGGCGCCACTAGGCCACGAGCCGCTATTGGTTACATGCACACTTTGTCCGTAAGGAGGAGTCGCGACAATGACAGCATGCCACTTCTCCTTACTAGTCTCTTCAGTGGTCGATGGTCGTTTGTTTGAAAGTTCCGGTGCCAGCTGTAGCACAGCGATAGCTGAGTTGTGTAGTTTGGAGCGCCCTCAAAGCACAAACATACTTGGAAAATAAACGTACTAGCTTGGACCGTGATTGCCGTTCTGCTGTTTTTTTGGAATTAGTATGTTTTATTTATTAATAGCAGAAACCTGCGGCTCCGCCCGCGATAATATAAAAAAACCGTTTTCCGTATTTTGTCAAATATAACACCACTGATCACTGTTTAGGTAAATTTAGCGTGGTGATTGATAGAAACATAAAAATGTATATAATTACAAACCGCATCAATATTTGGTCGGTAGAACTCAAGTTATGAGCGGATAGAGGGACAAACAGAAATACGCCATACGTTTGATTTTAAACGAGTTTTAGATATTAACGACAAAGCGGTTTTTGTCATTTCTTTCTTTCTTCTTTTCAGCCTTTCGCTGTCCACTGCTGGATGTAGTCGTCCCTCTGACTTCTCCAAGTTGTACGGTCTCCTGTTTTTCTTCGCCAGTTGTCGTCTGACCAACGTGCTGGAGGTTTGCCTACGCTTCTTTTCCCTGTGTATCATTTAATCTGTGGTCATCTCTGCGACATACGCCTACTGCGACTTGAGTATTTTTAATTTTTTTTTATTCTTTTTTATTAAGGAAAACAAACAGTCTTAAAACTAACTAATAACAAAAATGATAATATCGCTTAAACCAAACTAAATACATAGGCAAAGAAGGAGAAAAAATGAAATGCTTAAACAGCATCTATTTAACAAATAAATAAAAAAAGAAGCAGTTTCTCTGCAAAATAATTTACAAACCTCAAAAGTTAGAACAATAACCTATGCAATAAAATAGCGAACCTATGCATAACGTCAGTAACTTTGACGTTTTGGCGTATGAGCGAATTTGGCATTCATTCGCGCAGTTAGATATCGTGATGTCGAGAGCGTCTTATAATACTGTAATACGAACCTATATTAATAATTTTAGGCCAATTATAATGTTCACCGTTTTCACTAAATAAAAAAAAAACATTTGCATTGTTGAAAATAACAAAAATTCACACCATTAACCAAGATATCACTTCACTTTTTAAGGCAAAATTTTATCCTGAGTTCTTTCGAATATTTATCTGAAGTAGTATCGCACCGTAAGGTCCACGAATCTCACCTCATGTAAATATTGTCTCATTTAATATCCGTTCTTATTCAGCAGTACGAAGTACTAGGGATATTATGCCGCGTCTCTACCCAACCAAGCTTATGAATTGTACGTGTGACTATGTCAAGGTTGACTGCTATAACTCTACCAATTTCCTCTTATTCATTTCTGTCAGATTGGTTTTTATGCAAGCTAATAATGTTTTATTTGGTTAAATGTATACCTATATTAAGGTGGCCCAACCCAGCGGCCTCAACTCATTTGCGGGCACGGTACAAAACCGTGCTGTTGCGCTCTGGGACCTTCTCTGTTTCTAAGAATAAGACAGGCTCCGTGATGAGGAAGATGCAACCTGTCCACAAAAAAGACAATGTGCATAGTGTATGATTTGGTAAGATTTACGAAAATTTTAATTTCAAAACGACTTATAGCTAAAAGTAAACCACGATCGCTGTAGTCAAAAATCTAACAAAAACCAAATAGATTATAAATCTTGATTAAACAAGCTATGTCTGATGACTAATCTTTTTAAGATGTTCTTACTTTATCATTGCGTAATCCACCTCCAAAGTAATTGTATAAAACGCGCGTAAAATCCGAAATTTCGGACGTTATAACTTGGAAACCAAACACAATTTTACAATGCCAATGGTCATCAGACATCTAGTTCAATCAAATAAAGCTATTTTGAGAAAAATTTTGGATCTCTGACAAGAAATATAGGCGTGATCTTCTTTCCCCTTTTGTATGGGGAAATGAGCGGGTTGGGCCACCTTAACGATTCATTCCGATGTTGGATTAAATTCAAAATGTATTTTTAAAAATGTTTGTGGATTTTCTCTCAGTGTTTTTTCCTAATTTTTTTTAAAATATGCTTTTTATAAAATCGCCATGGGTACAACTACATAGATCAAATAGCTTTCAAAGTATCATTCCGAACTTTAGCCGATAACACACATCCAAATAAAATAGAGCTAGCTTTATTTAATAAGTATTAAATCATCTTTTAAAATTCAATAAAAGCGTAACGCACTTTACTTTTTTTGTTTTATTTTACACGTCATTTCCAACTCTTAAAGGGTCAATTCTACGGTTCGTTTCATTACTATGGATTGTATTTATTAATGAATAAATTCCTGAAACAATTATTGATAAATGTACCAGTTCCGAAGAACAACAATCATCATACAGATGAAGTGATATTAAATATGTATTTACAGTTGTTTGCACAATTAATAATTCGTTTTATTGGTGATACGTATTAAGAAATCCATACTGTTCAAGTACTTTTTAAGGATTTCATATTCAAACATTTTCAACGATTTAAACGCAACATTCGTTTGAGCAACAACTAAGAATCTCAATATTAGCTTGATCGATTATTTAGTTCTTTGTTCTTTGCCTTCAACTGATCTTCCGAAAAAGTGTTTGGCAGTAGCATTTAGATCTAAGTGTGTATTTTATTTTGTGGATGAACTATCTATAAACCAGTGAAGTTTCTTCGCGGGTTCTTCTTTACTGTGCAATCGAATCCGCCAGTTTGTTAGAGTTGGCCACTAAGCTGACCACTCTACGCAGTCCCCCTGAATGTTTGAAAACCCATGGGCGTCATCGGGTACCTTTAGTTTCTGGCGTACGCCACATGCCGCGCTTGACATAAAAAAAATCAACATTATAAATATAATTTTAAACCTTTCATCCAAACATGAATTGCCCTTGCTGGACTACTCTAAGGTAACGATGAAAACATCAGTCCTGCTTAGTACGCACACTACTTGCTACATTCCACACAATCTCCGTCGGAATTAATGACAAAAATAAATAAAATGTCGCAGTAATAAATATAAAGTACAGTCACGACGCACGTAGAATAAATATAATCGGTCGCGAGGAATCACTATTTTCTCCTTAACTCTATTCAGGAATTATCTTTTAAATATAGCTCAGTTTCTTAGGTCGTTACTTCTGCAGCCTTTACCCATAGGCAGCTTTAGATGTGAGCAAGCACTGATCTTAAGAGCCTACATTTTCAAATTGAAACGCTCATTATTGACCTACAGAGATGTCTCGCAACCAACCTCACGAGAAATTTGCATTCTATATCAAAACATGTCCGATCTAGTTATTTTTTCGTGAATATATTTTTAAATCCTAGTAGCCAGTGTCGTATGTTTCATAAATTCATTTTACTTGTAACTGACTGAGTTTAAAGCTGTTTCATTTTGGATACGGTTTAATTAAAAATGTTTCATGTTAAGCATTTCATATTCCACTAAATAAACACCTTTGATAAAATTCTCTGACGGTCGCCGTTGTCCAAAGGTTGAAAGGTGCCCAGCGAGCAATGGAGCGAGCCGTGCTGGGAATATCGCTACGGGATATGTTGCGTAACGTGGCAATCCGCCGACGTACCAAAGTAGTCGATATTGGACACCGGGTGGCTAAGCTCAAATGGCAGTGGGCTGGTCACGTCAGCCGAAGAGACGACGACCGTTGGAGTAACCGTGTCCTACACTGGCGGCCGTGGACAGGAAAACGGAGTGTGGGAAGTCCACCCGCCAGGTGGGACGACGACATCAAGTGCGTCGGCGGAAAGCAGTGGTTCCGTACCGCTGAGGGCCGGGAGGACTGGAGAAAAATTGGAGAGGCGTCCAGCAGTGGACGCAGACACGCTGACTGACTAACTTACTGTAGTGACCTCGCCAATGTAGTTATGGCTAAAAACTTCTTATTATTGGGAGAGTTATAGCAGAAATAGCGACAAACGATTGTGGCGCCATCTACAAGGACGCACACACCCCCTTAAAATCACACCTTCTTTGTAATTAGGTAGAAAAAGGTTACCAGTCTGTGTACAATTCACACAATTGCGCCTTATAGAAGCAGCGACGCGACGGTTGGCGTAGGCGGAGGAATATTGTGAAGTGAACCGCTCACGAACTTGACGCGGCAATCTGTCTGCAGTCTCCATCTCAAATTTACTTCTTTCTTTCCTGAGTCAGCATTCAGTTTACGTAACAATTCCTGGATTTCTTTGCCTGTAATAACTAACAGCGGTCCTTTTCTTTTGTCATGGTCTCTCGAAACTGGAAAACAGTTAAATTAATGGATGCGGTGAAGTGAAAATTTAAGTTTGCCTAAATAAACAATTTAATACCTCTGCTACACTATTCATCTAATTCTACAGAACTCAATTCAAGCGAACTCGGAATTCATTTAGAATATGAGAATAGAAGTCATTTTTAGAATTATTAAGTGCAATGTTAAAATTACTTTATTAGGCTATTAAAATTTTGTTAAAATATTTATGTAAAGGTGCTCATACGATTTCGGAGGAATATTTTATTTGTATTTGAGTATTTAATTGTATCATAATCATACTTATATTTGCTAATATTAATCATAATTTAATTGAATTTGCGGGTATATCGGAAAATAACCATACTGGACTTGAACAAACATTTTTGAAGTGAAAACTTCTTTAGCGGCGCTGAGCACTTTTTTTGGATGGGTAAAAACTTCCAAACTCGCGTCAGGGTCACGTGATGCTGATCGAAAAAGCGTAAGATTGAAGTGAAAACTTCTTTAGCGGCGCTGAGCACTTTTTGTTGGATGGGTAAAAACTTCCAAACTCGCGTCAGGGTCACGTGATGCTGATCGAAAAAGCGTAAGATTGAAGTTGTCAATAGATTCGAATCAAAACTGTTTGTTTCTTACTTCAGCTATCATAAACCGATTGTATCAGTTTTAGAAATTTGCGATGATGATTCTGGTAATAACGATGGTGAAAAAGTCGTCGAAATTATGGATGAAAGTTGATTTTTCTAAGAGATAAAAATTAATGTAGTATATAAATAAATAACGATATAATATTATAAATAATAACATGTAAATTGTCATATTTGTGTACGATAGTGCAATAAATAAACATTGTATTCTACCTCATAAATGATAGTATTTTTGTACTTATAATTAAACACAACGTTAATACTAAAGTTTTCACTTCTGCCGGCACTCCCGGAGTGCTACCGGTGTTTTTTTTCCTTTAATTTCATTATATTTCCCCACGTGATTCCTCAGATGATTGAATGTAATTCTATTAAATTGCTTCTCAACAATGCATGCGGGACGTTTTAGCTTCTGTCACCGAGAGGACCGTGCCTCTGAGTCCAGCTACTTTGGCTTTTAAAACAAAAAACACTTGCACAAAAAAAAGTTTTTAAATTCAATTATTTCAACCCTGACGGGCATTCATTTAGTTGCAATTTCAAACAAGAAACGAATTTATTGAATTGCAAAGCAAAGCATTGTTAATTTATTTATATTATTATTACATATACAACGAGAAAATAAGGTTTTTGTCTTATTGTCCATTACATTTACTTGTACGCAATTATTTTTTTAAGAATAAGAATAAGAAACGTTTATTATTGCATGTAAAAAAATTATATGACAAAAATTACAAGCTATGCAAATATAAGCTGATTAAACTATTACATTTATATATTTAAAAAAAATTAATATAAATAGAATTACATGTATATACATAGCCTAAATTAAATTAACAAGGTGCAACAAAAGCTCTAGACGCAGCATGTGACTAACAGATGTTAGTCGCTGATTTTAAGCCTAGCCTATTTTTTTACATATGTACTTAAAACATTGAAAAATACGACGAATTGATAACCTCCTCCTTTTTTTTGAAGTCGGTTAAACATTATATAAATTGGCGGTATCTTCTTCTCCGGTGGCGAGAGGGCCTCCTCCAAGCACACCGGTGGGCGCAGGCCGTGGTGGTGGCGCTCTCCCAGACGACGTGAGCCAGGCTTCGAACGATGGGTGGTGGTATTGACGCGCAGACCACGCACCCATCTCGGAGAACCCCGCTTCCGCCGAACTGCTGGGTGCCGGCACGCAGAACTCCTTGCGCTCATTTCCTCCGGCACTGGAGGTCATGTGAAGGACAGCAGACTGCCGACCTCAATCACGCCGGGGAAGTGGTGGGCCCCGCACCAGGTGGTAGCGGGGCCGTGTCGGATGTTCCCCTTTCCAGGGAGCCAAGGTGGTGGGTCGGGTGGTAGTGGTGAGGATCTATGGCCGCAAGATCCAGTAAGACTTGTCACATGCG
The DNA here is from genome assembly GCA_946894095.1 of Incurvaria masculella. NCBI lineage: Eukaryota > Metazoa > Arthropoda > Insecta > Lepidoptera > Incurvariidae > Incurvaria > Incurvaria masculella. The sequence goes on from OX335646.2 coordinate 23,689,439, forward strand.
ATTTTTGTCGAAAACCTTCAGCGATTATGAAAATTACTAAACAATAAAAAAAACCATTTCCGTCATATGTGACAGCTGACCATATAGCTAGAATTATTAATATTATTATTAGTATCGAACCAGTCGAGGGCTTACTTCAAGAAAGCATTTAGTCAGAAAAAAATGGTTTGAAATAATTATGTTTTAAAGTTTACAAAATAAAAAATGTTTTACATAGATTTAGGATGTAAGTATTATGCTATCTTTGGACCTTGTCAGTGTACAATAAAGTGTGTTTCTGAAGATTTTAGCGCAAACAATAGAGAATAAAATACATTTAGTAAAAATTTACTTTTTTGACTTAATGTATTCTCGAAGTAAGCCGAACCGATGTAAGGTAAATGTGCATTTTATATCGTTGCCGCTTTACGACGGTAAGAAAAATCAATAAATATATTTCAATTCAAAACATCGAGTCCAAACAGTTCTTAACAATCCCTTCGAAAAAACAGTTACATATTGAATGTGAATAAAATTCATTATAAAAGAAACTATATTCCGTGAAGTTGAAGCTATTCTTAAATATTCTTGCATTCTAATTCCTGGAACTACAAATTATGATTACAATTATCTTTATGTCAGAATATTTTTCAAGTTCATGGAATAGTTTTTTTTTTTCTTCTAACTACAATTATAGGTAAAAAATTAAATTAGCAAAGAAAAGCCATATGGCATGAAATGCTCTTCAAACGTGAAATATACTTATTTATAATCGACATAATGTTACATACTTATGAAAATACTTTTATTTTACAAATTTAACTTTAAGAACTGCACTATTTACATAGGTGCTAAAATATTTCAATACGCTTGCAAACCGAATATTACAAGTTTTGAAGAGGCAGACAGAAGCATAACTGTTTTTTTTTCTTGTTCCAAGCTTTGTGGAGGCAGAGAAGCGAATCTTATTTCATTCTTTTTAAGTAACAATATTTGTAAAGGACTTGTTTAATTATCTTCTTGCTTCAAAATTTGTCACGGAACACAGAGGCGTAGCATGTTATTTTTGAAAAGCGCTACGAAAATTCCCAGTTGCATAGGTTAAAAAACTGTCACCTGTATAAGCAAGTTTGTGGGAAAGATACACAATTCGCCTAAATAAGTTAAAAAGTTAAGGTATCACGCCGCATTCTTGCAGCAATAATCCACGATGAAAAAGCTCTATGTATTTTTCGCTAATCCAATGTAGTCATGCGTCTGTTATTATTATGTGCTTGTATTGTATTGTATTGTATATCATTTTTTCAAATTGGTAGACAAGCTTCACTCAGACAGGTCATTTTTTCTTATTTTAGGGCATACAGGCAAACATAGATTCAGCTTACAATTTCTGGCATATACCATCGACTTGAAAGTATGCCTAATGGCACTGAAATGGGCGTATAATATACATCCACAGAAATAATTAATTTCATTATGTTGGCAGAAGTTGAAATCTCAGAATGGGCGTACTCATTAGGGTCGGCAACCTTCCTAAACTTTCCTAATATGCGAAAATTTAGTAGATACGTTTCATAATGCCCTCCCTTGAGTGCGGGATGGGTACTATTCTAGGCAGGGACGTAATTACGTTGTGACATAAAACCACGGCTAACCTATTACTCATACGTACATTCCTGGTTACGATGAGATTCCCTAAATGAAAATAGCATTCATGTTATCATCATCATATGTTTAAAATACATTTAAATCGCAAACTTAAGAAAAAAATACGTTAAGAGCCCACAAGGACGAAATATCCAGCATATCAACATATCAACTGGACAATTTCTTATTGCCGCTTCGACCATCTTTCATATAGTGACATGGTACCAACCCGGGCAGGTATAATGCTAACACCGAATAAATATAAATTACATTAGAAACAATGATGCATGGATTTTTTTTTATGCTCAATCAATTTAGATTTCTCGAATGATTTACTATAAATTGTATAAGCGATTGCGGCACAATATTGTCAATTATAAAAAAAAATCGGGTACTCCTTTACTTTGGTCAATGGGATAACATTCAATGGGCCACAATTTCGCGAGCCCATGCCCAAATTACCAAGGTGGCTTTTCTCACTATAAAAATCCAAGGGAAAATAAAGAACTTTCAGAATGTGTGTATGCAAAACCCTTCTTAAAAAAGTAACGGGAGAGAGTGTGACAGATGGCAGATTCAACCCAAGTAGTGTGAAATAAATCCGCTACTACCTGTCTGTCTATTACAACATCGCCTTTGCCTGATGGTCTACGGAGCTCATTCTTAGTCACAATATATTGTCTAATATCACATTTAAATTTTAGAAATTATAAAAATTGTAAAGGTCGAAAAATTCGGCCAAGTACGTGTCGGACTCGCACACGAAGGGTTCCGAACCATCGTACAAGATTTAACACCAAAAAAATCTAGGTTTTTTTTGTATTTAATTGTTTTATCTTACTTAAAATAAATACACACTCTGTGAAAATTTCAGCTGCCTACCTATTAAGGTTCACGAGATACAGCCCTGTGACAGACGGACGGACGGAGGGACGAATGGACGGACGGACGGACGGCAACGGAGGCTTTTTGATAGGTTTCCGTTGTCACCGTTTGGGTACGGAACCCTAAAAAGGTCTACATTTACGAGTTTTGAGGGAATGTAAAGTATGTGGCGTCACGATCGTTCGTATATTTCTACTATAACTCTTTACACTTCATAAAATATATAATTTGTAATATGCTCGCATATTATGCATACAATATATAATTTGTAATATGCTCGCACATTATGCATACAATATATAATTTGTAATATGCTCGCTATGCATGCAGTTTGTAACTTTATATGGATTTATTCTATGGATTAAATTTCTATGGAATTACAGCAGGCATCGCCACGAATGACAATTCGTGTATTGGAAAGCTCCTATATTCTTATAACGAAACTATATTGATGAGAAATAAAAATAGAAAGTATGAGAGGAGATTTTAAGCGTTACATCCCGCTAGAAGGTCCAGACGGACTTTCACAATGGACCTTTAGCACCGTAGTCGACATTTTAAAGCCCTTTATTGCATCGCTTAGCGATAAAACGAAGCCATTTCAAACTTTGTAGCTGCTCATCAAAGTGATGATATGGGTCGCTCTAGTTCCAAATAACCACCGACCCCACACATAATGTGCACGGTCGCCCCTATGACTAAGGCGGTATGAATTAGATTCGCAAAATTGAGATAAATGTATTGTGTTAACGATTACTATTCGATCCCAATTTAAGCATTCTGATATTCCCAATATATGTCATTGTATGAGCTAAATTAGCAAAACGAATACCAGATATTACCAATATCCATACTTGAATTTGCCTTATTTGCATTTTATATGTTTAGACGTTTTATGTGTATAATCGACCGTGAAGCAATGACACATTAATTAAAGAAAGAGCTCTGTGAAAAGAACTTATTTAGGAATATACTGCAAAGTTGGGCCCGAACCAGCAAAACATGTCATTCGCGGGTATTGCATTTTCCAATTTCGCCACCTGCTGAATAGACATAATTTAGAATACTCCTACAGTCCATCTTCCCGTAAACAATGCCTCCTACTCACACAGTAATTAAGATTATACTTACACATATGTTGGACGGCAGCGATCGCATCTCTTATAATTATGTAAACCTTGGTTATGTTTTGTAAACCGCAACAACTACAACAATGAATACATACAAACCAACATACAACACTGTACAATTCCAGACATTTAACCGTTTCAAACAGCACCGAAAAAGTATTTAATCTCGGTGACCAATGAAATATTATTGCTGACCAATTTATACATTTTGCTGACATTGTAAATGATAGACTATTACAAGCTTTTATTTAACTTGCCGTGTATGTAATTGTTTAGTTATGTAGGTGTTTAGGTCAAATAAAAAACAAACAAAATATCTTCGATGACACCGAATATTCATTTAATATTGCTATGAAACTAACGGTATTTTTAACCATTTCCTAACCACTGCTTATTTCAACTTAATAATACCAAAAAATAAGTAAGTCTGAATTAATATTGTCCCATTTTCAATGGATAATTCGCACATTTGATATCTCGCAAATTAAACACCATTTTGCGCCTTGACGCAATAAGTTATATTAATTCTCTGTTCTTTTATACTTCCACATTCAATGACTCTTAAAAAGACCGATTCCTAGCTTGGCCACTAATGGCCATGGTCCTTCATGAATATTTTAAGCGATCACAACAATACTTATTGAGTTTCAGAAGCGAGAAATGACTTCGCGACTTTTATAATGAAAAAAATTTCAAGAGCGCGTAGGCATCATAATGACTTTTATAATGTATTTGTAAAATATTACATAATTAGGTGTAGACGTATGAAAAAACCAAATGACCCTGTGGGCTCCCAAGCCCCTACAGACATCTTTGACAACGTACTGGTCTTAAAATAATGGATAAAAACATTTCGAACAAGGAATATAGTTTTTAACATTGACAGATTTCATTAATTTGTTTATGGGACTGAACATGGACGAATCACAATTAATATGTATTGTGTCATGTAATAGATGACATATATGTATGTCTTTGTGATGAATAAAATATTTGAATCTGAATCTGAACAGGAAACCACTCGTAGGCGATATATTGCGGCGAAGGGTAATGGGCGACAGTGGAAAAGCAGGAACAAATATTAACTCTCAATTGATCCGACACGACACTTCCAAAGCAAATCGTGCTACCGAAGTTGCCGAAAGAAACGAATGTAACGGAAATTACTAACAAGGTAAAACGTGATAAAGCTGTTGTGCACTGTGCAACTTAAAAAGGAGTAAAAAAAAAGTTAAAGAGAGCACATTTTAAAAGAAAACATCGTAAAACTTATTGCATTTCAGAAGTCTTATAACATAGTCATATATGATAACGAACATCGAAAAACACTATGATCAATAAGTTCCAGGAATTTGTAGTTTGAATTTAAAACGCTTTACCGATTCCAATTTTTTTTTCTCAGTTTGGTACACCTTTCCCTGACACTCCTGCCATATGTCAAATATTAAATGTCATTAGTAATTTTTTGGCGTCTGTTTATATCAATCAAGTTTTTGAAATTCGTCGCATTTCAAAATGAAAAAAAATATTGAACAAAGAATTTGTTTGAAGTTTTGTGTTTCCAACGAAATCTCTTGTGCTGATGCATTCAAAATGCTACAAAAAACCTGCGGGGACTCTGCTCTCTCAAAAACAAGAGTATACGAGTGGTATTCGTCGTTCAAAAATGGTCTCAAAGAAGTTGACGATGCACCTCGTCGTGGACGCCCTTCAACATCAACTACCGATGATAACGTCGAAAAAGTTCAAGAAATCGTAATCGAAAATCGTCTAACAGTCAATAAGGAGTACTACCTGCCCGTAATTAAGCGTTTGAGAGATGCTGTGCGTAGAAAACGACCGGAATTGTGGCACAAACAATACAATCTTGCACCATGACAATGCTCCGTCTCACAAAGCGCGCATCGTGACCGATTATTTGACCAAACATACTGTAAATACAATCCAACAGGCACCGTATTCTCCGGATATGGCACCATGTGACTTTTTCCTGTTCTCAAAACTTAAGTTACCCCTTCGGGGAAAGAGATTTTCGAGCATCGATGAAATAAAAGAAAATGCGACGAAGGCATTGAAAGCCATTCCTTCACCGGATTATCAAAAGTGTATGGAAGAATGGGTTAAGCGTTGGCGTATGTGCATCGCTTCAGACGGTTGTTATATTTGAAGGTGATAAAATAAATGTATCCGAAAATGAACACAATTTTTTTTTATTTATTAATTCCCGGAACTTTTTGATCATAGTATGTAGACATCACTGAGGCCGGGTTGATGCAAATAATAACATCGGAACAATAAAGAATATGCATAAAGTGCTTTAGAAATAAGATACAGTTTGGACAGGTACACGAGAAAAGAGTACAAAAAATATCTACAAGAGCAGGTTATTTCCGATTAGGCAATATTATGAATGATGGTGCATCGGACATACGGGCAAAAGCTTTGTTGAGGGACATACTGCAAAGCAAACCACACGTATTAAGAGAAGCATAAAGGAAAAATAAACCCGTAAAACAATGTCTGAATGGAATTGCGCATATGAAATTGCATTTGAGAAGATCCATAAATCTAACAGTTCTACCAACTCAAACATCAACTTTTACTCCCTAACTTCAACATCCAAGAAAATCCTCACTTCTGAAGAATTTTCCTTGCTCAAGACTTCCACATAAAGCTATGCATCTGTTCAGTTTAACCCCGTCTCACAACCGAACATCTATTGTACATCATTAACCGACTTCAAAAAAAAGAGGAGGTTATCAATTCGTCTGTATGTTTTTTTTTTTTTTTTATGTTTGTTACCTCATAACTTTTGCCTGGGTGAACCGATTTTGATGATTATTTTTTTAAATGATAGCTAAGGCTTTCCAAATGGTCCCATTTTAATTTGGTTAAGTTCTGACAATGATATCCATGAGAAAATCATAAAAGTCTTAAATTTGTATTAAGATGTGCGCGACAAATGGACGAATAACTCAATATAACGCCAACCGATTTCGGTGATTCTTTTTTTATTGGAAAGGACGTGTACAAATTAGTAAGTGTACTTCAGATTCACTAAAAATAAACAAATAAAAAAAAAAATCCAAAAAAAATAACCGACTTCAAAGAAAAAGCACTAAAAATTAAAAAATAATTTCCATTTTTGTAGTTACGATTTCTGTTATTTTTTGAGTCGGTGTCAGCCAAGGTTAGGTTAGGTTAGGTTAGGTTAGGTTAGGTTCTCTTGATTGGCGCAGCGCGTGCCCGGCTGACGCCGACTCAAAAAATAACAGAAATCGTAACTACAAAAATGGAAATATTTTTTTACTTTTTAGTGCTTTTTCTTTGAAATCGGTTATTTTTTTTGTAAATTTTTTGTGTTTTGTGTGTCGTTAGAAAAAAGTTTATTTCTGTGTATGTGTATAATGAAACTAGGCAAAAACTTGTTTTATCGAATTCCTGCTCACGTTAATGATATACACGAGCGCACACCTAGTGCTAGCCCAAAAGATTCCACCAACTTTACGCTAATTTGCAAGCGGAGGGATTCCCGCGATTCGCGTCATTATATTCAATTTTATTCGGGGCGTGTTCGCCCTTCGGAGAGACGTTTATTACGCTGTCGTCGCCCGTAAAGATCGCTCTAAACACTTGGTTATTTCGTTGAAAACTCTAAATAATTATGTTTAGTAAATGTATAAACGGTTCCGTAAATAAACGACAAAATAAGTAGATAATAAAAATTTAAATTAGATTTTGCTCTTAAATATAATATTTATTTCTTATAAAAGCCTCTCTGTTACGTGATGAAATCTCGTAACCTAAATCTGAATTTCATAATCAATTATTTAGTATGTCTGTTTGGCATAATAAGCTTGAGTGAATGGAGTTTTCTATGGATTACGTTTCGATTTCAGTTTTGTTAGGGTTCCGGACCCAAAGGGTGAAAACGGAACCCTATTACTAAGCCTCCGCTGTCCGTCCGTCCGTCCTTCTGTCCCAGGGCTGTATCTCATGAACCGGTTAATTATTAATATATTAAATATTAATAATAATTAAATATTAATATATATAAATATTAATAATAGTTAGGCAGCTGAAATGTTCACAGAGTGTGTATTTATTTTGCCGCTATAACAACAAATAGGTAAAATAAAGAATATTAATAATTAAAGGGGGGGCCCATACAAAAACGTGATTTTTTGGTGTTGATGGTACGGAACCCTTCGTGCGCGAGTCCGACTCGCACTTGGCCGGCTTTTTTTATGTACTCTACGGGGTACAATGCGCGTTAGTTGCGAAAATTCAAGGATTAAGAGCAGACCGGCCGCGACGTCGTTGCTCTGAATTGTTAAGGATGTTCCGACCCATACAATGTTGTTTTTACACAGAACGCAAAAAGTATTGCACTTTAAATGAATGAATACTTTACTTGAATTCGTCAAAAATATTAAATATAGCCATAGTAGTTGCAGCAAAAACATATTCACAATTTTAGGTTTAATGGTTTCGTTGTAATTGCCGATTAGATTAGATGGCGCTGTTAAATAAAAATCGTATTTAAATAAATTGTAACAAAACCAATAATCCTGAAATTTTGAAATTGTTTTCGCTGCAAGTAATATGACTATATTAAACTTTTATTATTAATTCGTGGCTTAAAGTGCAATAGTTTTTGCGTTATATGTGCAAACAACTTTATATGGGTCGGAACAGCCTTATGATTCTCACATTCTTCTTTCTTCTTTAGTTGGATCGTTTGACTAAATTGAAGATATTGTCCATAGGCACACCTTCATTTCGTGTTTATTTAACACATTTTATTTATGAAATACAAATTGTTAAATACATTTAAATAAAAGTGATAATAGTAAGTGTGAGGCTAATACAAATAGCAATTATTTTTCGCCAATATCATCTAATTTACCTAAAGGCTTACATAATTTAATAGTCAGTTATGGAAAATATACTGCATACAGGTACGTTGAAAACACAAAATATATTAGGTTAATATATACTGTATGTTAAAACAAAAATAACTTTGTGCGGGATTATCCGATGCCCTCACCCATTACCTCTTATAAGTCCACACTTTTATTTTTATTTATTTTTTATGTGACTGGACATGGATGGCTAATACCACACCGTCTGTCATGGTATTAGCCCAACACACCACATGGGAACTAGGTGCCATGCCAGGACCTTCCTTATATTGCACGGCTACATTGAACTGGATGGAAAACACGGACAATTTTCATTGCCGCTTCGACCATCGTTCATCCAATGCGATGGTACCAATCCGGGCGGGATAAACCCTACCACCTAGTAAGTAAGGAAGGGGACCTACAGTTTAACGTGGAATCCGAACCACGGCCAGCCTCTCTCAACGGTCGAATGGTCACCCATCCAAGACCAGACCGGACCCAGCGTTGCTTAACTTCGGAGAGCGATCGCCGAAGTGTCGCGCCACTGGGCCATTGAGGCCGACAACACATAGCTTTATTATATGGACGCAATATACCATTCAATTTTATTACTTTTTTACGAAACATAAAATATACGAATCTGTTATTGTTTATTCATTCGAAATTGTTTATTGTTTATTAATCATTCACAGACAGCACACTGCACTCGGATTTGTAATATTTTATCATTAGCCATTAGTTGCCCTATTGTCTAGTAAAAAAAATCTTTACAATGTATTTACCTGAGCTGTTAATTTTGGAAAAAAAACTATTACGCCAAATAACTGCTTTCTATCAGGAAGCGGGTGTGCCTATTTTTAATTTCATTATATTGTGTGCGATGAAATTGGATACCCATACGTCAATCAGTATACCAGTATCGAAGATACAATTCAAGGGCCGTCGCACAGCAAGTCGCAAGGTAAACTCCCTGACAAATAGAACAACTCAAATTTAACTTAATAAATGAATAAGTTGAACACGTGATAGGAGCGATCTATACCACCCCTGGGTTGCCACGGCGCAGCACTTTGATGACAGGAGGCTCATATTTCGGCCATTCCAAGACGACACCTACCCTGCTGCTTTTTGCCTATATGCGACTCGATGGAGCGAAATATATGACGCTTCATTTTTGAAAATATTTTTAATAATATGATAAAAAGCTGAGTTTCAGATAGAGCCCTGTTGCGGACAGGAAAACGGAGTGTGGGAAGACAACCCGCCAGGTGGGACGACGACATCGAGTGCGTCGGCGGAAAGCAGTGGTTCCGTACCGCTGAGGGCCGGGAGGACTGAAGGAAAATTGGAGAGGCGTATGTCCAGCAGTGGACGCAAACACGCTGACTGACTGACTGACTGACTGACGACTTTTACACAAATACGATTTGCCACTTATGTCATGAATTCGAAAATATTATTCTTACCTGAGTCTCTCTGCTACGACTTCATATTTGGTTTCTAAATTGAATGCGTATTCGTCTATGCTTTTAAATTTTATCAAAGTTTTGTATTTACTAGAATATTAGATACTTTATATGAAAAGTGTTGAAGTAAATCGTATTCAAAATTAAACTGCTTTTAACTCAGTAATTTATGATAAAAACTAATTTATGAAAAGAAGCCTAGCTACAACGATTAAAAAATATATTAAAGAAAAAAATATCGGACATGTTTTGATGTATAATAAAAAGCAGATTTAACTAGAGGGTAGCTGCGGGATATTTTTTTACGTAAAAATTGCCCTTTAAATTTTAAAATGTAGGCACTTATAAAGCAGGAAACTTAAAAAGTCGACCATTACCAAATTAGCCCCAAAAAACCATCCTGACAAAAATAAAATATTAGGAGAGAGTGTATAAATTAAAAATAAAAGAGGTTGTCCTTTCAAATTATAGATGGCGCTAAAGCAAAACCGATTGACTAGGAAAAAAGTAATAGACTGAAAACAATAACCTAATTCGACTAATCGAATGAGTCTCAAAATAGTCCAATGGCCCTGAAGGGTTCATCCCTGATAAATAAAGAAATCGAAACGTAAAACTACTTCTATCCCTTTTATAAAAATATTTAAATAAAGAAAAATAACCTGCCTTTAGAAGCCAACCGATCCTAAAGATCCTTTATCGATTTACTAACTCGAAAATGTTCCAAGTCATTTCTTTCAAAGCACAACCTGGGGCTGGAGTCCTAAAAAACCACCGGCATTGTTTCTCAGCTGCCGTTACTGCCAAAGTTATTTGAAAAAGAATCGTCGTCATATCATAGGCACACCATATTTTTCAGCAAAGTTATTTTAATCTATGGTAGCGCTATCTAAAACAAATACTGCTTGATCTGATGGCGAAATGTGCTAATTTTTTATGTATTCGAAAGTCAGAATTTAAAACATTTACCCTGTTACTAATAAACGCTGATCATCATCTGAATAGTTACACAATGTTGTGTCCTTTGTATTGACATGTAGGACCAAACATTGTATAACTGTTCAGGCGATGATCTGGGTTTATTAGTAACAGGGTCAAGGGCATCGCCAACGGGGGGCAGGGAGGGGCAGCTGCCCCCCCCTAGAGATTCTAAAAAAATTGCCAAATATAATGCAACCAAAGTCCTAAGTCTTTGAGTTGATTTGCTTGAAGTTCAAGCCTTGAACAATCATTCCCGTACGTCGAAACTCGAATGAATTCACCAATGAGAATGAGAAAAGTATGAATTGTAGTAGGTAAAGTCAACTTCCCCCCCCCTGCGCCATCGGCTGGCGACGCCCTTGAACAGGGTAACTCTGCAAATTATATAAAACTAGATGACAACCCAAAAATATTACACATTTGTCAAAAAAAATAATCGAAAACCTTTAAACTTATCGATAACAGTCCAAAAGAGCTAATGTCTTTTTTTGTAATTTGTCCTTTGGCATTCAGATACTATTTTTCATTCCAATTAAAACGTATGCCGTATAATGTCCAAACTTAGAGCTAAGCCGGTTGTTTCAAAGTATTCCTAAACTTAATCATGTATTTTATTGCTCGCCCAAATGACACACAGCACCGTTTTGTAAAATCACGCATCGCTCTTATGATATATAGCAAAGAATTCTGTATTTAATATCCTTGTAGAAATTGTAATTTTAAATGTACTCTATTTTCTCAAATTGAAACTGATATCCTTGTTCTTAAATTTTTATAAAGACACCTTGTATACAACCATTTTTTTATTTTAATTAAGAATTACATAGATAGTTTGGCATATAATTCGGTAATATTTGTTGGTATGTGTTATATAATTAAAATAGAACAACCAAATTAGCTTCAAAATATCTTAATTTCTGTCTCAAGTCGAACAATCCCAAATATTTTTTTAGCCCTACTCCGTTCGTTTTTGTTAAAGTGTCACTATAAAATAAAAAATGTATTTATTTATAAACTTATTTTTTCCCGGTGTCTGACATGTGTTGGGCCGACAAGTTGGCCAACATCGACGTTATCAGGACCGTTTTAGTGACAAAAACCGTGAATTTGCAAATAAATATGTATATCAACAGCATATGCCCCTGTATGAACTTCAATTTACGGATGCACAGTTTTTTTATGCGACCTGACATGGATGGCTAATACCACACTACTACAGTAATGATATTAGCCCAATACGCCACATTCCCGAAGGAATTAGGTGCCATGCCAGGACCTTCCCTTTATGAGCGCGGCTACATTGAACTAGATGGAAAACACGGTCAACTTTTCACTGCCGTTTCGACCATATTTTTATCCGATTCGATGGTACCAACCCAGGCGGGCTTAAGCCCTACCACCTAGTAGGGGAAGGGGACCTACAGTTTTACATGGAGTCGCTCGCATTCGTGACTAAATGCACTTATCAAACTCGGAAAGAGAAAGACAGTGGTGCATGTCGGAATTTAACCCAGACCTCTGGTACGCTAGGCCAGTCCCAACGCCACTAGGCTACGAGCCGCTCAACAGTGTTAAAGTTTACTCTTTTTGACGTAAGAAAGTAATAAGTAAGTTTTAAGAACATTTCGAACAAAAGTGGAAATCCAAGAAAACATTTCCAACGTATACTTAACATTAGTTTTCTTCATTGCTCAGTGGCCCAGTGGCGCGACACTTCGGCGATCGCTCTCCGAAGTTAAGCAACGCTGGGTCCGGTCTGGTCTTGGATGGGTGACCATTCGACCGTTGAGAGAGGCTGGCCGTGGTTCGGATTCCACGTTGAACTGTACGTCCCCTTCCTTACTTACTAGGTGGTAGGGTTAATCCCGCCCGGGTTGGTACCATCGCATTGGATGAACGATGGTCGAAGCGGCAATGAAAATTGTCCGTGTTTTCCATCCAGTTCAATGTAGCCGTGCAATATAAGGAAGGTCCTGGCATGGCGCCTAGTTCCCATGTGGTGTGTTGGGCTAATACCATGACAGAACTTGTGGTATTAGCCATCCATGTCCAGTCACATAAAAAAAAAAATTGCTATCAATATTTTTATGTAATTACATAGCCATTTTCCACCAGCACAGTTCTTAGAATTGTTAACTTCACCAGATAAAGTTATGCGGAAGCATGTTGTCTGAACCCGTAACCGAAACTTTAATAACATTGTCTTTGATTGCCTCTTGAAACGTGATATCCCAAACTTCTTCCAACGCGTGTCGCAACCGAAACGATCGCCATTAAGGCTGTCGTGAAGTCACTGGAAATATAAGATTTGAAATTTTTAATAAATGCATTCTTTGTCCTATGGCGAAGGCACAATTGGATGTTAAGGTGGCCCAACCCGCTCATCTCCCCATACAAAAGGGGAAAGAAGATCACGCCCATATTTCTTGTCAGAGATCCAAAATTTTGCTCAAAATAGCTTTATTTGATCGAACTAGATGTCTGATGACCATTGGCATTGTGAAATTGAGTTTGGTTACTAAGTTATAAGGTCCGAAAGTTCGAATTTTTCGCGCGTTTTATACAATAACTTTAGAGGTGGATTACGCAATGATAAAGTAAGAACATCTTAAAAAGATTAGTCATCAGACATAGCTCATTTAATCAAGGTTTTTAATCGATTTGGTTTTTGTTCGATTTTTTAATACAGCGGTCGTGGTTTACTTTTAGCTATAACTAGTTTTGAAATCAAAATTTTCGTGAATATTACCAAATCATACACTATGCACATTGTCTTTTTTGTGGACATGTTGCATCTTCCTCATCACGGAGCCTGTCTTATTCTTTGAAACAGAGAAGGTCCCAGAGCGCAACAGCACGGTTTTGTACCTTGCCCGCGAATGAGTTAGGCCCGCCGGGTTGGGCCATCTTAAAATAGGGAAATCGTCTTCCAGGCCCTAACGTTTCCCCACTCCTAAACGTTGACAGATTTTGATCATTTTTTTTATTACTTGAGAAAGCTCCATTCTATGTCGGTATGTTTTTATTTTTTTGTAAATATCTGCATTTTTCAGTAAAAAAATTTGAAAATGAACGTAAAAAGTCTACTATTTTCCAATGTTTAATAGCCGAAAATTTCCAAGATAAAAGGAATATTAAAAAAATATACAGACATAGATTTCTACAATATATTTCATAATAAAAATAGAGTAAATATGGAAACAGTTATCGCCCAGCGCATGGGAAATTGATAGAGTAACGACTCTCTTAAGGCGCTAGGACTAGCCAACTACTCGCGCCATACAAATGCACTATTTATCAAATGTAATGATATGTAGTGAAACGCTTTAGCAAATCCAAATAGAACTCCAGACTTATAATGGATTGTTAATATTTTTTGATTCCATCATTTATTTAAATAATAATAAAAATAAAAAAGTTGATTTTTCTCATTAAAAAAATCTGAAAGTAATTCGATTTCTAGATATAAGCAAAAACAGCATATATGCATAAACAAAAAATTCCATTTGCTTTTAGATTTCTACATTTAGTCAAAAAAGTTCGGAAATGGACACCGTTTCCGCAATGTATTTTGTATAGAAAAAGGAAACATACATTAACGAAAATCATTCGATTCCTAAGGCCCTGGTACTAGCTAAATCGCAAAGTTAGACGAGGCACCCCAAGTAAACTAACTAAGTGTGACGATTATAAGTGTCATTCTTACAATATATGATTCCTTGTCTAGGAATCGACCTATTTTCGTTAATGTAATTTTTTTTTTTTTCTATACAAAATACATTGCGGAAACGGTGTCCATTTCCGAACTTTTTTGACGAAATGTAGAAATCTAAAAGCAAATGGAATTTTTTGTTTATGCATATATGCTGTTTTTGCTTATATCTAGAAATCGAATAACTTTCAGATTTCTAATGAGAAAAATCAATCTTTTTTTATTTTTATTATTATTTAAATAAATGATGGAATAAAAAAATATTAACAATCCATTATCAGTCTGGAGTTCTATTTGGATTTGCTGAAGCGTTTCACTACATATTATTACATTTGTTAAAAAAGTGCATTTGTATGGCGCGAGTAGTTGGCTAGTCCTAGCGCCTTAACTAACTTTGCGGGCGATTAGGCGCCTAAAGACGCCCCGCGTCGTACTAGGGGGGTCGAGTGAAAAATACGAAGTTCGAGATGCGCGGAGTGCGCGAGACGGGACGGCGCGGCGGCGGGGGCGCGCGGCGCGCGGCGGGCGGCAGTCGCGCGCGCGGTGGCGACGCCGGCGGACCGCGCTGCCGCCCGCCCAGCATGGCGCGCGCGCTGCTGCTGCTCTGCCTCGCGATGTCCGTGCCGGCGCCGCGCTGCGACGACGGCGAGCGACGGCTCATCCGGCACGGGCGGTCGCGCGCGCACGTCACGCGCCCGCGGCCGCACGAGCGCGCGCCGCACCCGCTAGGTACCTGCGCGCACACTCTACTAACTTCGCCGCGAAAAGTTCGCGCAATTTATGCGCAGCGGTCCCGGCGCCTCGGGAAGTTTGGATGTATTTAAATTTTATGATAAAACATTTTTCAGATGAATTTCGGCGGGTAATGATTTGCGTGACAAATACACGAGATTTTTCGGGGCGTGTGAATCGAAAGGGCGGGATTATTGGACGCGCTATGACTTCAAAAAGATTTAGCTGCTTTAAAAAATACCGTGAAAATAAAAAGTTCGGTTGCAGGAAATATCAATATTATAAAAAAAAATATTGAGAAGGTTAAAAAAATGACAGCTCTATTTAAAAGCGTCTACAATTTTAATTGATACAAACGTTGTACATTATATTTTAAATTCAAATTAAAGATAATTTTGCTTGTAAAAGTATCGTAGGAAATTTAATGACTTTGCGATGAAGAATATTTTCCTTGTAATTTCGGGAAGGTTCTCATTAAAAAATTTAAACAGTATTTATGGGTGACATAGAAAGAAAGTAAATTAATAGAATCACTAAAAACATATTTTGCTGCCAGTTTAGAAAACCAAATATTTTCTTGTTCTTGCAATGAAACATATTGTTTTGAGAAAGTTTACGTGTAACGCTAGTTTATTAAATTTTTTTGTACTCCATCAGCACTTTACGGTTCTAAAATAAATAGGTTATGATTTTTCGTCTACCCTCGGTGATAGTTGTAATATTTTTGTTTTCTTTTTATCTTTAACGGTGTATAACGGCCTTTAACGGTATAACGGTGTACTGATATATTCCTTTAGCGTGTCTAAAGTTAATCCAAACCGTATTTTCTATTTATGAAGCAAAATTCAGTTAAATTTAGGTCATCCTATTACTAAATCAATGCACAACAATTATTTACGTGATTTTGTATGACACCGGAAAACCAAAATTAGACAAGACATAAACTGGGTTCCTCGTGTGGTTTGCAGGAACTGTGGACTGGTTCTTAGCTCCTGGTATTCAGGTATGAATAAATTATTGAATTTTGGTAAGCCAAGTATTTGGAGATAACCAACTAACCAGGCAAACCTACTTTTGCTTGAAAAATTTAACAAACTGATTGA
Source organism: Incurvaria masculella (assembly GCA_946894095.1). NCBI lineage: Eukaryota > Metazoa > Arthropoda > Insecta > Lepidoptera > Incurvariidae > Incurvaria > Incurvaria masculella. Next base: position 23,705,981 of record OX335646.2, read on the forward strand.
AAAATGTATATTGTTGCGATTTTATTACAAAATTACGAACGAATGGGTGTGAATATTGTTTTTCAAAAGAAATGTTTGCTTTCCCATCTGTACTTTTTCTCGGAAAATGTCGAAATATGAGTCACGAGCTTGATGAGCTATTTCACCAAGGTCTGAATTTTTTTGAACGGAATTATCAAGACTTTTGGGATACTAGTATTTATGTAATAATTGTCATGGATACTAACAAATGTTTAATTTTTTTAATTTTAATAAAACGTTAATACTTACTTAAAAGTTTCATTTAGGACTTTTTTAAAGAATCTTTAGCTTTTCGAAAACGAAAGGAAATATAAAAATAATTATTGCTGAGAATTTACAGTGCTTCTAAATGATACCACTCTGGTTTCGATATGATTATAATAATTAATGGTAGTGCTATCTCATCACATGTCTGATTTACTAACAGCCTAATATGGTGCTTGTTTCTGAAAAGCATTTACATTCGTTTCATGTAGTTGATTACTTCTTCTGGAAAAATACATAGAAAAATAAGGTCCTGCAGACGTCCTACTCGGAAAAAACTTTAGGTTACGATGTAACTTCATCAAACTGATCAGCACTTGGCCTTTCCGACCAAATACGTTGTTTCCAGTTGTTATTGTTATCACCTGAGGAGGAATCTTGAAAAAAATCTGCAGCCGATTCCGAAGACGACTCTAAAACAAGTTGTGAGCGGAAATTCGGATATTCGACACTTGGTACGATCTAACTGATCGCAATATTTCTTCGTCTTTACTTCTCACGAAGTCATCACTATGTTCAACATTAGATACTCCTGTGTTAGAATCAATATTTTCTCTCATTCCACTGCACAAAAAGAAGTTGAATCCACAGGACTCCGCCTAGATGGTCTAGGTTTCTTTGATATCGAATAATATCGTGATTCTCTTACACTGCACGTGCATCGAAACAGGGTTCTGTGTTATCTTTCCCTAGTACTAATCTTCTGTGGTGTCAGGATCATCAGGAAGTCGAAACATCCGCTCCAATTCAAGATTAATCTGTTCGGTTAACACGCTCAGTACTTAGATTTATTCGTGATACCTTATCAATAAACACAAACCAGTCGAAATAATTATGTTTCTTACCATTTTAGCTAAAATCCGGAAAGATCAAACTGGATTAAGCATTCCAACCGAAAAACACAGCGAATTCTTGTATAATGGCCGCCCTCAATTTGACAACTTAAAACTATCTGCCAAATTGTCACCCAATTATGACGCAGAAAATATCGAGTTTGCCATTAGAGAATGATAAAAGCACGGTCTCCAGAACAGTTGACAAAAAAAAAACGATTACTATGGTGGCATTCATAATGTTTCTACATTATGATGGGTTGAAATAAAATCAGTTTCAATGAGCCGGCAGGTCATGGGGCATTGAGTCCTGTGGATTTTTTATTTGAATTTTAAGGAACTGATTCGTATGCACACAATTTAACTGTTGAAACATAAGTAAATATACTTTTTCGTACTAAGCAGGTACGTCGCTTATTCCAAGGAATGTCTTTGCAGTCAATGTCCGCAACGCAGATGAAGCGTTAAATGAATGTATGTAGGTATAATCTTAAACACTGTGTAGGAGGCATTCATTACGGGAGGAGGGACTGTAGGAGAATTAAAAATTATGGCTATACAGCCGGTGGCGAAATTGGTAGACGCAATACCCGCGAATGGTATGTTTTGCTGGTTCGGGTCCAGCCTTGCAGAATTCTATCCAGTCTATTCGTAAAGTAGTTCTTTTTACTGGGCTCTTTCTTCAATTGATGTGTCCTTGCTTCACGGTCGATTATACATACACATTCCTTGTTAAAACATATTTTATGGAGCATTTTTTTTCTCTTTATTGTTGTAGTACTTTAGCCGCATAGTGACTATGTCAGCCACATAGTACATTTTACATAGCTCTAGTTTCTCAAAGCAAGAGATGCTTTTACGAAAACCAAGTGTTTACAATCGGCGGACAGTGGCTGAGTTAGCTCATTAATAATTGGAAAGAATAAGTTTAGCTTTCAGTTTCAGTTTCAGTTTCAGATGCATAAAACATACTCGGATTCGTAATTTTTTGCTGTTTCTGTCGATTCGATTACCTCTGGCGCAGAAGAACCGAAAAGTAACTTTGCCGGGTTTGTAATTCATTTCACTTGCTAATTAGGTTACATTGGTTGATAGAAAACTAATTATTCCGGGAGGTCACGACATTTTTGGTCACGATAAGGTAAATGGCTTAATCTGGGTTTACATGTTGGAGACCAACCATCTGATGCTAAATATGTCGGTCTGCCTGCGCCAAGTGGTTGCGTTATCTAGATTGGCTACATAAAATACATGTTTGTATGTACCTGCTGATGAATATACCGATTGCCTAGGAATATTAATATCTATTAATTATACAACATTAATCGTTTTGTTATTCTATTAAGTACTCTAATATACCTAATGTTATATCTGTAACCTAAATTGCCTAAAACTACGAAATGCAACCATAGATTGGTTCAGTTTTGGTATAGCTAATCAAGTATGCACTGATACTTTAATGCTTCGTTATTTTCATCCATTTACCTTATCATATATATTATTGTCATCATAACTACTTTTTCAGGCGCCTTATCTACGTAACGCAACCACTTGGCGCAGACAGAGTGACACATTTAGCTTCAGAGGGTTGGTCTTTATCCTGTGAACCCACTTTCAGCCATTTACGTTATCATTACCATTTTTGTCGCGACCTCCTAGTCTAACTGGCCACAAAGCACATAGTATGTACATTGGTGCAGAGCAAACAATTTGATATTTTATTTTAAATTAACCGGTAATCTAATATTAATTATTCTAAAAAGTCAAATCAAAAAGAACTCGTATTTTCTGTTAATTGTATCAAATCAAATATAGATTAGTAGATAAAAGAAATACGTTAAAGGATACCAGGACAACACTGTATTTGTCTGCCAGTACATTTTACAGTCGCGATAAATGTGGGTACGATCTATAAAATATTTAAAGAAACGCGACCCGAGATACAGGGAGCGTAATAGAATCGGGTTGGGGAGGTCCCTTCAATTTCCCCGCACCGCTCGCAGAGGCGCGTCTCATAGACTCGGCTTCCGGACCGCGTAATGTGTCCCGACCCCGGCGGCACCGACCCGACTTGGAGACCACGAGCTAAATCACCACTTCCTCCCACTAACTAGTCTTGGAATCCAATTAAACTTGATTGAATGAACTGCGCGCCGCGAGCAATCTGTTGTTCGGGCGTGGGCATCTGCGTTCCGATCAACAGTTCCGTGGGCATGTGCATTTGCTGCCAACGAGACATTCGCTCCGTAGCTGGGCCGGCACAGCGAGGAAGGAAGAACGAGAGCGATCAAGACTCATTGTTTGTGTGAGTGTAGTTATTTGGCTTACGAATTCGAAGCGCTGTCCAACTTGCTGGAGCGATTGATTGTTGTGGTCAGCATAAGAACCTAGCCCAATATATACATTAACTTTAACCTAACCGGATTACATTTTTGAAAATAAAAAAACTCATTGAAAATCTACAAATTATAATGCATTTAATATTTTAGTTACAACTGTCCTCATGATAATACGGAAACTTGTAGTTTTCTTATAACACAGATCTATTACTCTTATAAAGATGTAACTCAACATCTCGTCTTACAAGCTAATTAAGGGGAGCCTGTCAACTTACAAGTCTTTGAAAATCATCCAGGAAAGATGTAAACTGAAATGCCGTCTTACAAATATCCGAAAGTTTACAAGGGTCCTAGGTAACTTGTAAGTTGATTTCATTAAGTTTCTGTGACATGTGTCATATTCACTGCCTTCTAGCATATCCAGCTTACTTAGCTTAGTATAGCTTCACAGCTTTGGCATGCACACTTTTAACGTAAAGTTTTGGAAGTGTTTATTTTCTCCGTAGGATTGTAGATCTTCTTCCTAAGTTACTGGATGGTAGGGATAATCCCGCCTGGGTTGGAAGAAATGCATTTATTCAAAGGTAATACGCGGCAATGAAAATATTTACATCCATTTCAATGTAGCCGATAAATAAAAGGAAGGTTATGGCATGGCACCTAGTTCCCATATGGGTATTAATCTCATGCCAGTAGGTGTGGAATGAGGCATCCATGTTCAGCTCCAAAACATTTTACCATAGTATTGGTTAGAAAAATGATCGAAAATGCTAAGAAACATTGTCTGTATTTTCCATTAAGCGTGCTCATAACAGGAAGGTCCTGGCATTGCACCTAATTCCTTTGGGAATGCGGTGTGTTGGGCTAATATCACGACGGTGGGTCGCAGATAAGCCATCAATTTCTAGTTACATGAAAAAATCAAACCATCGTTTTCTGTGCTAAAAGATACTAGGCAACGAAAACACTCCATCTCATTGAATGATTTCACAGCAAATTATATCATTAGTACATTGATTTCAAACTCAAGCATTCACTTCGAGTCTTAAGTAGGTATTTCTAAATGTTATAATGCTTAAGAAGGCTCAAGCTATTTTTATTATTTTCCTCATTTTGTTTCTCGTTCGTGGAAACATTATTTTTAAGAGCTTACAGCTTTCGTGTTTTGAATGATTGAACGAGGAAAAGTGTTTTATTTTCGCTCATAGGACCAAATAGCCAAATTTTCTAAAATATTCTCGAAGAGCTCAACCGAAATGAAATCATAGTAGAATATCATAGTTTCGTTTAGCACAGACAGAAAATATGGAGACTCTGTGACTGTTTCATTAGTGTGTCTAGTTCGTGCTTTCCTCGTAGTAGTCTCTGATAAGTCACACTCTGTGACAGATTTATTGCACTTGTCTCGTGCATGTCGTGTGCATTTTGAGATTAAGAGGATAATGAGGTGATCGAGTTCCATGCAATGGGTTCGTGCCTGTTTCCTCAGTCAAACTAAGAAATATTTTTCCGAAATTTTGCATATTCAATGAATGAGCTGAGGATTTTTGACTTGATTTATATGATAACATATCTTATATCCATGATATAAGCCTCTAAATATTTGTACATAATTATGTAAGTTTAGTTATCAAAAAAATCTTAACATACGAACGGATTTCTCAGTTGGTTTATATAATGTGCACATTTTCCAAAACTGAAGAAATAGGCACCAGCCATTATATGGAACTCAAACACCTCATTATCCTCTTAATAAGCGTTCACAGTTTGCTCTCCGACCAGTCGCGGCGGGTAGAATTCCCTTGGGCAATTTCATCCACAAGAGTCTGTGTGTAGTGTTTCCTGTAGTGTGAAACATTGACATAAACACCAGTGCTCAGAAAGCCGCACTATTTTAAGTGCGACCGTAATTCACGACCGGCGAATATGAATTGCCTTTCCCTAACTCATTAAAAAAAACATTACCTGACCCTTTAGTGTTGCCAGTTAGGAACTGATATGAGCAGCTTGTTTCGCGAAAGTTGCTAGCCGCCATGTCCGGTTGTATAATAAAGCTCGTTAATTTGCGTCAGTTCGTCGGAATATACGACGCGTCATAAAAGTACATCGTGTCCCGTGCCGAGCTCGGCGGCGGCCCAGAGTGACTACGCACGTGACTGGAATCGAGACATCCTGTACCGGGACAATTGCGTTAACGTCGCCTAATGTATTTACTGGGATTTAAAACGCTCACGATATGCGTACGTAATTGAATTCGTACTCGTTCGCCGTAACGTAATGAATATTGTGATATTCATGCGTATCACGTTACGGCGACATTTTCATGGTGCACGGTGACGAATATTTAGAGTGGATTTTAGAAAATTTCGGTGTTTGGAACTTTCCACTAATTATTTTATAATTCCCTTAAGATTGTCGTGAAGTCAACGGGGCTCTGTGATTTTTGAATTTTAAGAAATGCTCACTTTGTCCATTGACCAGGGCATAACATTGCCCGCCGAATGCGAATAAAACTAGCAAAATCGTCTTCCGGGTCCTAACGCGTGCCTCCCCCTAAAAGTTGTCAGATGTAAATAAACAATTTTAATCACTTAATAAAGCTTGATTCCACATCTGTATGTTTTTATGTTAATGTAAACATATGTATTTTCCAGTAAAATCAATCTAAAATGACAGTAATAAATAGATCTTTTTCCAATGCTTACTACGCAACCAATCAAAAATATAAATAAAATACACAAACAGATATACATTTTTACAATATATTTTAGTATCTAAATAAAAAAACCTAGTAAAGCATTTAGAGCAAATATATAGTTATCCCCTAGTATGGGGAATTGATAGAGTAGCGACTCTCTTAAACCGTCCGCAGCTACGAAGTCATAATAAAATTCTTAAAATGAATCGTAATTTAATTTATATTTAAAATAATCACCAGTACACAAGCAACATAGAAAAAGATACAGGCGCGCATAATATGAAGGCGAAAATGTTTATTAAAAAATAATATTAAATCTAGAAGAATATGCTTATGTTACTGAACGATGATGAATTAAAATCCAAATAATTCATGTACTACTTATTTTTAGGGTACAGGGGGTCCATTCAGGGAAAGAGTGAGTTCGAATTCGTCACTAAATATCAACTCACTTTTTTAAATAGTAATGTTTTCACACTTCTTGAACATCATTACAGTTAGATAAAAATCTGGTCCGTCCCGTAAATACGTCGGAAGTATAAATAACGGTTCCGTTATTTAAATAATAATATATTTAACAGCTATTTTTAGGTTAACTCACTCCCGAACTCGAACTCACTCTTACCGGAATGGGCCCCCAGGACTCTGTCACATACTAATACAGAAATAAAAAAAATGTGTTTTTTTTACTTAACGATAATTATGATTAGGTTAGCTGAAACGGAATTAAAAAATGCATTTCGAAATACGAAGTTGGCACATCCGTACAATAAACGTAACCATATAAAAATCCGGTCAAGCGTGTACGTTTCACCTGCCTAGGGTTCCGTCGCTGCTGCACATGGAAGAATTTCACCCGTGCCTGATGATTATTTTCAAAATTAGAGGTTCAGAAATCTTGCTTTTCCTTAAAATGTATTACGTTTTATGCAAAAGTAATAAGATTATGATTCCCAACTACATTACCCATATTGGTGCATTTTTTGAATAGGAGAAATTCAGGACAAAATGCTGACCGATAAATAACAAAGTCCGACCATTTTTTGCTTCTTTCGACGGAACCCTTAAAAATATTACACCACTTTATTACCTGAATCAGATTCAACTCCAACCAAAGAGGAAAGATATCGAATACACATCGGATATAGATTGTCTGTCAAAATTATAAGAAAAGAATGAGCTACGCCCGAACGATCAGGTCACGAACAACTATGTATCTCTGATAAGATAAGTTGTACGGAGTTAATAACACAATACGGAAAACGGAAATACCAGAATACCAAGCCCGTATTCTGCGAAAAACCCATATTCCGGGAGCTCGCGACATTTTTGGTCAAGATAAGGTAAATGGCTGAATCTGGGTTCACATGTTAGAGACCAGCCCTCTGATGCTAAATATGTCGGTCTGCCCGTGCCAAGTGGTTGCGCTTTCTAGATTGACTATATAAAATAGATGCTGGTATGGGAGGAACGGCAGAACGTCTAATATGCAGATCGTATAATGTCATATTTTAACAAAATTTTAAAATCATTCACAACGTATAATCGGCAGATCGTATAATTTTATACGTAGTGCATGAAGAAGTTTAAAAAATAAAATTACTTATTTCTCCATGCATAACGTATAATAGTCACATCGTATAATATTATGATCTTTATTTAACAAAAAAAGAAAACCATGCATATCATATAATCCAAAAACTTTTCATACGATAAGCGTCCTTATGTATATACATTTAAAGCGTATACTCGCACTTGACATTTCGACCGTCTCAATTAGCGTAAGGTGGCCTTTCGAAATTGTAGCAAATATCGATTCGTAGCAATTTCAGCCTTAAATGTATCGTAATTAGGGCGCTTTATGCAGTGCTTCTTGGCATATTATACGTTCTGCATGGTTTTCTTTTTTTGTGAATTCATGTTAGGAATATTAAACGTTGTGAATATTATACGATATGCATGGTTTTCATTTTTTGGAAAAAAATACTATTATACGTTGTGAATATTATACGTAGTGAATACGACTCCTGGTCTGTACCTGCTGATGAATATACTGATTATGTGGAAACATTGATACCTATTTATTATACAACAATAACCAGACGGTTACTTAATTAAAAACTTAAATATACCTAAAGTTATATATGTAACCTAAATCGGCTATAACTACTAAATTCAACCAAAGATTTGTTCAGTTTTTGTATTGCTAGGTAAGTATGTATTGATACTTTCATCCTTCGTCATTTGCATCCATTTACCTTATCATATGTATTTTTTGTCACCATAACAACTTTTTCAGGCGCCTTATCTAAGTAACGCAACCACTTGGAACAGGCAGACTGACACATTTAGCTTCAGAGGGTTGTACTTTATCCCGTGAACCATTTACGTTATTCAGCCATTTACGTTATCGTTACCATTTTTGTCGCAACCTCCTAGTCTACCATATGAGCCCTCTATGCTCTATCTATCCTTTGTATTATTATAGCTAATGTCCCCGAGAAAGACTGGAACGAAAATGGCTCCGAACGCATTTTTCGTTATTACATTAGTTAGCGAGCCTAAATCTTTTCTTATTCCTCTTCAACGACATTACATGCTCGTATTAGATGAAAGAATTGCGAGCTACTTTCGTGAAATTGGGGCCAGGGACTAAGCTTTGATTAAACTATTATTCGATAGAAAGGTTAAAGAGATTATTTTGAATGGCCTCTAGTTAAAATTCGAAGGTAATTTAGTTCACCTAGTATCATTTCTCTGATACACAAATCAATTCTGACCTCATTTTAGAGTTACGCCAAAATTAATATTGAACCCTGTTACGATGCGCAGGGGAAGAAATGAAGTATGCCCAATTATGTTATTAACGTGCCGAAACCCACAATCGCTGTTTCACAGCCACCATGGTAAATTAACTTGAGGTGGCCCAACCCGGCGGGACTAACTCATTCGCGGGCACGGTACAAAACCGTGCTGTTGCGCTCTGGGACCTTCTCTGTGTCAAAGAAAAAGACAGGCACCGTGATGAGGGAGATGCAACATGTCCACAAAAAAGGCAATGTGCATAGTATATGATTTGGTAAGATTTACGAAAATTTTAATTACTAAACGACTTATGTATAGCGAAAAGTAAACCACGACCGCTGTATTAAAAATCTATCAAAAACCAAATAGATTATAAATCTCGGTTAAATAAGCTATGTCTGATGACTAATCTTTTTAAGATGTTCTTACTTTATCATTGCGTAATCTACCCCCTAAGTTATTGTATGAAACGCGCGAAAAACCCGAACTTTCGGACCTTATAACTTAGAAACCAAACACAATTTTGATCGAACTAGATGTCTGATGACCGTTGTGATCAAACTTCTAGTTCAATCAAATAAAGCTCTTTTGAGCAAAATTTGGGATCTCTGACAAGAAATATGGGCGTGATCTTCTTTCCCCGTTTGTATGGGGAGTTGAGCGGGTTGGGCCACCTTAAGTTGTAACTACAATGAATATGTAAACGAACAGACACACTGAATGAATCACTTGTGATTCAATGTGACTTTGAGTTGCATTTCGTGCTAAGCTAACTGCCAAACGACATTTTATTTAGACAAATAAGTTTACAAGTTAGCATGGTACGAAATGAAACTAAACGTCAATTATAATCAATAACTTGGCTGTTTACCCAGCGATCAATTCAGGTCGGTCTGAATCACTTCACTTTAGCTATGGGAACATGTCAAATCGAATTCACTGTATTGGGTAACAGGACATAACTAAACTTGGCCAGTCGAAGTTGAAAGTATTATAACTTAAAATGTATTGAATCATTCCATGATATTTAATTATATTTGCAGGAGAATCCTAGCGAAATGTTATCTACGCTGCAAGGCTCTACGAATTGTTACTGAAATTAAACGTCTTAAAAACCTTAAAGACACTGCAAATAATGCAAGAAATCCAATTAGCTACCTCCCCAGGGTTTTATCGGGAGCGAAGGCTCTCAGTAATGACCTCAGACCAAAAAAACGAGCAGATGTGCTATCTAACGCGCCTTTCATGAGACCCGCTCTCCAAATTTCGAAACCAAATACCAATCTATCTTCAACGTACATTTCACACGGAAACATAGTCGCAGACGTATTGCAGAGTTTGTGTGGGTGGGAACAGACTTGACGATCTCATTCCGGGATGGTTGGACATGGCATACATCGAGTAAAAAAAAAAAACATAAGACGAATTGAGAACCTCCTCCTTTTTTGAAGTCGGTTGAAAAGATCGGATTTGACGACCGAAACTTATCTGTATAGCGGCGGCGTAGCCACATTTTACAACTCTACATACACTGATGGTAGTGCCGGCCAGTCAGTTAACTTACGAATTCAGACATGACGTTCTAGAACTCCAGCGACACACACAGGGCGCCATTTGGTGCAAATAAATTTTGATGTAGTGCGTACAAATACGATTGGGTCGCGAGTAACGACAACATTTATTTTATTCAACCTGGCATGGACGGCTAATATCACACAACTACAGTTAAGATATTAACCCAATACACCACATTTCAGAAGAAATTAGGTGCCATGCCAGCACGTGGGCACGGCTACGTTGAACTGGATTGAATTCACGGATAATTTTACTATGCCGCTTCGAACATATTTTCATCCAATGCGATGGTACCAACCCGGGCAGGCTTAAGCCCTACCATCTAGTAGGGGAAGAGGACCTACAGTTTTACATGAATTCCGAATCATGGAGCAGCTCGCATTCGTGGCGAAATGCGCTTATTTAACTCGGAAAGAGAAATAAAGTGATGCATGAATGGGGCGAGGATTTGAGGGCTCTGGTATGCTAGGCAAATCCACGCGCCGCTAGGCTACAAGCCGTTCAAAACATGACACATCGCCGTCCTTTTCTCTTCTGTGGTAAATGCCTTCGTCTCTGGGCACGGAGAGACACACTGCTTTCTGTGACACAGGACCCGCGTTGCTGCGACAGAGCGTAAACAACTCTACGCCTCGGGCGGCAAGGGGCGCTAAATGCGAGCCTGAATACACACGCGCCTGTCAAATGCAATGTTTGCCTGCGAAGGGGTTAGGGAGCGTACGTTCTACGCGCGATGTATCCATATAAAAGTGGACGTGACTTACAATCTCGTGAAATATAATTGTTCTTTAGGGCTCCGTTGCAAATAAAAATAGGAATTCTCAAAAGATCATTTGGTTGCCCGTCTGTCTGTCCGTGAAGAGCCTTCGGTATTGGGTTAAAATTAATATCAAGTTCTAAGGTCTGTGCTCTCTTGGAGATGTAATTAATTCGAGCTTCCAAGTCAACGTGTTCTACTTATTAGATTTATTTATTTGACACAAACATATACAGGTGAAACAGGTTAGAAATAACAGTTTTCACACAGTTTAGGAAACAGCAAGAGAAAACAGTTATTACACACAGTTAAAAAAACAATTAAAAGATACAGTATCATGTAATTAAATATACTTTTTCGTACTAAGAATGTACGTCGCTTATTCCAAGGAATATTACAGGTATGTATGTATAATCGACGGTGAAGCAAGGACACATTAGTTAGAGAAATATCCCTGTTAAAAGAACTAGTTTACGAATATACTGCAAGGCTGGACCAGAACCTGAAAAACATACCATTCGCGGGTATTGCGTCTAACCAATTTCGCCACCTGCTGTATACCCATAATTTGGAATTCTCCTACAGTCCCTCTTCCCGCAATCAATGATTCCTACTAACACAGTATTTAAGATTATACCTACATATATTTATTAAACGCTATATGCAGGACGAAACGCTATTACGGACCTTGACTGCAAAGATTGAACATTCAAACATATTGCCGTCGTCACCAAAATCATATTTGGTCGGTCGATTACACATACATACATGTCACATTCCTTATTACCAATTAATTATTAAGACTAACTGTTTTCACTGAGTTAAAGTAACCGATTTACTTAGATGGATCTATATTAACGTTGTAAGCCGGTTGTTATTATTGCAATGAATTATTTATATAAATTGATTATTTTTTAGTGTATCTAGTATGTAAGAAGGAGGACCTACAGTTTTACATGGGTTCCGGACTAAGGATCTCAAGGAAAGTGCACATTTTTGATAGGAAAGAAAGAGGTTGGAATTCGAACCCGCGGTCTCCGATACAATAAATCACAGTCGCTAATATTCCGGGAGGTCACGACATTTTTGGTCACGATATGGTAAATGGCTGAATCTGGGTTCACATGTTAGAGACCAACCCTCTGATGCTAAATATGTCGGTCTGCCCGTGCCAAGTGGTTGCGTTATCTAGATTGGCTATATAAAATAGATGCTGGTATGTACCTGCTGATGAATATACTGATTGTCTGGAAACATAGATGCCTATTAATTATGCAACAATAACCAGTCGGTTTTTTTATTAAATATCTACTAAATATACCTTAACTTATATCTGTATCCTAAACGCCTATAACTACGAAATGCAACCAAATATTTGTTTAGTTTTTGTATTGCTAAGCAAGTATGTACAGATACTTTCATGTTTCGGTATTTGCATCCATTTACCTTATCATATATATATTGTTTTACCATAACTAGTTTTTCAGGCGCATTATCTACGTTACGCAACCACTTGGAATAGGCAGACTGACACATTTAGCTTCAGAGGGTTGTACTTTATCCTGTGATACCCGTTTCAGCCATTTACGTTATCGTTACCATATTTGTCGCGACCTCCTAGTCTATAACCACTTGGCTACGAGCCAAACTGAACTAGTTCACAACCATGTGAGCGTTTAATTTTCTACAACAACGCGACACTGAAATAGAATTAAATTAATTATACGTTTGTATATTAACAAATTATTCAGCCCGCTCGGCGTGATCCCAACACATTTCAATTAAAATTAATTCCGCAACGATCAGATTCCAGCAGTTCGTCGGCATAAAGACGCGAGTTGGGTCCCGAGCGTCCACACATTCATTACCGTGGAACTTGTGAAATGTGTACCAAGTTTTAACCCTCGAAGCCTCATAAATTCAAAGATCATAAATTCGTAGCCACTAATGTGCACTACGTGGCAAGGGCGCTAAAAAGGAATGCACGGGAACCGTGTCGCCAAGTGTTTAAGGAGTTGAAACGAGCCCATAGTAATTTAGTCCACGTGCGCGAAACAGTTCCAAAACGAAAATCGAGTGGGGTATATTTTTAGTCAGTTATCTTGCAATGCATTTCGTTACGTTATAGCTGTTTTTAAGGTTCGGAACCCATGTCCATTTGTGGGTTTCCTTCCCCTATTAGGTTGTAGGGTTAAGCCCGCCCGGGTTGGTACCACCGCATTGGATGAAACGATGGTTGGAGCGGCAATTAAATATTGCCCATATTTTCCATCCAGTTCAGTGTAGCCGTGTTCATAATAGGAAAGTCCTGGAATGGCACCTAATTCCTTCGGGAATGTGGTGTATTAGGATAATAATATTGATGGTTGTTATGTGGTATTAGCCATCCATTTCAGGTTAGATGAGAAAACAAATCAGCACCATAGTCCGACTTGAGCTTACGCTACTAATACGAAGTGACGTACCGTGAACAATCACTACGTACGTCACTCAATCAGTGTGAAGTGCTCGCGGTTTAGAGTTAGGGCACTGTGTGTACAGCTGTCAATCCCAAATTTTGACGTTCCTGTAGCAATGTCTGTCGTCTTTCGTCCGTGTTGTTTCACAAACCGTTAAATGTTACTGAGGTCAACATTCAAATTCATCTTAGATAAATAGATCAGATTCAACTGTGTGGTAAACTACTTCAATGAATGTTTATTTTTGTTTCCGTAAGCGCGTACACGATCGGTCCGAATCGTTTGCCGTGATGACAGCTTTGAGTAAGCAATTTGAATCGGGCGATTCCATTCGCCGTATACCTGTAAACATTGACAGTTCGAAACGGACCACGTAGCAGGAGCGAGAAAATCCCTAAGCGAGCTGACAGTGTGTATTCACGACAGAAATAATAGTATTAAAACTAAACGTGCAAATGTTTAACTTTTTTAGGGCTCCGTACCCGAAGGGTGTCAACGGAACCCTATTACTAACCCTCCGCTGTCCCTCCGTCCGTCCGTCCTGTATGGACGCCCCCCTCCTGTATCTCATGAACCGTAATAGGTAGGCAGCTGAAATTTTCACAGAGTGTGTATTTATTTTGCCGCTATAACAACAAATAGGTTAAATAAAAAAATAATAACAATTTAAGGGGGCCCCATACAAAAAACTTATACGGTGGTACGGAACCCTTCGTGTGCGAGTCCGACTCGTACTTGACCGTTTTTTTTTGCCACTTTAGTAGTGCATCGCTTTAAGGTCCTTGCTAACGGTGACGCTTTGTTCATGTCACCTCTTTCGCTAAAATAATGCATGCTCGTGAACGGGTAATGTTGGGAGGCCTGCTCCAATTGGCGATATTTTAGACGGCAGGGATAGTATTGGAAAATAAATTGATAATTGATGTTTGTAAATCATGCATTGTTGATTTTTGTGAATTCATATATTTTTTCTAACTGTATTTTTCTCCTATACTTATGTAGTTATTGAAAAATACTTACTATCGATGTTACAAGTAATTAAAACGATTATTAAATGCAAAAAGGTACTAACAATCGTATCCGTGTAAGCAGTGGAAAAGGATTTTTTTAACTCATACTAAGAAGATGTTGGAAAGTTTTCCAGCGAAGTTTCTTGTCAGTTTTTTTCCCTGTAATTGTAGAATTCGCTAATCATAAAATATGACACATCCGAGCGCAGTGTACTGTCTATGGATGATGAATAAACAATACATAAATATGATCATTTTATAATGTTTAATGTTATCTCAGTAATTTGAGTTTCAGCAACATCTACATTTGAAGCTTTGTAATCAGATTTATCATTAACGGTAATGTCGTATCCAGTAAATACATACAATTATCAAGTTAAATCTGGACTGACTCATAGTGTCCGATACCAAAATCGACTTTGATGACGACAGCAATAAGGTTGATATCTCAATCATTGCAGTCAAAATTCCTTAGCGTAGGATCAATACGCAAAAACATTATCATCGCCATCTAGCAGAAGATAGAAGAAGCATTGTGCCGATTTGAATATAATTGTCGGGATAGCTTAGTTGGTTAGAGCAGTGGACATGTAATCCAAAGGTCGCAGCTTCAAATCCTGCTTCCGACGAATGTCACGACCGATACTAGATTATTTTAAAAATCTGATTACAAAGCTTCATATGTAGATGTCGCTGGTACTCAAATTAATACACAATATGTTATCAATAAAAATTTGCTACGCTGTTTCCGTACAGTCTCCGTCGCCACTCCGTCCTTTATTAGTCGATGGTCCCACGTCCGCGCCGGGGCCCGCCCACTCGCCGCCGCCGGATCGGTGTCAAGGGTCTCGTGTATTAGTGGCCCCTGCGAGATCGCTGACCGGGCCAACTTTTCTAGAGACCCCTGGCCGAGACACGGCCGATAATGATGCGGTCCTTCACTCCCTCTGAGCGCGGTTAGCAAACTTGCCATGAGGGAAAACAGTTGACTTACGCCCGGTTCCACCACATCCAGCTACAAAAATCCCAAAGTTATCTTTCGGTTACATCATACAAATATGCAATGTAGCCGAAAGTTAACTATCGGATTTCAGGTAACTAGAGGTGGTGAAAACAGGGGTTAGTCATTTCTGGTTATCCAACTACATATACAGCATTTTAATCTGATTTCGAAAATAATCAGAAAAGAGATGTTGGTCCTGGAACTACCGATAGCAACAATGTGTGAAAAGATTCCTTCTAATTAGAGCTATTAGACGCGATATATCAGGTGTTCAATTTGAAATGATGACGTAACAGCCCGAATAAGCATCGGCATTTAGATATTTGAATTAGTTAGAAGTTTTTTTTTTATTTAATTTATATAAAAGTTTAATTATATAATGTTTATCGCAGTACATATAGCAATTTCTTTATTTTTCTTAAATATCAGTTCAATTTTCTCAGTAGAGATTCATTTATTTGTGGTTTCAGATAGAGGCATTTTTGGGCTTCAGGGGGTCCATTCAGGGCAAGAGTGAGTTCGAGTTCGGGAGTGAGTTAACCTAAAAATAGCTAAGAAAAATATTATTATTTAAATACCGGAACCGTTATTTATACTTCTAACGTGTTTACGGGACAGACCTGATTTTTAACTAACTGTAATGATATTCAAGAAGTGTAGAAACATTAACTATTTAAAAAAGTGAGTTGATATTTAGCGACCAATTCGAACTCACTCTTGCCCTGAATGGACCCCCAGATATTTAAGGGTATTTTTTAATATACCTGAAACGTAAACCGCCTATCCACAATCATGTTCCTCAGATTAATTAAAATGTTTTTTTATGTAACTGTACATGGATGGCTAATACCAAACTAACCGTCAGATATTAGCCTCCACATTGGAACTAGGTGCCATGCCAGGAACTTCCTTATATTGCTCGGATGCATTGAACTGGATGGAAAACACGGACACGTTTCATTGCCGCTTCGACCATCGTTCATTCAATGCGATGGTACCGACCCGGCGGGATTAACCCTACCACCTAGTAAGTAAGAAAGGGTACCTACAGTTTTACGTATAAAACGGAACCACGGCCAGCCGCAACGGTTGAAAATGGTTACCCATCCAGAACCCAACCGCGCTCAGATGTGCTTCACTAACTTTATAAAGTCGCAAGGCGTCGCGCCACTGGGCTAGCGAGGCTAGATTGTATTCCAAATGACTCAGATGCAAATATTTCATTTAATATTTCTATGGCTTAACAACACAATTTAAAATTAATTAATTACGGTTGAAAATACTTCTTTGAAAAATATAATTCCTCCCACTAGGTAAGGGCCCTTGCTTGTCTTCGTGGCGTAAGTACAGTCAAAAAAAGCCCGCTAGCAGAAAATGACCGGGCTCTCCAGGAGAACAATACACTGATGAACACAGGCAATACTTAGCAATCAACTAAGGAGTGCTTTCATTAAAATAACCTCTTAGGAGAATGAACGACCGGAATACAAAGCAGGCAGCATCTAACGGGGTGCGTGCGTCTGTAAGTGGCGCCACGGTAGTTCGTGGCTATTGCTGCTATAAATCCTCAAAAATATGAAGTTACAAATTATAACTCTAGTGGAGAGAATATTAAGGAGTTGTGTATATCATTTCATTAAGTTGGCCCATCCCGCTCAACTCCCCATACAAACGGGGAAAGAAGATCACGCCCATATTTCTTGTAAGAGATACAAAATTTTGCTCAAAATTGCTTTATTTGATCGAACCAGATGTCTGATGATCGTTGGCATTGTACAATCGTGTTTGGTTTCTAAATTATAAGGTCTGAAAGTTAAAAATGTTTGCGCGTTTTATACAATAACTTTGGAGGTGGATTACTTAACGATTTAATTTATACATCTTAAAAAGATTAGTGATCAGACATAGTTTGTAATTTATAATCAATTTAGTTTTTCTTCGATTTTTGACTACAGCGGTGGTGGTTTACTTTCAGCTATAAGTATCGTTTTGTAATTTAAATGTTTGTAAATCTTCCCAATGAAACACTATGCGCATTATCTGCTTTTTAGACATATTAAAACCTTCTCAACAACAACCTTCGCAACACAGAAGGTCCTAGAGCGTAATAGCACGGTTTTGGACCGTGCCCGCGAATGAGTTTGTCCCGCCGGGAAGGGACACCCTAAGGCTGTTCCGACCCATATAAAGTTGTTTGCACATATAACGCAAAAAGTATTGCACTTTAAGCCACGAATTCATAGTAAAAGTTTAATATAGTCATATTACTTGCAGCGAAAACAATTTCACAATTTCAGGATTATTGGTTTTGTTACAATTTATTTAAATACGATTTTTATTTAACAGCGCCATCTAATGGTGCAAAACTTCTAATCGGCAATTACAACGAAACAATTAAACCTGAAATTGTGAATATGTTTTCGCTGCAACTACTATGGCTATATTTAATATTTTTGACGAATTCGTGCCTTAAAGTGCAATACTTTTTGTGTTCTGTGTAAAAAAATCATTGTATGGGTCTGAACATCCTTAAGGGGATAATGTGGTGATCAGTTCCATGCAATGGCTCGTGCCTGTTTCCTCAGTCAAATTAAGGTATTTTTTTTATATTTGGACATTAACCCTTTGCTTTCTGGGCTAATTTATCAGGAACTACCTTAAAATTCCGCAGGTGTGGAAGACGCGCGGCCGCGGGAGGCGAGTCCAAGAAAAAAAATCGCTGTGAATACTTTTTATATGAAAGTGCAAATAATTATCAGTGAATAATTTCAGTTTCAGTTTCTTTATTTCCTCCATTAGATGTATATTACACACTCGGATTCGTCATTTTTTTTTTCCTTTTTTTCCTGTCGGTTCGATTACTTCTGGCGAAGAAGAGCCGACAAGAAACTTCGTCAGGTTGGTCATTGTATTATTATTTTTTCCAGTGATATAGTCAAATAAACACTCTTTCCATGCCTTACTTATTTTATGTCGAAATCCTGTCCTAAATTGGATAAAAACAAGTGTAAAATAAAATTACGATTATGGTCCAGTTTTTCATACACAATTTTTTTCCCAAGTATATTTCGTTATTATTTTTACATAAATAAGAAAATTATCCATCCAAAAGTATGCCTACTTTGGTTGGATGGCATACGCATTGTCGAAAAAAAATCATTTTATTTCATAAATATTTTCATGATTTTGGACCCAGTTTTGAACTTCATTTATTTTAATTTTGATGAAAAGTTTCAAGGTAGGCACATGAAAACCTCATATTACATTGATAGTGGTTTATTTTATAAGATTATATTTTTTTTTAATGAAATTTTTGAGAAAATCATCATGATATTTGAAAAAATAACCAAAAAATGTAAATTACCACATCCCCTATACGGAAACACTTTATGGTTTGGTTTATCACAATTTATGTTAAGATTGAACACAATTTTCATGTTCACTAAAATTTTATCACAATTTATAGGATAAATTACGATAAAAACACTAAAACAAACAAGCGAAAGTTTTGCCGGCGTGAGTAGTATATGTATAGATGTGTGGTGTGTTGCTTTGCGCGTGGCTAGTGCGGCGCCACACTAAGCGCGCATTTTATCGATATCTTCATGTGATTAACAATTGATATCAAATATTTTTTTTATTTTGAAAACAAATACTGCATCTTTTGTCGTGCATGTATGTATTAAATATGTCTGAAATTTTCACACTGGATGATTTGCCGTGCATGTTACAAGAGGTGGCTAAGCAATAAAACAAGTGGTTGTACTAATATGCAACATGTGTGTATTATATAAATATATCAAATAGTCACACTGCATCAAATGCCGTGCATGTTGCAAAAGGCAAATAAATATTAAAACAAGTTGTCACGCTAATGGGGAAATACGTCTGATATAATCATACTAAATCATTTGTTGTTCATGCTTCAAGAGGCAGCTAAGCAATAAAACTGAATAAATAATAAAAATATTACATTTATTGCACGATAAAAAAAATACAATAGGTAGAACTTAATGCCTAAGTCATTATCTATCTACTTTGTTGTTTAGTTGTGCTAATGGGAGAAATCTATGTATGCAGGCAGCTATTTTAATTGCGCACACCACTGCAAATTGAATAATAAAATTAGCACATTACCATTTAATTTTTTAAAAAAACTGCATTTTTTTATGTTTTAGAAAATCAATACAACGTTTGATGTCATTTTTGCATTAAATTAAAAAAAAAGCAGTATGAATAGTTGTTTGATTTATAAGTAAGTAATTTTTATCACTTGTCGTGCAGATTCTTCAATGCCTTCAATACCTCGCCATCTTGTGCAATCCTTAAGCGCTCTTCGATCCATCCCCGCCGCCAAATCGATGACATTCTAAAAACACATGTCATAAAACATCAAAATAATGTTGTGTGGGTTCCGGTACGTAAAACTACTACAATTGGGGCCCACTATATTTCTTCCCTTTCATGTCGTAAGATCCGACTATGAGATTCGTCGTTCATGGTTTGGAATCCACCTAAAAACTGTAGGTCCCTTTCCTTTCGTACTAGGTTGTAGGGTTCATCTCGTCTAGCTAGTCTACTCAAAAGATTCTCATTCGCCTGTGAATCAGTTACCGGTGACTCGCCAGTGACACACAATCACATCTGTATATCTGCAGGTTATCTGCATGTTACATCGTTTTGGTGAACGATGGCCAAAGCAGTAATTAAAATTTACCGGGTTTTCTATCAAATTCAATACACCAAAACACTAATGAATACGGAACTATTTCAATTAGGTTAGAGTATAATATTTGCATTTATAAATGTATGGAAAAATACATACTTTTGGATGTTCTGGGTTTTGGACCTTATGCTTTTTGGACTTTGTGAAGGCGACCCAGAACTAAGAGGAAACAACAACCCACAACGTGAACAGTCTTAAATTATAAATAACTTACGTTACTTTATTTCGGTACAAAACTACTAGGAATATATTTCAAAACGATATCATGGATTTACAGGTGTTGTGCACAATCTCATTAACCAATGAATGCTGTCACAAGCTGATTCAATCTTGTCTCATTAAGACGAGATTCATTTATCCACTAACTTTTACCGAGGAGAGTTACTCGCGCTAAGACGGCTACGAATGAGCTCTGGGAATGAGCCACACCAGGAAAGTTTTCAAGGGAATTGGAGATGTAATTTACTCATCATTAATATGCGACAATTACTGCATCGCACTTAGCTTTTTTTTCTTTTTTTTTTTATGTGACTGGACATGGATGGCTAATACCACACGTTCTGTCATGGTATTAGCCCAACACACCACATGGGAACTAGGTGCCATGCCAGGACCTTTCTTAAATTGCACGGCTACATTGAACTAGATGGAAAACACGGACAATTTTCTTGCCGCTTCGACCATCGTTCATCCAATGCGATGATACCAACCCGGGCGGGATGAACCCTATCACCTAGTAAGTAAGGAAGGGGACCTACAGCTTAACGTGGAATCCGAACCACGGCCAGCCTCTCTCAACGGTCGAATGGTCACCCATCCAAGACCAGACCGGACCCAGCGTTGCTTAACTTCGGAGAGCGATCGACGAAGTGTCGCGCCACTGGGCCACTGAGGCTGACTATAACTTTGTTTAAATGAGTATCGATATTTTGGGTCTTGTAATTGGATTAGAAAAGTTAAGAGTTGTGTAAGATATGTGATATTTATGTGCGTATAATCAACCGTGAAGCAAGGACACATTAATTGAAGAAAAAGCCCAGTAAAAAAAACTAATTCTCGAATATACTGCAAGGCTGGACCCGAACCAGCAAACATACCATTCGCGGGTTTGCGTCTACCAATTTCGCCACCGGCTGTATACCCATAATTTGGAATTTTCCTACAGTCTCTCCACCCGTAATGAACGCCTCTTACTAACACAGTGTTCAAGATTATACCTACATACATTTATTTAACGCTTCATCGCGTTGCCGACATTGACTGCAAAGATTGAACATTCAAACATATTGCCGTCATCACCAAAATTGTATTTGGCATCAGACGCTAGAGCCAGTCCTAGGTTTGCGTCCTTGCATTACGGTCGATTTTACGTATATATACATATCACATTCCTTGGAATAAGCAACGTACAGAGCTGCTTAGTAAGAAAAAGTATATTTACTTCAGTTGTGTAAGATGTTAGAAATGCGTTCTAAGCAATCTTGCAGTAACCCAAATTGAACCGAACTAGGCGCAACGTTTCGTTGACAGGGTCATCTATCAACTGAGCAAACTGACCGCATGTTCTAATACGACAGCTTAAGGGCCTAGTACTAGCCAAATCGCAAAGTTAGACGAGGCACCCCAAGTAAACTAACTAAGTCTGACGATTATAAGTGTCATTCTTACAATATATGATTCCTTGTCTAGGAATCGAATGATTTTCGTTAATGTATGTTTCCTTTTTCTATACAAAATACATTGCGGAAACGGTGTCCATTTCCGAACTTTTTTGACTAAATGTAGAAATCTAAAAGCAAATGGAATTTTTTGTTTATGCATATATGCTGTTTTTGCTTATATCTAGAAATCGAATGACTTTCAGATTTCTAATGAGAAAAATCAACATTTTTTTTTTTATTATTATTTAAATAAATGATGGAATAAAAAAATATTAACAATCCATTATCAGTCTGGAGTTCTATTTGGATTTGCTGAAGCGTTTCACTACATATTATTACATTTGTTAAAAAGTGCATTTGTATGGCGCGAGTAGTTGGCTAGTCCTAGCGCCTTAAGGTGGCCCAACCCGCTCATCTCCCCATACAAAAGGGGAAAGAAGATCACGCCTATATATCTTGTCCGAGATTCAAAATTTTGCTCAAAATAGCTCTATTTTGATTAAACTAGATGTCTGATGACCATTGGCATTGTAAAATTGTGTTTGGTTTCCAAGTTATAACGTCCGAAAGTTCGGATTTTTCGCGCGTTTTATACAATAATTTTGGAGGTGGATTACGCAATGATAAAGTAAGAACATCTTAATAAGATTAGTCATCAGACATAGCTTATTTAATCAAGATTTATAATCTATTTGGTTTTTGTTAGATTTTTGACTACAGCGGTCGTGGTTTACTTTTAGCTATAAGTCGTTTTGAAATTATAGTTTTCGTAAATCTTACCAAATCATACACTATGCACATTGTCTTTTTTGTGGACAGGTTGCATCTTCCTCATCACGGAGCCTGTCTTATTCTTGGAAACAGAGAAGGTCCCAGAGCGCAACAGCACGGTTTTGTACCGTGCCCGCAAATGAGTTGAGGCCGCCGGGTTGGGCCACCTTAAGGGATAGTTAGCGCCACGGAATATTGAGGAGGCAGGAAGTGAAACGTTTGTAAATTTGTTCCAGGACCGCTGTTACCGTTCTACTTAAGACCTTTTTGCTCCGCGAATGTATAACCGTCGCAATTGGCTATCCCTTCTTAATTAATAACCAAACAACAAATCCACATTTGTTTAGTTAATATGAACCTTAACGTAATGGATCTATGTTGGAATTCCAATACTGTTTGCAATCAAATGTTACGTCACTTTCGAACACGGCCGCGCGCCTCACACGCACGCAGTCACTAACAAAGTAGCGAGACATGACCCGGCGAGCAAAATGACGCGACGCGCGACACCGCGACGCCATATTGTTTCGTAATGTTTTTGTCGTAAGTTTTATTGCTATAAATGTAAATGAAACTTACTGGTGATATGAAACTCCGCCATTATGAAGGTTGTGCACCCGGCTGTCGTCTTTGCACGTTATTATGGCACAGTAGGGCATTACTCCTTTTCAATTTTAAATTGGATCACGGATAAGTTAATGCACAGGAACGCCGCAGAGGAGTGAATCATGCGCGTATGAAGTGCGCGGGTCCCCGCTAAAGACCGGCGCGCGAGTTCCGCCCACTTTACAATTCTTACCTCCTAATTGTTCTGTGGTTAGCGCCCCGGTTCAACACCTTAAACATATGCAGCTGTGTTCAGAGTGGGCGGGCTCACTTTAGTACGCGTTTAATATCGGACTAAGCCGGTTTTTGTATGGTTAGTCCGGTGCTAATCTCGTACTAAGTTTTGACAGGTCCTCTCTGAATACGACTGATGAAGTTTCAAAACAGAACTGTAGTTGCGAGGATTATGTATTTAAACTCAAAAAAAAATACAAAAACCGGTTAAGTGCGAGTCGGACTCGCACACGAAGGGTTTCGCACCATCGTAAAATATTTAACACAAAAATCACAGTATGGGAGCCCCCTTTAATTATTATATTTTTTTCATTTTACCTATTTGTTGTTATAGCGGCAAAATAAATACACACTCTGTGGACATTTCCGCTGCATACCTATTACGGTTCATGAGATACAGCCCTGTGACAGACGTACAGACGGACGGACAGCGGAGGCTTAGTAATAGGGTTCCGTTTTCACCCTTTGGGTACGGAACCCTAAAAATAATAAGCTGGAATTGCTTGGATATTTCTACGAACGGCTGTGGCGCCATCTACTTTGTCGCACACGGCACCACGTAGTTTGTGATTTATAAACCCATTGCAAAAATATAAGTGAAATTAATTCGGTAATTGTGAGGATGTGTGCAATAAGTTATCATTTAGAATTAGCAATGTTTTGTGCTGTGCCTTAAATGATTTCACAAAAGTCAGCATTTTTTGGGTTCCGTACCCAAAGGGTGCCAACGGAACCCTATTACTAAGCCTTCGCTGTCCGTCCGTCCGTCCGTCCGTCCGTCACAGGGCTGTATCTCAGTAACCGTAACAGATAGACAGCTGAAACTTTCACAGAGCGTGTCAAAAATGTGTGCCTTAAATGATTTCACAAATGTTAGCATTTTTTATAAATAGTTGTATGACATTAAATACTTACAAACTTCATGTTTAAGGTGGGCGTGGATTACGCAATGATAAAGTAATAACATCTTAAAAAGATTAGTCATCAGAAGATTTATAATCTATATTGCTTTTGTTAGATTTTTGACTACAGCGGTCGTGGTTTACTTTTAGCTATAAGTCGTTTTGTAATTACAATTTTCGTAAATCTGACCAAATCATACACTATGCACATTGTCTTTTTTGTGGACATGTCGCATATTCCTCATCACGGAGCCTGTCTTTTTCTTTGAAACAGAGAAGGTCCCAGAGAGCAACAGCACGGTTTCGTACCGTGCCCGCGAATGAGTTAGTCGCGCCGGGTTGAGCCACCTTAAGGATTTTTATGAGAAATAGCTACGAACGACCGTGGCGCCATCTACTTTTACGCTGACACCCCATGTTTATCTGTGCCGTAGTCCATTGGCGAATGAAGAAATGGTAATATAACGTCTGTTCACACATGACGACAAGCGCCGCTGGAGATATTTCGCCAAAATATTCCATCCGCCGGCAATAATGACCCTTCACTCGGCGCAGTTTACGAGAGTCACACGTGATGGTGCTTTGCTTAATTTTATGCTGATGAGTATTTTACGCACCTCCGGCCGTAGCGACCCCGTTCAGTCAGAATCAACGACTCGACTTTTATGACTCTACTAAATATACATACTTAGAATACGGTGAGAGATGTCTATCTAGATTGCATTGCATACTTGATTGTTTTATTATCAGTAGGGTCGTGTTGTAGACTAGGAGGTCGCTACAAAATGGTAACAATAACGTAAATGGCTGGAACTGGGTGCAATAACTTATCATTTAGAATTAGCAACGTTTTGTGCTATGCTGTAAAAGATTTCACAAATGTCAGCATTTTTAGGGTTCCGTACCCAAAGGGTGCCAACGGAACCCTATTACTAAGCCTTCGCTGTCCGTCCGTCCGTCCGTCCGTCACAGGGCTGTATCCGTAACCGTAACAAGTAGACAGCTGAAATTTTAACATAGTGTGTCTTTATTTTTCCGCTATAACAACAAATAGGTAAAATTTAAAAATAATTAAAATTAAGGGGGTCCCCATACAAAAACGTGATTTATTTGTGTTAAATCTTTTACGATGGTACGGAACCCTTCGTGTGCGAGTCCGACTCGCACTTGGCCGGTTTTTTTTATAAATAGTTGTATGACATTAAATACCTACAAACTTCATATTTAAAGAATTTTATCCGAAATAGCTACGAACGTGGCGCCATATATTTTCAGTATATCAGTAGGCCGTATTATAGACCAGGAGGTCGCGACAAAAATGGTAACAATAACGTAAATGGCTGAAACTGGGTTCACAGGATAAAGACCAACCCTCTGAAGCTAAATCAGCCTGCGCCAAGTGGTTGCGTTACGTAGATAAGTCGCCTGAAAAAGTAGTTATGGTGACAAAACATATGTATGGTAAGGTAAATGGCTGCAAATAACGAAGCATGAAAGTATCAGTACATACTTGCTTAGCGATACCAAAACTGAACAAATCTTTTGTTGCATTTCGTAGTTACAAGCGATTAAGGTTACAGATATAACTTTAGGTATATTTAAATGTTTAATTAAAAAATCGACTCATTATTGTTTCATCAGAGGGTTTGTCTCTAACATATGAACTGAGATCCAGCCTTATCGTGACCAAAAATATCGTGACCTCCCGGAATATTATATTCATAACAATTTTGAGTTGATACAATTTCGTAGGTATCAATATTTACGAGAGCTCTGTGCGCTCGAACTATGGCTTAAAATTATTTGGTTCTACGCGTTGCACATAATCTCAAACAGGAATTGTATGCATGCTTTATTGTTAATGTTGCTTTCAAACCATTATACTCGTGGGTGGTAGCATTTTATTAAATGATTCATGTTAAATTATGTTTTTAGCTACGATAATGAAAAAAAATTTTTGTAAATTGACTCCCAGCTTAGTTTCTTGCCGATTCTTCTACATCCGTGGTAATTGATCCATGCAACATTTATTACATGTAGGTATACATCTTCACATATTAAACTAATGTCACTTTCAAGATGTGTTTAAATAAATACTTACTAAATCAAAAGAGTTAAATGTACACTTTTTAGTATGTAGAAGCGTTAAAATATATGAACTCCTTCATCTTTTTGTATTGAAGACACTATCAATTTGACAGCAAATGAAAAGAATGATTTAAGAGGATATCGAGAGAGGTGATTGAGTTGCATACCATGGCTCGTGCCGGATTCCCCAGTCAAATGATGAAATATTTTTCTGAAATGTTGCACATTAAATAAATCAGCTTAGAGCTACGTGCGTACGTTTGAATTTTTCGATAACTTATCTTATATCCAATCAGTCTGAAACGAAATTGACACCAGCGGAGCCGGGAACTTTAGCTAGTTATTTTGAAGTGTTCATGAACGACGAACAAAATAGTTAGTTAGGCTTCACATAGATGCAATTAATGACAATTTAAATCTAACTAAAGACAAACATCGCTTGTAGAAATATTTAAGCGAATTACTTAGAATCCAGCATGGCTATATTTGACCAACATACCGTATTTTGAGTTGTAGGGGAATATGTTTCTAGACAAATCATAAAAGTTCAAAACCGATTTAGTTTATTCCTCAAATCCTTTATTTACAATTAAGTATTGTATTGTTTATTCATCATCCATAGACAGTACACTGCACTCGGATTTGTCATATTTTAGCATTGGCCAGTTCAGCAAAACAAAACACAGCGAAGAAGAACTGGAAAGAAACTCCGCTGTTTTTTTTTTCAACGTCCACTTAGTCTAAGTTTACAAAAGTGTTTGTCAAATATTTTAACAAAAACATAGGTAAAACACTTTATTAACATGAATACACAAAATTTACAATCCATGCCGTATGCAACAGTTCATGACAAATATCATTTTATTTGCAAAGACAATCCCCTCCAACTAATATGTTGCCAATTGAAGCAGGCTAGTCCCCACAAACAGCACCCGTTCACGAGCATCACGCCGGGCACAGCCATTACCTCTTTCAACCATATTTTAGGGAAAGAGATAACTCGAGTCAAGCGCCATGGTAAGCAAGGACCTTAAAGCGATGCACTGCTCCAGTGGCAACACAACACTGTGAAACACTTGCACATTAGGTTTTAATACTATAAGTTTTGTCATAAACTACTATAGTCAGCTGATCACCATAGTTACATATCCCTTTAAACGCTACCACCTACAGAAAATTAAGAGTATAATGGTTTGAGAGCAGCCCTATCAATAAAGTAATAATCGATTCCTATATGAGATTTTGACCAATACCGAGAAACTAATAATGCTTAACTAAAATAAAAACTAAAATAAAATGAAGCGGAGTAAGTTAGTAAAATATACGATCGAAACGATTTAGTGATAAGTCATACCTAGTAATCGTAATAGTAGTATACTAATAATAGTCGTAATAAGGCTAGTTACGAATATCAATAATACTCGGTGAGCTACAAATATTTTAGAAATACCTGCATGTCTGTAGAATCGAGAATGACAGTCAACTTTAATAAGCTCTCCGAAGTTTTAATAGACACAATTGTACGAGTTGGCTGCAATTCGCCATCTAATTTAATCCGAGACGCAGAAATTGGGGTTGTAAGTGAAATAATTGGAGTTTTGATGTTCCTGAGGCGCGAGATGAAAGCGATATTGTTTCAAGTAAATTCGCGCGTATTTTGCTTCATGATTTAATTACTGAGAATTTCCAGGTGAGGTGATCCGAGTCACTTCTGCCAGTTTAGCGTGACGAAGTTTTCTCATGAGGAGATTTAATTTCCGACAAGCTGATAGCT
This sequence comes from Incurvaria masculella, assembly GCA_946894095.1. NCBI lineage: Eukaryota > Metazoa > Arthropoda > Insecta > Lepidoptera > Incurvariidae > Incurvaria > Incurvaria masculella. The sequence continues at coordinate 23,734,507 of OX335646.2, forward strand.
TTTCGACTGTGTCGGATGAGACCAGGAAATACCAGAACTTAGGAAAGGTATAGCATTCCTTGGTATAATTGTGCATTCTTTGCCATTATTTAGCATTTGCTGATAATTTTTGGTTATTTTTTTAGTTGATGGTCGTTCTTTGACATTCTTTGCTATTCTTAGGAATTATTGACCTTGTTTGGCATTATTTATCAATTATTTAGCATTCAATGATGTTTTCGGCATTATTTGATATTCTTTAGCATTGTTTGGAAATATTTAGCATAAATTGGCATTGTTTGGTATTCTTTCACATAATTTAGCATTCTTCGGCATTTTTTGCCTTTACTCGGTTATTTGTCCGTATTGAGAATTCTTTGGCATTACTCGCTACCATGATTACCATGCTAACTGGTACATTTCAGTTCAGTTGGCCGATTGGCACGTCGTTTGACAGTTAGCATGGTACGCAATGTAACCAAATGTCAGATTCAATCATTCGCTTGGCTACTCATTCGGCGGATTCATTTACTTATTGGTCTCGAATAGTTTATAGGTAAATGTTGGTTGTTTTCTTGTTAATTGCAAGCATTTCATTAACTGAAATCTGTTTCGCCTTGCCTATGCCCTTCATATTCTCGTTAACGCGACCATCTTTGATAGCAATTTCCCTTGAAAATTATTTCCAAGACCCGCGACCACAAATCCTTTTAAGCTGTGCTCATTATGCTGCAGGGACCGGGGGCTTATTAATTATGAACTGTAGCGATATCACGGATTATGAACCCGCCTGTCAACATAAACGAAGAAGAGGCTGAGTTAATGCACAACTGGAAATAATGATCCAGTGAATATTATATTTGGTTTTATTGCAGGAGCATTAAGTCCAATTGTACCAGTCATCTCTTCCATATTTGGAAATTATTGATTTCAGTTTGATACATATGCGTCCAGTGATGCACCCAGGTACTTATAGATGTAGAAATTGATTTTTTAATTTACTTGTCACTATGTTATAAGTTTTCACAAATTATGATTATGATTAACGATGTTAAAATTGGAAATGCGACGATTCCGAGTGCGAATAAAATAAAAATACAGATCAGGTTGATAACCAGTCAGCTCTTGCTAATTAAGGTGGCCCAACCCGGCGGGCCTAACTCATTCGCGGGCACGGTACAAAACCGTGCTGTTGCGCTCTGGGACCTTCTCTGTTTCAAAGAATAAGACAGGCTCCGTGATGAGAAAGATGCAACATGTCCACATAAAAGACAATGTGCATATTGTATGATTTGGTAAGATTTACGAAAATTTTAATTTCAAAACGACTTATATCTAAAAGTAAGCCACTTCCGGTGTTATAAAAAAATCTAACAATAACCAAATAGATCATAAATCTTGATTAAATAAGCTATGTCTGATGAATAATCTTTTTACGATGTTCTTACTTTATCATTGCGTAATCTACCTCCAAAGTTATTGTATAAAACGCGCGAAAAATTCGAAATTTCGGACCTTATAACTTATAAACCAAATACAATATTACAATGCCAATGGTCATCAGACATCTAGTTCGATCAAATAAAGCAATTTTGAGCAAAATTTTGGATCTTTGACAAGAAATATGGGCGTGATCTTCTTTCCCCTTTTGTATGGGGAGATGAGCGGGTTGGGCCACCTTAATAGCATTGATCTTGAACGGCGAGTGTATACCATGTCTTTGTGAAGGATATTATTTGTGATACATCAGTGGGAGCACCTCTATAATCCGTAGCATATTGGATTGCAAGCGCTTCACGATACAACGTTGATGTGGTTTACGTTAGTTGAAGCTTACGTGTCTTTATTGGTATTCATAAATATATTATCAGCTTGAAATCAAAAGAAAATTGCAATGTTCAATTTAATAACCTGCAAATTTTTCAAGTGGTTTACGTTTGTTAAATAAGTGTTTCTACCATAGAAGGCATCTTTCTAATTACATTTTTTTTTTATGTGACTGGACATGGATGGCTAATACCACACGTTCTGTTATGGTATTAGCCCAACACACCACATGGGAACTAGGTGCCATGCCAGGACCTTCCTTATATTGCACGGCTACATTGAACTGGATGGAAAACACGGACAATTTTCATTGCCGCTTCGACCATCGTTCATCCAATGCGATGGTACCAACCCGGGCGGGATAAACCCTACCACCTAGTAAGTAAGGAAGGGGACCTACAGCTTAACGTGGAATCCGAACCACGGCCAGCCTCTCTCAACGGTCGAATGGTCACCCATCCAAGACCAGACCGAACCCAGCGTTGCTTAACTTCGGAGAGCGATCGCCGAAGTGTCGCGCCACTGGGCCACTGAGGCCACTGAGACATCCCTAGGTATTTCATATTAGCAGCTTGCGATGTCTCACCTCTATTGTTTGACTTGTCAGAATATTCCCTTTATTAGGGTAAACGTTAATTGGACGGATTTTATTTCGTTTGCGTAAAATTTTTATAGGAATTAATAGAGATTTTTGTGGGGCGAGTTCTTCACATGTATTTTCCAACATGCTCATTAAATCGAATCTCAAGCAAGATATCTTCGAGAGTATAATCGGAGGATCGACCAGGCGAACAGTGACCGTATTCCCATGCCAGTCGTAAAAGGTTTATAAAGCAACGCGACGCCAGGACGCGAGGGATCCTGCTATAAAAGGGGATTGATAACATCGCGCCGCGGGGTGCACGGTAACAAAGTCCAATTTCTTTCGGGTTCAGAGTTCATCGTTTTACGCCTCGGTGGCAACCTCAGATCGAAAAAGGAAGGAGATGTGCCTCCTAGCGCGCCGGCGATGAGACCCGCTGCCGCAAATTTTCTAGAAGTACCAACTCAATTGAAACATATACGTTTAAGTATTTATTTTTTTATGTGACTGGACATGGATGGCTCATACCACACCTTCTGTCATAGTATTAGCCCAACACACCTCATGGGAACTAGGTGCCATGCCAGGACCTTCCTTATATTGCACGGCTACATTGAACTGGATGGAAAACACGGACAATTTTCATTACCGCTTCGACCATCGTTCATCCAATGCGATGGTACCAACCCGGGCGGGATAAACCCTACCACCTAGTAAGTAAGGAAGGGGACCTACAGTTTAACGTGGAATCCGAACCACGGCCAGCCTCTCTCAACGGTCGAATGGTCACCCATCCAAGACCAGACCGGACCCAGCGGTGCTTAACTTCGGATAGCGATCGCCGAAGTGTCGCGCCACTGGGCCATTGAGGCTGACATATGTTGAAGTATGTTATACATAAACGAAGTAGCTGAAGTATGTTATACATAAACATAAATATACTCGATGAAACATTTCAGGACCCGCTCATATAGTTCAGGGTGCGTGGACTTGCCTCCTATGCTAGAGGTGTTGGCTTTAATCCCCACTCCGTTCATGGACCACTTTGTTTTTATTTCCTAGTTGGAGCGCGCTATTTTCATGTCCACTTTTATAAAAAAAGAGTTTATTTTTGGTGGAATTCGACTCGGCAAACGTATTTCGGGAGCAAATTTGCCTGAGGCGATGATGGTGCGAATGAGAGGCCCTGGCGGCTTCCCATTGGATTTCTCGGATAAACTGTCAATACGGTGATCCGGGTAATGACATTTCTCTTTTCTTTTCTCTTCTGCGGTGGCAACACATACCGACGCTGTGATATAGATATGTGTTTATGGGCTGTCTCTTTTGGGTGTCCCTTACAACTCAATGTGAGTTATATTTACTTGTTCGCACTAACATTTAGCCCAGGCTCCGGCTGAAAAATTTCTTACATCATTAGAAACACAATCGAAACCATCATGTTGTGAAAGGGGGTAATTCGCTTTGCTAAAAATAAGATGTTCAACATGTCCTGCTAGCTAAAGTTTATATTCCCCATCTTGGCATATTTAGGTGGGCTACAAGCCACCATACCCGCATGAGGGGTTAAAATCAAGCTAGCTATGCGTCAGCCTTTTATTCATATGTTTTATGAATTATTAGGGACTATTAGGAATTATTATTAGGTACAGTCACCAACACATGAAAAAAAAATTTAACAAAAAAAATAACCGACTTCAAAGAAAAAGCACTAAAAAGTAAAAAATCATTTTCATTTTTGTAGTTACGATTTCTGTTAATTTTTGAGTCGGCGTCAGCCGGGCACGCGCTGCGCCAATCAAGAGAACCTAACCTAACCTAACCTAACCTAACCTTGGCTGACACCGACTCAAAAAATAACAGAAATCGTAACTACAAAAATGAAAATATTTTTTTACTTTTTAGTGCTTTTTCTTTGAAGTCGGTTATTTTTTTTGTTACATATTTTTTTTATTTGTTTATTTTTAGTGAATCTGAAGTACACTTACTAATTTGTACATGTCCTTTCCAATAAAAAAAGAATCACCGAAATCGGTTGGCGTTATATTGAGTTATTCGTCCATTTGTCGCGCATCTTAATACAAATTTAAGACTTTTATGATTTTCTCATGGATATCATTATCAGAACTTAACCAAATTAAAATGGGACCATTTGGGAAGCACTAGCTATCATTTAAAAAAACAATCATCAAAATCGGTTCACCCAGGCAAAAGTTATGAGGTAACAAACATAAAAAAAAAACAAAAAAAAAACAAAAAAAAAACAAAAAAAAAAAACATACAGACGAATTGATAACCTCCTCCTTTTTTGAAGTCGGTTAAAAAAATCCTGGTGACGAAACGGCAGATACCTGAACACATATCTTCACCCATTCCTGTGTATATATATATTTTTTTTGCCCGCACCACTAGGCTACGAGCCGCACAGATGCAATGATGTAAGGCAACGAGAATCTACATACACTTAAATCTAGAACTTAAGAAAAAAAAAATAAGTGTTGAATATGAAACAGAGCAAAGAAATATCTAGAAAGGCTGTATAAATAGCAAATTTATGAGTGCAGCGCAAGGCTGCATTTGAACCGGTGAGTTATTTACTCCAAAACTGCACCTCAATTAACACCATGGAAATTCGATACTAATTTAAACCGCATTAACTACTACGTTTCTGTTGACTCCATTTTGTGATAGTTAAAACCATTTAATTAAAATGTGTGCATCATCGAACACCGAACCAAAATAATGAATAGTGAGCGTTATGAAAATTCCGTTTGAATTATGGTTTCATTTGAGAGTGTTTCCGAAGCCCCACGCTCTAAATCACCGAGAATGATGTTAACACATTAATGGTCTATTCATGTCTATAAATATTCATTATTTCTTAGTTACCTACTTGACTGAAAATTTATTATAATTTATGGTTTACTCATGCTATAAGTAGTTGCATCTTGGGGGAAAATCTGGTAAATGCTAAAATTATTCCTGTTCTGAACTAATAATGTCAAACGTGAGTCAGTACAGTTGACACGCAGAAGCCTGCAAACTCTTATCAATATAATCTAATTTAGCATATAAAACGCCATTTTTAAATGGACCTAATATTTCGTAAATTTGTCCCAAAGGTAAATAGCCAAAACTATCAAGTTTTAAAGCTGCTCATAGCTCAGAGGCGCGTGGACTTGCGTTGCATGCCAGAAGCCATGAGTTCAAATATCTTTCTGAGTTAGATAATAATAATAATAATAATAATAACGTTTATTGCACGATAAAGTGTACAAAAGGTAGAGCTTAATGCCTAAAGTCATTGTCTACCAGCCTACCTTACAATATTGAGAACAGAAAAGGGCAGGCGTAAATAACAAGAGATAATTGTAATGCGATTAAAATGCATGCTGCTCCCTATGGTGTGCAATCCATGTAAAACTCCAGATCCCCTTTGCGTGCTCGCCCGCAAACGCGCCCGGGTAGCTACCATCGCATTGAAAGATTGTCGGAGCGGCAATGAAAAATGTTGGCAGACGTATGCGTTGAGCCATTATCGTGGTGTCAGTGATGGTGCCAGTTTCCCGATTTCGGCCGTTGACAACTAGCTGACAATACTTCTCGGACACAGACAGTCACATACCATTCAAAACAGAAGCAATAATGACTCAAGGAATTAAATAAACCACTTGATTCTCTATGCTTCATACATGGCGACGACATTTCATTTGAGTTAGATTATATTCAAATCACCTTACCGTCGACTGTCCCTATGTTTCGGAATAATAGTTACAATTTCATCGTTTTATTGGTTTTATCAAACAGCACCTACCTTGTTTCTTACCATTTAGTAGTCTGGTTCCAGGTTGTAAAACTTTTTTTTTTATAATCCATGCCTATGTTATCTGGGCCATAATAACGAATCGTTTGACACCTTATTCATCAAAATCGAATAAATAGTTTATGCGTTATGGTGGAACATTTCATTTCATTTCATTTACTTATTCAACTTCTGGTAGTAAAACTACACTAAGTCATGTCACAAATTGATTGATCCGCGGATTCGATCAACCAGTGAAGAAGAACCCGCAAAGAAACTTCACTGGTCTATAAATTATGTTTTTTTTTTGGTCTTCTTTTTTTTCGTCCACATAAATGATATAACACAATTATGATTTCATACCTAAATGCTACTGCCAAACTTACATTGGTAGAACGGTCTGGAGCAAAGAACTAAGGACTACGAGTTACGTAAATACGTAAATACAACATACGTAAATACAAATAAACACACATATACCGCTAAAATCATAACCCTTTGGCTCAGCCGTAGTCGGGTAAAAAAGAAATCGTGCAGAGTGACGAATTTATTTTCCGGGATACATCATTTTTACAATTCGTTATCTAAGGACTTATATGAACAACCAAAGGGCGCTCTGATTTTCTGTGGCGGGTGCTCCGGGTATAGGTTGGATGAGCAAGAATAAGCGATGGAAGTAACACGGAGCAAAGTTAATGATAGTATCTGTAGTACAGACTGAGCGACCCTACAAACCGTCAGTGGCTCAAAGACTCCAAGTCAACGGTGAATCTTCAATTCCGCAGATTTAAACCATTGAAAAGAGCAGGAATTTGAAGGATACACTAAATCGCCCGTCCACAGATTTTTATATCTATGCGGGTACATATTTTCAACACATTTCAATTATTTCATATTTTTACACAAATAAAAAAAAATCCGTGGACTATTCAATGATTTAAGACTGCGGCATCGATGATCTTAGCGATTTTGCCAGAAGTAACTCGTCACTTGTAATACGTACTTGTCCCTTGTCGTCCTAGGGAAGGAGTGTCGATGAAACATTATAAGCTTTTCGTTATGTCCGCCTCTAGTCAATCGACAAGAAAGAACTTGTCACTGTTAGTGCATCGCGAGCGGATATTCTCGTGGCTCGGCGTTTTATTATCTCAAGCAGGCATCGCTGGTGCGTCCAGATGCGTACGAGAGAAAACGGGATATTGTAAATTTAGCAAAATACGGGGGAATATTCACATTTTGAGTTAGTGTAAAGGATAAAATATACATTTACTAGCTGACGTACACTTTTGATTAGTCCAGCGGGCGATCCTACCACTGTGTGGAAGTGGGATAAGAAACATCTGAACATTTTCTTTTATAATATCAGCGGAAATAATGTCGATATTAGAGCTAAATTTCAGCCAATGTACACCGTGGAAAGATAGATAGCATTCCTTACGTGCGGGGGGTAACGGACATCATCGGTAGAAAATTGAAAAACTCAGCGTCGGGACAGTTTTAAAACCCTACCAAAAAATCTCCCACATGATACGCTCTATGTGAAATATAAATTGCCTCTGCAGTCCGCTGGTGTATACAAAATTCCTTGTAGTTGTGATAGTTGTGATAAGTCATATATTGGGCCGACAAAAAGAAGCGTAGCGACCCGTATTTCGGAACATATCAGGGCAGTCAAGAAACTGGATTCCTACAAGTCAACAGTACGAACCACTGTCGAAATTGTGACGGCTGAAAGACGACACATCCATCGCATCGTCCGTGAGTACATTGAAATCGCCAAGCACGATAACGTCAATCGAGAAGACTAGTTTAAGTTATCTCCCATGTGGAATCCAGTACTTGCTTCCCTGAATAAGGGCGTGCAGTGTAAGTCAAGATACGGTTAGTGACTTTTGCCTTTCCCTGGAGCTCCGAAACGCAGCCGCACAAGACTTTCACACTACCCACAACTACAATCTTCGCCAACGGCGGAACACGTCATATTGACAGTTCCCCGTTACCGCCGCTGGACACGGGAGCTCGCCTGTAGATGAGCCAAATGTTTGTCTCGAAACGTCACAAATAATGCCGTGAGTAAAAATCCGTTAATCCTTTAAAATTAAAATTGTTATGTTCACAAACCATTAACACAACTTTATTTTTTGTTTTTAGAAACCTACTTCCAAAGTATACATTAAAAAAAACATCAAATCCAGAAAAAATTAAGTATACTATAAAGCCTATACTATACATAAACTACAAATCAATCAGAAAAGAAACCAAAAACGTTGACATACAAACTATTTTCAAATACTTCCTAGTGCTACCACGTAAAATTTTTAATAATTCAATCGAAACCGTAAAACCAATCAACGTATATAAGCTCAATCAAATTCCTTGTAGGACATGTATAGGACAGGACAATGTATAGGGAGGACGATTTATCTCTTTTATAGAGATAAAAAGAAAGTGTAGCAGTTATTTCCTAAAATGTATCAAGTTACAGGACTACTCCAATTCGTTCGAGTGTGGAGTCACCACTCACTCATATGTCGCCAGCACCGTATTATTATCTTTAATCTGACGGACCGTTACGCCCCTTCCTCCCTGCGGCCCCTCCTGCCAGCGACCGATGGCGAAGTCGTGATTGCTTTCCTGTAATTGCAACTATTTCGATCAGTAGCGATACTTCCTCTCTTTATTAGCTCTCCACAGTGTCCGGATACATCTGAAGACCCAGAGCTGAGAGTTGATGCATTTACCACTTATTTTGTATTAATTTCATGTAAACAATCTTATTGTTGTCATTTACAGCAGATAATTTTAATACTATAGATATTATTGCATAAGCAGCTATGTTAGATAGTCAATTCCTATTTTGAATCAATTTGCACCTGTTTCTATGTCTTCTTGTTCTTTGCTTTAAACTGTTCTACCAAAAATTTTTTGGCAGTAGCACTTAGTTCTAAACGTGTATTTGCATTATTGTGGACGGAAAACCAGTTTTATTTAATCATTGCGGATTAGTTTTTACTGAGTTGATCAAATCCACGGTTCTATCAGTTTTTGACGTAACTTAGAGTAGTTTGATTAACAAAAAAAGGTTAACTAAATGAAATGAAAAGTTGAAAAAACGTTTTATGAAGTTTAAGAATCTAATATGAAAGATGTATTTTTGAGAGAAAAATATATGTTGTTCGTGTGCAATTTGCCGAAAAACAAATGTAATAGAACCAGTCAATATCGTCGTACGTATGCATGTGTTTGCGTTCTTATTAATCTATTTATTATATTTCGGGGGCATTGTTGCAAGTTCACAATAAAAGATTTCTATGAAAATTCGCATACAACGAGAGGAACAAGTCCATTATTGTAAATTTCCTAGTAAGACTACATTTGTGGCTACTGTGCCGCTAGAGGATCAACAAACTGATAATTCTAAGTGGTTTGATATAGTTTATGCCTCCCAAGTTACGTCTGCTTGGTGTGAGAAGCAATCGAAGTTGGTTATCCGGAACCTGTTCGATTTGATACTAGGACAATGCTTCGCTCACACTTCTGCCAGAATAATCAAATATTCTCATTCCTCGATATTTGGCCACGTTCGCCCTATTCCGCCGAATACGTCTGAGATGATTTTTTCTCTTTCAGGAAATTAGTGAAGGAAGGAAAATTATTGGAGAAAAGAGAACATGCACAGGCCGAATACACTTTGAAAATTTCGGAGGTGACTCAAAATATGGGAAATGGCATTTGTGAATTGGTTGTTGAATTTAAATTGTCTTGAGATAACAACATAATAAGTGGGTCGGAAAGGCATGAACCGGTTAAGGGAAATATATGTAATATCATATAGTATTGCAGGGTTATTAACAAAACAGTTTTGTTATTATTTCACTAGTGTACAATGATGGAAAACGGCCGTTAAATTTTGAAAAAAACCGTTGTCATTTTTGTTGTGTTCCTGACTACACTACTTGATTTAAGCACCCCTTAAATACGAAATTATCTTAATTGACTTAATCATAAACGTGTATAAACGTAAAATATTAAGAAATATTTTTCAAGGGACGAAACGATAATGGAGTGTGAACAAAGTGACAAAACTTAATTTAATACAATTTAAATACAGTAGAGCCGCGCTAGTCCTCTACTGTAATATATTTTTCTATATATTTTTGTATACATGCAAAGGCGACTTTGGAAAATGATAAAATGAAAAATTGTATCCATCGCGCAAGTTTTAATAATGAAAGTTAATATAAATACAAAACCGTTCTTAATATACATTTTCTACAGAAAGTTCAAAAAGATGAACTCTCTGAGTCGTGCCACACGAGTAAAGATTTCTAGTGTGATTGAGACGTGCACGCAGTGTTGGTTAGCATGGCCGAAATTACGATTATAAGGACTGTGCGTGTGCTAAATGCGTGTATAGGCATTACTAACGGCATTTTCCCCTTATTACGGCAGTCGATAATGTGACTAGAAGCAATGTGGGCTAGCAGTCAGTCGATCATGCAATGTAGACAAAATGACAGCGTAGAGTTAAATAAATAACGATGCAAATTAGACAAAATGACAATGCAAAGTAGACAAAATTACTTTAGGCGGGAGACGGGGTGTTAAAAATGATTCATGAGATGCGTTTAAATACGGCTATTCTAACCGTTGAAACATTTTTAACATTACGGTCGTTTTGAGTGTTCGTTTTACAATGTTTTGTTCACATGAAACATGGAGATGTAGTCAATCTACCCCAACCGTGTCCATTTAAATAATCATATCACAAAAATGCAGACAACTTACAAAGAATTGTTAAAATTAAACTGTGACTAGTTTCACTGCATACAATGATCCTGGGAAGCATAATTACAGACTCAGAAGTAGGGAGAAATAGACTTCTTATTGTGACAGTCTACTTCTTCTCTTCTCTAGGAATGACTTCGTATCATATTGTTTAAGATGCTAAACAAGAATTTAAAATTGTAGATATATTCAATCGTATCGTTTTTAAGTGGGCACATTTTTTTTTATGCGACCTGACATGGATGGGTAATTGTGTGGTATTACCACACAACTACCGTTATGATGTTAGCCCAATACACTACATTACCGAAGGAATTAGGTGCCATGTCAGGACCTTCCGTTTATGAGCACGGCTACATTGAACTGGATGGAAAACACGGACAATTTTTCATTGCCGCGATGGTACCAACCCGGGCGGGATTAAACCCTACCACTAGTAGGGGAAGGGGACCTACAGTTTTACATGGTTTTCAAACCATGGAGCAGCTCGCATTCGTGACGAAACGCACTTATCGAACTCGGAAAGCGAAAGACAGTGGTGCATGTCGGTATTGAACCCAGGCCTCTGGTACGCTAGGCCAGTACCCACGCCACTAGGCTACGAGCCGCTCACATAGATGAAGTCAGCAAATTCAAGATTTTCTTCTATCCTCATTCCTTTATCTAGTGAAATTATGAGACCTATATATGAGATTGTAACGCTAGAGTAAAGAAAAAATAGCAAACCAATATCTATGAATTACATTTGCAATAAACATTATTCTCGCTTTAGGCGGGCGCATGTATCAAAAGTCGAACCAAAGCGAACGACGTACATGTAAACGACGATATTCATGGCACTGGTTAAGCTTGTCCTAATTTGAAAAGTCATTTGGTCAGACCAATGTTTGTCCGCCAGCAAGAAATCAACCCGTGGAGCATGAACCGTCAGGAGTCCGGCCAACAATACGAGAGTTCACTCGCACGTAAACACGCAACGTTTCGGAAGCAAACTGTTACAGCTCTAGATATTTTTTATGAGGGACCAACATTTCATCAGCGAGATCTCCGGAGTTGTATTTGTCTTGCCGGTTCTCACAGCGACGGCCGCGTCCGGCTTTCGAATGCTCCTCCCTTCGTCCGAGCTGAGTAATTGGAGTGTAATTTATTGGGCCATTCGTTGCCTAGACTTATATGCTCGCGCGCATGGGACTCCGTGGCTTACTTTCTGATTGGCGATCTCTGTGGTAGGTCCTCCTCAAGGTCTAGGCTTCGATCTCCTTTATTTGTTACATGTTTCCAGAAATTAAAAATCCTAAATATTACTAACTAAGTAGGGTTCCACAAAATTCCAAACTTTTAAATTAAGGTGATTCAAAACGCTCGATATATCTTCAAGAAAATGTAGATGGCGCCATTATCAAAAAAGTTAGAAAATATTTGTTTGTAGCTATACGCTATACCTACCTAATTTTAAGAATTTGCATTTGGCAGAATTCTTACAGTAAGTAAATTAATTTAAATGCAATGCATGTGCCAAATAGTTCCCATTTAAAAAAGACATATTTAGATAAGATTATGGTGAATTCTGCTAAAATATTTTTTTTATTTGTTTTGGAAATAATTTTATATTTCATGGAAAAGTATAGCCTGGTCAGCGCCAAATGTGATTTCTTCCAAATATGGTTAATGCATATAGTTATAAATGATGATTTTCTAACTTTACAGATAATGGCGCCATCTACATTTGTTTTAATTTAACATATTTTTTTTATTTGTTCATGTAACCTGTTATCTGTTCTCCAATAAACATATAAAAATAAAATATATATCAAGCGTTATGATTCACCTTACATGAAAATATCTACCCACGTAAAAGTTTATGTAAGAGTTAGAAGGAGAAGGTGTTAAGGTCTGTTTGTATGTGTTGGTGAGCTTGAGGTTGTGTGTGCAGTGAAGCTGTTGGGGATGATGTGTGTTTTAGGAAATCACCGGTAAACCGTCTATATTTGACAACTGACAATGGTTTTCACATCTTGAACAAATTTACTTGATGTCATTCCACTCCGGTATAGAAAAATTAAATAAATCTGGTTTATTTCAGATATTAGGTGTAATATTGTCACTGGATACTCTTGGCGATTAATAAATATTCTTAAAAAGTACTATTTCATATATAGAGCTAATTTTGGTCTGTCGCTCGCGACACCTCGAAAAACCAGAGGTTTTTTTCTTCACGAGTACTTTTAATTATTTCCTTATTATTCGTTTCTTTATTACGTTATTAAAATAAAGTCAAGAGATCCAGGTCTTAAATTCCAATCGCTAGAGCTCCGCCCCCAAGTTTAAGGTTATTTCACAACAATATTCTGGTTCTTATTATGATTCGACTATAGGTTGACAGTACTTACAGATAAACAGCGTCCAGCTAACTTATCGAACGCGACGTTTTGTCCACCACATTGCGGACATTATCAGGACCTCTGAGAGTAGACGGACATCTCACTGGACGTGACAGAGGTCTTCCCACGTGGGTCTTCCAGATCGCATCGTGAATACTAACGATGTTCGCAACGTATTGCACAAACTTTCAACTGAATAAGTAAGCTGAGTTTTTTTTATTCGTGAACTTTTTTATCCGTGAACATTAGTAATGAGGCTATAATTAAAATATATATACGTATGTTTTTATATCTATGACCAGTAATTGCAAGGTAACGAAACGATAATGTCTGCTAATAAATAATTATGTGCATATTTTGTACATTACAACAATGTTCACGTCACGTTTTCTTGTATGGGACCACCCCTTTAATTTTTTAAATTTTATGTTTTAACCTATTTGTTGTTATAGCGGCAAAATAAATACACACTCTCTGAAAATTTCAGCTGCCTACCTATTACGGTTCATGAGATACAGCCCTGTGACAGACGGACGGACGGACGGACGGACGGACAGCGGAGGCTTAGTAATAGGGTTCCGTTTTCACCCTTTGGGTACGGAACCCTAAAAATTAACGAAAGATATCCTTCATAATAATCCCTGACGAATATATTATTCTCTCAACCCAAATCCGCTAAAACAAAAAATATTTCTGAAACAATAATATTTAGAAATCAGGATGTTGTATTTGCCTATTGGTGTTTGCAAAACTTAAGGCATTTCTCTCGACGAAAGGAGAATTTTCTCCGACGTTTTCCGTGTATCGACGTGACCGTTGAACCAGTTTCCAAGGAGGCAGCCGCTACGCTAAAGCAGTAAGTCTTTCAAACACCAATATGTCTTTCAATTGCAGTCATCTAATACATTTTATACAATATGCGTATCTATTTCGTGATGAGAAGTTCTCTTTTATGTTGTTTTGGAAGGAAATGTGACAAAACTACAAGTCACATTTCCTGCCACTTCTTTCAAGACTATGTTTAATCAAGTCTTTTAAATCTCTTTCTTTATCCACTTTAAAAAACCGCCAAATAAATTATAAAATATGCGAATGATTTTCCACGATCAAGAGATTGGTCTTATTTCAGCATTATGTAAATTTTTCCTCTTTCTTTTTGACGGATTATGCCCTTTTTATCTTTGATGGATGATCGGACAGCCGAACAATACCTTGAAGCTTTCAAAAGCTCAAAACTGCCCTAAGAAATTTAAAAAGACGCAAGGGATGAACATTGTACTTTGGGAGCGTTTTACTTGCTTTGATAAAACACACAATATATAAAATTTTGATGAGTTAAGCCAACATTAGCCAAATGTATGATTATTTATATGAATACATACATAATTTATTAGAAAAAATCCTCAAGGTTGAATTAATTCAAGCTCTCAGAAAAATCTCAGAAGTTCCTGTCAACAGGGTTACCAGACGTTTCAATTGTTTCTGAAATCTCAGGATTTTCAGGATTATTCCGGTCTTTCTGAGGAAATATAAGGATTTTTGGATTATCCTATTTTCTACTCCATCTTTTTAAGACGGCTAACTTTTTAGGAGCAATTTTTGGTTGAATTATTATTAAATTTTTCTACAAAAAAGGAGCGACGCATCCTGCCTTTAAAAGATTAGCGAATAACAAATGGTGAGGCTTTTTATTGCCTGATGAAAAATTTTCAATTTACAATATGTTCTGCAGCGGAATAAATAATATTATTCATTTGCACAATAAACATGAAAGTGAACGACATTTTTACGATTTTCAAGAATTTGATCGTGGCAACCCGAAGACATCAGTCGACTCTTAGCGGCTGTGCCGTAGCTCGTTCCCGAGGGAAGTAAATATCACAAACCTTTTTTCAGGCCGTAAACTTTTTATTCCCACCAAAAACGCAAGATAATCGTAAAGTCGGAACACCCGCTGCGTTCTTAATTCGGCCCTTTCGGAATGAAAGCCGAGGGAATTCGACTTCTTGATGAATGCGGCATATCTTTCGGGGGAATCCAGTCGTATAAAAATACTTAAACCGAGCGGTTCAAACTGATAGAAGATGTGTGAGGAGAATACGAGATGGAAACGAACCGTACTGTCGTCTGCTGTGAAAAAAAATCGGAGAATATAACTGTATTTACGATAATAACAACCGTCTTGCATCGTTAAAATAGAGCCAACTAAATAATTTGGTTACTCTGAGTAAAAACAGTTTACCTTAAACGTTTTTTTTTATGCGACCTGACATGGATGGCTAATACCACACAACTACCGTTATGATATAAGCCCAATACACCACATTCCCGAAGGAATTAGGTGCCATGCCAGGACCTTCCCTTCATGAGCACGGCTACATTCAACTGGATGGAAAACACGGACAATTTTTCATTGCCGCTTCGACCATCTTTTCATCCAATGCGATGGTACCAACCCGGGCGGGCTTAAACCCTACCACCTAGTAGGGGAAGGGGACCTACAGTTTTACATGGATTCCGAACCATGGAGCAAGTTGGTATTGAAACCGGGCCTCTGGTACGCTAGGCCAGTCCCCGCGTCACTAGGCTACGAGCCGCTCAATAATAATATATAATATTATTATTGATTATAATATATAATATTACTGTATCTCTTAACTGTGTTTATTAACTGTATGCCATAACTGTTTTCTATTACTGTTTCCCCAACTGTGCGAAAACTGTTTCTAGCTTACTTTTCCCATTTTTACTTACGTTTAATTTTCAGTGAAAACGTACCGCCCAATCTCTTAAAATTAATGTACCTCTAGAAACTGTTAAGTTGCACGCCTGATTTTTAGTCAGCCGCCGTCATGTTCAGTCATTTAAGATAACCGTTTTAAAAATCATTTGATCTGTCACACGTTATAATTTCTGTATAATCGATTACACTTTATTATTATTATAGCCTCATACACTAAATAGAGTCTAACATTATTTTAAATTTCTGAGTTTTTTTTCTTAGTGCCACCCACTGAGGGCTTTGGCCTCTCTTGACCGTTTTATATAGGTCTTGAGATTGGGTCATTTAAAAAAAAACTCACCTGTTGACCAACCACATCTGGGAGAGTATGAATAGATATTCTGACCATAGGTTGTACATTTTCCTAATACAATACATACACATTATTATTACCTCTAATTAATAGTGATTATATTAAATATTTATATAATAATACATTCATATTATTGAGAAATACTTTATCATAAATGACTGAGTTTTAACTGCGCTAAAACAGAGAATAGTTGGAAAACATTTATTTCAGCGTGACGGATTTTTCTTGTCGCAAGCCAAATTGAAATCACTGGCGTTATCTGAAACGTATGTATTCTAATTCCGACAGTTCATAACGACCGAGATCTTAACATTGTGCCCTGCAATAACTTGTTACTCCCGTGCCCGCTTTGTTGCAAACATTCTAACTTCTCCGTAATACATTGTATGTAACTTCCACGTCATGCTTGGTAACGTTTCCATAATAGTTGAGTTGGTGGCTTCACTGTGAAATTGTTCGATTATATTCGTCCAACTTAAACACTCGATAGTTGTTAACCGAAATAATTAGATGTATAGACGCTGTAAGAACAGAATATTCCCTTACAGAGAATAATAAGTTACATTAAAGTTTGTTGCGGTTACCTATGATATTTGACATTAATCGGTGAGAAAGAAAGATTTTACAATTTTTTTACACACTTCTAGAGACCTTTGGTCTTTAATATAATTATGTAAGGCATTATAAATGGTTGGTCCTTCAAATGTCACGGAAATGTCACGGTCCTTTTGTCGTAGTTTGTTCATGGCATGTTCGTGCGCTCCGAGCGAAATAAGCGCGCACTTCATCATTTCTTACAAGTGTTGTCTGTGAATGAATGTCATCACTGAGCCCCGGTTGCACGAAGAGACGGCGGAGTTAACCAATGTTCAAACACGTCACTTTTAGTGATCCGCATAGAGTTCCTTCCATACTGTCCACACAAAGGGACGTGTTTTGATCATACTTTGACGTTGATTTTGATGTTTTGTCCTTTCGTGCACTCGGACCTGAGTACTCGTATATGACAATTTGATTGCATCTGCATACCGGTTCGGCTCATCTTCTGAGATATTTTTCTTGTGGAACACGTTTTAAGAGCTTTGTAAAGCCATTCGGTTTTTGTATGCAAGCTTGGATGAAGAAAATTATAACAAATTCGCATGAAAAAAAAACCTGCTCGCTAATAACGAATAATTGCAGCGCACTAAGCGAATATTTCGAAAGGAGGGAAATAGAATGCCGGAGTCAGAAGTCACGGTCAAATAGCGAATATTGACTCGATGTGAGCTCATAGCTTTATCGATCGTGGAAGATAATATTCAGAATAAAATTCCAAATAATATGTTTAATTCCGCTGAAGGTATAAACCATGTTTCTGAAGTCAGAAATGTCAATGTTCACGGTAGTACCAAACGATAAATTAATATTTAATGACAAGTTTCACCAGAATATGGCGAAATCCATTTGTTGACGGCTCTGAGGGGTTACCATGGTAAATAACTCGCCAGGTGAACAGGCAAAAGAGTGACTCAATCTGACGATTACTTGCATTTCGTACCATGCCAACTGGCAAATTTCACTTCTCTTGGTTGAATAACACGTCGTTTGACAGTTAGCATGGTACGAAATGCAACTAAACGTCAGATTTAATCACTATCTTGCTTGTTCACCTGTGAGCTAACCCATGGTAAGTCCCCCGGACAACTTTCAGTAAGCTTTTAGATTGAAATTTCATTTTAATTTTCATTTCATTTATTTAAACTTTTTGGTAGTCAAACTACACCAAGTTACGTCACAAAGATCCGCGGATTCGATCAACCCAGTAAAGAAGAACCCGCAAAGAAACTTCACGGGTTTACATAACATATTTTTCCGTCCACAATTATGAAATACATACTTAGATCTAAATGCTACTGCCAAACAATTCCTTGGTAGAACAGATTAAGGCAATGAACAAAGAACAATAGAAACAGCAACCCTCAGTTTAAGTTACTTACAATTAATAAAGTTACTAATGCAATTATATAAATTAATATAATTTAAATAAATGATTATATTGAAAGTTGGGTATAAAACATAGCCTAATAATAACTATA
Organism: Incurvaria masculella; assembly: GCA_946894095.1. Classification (NCBI taxonomy): domain Eukaryota; kingdom Metazoa; phylum Arthropoda; class Insecta; order Lepidoptera; family Incurvariidae; genus Incurvaria; species Incurvaria masculella. The sequence goes on from OX335646.2 coordinate 23,753,040, forward strand.
ATACAATTTGGCCTGCTTGAATTCTATGAAATATTTCAAGGAATGTGATATGTACGAGTGTATAATCGAAGCAAGGAGACATTCATTGAAGAAAGAGCCCAGTAAAAAAAAATTTAACAAAAAAAATAACCGACTTCAAGGAAATAGCACTAAAAAGTAAAAAATAATGTTCATTTTTGTAGTTACGATTTCTGTTATTTTTTGAGTCGGCGTCAGCCGGGCACGCGCTGCGCCAATCAAGAGAACCTAACGTAATCTAACCTAACCTAACCTAACGTAACCTAACCTAACCTAACCTAACCTTGGCTGACACCGACTCAAAAAATAACAGAAATCGCAACTACAAAAATGAACATTATTTTTTACTTTTTAGTGCTATTTCCTTGAAGTCGGTTATTTTTTTTGTAAAATTTTTTTTTATTTGTTAATTTTTAGTGAATCTGAAGTACACTTACTAATTTGTACACGTCCTTTCCAATAAAAAAAGAATCACCGAAATCGGTTGGCGTTATATTGAGTTATTCGTCCATTTGTCGCGCACATCTTAATACAAATTTAAGACTTTTATGATTTTCTCATGGATATCATTGTCAGAACTTAACCAAATTAAAATGGGACCACTTGGGAAGCACTAGCTATCATTTAAAAAAATAATCATCAAAATCGGTTCACCCAGGAAAAAGTTATGAGGTAACAAACATAAAAAAAAAAAAAAACAAAAAAAAAAAAAAACATACAGACGAATTGATAACCTCCTCCTTTTTTTGAAGTCGGTTAAAAAAGAACTACTTTACGAATATACTGCAAGGCTGGACCCGAACCAGCAAAACATACAATTCGCGGGTATTGCGTCTACCAATTTCGCCATCGGCTGTATACCCATTCCCATTCCTTGGAATAAGCGACGTACCTGCTTAGTACGAAAACATTTATTTGAAAATAACATTATTTAGAATTTCTCTCCGTACCTCGCCTTTTCTTAAGATTCTCCAATAGTTTATTCTCACCGCATCTTCGATGCTACATGTTCGAGAACACAATACCCGCTTTTTACTATTCTACGACACGGTCGGCTTGTCACACTGGTAGTAGCAGGTCGAGGCAGTAACAGAGACCAAATGTCACACTAAAGCCGGTACATTCAGGAGCCGAACGGGTACAGTCGTAACCAGAGGAAATAATCACCGACCCCTCTACCCGCTGCGCACTCCTGAAGATCCCCATTACCTGACGAAATTCCGGCTATTCTACGAAGTAATCAAGAAGATAACGGCAATATTTTGGCGGGAAAATTGGATTTATTAAGCTCCGTGGGGCCCTTGCGATAAAGACCACCTCAATGATAAATTAAATCATCGGTTCTGAATAGATATTTCTAAAAGATTAAAGTATGAAAAACCGGCGAATTGCGAGCCGGACTCGCACACAAAGGGTTCCGTACCATCGAACGAGATTTAACTCAAAGAAATTATGTTTCTTGTATGGGGGCCTCATTTAGTTTTTATTTGTTTTTAATTATCACCATGGGGCGTCTCTTTATTTTTGGATTAATTTTTACTATGGGTTGCTATAGTGGCAATTGAAATACACACTCTGTGAAAATTTTAGCTGTCTACCCGATGTGTCTACCTGTTACGGTTCATGAGATACAGCCCGCTGACAGACAGACGGACATACCGTCGCACTGACGGACAACTAAGGCTTGGTAATGCATTCCGTTGGCACCTTTTGAGTGCGGAATCCTTAAAAGCACATCTGAGTATACATCCTATAAAGCTCTACAATAATAGTGGTAGTGAAATCCATCATCAAATTCCTATGCAGTATATTTTCTTAATTTAACTGAGGCCATTGAATGGAGCTTGATCATCTCATCATACTCTTAGGGCCGAGTGCACGAAAGGACAAAAAATCAAAATCAACGTCAACGTATGATTAAACACGTCACATTGTATGGACAGCATGGAAGGAACTCAATGCGGTTCACTAAAAGTGATGTGTTTGAACATTGATTAACTCAGCCGTCTCTTCGTGCAATGGGGGCTTAAGGTGGGCCTTCCCCTCAACTCCCCATGCAAACTTGGAAACAAGATCATGCCCATATTTCTTTTCAGAAACCCAAGATATTGCTCAAAATAGCTTTATTTGATCCAAGTAGATGTCTGATGACCATTGGCATTGTAAAATAGTGTTTGGTTTCTTAGCTATAATCTCCAAAATTACGAATTTTTTCGCGCGTTTTAAACAATAACTTTGGAGGTAGATTACTCAACGATAAAATAAAAACATCTTCAAAAGATTAGTCATCAGACATTCAGCTGGTTTCATGAAGATTTATAATTTGGTTTTTGTTACATTTTTGACTACAGCGGTCGTGGTTTACTTTTAGCTATAAGCCGTTTTGTAATCAACATTTTAGGGCATTATCTGCTTTGTGGACATGTTGCATCCCCCTCATCACGGAGCCTGTCTTTTTCTTTGAAACAGAGAAGGTCCCATAGCTCAATAGCACGGTTTTGTACCGTGCCCGCGAATGAGTTAGTCCCGCCGGTTAGGGCCACCTTAAGGTTGATAAAAGATTATTTTAAATCGCCTTCCTGCGGACGTTTCTGGTGGTGCGTTGTCAGTTTATCGCGGCGAATTTTCAGATAAAACACACGTTGAGACCATGTGCAAGTCATTAGCGTATACATACTCATATTATAAATACGAAAGTATCCCTGTCTGTCTCTTGCGTTTTCACGCCTAAATCGCTGAACCAATTTTGATGAATATCAGTATAAATATAGTGTAGACCTTGGACAGAGGCCACATTTTGTGGCAAAAATTAAACTCGAAGAGAGTGTATAGGGGGATGAGAATTTGTATGGGGATATAACATATACTGTTAGGTTCAGCCCACGGAGGATAGAGGGAGAGAGGAGATGTTTTTAACTCATATTACTAAGGATCGCAGAGTGACAATGTGCGGGGAAGCGGGGGGAAGATCGCTTCATGGTGGGGTCATGCACCGCCCACTTTTGCGAAATCCTCTACCGGAAGAATCGATATTTTGGTAGCAGCTATTCCGAGAGCTATTCTTAGTGGTTACAAGACTACAACTAGATGGCTAGAATTTTACTAAGTGTTTTTTCTATAAATAAACCTTAGAAATTGAAATCCATGCCTTCGCGTGGATTCAAATAATTTTAATTTAAAAATGTCATTGAAATTTGCATCATGAGATCAACATTTCTTACCGTAAAACGAAAATGATTGCGCGCCATCTATCGGCACATAGCAAGAGCGATACATCGATACAATGCTCGAATATTGACTCAAATTATAAAATACGAGGTGTTTTACTGACAAATAAAACGTAATTCCACCTACAAACTTTAGATTATTTTGTCCTGTGTAATGTTGGCAACATTTTACACAAAATCTCATCGTGTAATCGACTGTTCGCCGAAAATTGCGCCGCAGACCATAATATTGTCACACAACCTAACACCGTCAGCGCCATGTCGCGAATGTCGCTAAGACACGCCTTCTTTATCACGTGGGCTGTGACGTAGCGACCCACTTGGTGGACACAGACCCAGTTTGCTTAGACCATCTCCTCTCTACCTCTATCCTCCGTGGTTCAGCCCTACATCAGTCCGAAATGACATTGACCCGAGCGGAGCCGGTATTCTATATTTCGGAGCCACACAACAATAAAACGAGGTGTCAAATAAAACGTAAGTGTCTTGGGTATCAAGCATTTAAGCAATGTACATAATAGTGGCTGCCTGCTGTCAGGGCAGAAACTCAGCTGGCATCACCACGCCGACATTTATTTGCATTTCGTTTGACACCGCAGGCTTTGTCCCATTGAACTGCCATCGCTAGGCGCGCCGCCGCGACACGGAAATCCAATATTGGCCCCGTTCAATATGGACAATGTTGATTTCCGGCTTTGCAGCTCCGCGGAAAATCTCAGTCGCAAAAACCTGCCGGAATTCCGTTCAGTCGCACAAGCAAATGATCCGTTCTTTAATCCTAAACGACAGTCTTTTTCGCTTACCTATTTTTAAAAATAAAACAATCTACATAAATGAAATTCCAGTGTCCATGCGGTGGTATATAAATTAAATATAATAAAATTTAAAATTTAAAAAATATGTTTTTTTGGTGTTAAATCATGTACGATTTTTATTTATTTTATTTATTTATTTATTTATTTGGTAAATGCATGGTAGAATGTTCACCAAGATGAATACATAAAATTTTTGCCTTGTAGTAAGTCCAACAGCAGATCAAAATTACATTGCATTTCTACCCAACAAGGTGTGGCCCGTTCTAGGGTTAGCAATTATTTGATAATATATATTTAATAGCTGTAAGCACAGATTACCAGATGTAAGCACAGGTGTGATGAGATCCATGCTACTAAGTGTACATATGGGTACAGTGCTTGTATATCCTATATATATATATATATATATATATCCTAATCGTTGGTACGGAACCCTTCGTCTGCGAGTCCGACTCGCACTTGGCCGGTTTTTGCATTTGTGCACTGCTGTGCCCTTCTGGCGTTGTGTGCCCAGAGACCCATATTTATGGTATTGATTTAATTTAATTGATTTATTGTTATTGATAGTGCGTTATACAGTATTATTTACTTAAGGCGCTAGGACTGGCCAACTACTCGCGCCATACAAATGCACTTTTTAACAAATGTAATAATATGTAGTGAAACGCTTCAGAAAATTCAAATAGAACCCCAGACTGATAATGGATTGTTAATATTTTTTGATTCCATCATTTATTTAAATAATAATAAAAATAAAAAAGTTTATTTTTCTCATTAGAAATCTGAAAGTAATTCGATTAATAGATATAAGCAAAAACAGCATATATGCATAAACAAAACATTCCATTTGCTATTAGATTTCTACATTTAGTCAAAAAAGTTCGGAAATGGACACCGTTTCCGCAATGTATTTTGTATAGAAAAAGGTAACATACGTTAACGAAAATAGGTTGATTAATAGACAAGGAATCATATATTGTAAGAATGACACTTATAATCGTCAGAATTAGTTAGTTAACTTGGGGTGCCTCGATTTGGCTAGTACCAGGGCCTTAAGGGCCTGGTAATAGCCAAATCGCAAAGTTAGACGAGGCACCCCAAGTTAACTAACTAAGTCTGACGATTATAAGTGTCGTTCTTACAATATATGATTCCTTGTCTAGGAATTGAATTATTTTCGTTAATGTATGTTTCCTTTTTCTATACAAAATACATTGCGGAAACGGTGTCCATTTCCGAACTTTTTTGACTAAATGTAGAAATCTAAAAGCAAATGGAATTTTTTGTTTATGCATATATGCTGTTTTTGCTTATATCTAGAAATCGAATTACTTTCAGATTTCTAATACGAAAAATCAACTTTTTTATTTTTATTATTATTTAAATAAATGATGGAATAAAAAAATATTAACAATCCATTATCAGTCTGGAGTTCTATTTGGATTTGCTGAAGCGTTTCACTACATATTATTACATTTGTTATAAAGTGCATTTGTATGGCGCGAGTAGTTGGCTAGTCCTAGCGCCTTAATAGCGCCTCTAATCACTGCCCTCTATGGATGCGCTAACAGCATTCACTTAGTATTTGTGAGCTCTTTAGTACCAATACGAAATTATAGAGCACGCCTAATGCATCGGGAAGAGCTGTTCGAAAGCAGCTTATATGTCGAGCACATCGACCAGCGAGCATGGATGGACGGGGTAGAAACCAAGCCACTTTTACATACAAAAACCGTAGAACATTGCGCGACAAAATGCGCGTGACTGACTGACACAAGATTCAAGACTATAAGGGTCCCTTTTTTCGCTATTTGCAACAGTACACTAAAAACTCGGTTTAAGGCCCTGGTACTAGCCAAATCGCAAAGTTAGACGAGGCACCCCAAGTTAACTAACTAAGTCTGACGATTATAAGTGTCATTCTTACAATATATGATTCCTTGTCTATTAATCAACCTATTTTCGTTAATGTATGTTACCTTTTTCTATACAAAATACATTGCGGAAACGGTGTCCATTTCCGAACTTTTTTGACTAAATGTAGAAATCTAATAGCAAATGGAATGTTTTGTTTATGCATATATGCTGTTTTTGCTTATATCTATTAATCGAATTACTTTCAGATTTCTAATGAGAAAAATCAACTTTTTTATTTTTATTATTATTTAAATAAATGATGGAATCAAAAAATATTAACAATCCATTATCAGTCTGGAGTTCTATTTGGATTTTCTGAAGCGTTTCACTACATATTATTACATTTGTTAAAAAGTGCATTTGTATGGCGCGAGTAGTTGGCCAGTCCTAGCGCCTTAATACATGTATTGCTCGAGGGCGACATTTTCTCTAAACTCAGCGTTATTAGTTAATATGTTTATTATTCTGTTGGTCTGTATTACGTTTCTGGAGTTGAGTATTTGGCTTTTCTGAGTACCTTAGGTCCTCAGCACAGTAGCCCATACGAGTTTTACATGAAAAAATAATGAAGGAAGTAAGGTAAGGACCTAAGCACGATATTCCGCAGTTGATTGGACATTTAATTGCTTTCGGAACGTTGGCCAATTGTTAAAAGCTATCAGATGTCTCTAAAGCTCCAGCGAAGACTTTAGAGATGTGAGCTCGTACATAGAGAACCACACAAAACAAATTCGAACGTAGAGTCTGGCTTTCTAAGCTTGAGTAAATAAAAATCTCGTTATTATAGTCCTGTCGCGCCACCGTCAGGCTTGTTGCGTGTCGTACACGCAGCCGCAAATTTCCGTTTTCACGTTCAACTCGACCGCGGACAGAAATTTGGTAAGGATTTGTAAGACGCAAACGTCTAACCAACCTTTGGCCCCGCGACAATTCGCCTAGCCACAAGTCGGCTAGGAATTCGATAAGTCACGCTATCGTTTGGGAACTTTTTCGCCTTTCATTTATTTATTCTACATAAGTGGTGTTATTATTAAACCTAATATAACACTGTTTTGCTCGTTTATTTAGTGCTTTTGCTAACATATCGACATCCATCAATGGGAGATGGTTGGTGGCGCGGGTAGGTCGCTGGGTTTTTTGTAAAAGTTTTGTAAAAGGGAGGCCTATATAGGTTCGCAAAAAGAAATGGTATGTGGTCCCATGCAATGCACAAGGGGGTTAGGATTAATGAAGGTGGGACGGCTCACCACGATGGAGACTTCCAGACGTGTGCGGGTGGCCACCACGCTACTCCTTCTCCCACAGGATGCAGTTCAGGAACGCTGCGTCCTCGACGATGAAGAGCACAGAAAGTCGTTTGGATTGTTCGTAAGTTTCGAGCACACGCGGTACTGATGAGGTACTCCTGGGTACCTGAGGACACGGCGGCGGCGAGATGGGTTTGGCGGGAACCGGTGCTACGATGACATGGCGTGTCCGTGCATCGCGGTATCAAAAATTACACTGAAAGCTGGGCCTTTCAGCCTTTTCAGCAGACGCTGTCAATCTTCGCTCCATCAGGTGAAAGAGAGAGAGGGACATGTGCATGCGGGAAACAAGGATAGGACTAGGTTCATGCACATTACATAGAACCACACAGCCATTGATTACGCCAATACATTATGGCCTAACCAATGGTGTTATAAGCCATAAATCGCGAACGGAGATAAGCGGGTTATAGTGCAATTAAAACTTTTTTTTTATTTGTTTATTAAGGTGGCCCAACCCGGCGGGACTAACTCATTCGCGGGCATGGTACAAAACCGTGCTGTTGCGCTCTGGGACCTTCTCTGTTTCAAAGAAAAAGACAGGCTCCGTGATGAGGAAGATGCAACATGTCCACAAAAAATACAATGACTATGCACATGATTTGGTAAGATTTAAGAAAATTTTAATTTCAAAACGACTTATAGCTAAAAGTAAACCACGACAGCTGTAGTCAAAAATCTAACAAAAACCAAATAGATTATAAATCTTGATTGAATAATCTATGTTTAATGACTAATCTTTTCAAGATGTTCTTATTTTATCATTGCGTAATCCACCTCCATAGTTATTGTAGAAAACGGGCGAAAAATTCGAAATTTCGGACCTTATAACTTAGAAACCAAACAAAATTTTACAACGTCAACGGTCATCAGACATCTAGTTCGATCAAATAAAGCTATTTTGAGCAAAATTTGGGATCTCTGACAAGAAATATGGGCGTGATCTTCTTTCCCCGTTTGTATGGGGAGTTGAGCGGGATGGCCCACCTTAAGGCTCGCCAACAGGGTAATACACATACAATTTATAAAAGGAGATGTGTTACAAAGATATAGCGGTCGTGCACACCTCACAAGTAGCAAACACAGCATACATTATAATAACATAATGTTAACTTAACATATGTAACAAAACAGCATTGTAATATAAATTAAAAACGGTGAAACAAAAAACACTTAAATTAATTTGTACCAAAGTTCAGGACAGTCGATGCATCCAGTAGTTTGTTAAAAAATATGACCTAAATACGAAATTTCTAGTATATTCTTGATTCTGTGGGTTTGCAACATATAACTGAATTTCTATCACTACCTAGACACTAACACAAACGGCGCACTTACCCAACAAAACTTTATCTTATAATTATATTGGTTTCTGTCTTACGCATTACCTACATTTTCTTTTTCAATTCTCATCCTCATCCCCCGAAAAGGTTGACTGGATGAAATCATATTTAGTGATAAGTCCGCCTTTGTGCAGTTTCACTCTGTTCAATTTAATTGTTCTGTGTATAGTTTTTAATGTAGTTTGCAAAATAAAGGTTTTCTTTCTTCTTTCTATCTTACCAACCGTCAGTCAAGCAGCTGTCAGACAGTTATGAGTCCGTCCTGATGACTCATAGGTTTCCCTCTGTACAGACATCACGATGGACGTTCAAACTAATAGCTTGCTCGTAAGAATCCCGTCCTCGCTGGCTGTAGTCGGCTTGAAGCAAGGCACAAACGCTGCGATAAGGAGTATTGTCGTCCGAAAGCTTTATTCTTTGCCGCTGGGATCTTTGAGTTCGTTCCGTACGATTCAGGTGGCTATCAGCTAAGATCCAGGCATGACAAAGAGGATATTCATTTAGTGTTCAAGTTGAATTATGCTGCAGGGGTGCCCGGTAACTCGCGGACCTGATATCATTCAAACTAGTATCTTACCGAATCTCGTTATATTCCGGTAGGTCTCGACATTTTTGGTCGCGATTTTATTTTTATGTGACTGGACAGGGATGGCTAATACCGAACGGACCATATTAGCCTAACACACCGCATGGGAACTAGGTGCCATGCCAGGACCTTCCTTATATTGCACGGCTACATCTAACAGGATGGAAAACACGGACAAGTTTCAGTGCCGCTTCTACCATCGTTCATTCAATGCCATGGTACCAACCCGAGAGGGTTGGAAGTAAGGAAGGGGACCTACAGTTTTATGTGGAATCCGAACCACGGCCAGCCACAACGGTTGAAAATGGTCACCCATCCAGAACCTAACCGCCCTCAGAGGTGCTGCCCCAGCTTATCGATTCGCAAGGCGTCGCACACTGAGCTACCGAGGCTGATGATAAGGTAAATGGCTGAAACCCTGTGATGATATGCCGGTCTGCCTGCGCCAAGTGGTTGCGTTATCGAGATTGGCTATAAAAAATAGACCTGCTGATGAAAATACCGATTGTCTTGAAATATTAATATCTATTAATTATACAACAATAACGAATCGGTTTTTTTAATTAAATACAAAAATATACTTAAAGTTGTATCTGTAACCTACATAGCCTATAACTACGAAATGCAACCAAATATTTGTTCAGTTTTGGTATTACTAAGCAAGTATGTGCTGACACGGTCATGCTTCGTTATTTGCAGCCATTTACCTTATCATGTATATGTACCACCACGTATATAACTATTTTTTCAGGCGCCTCATCTACGAAACGCAACCACTTGGCGCAGGCAGAGTGATACATTTAGCTTCAGAGGGTTGGTCTTTGTCCTGTGAAACCAGTTTCAGCCATTTACGTTATCGTTACCATTTTTGTCGCGACCTCCTAGTCTATTACTTCGTCCTTTGGTCGCAGCTACTTATATCAATGAGATCGATACTATGCTTTCTGGATATTATGAATAATGGATTTTTGGATTCTATGGGTTTTGGATCTTTTTTTTTGGACTTTATGATGCGTTCCCTCTCAATTTACCATTACGTCTAATACGGTTTGAGAAGGACCAATTTCTATGGCTGAGTTAAATAGTTAGTCGTAACCGAAACTAAGGCTATACTAAACTAAAGTTATACTTTGTGACGTCATTTCGACACACTTTGTATGGGCGAAATGTCAAAAGTAATGCAAAGCGACGTCACAAATTACTACTTTTCGTTAGTCTTATGGCTGAGATAAATAGTCGTAACAAAAACTAAGGCTAACGAAATGTAGTACTTTGTGACGTCACTTTGCATCACTTTGAAATTTCGTCCATACAAAATGTGTCAAAGTGACGTCACAAAGTACTACTTTTCGTTAGTCTTAGTTTCTGTTACGACTATTCATCTCAGCCTTAGTTTCCGTTACGACTATTTATCTCAGCCTAAAAGTGTTGCGTTATCATGCAGCGGTTGCCTGAGTAGTAAAGTTAACCGCCACAGAGTACGAATAATCGAAATTTCATTTTCACTCCAGTGAAAAGTTAAACAATTTAAGGAGATTTTTCACTCGTGATGAGTAATATGACCGCTTTTTAGGGTTCCGTACCCCAAGGATGCCAACGGAACCCTATTACTTAGCCCCCGCAGTCCGTCCGTCCGTCCTTCCTACTGTCAACGGGCTGTATCTCATGAACCGCAATATGAAAATGCCGCTATAACAATAAATAGATAAAATTAAGAAGTAATAACAATTAAAGGGGTCCCCATACAAAAAACGTGATTGTTTGTATTTAATCTTGTATGCTGGTACGGAACCCTTCATGTGCGAGTCCGACTCGCACTTGGACAGTTTTTTTCAATCTCGGGGGCCTACCCGTAGTAAGTTAACCCAGCGCGTGAATAGCATTTGAACAGACGATAGAATAATTAAAATCTGACGATTAGTTACATTTCGTAGCATGCTAACTGTCAAAGGACGTAACTCACTCTTTTACCTGTTCATCTGCTATTTACCGTAAGTCTTGATTAATTGGTTAGACTAAGCCAGACGTAAATCATTGCAGATATTTGATCCGTCATTTGATGTTGATCTCTCATGCTGGAGTAATAATGTAAGTGCCTTTTCGACACACAGTATTCAGGATCAGGCTATGAACCTGGACCTTTTTGGTACGATAAGAGATCTGACCGCTATCTTATCTGTACGACTCATCTAAATTATCTACATCATTAGGTTCTAACCAGGTAATCTTTGTAATTTATCCAGGTATCTTAGCAATTCATCGAAAAGGGTTGAAATAATTATCCTCGCAAAATTAGAGACCCAAGGTATTTATTTCCCGAGCTCAAAATTTAATGTGACATTCGCAGACGCAGAGTGGTTCATGCAGGGTATTTAATAAATCCCTGCACCGCTTTAGGGCTAAATAAAAAAAAATTATACATAAGTTTATTTCGACTTTCACTGTTGTTGCACATTATTATTAAAATATAAAATAAACGTCGACTTAAACAAGTAAGCGATTTATAACACTGTCTATCAGAAAACATTTTAATAATAAAATATATAAAAAAGTAAAAACATTTTGGGATTATTAAGGAAATCAACGTTTTTGCAGAGCAGCGATGTTTGTTTACCTGGCCCCGGGCGTCACGTGATTTTTTCAACTGGACATTTGTTCATTATTTTTTTTTTGTTTTATGTTAATTCATATTATTTATATTAGGCGCACGTTTAGCTGATCATTAGTAATATTTAGTTACACGTATTATCATTACTTTCTAAATATTATTTATAAACTTTCTATGCAAAGTAATTCGTTGATATAGTTTAAAAATAAATCAATATTCCGTAAGAATGTGGGAACGTTAGATGTCACTGGACATAGATGGCTAATATCACAGCTATTTTATGAGTCGGTTATTTTTTTGTTATTTTTTTTATTTGTTTATTTTTAGTGAATCTGAAGTACACTTACTAATGTGTTCACGTCCTTTCCAATAAAAAAAGAATTATCTAAATCGATTGGCATTATATTGAGTTATTCATCCATTTCTCGCGCACATCCTTAATACAAATTTAAGACTTATATGATTTTCTCATGGATATCATTGACACGGGAAGCGCCACCTTTTAAATAAAAAATAATCATCACCCAGGCGAAAGTTCTGAGGTAACAAACATAAAAATAAACATACAGACGAATTGACAACCTCCTCCTTTTTTGAAATACTTACTTTTTTTCTCAGAAAAACATGAGGATTACGCTGGCAATGTACTGGCCATTGCAACAACCTGTGTACATTTTAGGAGTCGTATTCACTACGTATAATATTCACAACGTATAATAGTATTTTTTTCCAAAAAATTAAAACCATGCATATCGTATAATATTCACAACGTATAATGTTATACGTTGTGCATGAGTTTAAAAATAAAATAAACTCTTTGCATCATGCAGAACGTATAATAGTCACAACGTATAATATTCCTAACATGAATTCACAAAAAAAGAAAACCATGCAGAACGTATAATATGCCAAGAAGCACTGCATAAAGCGCCCTAACAACGATACATTTAAGGCTGAAATTGCTACGAATCGATATCTGTTGAAGAGTAACAATTTGCTACAATGCTAATTGAGACGGTCGAAAAGTCGCGTGCGAGTATAATCTTTATACTTATATCGATAAGGGCGCTTATTGTATGAAACATTTTAGGATTATATGATATGCATGGTTTTTTTTTTTGTTAAATAAAGATCATAACATTATACGTTGTGACTATTATACGTTATGCATGGAGAAATAAGTAATTTAATTTTTTGGACTTCTTCATGCACTACGTATAAGATTATACGATCTGCCGATTATACGTTGTGCATGGTTTTAAAATTTTGTTAAAATATGAAATTATACGATCTGCATATTATACGTTATGCCGTTCCCCCCATTTTAGCAAGCATATTAATATTGATTTGAGAATGGTATTCGTGTCTATTAAGTGTTATCTGGCTTTTATTATAAAGGCAACAATTTTATCGATCTTTACATATCTATTAAATTCTCAGTCAATGTTGCCGCAAGGCCAACGGCGTAACCATAATATTGTGTCAGCTTCGGTTGTCCAATGGCGTGACGCTTTGACGTGTCAGTGTATGAATGGGTGACCATTTTCGATAGTTGAGCCTGGCCATGATTGGAATTTTAAGTTAAACTCTAGATGCCATTTCCTTGCATTCCAGGGTATAGGGTTGAAACCGTCCCATTGAATGAATGATGGTTAAAGCGGGAATGAAAATTTTCCAATCCAATTGGGTAGTCAATAACGTATTTACCTCCGTCGCGACAGGCACGTTCTCCTGAAGATGGAGCCCATGTGAGGCTCCGAAACGTCGAGCAGCACGTCCTGCTCCTCACACGCGCGGTAAGCCGTCAAACTAAATATTATAGATATGTCCCGCGTAAGTTTTATAATGGCTGTAACTAGGTTCACAGGATAAAAACCAACCCTCTGAAGATAAATTTGTCGACCTGCGCCAATTCGTTGCGTTACCTAGATAAGGCACCTTAAAGTAGTTATCGTGACAAACAATATACATGATAAAGTGAATGACTCCAAATAATTAAGCATGCTAATAATCAGTACATACTTGTTTATTAATAGCAAAACTGAACAAATCTTTGGTTGCATTTCGTAGTTAAAGGTGATTTAGATTACAGCAATAACTTTATGTATATTGATGTTCTCAATAAAAAAAACAACTGTTTATTCTTGTTTAATTATTAGGTATCAATATTTCCAGGTAATCAGTATATTCATCAGCAAGTACTTACCAACATCCATTTTGTACAGCCAATCTAGCTAACGCAACCACTTGGAGGGTTGGTCTCTAACCTGTGAACCCAGATTCCGCCATTTACCTTATCGCGACAAAAAATGTCGTGACCTCCCAGAATACTAACCTCACGCTCACACGCATGAGTTGCAACACCTCCAATTGCGTAGTCTGTGTTGCCAGGCGATTAATTAATATATCCAGAAACCTCTCGCTAAATGTTTGGAAAAGCTGGTGGCTGCAAAATGTTTTCTTGGAGCCACCAGCTTTTCGCGTAGGCAAAATTTCTCATAATAATATTCAATGGAATACTTAATGAAAATCATAAATTACGATAGAGAGGGGCAAACCACGCAAATCGGGAAAAACTGCCCCGACTTGTGCCTTTAATTTGCATATTTTGAATGTTCCATGCGAACTCAAATTGAGCTTTTTGATTCTGTTCATTACAACACCGCTGGGAAATCAATAAAGTCCAGTTTCCAAGTAAAACCGTTTTCAAAGCATCATACAATTGCTAATTAATGACGATACTGTTTATGTTTGAAGTTAATTACTTACCTTTTATGGAAATGATTAGATACATTATAAATGAGCGAGCGAGCTGATCCATGGTTTGGAATATTTATAAAACTGTAGGCCTCCTTCCCTTAGATGGTTCAAACCCACCCGGGTTTGAACCATCGCAATGGGACATGGTAGAAGTGGCAAAGATAAATTGTCTACTTAGCCGTACACATAAAGGGAAGGTCCTGGCATGACACCTGATGTTGGGGTAACATCATGACTTTGGAAGTGACATTAGCTATCCATGTACGGTAAAATGAAAAAAGTTTCAATTTGTCGATGCGACTGAAAAATATAAAACTATGACGATGAAAGAAGTTAGTAGGTGACTGGCGGGTTACCATGGTAAAATAACTCGCCGGGCGAATAGGCAAATAACTGATTAAATCTGACGTTTCTTTGCATTGTGAAGTGTGAAGAAGTGGCATGTGGTCGATATCGCGTCTCCGCTTTATGATCTAAATGGGAATCCGGCGTTGCGTCGTATGACATACAGTCGAAATATCGCCATGCGCGCCGCCTCTAAAATAGCTGTCGTCAAGGCAGTTCCTACCCACACAAACCCTCAAATGCGTCTGCGACTATATTTGCATGAGGCGTGCACGTTCAAGTTGGATAAGTAGATTTTGAAAATTGGAGACAGCGTTCCCCGTAGTAGGCCATATCTCCTCCCTTTTTATCTATGGTATCATGCTATCTAGCAAATTACTAATATTCGGCCAAGTGGACTGAAATTTCCCACTTAGCATGGTACGAAATGCAACTAAACGTCTGATATGATCACTCATACGTCCATTCACCTGGCGACTTAATCACCATGGTAATCGCCTGGCGCAAGAATACAAATGAGAAAACCCCACCATTCCGTTGTTAAGGAATTCTTCTTTCTCTATTCCTTCAGAAACCCTAGTTGTCTAATCCAACTCCCCCGCATAAGTCAAAACACATTTCCCATTCACCTCCCAGCCGGCTTGTATTCAGACCGAACGTATACGCGTCCCGGGCATACGCGATCTCAAAGCGGCCGAGAGACCTGAAAGCCTGTAGCCCGCAGCCGGCGCGGCTTCCTTCCTGAAGCGCCGCCGCCGCGCCGTCGTCGTCTGCTGAAGTGGAAAATTATACCTATTCAAATAAACACGAGTGCTACGCAAACCGCCGCTGCTCGCGCCACGTGTACTTGGCTAAAGCGGAGAAGGTCAATGGAAACAATCTGTGCGTACTTATTGCACGGTCACGATAAAAGAACAGACAGAATGTAAGTAATGTGGAACTGTCTTAACGTTGTAAAAACGAGCCTAAAAACAAAAAAAAACCGGCTAAGTGCGAGTTGGACTCGCCCACGAAGGGTTCCGTACCATCGCACAAGATTAACCTAGGCTTTTTGTATGGGAGCCCCCTTTATTTATTATTATTTGGAAATTTTGTTGTTCTAGCGGCAAAATAAATACACACTCTGTGAACATTTCAGCTGCCTACCTATTACGGTTCATGAGATGCAGCCCTGTGACAGACGGACGGACGGATGGATGGACGGACGGAAGGACGGACAGCGGAAGGCTTAGTTCCGTTGGCACCCTTCAGGCACGGAACCCTAAAAATATCTTTGATTCAATTTTATTTATTTATTTATTGGTTCACGAACAGAATAACATACAATACAAGATAGAATATGAAATCATGCCATTTAACAATAGAAACAAGTAGTGAGCACAGCATGCGTATAAAAAAACGGCCAAGTGCGAGTCGGACTCGCACACGAAGGGTTCCGTACCAACGTACAAGATTTGAAACAAAAAAGTCACGTTTTTTGTATGGGACCCCTCTTTAATTTCTATTATTTTTTCATTTTACCTATTTGTTGTTATAGCGGAAAAGAAATACACACTCTGTGAACATTTCAGCTGCCTACCTATTACGGTTCTTGAGATACAGCTCTGTGACAGACGGACGGACGGACGGACGGACGGACGGACGGACGGACGGACGGACGGACGGACGGACGGACGGACGGAAGGACGGACGGACGGACGGACCCTAAAAACAACATATTACTACAACTGACTCTGACACAGTGCAGTCGTGCAACATTTACGTCAATTGATGTAACGTGCTAGCATGACAAACATATTTTTGAACTATTCTTTTCCATGATTTTTTAAATAGGTTTCCAATTAATTCATGAAACATTGTCAATGTCAGTATGTTTGTACTTAAAAACTGAAAACACACCATCCAAACATGATAAAGCGCTACTTATTTTATTTTACTTGACACTTAAAGGGCCTTTATTACTAAAGTGCTTATTATGTTGAAACCGTTATTGATTGCAAGATGGTAAGAAAAGCCTTTAATGTACGGATTAAGCAAATCAGTACTTGGTGGAAGAGACCCTATGATACATCCTTCGATTACGTCCGGGTTATATTCCGCTACAAATCGGGATGTACTTATCTCGGCAGTTATACTTCATTGGAGTGAATAAAAACATAATGATATGCAAATAAAATAAATTGGAACTAACTCTAAAATCTACAAAAATAAAGATACCCTAAGCATTTAGTGTCAAGCCGGTGCTGTGCATTAAAAAATATGTTTTACGTTTTATGTAAGCGAAAAATACATTTTGATCTGTTGATAAACGCGCCTAAATAAAGTATATTTTTTCGCTTTCAAAAATCATAATGTGGTGAAAATTTGAGAATTGAATATACTGAGATGACTGTTTATGACAATAAATATATGAATGTATATGCCACTGTATATGATTTGTGGCGCCATCATTGCGCCAGCTGTATTGTCTGCGGGTTTGGGGAAAGTCCATAACGTATTATTTTATCATTTATCCAAATAAAATTAGTTTTCTACATTAATTTGTGTTCTTTTATAATGTAAAATAACCCGCACTCCTAGAAAAACATTCTCTAGCCGGACACGAACAAGAAAATAGTATTTTTATATTTATTTCTAAGTCTTTACCATAAATAACGGTCGACGCTAAGTCGGTAAGGAGGGATTACTCTCTATGCTTCTGGTCTAACGACATTTAATACATTACGGTTCGGCAAGCCATTTCCCAAGGCTCAGTTTTACCAAACAAAGTGACTTAAAACAATGGTTTTATATCTCTATTGTATCTTTGTTGCTACCATATGAAAAATATAGGTCTTTATTGTACCCATATTTTTTAATCTTATTCGTATATTATACATACAGCTTATAATCAACAGTATATCTGTAGAGACATGTCATATTCGTGAGTGGTTGTCACTTTCCCTCTGGGCGAAAAGCATTTATTCCATTTCAATATTCCGAAAACAAATATTTCCTAGAATTATTTACGTAATCTACGTTACAAATTCACGGTGTGTTACCGACATCGCATTAATGTTGTGTTGTACTCGACTGGGATACCTTTTTTTTATACCGTACGTATTTTTTTATGTATTTAATGGATACGACATTGATAATTGCAATCATTGATTTAAGGTTATGCAGCGGGATTTAGATTGAATACAAAGTTATCCAACGGATTATGCCAACGGAACCCTATTACTAAGCCTCCGCTGTCCGTCCGTCGGTCCGTCCGTCCGTCCGTCCGTCCGTCCGTCCGTCCGTCCGTCTGTCACAGGGCTGTATCTCATAAACCGTAAGAGATAGGCAGCTGACATTTTTACAGAGTGTGTATATATTTTGCCGCTATAACAACAAATAGGTAACATTTAAAAATAATAATAATTGAAGGGGGTCCCCATACAAAAAACGTGATTTTTTTGTGTTAAATTTTGTTTCGATGGTACGGAACCCTTCGTGTGCGAGCCCGACTCGCACTTGGCCGGTTTTTTTTTATCTTCAACCCATTTTACTATGATTTAAAATCGCGTGCGCATGAAATCTACAAAACTTGCAGTAGCATTTTAACAAAATATATTTCTGTAACATAAATAGATTGTGTTTTATGTAAAATGCTATGACGTTTATGTAAATGAAGTCAAACAGAAACTAACGGTTTTTTCCGAAATTCACGGCAGCATTCCCTAGTGTCCAAACGGGCCGGCTTTTGAAAAACTTTATAGGTAAGACGAATCCGCCGACCAAGCTAAGTAACACAATAAACTGTTCGTTGGATAGCTGAGTCACTCCTACAATCCCTCGCCTATTATGAAGTCGACTTCCATTATGATTGCAGACAATCCATCAGCTTAATCACGGCAAAAAAAAAAGCCCAGCAAAAATTCGCAAGCCTAGAGACACGACGATCAATAAGGCAGAAACGAAGCGAGCATCCAGAATTAATGATTAAGAAGACGAATGTTGCTGGGCCAATCCCTTCTTCATTGTTTTATTTATTCCCGCGGGGAGGGAACGTGAAGAGCGAGCATATTTTATCCCGGGAATATTGTTTGCCCAAGCTGGCCAACGGGATCGCTACGTTTGGTTGAATTATCGAAGGTCGATCGTGGACTTGGGTCATATGTTAACTTACTATAGGAGGCTATCCCGTGGTTACAGTTACAATAAACAGGTATGAAATGTACATTGTAGCCTGCGCCGGGGTCAATTGATTTTATTGTCGCCCGCCCTGCGCGCAACTACGTCCCGTTTCCCGCTCAGTCGGTACTACACTTAGGGTCGTTCGGCTGTGGTGAGGTCCGGCTTTCGTGCCTCTCGCTTGACGGTTGAGCGCCAGGTAGTTTTGAGGGAGACCACCAAACCGTCCGGTTCCTATGTGAGATGTGGGATGTGAGGGGGAACACAATTGAAAAGTTAAATCTTACTTTATACACGTCAGCCATATTCCATTAAAGTCTTAAACCTAAGATTAATCTATCCTGAAGGGCTTATTTTCAGTACAATTAATATTATTCTTACAATACACCGAAAGGTTAGTCCTCCTCCGACCTTTACTGATTCCCTAGCACACTCTAGGTTACGTCTTTCCTCAGCGGATCACTTGCTAGTGTCTTTCCGGTGGTCCAAGGTATTCTGACGTTTGCTCGTCGGCGCGCGGAGAACTAACACAACACGCGCGCCGGTCCGAACGCTGCGTTGAGCGCGTATGGCGACAATGTGCCGGTCCGAACGCTGCGTCGAGCGTGCACAACGACTACGTGCCGCTATCGTAGCATTTAAACTCGTTCTTGGTTTCCACATGCTACAACAT
Source organism: Incurvaria masculella (assembly GCA_946894095.1). Classification (NCBI taxonomy): domain Eukaryota; kingdom Metazoa; phylum Arthropoda; class Insecta; order Lepidoptera; family Incurvariidae; genus Incurvaria; species Incurvaria masculella. The sequence continues at coordinate 23,772,797 of OX335646.2, forward strand.
TATTAGTAAGGTATGAAAAAACATAAATTAAAAATGAGGTGGAAGTAAATTTACTACTGCACAGCCAAGAACGTTAAAAAAGGTATTGAGGAGAGATGATTATAATTTTTATTATATTCATAGGTGATACTAAAATGTTTCATTTATCACATTTTTCAGATTCTGTTTTTTTATTTTTCTATTTCAGTGGATATTACTATGGGTAAGCAAACCAAATTACGTTTGCATGTTAGTCAAAAGCTCGGCGTATTGCGGGCCGTATATTTTCTACTCCATTACATTTTAACGTTCTTATTGACTTATATTTTCTTACATAAAATTTCATTATTATGTTTAGGTTGGCAAGAGGTAAAATACGAAACTTTTCAAATACCACCTAAGAAATCAAATGATGCCAGGAAAGAAAACCAGACTGTATGCTGCGTTACATATTATTCTCTACGAAGGAGATTTATTTGGAAATTTATAAAAAAATAACCAAATAATAATAATCCGTATTGCTTTGTTTTAGATTTTTTTTGTCCGTCCACAGTCAAGGACCCATCCATATAACATTCAACAGGAATGCAAATTCGTAATAGTCCACTCATGACACATAACCAAGCGCGCTTCGATGATTCGTGTGGATCCCGCAGCCGGCCGCTTCATCTCCAAGGTTTTATTGGCTTTTTATTCAGCGCACGTAAACCCATTGTGATAAGTCATATAACTTAAGGCCTCGGCGATAAATTAAAACCCACTTAGCCTTTGAATTAACCGCTGTCAGTCCGGGCTTCCATGGGATATTGTCTCATGGAGTCCACCCGGGCTAACACTGTAACCAAACAAAAAGAATACATTCATTTATTTTACAGTCTGGCGGCCTAGACTGATCACATCACATTCAAGCTTGGGTATATACCCATGTTTATTCGTATACAGTTAGTAGCTCGCTTTGTCACGTCTTTGTTATCTTCACAATATCGGTTTAGTCATAACCCGGTTTTACGAGCTCTTATGCGATTTATTTACGTGAGTGTCCAAATGTTTTATGAATTGATTAACATAATTTGTTATTATTATATCCTCTGGGAGTACGTTCCCGTCAGCAAGCTTGAAAGGACGGAAGTAGCAACCGAAACAGGTGCCACCAACATACAATGGTGGCAGCGCCGGCGGTTGAGTTCGCTTACGATACGACAAATACGATGTGACGTGCTCTTCTCATTCACTGGTGATGAATGGGAAGACGGCGGCGGGCAGGAAGCGGGGAAATAGGCGGTAGGTATGTGCGTACTATACGCTAATAATAACGATCGCATGGGGTGACAGCAGGGGAGAGATAGAAGCAATGTTGCTAGATTTCTCGTAACGCTGCTTGTGATTGATGTTTTAGCTTTGAGATCATACCCGCATCTTTAATATTCTCTATTTTTTTTATTTTATTTATTTCTATATATTTTCAATAATTTATGTACATATACATAATTAAATTACATATATTAGCGATATATCTTTCACTTCTAGCGGGGGCTCCACGCACGATAGACGTGTTTCAAATAGACATGCATAGTACAGTCACTGTTTAAGCAAAATAATCTTAATCTTGAAACATACACATTCAAACTGACGATGTCTTCAGTCAAATAAAGTATCCTAACTGAGGACAAGCTTGGTAACCACGGCCGTATCTCTCTTGTTGAGTTGCTAGTGCACCCTGAGCCGTGCTCATAAAGTTCCTGGCAAGGCATCTATTCCTTCAGGAATGTGGTGTTTTGGGCTGATATCATGACGGTAGTTGTATGGTGTTAGCCAGTGGCGTAGGGTAGACTTATCTAGAAGTGGGCGTAGTCGCCCTTTTCTTTCAGTATCTATTCCCAAGAGATCCTACCGTATTTTAGTGAATACAAAAACCAAACCAAGACATATGGTAGTAAAATTTAAGTGCTCGAGAAACACGGAAATATATATTTAAACAATGTGTTCTGTTTTGTTAACTCGATGATCTAATCTTTTACGAAAATAATGCCCTTCCGCTTTTAAGTCCTGTAATAAGAAATTTTAGTTGTTTTATAAGGATAAGTCTGCTTCGATTACTAATTACTAAAGCAATTCGCTGTTATTTCATACTATGCCTCAAATCATGCGTTCAAAAAAAATCTTAAAGCTTTCTTTCTTTCCTAATTACGTCTTTACTTCCCCCCCCCCCCCCCCCCCAGAATGTTCAGTTAATTTTTATTTCTATTGGCAATATATTTGTTGGTTTTTTTTCTCAATATTTGTTATAGTGTTAAGTATCATACTTTATTTTCTATTTCTAAATTATATATAGTATTTATATATTTATATTAATGTATTTTTATATATATATTTATAAAAGTGGTTGGTATATTGTGTATAATATTTGTTGTAGTAAATTCATTTGTCTCTATAACTGCTACTCGCACTACTGCTCACGATACCCAAAGGTAGACTGGTAGAAATTGCCCCTGGCATTAAGTTGTACCTATTGCCCGAATTGTGAGTGCAATAAACATATATAAATAAATAAATCTGTTGTCAAAAATGTTAAATGCTTATTCTTAGTGTGTAGAGTCCTTTCGGGAGTTCATGGCGTTAGGTCTTAAGTCACCCATAAGGGGGCCTCGCGCAAGATCCCTTCAATTGCGAGGCCATGGGTGAGGGGCCGCTTTGCTCACGCCTAGTTACGTCACTGGTATTAGCAATCCATGTCAAGTTCCATAAACAAAACCAAGTTTCTTGCTGCCAGCCCGTCGCCCGCCTGCACAGCCTAATCACATTAGTGTTTTCTTCCATTTCTTACCAATATGCTCTGGAATTCTGGCATGCGTGTTTTAAAATTGTTTTAAAAACAAGTAAACGACAGTTCTCGAATTGTTGTTTTACGTAACTGAATATTTTCTTACATTTATTGCCAATATGGTCCTTAATTCCAGCGTGCAAGTTTTAAAGTGGGTTTAAAAATATATATACCACAGTTGGCACGCACAGGCATTCTCCGACGGTGGTTTTACGTAACTAAATGTTTTCTTAGGGTCGTGTGCACGAAAGAACAAAAAATCAAAATCAACGTCAACGTATGATTAAACAGGTCACTTTCTATGGACTCTATGAAAGGAACTCCAAGCGGTTCACTAAAAGTGACGTGTTTGAACATTGATTAACTCAGCCGTCTCGTCGTGCAATCGGGGCTTAGAGTTGTTACTGATATGCTTTGGAATTCCGGCATGCAAGTTTAAAGTTGTTTTAATAACAAGTGAATGACAGTTGACACGCACAGGCATTCTCGAACGGTTATTTTACGTAACAAAAATAATCGTTAGTGCCGAAAAAACAAAAGATATCACTTAATGACGTTGGGCCTAAAGAATAGCCCTCACTCATCATCAGACATTTTGTTTCTCCATCCATTGATCATGTTAACAAATTGCTTACAGAAGCTTCAGACGTGATGAATGAGCGATGTAATTAAAAACTTGTGAATAATTTGGTTGGGGAAAATTGCTATCGAAACAAAAAAAAATAAGCGGAACTTTACTAGGCCGACGTTTTCGTAGTTGGAAATATGCCAAAACCAGATGAAAATCAAGATCAATGTTTTTTGAGGCCTGAAATATTTTTTAACGCACTTTTTTCATAAATGTACGTAAAAGTTAAAACAGCTGTTGTTCTTACATTGAAAAGAAAAAAATAAAATGAATGGGAATATCTTATTGACATTGAATACAATCGAATTATAGCATTTATTTTAACATAAGGAGGAATTAGGTTAACTGACATTTATGTTAGAGAGCCAATTACAGTTAGACGTTTACGCTAACTTGTGGCTACACCGCCGCCATATGAATACGTTTCCATCGCTAATCTCTATCTATGCTCGCTGAATTGGATGGATCATCTAAGAATTGCTTGGCTCATTAGATTGGATCTTGGACTGATTGTAGCGCTCCGATTGATCCCAGAGTTTATACTATTATGGATGCATGGTATATTTCCATGGTATTTTACTATCTTTCAATGTTCCTCCTATAAGAACTAATATATCTCTAGTTCATTTATGGGAAACATGGGAATTTACTCCCCTGCCGAAGTATTTCCCTCTAACTGTAACCTGGGGTCCGGTATATTTTGTGTTTTTTGTAATATTAAGAAGCCCATGGTAGGTTTTTGCAGCCCGTGCAAAGGCCCATGGGCATCTTCGGGCACCTCTTACACTTAAAAAAATATGTGCAACTGTTTACTGTTGAGGCACAGTTAAAATTCAGTTATATATGGTAAAGCATTTCTCATTACTATTAATGTATTACGGTAAGTATGTATTAATGAGCCAAAACAGTTATTTACATTAAACAGTTATTTTAAAGAATTGAACAATACCGCTTGGTGAAAATAACATATGTGTCAGATCAGATGATTTTAAAACGGTTATCGCGTGCAACTGCCCAATTTCAATAAGTATAGGAATTTTAACAGATTGGACAGTACCTTTTCATAAGACTGAACATAAGACGTAAGTAAGAATGGAGAAAATATGTAAGCTAGAAAATGTTTTCACACAGTTAGGGAAACAGTAAGAGAAAACATTCATAGCACACAGTTAAAAGATATAGTAACATTTCATGTTTAAGGATGTTCCGACCCATACAATGTTTTTTTTACACAGAACGCAAAAAGTATTGCACTTTAAGGCACGAATTCGTCAAAAATATTAAATATAGCCATAGTAGTTGCAGCGAAAACATATTTACAGTTTCAGGTTTAATGGTTTCGTTGTAATTGCCGATAAGAAGTTTTACACCGTTAGATGGCGCTGTTAAATCAAAATCGTATTTAAATAAATTGTAACAAAACCAATAATCCTGAAATTGTGAAATTGTTTTTGCTGCAAGTATTATGACTATATTAAACTTTAATTATTAATTCGTGGCTTAAAGTGCAATACTTTTTGCGTTATGTGTGCAAACAACTTTATATGGGTCGGAACAGCCTTAAGACTGTTTTCACTCAAAAGTACCGATTTATTTAGGTGGCTCTATTTTCACGTTCCATGATGTTGTTATTACTGGAATTGCAGTATGAATCACTGATAATTTTTTTCGATGTAGTTAAAGGCCTATCGTGGCTTCAATGCTAAGCCTGCATATTTTGGCCGAAAAAATAAGTGGTGAGCCTATTGCAGTATGAGTCTGACACTATCGTAAGCGTGTGTGTTATAGCATTGACCACAACCGAAGAAAAAGGCAAATGCAGTGGCAAGAAGCGCAGTGAAAACCGGTCACGAACGCCGATCTATTAACATACCCTTTATTACATATTTCTAGGTTAGAATTATTTTTTTATGAAGTAGTCTAAATAAAACAGATTAGAAAAAAATATGTCCATTCCAATCAAAAGTTCTTCGCAAAATTTGTTTGAAAAATACCGCGAGCCAGGCTCAGCGCTGTAAAAATATTTTATTGCTCATTCACATTCTATTTGATCCCAAACGCAAATTGTAAGGTCCCAAAACTATATTTTACCTTTTTCAAAAAGCATTACCGACATCTTGAATGCATCTTTAATATTGTGCCGCAAGCGAACCTATCTAGAGTAAAAACTGATAATAAAACCAAAGCTTAAATACTTATTAAATTGAGTTTCAGCGACATATACATTTGAACCATTGTAATTAGATTTTTGAAAATGTTCTGATAAAGTTTTTGGTCGTGACATCGAAGAAACAGAGAATCGCTGAAACTGAATTTAATGAGATAATGTTAAATTACCTCCATTAAATTACTCCATTAAATCCTAGTGTCCGATACCAAAATCGAGTTTGGTGACGACAGCAATAAGATTGACATCTCAATCATTGCAGTCAAAATGCCTTAGCGTAGGATCAATACGCAAAATCATCAGCGCCATCTAGTGTAGATAGGGGAAGCGTTGTATCGATTCGAATACAATCGAGAAATTCGTTGGCTGATATAATTGTCGGGATAGCTCAGATGGTTAGAGCAGTGGGTATGTAATCCAAAGGTCGAATCCTGCTTCCGACGAATGTCACGACCAAAAACGTTTTCAGATAATTTTAAAAAATCTGATTACAATGCTTCAAATGTAGATGTCGCTGAAACTCATTTTAATGATATGACGTTAATGTCGTATCCATTAAATGCATAAAATGACAAAATACTTTTTCAAGATAGTTTATATTCAATATAAATATATACAATACAAACAAATAAATGCAATACAAACATAGTTTAGTTTAGGAGATAACATATATCATGTAAAACCTTGTACTTTTATGAATAAATAAATAAATAAATACATAAATTATGAACTAAAAATAATAAAAAATATATCGCAATAAAGAAACTTGAAAAAATTAACTGAACAGTTATGAGGCACGATGAGACCTACTTTGGGGTAGCTAACGTATTCTTTCCGGGGCTTTCTTTATGCCCTGCCAGGCTGCTGCGGGTGGGAAGCGCGGAGAAACGTTATTGTTATGCCAAAATGTTGAAAATTGCCGTCGGGACTTTTGAAAGGACATTGCCAAATTTGTGCCTGTAGCTAGGCTAGAATTTTATTCGTATATGAATCAAACCGCCTTGGCTTGATTAATTTTCCTGAAAAGGATGAGAAGTGAATGAATTCCCGTTATATCCATGCCGTAGCCCAGTAATATAAAAAAGCCTACATTGCGCAAAATTCCTTAGACAATCACCTTGAGCGGCTCGTAGCCAAGTGGCGCGGGGACTGGCCTGGCGTACCAGAGGCCCGGGTTCAATACCAACTTGGACCACTGTCTTTCTCTTTCAGAGTTCGATAAGTGCATTTCGTCACGAATGCGAGCTGCTCCATGGTTCGGAATCCATGTAAAACTGTAGGTGCCCTTCCCCTACTAGGTGGTAGGGTTTAAGCCTGCCCGGGTTGGTACCATCGCATTGGATGAAAAGATGGTCGAAGCGGCAATGAAAAATTGACCGTGGTTTCCATGCAGTTCAATGTAGCTGTGCTCATAAAGGGAAGGTCCTGGCATGGCACCTAATCCCTTGGGGAATGTGGTGTATTGGGCTAATATCATAACGGTAGTTGTGTGGTATTAGCCATCCATGTCAGGTCGCCTAAAAAAAAAACCCATGAGGAGAGATTACAAGGGTTCTAGTCGAGGAAGCATTTTCTCTATTATTTTTTGTCCAGTCAGCGCACGCCTTTACTCGTAGATTTATCCTTCCACTGAAGAGCAGAATGACGCCGTGACGCTCACGGACAGTGTTCATATTGGAAATGCGGTTTTTTTTAACTAAGGGAATCGTAATTCATGCCAGAATTTACTTTATTTGAGGGCGCGCCACTGGGCTACCGAGACTGACCTGTGCGGTCATTTAATTAAAATAGGCGTCTACCGCTTTAAGCGTGATCTCCTGTTTAACTTAATGATTGGCGCTCGGGAAATAATAAAATAGAAATACAAAATAATATAGCGAAATTAATTTCCTTTCTACCGGATGTACAGATATTGAATACCACACGGCAATGTTTGTTTTCTATTACGAAATAAAACACCATGTAAAGGGTAACTATTCGAAAAAAGGCACTTTAATAAATCATAATATCGATACTTATAATATTCACATGTAACAAACCATATCGCCATACAAATGCACCGGTGGCGCCATCTCTACGCCGAATATTTAGTTGAATGATTATTTACTTGATTTTGGTCTGAACATTCCTCGCCGGGAAAGAACAATTTTAATTTTCTTTAAGAGAACATGCCAATTAACAATTAACTTCCAACATATTATACCTAATAAGTGAATGAAACATAGGTGAGAACAACAACAAAACAGGTTTTTTTTTTTTTTTTTTAAGTGAAAACAAAAATACAAAATTAACAACTTCTTAAATTTATTCCTGAACAGGTAGTAAACACAGTTTATGGATAGGACGTTTGATTATAACAGATTTACATTTGAGTGAAACTACTCTGATCAGACCATCAGATCCTGGGTGAACATCAATTACCTTTCCTAAGCACCATTTAGTAGGTGGAAGTCTGTCGTCCTTGACGAGTACAATAGATCCAATCTTAAGATTATTACATTCAGTTTTCCATTTACTTCTTACTTGCAAACTTGTAAGATATTCCATATTCCAACGTCGCCAAAACTGCTGGAGTTTCTGTTGCAATAAAACCCATCGTTCATTGTAGGGAACATTACATCCTTCCAAATTTTCTTCAGGAATAACAATTGGGGTTTCGCCAATTAAAAAATGACCAGGTGTTAATGCGACAGGTTCACCAGGATCATCGGAGCTAGTATCTAAGGTAAGAGGACGCGAATTTAGACAAGCTTCTACTTGACACAATAGAGTCACATATTCTTCGTAAGTGAGCTTAGAATCGCCAAGAACCAGGTTAAGATGGCGCTTGGTAGATTTAACCGCTGCTTCCCACAACCCGCCCATATGAGGGGCACTTGGAGGGTTAAAACACCAGGTTGTGCCATCATTGGCCAAACTTTCTGAAATACTAATTTGACTTTGCTCTTCCATTACTTTGAGTTTCTTTGACGCACCAACAAAATTAGTGCCGCAATCACTCCAAAGCCGGTGACAGTGACCACGCCGGGCCGTAAAACGTCTAAAAGCGGCAATAAACCCATCAGTATCTAAACTTGTAACGAGCTCCAAATGGATGGCCTTCACTGACATACACACAAAAACTGCGATATAAGCCTTTTGTGTCTTACCTCCTCTACCCTTAGATAGTTTTAAAGTTACAGGTCCGGCAAAATCCAAGCCACTTATAGAAAATGGCCTACTAGGAGTTACTCTAGCTTTGGGTAGGTCTCCCATTAGCTGCGTCATGGGTTTTGCCGTCTGTCGAACACATTTAATGCAATGATGAATGCAATTTTTAACCATAACCTTTGCTTTAAGAATCCAAAACTTGGCACGGACAGAAGATAATAACAACTGGATTCCTCCATGAAGAGTCTTATAATGCATATCCTGAATAATCAATTGGGCAAAGTGATCATTGGCTAAAATTATGGGATGTTTTTCGACTTCTGTTAAGTTTGACTTTGATATCCTTCCTCCCACTCTCAGTACATTGCTTGAGTCAAGGTAAGGATTCAAGTTTCCAATCCTACTTTTGCGTTGAATTTTTTGTCCATCTTTAAGTTTTACAATTTCCTCTTTGAAGCTATCTTCCTGTGATAGCTTTACACATACTTCAAAAGATCTTTTTAGTTCCTTAGTTGTTAGATAATCATAAGTTAAATCATCAGCTAAGTTACAATTATTTAACTTACCTTTACATTTTTCATAAAATCTAAAGCAGTAGGAAACCACACGCACCAATTTGGTAAGTGAAGAATAGCGAGTGATTATGCTAGCTACTTGTACCACGGAATCTTCTAGTGTATTTCCCGGATGCACGGTCGCATTTGTAACGAATTTACTTTCAAGAGTTGTTTCAGGGATTTCATCTACTGAAACACTGTTTATTGGTAAAGGGTCTCTGTGTAACCATGTGGGTCCATCCCACCATAATGAATGAGTTGATAATTCTTTAGGAGAAATGCCTCTCGAGGCCACGTCTGCAGGATTGTCTTTAGATGTTACATGAAACCAATGTTGTTTGTGTATTCTGTTTATAATCTCTGTGATCCTATTTGCTACGAATGTTGACCAACAATTCGGGTGACGTTGAAGCCAGGCCAGAACAATACTTGAGTCAGTCCAGGCATAGACGTTATTCCATGGAACATTCAAACTTTTTTGAGCATTGTGCAATAACTTCGCAAGAAGCACAGCACCACAAAGTTCCAATCTAGGTAGGCTCAATTGTTTTACAGGAGCCACCTTAGTCTTGGCTTCCAACATTGTGACTTTAATCCCATTTGGGGTAACATGACGGTAGTAAACTACTGCGGAATAAGCTACCATTGATGCATCCGAATACCCATGAAGTTCTACTCTGGGTTCACCTTCTTCAACTTGCTGTTGTATCCATCTGTTGAGTTCAATTTCAGGCATTTTCAACAATTCATACTTGTATCGCTGATAGTTTTCCAACATTTCACCTTCTAGGGTTTGATCCCAATCATATTTTTCCAACCATAGCTTCTGGAGTAAGATCTTAGCAACAATTACGACTGGTGAAAGCCAACCAGCAGGATCATATATCTTCGCTATATCTCTGAGAACCGTTCGTTTAGTGGGTATCTCATTTAAATCTTTCATTACATCAATCTTGAGTATGAATGCATCTTTGTTCACATCCCAATTTAATCCTAAGATTTTCCTACTTTCTTCTTCTTCTTTCTCTCTTAGATACCTGATGTTTGAAGTCCATTTATGGAGATGGAATCCACCTTTATTTAACAACTTAATGATTTCATTCTTTATTCTTTTAGCATTTTTCTCATCACAGCAACCAGTCAGTAAATCATCCACGTAAAAATCTTCTGCCACCGTATCTATGATATCTTCCTCAAAGTTGTCTCTTTCATCTTGTCCAACTTGTTTCAAAGTCTTTATTGCGAGATACGGTGCACATGATGTTCTGTATGTGACGGTTAATAATCTATATTCTCTGATAGATTCTTCCGGAGAGAATCTCCATAAAACGCGTTGGTAGTCCACGTCTTCAGTGCTAATCAGAATCTGTCTGTACATTTGACGAATGTCTGCTACCAAAACGATTGCATTTCGTCGCCAGCGTAGTATTATGTTTCTGATGTCATTCTGTAAGGGAGGCCCAATCAACAGATTATCGTTCAACGATTTTCCATTGGTCGTACTTGACGAGCCATCAAACACAACACGTAACTTCGTGGTGAGATGGTGAGGACTCAACACTGCGTGATGTGGCAGGTAATATACTTTCTTATTCTTTAAATCGCAGGTTGGTACGAGTGCCATATGATTCTTCTCAATATAGTCTCTCATGAACTCCTTGTAGTCTTTTTCTAGGTTAGGATTTGATGTGAACTTCTTCTCCATCGCGAATAATCTTTTTTGTGCTGCCATCCGAGACTCTCCTAAGTCTGGAGGCTGAGTAATGAAGGGTAACCTCACACTGTATCTTCCATCTATGTTTCTTTGATAAGTAGTGTTAAAGTAATCATCACATCTTTTTTCTTCCTTTGTCATCAATCGAGTTGAAGTGTTGGTGTCAACATCTTCGATTTCCCAAAATTTTCTTAGTAATGTATCCATTTCTATCTTTGCATGACTTACCTGTATTAAATTTGACATCATTCTTTTTTTATTAGATTGTCCAGAAACCAGCCATCCCAAGTGTGATTCTTGCGCTATCAGCGGTTCATCTTGCTTTCTCAGGATACCGTCTTTCAAGATGGAAGCGTAGACGTCGGCTCCCAGAATAAGATCTATCTGGTTTGGTTCAAGAAATGTTGGATCAGCTAGATTCAACAATGACAATTCTGGCCAATCCAGAGTGAGTGTGTGTGTCGGTATACAAGTGGTGAGTGTTTTGAGAACATACGCTTCAACCTTGATGTTGAATTCTTTATCATACTTTGATCTTATATTAAGGTTTACTAAACCTTTGGTAGGGGCAGTGCTTGAATTTATCCCAATAATACTGCCGTGAATACCCTGTACCTTTAACTTTAAGAGTTGACAAGCTGATTCAGTTACTAAAGAGGCTTGTGAACCTTGATCGATTAGGGCTCTAAGTGTAAATACTTCATCGTCTACATGAACATCTACTAACGCTGTAGCCAGTAATACCGGACAGCGGTGAATGTGGTGAGTTAGTGCCATTCTTGCTTGATCTAGAGTTGAATTAGTGTCTTCTTGTTTCTCTAGAGGCCTTGAGTCAGTAACGAGTGATGTCTTACTTGGTTGTCTTGCGTTACTAACTTGATGTGAGTTATGTTGTGTATTATCTGCTGAACAATTATTTTTATTTATTGCTGAATATTGCAAAGGTTTGACGTGGAGTAGCGAGTGATGTTTACGAGAGCACATCCTGCAGGCAGTGGACTGTAAGCATTTATACGCAGAATGACCCACTCGCAGACAGTTAAAGCAAAGCATATTATTTTGCACAAACTTTCGACGACTATCGACATCCAACGAGCAAAACTTTCTGCAGTAGCATATGAAGTGATCTTCATTACAATAATAACATTGTTTGTTCGCAGTTGAATTAGTTTCAATTTGACCAACAAAAACTTTCTTTGAAGGTGTAAAACCCTTTTGCGTGTGTGGTGCGTGTGGTTCCCTAGGCTGGCTGGGTTTCAACATTTCGAGTGTTCTAAATCTATGTTCTAAAAACTTTGACAACTGTAACCATGTTGGCAGTACGGAGCTATCGCTTAATGTCTGTTCAAACAACCTGTGCGATTCTGAGTCGAGTTTGGATATGACAATATGAACTACTATATCATCCCAATGATCTGTTGGAACCTTCATATTTTTTAATGATATTAAAAGTGGTGTCTAACAATTCCTTGATTCCGCGTGCAGACTCGCTTACAATTCGTTTTTGTCCCAACAGTTTGCAAAGGAACGAGTTTACAATGCACCTGTTATTGTGAAAGCGTTGCTTAAGTGTACTCCAAATAACCTCATAGTTTGACTCTGAAATGGGAATGTGTTTAACCAGTGACTCTGCTTCACCTTTGAGACTCGACTTCAGATATTGACATTTATTTACCAAGCTTACTTTTAAATTGTCGTGAACAAGCGATTTGAACAAATCATGGAATGTGATCCATGTACTATAATCACCTGCGAATGTAGGCAATTGAATAGGTGGTAACTTTGTTACCACTTGTGCATCCATAATATTTTCCGTACTGGTAGTAGGTACTTGATTGAACAATAACATTGTCTCCTTAAATAAAGTACAACAGTCTAAGTACAGTTCCATGAAATTATCATACATATCGTGATATGTCGAAGGCACATTTTCCTTTGCAGATACCTTGGAATGTTGAGACATAAAATTACTGTAATAATCTGACAAAACAGTCTGACGAGTTTCCACATATGAAACCGATAATCTCTCCTTTGGAGATTTTTTGAAATTTGCAAACAACCGTTTCGTTCGCTCGTAGGTGTCCATTTGTTGCGCCAGTAACTGACCCATATTTGCATGAAATCACCAACACTACTACTTCAATTGTACTCACGATTAGAGATCCCAGGAACACACAACACTTTAATTTATATTCGATCACTGGTTGTCGATCAGCTCCGCCAATTGGATCCAGAAACAAGTTCCGGGAACCGCCTGGAAGATGTGCAGCTCCGCACCCGATGGTATGACCTGCCGCACAGTCAGTGCTCTCCGAGCCCCACGCTCAAGAGAGAAAAGCTGCCACTGGCCTTGGTCCAATACGGCCCGGGCCACGGCGACTTTAGCACGATCCGCGCTTCGCCGGGGAGACTGATCTCAAAAATATGGCTCGAATAGGACCAAAATGTACAGATATTGAATACCACACGGCAATGTTTGTTTTCTATTACGAAATAAAACACCATGTAAAGGGTAACTATTCGAAAAAAGGCACTTTAATAAATCATAATATCGATACTTATAATATTCACATGTAACAAACCATATCGCCATACAAATGCACCGGTGGCGCCATCTCTACGCCGAATATTTAGTTGAATGATTATTTACTTGATTTTGGTCTGAACACCGGATGTCCCACGAAATCTCTCGTTTTTAACAAGTAACCGATTGTTTCTTTATATTGATTATTCTTTAGCTCTTTGTAATCAATGCCTATCATGTTCAAGGCTAAGGCGATCTTTACTATTTAAGAACGGCTTAAAAACTTAGTTTACAAATCATTTGAAAAACACTGTTCCGATTAGCTTGATATTTGGTATATAATATTCTATCATAAATATCTCTGTATGCATGTTTTTGTTTTGCTAAAAAAATTGCAGCAAGTCAAATAACAGGCAAAATAAAATCTTCATACACATTTTATTTTCTCTATTGTGAGACACAGGATACATTTTTGGAAAAAACAAACACGTACAGACATAGATATTTGTTGCTAGATATGAAATCCCAAATATCAAGCATGTTGGTAAAGTGGTTTTCAAATGATTAGTAAACTACATTTGTATAGGGAGCTTAATTTCCTGATGCTTACGGGCCCGCCTTAATTCTTAAAGATGCCCATCTTTGAAATTCCTCCCTCGTTCCTGGAGGAAAGTTTGAGGGCTGTGTTTACCAACCAAGTTCTACCATAGCTGATTTGTAAAGCATTATTAAATTATTTTATATTCATTTCCTTAATTTAAACTTTTGAATGTCAAACCTATCTGCACTTAGCTAAGTCAAAAACTGATTGATCAGCGGATTCGATCAAATAAGTAAATAAAACTTCGATGAATGAAAATAAAGTGCCGAGAGTTGAGAAGCTCAAGACGGTTTGGAAATGTAGAGCGAATGGGCGATTTTGCTTTCCGGGCTGAGTTTTTTTATGCTAAGCATGGCATCTCACGTCAGCCAAGACGTAAGAGTTGCGACGGTCATGGGCTTTTGAACGTCCACGGAGGCTGCGAAAACCATGCCCGCATGGCTTCTCCGCACCAGGTTTAAAGGATCCCAGTTGTACTTTGAGGGAACCACATCGGCAGGGATTCGATTCCATAGTTTACCGATTAAGGATTTAGAGGAACAATTGTTTCTGATTTTCAGAATATCGACGTGAATAAGTGCCTGTTCACAGTTGAACGTGGTAAAAAGGGGATGAAGTGACTGGGTTATGCAGCTCTGATGAGCATTCTCCATGGCAGAAACGACAGAATACGGAGAGAGACTGTAATGAATCCACCCTCCTACAATAAACTTTTCTTTCGGCCGGACTCTTACATAAATGGCAACGTAATCATCTGAGGATCCTACATTTCCGTAGACGTTCAGATTCAAGCTAAATCGTCAAATTATATTTCATAGAGTTTATTATTTATTTCACATGGTCATAATTAATTTAGAAAACCTTTTATCGGTAGATAATGTCATTGTAAAGATGTACATGTCAGATTTGGTTCATGAAATTTACTTTCAATGAATCGTCATGTGCACTTATCAGATTCATTGAATTCTGAATATACAGTGTCGGACTCCAAAGCTTGTGATTTTGGATGCTCGCTTAAGGGATCCCTTAGACTCTAAAAGAGCCTCTCAATGGCCATCGACACTCACGTATATCCGACACTGATATATGTAATCGATTCAAACCGTATTGAATGGGTCCTAATTCTTATCTAACCGATCAATGTCGTAAACTTTAGATATTGTTCAATCATTTATTTAAAATTGGAAGTTGTGGGCCCACATTAGAAAGTTATAAGTATTTCTTAATAATGATAATACATTTATCCACGACTGTTTTGAGTGCAACAAACAACCCAGAGTAATAGGAAGTCAATTATTCGAATCGCGGTGACCTGTAACGCCTTAGTTCACCAATAGACAAACTGACATATTGAAGGTTATTATACGTACTGATGATGAGTATTTCCGGCATATTTATATGAATGGTTAGCTTATATACTGATCATAAAATGTGTTTTAACATCAGTTCAGCCAACATAATAGATTAAGGAGAATAGGCTGCATAAACACTGTAATCAGGGCTAAATGCGCAATAATAGCAAATCAATGTAGTAATAAAACCCATTAAATCTCTTTTAAAGGCTCAATACACAGTAAGAGAAGATAATAGATGAATTAGTCCTTATAAGACCACCTTACCAAATGCTTGCTCCATGGCTCAATACACAGTGTCAGCAAACCATTTGGCAATATATTTTAAAACCCATTAAAACTCTTTTAAAGGCTCAATACACAGTAAGAGATGATAATAGATCAGTCTTTATTAGACAACCTTACCAATTGCTTGCTCCATGGCTCAATACACAGTGTCAGCAACCCATTTGGCAATATATTTTAAAACCCATTAAATCTCTTTTAAAGGCTCAGTACACAGTAAGAGAAGATAATAGATTGATTAGTCTTTACTAGATTTATTATATTATATTAAAGTTGATACGGCATTTAAACAACCACTCATAGAAATAGAACATTTACATTCGTGTAAATATTTTAATCCGACTGCAGTACATTGAGTACTGCATGCAATGCAAAAATATGTCAAAACGTTCAACGATGACAGTAACATTATCTTGGTATAGTAATTTTATATTCATTTCCAACCAGCTCTGGAACGAGGTTCTCAGTTTAGATGGTATTCATATCACCCCTACTCATCTCTAAAATCAAAGCACCATTCAATACTAAGCTGACCTGTAGTTAGGTCTCGAATGTTGATGAATTATATACCTAACCCATCCGTTTGTACCTTGTGTATTACAACAACGGCTCTATTCCCAAAACCCTGAATACATACCGCATAAGATGTACACATATATATTTAAAGTCTGACCAACTTCGGTATGGCCCGGTGTTTGTAGGCTTAATAACATTAATGATAATTTGTAAACAATGGAAGTTATACTTTGTATTTATGTAAACCCTCATCGACACTAGGATAGTCAAAATATGATCTCCCCTTTTTATATTTTTATTCTGTTTTTAAAGAGAATAGGAAACTTCAACAATAGATCAAGGCAATTGCAATTTAAATAAGGTAGCACCGAAATGTAACCAAAACTCAAGAAAACAACAATGTATTAGATGTGATTTTTCCGAGTCTAAAATCCCCTTAATTCGTCCAACATTCATACAACCTTCTTGAACGACAGTTCGCCACGTTAAACTCATAGAAATCCGTAAACATATACGGTTACTTATATCTAGCTCACGGTTAATCATTCATCACATAAATTTACTTATTTTTAACTACCTAACTCGGATTAATCACAACATGATTATTAAGTAAAACAATAAACAATCTGATCTATAGTAAATTTAACTTATTTCAGCACTACCTTTTATAATTCGGTGTATCGGCATCACATGGGTAGACTGATCCTATCAGAAATAATCTGGTTTCTATGTATCTTGTTTCATGCGATTCATTTGGGTATTGTAGGCAGGCTACAAAAACATAAATCTATGTAAATGTAAAGCAATATGCTTCCTATAACAGAAACAGTCAGTAACTGTAAATATGGTTTATTCTTCTATTCAATTAGGTGTAAACAAACATTCATTATGAATGTCTAAGGTGAAAATAAGTTAAATTTATCTGGATGAAAACTTAGTGCTGTACCTATTTAGGTGCAGCCAGGTCTAGGATGGTAGACGCACAAGTTGGTGAACCTTTCAAAGATAATAGCTTGTCCAACACCAACATGTAAACACCATTACGCCTTCTTCCAAAAAGGATTGGCTGATATGATGTATTTTAAGTTATGTGCATCTTCCAATCGCAAATTTACTTATATCTAACTAATCTCTGCCTCAATTACTCCGAATGCCAAAACAAGATAACTTCCGAACCTTTCAGTCAGCGTCTACACTACATCAACCGTACCTCACAATCTTACAATTTCAAATATCAAAATAATGTATTCATATAACTTTGAAGCAAATTTAATTATTTTGAATCCATTCTAACATTAATAAATCAACATTTCAAAAGCTATGAGGTTTGGTTGACTTTTTTTGGGTGGGAATACCTTAATTAACAATACTGGAAGCATTTAGACTCCACGTTGATTTTGAATTTGAAAAGATAACTAACTGCTAATGAATTCTCACAAGCTTCGTCTAGTATCATCCAGTTGATCACATGTTTCTAGTCTTAACTAATTACTTCATGAAAGTTCGAAACGAATCCAGATTAATAAAACAGCTAAAAACCCACTCACGTCTCCCGAATGCTCGATACACAACGTCTTAAATCTAAGGTTACGTTAATAATGCCTTGTCTATTGTTATAACCAATTAAATATAGTCACAATATAATATAAATATCCGTTAGCATTTAATCAACGAAACAAATGCTTCCTTTCAATGTTAAACTTTGGCCAAACCTTAAATAAATGGTTTAATTCAATTACTTCCAATTAAATAGTGCTTTAATTTAGAGAGCAATAATAAAGGTAATTTTGATGAACTCACATAATTCTGGTACAGTTTCACACTCGCGATAGTAAACAAACACTACGGCGCGCGGCGGCGCGGACGCACTGGGAGTCGTCCTGCGCAAGCGGCATCCGAGGCACGAATGCTTTCGCTGCGTGTCGTCGCATGAACGATAGGTATAAACAACAACGCAAATCCGCAGGTGCGTTGACGTAAACAAAGCATCTATATTGACCTATGTATGTATTAACAACTAATGTAGCGTTATCGCCATAATCACCAAAACATTATTATTTATGTGGAGTTCAATATCTCTAATAACTTTTATAAATTTCTTTAGAATAAATTATGTTTTATTATTTACTGAGTGAGGTAATATCAAAAGTATTAAAAATGTATTTATTTCGATACAAACTAGTTTCGTATTCGAAATGTATATATGTCTCTTCTGCTGTAAATTATTTAATATTTATTTTGAATAGGTTGGTCCCATTACAATCGCCCCGTACCAAGACGGACAGAAGTCCACAAGACTCTCTGTTTGGCTTGGTAATAAGAAAACTAAACATCAAACGAACGCCTCAATTCAAAATAATTTAAATGTGTTAATAATAATTGCTAATGTTGACTTGAAATACTGATGAGTGTCCCTTTCTAACATGTATTCAAAGTATGAGCGCGAATTACTAATTTAATGACTGATTACTTGTATGACCAAAATCTCAAACGAAATTTAACTGAACGTTCATAATGAAGTGACTGATATATTATGTTAAGTAAATTATTATACAGCTAGTAACTAATTATGAAATCAATCTTATTATAATTCGTAAATAATCATCGATATCTGTTTTAACAACTATCTGAAGTGAGGTTAAGGAAGTTAATAATATTTCATTAATTCACATTATAGACTAAACCAATGAAGTGTTTACTCAAAATACAACCACGTGGAAACGTATTTGTAACCCTAATACTTTTAGATTGAAAATCGTACTATGCTTTATAAAAAAAATATTATGCAAATAGTATATGCGCTTCATACTCATTCTATAAAATGACCAGTATACAATCGGTAAATAATATTTTCGAAATGAATATAATGGAGACTTTACACAGTAATAGATTAAAGAATATTGATAACTGAAATATATACTAACGAGAATTGAGAATGGTTAGGACGTCAATGGCACATTCATTTATTCATTTATTTTCTCTATTAGGTGCATTAGAACATCATGGAAAAGAAGAACCAACAAGAAACTTCGCTGCGAGTCAAAATACAAATACCTTTCTATTCATATGGACACACAAATAATGATATAACACCATCCCTTTGAATGCAATGCAATAGAATAAATAAGAGTGCAGTGATTTGGGAGCAACCTCAATAATAAAGTATAATTGACAAAAGAAAGACGAAACAAATGTATCTAGTGGAAGTAAGGGGAACTTGCTGTTTGACGTAGCCTAAAATAACATAACAGTGTCCCTCAAAGATCCGTTCTTGGCCCGCTATTATTTTTAATTTTTATTAATGATCTTCCCAGTAATTTAACTAAATGTGATGTTTATGATACCAGCTGTACATCCTGGGGAAAAACATTACAGGAATTACACGAAAGCCTTAAAGTAACACTACATGAATTATCGTACTGGTTTGAGTGTAATAATTTAAAACTAAACAAAAGTAAAAGTCAATATATAACTTATGGAAAGAAAAATATTAATTTAAATAAAAATGAAGATATATTTCATTTTCCATTAAAAAGAACGGAACTATGATATTTTTAGGGGTGGTTGTAGACAGTAACCTTAATTGGAAATACCACACGGAAAATGTTTCTAAAAAAATTAGCAAGTGCATGTTACGCCATTAAATCGCTAAAGAAAACATCTACTATTAAAACCCTAAAATTAGTATATTTTTCTAATATTGAATCGGTAATAAGATACGGCCTTGAAGTCTGGGGAGTAAGCTCGGGTGTAGCAAAAGTATTAAAATTACAGAAAAAGGCCATTAGAATCATCAATGGCTCCAAAGGGGATACGACCTGTAGACCACTGTTTAGAGAATTGAAATATGTACTGTGATTAACTTATATATCTTTACTGTGAGCACTAATACTTTTATAAATCTCCCTAATCTGCCCAAACAAGGCGTCCAGTTGTACTATTCCTTAAGAGACAGAAATAAGCTTGAACTAACGTAAGCAAACAGCAAAATAAAGAAACAAAGTTCTATCTACCAATCAATTAACATATTTAGTAGGCTACCGAATGTAATAAAGAGTGCAGATTCAACTAACGTATTTAGAAATACACTTAAAGAATTCCTATTAGAAAATCCTTTCTACTCTCTCAGTGAATATTTCAATTATAATAAATAAAGATAACTTAGAACCTTAAATATAAAAAATAGTATTATTTAGTTGTGCTTATTGTATGTAAAAATTTATTCGTCGGCTTATGTGATGTGTGTACCTATTTGTAATGAAATGTTGTGTGTACCTATTTATAATGAAATGTTGTGTGTACCTATTTATAATGAAATATTTCTATGCCTGCATGGTAATGATTCCGAAACAATAAACAATATTAGGCTGACAAAGCATTTCGTAAAGATCAAATAACTAGCAGACGTAAATACAGCATGTAAGAAGTTATACCTATCTGCAAAATATGTAAGTGAATGAAGTATGCTGCAATTATAACGAATGGCTTTCCACCATCTCCTCTTCGGAGAAGTAGCTTGATAGTATATACTTGTAAAAATAGTAGATAAATGAAATGAATCAAGATACTATATGGTTTTGTATTTCAAAGTGTGTAGGGAACCATAACTAAAACAATAAAAACATTTATTCCTAATTACGACGATGAACATGCAACTTTTCTGTGATGAAAGGATTGTCGAATCTCGCCTCGAGATTGACATATACATTATTGAATAGAATCTAATATGACAGTTATGACATAAAACTTAATAACACAACTTCTGTTAGTCTAACACATCTCACGGATAGTAGGTGCCAAGCCAGGACCTCCCACTATATTGAACTGGTTAGAAAACACCGACAATGTTCATTGTCGCTTTGACTAGCTAAATCAATACATACATCAATTTAAGTTGTAACGATAAACGTGCAACTTATTTTGTTATAAAAGATCGACGGATACATTATTAAAATAGAAGTAGGTACCATGCTAGGACCTCCTCAATATGTTGAACTGGATATAAACCCGGACAATGTTAATTGTCACTTTAACCAGCTAAAACAATACATACATGAATTTAAGTTGTAACGATAAACGTGCAACTTATTCTGTTATAAAAGATTGTCAAATCTCCCCGATATCGACAGATACATTATTAAATAGAATCTTATAGGACAGTTGGGCTTGCAAAAATGTTTTTGTAACTGAACATAACACTTAATACTATACCTACTGTTATTGCATTAGTGTAATACACCTCACGAAAAGTAGGTACCATGCTAGGACCTCCTCAATATATTGAACTGGATATAAACCCGGACAATGTTATTTGTCACTTTAACCAGCTAAAACAATACATACATGAATTTAAGTTGTAACGATAAACGTGCAACTTATTCTGTTATAAAAGATTGTCAAATCTCCCCGATATCGACAGATACATTATTAAATAGAATCTATAAATGTATCTTTATAATCAGTATCCAACATAACAGTTGACCCGCTAAGTGTTTCTGTACCTGAACATGACCAGCTAATATCATATTCACTGTCATGATACCAGTTCAACACACCACATGAACACTAGGTGACATGTAAGGATCCGCCCTATAATTTACAACTACATTGAACTACCGCTTCGACCATCGCTCATTCAAAGCGATGTCAACAACCTGGCATAATCAACCCTACCACCTAGTAAATAGGAAGGGGGACCTACAGTTTTAATTGAGGTCGACAATAAGTCACCTCTAACTACATGCACGTTAAGAAATTCAGTAGGACCTCTGAACTTCTATTACATTCCTTAACCCTTGCAACAAAATGGAGTAATACGAAAATTTATTACTCTATGACTCGATTTAAAAGTATTTTATTATTTTAAGGAACGAGATAACATCTCGCCCCGAAATCAACATTAGTCTTCACGCCCCGTGAGACTTACCTACTCTTCGATTTCAAGCCAATAATTATAGTTGTATCAATATGAAATAAATCGAAATGGAATTCAATCTTATCAAATTATAATAACTGAGAACCATTTATGTTAACAGTTTACATTTAAATATAATTTTGATTCGTATATTAATTATCATATATTATTATTATTGTACATATATTATATATTCTTAATATCAATAACACTACCTATCCTGGTCACTTTGGTAACAAATTGTAATGAATCCACCCTCCTACAATAAACTTTTCTTTCGGCCGGACTCTTACATAAATGGCAACGTAATCATCTGAGGATCCTACATTTCCGTAGACGTTCAGATTCAAGCTAAATCGTCAAATTATATTTCATAGAGTTTATTATTTATTTCACATGGTCATAATTAATTTAGAAAACCTTTTATCGGTAGATAATGTCATTGTAAAGATGTACATGTCAGATTTGGTTCATGAAATTTACTTTCAATGAATCGTCATGTGCACTTATCAGATTCATTGAATTCTGAATATACAGTGTCGGACTCCAAAGCTTGTGATTTTGGATGCTCGCTTAAGGGATCCCTTAGACTCTAAAAGAGCCTCTCAATGGCCATCGACACTCACGTATATCCGACACTGATATATGTAATCGATTCAAACCGTATTGAATGGGTCCTAATTCTTATCTAACCGATCAATGTCGTAAACTTTAGATATTGTTCAATCATTTATTTAAAATTGGAAGTTGTGGGCCCACATTAGAAAGTTATAAGTATTTCTTAATAATGATAATACATTTATCCACGACTGTTTTGAGTGCAACAAACAACCCAGAGTAATAGGAAGTCAATTATTCGAATCGCGGTGACCTGTAACGCCTTAGTTCACCAATAGACAAACTGACATATTGAAGGTTATTATACGTACTGATGATGAGTATTTCCGGCATATTTATATGAATGGTTAGCTTATATACTGATCATAAAATGTGTTTTAACATCAGTTCAGCCAACATAATAGATTAAGGAGAATAGGCTGCATAAACACTGTAATCAGGGCTAAATGCGCAATAATAGCAAATCAATGTAGTAATAAAACCCATTAAATCTCTTTTAAAGGCTCAATACACAGTAAGAGAAGATAATAGATGAATTAGTCCTTATAAGACCACCTTACCAAATGCTTGCTCCATGGCTCAATACACAGTGTCAGCAAACCATTTGGCAATATATTTTAAAACCCATTAAAACTCTTTTAAAGGCTCAATACACAGTAAGAGATGATAATAGATCAGTCTTTATTAGACAACCTTACCAATTGCTTGCTCCATGGCTCAATACACAGTGTCAGCAACCCATTTGGCAATATATTTTAAAACCCATTAAATCTCTTTTAAAGGCTCAGTACACAGTAAGAGAAGATAATAGATTGATTAGTCTTTACTAGATTTATTATATTATATTAAAGTTGATACGGCATTTAAACAACCACTCATAGAAATAGAACATTTACATTCGTGTAAATATTTTAATCCGACTGCAGTACATTGAGTACTGCATGCAATGCAAAAATATGTCAAAACGTTCAACGATGACAGTAACATTATCTTGGTATAGTAATTTTATATTCATTTCCAACCAGCTCTGGAACGAGGTTCTCAGTTTAGATGGTATTCATATCACCCCTACTCATCTCTAAAATCAAAGCACCATTCAATACTAAGCTGACCTGTAGTTAGGTCTCGAATGTTGATGAATTATATACCTAACCCATCCGTTTGTACCTTGTGTATTACAACAACGGCTCTATTCCCAAAACCCTGAATACATACCGCATAAGATGTACACATATATATTTAAAGTCTGACCAACTTCGGTATGGCCCGGTGTTTGTAGGCTTAATAACATTAATGATAATTTGTAAACAATGGAAGTTATACTTTGTATTTATGTAAACCCTCATCGACACTAGGATAGTCAAAATATGATCTCCCCTTTTTATATTTTTATTCTGTTTTTAAAGAGAATAGGAAACTTCAACAATAGATCAAGGCAATTGCAATTTAAATAAGGTAGCACCGAAATGTAACCAAAACTCAAGAAAACAACAATGTATTAGATGTGATTTTTCCGAGTCTAAAATCCCCTTAATTCGTCCAACATTCATACAACCTTCTTGAACGACAGTTCGCCACGTTAAACTCATAGAAATCCGTAAACATATACGGTTACTTATATCTAGCTCACGGTTAATCATTCATCACATAAATTTACTTATTTTTAACTACCTAACTCGGATTAATCACAACATGATTATTAAGTAAAACAATAAACAATCTGATCTATAGTAAATTTAACTTATTTCAGCACTACCTTTTATAATTCGGTGTATCGGCATCACATGGGTAGACTGATCCTATCAGAAATAATCTGGTTTCTATGTATCTTGTTTCATGCGATTCATTTGGGTATTGTAGGCAGGCTACAAAAACATAAATCTATGTAAATGTAAAGCAATATGCTTCCTATAACAGAAACAGTCAGTAACTGTAAATATGGTTTATTCTTCTATTCAATTAGGTGTAAACAAACATTCATTATGAATGTCTAAGGTGAAAATAAGTTAAATTTATCTGGATGAAAACTTAGTGCTGTACCTATTTAGGTGCAGCCAGGTCTAGGATGGTAGACGCACAAGTTGGTGAACCCTTCAAAGATAATAGCTTGTCCAACACCAACATGTAAACACCATTACGCCTTCTTCCAAAAAGGATTGGCTGATATGATGTATTTTAAGTTATGTGCATCTTCCAATCGCAAATTTACTTATATCTAACTAATCTCTGCCTCAATTACTCCGAATGCCAAAACAAGATAACTTCCGAACCTTTCAGTCAGCGTCTACACTACATCAACCGTACCTCACAATCTTACAATTTCAAATATCAAAATAATGTATTCATATAACTTTGAAGCAAATTTAATTATTTTGAATCCATTCTAACATTAATAAATCAACATTTCAAAAGCTATGAGGTTTGGTTGACTTTTTTTGGGTGGGAATACCTTAATTAACAATACTGGAAGCATTTAGACTCCACGTTGATTTTGAATTTGAAAAGATAACTAACTGCTAATGAATTCTCACAAGCTTCGTCTAGTATCATCCAGTTGATCACATGTTTCTAGTCTTAACTAATTACTTCATGAAAGTTCGAAACGAATCCAGATTAATAAAACAGCTAAAAACCCACTCACGTCTCCCGAATGCTCGATACACAACGTCTTAAATCTAAGGTTACGTTAATAATGCCTTGTCTATTGTTATAACCAATTAAATATAGTCACAATATAATATAAATATCCGTTAGCATTTAATCAACGAAACAAATGCTTCCTTTCAATGTTAAACTTTGGCCAAACCTTAAATAAATGGTTTAATTCAATTACTTCCAATTAAATAGTGCTTTAATTTAGAGAGCAATAATAAAGGTAATTTTGATGAACTCACATAATTCTGGTACAGTTTCACACTCGCGATAGTAAACAAACACTACGGCGCGCGGCGGCGCGGACGCACTGGGAGTCGTCCTGCGCAAGCGGCATCCGAGGCACGAATGCTTTCGCTGCGTGTCGTCGCATGAACGATAGGTATAAACAACAACGCAAATCCGCAGGTGCGTTGACGTAAACAAAGCATCTATATTGACCTATGTATGTATTAACAACTAATGTAGCGTTATCGCCATAATCACCAAAACATTATTATTTATGTGGAGTTCAATATCTCTAATAACTTTTATAAATTTCTTTAGAATAAATTATGTTTTATTATTTACTGAGTGAGGTAATATCAAAAGTATTAAAAATGTATTTATTTCGATACAAACTAGTTTCGTATTCGAAATGTATGTATGTCTCTTCTGCTGTAAATTATTTAATATTTATTTTGAATAGGTTGGTCCATTACAAGACCCAACATTTCTTCGGAGTTAGAGGGTCTTTAGATTGAGTGATAGCTCGTCGACGAGATGCACGCCATGAAGCTGTATCGAGAAGAAACCAAGCTATAAGGCGCTCGCCCAAAAGTTAAGTCTTGCTCACTGAAGTCATGTAGGCCCGAGCTGTTGGATGTGGAATTTCAGAAAGTTCTTGTAGGGCGCGGGTACAACCCGCCAGAACCTGCTCAACTAGAAAACCGGTTTCCATTCGGTAGATATCAACAATATCGACAACTGGCGAAGAAAAACAGGAGACCGCACAACTTGGCGAAGTCTGGGGGAGCCCTAAGTCCAGCATTGGACAGCAAAAGGCTGAAGAAGAAGAAGATTTCAACCGAGATTATGGCGATAAAATACACCTATTTCAAAGGACCAAAGTAGAACAAATATTGCCTGCGAGACAAGTACCTACGGAACTAATGTCGTATAAGGCTTAGGAATTTATATTTCCAGGTGATTCGTTTAGTTACTAACTCCTTATTGATTGCAATCCAAAACGTCTAGATAGCAAAATAGGGTGCCAAGTGTTTCGAACGCTCCAATTGTTTCAAAATTCAATTTCCCAAATCAAACGCGAGTAAGTAAATAAGACAGGAAACTCGGGTGAAACTCTCAAAGATGTGTCCAATCCTTTAAGGTGGCCCAACCCGCTCAACTCCCCATACAAACGGGGAAAGAAGATAACGCCCATATTTCTGATCAGAGATCCCAATTTTTATTTAATCGAACTAGATGTCTGATGACCGTTGGCATTGTAAAATTGTGTTTGGTTTCTAAGTTATAAGGTCCGAAAGTTCGAATTTTTCGCGCGTTTGATACAATAACTTTGGTGGTTTATTACGCAATGATAAAGTAAGAAAATCTTAAAAAGATTAGTCATCAGACATAGCTTATTTAATCAAGATTTATAATCTATTTGGCTTTTGTTAGATTTTTGACTACAGCGGTCGTGGTTTACTTTTAGCTATAAGTCGTTTTGAAATCCAAATTTTCGTAAATCTTACCAAATCATACACTATGCACATTGTCTTTTTTGTGGACATGTTCAATCTTCCTCATTACGGAGCCTGTCTTTTTCTTGGAAACAGAGAAGGTCCCAGAGCGCAACAGCACTGTTTTGTACAGTGCCCGCGAATGAGTTAGTCCCGCCGGGTTGGGCCACCTTAAAGTATGAATACAGTTAAAATGCGCCACCTTTAATATTCTTACTCAATACTCTCAACTTTCCAATTACACTTTAACGACTTTTCGATTTCATTACCCGCCTTGGTTTCGTACAATATTCATGAAATTCTAATCCTTTAATTAAAACAGAAATTATGAACGGAATTGATAAAAAGGGAGCCAATTTTTAGTTCAGCCACGGAGTGTCTTAACTTTATACAGGCTCCTTTGCGAGGGAGCAAACTCTCAACAATTTTAAATTCTTGAGGGATTTGTAGTTTATATTGGCTAAGTTTTATTTTGATCGTGAGCCGATGAATAAGTATCAACTTTGACTAGGAAGATCTGTCATTGTTAATTAGATTTTTTTTTCATTAATGCAATATTTTAAGGTTAAAATTTGCATGCAAATTAATTTGATATTTCTTTTTTATTTAAGGTTCTCACGTTTTCTTAAAATGTTATATTCTAAAACTAAAAACTAAAAATAAGTTTTTAAGCGCCTTGAGATTTAAAAATGTCGAGTCGCCAAATTTCTAATGGATTCTATTTATCCAATCTCTTCAATATTAACTTAGAAATTATAAAAAAAAGATTAACTTTAATAATTTTATTATTAAGCTTTGGAAGAACGAACATCTAAACGAGCAATAATTACAGACGACAAAAGTTTTTTTTACTGTTAGGTCTAAGCACTAGACCGTAACTCACATCTATGAGCGGCTCGTAGCCTAGTGGCGCGGGGACTAGCCTAGCGTACCAGAGACCTGGGTTCAATACCGACATGCACCACTGTCTTTCTCTTTCCAAGTTCGATAAGTGCATTTTCATCACGAATGCGAGCTGCTCCATGGTTCGGAATCCATGTAAAACTGTAGGTCCCCTTCCCCTACTAGGTGGTAGGGTTTAAGCCCGCCCAGGGAGGTACCATCGCATTGGATGAAAAGATGGTCGAAGCGGCAATGAAAAATTGTCTGTGTTTTCCATCCAGTTCAATGTAGCCGTGTTCATAAAGGGAAGGTCCTGGCATGGCACTAAATTCCTTCGGGAATGTGGTGTATTGGTCTAATATCATAACGGTAGTAGCCATCCATGTCGGGTCGCATAAAAAAAAATAGAGTACTTCTTGTACTCTATTTTACTCTACTTTCAGGAATTGTTCTGGGGTATGACTGAACATTGGAGCCCTGCTTCTCACAGTTCTCACCTAAATTGGCGTTTACGTAACTTCGAAGTTCCGTAAAAACGTCAAACTCCATACAAGTTTTTACTAGATATTCTCTTCTTCAAGCTGTCAAAGTCAAACTCGGAGTTCCGATTTGTATGAAAACGCGGAGTCGACGTAAACGGTAACGTCGACGTATTTACGGCAACGTTGAGTAAGCTGTCAAATTAAGCTCGGACTCGCACATGTTAGTTCGCTTAACGCCCACTGCGCGCGCTCTTCAATTTCTCCATACATTTGAAAACGCCAGTCGATCGGTTTGCCCTAACGCCAATTTAGGTGACAACTGAGACTATCGGCTCTGATCAGAAACATAAAGTACGTTTCAACTACATCGAGGAAGTAACTCAAATATCCAATGAATCGCAAGCCCTACCATCGCGAAAATTATTAATAATATCTTTGACAACATCTTAAGCACTGTAACATTGTTGGAGTCCGAAAACATTATCGTCTGATATTGGCTTACCACAGCTATTTTTCTTTTTCGATCCTAGTGGCCGAGACGTTTTGAACTGTCCCGTGCAGTTCATTTTTAAGGCAGTGCAAAATGTTTCTTGTACCACATGGGTCGTCGACTTACGTGTTGTACCATCTAATATAAATTTGTTTGGATCCATTAATCAACTCAGGCCTAACCCTTTAAGGGTGTGATAACACTGGCCTGCATTCAGTTCCATGAAACCACTTTTTTATTGTTTTGAATAAATACTTCAACTCAATTTTTTTTTTTTTTTTAAATGAGTCCGATTGTCCAGCAATATTTTAAATAACGCTAAATATAAGATGCTCCCATTTTTATTCATACTCTTTTTTAAATGTTTATGAACACTTACCTACTTAGATAAATCAAAGCATCAGAGAATTAGCCTGGTTTTCACCAAGTGTCCGTTAATATTAATCGACACTTAAAGGGCCTTTAATACTAAGGTGCCGATTATCTGGTACTGGTATTGATTGCAAGCTGCTAATAAAGGCCCTTAATATGTGGCGAAAAAGCTAATCAGTAGTAGGTGAAAAACCGGCCAAGTGCGAGTCGGACTCGCACAAGAAGGGTTCCGTGCCATCGTACAAGATTTACCAAAAAAAGACTCGTTTTTTGTATGGGGCCCCCTTTAATTTTTATTTTTTTTATTTAACATATTTGTTGTTATAGCGGCAAAATAAACACACACTCTGTGAAAATTTCAGCTGCCTACCTATTATGGTTCATGAGATACAGCCCTGTGACAGAAGGTGGACATCGGAGGCTTAGTAATAGGGTTCCATTTTCACCCTTTGGGTCCCGTCACGAATGTGAGCTGCTCCATGGTTCGGAATCCACGTAAAACTGTAGGTCCCCTTCCCCTACTAGGTGGTAGGGTTTAAGCCCGCCCGGATTGGTACCGTCGCATTGGATGAAAAGATGGTCGAAGCGGCAATGAAAAATTGTCCGTGTTTTCCATCCAGTTCAATGTAGCCGTGCTCATAAAGGGAAGGTCCTGGCATGGCACCAAAATCCTTCGGTAATGTGGTGTATTAGGCTAATATCATAACGGTAGTTGTGTGGTATTAGTCATCCATGTCAGGTCGCATGAAAAAAAAAACCTTTTACAAACGCCCTTGTCAAACTTTATGCAATCGGGACCCATCACGCCCTCCACTCCAAAATTTAACATGGGTTCCTAACCCGCCTTTAAAATTAAATTATCGCTATATTCCCATCCGGGCAAATTCGGCCCCGGTACGCGAGCGGCAATAAAATTAAGCTCTTAAATGTATTTACAGCATTTCCGTCAAATTACTTACTAACTATCAGACATTAGACGGGCGAATTTGCATAGGGTTCCGGAAATGTTCCTAATGGTAGGCATTAAAGTGATATTCCGTTATTTAAGGCCTCGAAACCCTTGAAATTAAGAACATTCGATTAGAGATATTTCTATCATGATTTGACTTCGTACAAAGACTTCATTTATCTTTGACTTTGTTAAAGAACTGGTACAAACCAAAATGTGATGTGTGTGAAGGACGAATAACATTAACATTCCAATTATTGGACTTACAGAAGCGTGTCATATGATAACATTTGTATTGTATTTTTTAAACATCAAAAGTTTATTAAAATGTTGATTTAGTGCCATAAATATACGTATACAATACATCTCTTTCAATTAAATAAATTCATTGTTTGAACTTTTATTGTACGTATAATTTGCTTAATTCTTTTGATAAAAGCAATGTTTTCCCAATATATAAATAAAATAATCAAACATTTAAATATCCATAAAAAAGCTATGTAAACATACGGTGCTATATATTTTATCACAATGTACTTATAAGAAATTGTATTTAGATACTTCATAGATTCAATATCAAATAAAGTTATATCACAACAAATAATGCCCAGTTAATATTATTAGTTACAGTTATGATCTGATCTTTTGAGCAACAATTTGTAATAAATCACCAGGACATATGAAACTGACACAGAAATAGCTAGGTTTTTTTTGTTAAACGCGGCTATGGCGTTATACAGGCTTCACATAGTACGTACATAGTACGTAGTTGACGATGCCAACCATGCCACCCGGCCAGGTTTTTTTTTTTATGCGACCTGACATGGATGGCTAATACCACACAACTACCGTTATGATATTAGCCCAATACACCACATTCCCGAAGGAATTAGGTGCCATGCCAGGACCTTCATTTTATGAGCACGGCTACATTGAACTGGATGGAAAACACGGACAATTGTTCATTGCGGCTTCGACCATTTTTTTATCCAATGCGATGGTACCAACCCGGGCGGGCTTAAGCCCTACCACCTAGTAGGGGAAGGGGACCTACAGTTTTACATGGATTCCGAACCATGGAGCAGCTCGCATTCGTGACGAAATGCACTTATCGAACTCTGAAAGAGAAAGACAGTGGTGCAAGTTGGTATTGAACCCGGGCCTCTGGTAACGCTAGGCCAGTCCCCGCGCCACTAGGCTACGAGCCGCTTCGAGCTTCATCACACCGTGTTTAAATGACTCCAGATTGTACCTCGGCAGGGAATGCATTTCACGGTTTACCGACCCCATAGATAATTTATCTTAAAGATCAGTTGGTTCTTATTTGGGGAATGTTAACAGTGAATGCGTGCATTCCATGCCTGTTTCGCGTGAAGCGATGGTCTCCCACCCGATGGAGGGGCGCGTTATGCAGCTCTGACGAGCATTCTCCAAGGTAAAATTGATAGAACACATCCCTTCGAAATTGGAGGGGGACATTCGGGGATACCAAGTGAACGAGACGCACGGCCCGACGCCGTATCGAGCCTGTATCCAGGGAGCCAAGCAGGCACATAGCTGAGCCGTCCCACGTATGCGAAAATTACTCCATGCAACACCTTATCTGCGCCTTCCAGACGAGCGATTTTGGTTCAACGTGAAATACTGACGCACCCTGTTGAGAACGCCCAGCTTTTTTGAGGTGAGCTTCGGTGTGTTTTGTCTTCTTTAATTAACACATATTTGTATTGATGATTCTTGAACAATTTCTGCAATTTTGAATTCCAGTTGTTAACGTTTTATTAACCGACTTCAAAAAAACCGGCCAAGTGCGAGTCGGACTCGCACACGAAGGTTTCCGTACCATCGTACAATTTTTAACAACAAAAAAATCTGGATTTTTGTATTTATAATTTTAATTTTTTTTTTTTTAATTTTACCTACTTGTTGTTATAGCGGCAAAATAAATACACACTCTGTGAAAATTTCAGCTGTCTACCTATTATGGTTCATGAGATACAGCCCTGTGACAGACGGACGGACGGACAGCGGAGGCTTAGTAATAGGGTTCCATTTTCACCCTTTGGGTACGGAACCCTAAAAAGGAGGAGGTTCTCAATTCGACTGTATTTTTGTTAGGTTTGCTACCTCAGAACTTTCGACTGGGTGAACCGTAGACCTAGCATGCGCACGCAGCATCCTATTTCTATGAGGTGAACTGATTTTGATGATTCTGTTTTTATTTGAAAGCTGGCGCTTCCCGTGTGGTTCCATTTCAATTTGGTTTAGTTCTGACAAAGAAATCCATGAGAAAATCATATATCTAAGTCTTAAATTTGCATTAAGTATGTGCGCGACAAATGGACGAATAACTTAATATCACGCCTACCGATTTCGATAATTCTTTTTTTTTTATTGGATGGGATGTACAAATTAGTAAGTCTTCTTCGGATTCAATAAAATTAACAAAAAATAAACAAAATTTTTACCAAAAAAAATTCGACTTCAAAGAAAACAAATTAGTATGCACTAAAGAGATTAATTTTAAATACAATAATTGCATTAAATACAATTTAAATTATTTTAGTTGCAATTATTTTTATTTTTTGAGTCGGTGTCAACCGGGCACGCGCTTCGCCAGTCAAGAGAACCTTACCTTGGCTTACTTGTTTGTACTGAATACTACAAAATCTTGTAAAAATGTTTTCCTTCCTCAATAATAAAATAAAATCACGCCAATCTCGTGCGAGACCGCAAATGCGGGCTGAATCAAAAAATAAACAATCGTTCGCGGCACAGATAATTGGAAGGCCAGATGCGCCATCCATTGTTGCGGGGTAAAAAAAAAAAAAAACCCCCGGGGTGCGCGGGGGAAGCGAGCGGTGAGGGCGGGGAGGCTTACCGGGTAAGATTAGGTATTCTAATCCGCTTTCTGATAATTGAATCAGGGAGAACTAAAGAAGCGACGATCGAGTGCCATTTTATATGTTTGCGCCTCCATTTATGGGAGGTTGGTTTGCGCTTTGTTCAATTACAAATCTATTTAGAGGGTGAAATTCAAGAATTGGACGATTTCATCAGCTTTGTATTTTTTTTAAATCATCCATTATCTCTGTATACTTCGCTGGGCAATAAAAGTAAAGCGGGTCGTTGCCGTAGCGGACGTTGCTCTAAACGCTAACCAAAGTATTATACCTACCTATCCCGTAAAGAGGTGAAAAACATACGTCTTATATTATTTTGCACATATACGTGCTTGTATAAAGATATTTGTATGTTTGGTAATCATGCAGTTTGAGGGCTTTTGCGAAAAACGATGGGAAATTCCATGGGGGAGGAAAAAATTTAAAATTAAACAAAATATATGTTATAATACCTACTAAAGGATTTTCGTGCTCTATAAAAAAAATAACCAAGGTTAATTTATAGAAGACACGGAGCGGAAGCAAGACACGGAAACCTTAACCAAACTGGTCCATGTTGGGATGGCGCATGTCGGTTGCAAACGCTTAAGGCTGTTCCGACCCATATAAAGTTGTATGCACACATACCGCAAAAAGTATTTCACTTTAAGCCACGAATTAATAATAAAAGTTTAATATACATAGTCATATTACTAGCAGCGAAAAGAATTTCACAATTTCAGGATTATTGGTTTTGTTACAATTTATTTAAATAGGATTTTTATTTAACAGCGCCATCTAACGGTGTAAAACGTATAATTGGCAATTACAACGAAACCATTAAACCTGAAATTGTGAATATGTTTTCGCTGCAACTTCTATGGCTTTATTTAATATTTTCGACGAATTCGTGCCTTAAAGTGCAATACTTTTTGCGTTCTGTGTAAAAAAAACATTGTATGGGTCGGAACATCCTTAAGGGAATTTATGGGAAATTTTTGCCTCCCCCCATGGAATATGAATTGGTGCAATCAGAGTAACAAGTTTCCGAAGAAAAAAAAATCCCATCTTGTTTCGCAAACTGCTTAATTACCGTATCTTTATCTTATAATTACAATTGTTTATCTATATCAATTTAAATATATTGGGACGAACATGGGCATATTTGCATCTTCCATATCACCGTCTATAACAACCGTTACAAGATATATTGTTTACTATAACCGGTAGTATATATATTCTTTGCTATAACTAAGATATTTTCGGGACCGCATAAAAATTTAACAAAATCGTCCGTGTTATATATTTATTTATTTAGTTCTTGGTAATATGTCTGATACAAATGACTCCCAGCTCACTACACCAGCGCGCGTCGGCTTACATGCACAATCCAAATATTTCGTTCGCATCATTGCATTTAAAATGAAGAGACCTGTTTTTATGGCATAGAGATTGCTTAAGTATCCCCATTATACCTGAGCCCGTTGCAGTACCTCACTCGCAACTAAACGAAACCGCGAATGTGCGGTTTCCGCGAGCCGGGCGGGAAAACCGCCGCGGGCCGTGCGCCGGAAGTGCAGGAAAAGCGCCCGGCGTGTGGCCCCACTTACGCCTTATCTCGCCGCATCGCTATTGGAAAGCGAGAGGGAAAAAGGAGAGAAGACGGAAGCCAGGGCTTGGCCGAACGCCAGCAGTAAGCGGTTTACGGCCAGGCGCGATTTGTAACCGCTTTATGGTGGCTACAAGAGTGGCATTAATAAGTGGCACGGAAATGCGATTTTCAAAGATCCGGCTTTGCGAGAGGATCGTTTCGAGCATTGAATATCGGAAGTAGCGATGAAAATTCATTCGTATGAATGCAGAATAGCAACATCGAATGTTCGCTGCACTAAATAGCGTCCTGTGAAGTTTTTACGTCGTCAGCCTCGATAAATCAGTGTGCGAAGCTAAGCGATTCGATAAGCTTGGAAAGCACCTCTGAGCGCGGTTAGGTTCTGGATGGGTGACCATTGTAACGTTGAGGCTGGCTAGTTGTTCTTTACTTACCATGGTAGGGTTAATCCCGTCCGAGTTGGTACCATCACTTTGAATGAACGATGGTTGAAGCGGCAATGAACATTGTCCGCGTTTTCCATCCAGTTCAATGTAGCCGAGCAAAATAAGGAAGGTCCTGGCATGGCACCTAGTTCCCATGTGATGTGTTAAGCTAATATCTGGCGGTCAGTTCGGCATTAGCCATACATACATTACATAAACAACAAAACCTTTCGTTGGAACCCGAGAAAGTCAGTAGTAAGCATATTCGTAAGCGAACTCACTCGTCGGCCGCGCCATGTCCACACAATTGAGTTTCGATTGCTAGTCCCATATTTCCGTTGATCCGTACTCGCTGGAAATAAAGCTGGTTATTTTTAAAGGGTTGCAAATTTTCTGTTAACTGATGATCAGGTCGTTGCAATACACACTAAATCTCAATTAGAAACCCGGCCAAGTGCGAGTCGGACTCGCACACGAAGGGTACCGTACTATCGTACAAGATTTAACACATGTACTTTTAAAACAATTTCGTATTTGTAACGAGATTGCTGATTAAAATAAATCAGCAGTTGGTGAAAACCAGGCTTACTTTCTATTACGAATATTTATCTAAGCCTTCTTTTAAAATAAGGCGTTGTTGTTTCTTCTCAGCAAGTCACATGTTCTACTAAAAATAATTCAAAATTTAAATTTATAGCATTAACGTTTAACTTATATTTTAACATTATTCATTGTCGACTTGAAACCACATGGGGGTTTCAGCAGAGAGTTGCTCGTTCAATCTTAATGAGTGTACAGCGTTGCAAATACGACAATACAAAACACTAACTCAGAGAGTCATAGAGTCAGTCCAATAGTCTTCTAGCTTTAGCAATGTTCGCCAAACGGCATCTCCTTTATCATATTGATGGCCACAATTTGTAGATTGTACAGCGCGGGGCGAGGCGGCAGTAAAGTGGAACGCGGAGTACCCCAGGGGAAATAGCGTCTTCTGTGGAATTTATTAAGTAAAGATTAAGTCCACTGAGTTGCTTACATAACAAAACAAAAAAAACCAGCAGTTTCTTTGCAGTGTTTACTGCATAATTTTGTAGAAAAATGACAACCTGATGTTCAGTCATAATGGTTGTAAATTTATAGAACAAAAATATTATTAATATCTGATATCAAATATGTATTTTAGGAGACATCTAACGGTAAAAGTAAACCTCCTGAATATATGGTTTGGACATGTAGAGCTAATAAGTGAAGTGTTAATAACTTAACGCATTTACAAAGCGGAATTGAGAATAATTGTAGTTCCCGCGAGACATGGGATAACGTACTAAGGTCAGATTGACGAATTACTTCGTAAATAACATAATTTCTTATAAAATTAAATATGTGACTGTAGAGGAACGAAAATCGTTGTATAATTGCACCATATAACGATCTATTATCTCAGTCTGCCCCTCCAAAAAAACGGCGGGATTAAAACCTGGAAGGAAAAAAACAACTCATGTCATCCATGCATTTGTACTTGGTAGATCTTCATGTAACCAAAACATAATTATCTAGTTATTAAAAATACTTCGGACTCATCGTGCGATTTTAAATAATCCAAAACATGTGTCAAAAATCAACCACGAAAACGTTTTTAAATACAGACGAGAATGTATCATTTCTTTTTTATTTTTGGACGTTCTCTTAGCGGGTTAGCCTGTATAGAAAACTGAATTGAAACTCATAGCAAAAGTCACATCATTAATAAGTTTATTAATGTTAATAGTACAATCCTAATTTTACTGGCCTATAGAAAGCGGTTAGGCTTTAGCAAAGCCGACATTTTATGCCGAGGTTATAGGAAACGGATGAAGTTATGAATGCTTAATGGGATCTGTTCCGTTTTTACGACTCTGATTTTGAGGAATACGTTCTATGGGTATGATTTGGTGTGCTCACCAACAGCTTAGGTGGGATGGCCATAGATCAGGCTAAGAGTCGTTGAACTCAAAGTACATCAACGGGTCTACCTTTAGATATTGGTAATACCATGACCTTCGTAAATGCTACTCGCACTTTATGGTCATGGTATTAATGGCTTAGCCACACATTGGAATAAGGCGACACAACTCATATTTTGTTTATTCATTTGAAGACACCAAAACGTACATGGATCCATGAACAAAGTACCTAAGAGAATAGAACTTTCTACACACAGATATATGGCTTTACAAAATAGGCCCATATTTTTAAGGTGGCCCATCCCGCTCATCTCCCCATACAAAAGGGGAAAGAAGATCACGCCCATTTTTCTTGTCAGAGATCCAAAATTTTGCTCAAAATAGCTTTATTTGATCGAACTAGATGTCTGATGACCATTGGCATTGTAAAATTGTGTTTGGTTTCTAAATTATAAGGTCCGAAAGTTTGAATTTTTTGCGCGTTTTATACAATAACTTTGGAGGTCGATTACGCAATGATAAAGTAAGAGCATCTTAAAAAGATTAGTCATCAGACATAGCTTATTTAATCAAGATTTATAAACTATTTGGTTTTTGTTAGATTTTTGACTACAGGGGTCGGGGTTTTTTTTTAGCTATAAGTCGTTTTGAAATTAAAATTTTCGTAAATCTTACCAAATCATACGCTATGCACATTGTCTTTTTTGTGGACATGTTGCATCTTCCTCATCACGGAGCCTGTCTTATTCTTTGAAACAGATAAGGTCCCAGAGCGCAACTGCACGGTTTTGTACCGTGCCCGCGAATGAGTTAGGCCCGCCGGGTTGAAAAAAGTTGTTAAAACAACTTTTGAAACTATGCGTCTATTTGTAATGGTTACCACAGTAAGCAAAGTGCAAGCCGAGCCCTGCGCCGCCAAACCCCTGTTTTGCCCTAGTCCGCGCTCGCCTCATTAATTTTAATTATTGTTTCCTTGGAAAATAACAGAGGCATAGTTTCGTGATAAAAGTGGTTATTTTTCATAATGAATCGACCCTAAAATTATTGGTATCTTTGTTTAACAGCTACCGCAGATTAGAGTTTTTTCATTTCATTTCATTTATTTAAACGTTTTTGGTAGTCAAACTACACTAAGTTAAGTACTTATAGATCCGCGGATTCTATCAACCAGTAAAAAAGAATCTGCGAAGAAACCTTATTGGTTTTCCGTCCACAGTGATGAAATACATACTTATGTAAATGTAAATGCTACTGCCAAACAAATCTTGGTACAGTTAACACATCTTGGAATCTTAAAATTACAATGATATGTGCTTTACAAAAATAATAAATATTCCTAATTTTAAAATCCTAATTCAGGCTTTCATTTACTAGCATTGTTTTTGTTCTTTTTTGAGCATTCATATTATAGTACACTACACGTTTAAATTGTCACATCGGTATGTCTGGTTGATAATTTTATATATTCCATGGATACGACTTTACCGTTATCTCACTCATTTTGGTTTATCCAACGACATTTACCTTGAAGAATTGTAATCCGATATTAATAAAAAAATGAAAAGATTTTTTAAGGGAGGATTCGAACCTGACACCGCGGTTCGTACGCGATATACGAAAGAGAACGAATACTGCGGGTTGCACGACTACGAGAAACGCGAATGTGTTATCTGCGCGAGCAGCTCGCTACAGTTCATTTTATTGTGCAGTAACGTGTGAAGGATCACATCATCTAAATTGCATCTTCTATCCGCCAACAGGGGTCACAAAGTGTGCCATCTAAAGTGAACTCGCTTATATTTACTTTGTTGCAGGGCATGATATGAGACGATTGTGTTCATGTATAATCGACCGTGAAGTCAGCCTCAGTGGCCCAGTGGCGCGACACTTTGGCGATCGCTCTCTGAAGTTAAGCAACGCTGGGTCCGGTCTGGTCTTGGATGGGGGACCATTCGACCGTTGAGAGAGGCTGGCCGTGGTTCGGATTCCACGTTAAGCTGTAGGTCCCCTTCCTTACTTACTAGGTGGTAGGGTTTATCCCGCCCGGGTTGGTACCATCGCATTGGATGAACGATGGTCGAAGCGGCAATGAAAATTGTCCGTGTTTTCCATCCAGTTCAATGTAGCCGTGCAATATAAGGAAGGTCCGGGCATGGCACCTAGTTCCCATGTGGTGTGTTGGGCTAATACCATGACCGAACTTGTGGTATTAGCCATCCATGTCCAGTCACATAAAAAAAACATTAATTGAAGAAAGAGCCCAGTAAAAAGAATTACTTTACGGATATACTGCAAGGCTGGACCCGAACCAGCAAAACATACCATTCGCGGGCATTGCGTCTACCGTTGGTACGGGTCCGGCCTGAACTGGAAAAAAATGGAGAGGCGAATGTCCAGCAGTGGACTAAAACACGCTGACTGACTAACTGACTTATTTTTTTAAATGTTTATTAATGCTCTTAACCGTGTGTAGACTGCAGGCACCAAACGTTTCAATACAAGATCCAACAATATGCGTAAAATAGATCTTGAAGTAAACGCGCAAAAAGTTAATCATTCAAGTTGTTTATCTATTATGAGGCAACATTTTCCTCGCTCCAAACAAAGAAATACTTGTTTCGAGACTCGTTGAAATAATTATAACGACTTTTCACGGAGTGCCAGTTTTGCGCGCGGAAAGGGAAAAACTTTTTCAGCGCCGCGGGCACCCGAAGGCGCGCTTTTGGCTCGAGGACACTTAAAGCGGGCGTGAAGTGGACCTCGCCCTTCCTGAAAGCGAATCGCATGCTAATACCTGACGCAATGCTGTTGGTGTCTGATAACGGGAAGAATATATCTATGCCTATTCTTTGTTAAAGAAATTGCGAGGTTATTATGGGTATTAAGGTCGTGACAAGAGCAGATTGCGTTCAGTTTCAGTTCAGTCAGTACGTAACTAAAATAACATTTAATATTATTTAAAAAATATTACAACAAATTTCTATAGTATAAAAAGTGTGCAAGATTAAATGTGAAGATTCAGCAACACTAAAAAAATAGCGAATTTAACAGTAATTCCAATAAAAACAACCGTCTTTCAACGTTTAAATAGAGCCAACTTAGTATTTCGATTACTCTAACTGAGCGAAAATAGTTAGCCTTAGACATTAAATGTTAATGTATCTTTTAAGTGTTTTTAGGGTTCCGTACCCAAAGGGTGAAAACGGAACCCTATTTCTAAGCCTTCGCTGTCCGTCCGTCCGTCCGTCCGTCCGTCTGACACAGGGCTGTATCTCATGAACCGTAACAGGTAGGAAGTTGAAATTTTCACAGATTATCTATTTATTTTGCCGCTATAATAACAAATAGGTAACATCATAAAATAATAATAATTAAAGGGCGGGACGTGTTTTTTTTTGTAAATCTTGTGCGATGGTACGGAACCCTTCGTGTGCGATTCCGACTCGCACTTGGCCGGTTTTTATATGTCTGCGGTAATAGTTTTCTCTTAAATTTTCCCTAACTGTGTGAAAACAGTTTCTAGCTTTAGTATTTTTTCCATTCTTACTTATGTACGTCTCATATTCAGTGAAAAGATACTGTCCAATCTGTTAATAATAATAAAATGATTTATAGTATCTCTTGAAACTGGACAGTTGCACGCCTAACTTGTAGTCAGCCGTAATGTTCAATCAGTTAAGATAACCGTTTCAAAATCATCTGTTCTGTCACACGTGTTATTTTCACTAATTAAAACTGCTCAATCAGTCAAAACAACTGTTTAATACTAGTAACTGTTATGGGTCAATAATAAACATACCATTATGCATTAATAGTAATGAGAAATTCTTTACCATAAACGACTGAATTTTAACTGTGGTAAATCAGTAAATAGTTGTACATAATTTAACTCCTTGAAATAAATACCTATGTATATCCAAAAAATATCTACAGCAACGGAGCAAAATTTAAGACCTATTTATGAATAAAATTACAATTTGAAGACCTTTAGATAATTAACTCGCTACCTTCACCATTATCAAAGGCCCACTTAATTTGACCGGATACCTGCTTTTTGTCTCGCTTGTTGTTTCATTTCACGTAAATATTTGATGGCATAATACTTTACCGGGGTCTATTTAATAAAAGAAGTTATTTTTATTTAGTCAGACTGACGACTGGACTTTAGTAAGAAAATTTTATTCTACGATGGAAATAAAACGAAAATGTAACTTTTAACCTTCTATTAAATATTTCGGTTTCGTTTATTTTAATTTCTGGACATATAAGGCTAATATCACAACTAATGTCATGATATAAGCCCAATACACCACATTCCCGAAGGAATGCAGTGTCATGCCAGTAAGCACGTTGAACGGGATAGAAAATTATGAAGAAAAAAAGATTGCGGCTTTGATTATATTTTATCATATGAGGGAGGGGGGAGTTTTACATTGATTCCAAACCATGGACCAGCTCTCTCGAGGCGTCGTTGAACCCATAATCTCTCGAATTAGACGTGAGGTTCAAGTGAGGTATCCGCAATCGCTGTGTTCCAAAATATTTAGACACATGTACGTAAACAGATTAACTGCCAAGGTAACATCACACACCCATATTTCACACACAAGATTGATTTTGAAATCATATAACAAACGAGTTCGAAAAAAGTCAACCCCTAAATTAAAATACGTAAGCTAGTGCTAATTTTGTAATGTTCGTACAGTCCGTGGTGTAGTGGCTAGAGGACTTGCTTTTCATGCGAGTAGTTATGGGTTCAAATCATCGCCCCACTTATGCACCACTTTTTTTCCCTTGGTTTTCCATTTCGTTACGAATGCGAGTTGTACCATGGTTCTGAACCGATGTAAAACTTTAAGACCCTTCATCTACTAGATCGAAGGTTTAAGCGGTTAGTACAACTGCATTGGATGAAATTATGGTTGAAGCGGGAAGGAAAAATTGTCTGTGTTTTTCATACAGTTCAGTCTAGTCGTGCTCATAAGGGAAGGTCCTGGCATAGCACCTAATTCCTACGGAAATGTGGTGTACTGGGCAAATATCATGACAGATGTTTTGTGGTATAAGCCAGGGTTGTCAAATTCCATAAAAATAACCTAAAAACTGTTCATTCAAAAAATTTGCATGAATGCGGTTAATTTCAAATTCAACATCCACACACTCGGAACCTCTGATTCTCAAAATTGTCCTGAACCAGATTAAATTATATTTGACCTCCTGTTTTCTAATTTAATCAAGATATATCTTTGATCTTGAGATTGGCTCCGTCATGCGATTCAATCAATCGGAGAAATAATCCTTACTTTTTTCAGTAAAGAATATACTGGGTTATTCCTAATATCAAATACATGCCTTGTACTGTGTGGAATCCGTGTACAGATTTTAATAATACAGCGTCTAAATTAAAAAATATATTGCTTAGACCGTTTTATTAAGAATATTGTAATGAAATAAGAAACCCAAAATAATTTTAAATACAGAATTATTTTTTTTGGGAATTAATGGATCTATTATAATGGAACTATGAAACTATTATTAAAAACATTTATGGCCTTTTTCACATACTTCTGATTAGCTTAATTACTACATATTAAGGGCTTTTCTTAGCTGATGGCAATCAATACCAGCACAACATTATCAACATTTTAGTAATAAAGTCCCTTTAAGTGTCGATAAAAATAAATCAGCACATGGTGAAAACCAGGTTTCCACAATCATCCACAATCGGTACATTTTTAATGAGATTTTTCCTCCGTGCAAGTTGAACTTGTATTTTTCTTGTTATGCACAGCATATCGCGTACGTCAGGTGCTCACCTAAAAATCGTCCGGCGATCCCCGTGGGCTTTCGACATGTTTGAAGGGCCCCAGGCCCATTCCACAGTTTACGGATCCTATAGATAAAGGACCTTGAGGATCGATTGGTTCTCATTTTGGGTCAGTGAATGGATGGATTCCGTTTCTGTTGCGCGTTGAGGGACGATAGAAATAAATCGGAGGCATTGTGTTATAAAGGGAAGGTCCTGGCATGGCACCAAATTCCTTCAGGAATGGGCTAATATCATAACGGTAGTTGTGTGATATTAGCCATCCATGTCAGGTCGCATAAAAAAAAATGCAACTTGGAAGAGCATTCAATATTTGGGCTGCTTATTATAAAGTTCCTTTATTTGAAAGACTTTTGTCATTATCTAATTCCAAGATCCGTTATTCCGTTATTCAATCAGAAAACGTCTATTTTTCGAAGACGCATGCGTACAAGTAATATATTATTTCTTATTTCATATCCATAACTTTTGAAACTCCCATCGATCAAATGCTAGAGGAATAGTTGATTGATCACTTATATAACGGCCTAGCAACCAACTCTTTTCGGAGAAGATCGAAGCATAGCAAAGTATTCCAGCTTATTACAAAAGTACTAATTTAGAATATTACTAAGGTACTATATAAGAACCTAAGGAACCAGAATAAAATAAAATACCAAAAATGTCACTTCTGATTCAACCAGACCCACTAACTAACTCATTAATTGTAATAAATAATTGTGTATATTATATTACAGTTATAATACAAGAAGTTTCTTCATGCACTCCTAATCTTTGGCAAAGTTTCTGCATTAATCTTTCAAAGAATCACAAAAGTGATGTAAATTTTTGAACATTTAACAAAAACATGTGTAGCATCAAATCATTTGTATTCACAGCGAACTTGAAAGTTCTCCACAGTCAACATACTCACCGCCTTGAGCAAAGTTGAACTTTCCCACTGCCTTGTTGAAGTTTTCACAGACTTCGAAACTTTTGTTCTCGAGGCGGAAAATTTTAAAGCGAAGCTAAACAGCGTCAAGACCTAAGACACCACTTGTCGGCGAGGGCGGTTGAGCCAAATCTCGCCTTTGATACATAGAGAGAGTTCGACCATTTGTCTCGAGATGCCTTTGCTTAGCCATCGAGATTTTGGCGTAAACTTCTCTAACGCTTGCGATCTTTGATCTTTTGCAGATGGCGCAGTAAATTCGGCTGCTGAGCCGATCCCGGCCGCACTCAAGACGGCCGGAGACGCGCCGAAAAGCAAAGCCGATGCGACCGAAGACGCCGGCGAAACGCTGCAGAAATACTTCGGAACTTTCACTTCGGACGGGGCGAATCGGCTCGCCACGGAACCGCCGGAAGTTTCTCTGCAGTCTCCCCGCAACGCCTCCGACCACATTGATGGTTCTCGGAACGGGATCCAGCGCGATCTCTCCGTCGAGGGGAGCTACAGTCCCTTCACCAAAAGTATGGAAGAGGCCATGGACGGCGACTTGGACGCGACACCTAAAGCGTTCGGCCAAGTCGACGTCGTGACGAGATTTCTGCG
This sequence comes from Incurvaria masculella, assembly GCA_946894095.1. Lineage (NCBI taxonomy): Eukaryota > Metazoa > Arthropoda > Insecta > Lepidoptera > Incurvariidae > Incurvaria > Incurvaria masculella. The sequence continues at coordinate 23,817,397 of OX335646.2, forward strand.
GATGATCGAAACGCAGCACCTCCTGGGTGAGAATTGTACGGCTGGGACCGACTTGAATTTGGGCGAGGGTGTTGTCGATCGGTACGCTCAGGAGCGATTTCGAGTGGAGGCCGACGTCGCAGTGAACAGAGCCAACATGTTGACGCGCCTTTGGAAGTACGCCGGTCCGTCGGTCATGAACTCCGAGTACCTCCTCCACGCGAGCGTCTTCTCAATGGTGGAATTCGACGATGACATTTTCGCTGCCGGGAACTGCTACGATCAGTATCAGTACCGCGACTACCAGTTGTTCTGCCCCTTCGCCTACCGACTGCCCGAGGGTCCCATCCTCGTGAAGGATCTGGCGGTGGAGTACAAGTACCTGAGTAATACGTCCGAGTGGTTCTACATCGCAAGGAAAAACGCAGAGAGGGTGATCCGCAACCACAACCAGTTCAGTCGAGGTAATAATAATACAATTTATTATATCAGTTTTGGTCTGCTTCTAACGCCATAGAAATCTTCCTTCACATTTATAAAGGAACGACAAAAAATTTGCTTGCTGAGAAATAATCCCGGGATCTCAGGGTCTCAAATATTCCTAGTTCAATTGTTTTTTTTTATTCGTTTTATTCACAATTACTATGATCCTTTCCCCTGCTCTAGTTAAGTATGTTAGTTCAGACAGATTGTATAATACTTCCGTAACAGCAAAACTCATCTGGTACATTACCATTATTATGTACTTACTTTCACGACTTGAGATAAGAAGTCTTGGGAGGTAATAAGTTAAATTATGAATATATATTTTTTTATTTTATCAAAGAACAGATGGTCAAGAATTGTTTTCTCAAAAAGCTATCACTTAGATGGCTATCACTCAAATTAGGCAAATATGCATAAACAAGTTTAAAACAGGTTTGAACAAAGAATAGGAGCATCAGGTTCATATAATTATTAATATACTTTGTCGTACTAAGCAGAGCAGGTAAGTCGCTTACTCCAAGGAATGTGATATGTATGCATGTATCATCGACCGTGAAGCAAGGACACATTCATTAAAGAAACAGACCAGTAAAAAACTGGTTCGGGTCCAACCTTGCAGTATATTCGTAAAGCAGTTCTTTTCACCGGTCTCTTATATATAATTGTTTCAAATACAGCTAAAAAATCAATTTATCTTTCATCGGAAAAACCGATGCAGTTATATATAAAAATAATCACTTAAAAAAAATAACTCACTACAAATATTTCACTACCACACTTTTGCATTCATAAGGAGGTTTTACACTTTTAAGATTAAATTTTTATCAGCAAATTTAAGAAAATAAGATATGTAAAATCTTTATACCCTTTAGTTGAAGGTCGTTGAGTAATTTAAAGGATAGAACGGAAGGCCCAACAGGGGCTTTTATCTCTTACAAAACAAGGTAAAATGGTTCTCCAAAAAGAGTGCGTACTTGTGGACACAATTTCAGTGAGATATATTTGTTTAGGATCGACGCCATTATGGTCCAGTTGAGACAACTTCTGCAGAATTATTTTCAGTTTGGCGATCCAGTTTTAAAGGCTTTCGAGGTAAAAACGTTTTAATTTTTATGTTACGTAATTTAAAAAAAATATATGTTTCTCTAGAATATGGTTTTAAAAACCAGATGGCGTAGATTTTTTTTTTTATGTGACTGGCCATGGATGGCTAATCCCACACCTTCTGTCATGGTATTAGCCCAACACACCACATGGGAACTACGTGCCATGCCAGGACCTTTCTTATAATGCACGGCTACATTGAACTGAATGGAAAACACGGACAATTTTCATTGCCGCTTCGACCATCGTTCATCCAATGCGATGGTAGCAACCCGGGCGGGATAAACCCAACCACCTAGTAAATAAGGAAGGGGACCTACAGTTTAACGTGGAATCCGAACCACGGCCAGCCTCTCTCAACGGTCGAATGGTCACCCATCCAAGACCTGACCGGACCTAGCGTTGCTTAACTTCGGAGAGCGATCGCCGAAGTGTCGCGCCACTGGGCCATTGAGGCTGACAAGATAGTAGATAAGGGAAAAAATCTAAAGGTGCACAGGAAGTAGTTGTGCTGTGTGTGTTCCGGCACTAATACAATCTTACATTTCTTCCCGAGCATGTCGCAAAGGCCGCAAGGGCCGAGTGCACGAAAGGACAAAAAATCAAAATCAACGTCAAAGTATGATCAAACACGTCACTATGTGTGGACAGTATGGAAGGAACTCTAGGCGGATCCCTAAAAGTGACGTGTTTGGACATTGATTAACTCGGTCGTCCCTTCGTTCAACCGGGGCTAAGGATTCCACGTAGAACTATAGGTCAATTTTCAACTAATTAATATCGCGTTGAATTAACGGTGGTCGAAGCGACGAAAATCCAGTGCAATGTAGCCGTGCAATATAAGGAATATAGTGCCCAAGTGCAGCTATGTGCCCTGCCTAATACTAATAAATATAATAAAGTGTGTGAAGGTGTAATGTAAAGAAGTATAACTCTTCCAAGGAAGCAAGAACGGTTGTCGCTGTCATATGTGGCACTCTAGATTTTGTAAATATATGAAATCTCACTTATAGTGAAAAGTGTTGAAAGATGATTAGTGGACTCCAAATGCGTAATATTATAGTTAATATCTCAACTCTGATCAGGTCAATTTTATTTTGGACATTTACTGCAAAAAAAATCTGTATCTCGACACCAGTACCACCTAACGTGTCCAACTATAGCTAAATCAGTAGAAATCATTACAGCAGCAAAAACATGCATTGAAATGATGTTTAATTTTGTTAAAATATTTTACTTTAAATATATATAAATACAACCTACATGTAAATATTATAATATATAATAATAATATATGTCGTTTCATATCTTTCTTTCTTTCTTATTTCCGCTACCTCAAAATTTGTTTATTTCATTATTAGATAACACCAGCTGCGATAAATCTACTATGTTCTATCGCAACGTGCTGTGTAAAATGCTTTTCAAAAATTAATTAAAATACAGTAAGTTACTTTTTATATATGTTCATTAATTATTTATTTTACTTTTTTTGATTATTTACTTTTTTTTTCTTTCGGACTTTTAAATAAAATGCGGTAACAGCCTTATTAGAAATCGTTTATCATTGTAAATCGAAGTTTAAATTAAATGAGAAGATCAGGACTTCTGCAATATTATAATTTCCTGCTCATACGCTATCACTGTTCGCATAGTCAGGATGTTTTAAGCGTTTCTTCGAAAAATATCTTATTCATACTTCATACTTCAGTAAATATCTACGAATTTCGTGTGATCTATAAACATAATTCGTAATATTCAGCATAACAATATGCTGTTGGATTGTTCCTTAACGGTATGAAATTATTTGCTTAGGAGCTGGATTTGAGCACAGTCTGGAGTAACTTTGTGCAAAGCGCTGCCACCGCAGATTTAATATTTGATCAAGATGTTGGTCAATTTCCGATTTTGGTGTTTGCGGTTCGTCTGAAGATAGGAAGAAGTAGTTTTACTGCTTATATATACAGGTATCATTGGAGTCATGGTCCAATTGATACCCATTCATTCCTTAGTTAATTAGTAGCAAGTTTAATTTGTTTATATTTTTTTTTAATTTAAAACCATTTCGAAAAAGTTCTTAAGAGATTTTCTAAATTACATTCATTCAATCCACTATAAATTCTATCAGCCATTACATAATTCAAAGCGCACGGTTAGACAAAGTAACATATTAATGAGTGCCTAAAGAACAACCGAAGAAGAAATTAAACTTGAAACTGACATATTGTCTTAGAGGCCACGAAAAGGAACAAAATAAAAATAAGACATAATTAAGCCTAATGAACAGTTAGTAATTCTACTCGGTCACTACAATGGATTTTCCTGTATATAGCGAGAACTATAGCCTCTTTACTTACGAGTCGAGGGAGTGATTACAGACCCTAATTACAACGTTGCTGCAGTAATTACCAAAAGAGCGACAGCTATTAGGGTAAGATAGGCTTAGAAAGGTACTTCGAGGTGGTGTCGCACACTATGCCCAACACGGCAGGATACTTCTTGTTGGACGGGCATTCGGCTCTTCATTCTCAAAAAGCAAGCAAAATTTAAACAAATATTTTATCACTACATCACTAAGTAGTATAAAACAAAGTTACTTTCTCTGTCCCTATATCCCTATATCCCTATGTATGCTTAAATCTTTAAAACTACGCAGCGGATTTTGATGCCGTTTTTTTTAATAGATAGAGTGATTGATGAGGAAGGTTTAAATGTATAATAACATCCATTAAATAGTCGAGAAATACTGTTATTTTTTAGGTTTCCAATGTGATGTCGTAAAAAATAACATTTTTTCCGCTAACATTGCATACGCAGGCTGAACCCTACGAGATTTATCAAAATAATGTACTAAGTATTGTACACATTGAAAAAGCCTACAAAAAACTCCGTGATGGTATATGTCTATCTCTTATGGATATCCCACAATAACATTTTTTTGTCATTTACTTTTTACCACAAATAATGGCTAATTTTCGAAGCGATTTTAACCAATGCAGCATAAATCCTTATCCAATTAAATACCTTAAATGCATTGTTGATTTAATATAGATCTATATGGCCATTTCCAAAATATGATTAAAATGAATATTTTCGAAGATATTACAGATTTAAAAATTGCGGGACGTAGCGTTTGCGGCGGTACCGGCCGGCCGGGGTCGGAGGCCGCGGTTCTCCCTATAGCACTTTGAATTTAGCAGCGATCGGACGCGTTTATTATCGGAGCTCTCTAATATCTAATAATCATATAATAATAATATCTAAGTTTTTTTTGTTAATTCAAATATTTCAATGTAGGAACTCTACGTAAAAAGGGTTTATTTGTGTATCATTGTGTCAAAATAATATTTTTTAAATGATATTATGCCCGTGCAAAGCCGGGACGGGCTGCTAGTTTTAAATAATATACATGCAGATAGGTATACTCCGTCTTTAAATTCATATGAAACTGTAGGTTGTCTGTAGCTTAAATCAGGTTTATCGGTTTCGCACCAGATAATTTTCTTGATGTGTCCACCATTATCAATATATGAACTATCCGCAAAGCTAGAGGCAAGTAAGTTACCTTTATCTATAGTAGAGTGTGACAGTAAGACTTCGTCCGATTCTCCGTTCATGGTATAAATGTACATGTACCTACGTCGCTTTAGTTTCCACGTAGGTTATCGATGAGTATTTATTGCCTTATTCGAGAAGAGGCTCCGTAGAGAGCATAAACTGCACAACAGGCCTTTTAAAATCTGTTAACATATACTTCAAAACTTTGTTCATACTATTGTTACGTGCGCGTCATCTGCGAAGGCGTAGCGCTGCTACAAAACCAAAGCAAGCAAAATAGTTGTCAACAGATGGCGCCACTTGCCAACTTCCATCGCGAAGGCGAATACATTGCCGTCATCACATCCCGCGTACACCCCACCCGCGTAACACTATTAAAAAAAGATTATGTTCACTAATTTTACAATAACGATTTCATAAAAGTGAAGATTACCTACCTCAGAACCATTCAAAACTATCAACTGGTCCTCCTACCATCAATAACATATTCACTCTGCTTACCCTCTACCAAGACCATGTCGTATGAAAATATAACATTTATAACGTTTCAGGTTTCAACACGTACACACACAATGACACGGCTCACACGGCGCGTGTCGCTGATGAGATTCTCTCCGTCACCTACGAGGACGGCAAGTGGTCCAAGCCCTACTACGACTGTGGCGGCGGTAACATCTGGATGCTCACCTACACGGTTCCATTCTTCGGTTACGCTAACGGGACTTACTTCTTCAAGTAAGTGTTTTTTGGGTTACCTATACGTACTTATATAATACAGTATCACCGGGCCTTGTCACTAGGCTGGGAAAACTTTCCGAAAGGGGGCTTTAGAATCTCGGCGATAACTATACGAATAAGCTAAGGTAACTTGAATCCCTTATTCTTTTTTTTTATGTGACTGGACATGGATGGCTAATACCACACCTTCTGTCATAGTATTAGCCCAACACACCACATGGGAACTAGGTGCCATGCCAGGACCTTCCTATTGCACGGCTACATTGAACTGGATGGAAAACACGGACAATTTTCATTGCCGCTTCAACCATCGTTCATCCAATGCGGTGGTACCAACCCGGGCGGGATTAACCCTTCCACCTAGTAAGTAAGGAAGGGGACCTACAGTTTAACGTGGAATCCGAACCACGGCCAGCCTCTCTCAACGGTCGAATGGTAACCCATCCAAGACCAGACCGGACCCAGCGTTGCTTAACCTATTATTCCTCCCCATCCTACCTTTATCCGGAGCACACGCCGCAGAGAATCCACTTGTGGTTGACATTAGGCTTTTGAGATCGAACCGTTTCTCAAACTCGTTTCTCTGCCGCGCCGCCAGTCTATGGAACTGTCTACAGGCGGATGCCTTTCCTCATACCTAGGGGTCCTCAAGCGTAATTTGAATCAGTTCGATAGCTCAGCCATAGTCCGCAAAACCGCTGGCATGGAGCCTCTCTGGTTTCGCGAGGCGAGGTGTTTTTGGCTTCGTCGGACCAACTCCTGCTACTCAACAAGGCGCAGGGGTATTGCATGAAGGATTGTTCGCATCTGCGGATAGATTAGCTTAATTACCAAATTGGGTCCATGGACTTAATAAACCACCGTACCGTTAATCTATTTAACTACCATATCATAAATTTGGAGACAAACTTACTACAAAAGAGGCGTAGGGTCTCCTCCCCTAAACTCTATATCATAAATTGCATATCGCTATTTCTTCGTAACCATTCTACTAATTACTTATCCGCGCAAAGAGGCAGAGGTATTCAACACACACTGTCCACTTCCTACTACCACGCGATCCTGCATATCATTTATTATTGTGGTAGGTAGTATCTGGAAGGCACTCCCGCTGAGAGATTTCGTCAAATGTTTACACGGCATTGTTTTAAAATACTCAAAAAGGTTCAAAAACCCACGGCTGTTTTTTGGGCGCCTTTTGCCTACGCCATATATGTGTACTAAAAGAGAAATCATCAGTGTGGCTCACAGTAGGTATGCGCCGGCATGTCTGCGATCACCGTTAGATTTGCGCCCAATTCGTTGAATTGTTAGGCGAATTTTTACCATATCACAATGTCTGCCTAGTGCACCTGTCCTTGAGGAAATATCATTCGTGAAACTTTGAAAGAATCCCGTCAAATCAAAATGTTTTGACCATCGCCTGAACTCTTGTTTGTATTTAGGTCTATAATTATTTTAATAATAATTCTTAAGGACACTATTAAATCCTTATGTTATGTATTTTTTTCTAAAAACTGAAAATTGGCTTTACAACATTTTTTCGTGCGTAATAATATCGAATATGGATATTTTCATCAATTTGTTGTAGGTTTCTGGCTTTTGGTCAAAATATCAAGCATCAATGCAGTTTTTAAGGATAATTATTCTATGTTCAAATTTTTTTTTTTTGGTTAATTATTTATCCAATATAACACACATACATTACGTACAATACAATGTACCTTCAAAAATTTCGATTAAACCATTTGTTCAATACCTTTTACTAAAACATATGTATATAACTAGTTCAACATTGGTTCCTACTGGTTTATGTTAAGTGCTGAAACAAACACACAAAAAAATATGTATATTATTGCGTTTATATGTTAATAGTTAATCTAAATATAAGAAAAAAAAAACAGAAATATTGTATTTTTATACGGAACCCTAAAATAAAACAATACATCAAAAAGGTAAAATTAAAATTGAGGGGGAAAATTGAGGTACCTTAAAAAATACTTTAAGCTTATGGGTACTTGTTTCAATTATTAAAGTGAGCTAAAGTGTTTTAACCAAATTATTTGTTTATTGAATGAAACAACTTGAGACGATAAGATCGGTCTTTACATGTACGAAAAGCCTCACCTTTCACCGAAGACTTGGCCTGCGAACGTTTTAGACAACTTTCAGCCCTAGGGGTTAACATCAATCATTATCTTAGGAACAAGCAAATTAAAACTTAAAATTTAATTCAAATATTTCATCTGAAAACAAGTCACGATGTTTTAATTACCAAAAATACAAAGGCTCGCAGCGATAAGTTAATGAAATTTGCTTCGCTGCGAACTTTGGAATGAATCGAGCGTTCAAACTTTTTTTTTGCCTGTTCTAAGGCTCTCCTTTATACCACTTGCGCCTCGTCAAAAGGCTTGTGTTTCCTTTATATTTTATTAAAATTTAATGAAAGGCCTGTGAAAGGTTCTCAGGTACGTACCAAATATTTTAAATGTGAATGCACGACATTGATATTAGAAGTGACATTTCAATGTCAATACAAAATTATTCAAAACGATGAATATGAAAAATTTCATAAAAAAAGAGTGTCAGTGTCTTGTAAAGAACTTACTTAAAACTTGGGACACACTTAGATTTCAATAATTTTCAATATTCCACACAGATTCCATTATCCACTCGTTTATCACACCGCCCGTTTTCACATCAAGATTTTTAGTGGGAACTCACAATATTTTTGAATTTAATTCTACTTAATTTTCCCTGAAAACACTGTACGGCGAGTTAAGCTACAATTTTACTTATACTGACCGGATTTGTTAACGAATGAGTCCTTGAGTTATTCTGGAATTAACCGAATGATCTGATTGACTATTCAGTTTTTAGTTTTTAATGATACCGAACCTGACTCCAGCGATCAGCAAACAAACGATAATGGCGATCTCCGGAAGCATTGAGTTTGCGTTAGGGTTCATTATAGTATGTGCGTGAAAATCGAGCGCGAGGAAGCAAAATTTTGTTTTTTGACTTGTTAAGTCTTCTTTCTTAAGTGAATTAATATATGTTTCACGGTTATTCACGAGATAAATATGTGATCTTTTACAAAAAAAAAGTAAATAAAAATAAATGACCTTGTCAGCCTACTCTTAAGTAACTGCCTATAATATGCTGATGACCTAAAAATATTTTGTGCAATTCGGACTACCGAGGATTCCTTAACTTTGCAACGTGATCTGAACACAATATCTAATTGGTGCATACATAATGCAATGTTTCTGAACATAAGTAAATGTTTTGTCATTTTCTTTACTAGAAAACGAAACCAATTCTTGTATCCATTTGTAATCTCGGGTCATCAGCTCGAATACAGATCTTTTGCGAAGGATTTAGGTAGACTGTTTGATGAAAAACTCACATACAAAGAACACATTGAATACATTGTTAATAACGGTAACAGGCTTCTTGATATTTATCCTTAGAACAACGAAGGATTTCAAGAACCCAAAAAGTTTGATTTTGTTTTATAATAGTCTCATCATGTCTAGACTGGAGTATGGTTCCGTGGTTTGGTTCCCTTCGTATGTGGTTCATATGGATAGAGTTGAGTCCGTGCATAAAAAAATCCTTCTCACACTATCTTTCCGTTTCACTAGGTCACTAGGCATGGTTCATACAAGGGAAGATTGTCTTATTTTAATATGGATTCACTTCATTTCAGAAGACGAATTCCCGATCTTATTTGTCTCTACAAGATCATAGGCTGTAAATTGGATTCCACCATTTTTAATGAGATCAGCCCAAATTCTAATCAATTGTTAACCCGTAATCCCAATGTTTTTAGTTTAAAACCAAGATAGCTGCCAGAACCCAATTGCAAAAATGTGCACATTGTACAATTAAGTTCGGAATTCCAATGATAGTTTAGATATATTTTCATCGCCAATTTATTCTTTCAAGAAAAACGTTTTAGAAACTCTTAAAGTTCCTTCAATAATTATTTTCCTATTTCACTGTTATATTTTATTACATTGCACCTAGATAATTAAGTAATTTACAAATCTACAGTAACTCCTATTAGAACATAAGTACTTACAGTCTAATTTTGTTATGTTTTTGGCAATTTCTGTGCACTCATCCGAGTGGGACACTGTCTTAATTTAAGTTTATGTTAAGAATTGTTTGTATTTAAGTCATTGCCCAGAATGTGTTTATTGTGTGCCTAATAAAATATAATAATTAAATAAAATACCTTCACTCCGCTTTCTCGGAGGGGTAGGCAGAGATGATAGAGCACCATACGGTACGATCACACCTCTTTTGCTTCATCTACAGACATACATCTTTTCGTACATGCTCTACGATTACCAGACCTTTACGAGGAATTACATCGATTTGATCGTGGTACGTTCTTCTAGGCCTAACGTTCTTCTAGACTTCTGCTCTGTAGATTTGTTTCGTCATTTTTTCGTCATCCATTCGTGCCATGTGTCCAAACCATTTTAGCAGTCCTTTCTCGATTCGTACTTCGTAATACGTTGAAAGGGCACTCAGGCTTAGCACACGATGTTTGCTGGCTGACGACGGATTAACGCGATTGGGCCTAGACGCTGAGGGTCCCTGGGAGGGAACTAATCTCGAGATAAAGCCTGCCGAAAGACGTTTCGGTGATTAGCCGAGGATTGCGGTCTAGCTCGGTGCTTGCGAAGAAGCGACATCTAATCGGCTAATATAAGGGGGGAATTATGGGAAAAGCTTTAGGGCATCGCCGCACGTTTATTGTTCGTCTTTTTTTGTGCGACCTGACATGGATGACTAATACCACACAACTACCGTTATGATAATAGCCCAATACACCACATTCCCGAAGGAATTAGGTGCCATGCCAGGACCCTTTATGAGCACGGCTACATTGAACTGGATGGAAAACACGGACAATTTTTCATTGCCGCTTCGACCTCTTTTACATCCAATGCGATGGTACCAACCGGGGCGGGCTTAACCCTATCACCTAGTAGGAGAAGGGGACCTACAGTTTTACATGGATTCCGAACCATGGAGCAGCTCGGATTCGTGACGAAAATGCACTTATCGAACTCGGAAAGAGAAATATAGTGGTGCATGTCGGAATTGAACCCGGACCTCTGGTACACTAGGACAGTCCCCGCGCCGCCTGGGATGTGCAGGATTAGAACGCGACAATGCTGTGTTTTTAAACATCCTTCTACCTTCAGTCAACGCGGAACAGGAAGAAAATGCACAATTTCGCAGTCGACATTCCAAAAATAAGAACCCACCGATCCTCTAGATCCTTTATCTATACGCTCGGTAAACAATGGAATGAACTCCCTTCCAAGGTATTTCCGCCAAATTACGACCTGGAGTCCTTCAAACATGGTGTGAAGAAGCACCTGGCCGGCCGGCATGGCTTCCGCAGCCCTCCTTGATGTTCGAAAACCCATGGGCGTCGTCGGGTACCTTTTTATGGTGTACGCCAGGCGTACACCATATGCCGCGCTTAACACAAAACAAAATTAAGATCGCTTAAGGGGAATAGTTAGCTACGTGAAACGGTGGTCGTCAGCACCGCCTCAGGAGCGTCTCCCCTCTAACGTATACAATATTGGTACAAGGGAAGGATGCGGGTAGGCAGCGGGGGGAGAGGTTTGACGCTCGAATGCGGTGACGGCAGGGCAAAGGTAGAAACAGTGGACCTACGGTAATCTCGTAATGCTTGTGCTTGTTGGGTGACTCGGTAGGGTTGAATGCGTGACGAAAGAATGACGAAACAAATTTACAGCGCAGAAGTTAGCGGACGGACTAGGAGAACGTACCGCGACCAAATCGTCGTAATTATTAGTATTATCTTTGTTAATACGTCGCAAAGGTCAGGTACGTAGCCCTTGATTAAGCTGAAAACGCTCTTGATACAAGGGTATAGAGTACACTTTAGAGGCATATTTAAGTTGGTCGCGAACTGCATGAAAATATGGTATGTCTGTAGATGAAGCGAAGGAGGTGTGCTGTAATAGTAACTATCTATGCCTAGCCCTCCGGAAAAAGGGGTTTCAAGGTATTTATATATGCATGCTTGTGCTTGTGTCTTTATTTTGAGATTATATCCGCATCCGTACTATTCTCTATAATTATCTCTTGGTCGATAAATATATATTAACAAACTAGACATAAGCAACACATAATGAGAAAAAAGTTTCACTTTTATCGCGCCTGGTCTCCAAGCACAATCACTTATTTTTAAATCTCTTTAGAACCACTGATCTTATAACAATAGTAAGTCTTAGCGGAAAGCGAAGCTTGGAAGAGATTAAGGCGCTAAGGATATCGTATTTTGTTAGAGTACGAATTCGTTAAAAAAAAAGAAATCCATTTGTGAATACAATATCAAATCAGGAGTAACAAAATTAGTTTGGTTTTTTCAAAGGTAATGCTTTGTTGCATAGATCAAAAGTTGTTTGTTTTTAGGGTTCCGTACCCAAAGGGTGCCAACGGAACCCTATTACTAAGCCTCCGCTGTCCGTCCGTCCGTCCGTCCGTCTGTCCGTCTGTCACAGGACTGTATCTCAGTAACCGTAACAGATAGACAGCTGAAATTTTTCACAGAGTGTGTATGTATTTTGCCGCTATAAAAACAAATAGGTTAGTTTAAAAAATAATTAAAATTAAAGGGTGCCCCCATACAAAAACATGATTTTTTTATATTAAATATTTAACGATGGTACGGAACCCTTCGTGTGCGAGTCCGAATTGAACTTGGCCGGTTTTTTAAATAAAGGTAAAATTGGACAATAATGGGGAATATATTTTTGTAGTACTTTATTTTTTAATATTTCTAGCTAGATGTTATAAATCTTCTTGGAAATTACATAAAATATGCATGTTTCGAAAGATTGCTATGAAATAAGCAACTGTCATAAGCTGATGTCAGAATAATCGGTTGGACGAGATGCACAAATGATCCGACTCAGGTTTGGTGCAGTGCCCAATGTGCTCGCTCATTATTTTCTCTATTTTATATATTAACAACCTTAGCTAACTAAAACTAACTTAGCCTCATCTTAAAGTAAATGTAGGAATAAAACTTTTGAAAATGCTATATATGATCGGGCTATTAAAAAAAAGGGATTTGTCTAAACTAAGGATTTTTCGCTTTCACGCAACATATAGATACAATATATAAAAATAGTTTTAATAGTAAAACACAATAAAAAGTAAACAATTGAGAAGAGGAGCGATATTACAAGGAAATTCCATTGTGATGAGATTCTTGGCAAGTTTTTCCACGAACTCAAGATTAAGTTTCGCATTTTTTCCAACAATATTTCCATAATGGGTTTGCGTTGCAACTCAACAATAGAATTTTCACGTTTCCACTACATTAATCAGACTGTATGACTCACAGAGCAGATAGTATAAAATAAGCCTTGTGACAATAATTTAACCCAAATAAATGGAGGCACATCAACTTTCATCATAGAATGTGTTCTTGTAAATTTTTTTTTACAACTCTAGTAATCAATGTATTCATATTAAGGTGGACCTTCCCGGCGGGACTAACTCATGCGCGGACACGGTACAAAACTGTGCTATTTCGCTCTGGGATCTTCTTTGTTTCAAAGAAAGAGACAGGCTCCGTGATGAGGAGGATGCAACATGTACACAAAGCAGACAATGCTTATAACTTAGAAACCAAACACTATTTTACAATGCCAATGGTCATTAGACATCTAGTTCGATGAAATAAAGCTATTCTGAGTATAATTCTGGATCTATGACAATAAATATGCGCATGATCTTCTTTCCATGTTTGTATGAATTCAGCGGGAAGGCCCCATCTTAATATCAATTATTATTATTAATAATATTTATTAACATTCTAATTCAAACCCAAACCATAATTTTAAAATGCAGAAAAAACTGTATTCAATTCATTGACATAAACATAGTAAAGCCGCTATTCGGCCTGGAAGATGCAGCGGCTGCTGGATTTTATGCTGGAGTGGCTGGACACTTGGAGGATGGCCGGTAACGTCGAGAATATGGCCGCCGTCGTTAGCGGCCAGCAGCGCAGCACACCACGCGAGCTGCAGCTCCGAGGACAGGACGTAGAGTGGCGGACCTCGGTTCGGTACCTCGGGTGTGTCATCGATCGGTCCCTGCGAATCACGTCAATGGTGGACCATGTGATCCGACAAGCCAAGGCGTCGCGTACACTTCTGAGACCGGTCATCTCCTCGAGGCTACCACTATAAAACTATAAATCTATAAAACCTACGTCCGTTCACTAGCCTATGCAGCTCCAGCGAGGTATGCGCTAAGCTCACCACCGAAATGCAAAGCAAACAGGCTCAAACGAACATCTCTCTGCGAGTGATCATCGCAGCCGAACAGCACGTCAGCAATTATGTGAACGCCAAAGACTGGCAAATCCCCCCGGTGGAGGAGTTAGTCGCGAAGCTTGAGCGTTCAAGCACGCTGACGCTTCGCCACACCTCTACCTGTACCCGAAGTCTCAGTTGTCACCTAAATTGGCGTTTACGGCAAACCGATCGACTGGCGTTTTCAAATGTATGGAGAAATTGAAGAGCGCGTGCAGTGGGCGTTAATCGAAGTAACATTTACGAGTCTGAGCTTGATTTGACAGCGTACTCAACGTTGCCGTAAATACGTCGACGGTGCCGTTCACGTCAACTCCGCGTTTTCATACAAATCGGAAATCCGAGTTTGATTTTGACAGCTTGAAGAAGTAAAACCACAGAATATCAACTAAAAACGTGTATGGAGTTTGACGTTTTTACGGAAAACGCCAGTTGATCGGTTTGCCGTAAACGCCAATTAAGGTGAGAACTCAGACTGACAAATCTGGTTAATATTGCTCCCCTGCACGCAAGAGCGCACAACGGACGATCACACCCGGGGGAGCTGCTGGAGGGCTCACCCAGTTCCTTTGATGTGGTAGAGCGCTCCCTTCGACCCGACCTGCAGCAATAAGATGCCCAGCCTGCTGCTAGCTCATAGCGGCCTCCAATAACTGGCATTGTTTCATGCCTGCCGAGAAGAATCCCGAGCATAGTGGGCAACCCTATAGGCCCGCACCTACACCAACTCAGAGTTGCAAAAGACCCCTTCTACTTGCACACGAAGGGTTCCGTACAATCGTACAAGATTTAACGACAAAATAATCTCGTTTTTAGGGTTCCGTACCCAAAGGGCGAAAACGGAACCCTATTGCTAAGCCTCCGCTGGTCGTCCGTCCGTCCGTCCGTCCGTCCGTCTGTCACGGGGTTGTATCTCATAAACCATAATAGGTAGGCAGCTGAAATTTTTATAGAGTGTGTATTTATTTTGCCGCTATAACAACAAATAGGTAAAATAAAAAAATAAAAAAATTAAAGTGGGGTCCCATAAAAAAAACCTGATATTTTGTGTTAAATCTTGTACGATGGTACGCAACCCTTCGTGTGCGAGTCCGACTCGCACTTGGCCGGTTTTTTTTGTACCTTGAATTTTTATTATTTTGTTATTTTACCTATTTGTTATTATAGCGGCAAAATGAATACACACTCTGTGAAAATTTCGGCTGCCTACCTATTACGGTTCATGAGATACAGCCCTGTGACAGACGGACGGACGGACGGACAGCGGAGGCTTAGTAATAGGGTTCCGTTGGCACCCATTGGGTACGGAACCCTAAAAATTGGTTATTGTGTTATTATGAAAATATTCGATTTCCATTGTTTCGGGCACTGTGTAAAATATATGGAAATCCTCTTCAAAACGGTAAGGCCACCTTTCTCAAGCATATATTCCATATTTTCGTTGAGAGCCCTCAGAATCCGTGCTCAGTTCAGTTTTCCATATTTGCACCTACCGCGCATCCCTGCTTACCTCCAGACGCGGAAAAATGAAATGGCTCGACGCAATAAATATCCCGAAAAATACATCTCGAAAAAACTCTACCAACGCGATCTCCAAACTTAGAGATATTTCTCCATAAGTACATCCATTTTTCGGTCGGCGATCACAAAATATTCCGATACACCGCACCCTTGGCGACCGACCTCGATTATACTTCCTTTGTCCCCGGAATAGAGTCGCTTTCCGTCTTGCCTCCTTCAGGTGTAGCTCCAACGGGAGAATATAAATTTATGATTAGATTTGTTTCATGAAAGTTGTAGGCGTTCGGAGGCCTCGTCGCGAAAGGAACCCTATTCGCTTGGGTTAAGGGTGAGAGCTCTCTGGGACTGTTGCGTTCAATTCATGCAAGGAGTGACGGATCAAGAGGTGTCTGCCTGACGAGTTAACTTAGGTCTGTCTATAGCCTCTGTCTACAGAAATTCGGCATATTCGGTTGGATTAGTTCCGCTAAGCGTATCGGACGGATTTGGCGGTGGATTTCGCAACGCTTTCGACATTTATTTCGGAAAGCCCTAATTTTACGAGGCGATTTCGGGAAGACAACCGGCAACAGAGATGAATTTCTCTCTGGAAGGGAAAGCTGAATAGTGCTGGAGAGCAGACAACAATCTCATTGGAAGACGCGTGTTTGTATGGTTGAAGTAGGGTTGTTTCCGCGGGTGAAATACGATCTGTGAATCAAAATCTTAACATAACATTAAAATTAAATATACTCTTTCGTACTAAGCTTATTAGTCGTTGATTACGGGAGGAGGTACTATAGGCGAATTCCAAATTATGGGTTCAACGCCGGTGGCGAAATTGGTAGACGCAATACCCGCGAATGGTATGTTTTGCTGGTTCGGGTCCAGCCTTGCAGTATTGGTAAAGTAGTTCTTAAAGGCTCTGTCTTTAAGTAATGTTTCCTTGCTTCACGATCGATTATGTATACATACATACATGTCACATTCCTTATACCATTTAAATTGTTTATGAAAAATAGACGCTCATATTGTTTAGCCTCTCCGCTACATACAAAAAGAAATGAAATAAAACATAATGTTTTATAGAATCTGAATAGAATCATAGTCCTACGGCTAACTAATGAATAAATCCTTAATCTTAACTTCCATCCTAACTTAACATCCTAAAATCGGAATTGCATTTCTCCGCTCGAAGAAGATTTCAATAATATAAAACTTTTACAAATATATGGTAATTACACATAGATTCCAACACGCTCGTTCATGACTATGAAATTTCTCACAACCCCGACACGCCGGGGCTGCCAAATAATCCCACACAATGTCAAAGAATCAGCGAGGCACGTGGGGACAGAAGAAAGGACGAGTGCGTGAATCCCACATTGTATTATTCGTTTGATGTCGAGGACACGGCCTACGAATGCAAATGTGACAATTAGAGGGCCCGTAATATTGTCACATCAAAGAAGGTATTTTTTCCGTCGTGTACGCGCGCATTTTGTAGAAGTCGAATTCTTTTTTAAATGCTTGAACGCAGAGGTTCGAACGGGCGCTAGTATCATAAAATTATGGTAATGTTGCCAACAGAGGAACGGTCCCTAAATACCGCATTTAAATTCTCCTCAAGTTTGTACTTTTACGGTGAGTGTAACGGCCCGTTACATACAAAATTGTTGCATCGTAAATATTCTAACGAGTAATAGAAAAAAACTACAATATAAGAAATATTGTGTCACGAACATACCATATCGGTGATTGTAATATTAAATTATATGTTTAAGCTTATGTAGTTGGTGCTTGTTATTTTTAGGGTCCCGTCGCAACAACAGAAAAGACCGGCCAAGTGCGAGTCGGACTCGCACACGAAGGGTTCCGTACCATAGTGCAAGATTTAACATAAAATAAAACTCGTTTTTTGTATTTTTCCTATTCTATAGTGGCAAAATAAATACACACTCTGTGACAATATGAGCCGCCTACCTTAAGGTGCATGAGATACAGCCCTGTGACAGACGGACGGACGGACAGCGGAGGCTTAGTAATAGGGTTCCATTTGCACCCTTTGGGTACGGAACCCTAAAAAAGCATTGGTGTCTGTAGGTCACACGAACTTTGTCCGATTTTTTCTCCTATTGACGGTTGTTAAAAAAAAATACAAATCAAAATAGGCATAATTATGTAATTGTGCACCAATTAATTAGATTTGCTCAAAACGTCACACTTTTTGGATAAACACCAGATTTTTAAAGCGCTAATTGTGTAAAAAATTGCAAAATAATCATCTGCCCCAGGCGAATTATTTCTATGTCCAGCTTTCTTCCATATAATGAAATGAAATTAAATGAAAAATTAAAATATTCTTTATTGCTTACAACTATTACATAGTATGCAAAGGCGAGCTTATTGCCAAAGGCAATCTCTAACAGCTAACCTTAATATTAGAAAATATATTAAGAGGTAGCAAGAAACAATAAATTACTGAAAACTAAGCACCATAATCACACTTAGATAACTTAAAACTATATAAACAGAAAATATTTGATTGATTTAATTGTTATAACATGTCAAGTACCAGGATTTTAATTTTACCTTAAAAATAGACAAGGAAGCACTTTCCCTAATAGTAAGAGGCAATGTACACATTTAATGTCTTATGGATTCTGTAAAATATGACGATAGGCATCTACCACAAATGATTATGCTGTGCCAGGCCCGCGACTGTGAGGTGTCAGAGGACGCTCATGGGGTTTCCAACTTTTTTGGGGGCTGCAACAACCGTGCAGGCCGGTATGTCCATGGCATATTCATGAAAACGGATCTGCAGTTGTGCAGGCGTGTTACTAAGAAATAATAGAAATGTTAGTTCGATAACGATTGTTTTTTCAGACCACATGAGTGACGTACGATCGCATTCAAAAGTCCAGTAGCACATTCGGACGCGATTGCTTTGAAGCGCTCGGATCGCGCGGACATCAAGTTCCCGCTTCACCACAAGCAGCGGGAGCACTAACGCAATGATACGGCTATATCTATGCGATAAATGTATTTTGTTTCGTTTATCGTGCGAGCCGAAACGAGACAAATATACGAGCTTCAACACGGGACTCCTAGCGAATCATTCGGAACACAACCTTTGCGAATGTAGCCAGGCTGATGCTGGACTACGACTCGCTTCACGGGTATAACATTTTCTACAGATATAATGATAATTCATCGCATCGATATAGCCGCATGTTTCGTTTGTGCTCCCGCTGCAGGAGAGGGGGATCGGTAGGACACCCCCCGCCTGAAGGCCGGTCCGCAGGGGGAAGGGGCACGCCACATGTGCAAAGAAAACCCGACCGTAGGGTGCTTATTATTAGGATTATCTTTGGTGCCACTGGACCATGTCGTCGATGGTACATTACTACATGTTAACATCCGTTTTGTCCGTAGAGGCACCAGCGGTATCGATATCGACCTAAGACGTGTGGACATCGACCAGTGCCCACTGAAAGCCGACAGTACCCAGCTCAACATATTTGCGGCGACGGACAAGTGTAAGAAGACCACTACAGAGGTAAATGCCTTGTTTATATCTTGAATGCTCTAAATTTTCTTGCTTTTTTATACAACCTGACATGGATGGCTAATACCACACAACTACCGTTATGATATTAGCCCAATACACCACATTCCTGAAGGAATTTGGTGCCAT
This sequence comes from Incurvaria masculella, assembly GCA_946894095.1. Taxonomy (NCBI): domain Eukaryota; kingdom Metazoa; phylum Arthropoda; class Insecta; order Lepidoptera; family Incurvariidae; genus Incurvaria; species Incurvaria masculella. The sequence goes on from OX335646.2 coordinate 23,836,846, forward strand.
GCCAGGACTTTCCCTTTATGAGCACAGGATCATTGAACTAGATGGAAAAACACGGACAATATTTAATTGTCGCTTCAACCATTTTTTTCATCCAATGTGATGGTACCAACCCGGGCGGGAAAGGGACCTACAGTTTTACATGGATTCCGAACCATGGAGCAGCTCGCGATCTTGACGAAATGCACTTATCGAACTCAGAAAGAGGAAGAAAGTGGTGTCCAGGCGAGGAATTGAACCCAGGCCTCTGGTACGCTAGGCCAGTCCTCGCGCCACTGGGCTACGAGCCGCTCAAGACAGGCTACGAGGGCTCATTCTACGTCTAAAACGAGAGCGACCCAATCTACCAAACTTATCTGTTGGTTTTAGAAATGTTGGCCCCCTTTTGTGTAACACGAATTAATCTCCGATGCGGGCTGTGGAAAGAGCTCAGATAGCAGGACCGGGCCGGGAACTAAATAAAAAAATGCTCAGAAAGTACGAGAGCCAATCCTGAAACGCAAAACATAGAAATACAAATTACATATGTCACAGACAAGAAAAGGAAGGAGAGGCGTCTTATGGGCGTTGCCGAAGTCGGGCGGAGATATATTGTCCATATAATTCTATGGGAAATTGGCCGAGCGTCTCTGATTTGATTTGAACCTGATAAGAGATAGATCCCAGAATTGATACCTTTGGCTGCGGTATTAAAGAGTACCTTCTATAAAATGCCCAGTGCTGTGATGACCCACACAATCGCAAAGAGACTAACTACTTAAATCTACTTCAGACAAAAATCTTCTATAAAAAAAATCTTTAGGTTTCTTAAAATTTCTCATCAAAAAATGAAGAAAAGCACGCCTGATATAATACCCGCTGTCTCTTAATATCTAAAACTACTAACACATACGTGCCACAAACAAACATAGCCGCAGACGTATTGGAGGGTTAGTGTAAGTGGGAACGGACTTGGCGAACGCATTTCGGGAGCATATTCGCGCGCGGTGGCGATGTTTGGATTGCGTGGCCGGTTCCCCACATTATACGCATGCTTTGTCCATACGGTTGCGTCGCGAGTGACGACCACATGCTAGTTCTACATCCTTTTCTACTCTGTGGTAAACACATAAAACACCACAGCCGCAACAATACATCTTAAGGTGGCCCAACCCGCTCATTCCCCATACAAAAGGGGAAAGAAGATCACGCCCATATTTCTTGTCAGAGATCCAAAATTTTGCTCAAAATAGCTTTATTTGATCGAACTAGATGTCTGATGACCATTTGCATTGTAAAATTGTATTTGGTTTCTAAGTTATAAGGTCCGAGAGTTCGAATTTTTCGCGCGTTTTAGACAATAACTGTGTAGGTGGATTACGCAATGATAAAGTAAGAACATCGTGAAAAGATTAGTCATCAGACATAGCTTATTTAATCAAGATTTATGATCTATTTGGTTTTTGTTAGATTTTTGACTACATCGGTCGTGGTTTACTTTCAGCTATAAGTCGTTTTGAAATTAAAATTTTCGTAAATCTTACCAAATCATACACTATGCACATTGTCTTTTTTGTGGACATGTTGCATCTTCCTCATCACGGAGACTGTCTTATTCTTTGAAACAGAGAAGTTCCCAGAGCGCAACAGCACGGTTTGGTACCGTGCCCGCGAATGAGTTAGGCCCGCCGGGTTGGGCCACCTTAACTTCAGCCTCGAGTAATACGCTAAATTCAGTCCAGACAGCCGGAGTGGATCCGGATTGTGGAATGGCGATTTTCAATTACCAAATGGACGCACACTGCGAGCACACAGATCGAAGGTCGACCCGAATTGATTGGCTTTGAGACTCGCAGCCTTAATTTTGCTAGGCACGGGCTTAGCATAATGAAAGGCTGCGTGCCCCCCTTTGGAGATTTTTTGCCGGGGCCGTGCAAACATCGAGTGTGGAAGTGCGAGAGCGGCAAGCGAGACTCATCCGTATCGCGGCAGCGTAGACACTTTTTAATGAATGAGGTACACTGTCGGTGAATCTGCTCCTATAATTGGTGCAATATTTGACATCATCAGAGTGGTCAGTCCGAGTTCTCACCTAAATTGGCGTTTACGGAACTTCGAAGTTACGTAAAAACGTCAAACTCCATCCATGTTTTTACTTGATATTCTGCGGTTTTACTTTTAAAGCTTGACTTTGACAGCTCGAAGAAGTAAAACCACAGAATATCTATTAAAAATTTGTGTGGAGTTTGAGGTTTTTACAGAAAACGCCAGTTTTGCCGTAAACGCCAATTTCTAAATCCCTGAAAACATTGTTTGTTTGCCGCCAGTGCGTGTCGCTGCCCGGGCTGGGGTTCCGTCGCGGCTCGTACCTGTGCGTGTGTCGCCGCGGGTTCTACTTCCCCAACACGACGGCGCAGCACCGCTTCTACAACGGAACCATTGTCGAGGAGCAGTTCGAGCGGCTCATGCTGGTGAGTGTTCAGTAGCCTTCAAATTCCATTAATTTATATTCTCGAAAAAGGCGATTCGTAGCAATATTCTGTTCCCTACATGCATGCAGAAAAGCCACTGCTATTTTCTATTCTCGAAAAAGGCGATTCATAACAATATGCTGGTACCTACATGCATGTAGAAAACACTTGAGTGTGGCTGAAGAGGAAATTAAGTTGAAGTGATTTTACCCGACAATCTGAGCAATAGTCAAAAGAGAGAGGATTATCTACTGAAATGTGGCGAGAATATATAATGTGAGCAGTTTGAGATATTTAATCGGTAAGGCTGTTTTTTTTAAATTGCACATCAGTTCAAATGGTGCTTCGGAAGGCAAAAATAAGAAATAAAAAAAATTAAGTTCCCACATATTTTATCGAAATACTGTGACAAATTACTGTGAAATTTTGAAAATGTGAAATTGACCGTTGACATTATGGTTTTTTTTATATTTAATTTTTAGAATGTTTATTTTTTTTAGTTTTGTTTATTATATTAAAATATTAACGAGTCATTTAAACGACCACAACGTATCCGTGAGTTTAGTTGTGACTTTATTTTACGAGTAATAAATGCAATAGAATCTTGAAAACTGACGAAGAAACGACTAAAGAGATTTATCCATCTATTCCGGAGTTCCGATGTAACGATCATATAACGACATCACGTTATATGTTCGTTACATCGATCACTTGATCATCACGATATGGCTTTTTTATGCAGCCTCACATGGATGGCTAATACCACATAACTACCGTTATAATATTAGCCCATTATACCACATTCTCATACTCATACAAAGGAATTAGGTGCCATGCCAGATCTTTCCCTTTACGAGCAGGGCTAAATTGAACTAGATAGAAAACACGGACAATTTTTCATTGCCGCTTCGACCATCTTTCATCCAAGGCGATGGTACCAACCCGGACGGGCTTACACCCTACCACCTAGTAGGGGAAGGGGACCTACAGTTTTACATGGAGCAGCTCGCATTCGTGACGAAATGCACTTATCCAACTAAGAAAGAGAAAGAAAGTGGTGCATTAACGGGGGGGGGGATTTGAACCCAGAACCCTGGTATACTAGGCAAATCCCCGCGCCACTAGGCTACTCGCCGGTGTAATTCTAGTAGAAGCTATCGCACGTGCGCAGGGTGAAGAGAGCGTGTATGCGCACGCGCACGCCTTCGAGTGCCTGCCCTGCGCCGAGGGCTGCGAGGCGTGCGCGGACGGCTCGCCGTGCGTCGCCGCGCTCAACTGGGCGGCGCGCACCGCCATCCTCGTGCTGGCGTGCCTCGTCATCGGCTGCCTGCCCCTCATCGTGCTCTTCACCATCAAGTACGGCCACGTCAAGGTGCGTCGCGGCTCCTTTTTAACATGCACTTAAAAAAACTGGCCAAGTGCGGGTCGGACTAGCACATGAAGGGTTCCGTACCATGGTTCAAGATTTAACACCAAGAAATCACGTTTTTTGTATGCCCCCCCCTCCCTTAAGTTTCATTATTTTTTAATGTTACCTATTTGTTGTAATAGCGGCAAAATAAATACATATTCTGTGAAAATTTCAAATTCCTATCTATTACAGTCCGTGAGATACAGCCCTGTGGCGGACGGCAGGACGGACAGACGGACGGACGTCAGAGGCTTAGTAAAAGGGTTCCGTTGGCACCCTTTGGGTAGGGAACCCTCAAAATGATCTGTCTTAGCATATTCTTAGAAATCGGTTTTAGTACAGTTAAAATGCAGTCATTAATTGTAAAGTGTTTATCATGGATTATGGTAAGTATTTATAAATGAGCCAAAACAGTTACTAGTTTACTTAGAGTGCCTTGTCAATTAAGTATGCGCCATGATCAATACATGATCCCTTCTAGATTCTTGGCATGTTTTTTATTTGTCGATCTCTTAGAAGTTAAAGGAATATCATGTTGGATTTTGTTTATAAAGGTGGCCCTTCCCGATGGGACTAACTCATTCGCGGGCACGGTACAAAACCGTGCAATTGCGCTCTGGGACCTTCTATGTAACAAAGAAAAAGACAGGCTCTGTGATGAGAAGGCTGCAACATGTCCACAAAGCAGACAATGCGAATATTGTTTGATTTGGTAAGATTTACGAAAATTTTTATTACAAAACGACTTATAGCTAAAAGTAAATCACGACCGCTGTAGTCAAAACTTAAACAAAAACCAAATTGATTATAACTCTTCATGAAACAAGCAAGGTCTGATAACTATTCTTTTTAAGATGTTTTTGTTTTATTGTTTAGTAATCTACCTCCAAAGTTATTGTATAAAACGCGTGAAAAGTTTGAACTTTTGGACCTTATAACTTAGAAACCAAACACAATTTTACAATGCCAATGGTCATCAGACATTTAGTTCAATCAAATAAAAGTGTTTTGAGTATCATTTACGATCTCTCAGAACAAATAGGAAGATCATGTGCATGGTCTTATTTGCGCGTTTGAATGGGGAGTTGGGCTGGAAGGCCCGACTTAAGGTGGCCCAACCCGCTCATATCCCCATACAAAAGGGGAAAGAAGATCACGCCCATATTTGTAGTCAGAGATCCAAAATTTTGCTCAAAATAGCTTTATTTCATCGAACTAGATGTCTGATGACCATTGGCATTGTAAAATTGTGTTTGGTTTCTAAGTTATAAGGTCCGAAAGTTCGAATTTTTCGCGCGTTTTATACAATAACTTTGGAGGTGGATTACGCAATGATAAAGTTAGAACATCTTAAAAATATGAGTCATCAGACATAGCTTATTTAATCAAGACTTATAATCTATTTGGTTTTTGTAAGACTTTTGACTGCAGCGGTCGTGGTTCACTTTTAGCTACAAGTCGTTTTGAAATTAAAATTTTCGTAAATCTTACCAAATCATACGCTATGCACATTGTCTTTTTTGTGGACATGTTGCATCTCCCTAATCACGGAGCCTGTCTTATTCTTTGAAACAGAGAAGGTCCCAGAGCGCAACAGCACGGTTTTGTGCCGTGCCCGCGAATGAGTTAGGCCCGCCGGGTTGGGCCACCTTAAGCATGAGTAAGTTTTGGCGACATCATTAATCGAAAATGTATCTAATAATGTATTATTACCTTCGGTCTAGGCAACAGAAACCGAGATAGCAACTCTAAGCTGGCTGCATTATCTCCGTCTTAATCCAGGCAGTCGAAGGCATATTTAGTTGTGTGTGGGTGGTTTTGACGGATAGGCTGCGGTATCTGTACGGCAGCGGCGGCGGTGGAAGAGCGAGTGACAGCCGCTGAGCGGAGAACACATACTGTCTGTCTAACTGTCTGTTGAAGGCCTAGAGCAGACTTGAAATGATTTTCCTCAATATCGCGATACAATATGTTTATTGCAATACTGAACTGAATTCGATTGAATCCAGAATGTCTATTGAAGGCCTAGAGCAGAGAGGAAATGATTTACCTCAATCTAATGTTAAAATATGTTTATTGCAACACTCAATTCAATGCAATTAAGGCGCTAGGACTAGCCAACTACTCGCGCCATACAAATGCACTTTTTAACAAATGTAATAATATGTAGTGAAACGCTTCAGCAAATCCATATAGAACTCCAGACTGATAATGGATCGTTAATATTTTTTGATTCCATCATTTATTTAAATAATAATAAAAATAAAAAAGTAAATTTTTCTCATTAGAAATCTGAAAGTAATTCGATTTCTAGATATAAGCAAAAACAGCATATATGCATAAACAAAAAGTTCCACTTGCTTTTAGATTTCTACATTTATTCAAAAAAGTTCGGAAATGGACACCGTTTCCGCAATGTATTTTGTATAGAAAAAGGAAACATACATTAACGAAAATAGGTTGATTCCTAGACAAGGAATCATATATTGTAAGAATGACACTTATAATCGTCAGACTTAGTTAGTTAACTTGGGGTGCCTCGTCTAACTTTGCGATTTGGCTAGTACCAGGCCCTTAAGTCCTGTGTATTTATTTTATGTTCAGTTCAGTTTATGTTATGTTCAGGTGCCCGATGACGCCCATGGGTTTTCGAACATTCAGGGGGGCTGCGAAAACCATGCCGGCCGGCCGGGTGCTTTTTCACGCCACATTTGGAGGACCCCAGGTCGTAATTTGGGTGAAATATCCCGGAAGGGACTTCATTCCATTGTTTACCGACCCCATAGATAAAATATCTAGAGGATCGGTGGGTTCTTACTTTTGGAATGTAGACTGTGAATGTGTATATCCTATCCTTTCTTTCAGAGTTGGTCCAGGGTCAAAGAGCCGCTAACTATCCTTTCTTCTTCCACGTCCAGTGATTTAATATTGTAAAGGCAATTTGGGAACATAACCAGATTCGATGTAATATATTTTTTGAGTTTAGGGAATCAAACTATACTTACACATACAAACAATGTTTCGAGATTGACTTTCTTTTTTTTATTTGGCACAAGGTGCCCCCTATAAAATTGTTCAAATTCTTAACTAATCTAATCAGAATCAGCTTCCAAAACTAGGTATAGAGGAAACAAATCAGTTGACGTAAAACTCGAGGCTCCTGGTCCATAGCTGTTTGCTTCGCAACGGCTGCCATCCCTCCTGCCCCCCCTATTGCGGATTCCTCCCTCTCCCCGCTCCACACAACACAGGGTGTCCCGCTAGACTTCCAGATAACTTCAATTACACCTACCAAGTGGTATTAGAATTGCTTTTGTAGTCCCATTCGTTCGAGTTAGGTCCGGCTTTAGAGTGTCTCTGCTGTTGTGACATAACGGCCAGCATTCAACTGCGGGCCTAACTCATTCGCGGGCACAGTACAAAACCGTGCTGTTGCGCTCTGGGACCTTCTCTGTTTCAAAGAATAAGACAGGCTCCGTGATGAGGAAGATGCAACATGTCCACAAAAAAGACAATGTGCATAGTGTATGATTTGGTAAGATTTACGAAAATTTTTATTTCAAAACGACTTATAGCTAAAAGTGAACCACGACCGCTGTAGTCAAAAATCTAACAAAAAACAAATAGATCATAAATCTTGATTAAATAAGTCTGATGACTAATCTTTTTACGATGTTCTTACTTTATCATTGCGTAATCCACCTCCAAAGTTATCGTACAAAACGCGCGCAAAATTCGAACTTTCGGACCTTATAATAGAAACCAAACACAACTTTACAATGCCAATGGTCAACAGACATCTAGTTCGATCAAATAAAGCTATTTTGAGCAAAATTTTGGATCTCCGACAAGAAATATGGGCGTGATCTTCTTTCCCCTTCTGTATGGGGAGATGAGCGGGTTGCGCGGTTTGATCAAATCGAACTATTGATTAATACCAATATCAATGGTGTCATTTAACTTTTACTAATTCTGAAAAAAATACTACTAAATGGTTTCTTACATATACGGCTTTTTACACCATAATAATTTTGATTCGATAGTATTAATTTAGAATAAGATGTCATTACGGCAGTCAAAAGTTTAATATGGTATGTATCTATTAATAATTCAAAACAGTATCAAACAGTTATTTTAACTGATTGAACAGTACCGCTCGGAGAAAATAACTTATGTGACAGAACAGATGATTTTTAATCAGATGATTTTAAATACAGGACAGTACATTTTCACTGAATATTAGACGTAAGTAAGAATGTGAAAAATACTAAAGCTAGAAACAGTTTTCGCACAGTTAGGGAAACAGAGTCATTGCACACAGTTAAAAAAAAAACAATTAAAAGATACTGTAACATTAAATTTTTAGTGCTAACTGTTTTCACCTAGTTAGAGTAACTGATTTACTTAGTTGGCTCTATTTTAACGTTGCAAGATGGTTGTTATTATTGGAATTACAGTTAGATACAATAATTTTTCAGTGTAGATAAAACATAACAAGTCAATTTGAACAGTGGTTTTAAAATGATTTCTAAACAACGTTTGTATAGGAAGTGTTATTTTCAGATGCTTATCTGTTCGTTGTTTTGTTAAGGTCGGCCCGTAAGCACCTGAAAATTTCGCCTCCTATACAAACGTAGTTTACTAATAATTTGAAAACCACTGTTCCAACTTACTTGATATTTGGTATCTAATATTAGGCTACAAATATCTGTGTCTGCATGCCTTTGTTTTTTCGGTAAATGTATTCTGGGTCAAACCACAGAGAAAACAAAATTCGTATGAAGATTTTCTTTTTGCATTCATTTCATTCGGTTTGGATTTTTCAAAAAAAACAAAAGCGTGCAGACACAGATATTTGTTACCTGATATTAAATATTAAAAATCAATTTTATTGGAATAGCGGTTACCAAATGATTAGTAAACTACGTTTGTATGGGGAGCATAGCTTACGGGCCGTTCTACACTAAGCGAGCATATCCATACACATCTATCACAAAGTGTATCGATCCCCGGGCGAGCATTCTTTATAGGTTTTCAGAAGTTTGCAAACTTTTAGCAAGACGCTCGCCCGTTTGATGCATACGACCCAAGAGCACTCGAGAAGTCACGAAGAGTCCCTTTCAATGCGCTCTCTTGTCGGATGGTCTCTTCAGAGGGTTTCTTTTGACGTCGCATCGAGGCCTCAGCGAGGCATGCAAGCTAAAATCTATTAAATTTGACAGACGACAAGGAAAGACGCTTGCGATGCACTGATTAGTTATAATTGATTAATTAGGTATATAGGTATGCGTGGCGACGTTTTCTAACCAATCAGTGCGTGGCTTTAATATCAGCGATCGCTTAAGGCGGTAAAAATACTCCGGAAGTTTCCATAGTAAGAGTCGGAGTCACGTGGAAAAAGCCGTCTTGTGCATGGAAAATGCCTGTTTTTTTTCCGTGCTGTAGAAATATGAAAAAAAAACCAGAAAATATATATTGTAAAAGAAGTTTAAAGTTTACATTTTGACATTAGCTCCATATCGAAACCATGAGCGCTTTTCAAGACAGTTTCATTTGAAATTAAATAAGTTTGTTTTTTTTTTCACACCTTTTAGAATAGTCTTATAAAATACAAGCACAGATTTTTTATTTTAGGATCATAGTATGAGATATTTTTTACAGATAAATTGTCTTTATGAATGATCCAACAATCATTTGTCAATCAACAATCATTGTCAACAATCATCCAACAGTCCGTCCGTCCGTCCGTCCGTCTGTCACAGGGCTGTATCTCATGAACCGTAATAGGTAGGCAGCTGAAAATTTCACAGTGTGTGTATTTATTTTGCCGCTATAACAACAAATAGGTCAAATAAAAGAAATATTAAAATTAAAGTGGGGGAAGCAAAAAACGTATTTTGTTGTGTGTTAAATCTTGTACGATGTTACGGAACCCTTCGTGTACGAGTCCGACTCGCACTTGGCTGGTTTTTTGTCAGATTTTGCTTGAGTACGTTCAAATGAATAGATTGCACAGGCTGTTACTGGCTCTTAAATGTAGAATAGTATGAGCACTACCACGAGCATGGGCCAAATACTCTTCTAGTGTAACTGCCCCTTTACGGACCCTCTTTCGGAGGCTGTCACTTTTCTTTCCATTTGCCCGAGACGATTACTGGAGGCTTCAATTTAACGTCCTTCGTTAACAAAGCGATGCTTTTAGCGGGAGCAACTAACATACATTGTTCCCTTTTAGAAAATTTCGCGTCAAAGGGTGGTAAAATGCTTCCGAGCAAGTAAACGCCCCCGTACTCGACCGAGAGATCCCGTTCCCCCGCCCGACTACGCCCCTCCGCCGCAGGTCATGCCCGACTTTCAATTTGACCACTTTGTGAAAATTTCACCCCGCCCTGAATAAGTTTTCTCGCCGGAGAGATAACGATCGGCCACCGCCGGGCGCGGCGGCGTTTTTTTTGCCGTTAAATGTGCGCACATTCGCGGATAATGTAATTGCTTGCGAGTGTGGCGGACAGTTTAGTTCAGAGTTGCCGTGAACTTTTATTAATTCGCACGATTATTTTATTTAATACCTTTGAGTAAAAATACAGAAAACAATAAAAAATATATTTAAGCATTACTTACTTAACAACGGAGAGAAACTTGTATGAATCTAAAAAAAGTCCAAAAATGTTTTGTAACATCATATATTTAATCGTTTAATCAAATAAGTATCGCTTGTTACCACTTACCTTTTGACCATTCATGCATCATTGTAAGCCTAATGTTGTTTTTGTTTTTCTTACACTTAATTTAATTTAATTTATTTTCTTTATTGTTGCTGTCCACTCACTCAAATGAAACAGTTTTGTCGTTTATTGTTACTTCTTTATTGTAATATTATTCATTTTAATTTTCTTTGCTATTTTGATATTGATACATTTGTTTTGTGTATTTTGTTAATTCTAAATACTGCTAGCACATGCTGTGCTTACTACTTGTGGGATGTTTCATATGATATTGTTACTATACGTGTTGTTGTTGTTTTAAATGTGATTCAATCCTGTATGTAAGCCAATAAATAAATAAATAAAATAAATAAATAAAATTATATGTATGTATTTCATGATGTCTGCATGGTTAGATTTATATTGGGTCTTTTCAATTCATTATTTTAGCATACTATATTTACCGTAATAGGTATCAGATATAGCTAGACCTTCAATTCATCTTTAATTTTTTTGAAATTCCAAAATAAGTAGTAATTAATATTTAAAAAAGAACGGTTTCACTTGCGCCCTTATGGAACTAAATGTAATGAGATGTTATCACGCCCTTGAGGGGGTGTATAAGCACCACCTAAATGCAATGAGATATTATCACGCCCTTGAGGGGGTGTAAGCACCACCTAAATGCAATGAGATATTATCACGCCCTTGAGGGGGTGTAAGCACCACCTGCTTGCATTCAGTTCTATAATGACGTAATTAAAACAACATTTATTTTTATTTATAAATAAGTACAACGAATTCCGATAATCAAAACAGGTAATTTTTAGATTGATGGTCAAGCCATAATGTAAGACCCCGATGCTTTGATTGCTCGTGCTGCATTATCTTCTATAACCCCAATATTTCGCCTTTCATGGGTAAATACTTTAAAAATATGATTAGTGACGATGAATTAAATAAATTAAAGGACGTAAAATGCAATAATTAAGGCCCTGGTACTAGCCAAATCGCAAAGTTAGACGAGGCACCCCAAGTTAACTAACTAAGTCTGACGATTAGAAGTGTCATTCTTACAATATATTATTCCTTGTCTAGGAATCAACCTATTTTTGTTAATGTATGTTTCCTTTTTCTATACACAATTAATTGCGGAAACTGTGTCCATTTCCGAACTTTTTTGACTAAATGTAGAAATCTAAAAGCAAATGGATTTTTTTGTTTATGTATATATGCTGTTTTTGCTTACATCTAGAAATCGAATTACTTTCAGATTTCTAATGAGAAAAATGAACTTTTTTATTATTTATTATTATTTAAATAAATGATGGAATAAAAAAATATTAACAATCCATTATCAGTCTGGAGTTCTATTTGGATTTGCTGAAGCGTTTTACTACATGTTATTACATTTGTTAAAAGGTGTATTTGTATGGCGCGAGTAGTTGGCTAGTCCTAGCGCCTTAAAGCGCGTAAAGTTAGAAAGTTATAAGCGTAAAATTACAAATATATTTCCATAATCCACATACCAGGGTCCCCACTTTTCACCGATTTTGGAAAAACCTAGTCGAATCCTTGTGATTATTTTTACTGTTTCATTAAAACATCATAAAATCATGTTTGCCGAGTCTGTTTTCTTGCGAAGTTAGCTCAACATTGTTAGGAAAATACAATTTTACCGGATTCGTCCCGATACTAAGAACGGCTCGACGAATAGTTCTATCCGCGAAAACTTTATATTTCTTCCATTCTACTTCTTTTGTGGGAGTTTTATTCGGTCCCAGATGGCTCGATTTTTATTTCTGTGTTATTTTATGTATATTCAAATGTGACTGAGATAAATAAAAATATTTAAAAGTTACGTTTCTTATATTTCCTATCTTAACAATTTTATTTTTAATATTGACTAACAAATCGTTATTTATTAGTAAAAATCATTTATTTGAGTCGGAATAATAATATGTCTGCGTTATAACTGTGAAATATGTATGTGTTACTTTACGCTCGTGAAAGAAAAGATAAATATCCAAAATGGATATTAGTAGTATGTTTCCTACGTGCTGTGACAAGATTAATCAGGCTGAGCATTGCCTTATTAATGCAATATTCTAAATGAAATAAGTGTCACTAATTCCCTTATAATAGACGTTTACGGAATCTTGAAACTCTATCAAACATTAAAAGTTACGCTAAAATTGTTTACCATTTTGAGACTGTCCTTTGAATTCACTTCGTAACTTTTTTCAAATCTATTTACAATGCTTTGACCTAGAGACCTGGGTATGTACGGGTTTCATTTTTAAAATAATACACATTTGAGCGTCTATTCTATAACTTGGATGTTTTTACGTTAGAGCGTATGTTCGGAAATGTAATATTTCGCGGTGAAAAATATATTTAGGGCTCCAACTGACTCTAGCGTTCAGCAAACAAACGACAATGGCGATCTCCTGAAGCATTGAGTTTGCGTTAGACTTCATTGTTGCATGCGCGTGAAAATCTAGCGCCACGAAGCCAAATTTCGGTTTTTGACCTGTAAAGTCTACTTTATAAAGTGAATTAATGTGTTGCACGGTTATTCGCTAGATAAATATGTGATCTTGTGCCACAAAAAATAAAATTGTCTAAATTATTGATAGTTTCCAAGCGCCGGCTTGAAAACCTAGTAAAAACTTGTAAATAGGTGTTTTGTAAAGAATAGAAGCATTTATTTAAAACCGTTTTACGGTCATACACTAGATAATAGTCTAAACTTTGATATTTTGTTCTTACCGGTGTTTATGCTTAATCGACGCTGAGATAAAATTAAAATAAACTCAAAATGTTGGAGGTTGGCGTCATATGGAGCCTTAAACAGATATGCTCTCCTGCGAGTTATATGAACATTTAAAGATAAGTAGCATTAACACATCACGGGTGCCATTTTCATCTCCCGAACACTTGGGGCTTGACTATATTGACATCCATTCACATAACGATGTTACAGACACAAACTAACAATGGGTGTCGAGCCATCTGTATGTATAAATGAAATCTACATAGCTATTCGCTAGAAAATCTAACATTACTGAACTGGTGCATTTCCTACGATGTTTTCCTACACTGTAAAGCAAATATTTGTCAACTTGAAAATATGTTTATCGAAATAATGACGACCGAACGAACTGCAGGTAACTATACGATCCTGCAAATTGAACATTTTGCATGCAGATGGCATATACACTTTGATGCTTGCTTGCCCGGATATTAGAAAAATGAACTTGTAAAGAAAAGCGGAGTTCCATTTTCCCTTATGTCCATGCAGCCTTTGTGAGACTAGAAACATCGGAAATTATGTTTCAGTTTCAGTTTCTTTATATTCTCCATTGCATGCATATTGCACACAACAACTCCGTCAACAATATATTTGTCTGCCTTTTCAATTACTCCTTGCGAAGAAGAACCGACACGAAACTTCGCCAGGTATGTCATATATTTATTTTTACACTTACAAACGAATAAATAATTTCTTAAAAAATACTATTCTCACCATTTAGCCAATATATCGGGGTGGGGTTTGTAATATTTTCTCATCATTGATGACTCCTCAGATCTGAAAATAGGAATGCCCCTTTTTTTTAAACACATAAATATCAGAAAAAAAAATAGATTAAATAGTAATAGGATACTGAATTTATAATATGGTATTCCGATAAGGGAAACAAAAAATGGAATAAAAAGAAAAGGAAACATGGGAAAAATACAACATTTGTTTATAATGAATTTGTGTTTGATTAGAAAAACTTTTATTTATATTAAACTGATAAATGTATTAAAATCAAATCACTGTGTGTAAAATATAATTATTGCTTTCGGAACTTCCATTCATACGTGTGTATAATATTGTTTACTAACTTATAGGTAAAATAAAAAATCGTATAGTATTACAATATACACAAGATCGTATTATACTACGAGATACTACGAGCATCTAGTCCCAGATAGGGTCGCTCACCCGGGGAGGAAAATGACCACAACCTAACCAATAACGTTAAGAGAGGCCCTAGATTTAATTTAAACTGATCTAGAACGGTAAATAGTTGGACATCATTTTTTCAGTACACATGTCCTGACACTATAAATACCTCTGATTCCACTTTGCATCCTCTAGGACCCAAAAAAACTATATTCGGAATAAGATAACATTCCAACCGTAAAAGTATCCTCCAGTGTGAACCCGCCGCGCATATTTCTGGCATCCCTTTAAATAGTGTACATTTGACTTCGCGAATCGGCCCTGCGCCACGATCCTAAGCCATAAAGCTGAATAATTTGACGCGAGGCGTCGACGGCAGAGCGGCATAAAGCGAACACGCCGAGGGAGTCGTTAGTATGTTATCTCGCGCGTGCGTCACGCCGCGTCGCGAGCCCTTACCTGCTCGCGGGTGCGTACATCGCGCGTACATTTGTAACCGGATAAAAGGGTACCTCACTCGTGCCTTGCTCAGATAAATCAACGGAAGAGAGGCGCTCTCGACTATCGTCTCTTTGTCGCGGGCTCCATAAAGCATTGATTTATGTTTTATTGTTTATCTAAATGTTATCTTGGTTTCTGTGTCTTCATGTGAGAAGTACCTACTCGTACTTTTCAAAATGTTAAAACATTCCTTTTAAGGTTCTTGTTATTTTCGAATACTATCATTACAAAAAAACCGGCCAATTGCGAGTCGGACTCGCACACGAAGGGTTCCGTACCATCGTAAAAAAAACAAAAAAAAACACGTTTTTTGTATGGGAGCCCCCCTTTAATTTTAATTATTTTTTTATCTTACCTATTTGTTGTTATAGGGGCAAAATAAATACACACTCTGTGAAAATTTCAGCTAACTATTACGGTTCATTAGATACAGCCCTGTGACAAACGGACGAACGGATGGACGGACGGACGGACGAACGGACGGACAGCGGAGGCTTAGTAATAGGGTTCCGTTTTCACCCTTTGGTTACGGAACCCTAACAACGTGACAGCTCATTTCACTTTATTTTCATTTATATTTTGTGCACGGTGCGACACGGGGCGATTCGGTGGCGATCGAAATTCCTTTGTATAGGGTCACGTAGCCACGAGTTGTGAAAAAGTTTTAACTGCAGTGAATTTGCAGGAATTCGGCACATTATTAGTTATTCTGTGGCACTGCTCATCTACTGCCGACGCTGTGATGTACGATACCTTAAGGTGGGCGCCCGCTCAACTCACCATACAAACGAAGAAATAAAATAAAAAAATATAAATACATAAAATAAAAAAATCTTAAAAATATTAGTCATCAGAAATATTTTATATTTTAAATATTATATTTGGTTTTGTTAGAATTTTTATTTCAGCGGTCGTGGTTTACTTTTAGCTATAAGTAGTTTTATAATAAAAAAAAATCGTAAATCTTTCCAAATCAAACACTATGCGCATTGTCTGCTTTGCGGACATGTTGCATCCTCCTCATAACGGAGCCTGTCTTTTTCTTTGAAACAGAGAAGGTCCCAGAGCGCAATAGCACGGCTTTAAACCGTGCCCGCGAATGAGTTAGTCCCGCCGGGAAGGGCCACCTTAAGGGCGTCACGTGTGTCGTGATGTCTTAGTAAACGTGTGTGTGTGATCGCTTTGGGCGCACTGCTCATCTTCTTCACGACGCTAGTGATGTACGGATATATAAGGTTGTCACGTGTAACGTGATTTCTTAGTGAACGTGTGTGTGTGTCCGGCAGGTGGTGCGCGCCGCGATCCCCGCGCTGCTGGGGGAGATCGTTTTGGGCGCACTGCTCGTCTCCTGCACGACGCTAGTGATGTACGGATATATAAGGTTGTCACGTGTAACGTGATTTCTTAGTGAACGTGTGTGTGTGTTCGGCAGGTGGTGCGCGCCGCGAGCCCCGCGCTGCTGCGGGTGATCGCTCTGGGCGCACTGCTCATCTCCTGCACGACGCTAGTGATGTACGGATATATAAGGTTGTCACGTGTAAGGTGATTTCTTAGTGAACGTGTGTGTGTGTCCGGCAGGTGGTGCGCGCCGCGAGCCCCGCGCTGCTGCGGGTGATCGCTCTGGGCGCACTGCTCATCTACTGCACGGCGCTAGTTATGTACGGATATATAAGGTTGTCACGTGTAAGGTGATTTCTTAGTGAACGTGTGTGTGTGTGTCCGGCAGGTCGTGCGCGCCGCGAGCCCCGCCCTGCTGCGGGTGATCGCTCTGGGCGCACTGCTCATCTTCTGCACGACGCTAGTGATGTACGGATATCTAAGGGCGTCACGTGTACCGTGATATCTTCGTGAACGTGTGTGTGTGTGTGTCCGGCAGGTGGTGCGCGCCGCGAGCCCCGCGCTGCTGCGGGTGATCGCTCTGGGCGCACTGCTCATCTACCGCACGACGCTAGTGATGAACGGATATATAAGGTTGTCACGTGTAAGGTGATTTCTTAGTGAACGTGTGTGTGTGTCCGGCAGGTGGTGCGCGCCGCGAGCCCCGCGCTGCTGCGGGTGATCGCTCTGGGCGCACTGCTCATCTACTGCACGGCGCTAGTTCTGTACGGATATATAAGGTTGTCACGTGTAAGGTGATTTCTTAGTGAACGTGTGTGTGTGTGTCCGGCAGGTCGTGCGCGCCGCGAGCCCCGCCCTGCTGCGGGTGATCGCTCTGGGCGCACTGCTCATCTTCTGCACGACGCTAGTGATGTACGGATATCTAAGGGCGTCACGTGTACCGTGATATCTTTGTGAACGTGTGTGTGTGTGTGTGTCCGGCAGGTGGTGCGCGCCGCGAGCCCCGCGCTGCTGCGGGTGATCGCTCTGGGCGCACTGCTAATCTATTGCACGACGCTTGTGATGTACGGGCGGCCGACGGTAGTCACTTGCACGGTCCGTGTGTGGCTGCGCGAAGTCGGCTTCTGTCTCACCTACGGCGCACTGATGCTAAAAACTTGGAGGTTAGTATCACATCAATTAACAAGTTTACATTTCATGTAATGAATCAACAAGTTTTTAAAATAAATCCTATACCAGTTTTAACGTGATGTCGTTTACACATTAATTTTAATCAATTAGCAAAAAAATCCCTTTTGCCTTTTCTTACAACTTTTGACCAAAATCTATTTTTTTTTCTAATTCTGAATTCTGAAATTTATTCAATACATATTTCCCTTATTGACGCCAACGTAAGGAAAGTGTGAGAATAAAAAAACCTCTCTTTTTGATATCGTGTTTGGTTGCTTGTATTACACCGATAACATAATTAAGGTGTCAAGCTGGTGAGCCAAACCCACTTCAGCTCTATAAACGTGCTTTTATCTTTTCCTGTAAATCAGCAAAAACCCATGCCAACCTTGCTCAACTGAGACATTTCCCTCTGACCTAGTAATCTTATTCACAGAATATCGATGATCTTCCAAGTGCGGTCGGCCAAGGCAGTGCGCATCACTGACATGAACCTGCTGCGTCGGGTCGGCGTGATAGTGGGCGTGGCATGCGTACTTCTCGCTATCCGCACGCTGGTGGCGCCGCCCGCGGTCATCGTCGGCAGGACAAAGGACGATCTCAAGGCGTACCTGTGCAACACGGACTGGTGGGACCACTCCTTTACTACATGTGAGTGAGACGTTTGTATTGCATTGTGAAACAAATCTGGTGCGTATTGGCGCTCGCGATCCGCACGCTGGTGGCGCCGCCCGCGGTCATTGTCGGCAGGACAAAGGACGATCTCATGGTGTACCTGTGCAACACGGACTGGTGGGACCACTCGTTTACTACGCGTGAGCTATGATGTAAGTGAGACATTTGTGTTGCACATCTGCGCGAGTCTTTATGTTACTGTAGGTACTTGGTTCATGGATGGCAAATACCAAACCACCATCAATATATTAGTCAAATACACCGCATTCCAGGTTCATCCATCATATATTTGTTAACATTTTTTTAGTCGAGCCAGTTTTTGAAAACTTTTCAAAATAGCTAAATAATTTAGAAAAAAAAATGTGGTATGTTTATCCGGTCGTTTTCCTTTACTGGTCGCATTTCTCAAACGATTCTCCTGGAGTTTTGCAAGCTGGTTCGATATTTTCGATTTTTCTTCAAAACGGCGATATAATTTTGACAAAAGCTGTTTCCCTCTGCAGGTTGCATTTCTCAACCGATTCTCTTAAAATTTTACAAGAAGGTTCGATATTTAAAAAGAATTTTTAGTCGAGTCAGATTTTTAATAAATAATCAAAATTTCAAATAAAAAAAATACCATTCAAATATTCAAGCAGACAGACTACTAAAGACAGGATCACAAGTTACATCATGTTTTTAATTTAAAACCTACTTATGGTAAAACCTCTTTTGTTTCCTCACTCACGTTATCGATTCGATCATTGTGTCCCGTGACATTTAAACTAAGTCTAACAGTAAAAACTCGATAACAAAGATGGATAGCCGTTTAGTGTGGAGTTACGTTTAGTTTTACACAGACATAAATTGGAATTGGATGAGAAATCACCTCCTAGATCGGGATAAACTTTTATTTCTAGCAGGAACTCACTCCGAATTACGATGGATCTTGGATTTTTCGTTAAATTCACCAACTGCGCTGAGATAAGCGCATAAGATCCATCCTTATCTCGAAGGAAAAAAAAAATAATTTTCACAGCCGCTTTATCAAGTTTTTAAGGCAATATATCATCGCGCCTACACGTCCCGCTCTCCCGCCGGGCGGGAAGCGGGGGCAGCGGTCCGATAAATCTCGAAAACCCCTCCGCGCCGCCCAGGAGGCCAATTCTTTCGATAATTAGTTTACATACGGAATATATACTCCTGATATCACACTGATACAGTAAATCATTTCCGACCTAGGTATCCTGGTGCATTTGCGGATCGCTAACGAAAATTGATTTAAATGTTTAAATATTAATTTGTAATGGAGCTTATTAATTATTTAGAACTCTACTCTTTCAGTGCATCAATGCGATTGATTACCAGAATACCAAAGTAATGTCAAAGTGGATTCCTCCCCTGAGAATACTCCTGCTTCCTCAACTCGGAATTGGCCTCCTGCGAGCGGCCGCCTAGGACGCGGGCCTGCGCGTTGAGAGACTAATGTAATTCCGTTAAAATCACAAAGGACACCTCTAATATTTTAATTAAAAGCGCACCTGATTATTATAAGTATTTAAAAATGTTAATTTGATTAACTCTTTCAAGTATTATTTATAATGTTAAATTTATTAGCTCATTCATGAAAGTGAAGTTCCATTACGCGGGTTATAATATTTTTTACTCGCACACGAAGGGTTCCGAACCGTAGTATACGATTTAACACCAAAAAATCACGTTTTTTGTATGGGACCCCTCTATAATTTTTATTACCTTCTAATTTTAACTATTTGCTATTTGTAAAATAAATATACACTCTGTGAAAATTGAATGATGAATGCCCGAGGCATCATAAATTAGTATTTCTGGAGCTTCTACGACTTTACGCTTTCAGTCGGATAAGTTCGTTGTTCTTAGCTCGAAGTTCAATACCCTGAAAATATCAATAATAGGCGAGCTTCATCCCGCATCTTCATCACCGTTGCAAACGAATATGTAGATTATCTAATAATATAGACTAGGAGGTGGCGACAAAAATGGTAACGATAATGTAAATTGCTGAAACTGGGTTCAAAGGATAGAGACCAGCCCTCTGAAGCTAAATGTGTCGGTCTGCTTGTGCCAAGTGGTTGCGTTACCTAGATAAGGCGCCTGAAAAAGTAGTTATAGTGACAAAAAAATATATATATATAAGCCATTTACCTGGCTGCAAATAACGAATCATGAAAGTGTCAGTACATATTTGCTTAGCAATGCTAAAACTGAACAAAGCTTTGGTTGCATTTCGTAGTTATAGGCGATTTAGGATACAGATATAACTTTAGGTATAGTTAAGTATTCAACTAAAAAACCGACTGGTTATTGTTGCATAATTAATAGGTATCAATGTTTTTAGACAATCATTATATTCATCAGCAGGTACATACCAACATATATTTTATATAGCCAATCTAGATAACGCAACCACTTGGCACAGGCAGACCGACATATTTAGCATCAGAAGGTTGGTCTCTAACATGTGAACCCAGATTCAGCCATTTACCTTATCGTGACCAAAAATGTCGTGATCTCCCGGAATAATAGATTTTCGCTCGTATTCAAAACATATATTGATTTCCCTTATGTTAAAATGCAGGTATGTTTTCCGTGCACTGTTTGTATGAGATCATCGGTGGAAAACTATTTTTGATACTCTGTATCGAACGCTCTTATGTAACAGCTGTTATAAGACGGATGCATCGTCATTTTTTTAAATTTTAGTTCATGTTGTTATGTATGAAAAATATATATTTATGTATGGTAAGTAGAAGTTTATATGTATTAATTATGTATCATGTAGTATTTACATACGTATATAATATATATTTATGTACACATAGATATTTTTATGTTTTTTTTAATAAGTATTAGCACTTTTAGTTAGTAGTTTAGTTAGGTTATTAATAGAAGAAATTCAATTTATTATTTTGGAATTGAATACCTACATTTAGCTAAACATATAGAAAATAAGTAACTATGTTTAGTTTCAGTTAAATTTTCATTTATATTGTTCTGTATTTAATTAATAAGTAATAAGCGTTGTTTCTCTTTGCATACCCTAAGCTGTAAAATTTCTTTTTAGAAATGTTTTGGAATTGTTAGAAATTGCCTGAGGCAATAAATCCGCCTTTGCATTGTACTTTTGTATGGACTGGAATAAAGAATATTATTATTATTATTATTATCGTCGACTACGAATATTTGTTTTGCCATTATGGATCCTTATAATAGATATTTCTTGTTTTGTTTATTCACCTACCACCTCCTATAAGGTAGACTCTTCTCTATGATACTTTTGAGATTACCGCGGTCGTTAGACATGTTTGAAAAATGTTACGGCTTTTCACGCGGCAGGAAGAGACATTCTCCGACGTTTCGAGCTAATCATTCAGCCCGTTTTCAAGGAGGCATCCGCCACGCTCGTGCGCAGCAGACGACTGAGGTGACAGCTAAGCTCGCCGTGGTCGTAAATCGTAGCTGTGAGTGGGAAGGAGGCATCCGCCGCGTAGAACGCTCCTTGACAACGGGCTGAATGATTAGCTCGAAACTTCGGAGAATGTCTCTTCCTGCCGCGTGAAAAGCCGTAACATTTTTCAAACATAGACTCTTATCTTTTCAAGAACCCTTCGTATATGCTTATGATAATTTTACAATCACGAGCGAGGCTCCGGTTAAGCTGTATTGAATATGCGGTTCAAAGGGAGAAAAAAGGATTTAAAGAAAAATTGGATTGCTTGAACAGGATTTCTAAGTTGTAGGATAGGGATGTATCAATTTAAAAGGCTCGACGGAAAAGTTTGTGGGATTAACCTCGGTTGTGGAAAGACATGTAAACGCTGAGATGATGTCAACGTTTGATTAAACACGTAACTTTTCGTGGAATGTTATACCCATTTGCGTTTCGTCTAATCCTTTTTATTAAAAGGGACATGTCCTCAGCCTTTGTTTGCAAGATAAAGAAGGGTGTACATTTAAGTATGTGATATGTATTCCTTTTCTAAATTTCCAAAAACCATAAATGATTTCGACAATTTTATTTTTTGAGGTACACATATTTATCTAGTGACCGTGAAACATATATTAATTTACTTTATAAAGTAGACTTTACAGGTCAAAAACCTCAATTTCGCTTCGTCGCGCTCGATTTTCACGCGCATTCAACAATGAACCCTAACGCAAACTCAACGCTTCCGGAGATAGCCATTATCGTTTGTTGATAGCTGGAGTCAGTTGGAGCCTTAAGTCAACCTAAAACTTTCTCTAGCATCCGATGCAAAATACGTTTTTGGTGACTATGCCAATATATTTTAATTTGTAATCGTTGCAATCGATATCCTCAAGGCCGGTAAAGCCTTAAATTAATGTATGTGTAATCCTAAACACTGTGTTAGTAGAAAGCATTGATTAGAGGAGGAGGGACTTTACGAGAATTCCAAATAATGGGTGATGCATGTTTATTTATTTATTAAATAGTTCGTTAACACCGTTTAGTATGAGAACATTTCAACCACAATTCAATTTTAAACAATAAAATAATTCAACACAACACATAAATCATAAATACATCTAACATTTCGTAAAAAATAGGGATCTGAAAAGTAAAAGTTACAATCATCATAAGTATAGCTCAAATATAAGAAATATTTTTTTTTTTAATATAAAATTATTTACTTTTCCGTTACAATTTCAATTGGAAAAAATTATAAAAATTAAAATAAAATCACCGTAAGTACGAATAGTTCAAATAATAAGATAGGCAAATTAAAATCAATTTAAAACTTAATTTAAAGATTTTAACTTAATTAATTAGGTTTGAAAAACTGATTTACTAGTCACTGTTAAAGAAATGATTAAGCGTATAAAATGAATTTCTTATCAAAAAATCCTTCAGCTCACGCTCAAAGAACTTGGTATTTTCAATGGTCTTCATTTCATGGAATTTCGTTCCATCGTTTTAATAAAACGTTCGATCTAACAGCAGACCTAGTTTAACGCGCGATCTAGATCTTTTCGCACATCTGAAGTAAACAAACATGTTTAAAAATATCCGCTCACATCCCGAGCAATAAACAACTTCCGAATCTCGAAAAAACTTCTGGCGGAACGGGAATCACTTATAAATATGCAGTTGAGAGTTTATTTCCCGACGTTATCGTAAATCAACGTCAGTCATTCGCTGTCTCTTCGTGTGAATATTTTTTCCATACCAAGCCCATACTGTGACTCGTTTCTCTCGACTTTATATCTGCTAACCATCGCTTGTACCTATACCCCGAGGTATCCCTAAATTTGGAGACCCTCCAACTCAGAAGGGATGTAGGGTCTCTGTCTGTCTCTTATCGTCTTTACCACGGAGAATGCTCGTCGGAGCTGCATAACGCTGTTCCTCCGTCCCCTTTCTACCTTCGGTCAACGCGGAACAGGGAGAAAATGCACACATTCACAGTCGACATTCCAAATATAAGAACCCACCGATCTTCTAGATCCTTCATCTATAGGGTCGGAAACCTATGGAATGAACTCCCTTCCGATGTATTTCCCCCAAAGTACAACCTGGGGTCCTTCAAACATGGTGTGAAGAAGCACCTGGCCGGCCGGCATAGTTTTCGCAGCCCCCCTGTAAATTCGAAATCCCATGGGCGTCGTCGGGCACCTTAAGATGTCCTGGCGTACGCCATATGCCGCGCTTAACATAAAAAAAATATATTACGTAAGTAAAATATTTACTTTTCGACAACTTTTTGTTACCTAAATTGCAGTTACCACTAATCTCGACATCTGTCTAGTTTTCATTTAATTTATTTTAACTTTTAATTGTCAAACTACACTTCAGATACCTCACAAACTGATAACCTCGATTTTCGCGCCTGGTTAATATATCTATTCCATTCAAGTAGGTAAATTGTTCTACAAGACAATATTTCTCCATTAATCAGTTTTCTTTGAATCCATTTATTATTATTTTTTTGGGAAATCGCTGACATTTGCCCACGTTATGTATTATGGAAAAAATGCAACTTTATTGAATGCACAAAAAACCCTTAAGGCCCTGGTACTAGCCAAATCGCAAAGTTAGACGAGGCACCCCAAGTTAACTAACTAAGTCTGACGATTATAAGTGTCATTCTTACAATATATGATTCCTTGTCTAGGAATCAACCTATTTTCGTAAATGTATGTTTTCTTTTTCTATACAAAATACATTGCGGAAACGGTGTCCATTTCCGAACTTTTTTGACTAAATGTAGAAATCTAAAAGCAAATGGAATTTTTTGTTTATGCATATATGCTGTTTTTGCTTATATCTATAAATCGAATTACTTTCAGATTTCTAATGAGCAAAATCAACTTTTTTATTTTTATTATTATTTAAATAAATGATGGAATCAAAAAATATTAACAATCCATTATCAGTCTGGAGTTCTATTTGGATTTGCTGAAGCGTTTCACTACATATTATTACATTTGTTAAAAAGTGCATTTGTATGGCGCGAGTAGTTGGCTAGTCCTAGCGCCTTAAGGTGGCCCAACCCGCCAACTCCCCATACAAACGGGGAAAGACGATCACGCCCATATTTCTTATCAGAGATCCCAAATTTTGCTCAAAAGAGCTTTATTCGATCGAACTAGATGTCTGATGACCGTTGGCATTGTAAAATTGTGTTTGGTTTCTAAGTTATAAGGTCCGAAAGTTCGAAGTTTTCGCGCGTTTTATGCAATAACTTTGGTGGTTTATTACGCAATTAAAAAGTAAGAAAATCTTAAAAAGATTAGTCATCAGACATAGCTTATTTAATCAAGATTTATAATCTATTTGTATAATGTATTTATTAGATTTTTTACTACAGCGGTCGTGGTTTACTTTTAGCTATACTTAAGTCGTTTTGAAATCGTTAATCTTACCAAATCATACACTATGCACATTGTCTTTTTTGTGGACATGTTGCATCTTCCTCATCACGGAGCCTGTCTTTTTATTTGAAACAGAGAAGGTCCCAGAGCGCAACAGCACGGTTTTGTACAGTGCCCGCGAATGAGTTAGTCCCGCCGGGTTGGGCCACCTTAACGGTTACCGCACGTATCATCTCTATCTCTCGTCGAGAGTGATTTTCCGGAACCGCAGTGAAACCACAGCGCGTTCCCGCAAGAGGCGATTTTCCCGCCGCCCCCTCGGCGTGGCGCGAATTTTTCGCTCACAGCGAAAGAGTCCCGACGACTCGCGCCAGATTTTCCGGCGTTTTATTTCCGAGCGCGATGTGTTCGAGGCTTCTGCGGCTCCAAAGTGGCGCGGTCGGCTCGCGGGGCCCTGAAAATTCCCGCCGCGAATTAAATTTTCAATCTCGGCAGCGCGCCGCGACGCCGCCGGCTCGCCCGGAGCGGCCACGTTTATTTTGAAATGAGCCTCTTCGCGAATTTACAGGTGATTTTGGGTGACGGATATTGAATGAATGAAATGAATCAAATTTAATTGGTTGCTACGCTTTGAATAAATCTTTTGTTTTGTTCGTTGCCTCAGGGATCGCGACTCACTGTCAGTCATTGGAGAGAACAATATTTCTTAGAAGATGTTCGGCGTGATTTAATTCCGAGAAATAGAGAATGATTTCTTAAGTACTCGATATTCCTGTGATTTTCTTTCAACTTTTTTTCATATGAAACATCTTACACAATACTTTCGAGTAAGACTTAAATTAAACAATTTTATTGCATTTTGATATTCATCATACTAGGATAAACAGTGATCAGCTAACTTATTTTCTACGCACAGCTTAATTATTTCCACCAAATATTGGTTAGTTACCATCATGTTAACTGGCCTAGGGGGTTAGAGTAGATTTAAATATGAGAGAAGTCATGGAAAAACCTTGCCATTTTTTTCCTCTGACTTTAAAGCAAGCGTCAGTTAGTAATTCGTAAATCGATAACGTTATTGTTTGTTACTGACTGATACATGATCTAAATCTACACCAATTGCTGCTCCCAGTTGTAAGTCTCCGTGTCTGTTCCCAGTGGAGGTGATATTCCTGATGTGGGGCATCAGGCTGTGCATCATGGTACGCAAGGCACCGTCGGAGTTCAACGAGAGCCGCTTCATCTCCATGGCTATCTACAACGAGTTCCTACTTTCCGTCTTCCTTAACATCTCTATGTGAGTTAAGACAACGGTTTTTTTCTGTGTAACTGGACATGGACGGCTAATACCATGCACACTGTCATGCAATATCAACAAGCCAAACACCGTATTGTTTGGCTGATATGATGGTAATATGTAATGTTCGTGCAGGCGATGTTCCATACCATAACGGCCATTGGTAGGCAAATTTTGCGACACATATTTAATGCCGTACATTTGTTTGAGATGGCCGGCCGATTCATTAGAATCCAACCGATATTATGATCCAAAAAATACCATAATAATGTTTAGTAAAATACTATATAATACTAAATATTTTTAAATGATCTACTAGAATATTGATACAATTAATATTGAATGAATGTTAAGCCCGCCGACATTGAATTTTAAAAAAAGTAGAGTAAATAAGTAAACAATTTCATTGGCAAATAAGCGAAGATTAAACCAAATTGCTTTTGCTGGGTTTTTAATTAAAATAGACTTTACTGAATATTTATATTCCTGATATATTGATTACTGGCTCTTTGTAAAACCTTTGTATGGTTTAATTTTTGTTTTTTTGTCACAAAGTCCTGACGTGTAGTGACTGAATCCAGATTATAGTTCGTAGATTGTTACAAACTACAAACGTTTAGTACTTGAATACAGATTATGCTATGCAGGTTGTTACAAACTAAAAATATTTAGTTATTGCATTTAGATAGTCGTGTACAGGATTTAACAAACTCCTAACCTTTAGTGATAGAAGTCCGATTGTGATATGCAAGTTGTTAAACATTACAAACGTTTAGCGATTAATTCAGATTTTTTTGTACAGGTTATTTCTACAATCGCCAGCGAACCCAGACCTGCTGTACATAATATTCTTCTGCCATACCCAGCTCACCGTCACTTTGCTCCTCTGCTTTATATTTGGAAGTAAGGTAAGTGAGGAAGATAATGATGTTGGTTCAGTCAGTCCTTCAGTCAGTCAGCGTGTTTGCGTCCACTGCTGAACATACGCCTCTCCAATTTTTCTCCAGTCCTCCCGGCCCTCAGCGGTACGGAACCACTGCTTTCCGCCGACGCACTTGATGTCGTCGTCCCACCTGGCGGGTGGTCTTCCCATACTCCTTTTTCCTTTAATTACTGTGTTGGGTAATTATAATTAAATATCTGGAAATAATATCAGATAACTTTAGCCGTGTGTTACACAATGCATCACAGTACAGTTTAGCAATTAATATTGCACAATATTATTATAAAATGGTAGAGAATTACTAACGTATTTTGTTTAGGTTTTATTGTTCATTATAACCTTATTATTACGTATACATTGCAAGTATACTCTTAATTATAAAGAAAGAAGACAAAACATAGTATTATTTGCAAACTTACATGATGAGGTCGGAATCCTAAGACATTATTAACCACTGCCGATATAAATTACATAAATATATATGATTGTTTCATTGTATCAATTACATTTTAAATTATTCTTAGTACTCACACATTCTATCAATGATGTACCAACTTTACAAAATATTACTGGACTTTTGTGAGATAAAACTTACTCACGCTTGTCTACCATGCACGTGCGCATTTCCCACAGGCGTACATGGTGTTCAAAGGGCACGGCAAGGACGAGGCGAAGGCGCAAGGCAAGTTCAAGAGCAAGTCACGCGCGGCCGAGTCCACGTACACGATGACGACGAACTCGCGCGCGCGAGCTCTCGCCGACAACATGACCGACCGGGAGCTCGATGTAAGTTCAGCTTGGTCGTGTGTATCTCTGATGTACAAGCGCACTGCTGGCTGGCGTAAATGGCATTCAAAGGGCACGGCACGGACGAGGCGAAGGCGCAAGGCAAGTTCAAAAGAGCAAGTCACGCGCGACCGAGTCCACGTACACGATGACGATCAACTTGCGCGCGCGAGCTTTCGCCGACAACATGACCGACCGGGAGCTCGATGTAAGTTCCGCTTGGTCGTGTGTATCTCTGATGTACAAGCGCACTGCTGGCTAGCGTAAATGGCATTCAAAGGGCACGGCACGGACGAGGCGAAGGCGCAAGGCAAGTTCAAAAGAGCAAGTCACACGCGACCGAGTCCACGTACACGATGACGATTAACTTGCGCGCGCGAGCTTTCGCCGTCAATATGACCGACCGGGAGCTCGATGTAAGTTCAGCTTGTTCGTGTGTATCTCTGATGTACAAGCGCACTGCTGGCTGGCGTATGCTTGCTGGCGTACACGGAGTTCAAATGGAATGGCGGTGACGACGTACGTGAGGACGACTCACTGTCGCCACTCTCACCTACATTACCGACCATGATCTCGATGTCAGTTCAAAGTTTTCCAACCTTTTCTAGATCTGTAGATTCCCTTGTTTCGCGAAATTTCGTTAATACAACTCTTTGTTTACAATCCCTTTAACGCCAATTGAACCAAATCATATTAGAAAGAGTTTAACTTTTTTCCATTATCTTCAGACATAAGCACAACATGATGAGTCATACTTTCTAATAAACAGGAAGAGTACCGGAAGCTGTACAATCAGCTCGAGAAGCTGCGCGAGCGCGGCGGCGGCTCGCTGGCGCGGCGCATCGCCGCCATGCAGGACGCGGCGGCGCAGTACGACCGCAGCCGGCCGCGCGCGCCCGCCGCGCCCGCCGCGCCCGGCCTCAAGCTGAACACGGTGCTGAGCGCCGTCGCCGACAAGCTCATGTGCGCCGCCGTCACGCCCGCCGAGGAGTCCAGCAGCAGCGGCAAGGACGGCCCCTCCTTTGAGGCCCCGCCCGCCTACAAGCACAAGACGTACAGCATCACCTTCACGCCCAGCCACAAGCCATCAGACGAGAGCCACACCGACGAGACGATCGTCTCGCCCAAGAGGAAGTGCGAACTGAACGCGCCCATCGACGAGGCGAGTGTGGACAGCGGTGTTTTTAAAATTTCAGGGGAGGTCGACGACGCGGGTGTGTTTAAGATATCTGGGGAGGCGGCCGCTCCAGACTTGAGTGACAACGGTGTGTTTAAGACAACTGGGGAGGCGGCCGCTCAAGACTCGAGTGACAACGGTGTGTTTAAGATATCTGGGGAGGCGGCCGCTCAGGACGTAAGTGGCAAAGGTGTGTTCAAGATATCTGGGGAGACGTGCAGTGACATTCCGGAGGCGGAGAGGCCGAGCGAGGCGCGCGTGAGTCCGACCAGTAGCGCCGAAACGTCCCGGGGCGTGAGATCTGGCCACGCCCGCACTCACGCTATAGTCATCAACCTCGATGACAAGAGTCGATTTACGGAGGAAGTCACTGTTTGAAACGAATGGAAATGAGTTACATAATGTGAATGTGAATATAGGATCTTAGCTGTAATTTTTTGTTTTCGATGATTGTAACGATGTTCTTTCACTGCCACTGAAATATTTGTTTTCGTGAAATTTATAAACGTGCGAATTGTTGAGTAGGCGAAGCAAAAGGAGACACATACTGGAAAAAAAGATAAGTGATGAAAAATATTTTGTTAAAATTAAATGTTTCCGAAAAAATACCCCTCTAACGCCGGCATGACAAGTTAGGATCTCTATCGTTTGGAAACTGAAATAAAAACACAATTTATTAATAAATACATGCACTGCTAGCAACTATCGATGTTTTGAATGATATTATTTTCTCTCACTTAAAACTATCAACCATTTTCCTGAAACAAGACGAAAAACAAAGTCCGAAATCGTTTATTCGTGTAATCGTGTCACATATCTCGACAGAACTTAAACATTTTAAAACTCTAATGAGATCGCTTCCATCTTAACTTTAAGTAGGTCTCACGTGTTAGCTTTAAGTGCCTAGAATTAAGTTGTACATTCCATTTATACTTACAGCGAAAGACATTTTAGTGACGAGACAGTATGATTGTAAGTAATTGTGATATTTAAGGGTCCCTGAATGATACCCTTAAGGGATCTCTGACGTCTGTCCGTGCGTCGGTCACACGCGAAAAACTAAATCTAGTACATTCGTTATCTTTTTAATACTTCATAGTGAAAACTACGTGTCCAAGAACGTTAAAAAATGAAAGGACGAGATATGACCGTAGCCATAGGAAAAAAAACAAAAATCGTGGTCAAAACACTCACCGATGAATGACCGCCGATATATTGTAATGCTTAGCATCGTTCATAGTTTTCCATAGTTGCAGTGGTTTTCGCATGAATTTTTACCACAAACTGGGATTTTACATCAAAGCGAGTGATGCGCGTAGTCGATAAGACTATCAGTTTATTCGTTGAGGCGAAAAAACGACTCAAAACGTGAAAACCCGACGACTTAAAGTCATTTTGTTGAGTTATTTATAAAGACTAAAAATCCGTAAAAAATGTATGTCATACTCTGATCTTAAGACTTCAAATCTAGCTATATTAATTTCAGTAACTACATTAAAACAGTTAAAAAAACAAAAATCAAGCGTCATGTGTAATAAAAAGAATGTAAACATTTAGGGCCGAGTGCACGAAAGAACAAAAAATCAAAATCAACGTCAAAGTATGATTAAACACGTCACTTTGTGTGGACAGTATGGAAGGAACTCTATGCGGTTCACTAAAAGTGACGTGTTTGAACATTGATTAATTTCAGCCGTTTCTTCGTGCAACCGGGGCTTAGACTTTAATATTATTTACAATTGTTTTTTTTTTTAAGTTCATTTTTGTACTGTGCGGAGAAAAATAAAAAGAGCTATTTCCTGTGCATTAAACGGCGTCTGCCACGCGACTTTGGCTCTTACTATGGTAACTTGCCATAGTCAGTAAGAGCTATTGTGTTGTTTCAGCCGTATATGGCATTTGTTTGTCGTAGAAAATGTATGGAACGGGTTTGCAAGCCATGTCTCTAGTCCATTCGTTTTATCTATCTCGACTATCTCGTAATGTCTTTGCCAACATGCACTTGTGGTCCATACATTAGAGCTATGATGACATACTTTTAAATTGCCTGATATACAAAATTACTAAAATATGCATAGCTTCAAGTTGTAAATATTACCAGCCAAATACTTGTACTTACTGATAAATTCGTTAAATATTGTTGAAAAATAGAATAAATAACATGTGTTTAGTACGCTTAAGTATTACATAAAATGTGATGTTTTTCATGTTGAAGTTATTCGCTTCATTTCGCAATAAAAATATATTGTGATTTCAGTCTAGCCTTAAATGTAAGGTACGTTTAGGGTTCAAAGCGTAAATGTAATATGCGTGCTTGTTCCTACATGTATGAGGTTTGAAATAAATATATATTGTTTTTATTTATCTTTATGACATCTTTCCTTCCAACAGTTTACCGAGTGGTTCTAATACTCTTTATCTAAAAATAATACAAGATTACTTGGTAAAGCTTTACCAAATTTAAATTTTATATAAAAAAAATTAAATTGAAGTCCTTGTTAATTTTGAGAACAGGCATTTAAAATATTGTTTAAATTTATAGAGTTTATTTACATACATTATAATATGGTTTTCGAGTTGACACAAAACTAGAAGAACGAAAGTTGTTCAGTTTGAGATACAGCATTAATTTTGTGCAGGCTTACTTAGTCACTCTGTAGTTAAGAAAAATACTTGGATATAATACATGAATATTGTTTAATGGGGTTATATACGTTGATCTCCGTAGTTTTATATGTGTAGCGGGAAAGCTATAAAAAAATATGAACACTTTTAAACCTAAACTTCCTATTATAGATGGAAAAGTGTGTATGTTAGTTTGTGCGCCATTTACGCAGAAACATAGCAATCGTTTGACGTGTTTATTACTACCTAACTACTTTAATCCAGGAATATTTTCGAAATTGGCCATAACGAGGCCGAGTACCGTAGCTATCATTTATTACAGTAAAGGTATACTTCTCTTTTCATTCATTTTATGGTTACACTATGGTGTCTAAATTTGGTTGACCACTTGACGTCGAAAAAATTACAAAGCGTAGTTTTCAAGTAAAAACTAAATTTAAAATTAATGACAAATTAAATTTCACTGCAATATCCCTCCAAAAGATTTTTTTTGAGCAAAGCTGGAAACCAGCTGCGTTTCTAATGCACGGAATAATAAAATTCATCAAAAATATTGTCACAAATTTTAACATTATTATAAAAAATGCTGAATCCTAAAAAATAACTTGAATTGTGCCTTTCATTATTTCAAAGATTTTTAAAATATTTATCACTGTTTTAAATCTCACGCAAGAATTAACTACACTATTTAGTTTGAAGAGTTATTTATTGAAGCAGTCAAACTAAATATTTCTAATATTTAGTCTTGCAGCTATAGATGTTTTTGTAAATAGTGCTGAACCTTGCAAAAATATTAAAAGCTGCTATTAATTTGCTTAAAATAAGGATACATAGCTGAAAGGAATTTCCGAGTTACAATATGAAACTTATCGATAATGAGCTTCTCTCATCGCGTACTTCACTAGTTCGCGCTCCGTACAAATCTGTGTTGTGTTTAATTGTGACACATAATGCAATCCTTTCTGTTGGTATTTCGCCTGAATTAGTTGCCTTGATAGTTTCACTTTTTTATGAAATAATATATTATTATTATACGTTCTGACACGGTAGGTGAAATACCTAAATACTTAACCAGTCGCCGACACTGTAGTAATTAGAAGTTACCTAATTTAAATATTTTGGTTAAAAATCCAATCATTAGTATTTTTTATGAAAGATCAAAACGATGCGAAATATTTTTGTTTCCATTCATCAAACCTACCATCGCCACCCACCATAGAAGGATACTTGCAAAGTGGAAACGGTCACACACCTAGGTACATTATTATGATAACCTAGAAAAAAAAGATAAAAACCGGCCAAGTGCGAGTCGGACTCGCACACGAAAGGTTCCGTACCATCGTAAAAAAAAACAAAAAAAACACGTTTTTTGTATGGGAGCCCCCTTTAATTTTAATTATTTTTTAATCTTACCTATTTGTTGTTGTAGCGGCAAAATAAATACACACTCTGTGAAAATTTCAGCTGTCTACCTGTTACGGTTACTGAGATACAGCCCTGTGACAGACGGACGGACGGACGGACGGAGGGACGGACGGACGGACGGACAGCGGAGGCTTAGTAATAGGGTTCCGTTTTCACCCTTTGGGTACGGAACCCTAAAAAGGTTCTCTGTGAAAGCTTGCAGACCAAAGAGGTGATTTTGAAACATTAAAAAAACATTTAAAAACTCTTAATCATTTATCGCGATATCTATTATGTTTACACGGAATCGATATAATTAATTTACGATGGTGATTATTTAGATCAAAACACCACCAAGTAAGAAGTTACATTCGTATGATACGAGCACTTATAGTATCAATTAGTAATTGAAGACAACCTGTAATGTGGGTAAAGTATGTTGTCTCTTATTTCGAAGATTACGGGTTCGGAATGTGCAGTTATTTCTCTCTCAATTGAGATTCAAATGTTTATTTTCATTGAGATTGGTTCAACATCCGTGTAAGATCGTTTATTTCAAAGAAGGGTTATTAAGTACACCCGGATTTTTGCAAGGTCGTATTGCACATAAATTGACAATGAAAAATGTACCTTATCTTCCATCAATGTGCCCGTGCTCAAAATAAAATAAGAAATTCCGAAAATTTTCTATGCCCTGCTGTGGCAGACAGACAGAACTTTAGCAATTAGAATGATCCCGTTTAAACGTATGTAGTAGAATCAATGTTCACGGATTGAGAAATATACATGCTGCTTACAACATAGTGAATACATTTTCATAGAGGCATAGATTTATGCTGAGCGCGCGGAAAGCTCAGCGGGAGACGTACCTAACCTTACATAACATAACCTAGCCTAACCTTATCTAACCCAACCTAACCTAACCCATCCTACCCACTCTTCGTATCGAGGTCTGGAGGGAGAAACAGAACATCTTAGTCAACAGGCGTATTTATCGGTATTTCTTTTTTAAACTCTCCGTTCAACGTTAAATGATTTATTCAATGGTTATATTCAAACTAAAGATATGAATACCGACCACTTTGCAAAACATTTTTTCAGGAATGTCATATGTATATGTTTTTAAAATAATATGTTTATGACCTAAATATGTAACGCAAGGATTTTTTGAAAATATAGGTTAGCACATCGATTATTTAGTTACAGCTATTTACCATCGCTATTTTGGTTACCGTAGGCATCCGAAATATAGTTCATTTTAATTCATTCAGGATTTTTTTTTTTTTTTTAAATTCAGGATATTTAATTACCCAATTAAGATAGATAAAGATATTTAATTAATAAAATAAACATTTTTAAACTTTTTGTTTTAATATTATTAACAATAATAACCGTTTACTATCTTGAATCAAGGGAACGATTTTCTCGTCAACTCGAGCCATGGAAAGTGCACTGTAAACCATGTCTCATATCTCCAAACGTATTACATTTTCAGGCGAAGCATAAGTCATAGAATATTCCAAAGAGACTTGATTAAAAATGTAGCGTGATAAAATGCAGAGTGCCCGCTTAAGGCGCTAGTACATAAACCCGCTAAGTCTGACGATATGAAATCGCATTATTAAAATATATGATGGCACTTCTAACCATATAGCTTCTTTTTGTAACGTTTTATTTAATAACAGAAAGATATAACGAACACAATAAATAAAACACTTAAATCTAAAACAGATTACACCAAAGTAAATGTAAAAACTTGCCAGTTAAGTAAAATATATCCTCCAACGAAGCCGACGGCGGGATCGTACCATATAACTATATAGCATGACATTCTAAGTGTCTCTTTCACGAAGTACTGATTTGCTTAGTCCTCACATTAAGGGGGCGTTTCTTACCATCTCGCAATCGATACCAGTGCAAGATAATCAGCACTTTAGTTATAAAGACCCTTTAATTGTCGATTAAAATAAATCAGCACTCGGTGAAAACCAGGCTAAGTCTATGGTTCTAGCGATCAACCTATGTTCGTTTATAAAAAAAATGAAATTTCTGAACGTTTTTGTAAAACATTTACTGTAGGGGAAGCCCTGTGTCGATGCAGTCTGAATAGACTAGGAGGTCGCAACAAACATGGTAACGATAACGTAAATGGCTGAAACTGGGTTCGAAGCATAGAGACCAACCCACTGAAGCTAAATGTGTCAGTCTGCCTGTGCCAAGTGGTTGCGTTACCTAGATAATGCGCCAGAAAAAGTAGTTATCGTTACAACAAAAATTATATGAAAAGGTAAATGGCTGCAAATAATGCAGCATAAAATTATCAGTACATACTTGCTTTGTAATACCAAAACTGAACAAATCCTTGTTTGCATTTCGTAGTTATAGGCGATTTAGGTTACAGATATAACTTTACGTATATTTAAGTATTTAATTGAAAAACCGACTGGTTATTGTTGTATAATTATTGGGTATCAATATTCCAAGACCATCAGCATATTCATCAGCAGGTACTTCACCAACTTCTATTTTATATAGCCAATCTAGATATCGCAACCACTTGGCGCAGGCAGACTGACTTATTTAGCATCGGAGGGTTGGTCTCTAACATGTGAATCCAGATTCAGCCATTTACCTCGTGACCAAAAATGTCGTGACCTCCCGGAATAGAAGTTCCATTTGGACATACTTATATTTAATAAGACCCTGGAACGACTTTTTCCGATAAGCGAACGTTTTATGTGAATAGTTGTGTTAATTAGCTCTTTTATGCAAACATTGTTATCGGAAAAACATGTCATTTAACTATATTACAATGTCGTCTAATCAAAATTAGGGCTTGCCATTTAAATTCAAGATTAAAATTGATTTGAGAAATATTTAAGCGCGATAACTTCCACAACATAAGCGGGATGGACATTATTTTAAATTTAATTTAATTATCTAATCAATTATCCAGTTTTGAGTTAAGAAATATTTTTCATTAATGCTATATATTAATTACTATTAATGAAAACCCCCAGAATTGCTATCGTTCTTATTAATGTAAAACCAAAATAAAAAACAATAATAATTGCCACACTAGACATTGATTTATCAGTATGATATAATGTTTGTGTTCGACGCGTTTCAAAGTTTTTCAAACAATTTTAAGGCTAGAATTTTAATGGCAAGCACCAACTTTTATTAATCTAAGTCGTAAAATGGTTACAGGCCAAGGAGTTCCGATAATCTTGTTTGCATAAAAGGGGTTGATATGCAAACTAAAAATTTAATACGATACCGTATCGGTTACGGTCGTTCTAGGGTATTATTTCGCCTTAACTTAGGACCGCTAGGAATCCAACAGTTCGCTAATTTGAGGACGCTATGCGATGCAAAGGCTGCACATCTCCACAGCCTTTAAATTGTGGACGAATATTTAAACCCACAAGTTGCGGTGTGAGCAGCGACACGATGCGGGAAATGAAATGCGTTGATGCTACCAGGATACATATACCGTTGGATGTGAAGTAAGACCCCCGGTGAGTTAAACGATTCTAGTTCATGTTACGTTGCTTTGAGGAGTGACTTTCCTTCGTTGAATTACTTTGTCTAAGGGCCTTCAGAAGGCAATAACCGTCCTCGACATTTTCGCTAAGAATTTTCATTATTCCTTCAAATTGTTGAATAGAGTCGACGATAGGCCCGGTCTTTGTAGGCGACTTTTTGAATTAAAAATTAATTCAGCCGGGAAGTTTATTATGTATCGGGGATGTTTCTATTTAGTCCGTCTGTTTGAGATCAGCAGAGCCCGAAGGGTTTTGGTGTTCCTCAAATATTTACTAATTTATTTTGCTAACGCCGTTTGACTGAGGACCTCGCTGTGCCGTATCGCTTGATCTCTTTGAAATGTTTCGAGAATTTAATTCATTTTCGGTAATAATTGTGATTGCATTTTGCTTTGGAAAGTTCGAGGAGATAATTATTTGGGCTGAAGTAATTTAATTTCGTATTTATTATGAATGGAATGTGACATGTATGTATGTATAATCGACCGTGAAGCAAGGAGACATTAATTGAAGAAAGAGCCCAGTAAAAAGAACTACTTTACGAATATACTGCAAGGCTGGACCCGAACCAGTAAAACATACCATTCGCGGGTATTGCGTCTACAATTTTCGCCACCGGCTGCATACCCATAATTTGGAATTCTACAGTCCCTCCTCCCGTAATTAATACCTCCTACTAACACAGTGTTTAAGATTATACCTACATACATTTACGATACAGTACGAAAAAGAATATTTACTTATTTTGAATGATTAAAAATGCTATAGATTTGAAACAAACTCTTCGGTATAATCTTGAATTTTTCGAGCTCAAATCGAGTATGTAAAGTGTACAAGAGCCAACATTTAAAATAACATAATTATTGTTAACATAAGATGTTAATACTAAGCTCTTTTATAATGATAAACATATCTTGCTTGTAAATAAATATTGCTTTGAATTGTACGTTAAAAGTTGTACTACCACTACAGAAACCGTTGTTAGCAGATTTCTTAACCTCTTAACCAGATAAACGTTTTCTTGTTTCATAATGAATACAATGTTACAATAACATTAAGGTTTATTTTTGGGTTTATCTTAATAAAACGAAGATTCGAATGTATGATACGTTAATTACCTAGTAAGTTTTGTCGAGGAAAAATGTTTACTTTAAGTATTTTTTTAATAAATGAGTAAATTGTGTTTACGGAAGTCGTTAATTTGGTCGTTTGATTCAAGGATCCTTCCTGCTTTTTTAGGGTTCCGTACCCAAAGGGTAAAAACGGAACCCTATTACTAAGCCTCGGCTGTCCATCCGTCCGTCCGTCCGTCCGTCCGTCCGTCCGTCCGTCCGTCCGTCCATCCGTCTGTCACAGGGCTGTCTCTCATGAACCGTAATAGGTAGGTAGCTGAAATACTCACAAAGTGTGTATTTATTTTGCCGCTATAACAACAAATAAGCAAAATTAAAATATAATAAAAATAAAAAAATGTGATTTCTTAGTGTTAATAATTTACCATGGGACGGAACCCTTCATGAGCGAGTACGACTCGCACTTGGCCGGTTTTTTACTTCCCAAATCACTCCTATTTTAATGACATGCACACTAGACCTTTAATAATATTGTAGACCCCTCACCTATCTGTAGATACCTCAATAGGATAGCACGTCCAGATGAGACCATCACATTGAATGAAAGATATTCGATGTGGTAGTAAAAATGTGTATATAAAATAAAAGTTTGATGTTGCTAATAACTGTGATGGGTTAATATTATGATACTTTGTGTGATATGAAACATCAACGAAGAGTTAACGGTGAAGTCCGTTATGGTAACTACGATATGCCAAATTTACGATTACATCCGTCGAGTACACTAATTTCAAGTGTATGGTAAGAAAAAAAGAAGCATAACATTATTTTTCTAGCATTAAAAAATTCATATATTATTTTTCGTAAAAAAGGTTATTGTTATTTTTTATCATGGTCATATCATAAAAAAAATCAATCAAATCAATGATCATAAATAAAATCGGACTATATACGTTATAGATATACATAATACATATCTATAGAAATAATGTAATAACAAAGATTTTTTCCAATTTTGAGATGCAGATTGATTGCGAGTCCAAATTCTTTATTTGTGCGCACAGAATGGAATTTCAGTCTTAACACGCATGCAGTCGAGCGGTGAAATCATATTCATATCCAAAAAAACCGGATATAAGAGTAAACATAAATGATTCCCGGTTGCCATCAATTAAATATCTCCCTATTTTTTCTGTAACTGGATGACGGGCCATTTAGGACCCACCCAATTATTATACCTACCTTCATGATATCAGCCCAACGCACCACATAGAGACTAGTGCTGAGATAAATAGTCGTAACAGAAATTCAGACTAACGAAAAGTAGTACGTTGTGACTTAACTTAGGATTACTTTGAGATTTCGTCCATACGAATTTTGTCAAGGTTACGTTACGAAGTACTACTTTCCGTTGGTCTTAGTTTCTGTTACGACTATTCATCTCAGCCTTAGTGCCATGCCAGGCCTTCCTTGCATTGCACAACTACATTGAACTGCATGGTCAGTCCGAGTTTTCACTTGAATACGTAAAGACGTCAATTCCCATACAAGTTTTACCAATTTTACTATGGGTTTACTTCTTCTAACTGTCAAAATCAAATTTGGACTACCAAATTTCTGTATCATTCAGTTAGTCAGTCAGTGTGTTTGCGTCCACTGCTGGACATACGCCTCTCCAATTTTCCTCCAATCTTTCCGGCCTTCAGCGGTAGGAACCACTGCATTCCGCCGACGCAAATTTGTATGAAAACGCGGAATCGGCGTAAATGGCAATTTCGCCGTTCGCCGTAAAATGAGTAGGTACGCTGTCAAATCAAGCTCTGAGTGGTCAGTCCGAGTTCTTACCTAAATTGGCGTTTACGGCAAATCGATCAAATGGCGTTTTCAAATGAATGGATGAATTTGAGAGCGCGCGCAGTGGGCGTTAAGCGAACTTACATTTGCGAGTCCGAGTTTGATTTGACAGCTTACTAAACGTTGCCGTAAATACGTCGACGTTGCCGTTTACGCCGACTCCGCGTTTTTATACAAATCGTAAGTCCGAGTTTGACTTTGACAGCTTGAAGAAGTAAAACCACAGAATATCCAGTAAAAATGTGTATAGAGTTTGACATTTTTACGGAAAACGCCAGTCGATCGGTTTGCCGTAAGCGCCAATTTAGGTGACAACTGGGACTACAGGCTCAGACTCGCAAATTTTAGTTCGCTTAACGCCCACGATACGTACTCTTGAATTTTTCCACACAATTGAAAACACCAGTGGTTCGGTTTGACGTAAACGCCAATTGTGGTAACCAGGCGGACGGGGGGCTATGGATGAAAACCCCGGATTTTCGAAGTCATTACGTGAATAAGGATAGCTTTCATAAAAGAGGATTTCTCGACTAAAAGAGCCCAAATTCCTGAGCACAGAATTGTAGGAATAGGTCTGCTAGTCGTGGTCTTGTTCAACTGGGTGTCATCGAACGCAGGGTGGATAAACTTTCTCCTTAAGGTGGCCCATCCCGCTCATCTCCCCATACTAAAGGGGAAAGAAGATCAAGCCCATATTTTTTGTCAGAGATCCAAAATTTTGCTCAAAATAGCTTTATTTGATCGAGCTAGATGTCTGATGACCATTGGCATTGTAAAATTGTGTTGGGTTTCGAAGTTATAAGGTCCGAAGGTTCGAATTTTTCGCGCGTTTTATACAATAACTTTGGAGGTGGATTACGCTATGATAAAGTAAGAACATCTTAAAAAGATTAGTCATCAGACATAGCTTATTTAATCAAGATTTATAATCTATTTGGGTTATGTTAGATTTTGGACTAAGGCGGTCGTGGTTTACTTTTAGCTATAAGTCGTTTTGTAATTAAAATTTTCCAAATCTTACCAAATCATACACTATGCACATTGTCTTTTTTGTGGACATTTAGCATCTTCCTCATCACGGAGCCTGTATTTTTCTTTGATACATAGAAGGTTCCAGAGCGCGTCAGCACAGTTTTGTACCGTGCCCGCGAATGAGTTAGTCGCGCCGGGTTGGGCCACCTTCAACAATTATCTACCTAGAAACCGGTGTGAATCCCAAACGATTATTGATTTTTCTGGAAATTTGAGGGGGCATCCACAGAATAATTCATAAATCCCTGTAATAATCCCTTTGAAGTCCTCGAATCAAGTATTAATCCCTGTGTAGTTTTCTTAGCTGGCAATTCTATATTTTTTCGGTGAACTGTTCATAGTTCCCTTGTCGTAGAAAAAAAAAACACCTTATTGCTTATTTTTTCTTTAAATTTTGTTAACTTCAGAATACATGAAATGTCGACTGATGTGCAGGTTTCCGGGCCTAACGGACTCTGTGATATTTGTTAGTTTTTTGGAGTCTTTGTTTTTCTACTTACTTTTTCTACTGATGAGATTCTAGCCTTTGAGTCACCGGTGAGTCGCCGAATTTAGTTCGTGGCTGTCATATTAAGAGTACGAAAGTATTGTGTATGTACTCGCTGTGAGAATGTATTGCGTGCATTAGTTTAGGACGGATCAAATTGGTTTTCGTTGTGTTCGACTAACGGAAGTTCGGAAAA
Source organism: Incurvaria masculella (assembly GCA_946894095.1). NCBI lineage: Eukaryota > Metazoa > Arthropoda > Insecta > Lepidoptera > Incurvariidae > Incurvaria > Incurvaria masculella. Next base: position 23,878,321 of record OX335646.2, read on the forward strand.
TCCGTTTGCATATATTTTACTATCACTGATGCCAGCTGTGAAGTGAGCGCAAATGGAAAGCCTCCAACCACACCAGCCCCTAGCACCAAGAAACGTCGAGTGTCGTAAACGATCTGTCACGTTATTTCTCGATTCAGGCTAGGGTAGGTCGCTCTTTCCGACGCATCGGTGTGGTCTTCGGCCTGACAAGACCGCGCTCGCTAACATATTTAATTACATGGATTGCTAATACCACACCTATTCTCATGATATGAGCCCAAAACACCACATAAGCGTCATGCCAGGATCTTACTTACAATGCAAGGCTACTACGACTACATTGGACTGGATGTAAAACGCTGACATTTTACATTGTGGCTTCGATCATCGTTCATTTAAGGCCCTGGTACTAGCCAAATCGCAAAGTTAGACGAGGCACCCCGAGTTAACTAACTAAGACTGACGATTAGTCCTTGTCTAGAAATCAACCTATTTTCGTTAATGTATGTTTCCTTTTTCCATACAAAATACATTGCGGAAACGGTGTCCAATTCCGAACTTTTTTGACTAAATGTATAAATTTAAAAGCTAATGGAAATATTTGTTTATGCATATATGCTGTTTTTGCTTATATCTAGAAATCATATTACTTTCAGATTTCTAATGTGAAAAATCTACTTTATTATTATAATTATTATTTAAATAACAATATAATCAAAAAATATATTAGTCTGGAGTTCTATTTGGACTCGCTGAGGCGTTTCAATACATTCGTTTAAAGGCCATACAAATGGCGCGAGTAGTGAATCTTAGAATTTACCTACTAACATGATAAACTATACCGTACTTGTCTTGTGAAAACAACAAGAAATACTTATATTCTAATATAAGAATTCGAAGGCTTATGTTAAAATATGACAAATACGAGTGCTGTTATACTGTGTATGGATGATGAATAAACAAAACAATACAATGCAGTCAATATTAAAGATATATTGTCAGGGAAAATGAAATCTTCCGACCGCAGCGCAGCCCCGCGGTAGAAAGAAAATAGTTTTAAATATCTAGTTTAACGCAATGACATTGTAGTAGAGCTCTTATTTTATTTTGACTGGCATTTCTGTTGAAAATAAATGTCCTTTGAGGATTTGTTTTCGTCACTTTGTTGACACTAAAAATATTCGTCGAATTTATTTCACGTCGTAAACTTAATTTGATCTACTGAAATCTTGAGATCTTTAGGATACTTATGCTCTTTTTCGATCCATTTACAGGAAAGCTGTTTATAAGCGGTTATAATTTATCACAAAATAAATCAAGCGGGTATTCCCAAATGTATTTAATACAATGGAAGGATCCTTTAATTTTAGTTTATTCTTTTTACGTCAATGTTAATATGTTTTCGTAATACTAAATAATAAATGGCTCTGATGGAACTAAAAAAAGTGTCGACACCACAATTGTGCCGCGGGAGGCGTGACAGCTGAATTCGGCTCTCGGTGAATACTACATTACGAATCAAGAATGACGTAACGACCATCTGGTTGATTGAAAAATAGTTATTATCTTAATAAAATAACCTACCAATTTGGTAAACTTAAAATTGGATTTTTCTCCGTTATCATCACTAAGTTCCAAATGTGTGCGGCGATATAATGTTGTTAGTCGCGTGGCGTCATTTTTTGCGCGCTCGTTGGATGGAAGTTATTTTATATACATACATTACATTCTTCACCTTGCGAATATAATCGGCATAACGGCGAATATTATAATATCTAGTGAGGTTATGGTCAGGTTCGCTCGCCAAACCGGCGAGCTCAGCGAAGGCGCAGCATTGCGAGCAACAAAAGCGGTGGGCCCTTCTTTTCCGCCCACATTCTCCACATGCTGGTTGTAACAATCGGACAATACGCCGGGCCCTCGGGAAATAGCTGGCCCGCGTTTCGCCGCTCGCGCCGCGCCGGCCGCCATTGTGCGCTGTTGCCGAGGAATAATAATAAATAGCTGATGTGCAGAAGCGTCACATGGGTAACCGCAGATCTGCTGTTTGTGCAAATCGATGAACATATTCCTCTTGATCCCAGCGGGCATAAAAAAATTGTAATAAAAAAGTCAAATTTTACATACGCATTTAGATGAATAATTCCAAAAATCAAAGTGTTAACGTTGCGAAAATACATCTGAACACAACACAAAAATAAATGTTTGACCCTTCCTCCACTCCCCGCGATAATTTCATGTGGGGGGATTTAAGCGCTAAAAATAAGATGTCACGCGGGCGACATCTCGCATAAACGCGCTGGAAATTGCATCAAAAGTATTTGTTTTATTCTAACGAAATCAATTGAATTTGAATCGATTGATAGAGTTAAAATCTCCGAGATTCATGTTGGAATATCTTTTTCTCATCGAAAGAAACTAGCGGAAGCAGCCAGACTTCTACACAACCCTATTTTTAATTCATGGGCATAAAAACGCTACTTACATATAGATAGAGTTACTTTCGCTTTATAATTTTAGTATGGATTGATTTTAAAACTATTTTATGATGACGATAATTTTCATGCAAATATCAATTCTGGTTTTATTCCTCGTCGTCGTATCACTAAAAGTTTGTTATCCACTTTGTCGTGTTTCACGCCGTGGAATACAAAATAGCATTTAGGTAATACAACTCGAAATCAAAGATGCCAGCACTGGGACACAACTGTCAGCGTGCAAGCACAAGTGACCGAGCCCTGTCGCCGCTGGTAAGCTGATGTCCCCAGGGACGCAGCCAGTGCCTGCCGCGGTCAGCCGACTTGAAAGCTTAATAGGTTTTGGAATCAGATATTTCTTAGCGAGCGTAACGAGGCGTGTCGCCGCCTGCTGGATTTTCTACAGGATCCGACCGTACAAGAGTCAGAGAGAGATTTACTTGAGTTATAAGTTAAATTGGAGTATGAGAGTTATATTTTGTGACTGACTTTACAAAATAGCATGTAATTGTAAAAAGCGTGGGTGTAATATTTTTTAAGTATTGAACCATTTGCTTCATCAGTTCATTTGTGGGACAAGAGTTATTTCTCGATACGGTACTACAATTTTTTTTATTCTACTTGAAATATATACGAATAAAAAATCTGCAAACATATACCCTGGCGAAGATGTCAACAGGAAAAGTAAATTAATTATAACTTCACAAATCAATGCATTATGATATGTCAATAACACTCACACACTGAAGAAGAAATATTTTCGAACTCTTCCTAGCATATCCTGGATTATTTCTCGTAGAAATAAATGAGGTTTCTTAACAAATTTAACTTTTCTGATAGCCTCTCGGCTATCGGGTATCTAATTTCAGAATGTTCTCACTCAAATCGGCTACAGCGCTGAATTCGAGATTTTCAATGTTGCCTTTTCTAGTTATCTCTTTTCCACGATACCGGCGTGTTTTTTTTTTCTGGCAACCGCCGCGTTTCCAAGAAATCGTATTATTACACATGACCGAAGTAATTTTATTTACGATTTCTTCTATTTCTTCTCGATCAGATTATGATTAACGTAGTCGAAGTAGAGGTCAGAGCAAGGTTAAACCGTAATAAAGAAAATATACATTTACAATGTTCCATCCTGAAAGGATTCCATGCAAACAGAACTTTTTTGGGGCTCAACGGGTCAGCAATCACAAGCCTAAAGAAGAGAAAAAAGAGCAGTGTCATGTGGCCCACTTCTCCGCTGTATGGACAAATTGTGCAAATAATCGTATGGGAGACCGGCTGCTCGACTTATGCGACACAGTCATGAGAGGATTTTTTGAAGAAAGGACCTAAAGATCTCATTGCTTAGATATATTCGATTCATTGATTCACATTACATGAACAAATTTCTTGTCAGAATGGTGTCTTGATATGTGACTGGTGGTAGTGTAAAGGCATGATACATCGCAGTCTTAATGTTTTCTGCATGTTATCGCAGGTATTTTATTCAGTACACAAAAAAATAAATACATAGACACCTAGGTACTTTGTCAGCTATTTAAATACCATATTTTTGAACTCTGTGGCATCTGGTGTTGTGTAATGACTTGTTGAGTATTTTATTGTGTTACTATGCTTGTTTTTGTGTCATTACATGTTAAGATGCTCTAAATAAAGAAAAAAAAAACCATGTAAACACACGTTTTTCAGGTCAATACAATGTGACCCACTGATTCGTAGTCGATATTTCGATTCCAGTCTATTAAGAAGAATAATAGGAAGAAATGTTTCAAGTGTGGAGAGATGAAAAGGTGGGTCAGCTCTTGGGACCCACGGCTGCGCAGCTGCTCTCCTCTAGTCGTGATTTGAATGTTGTATATGCGTTAACTCGCTGGGAAACTTAGTTAGTGCGATATAGACTTTCATGTCCAGCTGGTAGCGCCATCTAGCGCCCGCCATGTTAACTAGCTTCTATGCATCTGTTTGTTGCAGCTCTCAGTAGAGGGCGCTAGGTCACTACACAAGAATGTAAAAATGTGCCTTGGCCAATGGATAAAGCATCCATTTCTTAAAATTCTGAAATCTTAGATTTCCTCTCAGTCAGTCAGCGTGTTTGCGTCCACTGCTGGACATACGCCTCTCCAATCCTTCTCCAGTCCTCCCGTTCCTCTCATGACTGTCTTAACCTTCGGGGTGATGAGAATAAGAAATCAAAATATTTATTCATGCTCATACAAAAAGAATAAATCGATACATAAGATGAAGAGATGGACTGTAAAAGCAACTCTATGGAGAGGTCCGCATGGAAAAAGAAACCGAGGAAGACCGCTGAGACGTTGGGAAGACGAGGTTAGTAGAACCGCGCCGGCTCAAACTGGACCCAAATTGCATAGGAAGGAGACAAATGGGCACCTTTGGAGGAGGCCTTCACCCAAATCGGGGTTCTTGCAGATGATACAGAATAATTAAATATGCAACTTGAACTAACAAACAAAATTTAAATTAATATTTATATAAATCTAGCTAACTCATTAAAGGATACCTACTAGAAAATAAGATAATACTGTAATGAATGAAAGAAATGAAGACTTTTGTATTTATTTATTTTAATTAATAAAATGAAGACCAAAAACACGGTGACAGCGGAATCGTTCTGCTCCGATCAACCGGTTAATAGTTAGACAGTCATGTACAATGCGGTTCAAATAAAAATAGCACGGGATCACCGCCATTTTGAATGTCAAGCTACTAAAACCCTCACTTCAGTTCACAAACTTCAGTACGAAGTACAAAAAAAGTTTAAACCAAAAATATACATATAATAAAAATTTTGACAAAATAATTTGTTTTAACTAAAACGTTTATTTGAAAAACAGATATTAAATGATCACTCAACAACGCGATAACAAACAAAATTAACGAATAAAACAATGCAACTGTGGCACTTTCGAGGACACCCGACGCAAATTAACACATTAACGAATACACAGAAAACATAAATACACAGATAGCAAAGAACAGCTCCCCTACTTCTTTACCTATATATTCTGTGACAGGCACTTAATGTAATCCTACTGTGTAGATTCGTGTGTTGTTGTCAAGTAAGGCAGAGCCGCTACAAAACAAGGAAACGCAAAAGCATGTAGACGCACATACTCGGATCGAACCTCGATTCTGATGGATGGAAAAAAGCGTTAGTTCCTTTGATATTAAAGCAATTTTTTCCCGCGTAAACCCGTGCGGTCGTGCCGACCGTACTTTCCTGCGCAAATTCGAGCGAAGTTAGTCACGAGCCCCGTCCTATTCTTATTTGAATCGCATTGTATAGTTCAGTGTACTTAAGCCTGTCGTGCCCGACGAAAAGTCCTGCAGTTCTAAATTCACGGGGCAGCTCCTCCAATGTAATCAGTGAATCCGAGCTTGAGATATTTACTTAGTATTAGTTAATGGATTTATATTCGGAGCCTGCGACGGTGGAATGAATCTAGGTAAATCTTTGCTGATGATAAAAATAGATTTATCTTTTTATTTCTTTTGGTCGAGCCGTTTTTAGAGTCCTTTTTAATTTCGCACGAAAGATTTCATTTCATTTCATTTATTTAAACTTTTTGGTAGTCAAACTACACCATGTTACGTCACAAAGATCCGCGGATTCGATCAACCCAGTAAAGAAGAACCCGCAAAGAAACTTCACGGGTTTACATAACATATTTTTCCGTCCACAATTATGAAATACATACTTAGATCTAAATGCTACTGCCAAACAATTCCTTGGTAAAACAGATAAAGGCAAAGAACAAAGAACAATAAAAACAGCAACCCTCAGTTTAAGTTACTTGCAACTAATAAAGTTACTAATGCAATTATATAAATTAATATAATTTAAAAATTAATTAATTTAAAATTAATTTAAAAATTAAAAATTTATCTGGTGTAAAAGCCGTCGTCAACTTAACCTATGTCAGGTGTACGGCGACGCGCGGTGGGGCCAGTCGGTAAGTAGTAATGATGGGTGACGGAATGCCTAAGATGCCCAATCGAACGCAGTGAGGCGGGACCTATACGATGACGGTGCTTGATGTACTGGAGACCATTCGGTTCCGGTCAACCATGTGACAAACTGTGGTAGTCAAACTACACTAAGGTACTTCCCTAACTAATAGATTCGCGGATTTGATTTACTCAGTAAGAAGAACTCGGAAATAAACTTCACAGGCTTATATACTTTTTCGTTTCCAATAATGATGTACAGACTTAAATCTAAATCCTACTGTATTTTTTTTTGGTACAGTACGGTCAATGTTGCAAGGATATTTAGTTTATTTACAAAAACAGGTACCAATAACTCTTCAATCTGTAAGCAGTGGCAAACCCTTTTCGAATCTTAGGCTGAGATAAATAGTCGTAACACAAGCTAAGACTTACGAAAAGTAGTGCTTTGTGACGTCACAAAGTACAACTGTTCGTTAGTCCAAGTTTCTGTAACGACTATTTATCTCAGCCTTTAGTCTAGGACGTTAAAAACATTCTCAGCGAAGTTTCTTGCCAGTTTTTTTTCTTGAAAAAAACCGAAAGGTTGAGGACCAAAGGTGCTCAGAAACGCCAAATACACCTCGCCTCGAGTTCACCTACAGTTCTTCTTCACTGTGATTTAAGCTAACTAACGACAAATCCGAATTCAGTGTACTGCCTAAAGATAATGAATACACAAGAAAGAACAATATTTAGTTTAACGGCTTACCGCGCGTGTGAGGAGCAGGACGTGCTGCTCGACGTTTCGGAGCCTCACATGGGCTCCATCTTCAGGAGAACGTGCCTGTCGCGACGGAGGTAGGCACGTTACTGGCTACCCGCCGCTTTGCTTCACTTCTCAGCGTCCATGGCAACACTCGTACATTTTCTTGAGGATTAGCTGCGGTCCGAATTTCGTGTGAAGTGCAAAACACGCTGACTGTGTTTTCCTCGACGTCTGTTGTCGGTGCACCTCTCCGAAATTCAGTTTTCAGCTTATTCAGCACGGGTTTCCATATGGGCGAAAGACGGTAGGAATCTTCACGATTGAAGTTCTTGTGCTTGCTGATTTCGATGGACTCCCGAATGATTCGTGGGAGGTTTCGTTGTTCAGGTACTAGGACTTTCACCTGATCAAACCTCAACCAGTGCCCAGGTCCAGATTCTGCATGCTCACACAGCGCTGACTTCGTGATATCTCTGTTCTTGACCGCCCGTATGTGCTCCGTGATGCGTGTGCTGACGCTCCTCTTCGTTTGGCCAATGTACGATTTACCGCATGAACAGGGAACTCTGTAGACGCCAGCGGCGAGTAATGGTACCTTGTCCTTTACTGATCGGAGCATGGCTGAGACCTTGCGTTGAGGATACAGCACGGCTGGTATGCTGGATCTCCTCAGTATCCTCGCAATACGGTCTGTCACTCCCCTGATGTACGGCAGGTATGCGGCTCGCCTCTTGACGTCATACTGTGGTTGTCGTTCTTTCCTTCTGGTTCTCCAATCTCTTGCCTTATAACCATTGCCTTGCAGCACTGTCTCTATGAATTTAATTTCCGCAGCAATGTGTAGTGGATCACAAAGACGTTCCGCTCTCTGTAGAAGTGATTTTGGTACCGATTGTAAGTGTGCCGGGTGGTGATGTGAGGATGCATGTAGGTACCTGTTGGTATGGGTCGGTTTTCTATATACCGTATGACCCAACTTTCCATCGGCGCACTTAATCACTAATACATCCAGGAATGCTAGCTTTCCTTCCTGCTCAATCTCCATAGTGAACTTAATCCTGGGATGTATGGAGTTGAGGTGGTCTAGGAATTTGCTGAGCTCTGTGAGTCCGTGGGTCCACACTGCGAAAACGTCATCCACGTAACGGATCCATAGTGCCGGTTGTAAAGCTGCCGAGTCCAGGGCACGCTGTTCAAATGACTCCATGAACAGGTTCGCCACCACTGGAGCTACCGGTGACCCCATCGCCACACCATCTGTTTGGACGTAGTAACTCTCGTTCCACAGGAAATATGTAGTGCTAAGGACGTGTCTGAGTAGATCGATGTACATCACGGACAGGTTGTTTTCTTGTAGAAGGGCTTCTATTTTCTTCAGCGCATCTTCCACAGGAACGTTCGTGTACAGAGACTCCACATCGAAGCTCACCATGATATGTCCGGATTCTAGCGTTACTTCCGACAAGACTTGCAGAAAGTGGGTGGAGTCCTTCACATAGGACGTTGTTTTTCCGACCAATGGCTGCAACACACAGGCAAGGTGCTTAGATAACCAGTATGTGGGCGAATTAATCTGGCTAACTATGGGTCTGAGCGGCATATCTGGCTTGTGTATCTTTGGTAGGCCGTAGAACCGGGGGGGCTGCGGATTGTCCGACTTTAGCCGTCTACGTTCGTCTACCGGGATAGGTGAATAGTCAGAAGTGATGAGTTTCCATGTATCTCGTACCACTTTTGCGGTCGGTGCCTTATCTAACTTTTTGTAGTTATCTGTGGCTAATAGGTTACTCACCTTCTCTTCATATTCTACCGTGTCCAACACTACCGTAGAGTTTCCCTTGTCGGCTGCTAGGACCGCAATACTTCTGTCTTGGCGTAAGTCTTTCAACGCACGCCGCTCCTCGTGAGACAGATTCGATGCCGGCGGTCGCGCTGCGCGAAGTACGACCGCTACATCCTGGCGTATTGCATCCGCATCCTCGTAGACTACTCTGTTGGCTACCAATGTACTTTCGACCGCACTAATAATCTCTTCACTTGGTAAATAAACCGGCGTGGGAGCATAATTGAGACCTTTTGACAGCACTGACAGTTCGGCGTTTGACAGCTCGCGTCGAGACTTGTTTATGACGGCTGTGTTCGGGCTTACCGTGTCAGTGTGTGTGGTCTGTGCTTGTGTTGGTTTCAGCCGATTGTATTTTTGCAACAGCGAACTACCTACATTGTGTTCGTGTTTTTCTGCTTTTTTAGAAGAGATTCGATCGATTGTCAGACAGTTTTCATAATCGATACTTGCCGCTAATTTCAGATGTAGTCTAATTAACTCATCCTCAATTTGGTAAAACTCCTTCGACTTGCTCCGTATGAGCTGTTTCAGCAACAGGACGCTCGCTTTGTGCAGAATATGCTCCGAACCTGCGATGTCTTGCCTTCTTCGAATTCGCACACACTTCCGAATGATTCCATTATCGCGGCACTTTGTTAGGAACTCGAGAGAGCATGACACTTTTGCTCGCTTTGAGCGAAGACCACTGAACTTCTGCACTTCTTTATATGTGGCCTCGCCGTAGAGGTTGCATATTAATATTTTAAAACTTACGCGGGACATAACTACAATATTTAGTTTAACGGCTTACCGCGCGTGTGAGGAGCAGGACGTGCTGCTCGACGTTTCGGAGCCTCACATGGGCTCCATCTTCACTACTTCTACAGAGAGCGGAACGTCTTTGTGATCCACTACACATTGCTGCGGAAATTAAATTCATAGAGACAGTGCTGCAAGGCAATGGTTATAAGGCAAGAGATTGGAGAACCAGAAGGAAAGAAAGACAACCACAGTATGACGTCAAGAGGCGAGCCGCATACCTGCCGTACATCAGGGGAGTGACAGACCGTATTGCGAGGTACTGAGGAGATCCAGCATACCAGCCGTGCTGTATCCTCAACGCAAGGTCTCAGCCATGCTCCGATCAGTAAAGGACAAGGTACCATTACTCGCCGCTGGCGTCTACAGAGTTCCCTGTTCATGCGGTAAATCGTACATTGGCCAAACGAAGAGGAGCGTCAGCACACGCATCACGGAGCACATACGGGCGGTCAAGAACAGAGATATCACGAAGTCAGCGCTGTGTGAGCATGCAGAATCTGGACCTGGGCACTGGTTGAGGTTTGATCAGGTGAAAGTCCTAGTACCTGAACAACGAAACCTCCCACGAATCATTCGGGAGTCCATCGAAATCAGCAAGCACAAGAACTTCAATCGTGAAGATTCCTACCGTCTTTCGCCCATATGGAAACCCGTGCTGAATAAGCTGAAAACTGAATTTCGGAGAGGTGCACCGACAACAGACGTCGAGGAAAACACAGTCAGCGTGTTTTGCACTTCACACGAAATTCGGACCGCAGCTAATCCTCAAGAAAATGTACGAGTGTTGCCATGGACGCTGAGAAGTGAAGCAAAGCGGCGGGTAGCCAGTAACGTGCCTACCTCCGTCGCGACAGGCACGTTCTCCTGAAGATGGAGCCCATGTGAGGCTCCGAAACGTCGAGCAGCACGTCCTGCTCCTCACACGCGCGGTAAGCCGTTAAACTAAATATTGTAGTTATGTCCCGCGTAAGTTTTAAAATATTAACACAAGAAAGAACTTTAATATGGCCTCCATCGCTACATGGCCAAAGTGTAATTACATTAGAGATAAACTAATTACTAATACATTAGAGTCAACCTTAACCTCAAGATCTGGAAGATTGAGAGAGGCCTAAACCCTGCAGTAGGTGGCACTAAAAATATTTTTAAGATAAGCTTAGGTTCAAGTGTAATGTGTGTGCTAGAAAGGCTTAAATAACAATAAATAATAATATTACTAAGTGGAGATACAGTTTAAGTCAACGCAGAGCAGCCGGATAACCGATACAGCTTTTTCATTTATAAAGTAAGAAAGGCTGAGTTGACAGGACTATAATGCGGGATGATTTATGTCACCGAGGATCGGTCTAAGCTCCCCGGGGCGAGGATCCCGCAGGCAGCTACCGACGACTTGCCTGCACAACTTGATAACGAGCAGCGGCCCGGTATTATACGCATCTCCAAACGTTGTCTTTTGGAGGATATTTTGACTGGTAAACTATTGAACACACTTTTAGTTCTTCATTTTCATGTTTTACGCCAGCTGGATGATGACAGCAGGTGTGGGACAGACGGCCGCAATCAATCTAGTTACCTGCCACGTAAACCACGCCCTTTTGAGAACGTGACCAGAGCCTAGTCTCAGTTGTCACCTAATTGGCGTTTACGCCAAACCGATCGACTGGCGTTTTGAACTGTATGGAGAAATTGGAAAGCGCGCCCTGTGGGCGTTAAGCGAACTAACAATGGCAAGTCCGATTTTGATTTGACAGCTCACTCACCGTCGCTGTAAATACGTTGGCGTTGCCTTTTACGCCGTAAATGTAATGAAATGATAATTTACAAATTGGAAGTCCGAGGTTCACTTTGATAACTTGAAGAAGTAAAACCACAGAATATTTAATAAAAACGTGTGTAGAGTTTGACGTTTTACGTAACTTCAAAGTTCCGTAAACGCCAATTTAGGTGAGAACTCAGACTGACTACTCTGAGCCGGTAGTCTAAGTTCTCACCTAAATTGGCGTTTACGGCAAACCGATCAACTGGCGTTTTCTCCAAACTCCATACAAGTTTTTACTAGATATTCTGTGGTTTTACTTCTTCAAGCTGTCAAAGTCAAACGCGGACTTCCGATTTGTATGAAAACGCGGAGTGGACGTAAACGGCAACGTCGACGTATTTACGGCAACGTTGAGTAAGCTGTCAAATCAAGCTCGGACTCGCAAATGTTAGTTCGCTTAACGCCCGCTGCGCGCGCTCTTCAATTTCTCCATACATTTGAAAACGCCAGTCGATCGGTTTGCCGTAACGCAAATTTAGGTGACAACTTAGACTACCGGCTCTGATATCGTCAGAGCCGGTAGTCTCAGTTCTCAACTAAATTGGCGTTTACGTAACTTCGAAGTTCCGTAAAAACGTCAAACTCCATACAATTTTTTTACTAGATATTCTTTGGTTTTACTTCTTCAAGCTGTCAAAGTCAAACGCGGACTTCCCATTTGTATGAAAACGAGGAGTGGACGTAAACGGCAACGTCGACGTATTTACGGCAACGTTGAGTAAGCTGTCAAATCAAGCTCGGACTGGCAAATGTTAGTTCGCTTAACGCCCACTACGCGCGCTCTTCAATTTCTCTATACATTTGAAAACGCCAGTCTATCGGTTTGCCGTAACGCCAATTTAGGTGACAACTGAGACTTCGGGTACAGGTGTGCATTCGCTCCCAGTACCTACTCCGCACTCTACTCTCCCCTGCGCCTCCGCATCATCATATCGGCCACGTGATTCGTTCTATCTTTGACCTGTGCGAAAAACGACGAATAAAGAAAAATCATTTATATCTTTCCTTCTGGCTTCTTAGGTCACGTGGTAAAGAGTCAACGTGCAACATAGTGAAAGGAGTGACCGGCGTAAAATATGAGAAAATATGTAAAGGAACTAGATGAATTCGGCACTTAAATAAAATTTTAAAACCTAAACAGATACACCAAATAAACGTTTTTACACTTAAATATTAGACAATTTTGCTGAAACATGCAGGCAATCTTTTTTTTTTCTTTTCAAATTCTGATGTGTCACCTACCTACAGATATTTCTATGGCCTTTCCTCATCACCCCAAGGGTTGACTGGAAGAAATCACGTTTAGTGATAAGTCCTCCTTTGTGCAGTATTGTAGTTTTGCTGTATGTTTTCTTTGAAATTGTATTTTAGTTTATGCACAATAAATAATTTATTCATTCATTCATTCATTCATTAATATTACCTCAACGAAATAATTCCTAAATTGATTCTGTAATAATAACAATGCATCCGTTTTAACTGAACATCCTATCCGTTTTTGGGATAAAAATTCAAACTTTCACAAAGCCATCAACTTTAGCTATTTAATTCTGCGATAATAAATTTAGTCAAAGGATTACAGTAAACATAAGGGTATGGAAATACATAATTTTGTTTGTGAACCAGCACAAACAGCTTCTGAATGCAAATTTTAACTTTGCCTCGGAAGCTTTGAGGCAAATATCAGTCTAGATGGGGAATGTATTAATTTCACATTTGAACGACCCCAGATAATAGAATTGTGTAAACACAACGCACCGGGTATCCGTTGCACGAAAGATCAGCACTATAGAAGAAATACTTAGGTACTTTTTATCTTCATTCGCACATTCACGGAGATCGACTATCTCCGTGCATTAAATCATTGAAACATATTATTGATAATCCTAGCGAAGTTTATTGTACAAATATATAAATATATTTAAGTATTCGAACTGGCAGGAAAAGAAAAAAATACGAATCCAAATGCTATGGTGGAAATCAGAGAATTTTAACATTTATTTAAAAGCTCTCAATATAGCAAATAATATTATCAAGTTAATATTTGTCTAACATTGCAATATAAAATAGATATTACTTTCAACTTGTTTTATGAAAAAACCGGCCAAGTGCGAGTCGAAATCGCACACGAAGGGATCCGTACCAACGTAAAAAATAAAAAAAATCAGGTTTTTTTGTATGGGGGCCCATTTAATTTTGATTATTTTTAAATTCTACCTATTTGTTGTTATAGCGGCAAAATAAATACACACTCTGTGAAAAATTCAGCTTTCTATTTATTACGGTTCATGAGATACAGCCTTGTGACAGACGGACGGACGGACGGACGGACGGACGGGTGGACCGACGGAGAGCGGAGGCTTAGTAATAGGGTTCCGTTGGCACCCTTTGGGTACGGGACCCTAAAAAATAAGAGAAACGCTTAATTTTTGTGTCCACCAAACAGCGAAACTATGTTGGAACGCATCTACCTTTGGCTTTATTGTTATAGCAATCCAAATAATGTGATTCCAAGATAATATGAGTATACACATGTGAGGATCTCAAAACCGGCCAACTTACGCAGAAAGGTTTCCGTACAAACATTTTAGCATCCACACATACATACTAAACTATCAAATGATAAAACGCTACACGATACGATCACAATGTCCTTTATTCGCTTCCTATGTATATATATTGAATACTCTCTCTCTCTCTCTGTATACAATATTTCATTATTTGTTCGATTTTCATATTCAAAGCATGTCAAAAGAAAAATTTAACAAAAAAAAAAACCGACTTCAAAGAAAAAGCACTAAAAAGTAAAAAATAATTGCCATTTTTGTAGTTACGATTTCTGTCAGTTTTTGAGTCGGCGTCAGCCGGGCACGCGCTGCGCCAATCAAGAGAACCTAACCTAACCTAACCTAACCTTGGCTGACACTGACTCAAAAAATAACAGAAATCGTAACTACAAAAATGGAAATTATTTTTTACTTTTTAGTGCTTTTTCTTTGAAGTCGGTTATTTTTTTTGTTATTTTTTTTTTATTTGTTTATTTTTAGTAAATCTGAAGTTCACTTACTAATTAGTACACGTCCTTTCCAATAAAAAAAGAATCACCGAAATCGGTTTGCGTTATATTGAGTTATTCGTCCATTTGTCGCGCACATCTTAATACAAATTTAAGACTTTTATGCTTTTCTCATGGAAATCATTGTCAGAACTTAACCAAATTAAAATGGGACCACTTGGAAAGCACTAGCTATCATTTAAAAAAATAATCATCAAAATCGGTTCACCCAGGCAAAAGTTATGAGGTAACAAACATAAAAAAAAAACATACAGACGAATTGATAACCTCCTCCTTTTTTTGAAGTCGGTTAAATATGCATCTTGATTCTTGTCATTACGTCTTCTGCCAGTTGAAAATGCTCTCTAACCTAATCCTTTCATTATTCGTCCGGTACTCACACTCCCCAAATGTTTCTCAAATAATGCATTTCTGCTTCATATATTATAAATTCTTACCTCTTCTGTTACACCCAAGTCTTGTTTCCATGATGTTCTTCAAAAGGCAGAAAAGATCTCTCCGTCTGTTTAGCTAAGTATGCCCTTGGCTCCTTGGACTAGACATATCGCTATGCTGTGCGTATCGTCGATTACCACAATTATCTCATAATTTAAAGACGTTTAGGTCTCTACGAAGGTTTGACTACCGGGTAGAATACGGCATTTGTCGCCCTTAACATAAAGTAAAGACATCACATAATTTTAAAATCCTTGTTTAACCAGTCGGCGAGTACAACGTGCACCATATACCACAGAACAATTAGGAGGTAAGAATTGTGAAGTGGGCGGAACTCGCGCGCCGGTCTTTAGCGGGGAACCGCTCACTTCATACGCGCATGATTCAATCCTCTGCGGCTGTCCTGTGCATTAACTTATCCGTGATACAATCTAAAATTGAAAAGGAGTAATGCCGTACTGTGCCATAATAACGTGCAAACACGACCGCCGGTGCACAACCTTCATAATGGAGGAGTTTCGTATCAGCGGTAAGTTTCATTTACATGAATAGCGATAAAACTTACGACAAATGCATTACGAAACAAATGGCGCCGCGGCGTCATTTTGCTCGCCGGGTCATGTCTCGCTACGTTGTTTGTGACCACGTGCGTGTGAGGCGCTCGGCCGTGTTCGAAAGTGACGTAACATTTGATTGCAAACAGTATTGGAATTCCAACATAGAGTGATTACGTTAAGGTTCATATTTACTAAACAAATGTGGATTTGTTGTTTAGTTATCGATTAAGAAGGGATAGCCAATTGCGACTGTTATACATTCGCGGAGCAAAAAGGTCTTAAGTAAAACGGTAACAGCGGTCCTGGAACAAATTTACAAACGTTTCACTTCCTGCCTCCTCAATATTCCGTGCCATATACCACCATCAGGCATTAATTGAGAAAATGCTCTAAGCTTAACTTTAAAGATTTTTTCAACAGACTTCTAAGAACAAAAACATATTTATCAAGTTATTATTTTTTTGTAAATCTTTCAGGATATGGTAAACAATGCTTATATTGAAACGCTTATACGTCCAAAATGTGCTATGACAGACGAACTGGAGCGCATAACTTCTGTGCAGGGATCTGTTTTCATTTCGGGGTACGGAACACTAAAGATAACAGAATAAACAAGATAGGTCTCGATACATTCTCCGGATGTTTACAGGCCCGTAATAAAAACGGCCGGCACCCAATCAGTCGTAAAGGAGTTATAACGCGATGGGTTTTTTCAGTTGAATCCTCGGCGTGGGAGTTGGAGATAATTTGGCGGCCCTACGTGGCCGAATCGGGAGAGAGGTAATGTTATGCACACACGTTACGATTTGTTCTAGTCGAGCGGTCCGACCGCTTAAAATTTACATTAACGAACCAACGAATAAACATTTATTGCGTGTTATAAAATTTTGAAATAACGTGCGAATTCCGCATCGTTTGGCCTGATTGCAAACAGCCCTGGGGGTCCATTCAGGGTAAGAGTGAGTTCGAGTTCGGGAGTGAGTTAACCTAAAAATAGCTGGGAAATATATTATTATTTCAATAACGGAACCGGTATTTATACTTCCAACGTATTTGCGGGACAAACCAGATTTTTACCTAACTGTAATGATGTTCTAGAAGTGTGGAAACATTAACTATTTAAAAAAGTGAGTTGATATTTAGTTGCGAATTCGAACTCACTCTTACTCTGAATGGACCCCCTGTAGCTTATACCGTTTGGCTAAGGGATACACATGCTCCTTTTTATTTTATGGAACTGGAAATGGATGGTGACAACAAAAATTATATGCATTACAGAATTTAAGTTTAATGTCTTAATTGATAAATAAAAAAGCAACTTGGCTGGCACTGCCCAAGCTAGTTGTATCGGTGGTAACTAAATGTCCCGGGTAGTAGTTTTAGATGGCGCCACAATCTTAATTAATATTTTGGAAAAACAAAAAGTTTGACTGAACTCCAAATGAGCCAGGTGGTTAGATAACAGACACTGGTCGCGAAATTTTGTGAGCAGGTCCGATAATTATATTGAAAAATATCAAATGTTTAAAAGACCTACTCGGGAGTTCTACAGCTCAGAGAGCCACTAGTATTAGAGGGGTATTATTCTTCAAACTAATTGCAAACTTTCTTATCAATTTATCTCAAACGCTGGCGCCACTGTCAAGTTTTTGCCCCGGTTCGAAAAATTCTTAGATCCGGGACTGGTTTTCCTTCTCGCTTTTAAATTGACTCGACCGCCGGATCTGCCACACGCTGTCAAAGCATGTAGGGGGAAGCGCTGACTCGAAATCACAGACCCTGAAAGGCTAGGCAAGGACGCTTACCTCAGTCGATACTTCAACGGTTCTAAGCCAAAACAATAAAAAAAAAAATCACATGAAATGGTTAGTAGGTTTGTCACCTACAAACTCCGGCTAAATTCTAAACTCCGCACCTGTTAACCTCATAGACTAGGAGGTCGCGACAAAAATGGTAACGAAAACGTAAATGGCTGAAACTGGGTTCACAGGATAAAGTACAACCCTCTGAAGCTAAATGTGTTAGTCTGCCTGTTCCAAGTGGTTGCATTACGTAGATAAGGCGCCTGAAAAAGTAGTTATGGTGACAAAAAATACATATGATAAGGTTAATGGATGCAAATGACGAAGCATAAAAGTATCAATACATACTTGCTTAGCAATACAAAAACTGAACAAATCTTTGGTTGCATTTAGTAGTTATAGTCGATTTAGGTTGCAGATATAACTTTAGGTTTATTTAAGTATTTAATTAAGTAACCGTCTGGTTATTGTTGTATAATTAATAGGTATCAATGTTTCCAGATAATCAGTATATTCATCAGCAGGTACATACCAGCATCTATTTTATATAGCCAATCTAGAAAACGCAACCACTTGGGACGGGCGGACCGACATATTTAGCATCAGAGGGTTGGTCTCTAACATGTGAACCCAGATTCAGCCATTTACCTTATCGTGACCAAAAATGTCGTGACCTCCCGGAATATCAGAGCTCGTCGTTTTAACTAATCGGATGAACTCCGCAGCATTTCTCGGCGCGGAAGTTTCCTTGGCTCACGTGGGTAAATGGATTAGTTCACGACACCGGCGGCGCAGTATGAGCAGCCGACGTCGTCGCGGCGTGACCACGTCGACAACACGGACACTGATAGTGCATTTAGGCGTGATATGAGCGGATTGCATTAAAGCAAACATTTAATTTTGTTTAAAAATATATACAACGAATTTCGATAGTCAAAAAAACTAAAAATGGATGTTTTCCATTAGAACTTCGAAAGAAGTTGAACCGCTATTTACAAGTATAATTTCATTTCTTTTTGTTAAACTTTTTTGGTAGTCAAACGACACTAAGGTCGAGATAAATAGTCGTAACGGAAACTTAGGCTGAGATAAATAGTCGTAATAGAAACTATGACTAACGAAAAGTAGTACTTTGTGACGTCACTTTGACACATTTTATATGGACGTAATCTCAAAGTAATGCAAAGTGACGTCACAAAGTACTACTTTTGGTTAGTCTTAGTTTCTGTTACGACTATTTATCTCAGCCTAAGACTAACGAAAAGTTGTACTTTGTGACGTCAATTTGCATTACTTTGAAATTGCGTCTATACAAAATGTGTCAAAGTGACGTCACAAAGTACTACTTTCCGTTAGCCTTAGTTTCTGTTACTATTTATTTGTTTACCATATACTTTCAGGATATGGTAAACAATGCTTATATTGAAACGCTTATACGTCCAAAATGTGCTATGACAGACGAACTGGAGCGCATAACTTCTGTGCAGGGATCTGTTTTCATTTCGGGGTACGGAACACTAAAGATAACAGAATAAACAAGATAGGTCTCGATACATTCTCCGGATGTTTACAGGCCCGTAATAAAAACGGCCGGCACCCAATCAGTCGTAAAGGAGTTATAACGCGATGGGTTTTTTCAGTTGAATCCTCGGCGTGGGAGTTGGAGATAATTTGGCGGCCCTACGTGGCCGAATCGGGAGAGAGGTAATGTTATGCACACACGTTACGATTTGTTCTAGTCGAGCGGTCCGACCGCTTAAAATTTACATTAACGAACCAACGAATAAACATTTATTGCGTGTTATAAAATTTTGAAATAACGTGCGAATTCCGCATCGTTTGGCCTGATTGCAAACAGCCCTGGGGGTCCATTCAGGGTAAGAGTGAGTTCGAGTTCGGGAGTGAGTTAACCTAAAAATAGCTGGGAAATATATTATTATTTCAATAACGGAACCGGTATTTATACTTCCAACGTATTTGCGGGACAAACCAGATTTTTACCTAACTGTAATGATGTTCTAGAAGTGTGGAAACATTAACTATTTAAAAAAGTGAGTTGATATTTAGTTGCGAATTCGAACTCACTCTTACTCTGAATGGACCCCCTGTAGCTTATACCGTTTGGCTAAGGGATACACATGCTCCTTTTTATTTTATGGAACTGGAAATGGATGGTGACAACAAAAATTATATGCATTACAGAATTTAAGTTTAATGTCTTAATTGATAAATAAAAAAGCAACTTGGCTGGCACTGCCCAAGCTAGTTGTATCGGTGGTAACTAAATGTCCCGGGTAGTAGTTTTAGATGGCGCCACAATCTTAATTAATATTTTGGAAAAACAAAAAGTTTGACTGAACTCCAAATGAGCCAGGTGGTTAGATAACAGACACTGGTCGCGAAATTTTGTGAGCAGGTCCGATAATTATATTGAAAAATATCAAATGTTTAAAAGACCTACTCGGGAGTTCTACAGCTCAGAGAGCCACTAGTATTAGAGGGGTATTATTCTTCAAACTAATTGCAAACTTTCTTATCAATTTATCTCAAACGCTGGCGCCACTGTCAAGTTTTTGCCCCGGTTCGAAAAATTCTTAGATCCGGGACTGGTTTTCCTTCTCGCTTTTAAATTGACTCGACCGCCGGATCTGCCACACGCTGTCAAAGCATGTAGGGGGAAGCGCTGACTCGAAATCACAGACCCTGAAAGGCTAGGCAAGGACGCTTACCTCAGTCGATACTTCAACGGTTCTAAGCCAAAACAATAAAAAAAAAAATCACATGAAATGGTTAGTAGGTTTGTCACCTACAAACTCCGGCTAAATTCTAAACTCCGCACCTGTTAACCTCATAGACTAGGAGGTCGCGACAAAAATGGTAACGAAAACGTAAATGGCTGAAACTGGGTTCACAGGATAAAGTACAACCCTCTGAAGCTAAATGTGTTAGTCTGCCTGTTCCAAGTGGTTGCATTACGTAGATAAGGCGCCTGAAAAAGTAGTTATGGTGACAAAAAATACATATGATAAGGTTAATGGATGCAAATGACGAAGCATAAAAGTATCAATACATACTTGCTTAGCAATACAAAAACTGAACAAATCTTTGGTTGCATTTAGTAGTTATAGTCGATTTAGGTTGCAGATATAACTTTAGGTTTATTTAAGTATTTAATTAAGTAACCGTCTGGTTATTGTTGTATAATTAATAGGTATCAATGTTTCCAGATAATCAGTATATTCATCAGCAGGTACATACCAGCATCTATTTTATATAGCCAATCTAGAAAACGCAACCACTTGGGACGGGCGGACCGACATATTTAGCATCAGAGGGTTGGTCTCTAACATGTGAACCCAGATTCAGCCATTTACCTTATCGTGACCAAAAATGTCGTGACCTCCCGGAATATCAGAGCTCGTCGTTTTAACTAATCGGATGAACTCCGCAGCATTTCTCGGCGCGGAAGTTTCCTTGGCTCACGTGGGTAAATGGATTAGTTCACGACACCGGCGGCGCAGTATGAGCAGCCGACGTCGTCGCGGCGTGACCACGTCGACAACACGGACACTGATAGTGCATTTAGGCGTGATATGAGCGGATTGCATTAAAGCAACATTTAATTTTGTTTAAAAATATATACAACGAATTTCGATAGTCAAAAAAACTAAAAATGGATGTTTTCCATTAGAACTTCGAAAGAAGTTGAACCGCTATTTACAAGTATAATTTCATTTCTTTTTGTTAAACTTTTTTGGTAGTCAAACGACACTAAGGTCGAGATAAATAGTCGTAACGGAAACTTAGGCTGAGATAAATAGTCGTAATAGAAACTATGACTAACGAAAAGTAGTACTTTGTGACGTCACTTTGACACATTTTATATGGACGTAATCTCAAAGTAATGCAAAGTGACGTCACAAAGTACTACTTTTGGTTAGTCTTAGTTTCTGTTACGACTATTTATCTCAGCCTAAGACTAACGAAAAGTTGTACTTTGTGACGTCAATTTGCATTACTTTGAAATTGCGTCTATACAAAATGTGTCAAAGTGACGTCACAAAGTACTACTTTCCGTTAGCCTTAGTTTCTGTTACGACTATATATCTCAGCCTAAGTTACTCCTGATTCCTGAGCACGTAATTCCAAAAATAGAACTACAAATATATTAATAAAAAAGACGGTGACAGGCGAGCGCTAGCTACTGAACAGAGAATATTGGCATTTCTAGCGTTAACTCAATTCTGTAGTCGATACTCAATCGAAATGGTTTGTAGAAAATAAATTATCTATTTGGAGATATTCGTATTTCTCGGTCATTTCAATTAATATTTCAGGTTTCACAGCACGCAAACCGGCAATTTCCAGCACGCAATGGGCAAGAAAACTCAAAGCTTATTGTAGGTGTCGCTTGAGCGACATCACCTTAGAAACGCCAAAACTGTCATTCTTGTCACAATTTTATTTACGAGTTTTACACATGGGTTTTACATGCAACATCTACTCCAAGATGCAGTAAAAATACGGTTAGGAGGAAAAGCAGAGCTTTTGTTTGTTTTCAACCAACACAAAGTTTGAAATGAAATATTATAGGTTGTTAATTTTTTTTCCTACCACTTCATTTGATTAGCATGATTTGGAACGAATAATTTTCAGAATAGAAACGAGAAAATCGAGTCATTTTAAATAAGTAGGTTGAGTCAGTTTGTAGCCTCAATGGCCCAGGGCGCGACACTTCGGCGATCGCTCTCCGAAGTTAAGCAACGCTGGGTCCGGTCTGGTCTTGGATGGGTGACCATTCGACCGTGGAGAGAGGCTGGCCGTGGTTCGGATTCCACGTTAAACTGTAGGTCCCCTTCCTTACTTACTAGGTGGTAGGGTAAATCCCGCCCGGGTTGGTACCATCGCATTGGATGAACGATGGTCGAAGCGGCAATGAAAATTGTCCGTGTTTTCCGTCCAGTTCAATGTAGCCGTGCAATATAAGGAAGGTCCTGGCATGGCACCTAGTTCCCATGTGGTGTGTTGGGCTAATACCATGACAGAAATGTGTTAGCCATCCATGTCCAGTCACATAAAAAAAAAAGTTTCATTTTGTATTGAATATGAAATCTTTGACTGATCTTTCAGATGAGGTCGCTTGGACGCCACATGTCGTAATAAATGAGCAGTATTTTTTTTTTCATTTATTTTGGATTCAAACAGTCACACATACAAATTATGAAACAAAATAAATCAAACTTAGACCTATAGATCCAAAAAAAAATTAACAAAATAATAATATTTTTTATTGTTTTTCTTATTTTTATTATTTTTACACGGATAGTTCAGCACTTACCTAGTAGATGGGATACATATCAATCAAACAAAACTAAAAAAGATGTGCATCAGGCTAAGCAACGAAAGTAAGAAAAACAATATTAAAGTTATATGTTTTATAGTATGTAAGATAAAAATAATGAATTTATTAAAAAATGTTTCCGTTTTTTATTTGGTTCTTAAATGAAAGGAATTTAGAAACAGGTCTATTTCATGAAAATGACTGTTGTAGTTACTGGTGCCACGCCTTATAAAAGTGTTTTGAGCATAACTGGTCGTACATTTCGGAATGTGAAATAGGTCTTTATTATGTTTAGATCTTTTCGGCACTCTAAAGCAAATATTTTCTAGCAAATAAGTGGAGTCCGCACGGTTGTGGAGGATTTTCCATAAAAGAATAGCATCGAATTGATAACGACGGCTCTGCAAGGAAGGAATTTGGTAACGCAAGGAAGGAGCCCTGTAATTATATATATCGCGTCCAGTTCTATGATCAAGGGCCTTCACAAATTTCTGTTGTATTCTTTCTAAGCGATTAACATAAGTAACGTACATAGGGTTCCAGGTGGTACTTGCGAATTCCAGGTGACTTCTAACAAAGCTGTAGTACAAGACTTTGTATGTTGAGGCGTGGCAGAAAGGTCTGCCAATTCTCATTGTTCCTCATTCCCATCACACACTAGAAAGTAGGTAATTCACTAGAGAACTTTTCTAGAAACTTTCTTCCACGGAGATCATAATATGATGACGTATCTAACTATTAAGTTTCAAGGTTCAATATTTTCAATAAAATCTAGTAAATCTTTTACAGAATTGTTAAGTCAGCATGAGGATCTCCGCCTAGCCGGTATCAAAGGTGGCCCAACCCGGCGGGACTAACTCATTCGCGGTCACCGTACAAAACCGCGCTGTTGCGCTCTGGGACCTTTTTCTGTTTCAAAGAAAAAGACAGGCTCCGTGATGAGGAAGATGCAATATGTCTACAAAAAAGACAATATGCATAGTGTATGATTTGTTAAGATTTACGAAAATTTTAATTACAAAACGGCTTATAGGTAAGAGTAAACCACGACCGCTGTAGTTAAAAATCTAATAAAAATCTAATAAAAACCAAATAGATTATAAATCTTGATTAAATAAGCTATGCCTAAAGACTAATCTTTTTAAGATGTTCTTACTTAATCATTGCGTAATCCACCTCCAAAGTTTTTGTATAAAACGAGCGAAAAATTCGAACTTTCGGACCTTATAACTTAGAAACCAAACACAATTTTACAATGCCAACGGTCATCGGACATCTAGTTCGATCAACTAAAGCTATTTTGAGCAAAATTTGGGATCTCTGACAAGAAATATGGGCGTGATCTTCTTTCCCCGTTTGTATGGTGGTTTAAGCGGGATGGCCCACCTTAAGGAAACTCGAAGACGCACGCGTAATATAGGTCGACGCGAGAGATAACCGCACGATGTTTATGCAAAATGAGATCTCGGCCCGGGTGAAATGGCCCGTGAACCCAATATCGTCTCTCATCACCGAACAGGAGTCATCGAAATTTTCTTCGACAAATATTACCATAATTGCCTAGATTCGTTGGCGTCACGCGGAGGCGCGGGGAAATATGAAAAGTCGATCGACGGCACGCACTTACGCGGTCCCTTAGAATTTCCGAGGCGAGAACCTTCCATTCAAATAATCGCGAATTTTTCGCGAGAAAAGCTAGCGGGCACATAAAAGGAATTTTTCATTTTGTACTCGATAAGTAAGATCGCGCTAGGCACTAGCTCGGCTACGTAAAGTTTTTTTTAGAATAGCACAATGACCTTTATATACCTAGAGTTATATTATTTTTAATTTTTAGGGGAGATGTTACCATACGAGAAATGGAAGAGTTTCATTAGAGATAACAATATTGTAAGCTAACAGAAAATGTTATGAATTAGCTGAAGAAAGCTAGAATGATTTGGAGACGTGCAACTAATAAGTGATAAAAGAATGAAGAAGCAAATTTTAAGAGAAAACTTGCATGCCCGGATGATAGAGGAAGGTTTTCCTATAACAGGTCATGTGCTTTGGAAAGGTCAAATTCTTAGAACCCGTCTTCTTAATGCATGTATGATCAGATAATAATCAAGTAAATACACTTTTCGTATTAAGCATGTACGAAAACGATATTAGTTAGACGCAATACACGCGAATGGTATGTTTTTCTTGTTCGGGTCAAGCCTTCCAGTATATTCGTAAAGTCGTTTTTTTTACAGCGGTCTTTCTTTAATTAGCTATGCTGGTGACTAATCTTTTTAAGATCTTTTTATTGTATCGTTGAGTAATCCACCTCCGAAGTTATTGTATTAAACGCGCGAAAAATTCGAACTTTCGGACCTTGTAACTTAGAAACCAAACACAATTTTACAATGCCAGCAGTCATCAGACATTTAGTTCGATCAAATAAAGCTATTTTGAGCAAAACTTTGGATCTCTGACAAGAAATATGGGCATGATATTCTTTCCACGTTTGTATGGGGAGTTGAGCGGGAAGGCCCACCTTAACGTCTTTGATTGAACCCATTACCTCTAGCAAGAGTACAAGGCCCCTCGCCCCGGCTATGAGCCACTCATTATGTACATAAAATATTGTTAAATTCTTCTAAATGAATTTATTCATTTAGTTATTATTATATGATAGATGCGAAAACTAACATTATCTCGCTTTTGTCTTGTTCCAAGACTTAGGAAAACTAAGGACAAGAAACAACACCGAGTCATGTTTCAAACAACAATCATTCGAGAAGATGTCACATGTAAAGGGATGGCTTAACATTAAACCGACTGTCTGTCGGTTAGCTAATCTCTTCTTTAACCCCTTATCTCTAATGACACAGGAGACTGCGTCACTTGTGGTATAGTGGATAGAGCGGTGCCTTCAATACGCGACGCGACAGAACTAGTATGTGATTAATTCAAGAACTGTGCTGTGTGGGTTCGGTACCCACAAAATAGCGTGCAAGTTGTTTCATTGCATTACATACCGTGTATGTCGTAACAGGTAACCTAAGGTAGCCAGCGTGTCTACGCTAAGGTAAATTGGTGATAGTCTTAACAGAAACCAAAACTAAGGAAAAGTAGTACTTTGTGATGTCACTTTGACACATTTTGTATGGATGAAATCTCAAAGTAATGCAAAGTGACGTCACAAAGTACTACTTTTCGTTAGTCTCAGGCTGAAATAAATAGTCGTAACACAAACAAAGTCTAAAGAAAAGTAGTACTTTGTGACGTCATTTTGACATTTCGTCCATACAAATTGTGTCGAAATGACGTCACAAAGTACTACTTTGCGTTAGTCTTAGTTTTTGTTACGACTATTTATCTCAGCCTTAGTTTCTGTTACGACTATTTATCTCAGCAATTTTGATTATTTTTCCAGCCCGTTTTGCAAGTTGTGTGTGTCCTAAACACAACATTTATTGAAACTCTTTAATAAAAATGTACGATTCAAATTAATCTCATTTTAAATACGTTAACAATTATGTATGCATAGATAAACATTTCTACACGAAATCAAATCGCACACCATAAAATAATAGGTTCACAAATTTTGCTCCAAAAGGCACAATGAATAAGAACAGAGCAAAGGGATCCCAGAAGTAAGACTGTATGTACATCACTGCTCAGACAATGTTTAACCACAGCGTGTTAAGTTGGAATTGCCTTTTGAGTAAAGCCAAACATTGCCTAAGGAGGCTCCCCTTAAGCCTCCGATACTCTCTCAAGACAACTCGCGCCAAATTACAAGTTCAATATCCGAGGCGGCTCGGAGATTTCAATATCGGAGATTTGAGGCCATTTTTTCTTTGATCTCACTAATAGGGTACGTCAAAACGCCTCAAATCTAGTCACAATAGACTTTGAACCTTTAAAAGTTGAACAGACTAAATGAGAGAACGAGATAAGTGATTTCGGTCACTTACGTCGCACATTGCGTCCGCGCTTGATTCATGCGGAAAGAGTATAGTCGTATACAGTGCGCCCCCTTGCTCGCGCTAGCGTAAAACGTATGAGCACGAACGAGCCCGAACTCTTCCGATCTAGTTTGACCCGCGACGGCCGCGCGCAGGACGTGCAGCCGCTAAGCCAAGCCAGGCGAGCGTCGTCGCTCCGCGCCGTCTCCGCCGCCCGCGCCCAACCCCCGCCGCCGCCGACGCGCGACGCCGCAGGCCGCGCAAGGTAATCGGCGCGTGACCTCGTGATTTTAGGAGATAGCATAGAGGCGAGATGGAAAGGATATTTCAATAAAATTAATCGTGTATCTTGCAATTTATATATTTATTTTTTTTACCTATTTATTGAGTATTGTCATTATTGTTTCAATTAAGCCAGGCCGTTGGATAGGTGAAAAAATTTTCTTAGGGATCGAGATTTGTAAAATCTTTGTCCGCCACAAATAATTGAGAAGGAGATGTCGGACTGATGGACTGGAGGCTAAGCAATACTGGGTGCAGTCAGTTACTGCATCGGTTACTCTTCAAACCTTGAGGCTGGCCGTGAGTCAACTATAGGATCCCTTACTTACTTAACAAGATGTTGGACTGACTGACTGGAGATTAACCAATACTGGGTGCAGTCGGTTTCTGGATGGGTTACTCTTCAAACGTTGAGGCTGGCCGTGGTTCAACTATAGGATACCTTCCTTACTTTAGAAGATGTTGGACAGACGGAATTGCGGTTAAGGAATACTGGGTGCAGTCGGTTACTGGATGGGTCACTCTTCAAACGTTGCGACTGGCCGTGGCTCAACTATAGGATCCCTTCCTTACTTAAATAGATGTTGGACAGACGGACAGTAGGTAGACAGTAGGTTAAGCAATACTGGGTGCAGTCGGTTTCTGGATGGGTTACTCTTCAAACGTTGCGACTGGCCGTGGCTCAACTATAGGATCCCTTCCTTACTTAAATAGATGTTGGACAGACGGACTGGAGGTAAACCAATACTGGGTGCAGTCGGTTACTGGCTGGGCTACTCTTCAAATGTTGAGGCTGGGCGTGGTTCAACTATAGGATCCCTTCCTTACTTAAGAAGATGTTGGACAGACGGACTGAAGGTTAAGCAATACTGGGTGCAGCCAGTTTCTGGATGGGTTACTCTTCAAAGATGAAGGCTAGCCGTAGTTCAACTACAGGATCTGTTCCTTACTCAGGAATATATTGGACAGACGGACTGGAGGTTAAGCAATACTGGGTGCAGTCGGTTACTGGATGGGCTACTCTTCAAACGTTGAGGCTGGCCGTGGTTCAACTATAGGATCCCTTCCTCACTTAAGAAGATGTTGGACGAACGGACTGGAGGTTAACCAATACTGGGTGCAGTCGGTTACGGGATGGGTTATTCTTCAAGGGTTACCTGGCCGTGTGTCAACTATAGGATCCCTTTCTTACTTAAGAAGATGTTGGACAGACGGACTGGAGGTTAAGCAATACTGGGTGCAGCCAGTTTCTGGATGGGTTACTCTTCAAAGATGAAGGCTGGCCGTAATTCAACTACAGGATCTGTTCCTTACTCAGGAATATATTAAACAGACGGACTGGAGGTTAAGCAATACTGGGTGCAGTCGGTTACTGGATGGGCTACTCTTCAAACGTTGAGGCTGGGCGTGGTTCAACTATAGGATCCCTTCCTTACTTAAGAAGATGATGGACGGACGGACTGGAGATTAACCAATACTGGGTGCAGTCGGTTACGGGATGGGTTATTCTTCAAGGGTTACCTGGCCGTGTGTCAACTATAGGATCCCTTCCTTACTTAAGAAGAGGTTAAACAGACAGACTGGAGGTTAAGCAATACTGGGTGCAGTCGGTTTCTGGATGGGTTATTCTTCAAACGTTGAGGCTGGCCGTGGTTCAACTATAGGATCCCTTCCTCACTTAAGAAGATGTTGGACAGACGGACTGGAGGTTAAGCAATACTGGGTGCAGCCAGTTTCTGGACGGGTTACTCTTCAAAGATGAAGGCTGGCCGTAATTCAACTACAGGATCTGTTCCTTACTCAGGAATATATTAAACAGACGGACTGGAGGTTAAGCAATACTGGGTGCAGTCGGTTACTGGATGGGCTACTCTTCAAACGTTGAGGCTGGGCGTGGTTCAACTATAGGATCCCTTCCTTACTTAAGAAGATGATGGACGGACGGACTGGAGATTAACCAATACTGGGTGCAGTCGGTTACGGGATGGGTTATTCTTCAAGGGTTACCTGGCCGTGTGTCAACTATAGGATCCCTTCCTTACTTAAGAAGAGGTTAAACAGACAGACTGGAGGTTAAGCAATACTGGGTGCAGTCGGTTTCTGGATGGGTTATTCTTCAAACGTTGAGGCTGGCCGTGGTTCAACTATAGGATCCCTTCCTCACTTAAGAAGATGTTGGACAGACGGACTGAAGGTTAAGCAATACTGGGTGCAGCCAGTTTCTGGATGGGTTACTCTTCAAAGATGAAGGCTGGCCGTAGTTCAACTACAGGATCTGTTCCTTACTCAGGAATATATTGGACAGACGGGCTGGAGGTTAAGCAATACTGGGTGCAGTCGGTTACTGGATGGGCTACTCTTCAAACGTTGAGGCGCCGTGGTTCAACTATAGGATCCCTTCCTTACTTAAGAAGATGTTGGACAGACAGACTGAAGGTTAAGCAATACTGGGTGCAGCCAGTTTCTGGATGGGTTACTCTTCAAAGATGAAGGCTGGCCGTAGTTCAACTACAGGATCTGTTCCTTACTCAGGAATATATTGGACAGACGGACTGGAGGTAAAGCAATACTGGGTGCAGTCGGTTACTGGATGGGCTACTCTTCAAACATTGAGGCGCCGTGGTTCAACTATAGGATCCCTTCCTTACTCAAGAATATATTGGATTGACGGACTGGAGGTTAACCAATACTGGGTGCAGTCGGTTACGGGATGGGTTATTCTTCAAGTGTTACCTGGCCGTGTGTCAACTATAGGATCCCTTTCTTACTTAAGAAGATGTTGGACAGACGGACTGAAGGTTAAGCAATACTGGGTGCAGCCAGTTTCTGGATGGGTTACTCTTCAAAGATGAAGGCTGGCCGTAGTTCAACTACAGGATCTGCTCCTTACTCAGGAATATATTGAACAGACGGACTGGAGGTTAAGCAATACTGGGTGCAGTCGGTTACTGGATGGGCTACTCTTCAAACGTTGAGGCTGGGAGTGGTTCAACTATAGGATCCCTTCCTCACTTAAGAAGATGTTAGACGGACAGACTGAAGGTTAAGCAATACTGGGTGAAGTCCGTTTCTGGATGGGTTATTCTTCAAACGTTGAGGCGCTGTGGTTCAACTAAAGGACCCCTTCCTCACTTAAGAAGATGTTGGACAGACGGACTGAAGGTTAAGCAATACTGGGTGCAGCCAGTTTCTGGATAGGTTACTCTTCAAAGATGAAGGCTGGCCGTAGTTCAACTACAGGATCTGTTCCTTACTCAGGAATTTATTGAACAGACGGACTGGAGGTTAAGCAATACTGGGTGCAGTCGGTTACTGGATGGGCTACTCTTCAAACGTTGAGGCTGGGCGTGGTTCAACTATAGGATCCCTTCCTTACTTAAGAAGATGATGGACGGACGGACTGGAGATTTACCAATACTGGGTGCAGTCGGTTACGGGATGGGTTATTCTTCAAGGGTTACCTGGCCGTGTGTCAACTATAGGATCCCTTCCTTACTTAAGAAGAGGTTAGACAGACAGACTGGAGGTTAAGCAATACTGGGTGCAGTCGGTTTCTGGATGGGTTACTCTTCAAACGTTGAGGCTGGCCGTGGCTCAACTATAGGATCCATTCCTCACTTAAAAAGATGTTGGACAGACGGACTGGAGGTAAAGCAATACTGGGTGCAGTCGGTTACTGGATGGGCTACTCTTCAAACGTTGAGGCTGGCCGTGGTTTAACTATAGGATCCCTTCCTTACTTAAGAAGATGTTGGACAGACGGACTGAAGGTTAAGCAATACTGGGTGCAGCCAGTTTCTGGATGGGTTACTCTTCAAAGATGAAGGCTGGCCGTAGTTCAACTACAGGATCTGTTCCTTACTCAGGAATATATTGAACAGACGGACTGGAGGTAAAGCAATACTGGGTGCAGTCGGTTACTGGATGGGCTACTCTTCAAACGTTAAGGCTGGGAGTGGTTCAACTATAGGATCCCTTCCTCACTTAAGAAGATGTTAGACGGACAGACTGGAGGTTAAGCAATACTGGGTGCAGTCGGTTTCTGGATGGGTTATTCTTCAAACGTTGAGGCGCCGTGGTTCAACTATAGGATCCCTTCCTCACTTAAGAAGATGTTGGACGGACGGACTGGAGGTTAACCAATACTGGGTGCAGTCGGTTACGGGATGGGTTATTCTTCAAGGGTTACCTCGCCATGTGTCAACTATAGGATCCCTTCCTTACTTAACAAGATGTTGGACTGACTGACTGGAGATTAACCAATACTGGGTGCAGTCGGTTTCTGGATGGGTTACTCTTCAAACGTTGAGGCTGGCCGTGGTTCAACTATAGGATACCTTCCTTACTTTAGAAGATGTTGGACAGACGGAATTGCGGTTAAGGAATACTGGGTGCAGTCGGTTACTGGATGGGTCACTCTTCAAACGTTGCGACTGGCCGTGGCTCAACTATAGGATCCCTTCCTTACTTAAATAGATGTTGGACAGACGGACTGGAGGTAAACCAATACTGGGTGCAGCCAGTTTCTGGATGGGTTACTCTTCAAAGATGAAGGCTGGCCGTAGTTCAACTACAGGATCTGTTCCTTACTCAGGAATATATTGGATAGACGGACTGGAGGTTAAGCAATACTGGGTGCAGTCGGTTACTGGATGGGCTACTCTTCAAACGTTGAGGCTGGGCGTGGTTTAACTATAGGATCCCTTCCTTACTTAAGAAGATATTGGACAGACGGACTGGAGGTTAAGCAATACTGG
Organism: Incurvaria masculella; assembly: GCA_946894095.1. NCBI lineage: Eukaryota > Metazoa > Arthropoda > Insecta > Lepidoptera > Incurvariidae > Incurvaria > Incurvaria masculella. Next base: position 23,910,154 of record OX335646.2, read on the forward strand.
GTGCAGCCAGTTTCTGGATGGGTTACTCTTCAAAGATGAAGGCTGGCCGTAGTTCAACTACAGGATCTGTTCCTTACTCAGGAATATATTGAACAGACGGACTGGAGGTAAAGCAATACTGGGTGCAGTCGGTTACTGGATGGGCTACTCATCAAACGTTAAGGCTGGGAGTGGTTCAACTATAGGATCCCTTCCTCACTTAAGAAGATGTTAGACGGACAGACTGGAGGTTAAGCAATACTGGGTGCAGTCGGTTTCTGGATGGGTTATTCTTCAAACGTTGAGGCGCCGTGGTTCAACTATAGGATCCCTTCCTCACTTAAGAAGATGTTGGACGGACGGACTGGAGGTTAACCAATACTGGGTGCAGTCGGTTACGGGATGGGTTATTCTTCAAGGGTTACCTCGCCATGTGTCAACTATAGGATCCCTTCCTTACTCAAGAATATATTGGACTGACGGACTGGAGGTTAAGCAATACTGGGTGCAGCCAGTTTCTGGATGGGTTACTCTTCAAAGATGAAGGCTGGCCGTAATTCAACTACAGGATCTGTTCCTTACCCAGGAATATATTGAACAGACGGACTGGAGGTTAAGCAATACTGGGTGCAGTCGGTTACTGGATGGGCTACTCTTCAAACGTTGAGGCTGGGAGTGGTTCAACTATAGGATCCCTTCCTCACTTAAGAAGATGTTAGACGGACAGACTGGAGGTTAAGCAATACTGGGTGCAGTCCGTTTCTGGATGGGTTATTCTTCAAACGTTGAGGCGCCGTGGTTCAACTAAAGGACCCCCTCCTCAGTTAAGAAGATGTTGGACGGACGGACTGGAGGTTAACCAGTTCTGGGTGCAGTCGGTTACGGGATGGGTTATTCTTCAAGGGTTACCTCGCCATGTGTCAACTATAGGATCCCTTTCTTACTGAAGAATATATTGGACAGACGGACTGGAGGTTAAGCAATACTGGGTGCAGTCGGATACTGGATGGCCTATTCTTCAAACGTTGAGGCTGGACGTGGTTTAACTATAGGGTCCCTTCCTTACTTAAGAAGATGTTAGACAGACGGACTGGAGGTTAAGCAATACTGGGTGCAGTCGGTTTCTGTATGGGTTACTCTTCAATCGTTGAGGCTAGTCGTGGTTCAACTATAGGATCCCTTCCTTGCTTAATTAGATGTTAGACAGCCGGACAGTAGGTTAAGCAATACTGGGTGTAGTCAGTTTCTGGATGGGTTACTCTTCAAACGTTGAGCCTGGCCGTGGTTCACCTATAGGTTCCCTTCCTTACTTAAGATGTTGGACAGACGGACTGGAGGTAAAGCAATACTGGGTGCAGTCGGTTACTGGATGGGCTACTCTTCAAACGTTGAGGCTGGCCGTGGTTTAACTATAGGATCCCTTCCTTACTTAAGAAGATGTTGGACAGACGGACTGAAGGTTAAGCAATACTGGGTGCAGCCAGTTTCTGGATGGGTTACTCTTCAAAGATGAAGGCTGGCCGTAGTTCAACTACAGGATCTGTTCCTTACTCAGGAATATATTGAACAGACGGACTGGAGGTAAAGCAATACTGGGTGCAGTCGGTTACTGGATGGGCTACTCTTCAAACGTTAAGGCTGGGAGTGGTTCAACTATAGGATCCCTTCCTCACTTAAGAAGATGTTAGACGGACAGACTGGAGGTTAAGCAATACTGGGTGCAGTCGGTTTCTGGATGGGTTATTCTTCAAACGTTGAGGCGCCGTGGTTCAACTATAGGATCCCTTCCTCACTTAAGAAGATGTTGGACGGACGGACTGGAGGTTAACCAATACTGGGTGCAGTCGGTTACGGGATGGGTTATTCTTCAAGGGTTACCTCGCCATGTGTCAACTATAGGATCCCTTCCTTACTTAACAAGATGTTGGACTGACTGACTGGAGATTAACCAATACTGGGTGCAGTCGGTTTCTGGATGGGTTACTCTTCAAACGTTGAGGCTGGCCGTGGTTCAACTATAGGATACCTTCCTTACTTTAGAAGATGTTGGACAGACGGAATTGCGGTTAAGGAATACTGGGTGCAGTCGGTTACTGGATGGGTCACTCTTCAAACGTTGCGACTGGCCGTGGCTCAACTATAGGATCCCTTCCTTACTTAAATAGATGTTGGACAGACGGACTGGAGGTAAACCAATACTGGGTGCAGCCAGTTTCTGGATGGGTTACTCTTCAAAGATGAAGGCTGGCCGTAGTTCAACTACAGGATCTGTTCCTTACTCAGGAATATATTGGATAGACGGACTGGAGGTTAAGCAATACTGGGTGCAGTCGGTTACTGGATGGGCTACTCTTCAAACGTTGAGGCTGGGCGTGGTTTAACTATAGGATCCCTTCCTTACTTAAGAAGATATTGGACAGACGGACTGGAGGTTAAGCAATACTGGGTGCAGCCAGTTTCTGGATGGGTTACTCTTCAAAGATGAAGGCTGGCCGTAGTTCAACTACAGGATCTGTTCCTTACTCAGGAATATATTGAACAGACGGACTGGAGGTAAAGCAATACTGGGTGCAGTCGGTTACTGGATGGGCTACTCATCAAACGTTAAGGCTGGGAGTGGTTCAACTATAGGATCCCTTCCTCACTTAAGAAGATGTTAGACGGACAGACTGGAGGTTAAGCAATACTGGGTGCAGTCGGTTTCTGGATGGGTTATTCTTCAAACGTTGAGGCGCCGTGGTTCAACTATAGGATCCCTTCCTCACTTAAGAAGATGTTGGACGGACGGACTGGAGGTTAACCAATACTGGGTGCAGTCGGTTACGGGATGGGTTATTCTTCAAGGGTTACCTCGCCATGTGTCAACTATAGGATCCCTTCCTTACTCAAGAATATATTGGACTGACGGACTGGAGGTTAAGCAATACTGGGTGCAGCCAGTTTCTGGATGGGTTACTCTTCAAAGATGAAGGCTGGCCGTAATTCAACTACAGGATCTGTTCCTTACCCAGGAATATATTGAACAGACGGACTGGAGGTTAAGCAATACTGGGTGCAGTCGGTTACTGGATGGGCTACTCTTCAAACGTTGAGGCTGGGAGTGGTTCAACTATAGGATCCCTTCCTCACTTAAGAAGATGTTAGACGGACAGACTGGAGGTTAAGCAATACTGGGTGCAGTCCGTTTCTGGATGGGTTATTCTTCAAACGTTGAGGCGCCGTGGTTCAACTAAAGGACCCCCTCCTCAGTTAAGAAGATGTTGGACGGACGGACTGGAGGTTAACCAGTTCTGGGTGCAGTCGGTTACGGGATGGGTTATTCTTCAAGGGTTACCTCGCCATGTGTCAACTATAGGATCCCTTTCTTACTGAAGAATATATTGGACAGACGGACTGGAGGTTAAGCAATACTGGGTGCAGTCGGATACTGGATGGCCTATTCTTCAAACGTTGAGGCTGGACGTGGTTTAACTATAGGGTCCCTTCCTTACTTAAGAAGATGTTAGACAGACGGACTGGAGGTTAAGCAATACTGGGTGCAGTCGGTTTCTGTATGGGTTACTCTTCAATCGTTGAGGCTAGTCGTGGTTCAACTATAGGATCCCTTCCTTGCTTAATTAGATGTTAGACAGCCGGACAGTAGGTTAAGCAATACTGGGTGTAGTCAGTTTCTGGATGGGTTACTCTTCAAACGTTGAGCCTGGCCGTGGTTCACCTATAGGTTCCCTTCCTTACTTAAGATGTTGGACAGACTGACTGGAGGTTAACCAATACTGGGTGCGGTTGGTTACTGGATGGGTTACTCTTCAAACGTTGCGACTGGCCGTGGCTCAACTATAGGAATATTGTGAATATTACGACTTCGTTGATCCAATCGAAGTCGTAATATTCAAGGGCCCATTCGCCCTTGAATATTGGGCAACCCGGTCCTCCATATGCCCGAGAGTAAGTTGTGGCTTGCGCGCGTATCGTCGACAACGAAGCCCACCCTCGCGAAGCCGCTGTCTGATGATGATGGGCTTGACTCCGTGCTCGTGGGCCGTTTCTGCGGTTGGCGGGAACGGTTGCGCGCGGTGGGCAGCCAGAATCTGCTCATCCTGTTCTCCCGTGGTTACCCGCTGCCTGGGTGTTGGTGGTAGAGGGTCGACATTTTCCCTGTCACCGTAGCGCTGTAACCACAGGTATACAGTTGCTCTCTGGGAACAAAAATAAATTAATTAATAGTCTTAATAGTCTTGAATCAAATATTATCGTAAGTATACTTTCAGAGTTGATTCAGTATCTTAAAAAGAACAAAGTTTACTTATTAAGTATGTGTTTTTATTAAGCTAAAAAAAAAATCAGTATTTTAAGAAACGTTGCCCTTGTTTAGAAAATATTTGTGCGTCTAGGTATGCTTTGAACGCGCATAATCTAATCCACTTGTCAGTAGGCCCATCGCAGCCTATACACTGTCCACTCTAATTTACTCGCAATATTAGATCTTAGTCAAATTGTCATATAGCTACTTTCCATTAAGTTTTAGGAACGGTAACAGCTAACATATACCTACTGAGACGCGGTGTTCTGACACGCGGCGCGGAGGGCGGGGGAGGTGCGCGCGCGCTTTGAGGTGACCCTTTTACCTCGCTTCCTTCTAAACTCCCCCGCGCCGCCGTCATAGCCGCTCTGTCTAGCGCAGTCGTAGGTAATAAATTGTAATAATAATGTTCTCGGAGAGCATAAGAAACAGATGCTTAGTATTTGTAAAAGTTCCTTAAAATAGAGGAAATATATATTTTTTAATATTTCATATTCAAAAATATAGTTCCACATGTTTTAAAAAATATATATTATTATGATACCTAATCAACTCTGAAAGATAAATATCGGTAAATATTTTGAAAAACTATTAACATGGGCGACTGAAAATGAAATTAACAATAAAAAAATATTTTCAGTTTACTTAGGTAAACTAAAAATATTTTTTTATTTTTTTTTAATTTATTTGACAACATTCCTAGGTAACATCTAATTATAGCGAACAATGAGAATGCGTGTAAAATGATTCCTATTTTCCGTTCATTCAGGATAACACTAATTCGTTTCATTATTGTTGTTAAAATTTTAAATCCAACAAACATTGGTAATTGAAGAAAAAATACATTATACAACAACCAAATAATTTAGGGATTATATTGGCAGGTTTTAATAACTATTCACTACAAAATATGTGTAATAGTGAGTTTCCTTAGTATCTTTGGGCCTATTTAAGTTTTATTAATCTACTTTCTCTTCGTTTATTTTTCCTGAGGTCACGTATTTTTTAATAAAATCTTAGATTTAAAAAAGGTTCTACAAATGTCTGGCTGCTTTGAGTCATTCCTATTCCTAATAAACATAATCGCTATAAAACAAAAGGTATGAAATAGTTTACTTACGGCAACCCCCAATCGTGCAGCTATTTGAGTGGGGGTATATCCCGACTCACTGAGCGCAACGATGGTCATCCGCTGAATTGGTGTAATGCGCGGCATTATTGACTTTGGACACTTCACACTGGCGGCGCCGGCAGCGACCCCGAACACAAATTTTCACCCAGGAGCAGCGGTGCACAGCGGCGGCGGCGGGCGGCGCGGGGCACGTCTCGAACGTCACTGGATACTGCGGCGCCGACGACCCGTTTGCTCGCTTTGCTTTTTTCGCCCTTCCCGCGGCGCCCGCGCCGTGTTTAGCCGAGGAAGGCCGAAATTTCCCGAGGTTACTCTCGCTTCGACCGCTAACATTTTTATGTGCCTAAAGTGAGTGTCTGGATTTGAAACGTTATGACTGTACGAGAAACCTCACTTTAAATTTTCCAAGGTAGATTTAGTGTTTTTATGTATGTACATAAGTAAGTAAATATACTTTTTTCGTACTAAGCAGGTACGTCGCTTATTTCAAGGAATGTAATATGTATGTATGTTATAATCGACCGTGAAGCAAGGACACATTAATTGAAGAAAGAGCCATTTCTTTCCTGAAGAAAGAGAACTACAGAGAGTTCTTTACGAATAAAAGCCACGAGCTTTATATTCGTAAAGAACTACTTTACGAATATACTGCAAGGCTGGACCCGAACCAGCAAAACATACCATTCGCGGGTATTTCGTCTACCGATTTCGCCGCCGGCTGTGTTTACCCAGCCGGCGGCAAATTAACCCATAATTTGGAATTCTCCTACAGTCCCTCTTCCCGTAATGAATGCCTCCTACTATCACAGTATTTTGTTATATAGAAATTGTAAAGAATTCAAACAGGCAGCTAGTAAAATAACAGTGTAGGTATAACTCACTCGTTCGAAGCAATTTAGAATATTGCTCTAGTGTTTGGACCCCATATTTCAACAACCACGTTGATATAATCGAACGAGTGCAGAAACGTTTTCTTTACTTTCAAACGATACATGATAAAAAAATGTATTTGCACAGGTCGTATACTGATCGGTTGAGACACTATAAAGTAGATTCCCTCTTTGGCCGGCGTAACTTGGCGGACCAGATGCTCCTTTACAAAATCGTCAACGGCCAACTAGAATGTCCTGAATTGTTGAACAAGATTTACTTTCAAGTGCCTCGACCAACGACAAGACTAGGAAAATATAATCCATTCTGGCTCCGAGGCTACAAAAGTACACTGGGTTATAACCATAATATAGCTAGGCTATGTAGAAAGTACAATGAGCTGTTTAAACTGCACACGCTCGACTTGTTCTCGTGTAATGCTAAAAAATATAAGCTTCTAATCAAAGAAATTATATTCGCACACGAACCTTAACAGACTTGGACACAAAAACAATATTTTTGTTTTTATTTGATTTCATTCCTTTTTATGGTAGTCTTTTAGGCATTCTGTTTTATTTTTTATTTTTATTCATTGTTGTGTTAAAAGCTTCAGCAAATGTGAAGTTTGTGTTTATGTTTGTCCTTTTAATTTTTTTTTTATTACTTACAAAGTTTACCCTGTTTCTCTGTTTTAAATTGTTCTACGTTTAAGTTGGCGGGTTTGCTTTCGAGCGGCGCGACGCCGACGACGCGTAGTTGTCATCTCCACCACCGGACTGTCCATCCCGCCTCCGCCTTCACCACCCCCCCCCTCCCCACCGCGCCGCCGCCTTCACTGCCGCGCGGAGTCACTTTTTAGGGCTCCGTGCCCAAAGGGTGAAAACGGAACCCTATTACTAACCCTCCGCTGTCCGTCCGTCCGTCCGTCCGTCCGTCCGTCCGTCCGTCCGTCCGTCCGTCCGTCCGTCCGTCCGTCCGTCCGTTCGTCCGTCCGTCTGTCCGTCTGTCACAGGGCTGTATCTCAGTAACCGTAATAGGTAGACAGCTGAAATTTTCACAGAGTGTGTATTTATTTTGCCGTTATAACAACAAATAGGTAAGATTAAAAAAATATTATAATTAAAGGGCGCTCCCATACTACAAACGTGATTTTTTTGTATTTTTTGTTACGATGGTACTGAATCCTTCGTGTGCGAGTCCGACTCGCACTTGGCCGGGTTTTCGACTCGTCGCGTTCGTGTTGTCGCCCCGCTCGTCTGCACCCTAGCTAGTGTTGCAATATGTCCGTTCTTTAGATGCACGTTGTGTTTGCTTGTTATTGGGTCTGCACACTGTTATATTTAATATGTGATGTATAAACGTAAATGTAAACGTGTCAACCTGTTGGCAAACCTTTATAAATAAATAAAATAAATAAATACATTTAAGACTATACCTACATACATTTATTTAACGCTTCATCTGCGTTGCGGACATTGACTGCAAAGATTGGACATTCAAACATATTGCCGTCATCACCAAAATCGTATTTGGCATCAGACGCTAGAGCCAGTCCTAGGTTGACTTAAGTAAATATACTTTTCTTGACCATATATATATTCTTGTGGTCGGGTGGCGGAAATGGCACCCGGGATGACGTTGATTTTTGTTCATATTTTCGTTCTTATATAGCTGTAATTTCGCATTGAAGAATCTTTAGTACGCTTTTATTTATCATATACATACCTACACACCACCTCCCTGAAAGATTTAGCAGAGATGATAGAATGCTATGATAACAGCAAGCATACTTCATTCGCTTTTGTGCAGATAATACCACAAACAATACATGCCATAATGTCAAAAAGTTATTGATGTACTAAAACTAGTTTTTATGGGTTTTAGAGAGAAACAGGTAGGTACCAAAAGTAATTAATAAAAATATTCACAGATATTTCACGGCGTTAGGCAAACGTGTATCGAGTCAATTCGTTTTTAGCGCCTTGTAACACATCAGTGGTATGTTTCAAATATAACATGTCTATGCGTCCTAGGACACATATTGTCGATGTCTTAGTGGTCAAACCGCGCGGCCGGAGATACTATTCCTACCTAATTGAGGGTAGGATTACATGTCGGTGCGCACCCCTAACGACTGTTATATTTAAGCCACACACTATAGGGCTAAGGCGTCTCTTGACTATGATTGTATCAAGGTGTGGTCATTTTAAATATTCTTTGGTACCTCCATAATCCTGTACCTTTTGGAAAAGGTTCTTGAGGTCTATGTAAGCAGCAATCACTTCCACTTCACTGCATCCTGCGAATAAAAAAAATTACGGTCAAACTTACCACTGAAAGAAATTCTTGCAAAAACAATTTTTCAATTAAGAAAATAGGAATTGGAAATAATTGATTTTTTGTCGACCGTGACTCACAAATATTATTTTACACCCTGTTGAAAGCAGAGCTCATCAGACAAAATTTCAGATGTCAGCCTCAGTGGCCCAGTGGCGCGACACTTCGGCGATCACTCTCCGAAGTTAAGCAACGCTGGGTCCGCTCTGGTCTTGGATGGGTGACCATTCGACCGTTGAGAGAGACTGGCCGTGGTTCGGATTCCACGTTAAACTGTAGGTCCCCTTCCTTACTTACGTGGAAGGGTTAATCCCGCCCGGGTTGGTACCATCGCATTGGATGAACGATGGGCGAAGCGGCAATGAAAATTGTCCGTGTTTTCCATCCAGTTCAATATAGCCGTGCAATATAAGGAAGGTCCTGGCATGGCACCTAGTTCCCATTTGGTAAGTTGGGCTAATACCATGACAGAAGGTGTGGTATTAGCCATCAATGTCCAGTCACATAAAAAAAAAGAACGCTGTGCCAGGACCTTCTGTATAATGCTATATTGAAATCATTTCAATGTAAGTGGTGTACTTGTAACCGCATCACCCAGCTCCTTGGAGAACTTTTCAAGAATCAGGCGAATAGACGTAATTAGCCAGCAGACATCCTTTAGAAACAGTCAATATAATAATTTATTCGTTTTAATGAACCATCAATATTTCCGTTCGAATTATCGATCTCAGCGAAAATCGCAGCCGACTGATGTCGTAGGTAATAGAAATTAAACAACCCGAAATTTTCAGCTGAACGGAAATCATTTAGAGCTGGAATATTATTCCCTTTGATGTCGATACTTCGTTAGACTTTACAGGTATTCCAGGAAGACATACTTCAACTTTTACCCCGAATCCAACCATTTCCGGAACGAAATTGCTTTTCCGGGAACACCCACTAAATACGATAGCACCTCTTTTGAATAGACGAGTGTTTTCACGCGTATATGGTGCATGCTATGTGGGCAATATATTTTACTTTAAGAACATACATTTTATTTTATTATGAAGCTGCATGCGGCATGAACGGTAGATTTTTGTGAATTAATATTAATCTCATGTACTCATCTGCGTTTTTTTTATCATCAACGATAAATACTTGTTATTTATGTTACAAGGAATTAAAATAATGTATTCACACAAACCGGTACCAATAGCCCGTATTTCTGTAAGCAGCGGCAAACAAAATTGTAAACTTAACGTAAGACTACACGTTGCAAAAAATTCAGCGAAGTTTCTTGCCAGTTCTTCTTCGCCGTGAATGCTGAACTGGCTAATGATAAAATATGACAAATCCGAGTGCAGTGTGCTGCCTGTGGATGATGAATAAACAATAAACAATTTATTTTGTCGCTGTAACAACAAATAGTTAAAATGAAAAAATAATACAAAAGTTAAATCTGGAACCATGGTGCGGAGCCCGTCGTGTGCGAGTCCGACTCGCACTTGGCCAGTTTTATAAGTAAGAGGTCCTCGAAGACGCCCATGGACTTTCGAACTTGCACGGGGGCTGCGGAAACCATGCTAGCCAGCTACTTCTTGTTTTGTACTTTTGGGAAAATATTTCATAGTTTGCCGACCCTATGAAAAAATGATCTAGAGGATCGGTTGACTCCAATTTTGGACTGTGACAGTTTTAACTGTCACAGTCCAAAATTGGGGCCGGATGGTGGCTTTATGCAGCTCCGAAGAACAATCTCCATTGTAGAGCCGATAGATCACTGAAAGAGACACCCCACATACCTTTGGAGTTCGTTAGCTCGATTATTTAATTAAATAGAACGAAAGATTGTATTTGTCTCGTCAACGATACTGTGTCTTGTAATACCGTGAAACTTACTCAAGCAACGAAAGAAAAACGCGAGCTTTTATTGTGTTACATTTAAGGTCAAGAAAAGCATTCTCTTTGAGTATTTCACACGCTTTTCCCACATAAAACTTCAGCGGCAGCTGTACTGAAGCGGCCCAAAACGTACCTACACTTCCCCTCGGCGCGTGACCTCTGAGTTTCCCGCAGTTATTCTTACAGCACTGAAACTATGCGGTGCCTTCACTGGCGCAATCATCTTCGACTCGACCTGGTGGTTACTGTGGTAAATTACCTCGCCGGGTGAACAGTTAAGGCCTAATTGCAGGAAGAGACGGCTGAGGTAATGAATATTCAAACGCGTCATTTTTAGTGACCGCATGGAAATGACCAACTCCCTTTCATACTGTCGATAAAAAGTTACCTGCTTAATCATGTTGATTTTGATGTTATGTCCTTACGTGCACTCGGCCCTAAATCTCATGTTTAGTTGCATTTCGAAAAAAAAATCTGACACACAGACATACATACAAAGAAGCGATCCTATAAGGTTTTATTTTTTCTATTGAGTAACGGAACCCTAATTATACTGTAAGGAAGACTTTGGTACATAACATAACTTTTCATCCATATAATCACGTCATGATTTCGTATATTTTAAAAGTAATAGAACTATATTTTGACTTCACCCACTAAGCCATCAGCTTGGGTGGTGGAGCATTTCATTGAATCACAATCGGTCATTTACACATGCCTAACTTCAAGTTTCAATGTGTGGTCCATTTGGTAACCGACAAACTCAATAGGGAACTTGAAGAATAAGAAAAAAAATTACGTGTGCTTTTTAAATATAATTTTTACTAAATATTATTTGCTCCCCGTATTCTTACATTGTGTCCTTACTCGAGCGCCGTGAGAATTTTTGTTTGTGAACATAGACATATGTGGATGTCTCATAGCACATCTACTGTCATGGTACCATGTCAGAATCTTCCTTATATTGCACGGCTACATTGAGCTGGGTGGATGAGATAGAAAATTTTTATTGCCACCTCGAATATCGTTAATTCAATACGATATATAGTAATGAATGAACGCTAACTACAGTTTTACGTGGAAACCGAATCACCTACAACGAATCACATATCTCCTTCTTAGGACATCCACGGGAAGAAATGCAGTGGGCCCAATTGTATTTATTTTACCTGCTGGAGGTGACCAATACAGCGTAATCCAAATGTTTAATTTAACCCATGGAGGTGAAATTCTTCACCTCAATGATTTAAATCCATAACATCCAACGTCTAAAGCGTACTTTCCTACATAAATTAAGGCTCCAACTGACTCCAGCTTTCAGCAAACAAACGATAATGGCGATCCCGTGAGTTTGCGTTAGGGTTCATTGTTGTGTGCGCCTGTAAATCGAGCGCGACGAAGAAAAATTTTGGTTTATAAACTGTAAAATTTACTTTTTAAAGTTAAATAATATATTTTTCACGCTTATTCACTAGGTAAATATGTAATCTTGTACCACAAAAAAGAAAATTGTCTAAATCATTTATAATTTCCAAGCACCGGCTTGAGAACCTAGTAAAAACGCATTTTTTTATAGAATTCAAGCATTTCTCTAAAACCGTTTTACGGTCCTACACTAGATAATAGTTTAAACTTTGATATTTAGATTTTTCTACGGGTGTTTATTCTTAACCGACGGGCCAACAACCCAAAAAATAACCCAAAATATTGCAGGTTAGCGTCATATGGACCATATGCCCGTAAGCATCAGAAAATTTCGCCTTTGATAGAAACGTAGTTTACTAATCATTTGAAAACCACTGTTCCAACTTAATTGATATTTGGTATCTAATATTAGGCTACAAATATCAGTGTCTGCATGTCTTTGTTTTTTCGGTAAATATATTCTGGATCAAACCACAGAGAAAAAAAATTCGTATGAAGATTTTCTTTTTGCTTTAATTTCATTCTGTTTGGATTTAAAAAAAAAACAAAAGCGACACAGACATTTGTTACCAGATATTAGATATTAAATATTAATTTAATTGGAATAGCGGTTTCCAAATGATTAGTAAACTACGTTTGTATGGGGAGCATAGCTTACGGGCCGTTCTTAAAGGGCTAAATGTAACCCTTTTTAAGAAGGCCTGAGTAATATTCCTTCTCGTAATTACAATATCATCAGTCGGGAAGGCACTAACCGCCACTAGGCCACCGAGGGAAGTCAGATATCCATCAAGCATTGCAATTCACTGAGCGTGTTGCTTTATGTTCTCTCCAGCCGCACGCCTATAAAACGCGAAACTATTCCCCGGCGCAGGTCACTATGAAGTCACTACAATTTGAGGCAATCACTGTAGGTGGATGACAAAGATAGCTTTTAAGGTGGCCCAACCCGGCGGGACTAACTCATTCGCGGGCACGGTACAAAACCGTGCTGTTGCGCTCTGGGACCTTCTCTGTTTCAAAGAATAAGACAGGATCAGTGATGAGGAGGATGCAACATGTCCCCAAAAAAGACAATGTGTTTAGTGAATGATTTGGAAACATTTACAAAAACTGTAAAAACAAAACGACTTATAGCTAAAAGTAAACCACGACCGCTGTTGTCAAAAATCTAACTAAAACCAAATCTCTACTTATATAAAAAGGAACGTCTGTCCACATGTGAGAGGTAATCTCCGTAACCACAAAACAGATCAAGTTGCAATTTAAACCAATTTAAAGAGAACATCGCTGGGAACGCTTTAGCGTACATACCATCACGCTACATATCCAAAGAGCTGAGCAATATCAATGAAATTACTCTCAAACAAAATTAATACCATCCCGTGGCGTATGGTGGCGTTACTTGCGACGTCATTCAATGATTCACTATTTTCGCACTAATTGTCAGAAAGCGGATGGCGCAGGGCGGAATACCGACTCTTCTATACGTATTTTGTTCGGGAGGGTATAGGTTCGAATCCTGATAGCCTCAATTTTTTTTCCGTTTTTTACATTTTATTGTTTATGGGGTCTCGCATATAATAATCTAATAAATATTATAAAGGGGAAAGTTTGTAATAATGGATGGATGGATGGATGGATGGATGGATGGATGGATGTTTGTTACTCTTTCACGTAAAAACTACTGAATGGATTTTAATGAAACTTTACAATAATATAGCTTATACATCAGAATAACACATAGGCTAAAATTTATAAAGATATTGTGCCCATGGGCTTTAGAACTTTCACGGGGCTGCGAAAACGATGCCGGTAGCGCTACTTCACACCGGGGGGAGCGGGGCCGGGGGCGGGGCGGGCGGTCCGACGGGGGCGGAGTACGGCTTGGTATTTCCCGCAACTTTAGGACTACTTGGCAAAATCCTTGAGAACCAATTACTCGATTTAGATGCGGATTGTATCTACGTCAGCCTGATTCTACTCAAAACTTATAGGCTACATAATATAACGCTTCATTACCAGAAGGGTGAGTAGTGAGTGTTAAAGTCTTATAACTTGCGAACCACTTACCTGATTTATGTGCGTATTTCATCAATGTATTGCATATCTGGGAACAGTCAGGTTCGAGATGGGTTACCGTTTTCGATGTTGGGGCTGGCTGTGGGTTGGAGTCCACGCAAAACTTACCTACGTTACACCTTACTTATTAGGTAAGCAATATAGCAGTGAAAGTGCATAAAGGTTCTGGCGGTAAATGTTTTTTTTTTAAATAGCCACCAAATGTCAACGAAGCTCTAAATGGGAATTATTGGATGTTTCTCATTAAATCATGCGATTTCGGCTCGAACGATCTTGATTAAATTTGGTACATGGATACATTGTCCTGGACCAGTTTGACCCTATTTTGGACCAGTCATGTGGGCTACTTTTTATCCATGAGATAATTTAGCCGATACTAACCCGAGCGGAGCCGGGTACCGCAGCTAGTCTATTTATATAAAAAATAATTGCTGTTCGTTAGTCTCAACTCGAGAACGGCTGGACCGATTTGGCTGATTTTGGTATTGAATTATTTGTGCCAGTCCAGAGAAGGTTTAAAAGGTGCTACAAAATGTGCCCATGGGCTTACGAACTTTCACGGGGCTACGAAAACGATGCCGGCAGTGGAGTTCTACAAGACGGCGGGGGGCCGCGATGGCGGGGGGCGGGGCCGGGGGCGGGTGAGGTGGGGGAGGAAGTCGATCACGGGCAGACACGTGAGGGCAGACGTCATTGACCGTTGTGTCCGTTTGGCGAATTTTCAAGGCACTAGCGATTTGTTAAAAACGCATTGTACTTAAAGTAATATAGGCCCAAGGTTAGTTATTGACAGGTTTTTTTTAATACTAAAACTAAATTGACGATTTTTAGAAATCATTTCTGTATGTATGTATGTTCCTCCACAACTCCTGAACCGATTATCTGAATTAGATGAAACTTAGTACACGTACATTTAACTACCCGAAAATTAGGATAGGCTAAATAGAATTCAGTTCCGCTTACGCTAAGATGCGGCTGTCATACAAACTGCAATGCTCTGCACAGCTCGGCGCGAGGGCGGCGGCTGGAGGGGGGGGAGGCGGCGACGGCGCTTACTTTTACTAATTGTACCGAAATACGGCTTGGTATTTCCCGCAACTTTAGGACTACTTGGCATCACGCTAAGTCGCCAGAGGTACGACCAATAGAATGAAATCCTTGAGAACCAATTACTTGATTTAGATGAGGATTGTATCTACGTCTAGCCTGATTCTACTCAAAACTTATAGGCTACATAATATAATGCAGTCAGGTTCGAGATGGGTTGCTTTTTTAGATGTTGAGGCTGGCTGTAGGTTGGAGTCAAGGCAAAACTTACCTACGTTACACGTTACTTACTTGCCAGGTAAGCAATGTAGCAGTGCAAGTGCAGGGGAGTCGTGCAGGGCACGGGTTCTGGCGGCACATACTTATTTTTTTTAAATAGCCACCAAATGTCAACGAAGTTCTAAATGGGAATTATTGGATGTTTCTCATTAAATCATGCTATTTCGGCTCGAACGATCTTGATTAAATTTGGTAGATGGATACATTGTCCTGGACCAGTTTGACCCTATTTTGGATCAGTCAGCGGACACTAACCCGAGCGGAGCCGGGTACCGCAGCTAGTAGATTATAAATCTTGATTAAATATGCTATGTCTGATGACTAATCTATTTAAGATGTTCTTAGTTTATCATTGCGTATTCCACCTCCAAAGTTATTGTATAAAACGCGCGAAAAATTCGAACTTTCGGACCTTTTAACTTAGAAAACCAACACAATTTTACAATGTCAGCGGTCATCAGACATCTAGTTCGATCAAATAAAGCTGAGCAAACTTTGGGATCTTTGACAAGAAATATGGACGTGATATTCTTTCCCCGTTTATATGGGGAGTTGACCAGGATGGCCCACCTTAAGTTGCACGCATCGTTTATAACAATATGACATTCGTCCGCGATGTTTTCAATGCTCTATTTTCAGCCTTTCTCAAGAAACGATCAATGAAAATATATGTCTCATTGAATTGTCGGTCAGCTACCGTGGATTTCACTCCATTGTTGCATCCGCTCAGTGTATAGATATATACGCATATTTGCGAGTTCTGCTGGTCTCGCCGTGATAATGATTTATTAAAGTTCCAAATCGTATTGAAAAAAAATTGCGAATCTAACAGTAATTCCGATAGTAATCCAACGTTAAAATAGAGATAACCAAGTAAATTCGTTACTCTGAATGAAACAATTCAAATTCAAATTTGAATTTCAAATAACAATGAACCCTAAACATTTAATAAATTGTTTATTAACATTGTGCTATAACTTTTTTCACTTATTGTTAACTTACTGTGTGAAAACTGAAAAAAATATTTGCAACTGTTTTCTGTTTTAGGACAGTTCAAATTTATTAATTTATGATAAATTATTTCTCATTACTATTAATGTGTTACGGTATGTATTATCTTTTGATGAGTCAAAACAGTTAGTACTGAACAGTTATTTTAAAAGGTGGAACAGTACCGCTTGGTGAAAATAATGTGTGAGCGATGTGTGATGATATTGAAAATGTTATCTTAACTAATTGAACACTAGAAGCTCCCTGAGCTGCAGACCTCGCGAGTCAGTCGACATTTAACATTTAATTTTACATTTAAGAAAAAAACCGGCCAAGTGCGAGTTGGACTCGCACACGAAGAGTTCCGTACCATCAAACAAGATTAAAAAAAAAACACGTTTTTTGTATGGGGCCCCCTTAAATTTTTATATTTTTTTTCTTTTACCTATTTGTTGTTATAGCGGCAAAATAAATACACACTCTGTGAAAATTTCAGCTCCTTACCCATTACGGTTCATACAGCCCTGTGACAGACGGACGGACGGACGGACGGACGGACGGACAGCGGAGGCTTAGTAATAGGGTTCCGTTGGCACCCTTTGGGTACGGAACCCTAAAAAATCATTAATTAATCGAACTGGGGAACATTCATGAGAAGCGGTGTAGAAATGCGACCCGGAAAGGAGAACAGCCGGTTATACGATAGCATTTTTGCCCGATCCTAAACGGAGACGCTTCGCTCTTCACTCGGTCAATTAAGGCTGATTACAAATCAGGTGTGCAACTGCCCAGTTTTTGTTGTACAACTGTTTATAATTGAATGTTTTCACCCAGTCGAAAGTTCTGAGGTAACAAACATAAAAAAACGTTCGAATTGAGAACCTCCTGCTTTTTAACCGACTTCAAAAAAAGGAGGAGGTTATCAATTCGTCTGTATGTTTTTTTTTTTTTGTTTTTTTTTATGTTTGTTACCTCATAACTTTTGCCTGGGTGAACCGATTTTAATGATTATTTTTTAAATGATAGCTAGTGCTTTCCAAGTGGTCCCATTTTAATTTGGTTAAGTTCTGACAATAATATCCATGAGAAATTCATAAAAGTCTTAAATTTGTATTAAGATGTGCGCGACAAATGGACGAATAACTCAATAAAACGCCATCCGATTTCGGTGATTCTTTTTTTATTAGAAAGGACGTGTACAAATTAGTAAGTGTACTTCAGATTTACTAAAAATAAACAAATAAAAAAAATTGACAAAAAAAATAACCGACTTCAAAGAAAAAGCACT
The DNA here is from genome assembly GCA_946894095.1 of Incurvaria masculella. Taxonomy (NCBI): domain Eukaryota; kingdom Metazoa; phylum Arthropoda; class Insecta; order Lepidoptera; family Incurvariidae; genus Incurvaria; species Incurvaria masculella. The sequence continues at coordinate 23,927,767 of OX335646.2, forward strand.
AAAAAGTAAAAAATTATTTCCATTTTTGTAGTTACGATTTCTGTTATTTTTTGAGTCGGTGTCAGCCAAGGTTAGGTTAGGTTAGGTTAGGTTAGGATAGGTTCTCTTGATTGGCGCAGCGCGTGCCCGGCTGACGCCGACTCAAAAAATAACAGAAATCGTAACTACAAAAATGGAAATTATTTTTTACTTTTTAGTGCTTTTTCTTTGAAGTCGGTTAAAAATTGCAAATGATACAATATTTTCTTGCATTTCTAAATAAAAAAAAAAAACTATACACACCTAACTTACACACATACATTTTGAACTTGTTTAGTATAATGCTTTTTGAATTGTATTACAGGACAAAATCTTTTATTGGCTCTGTTCAAAATATTTAAGCTAGAATTTAAGTTTCAACAATATAATTAAATATGTGATCAATCAAAGAACTGTTTTATTAAATGATCGTAGAAAACGACCATCGAAATTAATCAAGGTGAGATCAAGACAGAGTCGTGCAAAACATTTGTATATTCTGGCAGCGAGACACTGTTCAGAGTAATTTTTATTAGACCTTACAAATAAAAGTAAAACTCAATATCAAAGCTTGTGTTCGCAACTACCCAGATACATACATTCAATCAACCTCGAGTGTCTTATAGCTAAGTTATGATTGTAAATATTTTCCACTCTTGATCAAAATAAATTGAAAAAGGAAAAAACGTATTACTTGATTGAAATTTAGTAAGAGAAGCTAAAAAACTTGCTCGAGATCACTAAGCTTTTAACCTCTGCCTTTGACAAAGTTTAAATCATATCGGTTCTGGGTTCAAATTCCCGCCCCTTCCTTTCTGAGCCGGATTACTGCATTTCTCTATGAATGCGAGCTGTTTCATGATTCGGAATCCATGTAAAACTGTAGATCTCCTTCTCCTACTAGGTAGTTAAGCTCGCCCGGGTTTGTACCACCGCACTGGATGAAAAGGTATACAAATAGTTGTCCGTTTTTCCCATCTCGTTTAATTTAAAGGAAAGGTCCTGGCATGGCACCTAATCCCTACCGGAATAGGTGTGTAAAGGTCAATCATGGCGGTGGATGTAGTATTGGCCATTCATATCCAGTTACATGTAAACTTTTATAAAATATTCTCTTAAGAAATTATCCGATCATCAAAGTCAAAGTTTGTTTCTGAGCAGAACCGAGCAAAATGTTATAAAACTCTTTGTGTCTCTGGACCTTACACTAATAGACTAAGATGTCGCGACAAAAATGGTAACGATAACGTAAATGGCTGAAACTGGGTTCACATCATAAAGACCATCCCTCTGAAGCTTAATGTGTCGGTCTGCCTGTTCCAAGTGGTTGCGTTACGTAGATAAGGCCACTGAAAAAGTAGTTATGGTGACATAAAATATATATGATAAGGTAAATGGATGCAAATAACGAAGCATGAAAGTACCAGTACATATTTTCTTGGCAATATAAAACTGAACAAATATTTGATTGCATTTCTTAGTTATCGGTGATTTAGGTTACAGATATAACTTTAGGTATATTAAGGTATTTAGTAATAAAACCGACTGGTTATTGTTGTATAATTAATAGATATCGATGTTTCCAGACAATCAGTATGTTTATCAGCAGGTACATACCAGAATCTATTTTATATAGACAATCTAGATAACGCAACCACTTCGCAAGGACAGACCGACATATTTAGCATCAGAGGGTTGGTCTCTAACCTGTGAACCCAGATTCAGCCATTTACCTTATCGTGACCAAAAATGTCGTGACCTCCCGGAATATAACACCCCATTTAAAGGACTGAATAAAGGTATCCCCTGAGTGGCATAAAGACGGTTCTGCTAAAACAGATTCCTTGTCGCTTTCAAACTGAACGACAAGCGACTTAATAAAAACACACTCAACCATCAGTTATTTCGTCACGCGCGAAATTGAATCGACAACTGTAGGCATTTTGTCTCGCTTCTTCTATGCGGTAAAAAATCTGGTCTCGATGTGTACGACAACTTTAACATCCAGCATTTTCGAATGATCTATTCACACAAAAAAATCATTTAAGCATCAGAAAATTTCGCCTCCCATACAAACGTAGTTTTGTAATCATTTGAAAATCACTCTTCCAGCTTACTTGATATTTGGTATCTAATATCAGGCAACAAATATCTGTGTCTACATGTTTTTTTCTTTCGTGTATCCTGAGTCAAACCACAGAGAAAATGAAATTTATTTCATTTGATTCGGTTTGGATTTTTCAAAAAACAATAGCGTGCATACACAGATAATAGTTGCCTGATATTAGATATCAAATATCAATTCAATTGGAACAGAGGTTTTCAAATGATTAGTAAACTACGTTTGTATGGGGAACATAGCTTACGGGACATTCTTAACGGAAAAAAATCAATTTTTTTTAGTTAAGATACCAGTGTCAATTGAAACATTATATTGTGACGACAATCGAAAAGGGATTTTTGTGACTGACAAAAGAATGACGAAACAAATTTACAGCGTAGAAGTGAGCGAAATGGCGTGCCCGGGCAGCCTAGGAGAAATTACCGTGACTGAGTCTATGTAATACTTCGTGAAGATCAGGTACGTAGCACCCGTAATCCGAGAGCATGTCTGAAAAGATATGCACCACTCATGCGGAAATCACTGAAGGTTGCAAAAATATGCAGGATATATGTAACAGTACTCAGTATGAAGGTAGTGTTATAACTGTCAGCCTCGGTAGCCCAGTGGCGCGATGCCTGGCGATAAGATAAATTTGGTGAAGCACCTCTGAGAGCGGTTGGGTTCTAGATGGGTGATCATTTTCAACCGTTGGCTGGCCGTGGTTCGGTGGTTCGGATTCCACGTAAAACTGTAGGAAAGGGTTCCTTACTTACTATGTGGTAGGGTTAATCCTATCCGCGTTGGTACCATCGCATGGAATGAACGATGGTCGAAGCGGCAATTAAAATCGGCCGTGTTTTCCATCCAGTTCAATGTAGCTGACCATGCAAAAATGTTACTTTTTTAATGAAAATAAGACCAAACCACATGTTATTTTTAATGTTTGACTTCAAACTTAACATTTGACCTTAAAATGACCTCAAAAATATTTTCAATCAAAAATTAAATAAATTAATGTCCGTTTGATTGGATAACGAAAACTACGTAGAATGGAGGAAATATACGACGAACATATAGTGCTACCAATACAATCCCTCGTCTGTACACATTTTCATATTATTTTGATTACTAGTCTTTCTGTAATAAATTTTTCTCGACGTAGTGAGAATTCAGCAAGCAGCAATATGACTCGTTCCTTTGTAAATAAAAATTGTACAATAAAACATAATTCATATTATTTTTTAAATTAATTCCTCTTAATGTCAAATATGCTTATACTCAGACTCAATACTCCAACGCTACTGTAGGTAAAACATTTTCAGAAATAAAAACGGATCAAATGTGAACGTGTTCACGTGCCGAGGGTTCCGTTACTGCTGGGAATGGACGTAGGGCATCAAAACCTACACCCCTAGGTACACAGGTGGATGAGAACCGCTAGAGAAGAGCGGTTCTCATCCATGTACTCGGCTTACGTCTGAACCGAAGAAAGAGAATGCCCGTTACCCCATAAATGGACAGAGTTTAATGTCTCTTTGATATTTCATAAGCAAAAATCCTTCACAATTGTCCTAGGGATAATAATTTTACATACGTTTTTACGCTTTTTATCTCCCTTACCGGACGGAATGGCATGGAGCAGGCTACCCGAACACGTCTTGTGACAAAGGAAGTACTATGCGATGTTCTGGCCTTGTCTTATTAATACTGTTAGTAGGAAAATAAGTATTATTTATTAAACAAGTAACCGGCCGTGAAAAATGGGGATTCAGATAGTTAAAAATATGTTAATATAATATACCTATGAATGTATATTATGAATAGAATGAGATGATATTATGAATTATAATGAAGTGTATTACATCATTAATATAAACAAAAAGAAACAAATAAATGTACAACGATATAAATTTACCTATAATGGTTATATTTCCAGACTTGTCACAAAAAGCATATGACCGACAGATACCAGAGCGAGATCTTATGGATCCTTTTTTTTGCGTTTTGCGACGGTACCCTAAATGTAATGTATAGATCTTAGTGCGTATCGTGTATCTCCATAGCTTAATCGATAAATCACAAACGCTCAAAGGGTCTGCCTAACGTTTTGTAAAAGCAATAAAGAAAGCAGAGTAGGTTCAAGAAATACACTATTGAAAACCCTTCATAAATATGAAAGAAACGACGTTGGAGGTAAAAATATGAGCGCGGTATAGAGGAGTTTCCTTTTCGTTCCGGCTTAGTGTAGTATAAACACAACACATTTTCGTTGCAAACTAAAATGTGTTGTGCTGTTGTTTTTATTGATGTATAAATCATTTAAGAAGTCGGTTAAAAGTAGATGTCATATTTTAACTTGTTTATGAGACCCTTACGGGTATAATTTAATGAATTTCTGTTGAATATTTCGAAGCAATACAATACATCGACGATTTTAAGTACATTATTGTTTATTTGATGTGGTGGTGAAGTATTTAAGAGCAATTAAGGGTATTCAGTTTAGAAGATGCATGCAATAAAGCTATCTACGCGTACGTATGCGTATCATGTGCTGCAATAAAGTTTTAGGTATTACAGTAAAGAAGTTGTGAAAAAAAACCGGCCAAGTGTGAGTCGGACTTGCACACGAAGGGTCCCGTACCATCGTACAATATTTTAAAAAAAATCAGGGGCCCCCTTTAATTTTTATTATTTTAAAATTTTACCTATTTGTTGTTATAGCGGCAAAATAAATACACAATCTGTGAAAATTTCAGCTGCCTACCTATTACGGTTCATGAGTTACAGCCCTGTGACAGACGGACGGACGGACGGACGGACAGCGGAGGCTTAGTAATAGGGTTCCGTTTTCACCCTTTGGGTACGGAACCCTAAAAAAGTATTCGCATCTATTTTATTAGCGCACTAAAATGTTTATTGCTGTAAAATTATCGTCATTGTTTACCATCCAGAAGCCTTATTCTGCTAATTGATAACTGCGCGCGTTATGTTTGTGTTTTCTCAAAACCGCATGTGTCGCGCGAAATGGTATTCTACTAGCGCAGTTTGCAAAACGCATGCGTTGTGTTTGTGTTTTGTTCGCAAACTCGTAACGCGCGCTCATGTTCTCGTGGGCCGTGTGTTTTGCCGAAAACTTGCGGTTTTGAGAATTATGTTTGTCAAATTCGGAGCATCGCATCGCCGAACTTCGAATATCACTTTTCTGCATTACGTTGGCATATCGCTGTCTCTTTCTTTTCGTATGTCATATTTGAGTGAGAAAATAAATGTCAAAATCGTGACAGGTTATTTTACCCTGTAGACGGCGCGCAAGACAAACCACTCCATAGACAATAACAAAACGCGTGTGTGAATTAGCTGAATACCGATTTTTGGAAACCGCACTCGAAACTTAGCGTGCTATGTTTGACGGAAACATAACTTATATGGAATGGTTTGAAGTTGGACAAATAGCAGAATCGGGCTTCAGTTCAATGTAGCCGTGCCAGTAACTTCAAACGTAACGTAAGGCACTTTTTTAGTTTAGTCTGGAGTGTAAATATGCGACCTTGTGAAAATTAGCGAAATTAACAATTTAGATAGTGGTGCACAAAGTACTACGAATTTATTATCGTTGAATAGGCTTCCATAAAATAAATTTTACGCGAAAGTTACGGAGTTAGCTAATTTTAAAATTGTTCGCAGTCCTTCATTATTCTTGACAGACGAGGTGTAGTATTATAAATGAGAAAGCTCAGACGTCGGAATGTTTTACAGGCCAGGTGAACAGATATGAATTAAACTCGGTGAATAGATAGTGGATGAGCGACCCGACTTCTACGAAATGGAGTCTACGGGCAAGTCGTCAAAATAAATGTATTAGTTTCTATAACGGCACTGGAATTGTAAAACTTTCAAAGGTACTTTTCTAATTTAAAATTTAATATTAATGTGACGGCCCTTCACTCCCATCATTTTGTGCTCTTACAGTGTTTATTATGAATTATGCTATGAACTTTTTTGTGGTAAATAGTATATAATTATTCACCACAAAAAAGTATAGACATGTTGTACCTATGTACGCGTTACTTGGCAATTGGTGACCTTGGTTGCTTTTTGTGGGAACAACCTGCTCCAATGGGGAGGACGGCTGCCAAACTTTGCCACCAGATGGCGCAACATTAAATTGTGTCACAGTTTTATTTCAAGGTTATAGGTTGTTGACCAATTTAACTGAGTTAATATGAATTGAACGGTATGTAAAATACGGATAATTTTATATCTATGTAAATATTACAATCTATGCAGGTACAATCTCCGAGTAATCGCCCGGGCGTAGAAAGTAAATGGTCGTCGTGAGGAATATTTATTTATTTATTTAAACTTACAGCCTATTACAAGATAAATCGTCATATTGTAGTTTACAAGAAAAAAATATGCCAATTAAAAGTTTCACAAATTGTAAAAGTATTTTAAACACTGTAACGCCATGTTATTGGAGGCGGTGTGTGTAGGCTGCCCTTCTGCCCTCCTCCCCGCACAGAATCCAGTATGGCGCCGATTGCGAAGTCGGCTGGTTGCGCGCGCATTTCTTCGAGCTATATACCTAACCTAATTGTATTGTTTAAGAGAAATTAAAGCAAGAACGAACTATTTTAGTGGTCTTCTTTCGTTAGAAGTGATAAAGACTAGCGAACCCGCTAAAAGTGGCTCCCAACTACGGGCTATAACTCGCGCATCGCATGTTGGCAACTTGCGATAACAATCAGTGTTTGGGTGTGTGTAAAAACTTATCGTACCGTGTACGTGATACCTAATAATCTATTCGGATTCCACCGTAGAACAGACCAGGTGTTACGCCTGTAAGGCCTGTTACGAACTGTACTACTGTGACCGCACAGCCTATCATCGCCAACTCATAACCTCCGAACTTTACCGGCGAACGGCCGCGACACGGCGACGCGGTAAAGTAAACACAGCGACCAGTGACGTTGTGAACAATGGGTCGTTCATGTGACGTACTGTTTGAACCGCTTGTGACGATATAAAAACCTATCTAGGCAGCTAGTTAGTGGAAATAATAACAACAAAAAGTTACCGCGACCAAAAAAAAACGATTGTCAACGGCTCAGTGATTTAAATACCTCTACGTAATCATGCGGAAAACAAGAAACCAAAGGGACAGCAGTGAGGAGGGAAACATCACCGAGTACGGCGGGGACAAGACGACTCCGTCGAGTAGCGGAGGCGCCGCCATCGCCCTGTCGAACGATCAGTTTACGTCGCTACTCTCGTCGCTTCAACAATCGCAATACGAGATGTTACAATCTATGTTGGAACGAGCATCCAACTCTGCAGGAGCGGCAAGTTCACCGCCCAGCGGAATTGACCAGTCAACGAAGAAGTCTGGCAATTTTGTCAAGTGTACGATACGATTCTCCGGCGAGGCTTCGGACGACATCGAGGCTTTTCTCGACGCGGTCGAGACGTACAAGGACTGCGCCCTAGTATCGGATGAAAACGCCCTTCGGGGACTGCCAATGCTGTTCACGGGTTTCGCTGCTACGTGGTACCAAGGCATTAAGGCTACTCTGTCGTCGTGGGAGGCGGCAACTGAGGCACTACGTCATACGTTTTCAGTGCGGAAACCTGAATATAAACTTTACAGAGAACTTTTTGCAAGTGAACAGGGTGACAAGAAAACAGAACTGTTTGTGTGTACGTGCCGTGCGCTTCTGGCTAAGTTACCGAAAAATGATTTATCGGAGAAGGTCGAATTAGATATGGTGTACGGACTCCTGGACCGGCGTATTCGCAAGCGAGTGGCGCGCGATACTGTGGTGACATTTAAGGATTTCTTAGAACGCGCTCGTGCCGTGGAGGACTCGTTGCTGGAGAACGAGACCAAGCTGACGAATCCGGGTCCCACTGCTCGAGCTCAGGCTCGCAGTGGACCGACTACAGCTCGCCAGGGTTCGACCACTGATCAGCTCGCGCCGCCTCAGACGCGTGCAACCCCATTGGGTGCACCAAGCACTCCCAAGGGTCAGCAGGTGGTGGCGACTCCAGGTAAAGCGCTATTTACAGGCGCTCCACTGGACAACGGTAAGTCCGGACGCTATTGTGCATATTGCCGCATTTATGGACACACAAAGGACGCATGTAGGAAACTGTCAGGCAAAGGTAATGCTCATGCAAGTGACTTCAAGTGTTACGGGTGTGGTGCTCCGAACACTATCCGTGCAAAGTGTCCAAAGTGTAATGACGGTACGAAGGACTTAAAGGAAATAGACTTTTCGACCGTGGTTATAAATAATGTGAGCCATATATCAACCGTAAACATTTCTGTGTTCGACAAGTTTGGTATTGCTTGTGTTGACACTGGTGCAAACAAAAATTTAGCAAGTCCTGGACTTTATAAAATCCTTTTGGAAAATGGCTGCCAGTTTACAGAGCATTCAAGGCACGTTCGTCTTGCTGATGGTTCAAACGCAGACAGAACGATCTTAATAACTACGGTTAATGTCGTAATAGAAAATAAAGTAATACCTACTACATTCATGATTATTCCAGGATGCGAGTACAACACACTTCTCGGAGAAGAGTTTGTTATGGATGCGAACATGGTGCTTAACCTGCCCCAGAGGCAGTGGTACTTCCGAGACGCCCCTGAAGTCCCATATGATTTTGTAAAGAACGAAGTCAACTTCAAGAAGGTTGTCATCGACGCCCCTGTTCTCAAACCCGATGAAGGAACCAAACTCAATGAAGATCAGAAACGACAGCTTAGTGAACTGCTTATGAAGAAAGCGGACATCTTCCGACCAGGGGGAGAACCCACCACCTACGCGGAACACCGTATCGATACCGGCGAACATCCTCCAGTCTTTGTTCCTCCTTACCGGATGCCACCTCCGAAGAAAGAGCTGCTGGTGGCTGAGGTGGAAAAAATGTTACAAGATGGAATCATTGAAGAATGTGAGTCGGCGTGGGCCTCTCCAGCCCTGTTAATTCCGAAGAGAGATGGATCCGTACGATTTTGTGTTGACTACAGAAAGTTGAACTCCGTCACTACAACAACGAAGTACCCAATCCCTGTCATCCTGCTACATTTGACAAAATGCGAGAGCATGTTCATGTCAACTATTGATTTAAGGGCCGGATACTGGCAAGTAGCAGTAGCTGAGGGAGACCGGGACAAAACTGCATTTATATGTCCGGCTGGAACGTTCCAGTTCAGAAGGATGCCTTTCGGGCTTAAGAATGCGCCCGCCACCTTCATGAGACTGATTGACCGATTTAAGGCTGGACTAAAGAACATACAGATACTAGCATATCTCGATGATCTAATTATCATCTCACCGAATTTTGAAAAACACCTGCAGGACCTTGAGGCAGTCTTCGATCGTCTCAAGTTATTTAACCTTCGCGCCAACCGAGATAAGTCGGTGTTTTCCCGAGATAGACTTCGTTACTTGGGTCATGTGATCTCCAGCGAAGGCATAGAACCGGATGCCGATAAAATACAAGCCGTCTTGGAGATGAAACCACCGACAAATGTCAAACAACTCAAAACTTTTCTCCAAACCTGCAGTTGGTTCCGGAAGTTCATTAATAATTTCGCCGAGGTGGCGCAACCCCTCACCCAGTTAACAAGAAAGAATCAACACTGGAAATGGGAGATGGAACAGGAAAATTCGTTCCGGCAGTTGAAGCAGCTACTGACTTCGGCTCCAATTCTTCGACAGGCGGACTATTCTCAACCCTACGTGATCCGGACGGACTCAAGTAACTACGCCCTTGGCGCGGTCCTTCTGCAGGGTGAGAATTACGACGAACGCCCAATCGAATACGCGAGCAGATTACTAACGGATGCTGAGAAAAACTATTCAACAACGGAGCGAGAAGCCCTAGCGGTAGTATGGGCACTAGATAAGTTCCGTGGATATGTAGAATGTTCCGAGATACGCCTGGCGACTGATCATCAACCACTCCGTTGGATATTCTCATTGAAGTCACCGACAGGCCGGCTTGCTCGATGGGCACTGAAACTCCAATCCTATAACCTGAACTTTGAGTATACGCCTGGGAAGGCAAACTTGATAGCGGATACGCTCTCTCGACCTCCGGTTGAACAGGATTCTGTAAACCTGCACGTGGTAGCCGTCGATGTACCCAACACCAGTCATGCCAAACTCCGAACCGGCCAGCTTGCCGATCCCGAAATAAGGAAAATCATTGAAGACATGGAAGGTGACCGCGGAACCCCATGGTTAGACAGAGGATTTCTTGTATCAAACGGAGTACTCTATCGCTACACACCGGAACAAGACAAGGAGGACCCTCAACTTGTGATACCCGAAGCAGAGAGGCCAGAAATCTTATCTGAGTATCACGACAAGGTCACGGCGGGACACTATGGAGTCGAACGCACCCTGCTAAGGATCACCTCCAGTTTTTACTGGCCGGGAATGCGCAAATTCATAACGAATTATGTCAAAAACTGTGTGGACTGCCAGCGTTATAAAGCTGCCAACAAGAAACCGGCGGGACTACTCCAGACCCCTGCGTATGGGAGGAGATTCGAAATTCTGGCTATAGACCTCTTTGGACCACTACCAACAACAAAGATTGGAAATCGATGGATACTGATTGTGGAAGACCCTGCAACAAAGTGGGTGGAGCTGTTCGCGCTGCCCCAAGCAACAGCTAAACTCTGTACCCAAATCCTCATCGATGAAGTTTTCCTACGGTATGGTTTTCCCAGGAGAATAATCAGCGACAACGGCGTTCAATTTGTGAGTGACCTGATGCAGCAAATATGTTATGTTTTTGGTATTGAGCAGTCCCTCACGCCCATTTACCATCCTGAAGGAAATCCCGTAGAGCGCAAGAATCGCGATTTGAAGCCGCAATTGGCCATCTTTGTGGGCAAAGATCATTGTACCTGGGATGAGGCACTTCCCAGTGTAAGATTTGCTATGAATACTGTGCAATGCCAAAATACGGGATACACGCCGGCCTATTTGAATTTCGGTCGTGAGATGAGAACCCTATCTGAAGTACGCCACGATGTAAGGACGATCTTGGAAAACGATAACTTTCTTGTGGAGATAACGCCCTATTTGAAGGCCATGGTCGACAACTTGCGGGATGCACGAGATACTTTCGAAAAAGAGCAGGCACGTAGCAAAGATTATGCTGATAAGCACCGGAGCCAGGCTCCTGAGTACCAGGCAGGTGACTTAGTCCTAGTAAAAACGTATCTGCTGAGCGACAGCACCAAAGGCATAACAGCGAAGTTTCTACCCAAACGTGATGGCCCGTACCGAATCAAAAGAGCGGTATCCTCCACCACTTATGAAGTCGAGTCCGCCCAGCCACCCCACATGAGCGTCGGGAAGTTCCATGCCTCCGCATTGATGCCATTTGTCGGAGAACTTCAGGCGCCTGTTCAGGCCAAACGTCAGCGTGGGCGCCCTCGAAAAAATACCTAGGCCCCACATGAGGACATTAGTGAGGCCTAGAGGGGGAGTGTAACGCCATGTTATTGGAGGCGGTGTGTGTAGGCTGCCCTTCTGCCCTCCTCCCCGCACAGAATCCAGTATGGCGCCGATTGCGAAGTCGGCTGGTTGCGCGCGCATTTCTTCGAGCTATATACCTAACCTAATTGTATTGTTTAAGAGAAATTAAAGCAAGAACGAACTATTTTAGTGGTCTTCTTTCGTTAGAAGTGATAAAGACTAGCGAACCCGCTAAAAACACTTAATTTACTGAGATACAATCGAGAGCGTACATGATATGTGAGGGTGGGTGTGAGGGAGGGTGTGTGTGTGTGTGTGAGTAGTGAGTATGTTTTTATATGGGGGAGTATGTGTTAGTGTATAAGTATGCGTGTTACCAAGTTATACGAAGAGCAACAAAATGCCAGTAATTAAAATGAATACTATTATTATTTTCATTCAATTTTATTAAACTATATTATATTATGAAAATATGTTATGTTAATTAACTTTTAAACCTTTTCTTCTAGTTCACTATCACTTGCCAGATTTAATAATAGATTCACTGATTTTTTTTCGAAAAGTTATTTTATTTGAGGAAAAGAGATCAGTATCCTGGAAAAGATTATTATAAGTGCGAGTAAGACGTGGGATTAGTGCATTGTGAGCATAGTTAGTGGCATGAACAGGTTCGTGAAAGAGTTTCGTATGCCGTGTGCGACGCGCCGGAACGTTCAGCTTTATTTCACCAACTAGCTCGCTGCAGTCGAGGCGTCCATTCACCACGTCATGAAGCAACATCATGTCGAGTAGTTGCCTTCTCTGCTCCAAACTCAAAACCTTATAGTTAGCACAACTCTCTTCATACCCAGACTTACCGTATTTCGTTGAAAAATTCAGGTGTTTGATAAATTTCTTTTGAATACTTTCAATAATAAAAATATTAAAAAATAAAGACCAGTGCATGGTGACCAAACTGGGCTTGCATATTCGAGTGTGTTTCTCACATAAGCAAATTATATATTGTTGTACGGTATCTCTGATTGTAGGGGTTGGTATTTTACATTTCCAATAAGAATGTTTGGAAACGTTCCTAACCAACTCAAAATTACTGAAAAATACCTAAAACATGCTTAGTTAATGACTCAAAAACATCCAGAAACGTAGGGTAAACATAACCTCAACATGATAGTCTTGGCACAGTTTGATGTGGCGCCGTCTACGCAAAGCTTTGCGCCGTGCACCCCATTGGCAACATGTTTATAGACTAGGAGGTCGCGACAAAAATGGTAATGATAACGTAAATGGCTGAAACAGGGTTCACGGGATAAAGTACAACCCTCTGAAGCTAAATGTGTCAGTCTGCCTGTTCCAAGTGGTTGCGTTACGTAGATAAGGCGCCTGAAATAGTAGTTATGGTGACAAAAAGTACATATGATAAGGTAAATGGATGCAAATGACGAAGCATGAAAGTATCAATACATACTTGCTTAGCAATACAAAAACTGAACAAATCTTTGGTTGCATTTAGTACTTATAGGCGATTTAGGTTACAGATATAACTTTAGGTATATTTACGTATTTAATTAAGTAACCGTCTGGTTATTGTTGTATAATTAATAGGTATCAATGTTTCCGGATAATCAGTATATTCATCAGCAGGTACATACGAGCATCTATTTTATATAGCCAATCTAGAAAACGCAACCACTTGGCACGGGCAGACCGACATATTTAGCATCAGAGGTTTGGTCTCTAACATGTGAACCCAGATTCAGCCATTTACCTCACAGTGACCAAAAATGTCGTGACCTCCCGGAATATTAGATTGCGGGCATCGTTTTTGCAAAATTAACTGATACTTGTCATGCATTGTTTATTTTTGTGATTTACCTGTAGCTTTCTCTAAAAGAGCTAGTTCACTTGTATCACTTGGAAGTCACACAATCGCTTGGTATTGCTGGGTTCGCTTCGCTTCGCTTGCAAAAAAAATCTGACCGCAGCAGGCGCCTTTCATATGGGTGGATCCCCCTTCAAGAACACTCCACCAAATTCTAGGAGCCGACCCCGTCTTTGGCTTAAGGTGGCCCAACCCGGCGGCCTCAACTCATTTGCGGGCACGGTACAAAACCGTGCTGTTGCGCTCTGGGACCTTCTCTGTTTCTAAGAATAAGACAGGCTCCGTTATGAGGAAGATGCAACCTGTCCACAAAAAAGACAATGTGCATAGTGTATGATTTGGTAAGATTTACGAAAATTTTAATTTCAAAACGACTTATAGCTAAAAGTAAACCACGACCGCTGTAGTCAAAAATCTAACAAAAACCAAATAGATTATAAATCTTGATTAAACAAGCTATGTCTGATGACTAATCTTTTTAAGATTTTCTTACTTTATCATTGCGTAATCCACCTCCAAAGTAATTGTATAAAACGCGCGAAAAATCCGAACTTTCGGACGTTATAACTTGGAAACCAAACACAATTTTACAATGCCAAAGGTCTTCAGACATCTAGTTCAATCAAATAAAGCTATATTGAGCAAAATTTTGGATCTCTGACAAGAAATATAGGCGTGATCTTCTTTCCCCTTTTGTATGGGGAAATGAGCGGGTTGGGCCACCTTAATGGGTCCTACTATTATTCCGGGAGGTCACGATAAAAGAAATGGCTCAATCTGGGTTCTCGTGTTAGAGACCAACCCTCTGATGCTAAATATGTCGGTCTGCCAGCGCCAAGTCGTTGCGTTAGCTAGATTGGAAATACAAAATATATGTTGGTATGCACCTGCTGATGAATATTTTGATTGTCTGGAAATAGTTTTTTAATTAAATGCGTATCTACACCTAAACTTATATCTGTAACCTAAATCGCCAATAACTAGGAAATAGAAAACAAAGTTTTGTTCAGTTTTGTTAATACTAAGCAAGTATGTTATGATACTTAGAATTTCAGTCTATCGCCTATTTTAATAATACCCAGGTACGAACAAAGACGGAACATAGTAGGATGTGCCTTTGTCGAAGTTGTGCGTCAGACTGGCGGTGCAGAAACCAGACTCTCAGAGTCTACTGACTAATTGCAACGGAAATAGCTTCCAGGATACTTGAAAAAACTTAACAGATAAGTTAAGCGAGCTCGTTAAATAAGTCCTGCACTTGGTCTTCTTCTCGGGTGGATTAAAAATGATTTGCCCCGCTAAGGATGTCCGTACTTTAATATAACTTAAACTGAAGCTTTGCATAGTATGGTTTTCTTTTTGACTAGTATATTACCACGCCTTTTGTTAGAACATTTTTTTTAAACGCTGCATTAAGTTCCTGTTGAAGCGGAAAAAAAAATCTTAAATGGGATTGAGAACCTCAACCAATATTTCTAATATTTTCAAACAAAAATAATATATTATGTCGAGCGCGGCATTGGCCCGGAAACGCTCATGTGCTTTCTAACTTTCATAGGCATTGCGAAAGCCATTCCGACCGGCCAAGTGCTTCTTCACACCACGTTTGAAGGGCCCCAGGTTGTACTTTGATGAAATCGCATCGAGTTTGGGCTAATCTTTTTATTTATGTGATTGGAAATTGATGGCTTATACTATATCTATCTTCTATCTATTCTATCTATTCGTAAATTTGATCACATCTCTGAATTTCGAACTCGTCTTCAATGGCTCGATATTCGTCACCGAAGGAATACTCATGTCCTTTCACTTCTCTACAACATCCTTAATGATCCCAATGCTCCCTCGTACCTTCGAAATCAGTTTTCATATCTTCGCTCACATGGTCTCCCACTTAGATCGACCGGCTCTTCGGTACTGGCCATTCCCTCGCACACATCCTCCACGTATTCAGACTCCTTTACAGTGCACGCTGCGAGGCAGTGGAGTCAGCTACCTCCCCATTTACGAAATTCCCCATCTATTAATGTTTTTAAAAAAGATCTTAAAGCTTATTTTCCGTCTTTATGATTTCTTTAATTTTCTCCCTCATACTTCTTTAAGTTTGTCAGAATTTATTTTTATTTTTTATTTCTTTTGCCAATATTTTTTCTTTTAATTATATTGTATTAAGTATCATCTTTTATTTGTTTTTATAATATATATATATATATATATATATATATATATGTAGTATTTAGTATTTATTTATTGATATCTATGTAGTTATATTTATGTACAGTTATATAGGTTATATATTTAGGTTTAAGTATAGTGTGTGTTTTTGTATATTGTGTAGGAATTATGTTTCCTATAAAGCTATTTCTCCATAGTTACTACTCGCACTACTGCTCACGATACCCAAAGGTAGACTGGTAGAAAATTCCTCCGGCATTAAGTTGTGCCTTTTGCCCGAGTTTTTTTTTGTGTGCAATAAACTTATATAAATAAATAAATAAATCTTATTTTTATTTAATTAATCTTTTTTTTACTTGCAATTTTTTTATTTAATCAAATAACACATACGGTTTGAACAAAAACAACATAATCCCTAAACAAAATTAAACTAACAACTTACTAAAATAAACAAAGAACTAATACTATCCTGAGCTGAATAGAAAATTTCCTCCATGCCCGCCGAGCTGCCCATAGTACCTAAAATGCCCTGTGCGTTTCCTCTTTGAATTTCCATGCTAATTCGCCGTATGAAAAATGTCTTATCATATCTTATATTGCACACGCCTTCATTGAAGTGAATGAATAACACTATAGTGACCTAGCGCCCTCTACTGAGAGCTGCTAGTTTCACATGCCACACATCAACAAAACAGATGCATAGAAGTTAGTTAACATGGCGGGCGCTAGATGGCGCTACCAGCCAGACACGAAGTCTATATCGCAGTAAAGAAGTTTCCCAGCGAGATAACACATATACAACATTCAAATCACGACTAGAGGAGAGCAGCTGCGCAGCCGTGGGTCTCAAGACCTGACCCACCTTTTCATCTCTCCACAGTGGTGACCCCGACGTGATTCTACAACAACATCACACCTCCTCTAGTCACAACAAGGTTATACTTCAGCAGTTACGACAGTTGCTACCGGCCTCCCACCGGCGGGTCTCACCGGTAGTAACTCAAGCATGTCGTCACCCAGATCACTCCAACCCAGCAAAAAGAAAAACAGCACCATCGTCCTTAGGTTTTTCAATACGCCAACTAAGACGCCGGTAACATCATCACCTGCGGCAGCCGTCACACAGCATCACGACCGACTCACCGCGTCACACTGGGCATCTCCGGCAGCCGTCACCCAGCATCACGACCGACTCACCGCGTCGCACTGGGCACCTCCGGCGCTCCGTCATCCAGCACCACACCGACTCACCGCGTCACACTGGACACTGACGACCAGCACCGAAACCAGCAGCAACATCGTCTTCATGGCAACTACTTGCCATTCGACTGGGGGAAAATGATGTAGCGTCCTAGCGCCTTCTACTGAGAGCTGCTAGTTTCACAAGCTACAAATGCAACAAACAGATGCATAAGGAGCTAGTTAACATGGCGGGCGCTAGATGGCGCTACCAGCTAAACATGAAGTCTATATCGCACTAACGAAGTTTCCCCGCGAGATAACACATATACAACATTCAAATTACGACTAGGGGAGAGCAGCTGCGCAGCCGTGGGTCTCAAGACCTGACCCACCTTTTCATCTCTCGCTTTTCGTTGCCGTCGTTCATAATCGACGAGTACCAAGGTCCTAGTTGGAACTAGGCTCTGAAAACGGAGGGAAGTTCCTGAAGAGACCACAGGGAGGGAGTTTGGGCTCGTTTAACTTGTTTTGATGAGCACTGGCAAGTCGTCGATCTCCGTGGCGGTAGGTAACCAGACCGGCTATTGTTAGGACTTCACGTAAAACTGTAGGTATACCCTTCACAGAAATGGGAATTGCTCAAATCCAGTGGTCTTCCTTAGGTGTCAGGATCCCGCATTAAAGAAAAGACGGTTGAATCATCAATGAAAGTTGTCCGTGTTTTCTGTCTAGTTCATTATAACCGAACAATATACAAGGAAAGTTCTGGCATGACACCTAGTTCTCACGTGTTGAGTTGAGCTAGGATCAGTGAAATAAAGTTTTAAAACTCTCGAGTATTACAGTCTTATGTAATAGTTATTATATAATTATATCAAGAGAGTTCTAAGATGAAATGCTTTTGAAAAATTTCCGTAAACTTACAAATATCGTTATATACTTGGAAGTTAATGGATT
Source organism: Incurvaria masculella (assembly GCA_946894095.1). Classification (NCBI taxonomy): domain Eukaryota; kingdom Metazoa; phylum Arthropoda; class Insecta; order Lepidoptera; family Incurvariidae; genus Incurvaria; species Incurvaria masculella. The sequence continues at coordinate 23,945,585 of OX335646.2, forward strand.
TCACAAGTTTCTTAAGATACATATATAAATAGCCGCAAATAAAAAAAACCTTTTGTTGTTTTCAGAAATTCGCTTCTATGAATTCAGTTAAGCTGATAACAGCAGCGGTTGTCCAATTAAAAACTTTTCCGTACTTATTCTATCTGCATAATGTGCAGTCCGCTGCAGCGCGCACCGCTCCCAGCCGCGACCCGGTGCAACTTGCACATAATAACCGTCAGAGTGCAGCTTTTCAATTTAGAATTCTTCAGTATTCTGATTCGACATCTGATTCGAAGCTTTTTAGGGTTCCGTACCTAAAGGGTGCCATTGAACACTATTACTAAGCCTCCCAATTTTCATCCGTCTGTTTGTCATCGGGCTGTACCTCACAATAAATAAGAACTGTTGACAATACAAAATAACCATAATTGTTTAAGACTACCAACCGATTAAGCATCGTAGACTATCTTGTTTGTAAATGATCCAAGTAAATATTAAGGAAACTTAAGGTGGCCCTTCCTGACGGGACTAACTAATTCGCGGGCACGGTACAAAACTGTTAAAGTAAAAAACAAAAAATTGCGCTCTGAAACTTCTCTGTTTCAAAGAAAAAGACAGACTCCGTGATGAGGATGTAACATGTCCACAAAGCAGACAATGTGCAGTGTTTGATTTGGCAAGATTTACGAAAATTTTAATTACAAAACGACTTATAGCCAAAAGTAAATCACGACCTCTGTTGTAAAAAATCAAATGAAAAACTAAATTGATTATAAATGTTCACGAAACAAGCTAGGTTTTGAGACAAACCTTTTTAACATGTTTTTTTTATCGTTGAGTAATTCACGCGGACCTTATAACTTAGAAACCAAACACCATATTACAATGCTAGTCATCATACATCTATTTAGATCAAATATAACTTTTTTTGTATAATTTTGGATCTTTGACAAGAAATATGCGCATGATCTTCTTTCAGCGTTTGTATGGGGAGTTGAGTGGGTAGGGCCCACCTTAAGCCCTCTTGCATTAAATTATTAAGTTTAAGCCCGCCCGGGTCGGTCCTATCGCATTGGATGAAAAGATGGTCGAAGCAGCAATGAAAAATTGTCCGTGTTTTCCATCCAGTTCAATATAGCCGTGCTCATAAAGGGAAGGTCCTGGCATATACTAAATGATTCAGCTTGTTACATGTATGTATGTATAATCATTCATACATACATGTCACATTACTTGGAATAAGTATATCCAATAAGGTTGTAATATTATTTTAAGCTCAATAATAATTTTGAAGCTTTTATTGTACACTGAGAAAAAAATATTGTTGGCCCAACAAAGAAACTTTAACCCTGGAGAGCCGTCATAGTGAATTGGTTGCAACGACAACCTTTATTTTGTCGACCATATATACAATCTAACAAAGTAATTCTAGCAAAACATACTAGACATTGTTGCGCTCGCAACTTCCACTTTGTTACACTAACAAACAATGACCAAAGTTGTTACAGTAACAAATACGACTTTGTTTCAATGACAAAAAGCAATTGACAAAATAAAAGCTGTCCTGAGAAATAAGCTCGATTCGTTATAGTAACAACTTATTTTGATGCTTCAACAATTTTTTTCTGACAACGTGATTTTTGTCACTTTGTCAGCCTACTTTTTTCTCAGTGTACGATAGTTAAAGTCAGATAACGTTAACTATTTACTTACTTACTTTTGGGGAAATATTGATTGGGGATATTTAAACTTCTTTTTCGTAAATGAAAACAACGAAATAATAATAATATTTCACGTTATTTGGATGATTCCACAAATAATCAATGTCAAATGATTTTTCAGACTCTATATTTTATTACCTATTTCAGATTTTATACGAATTAGTTTATTTGGTGGAATCCTTAGAAGTTGTTATCGTTTACTATAGTTTATAAAATCTGGCAGTCCCTCAATGGAGTGTTTTACAAAACAACAGGGAAAAAATATGTAATCATTATATTGCAACATTGCAAAGTTTCACAATGTGTGCAACATTGACGATGTTTCAGTATGTTTCTCGCGCTCTTTGAACCGTAAAAGTGTGAACATTTTATTTCCAGCTGAAAACGCGGTAACACGTGCTCTATTAACCCGCTTGCATATTTGAAGCGCACGCGTTTTACACAAAAGGGTCATTACGTTCACATTTTGTCGGAGACTAGCTGAGGTGCCCGGCGCCGCTCGGGTCAGGTTCATTTTGGAAATTCATCGGAGCGGAGCTTCCAAACTTTTCCAAACTGCACAAAATCACCCGGTGGTTTAATCTGAAGATTGTCTGAAAATTTCATCTAAATCGGTTCAGCCGTTTCAGAGGCCATCGATTAAATACAAACATGCATACATATCCACACACATCGATTTTTATATAGTAAAAAAATAATAATAATAGTATTGCAAGAATATAAATAGAAAATATACTTTGTCGGACGTCTCTGAAACGAAAATCTTTATGTGACATTCAAAACTTTAATTTATCACAGTATTTTTACAAATATTGAAATTTTTGTTTATGATTCAGTGGAACTGGATTTTCATCGGCAAAAGTGGAACATTTTATTCTGCGTGTTCCACTTAACTTAATGCGCAAACCACTTAGGGATTCGGGTTTGATGTTTAAGCTCTTGGAGCACGGAATCCAAACACTTAAAACCGGACAAGTGCGAATCTGAGTCACACACCGAGGGATCCGTACACATGTATGTGTTGAAAAGTTCGTCAATCACGCTTTTGTTATGTTATTCACTACATAGTATAAAACAAAGTCGCTTTCTCTGTCCCTATATCCCCATGTTCGCTTAAATCTTTAAAACTACGCAACGGATTTTGATGCGGTTTTTTTTAATAGATAGAGTGATTCAAGAGGAAGGTTTATATGTATAATAACATCCATTAAATAGTGGAGAAATACTGTTATTTTTGAGGTATCCAATGTGATGTCGTAATAAATTACATTTTTTCCGCTTACATTGCAAACGCAGGCTGAATCCTACGAGATTTATCGAAATAATGTACTAAGTATTGTACACATTGAAAAAGTCTACAGAAAACTCCGCGATGGTATATGTCTATCTCTTATGGATATACCACAATAAAAAAAATTTGTCATTAACTTTTTACGACAAATAATGGCTAATTTTCGAGGCGATTTTAACCAATACAGCATTAATCCTTATCCAATTAAATACCTTAAATACATTGTTGATTTAATATAGATTTATATGGCCGTTTACAGCATATGATTTAAATGAATATTTTCGAAGATATTACAGATTTAAAAATTGCGGGACGTTTGCGGCAGTACGGGCCGGCCGGGGCGGTGGGAGCGTGCCTATAAATAGTGCGTCGGAGGCTGCGGTTCTAGCACTTTGAATTTAGCAGCGATCGGACGCGTTTATTATCGGAGCTCTCTAATCTATACTCTATCTATACTATTATATAAAGAGGAAAGGTTTGATTGTTTGTGTATTTGAACCGAATAGGCTCAAATACATGAACAGATAGGAAACTACTGAACGGATTTGAAAAATTATTTCACCGTTGGAAAGCTACAGTCTATCCGAGGGACATAGACTATGTTTTATCTTAAAAAAAATAGGGATCCTTACCAAAACTCCGATAACGTAACCCAAGGTGCAAAAAAATTACCAAGAATGTTCCTTACATCGCGTGCGCTGCGAAAACTATTCACGATAGAACAAAATGATGTAGTACAATTTTATAGAACACATTATTATGTACAAAAAATGTCGCGACAGCATACATCTAACTATTATAGTTATGTCACAATAAGTGTGCATTTATTTTAAAATAAAAATTTAAATACCGCCGCTAGAAAAGGCTCTTTATTTGTACCTAGATATTAATCCTTATCAAAATAAATAAATTATTATTTAAGACTGTTTCAATACCTTTATATTACTTTTTGAATTATTCGATTCCGACATTTCATTCGAAATATATCATGAGTTTAAAAATTTGAAAAAACTTCCCTTTGACAAACTATGCGTTTTAGAGTTTGTAGGCGTCACTCAGAGATACGGGAGGGGAGTCAGTCGGCTCCCTACGCAGCAGCCGTGTGCGGAATTTAAGAAATTGTCGCTTGATAATATTTTGTCGCTTGATGATAATTAGTTTAGTAGGTAACGAAACGCATTCAAAAAGTTCTTTTCAGAACTAGACCCATTAATATATGTTGTACATTTAGTTATCCTAATAAATAAGTGACTTAAATAGTTTTTATGATTTTCGATTAAATACTTTTTAGTTGTAGGTTATAGTAGTAGATGTAGGTAGCTAATAACAGTTAAACATGTTTGAAAAATGTTACGGCTTTTCACGCGGCAGGAAGATACACTCTCCAAAGACATTCTAAAAAGCCGTAATATTTTTCAAACATGTCTAACGACCGCGGTAATCTCAAAAGTATCATAATAACAGTTAAGCTAATTATTTAGTGAAAAATAAAACAACATCAAATAATGTTTACTCCCTGGCTTTAACTCAATAAATTATTTATTTAATGGCTTTGTTTTGTGGTTATGACCTTTTTAAAATAATTAATAGTATGAAAAATACATAAAAGTAAAAAACACAAATAAGAAAAAAAAATACAAAAAAAATAAATTCACAAAATTTGATATTTTTATTTCAAATATTTCAATGTAGGTTTATGCTCTTTTTTTAGGAACTCTACGTAATAAGGGGTTTATTTGTGTATCATTGTGTCAAAATAATATTTTTTCAATTATATTATGCCCGTGCAAAGCCGGGACGGGCTGCTAGTATAACTATAAATTAACATGTTTGTCTACTTTTACTGCGAAACCTTGCTTCTTTCAATGTTCATTATTATGTGGCATTATTACATGCACTCTATAAATCTGGATTTATTTGCGAGTGTCAAAATTTACAGCTCCTAGGTACCATAGAATTGCTATAGCTATTGCGAATTTAATATTCTATATCTATGGACTTCTTTTCTGAAATAAAGAATTATTATTATTATTCACAGTATATTATTATTATTATTAAGAATGTTATTGACCGAGCGCTTCGCAAACGTGGCTGTTCCGTTTCAGCTTAGGCAAAAACGTTTTCGTATATCTGCCTGGCGTCCTGCTGTCGGGCTGTTTTCCTCTACAGGTCGTATTACTCAACTAGTACTCGTTAAAATTTGTGATCATGTCAAATATGTATATTTTTTTGTCGATACAGTTTTTGGAAATGTTCAAAAATGTCACACAACTGTAAAAAGATACAAGAAAAATAAAATGATTCGTTTTTAGGTGCGCAGTGAACATTTATTAAGTTTTAAGATACGCAAAGTCAGACTCGTGAGCTCTCTAACTCAGAGAGCCACTAGTATCAAGTTAAAGTTTTGGTTTTCCTGAGAAAAATGGTTTTTTTTTAAATGGGACTGGACATGGATGGCTAATACCACACCTTCTGTCATGGTATTAGCCCAACACTAGGGGCCATGCCAGGACCTTCCTTATATTGCACGGCTACATTGAACTGGATGGAAAACACGGACAATTTTGCATTGCCGCTTCGACCATCGTTCATCCAATGCGATGGTACCAACCCGGGCGGGATGAACCCTACCACCTAGTAAGTAAGGAAGGGGACCTACAGTTTAACGTGGAATACGAACCACGGCCAGCCTCTCTTAACGGTCGAATGGTCACCCATCCAAGACCAGACCGGACCCAGCGTTGCTTAACTTCGGAGAGCGATCGCCGAAGTGTCGCGCCACTGGGCCACTGAGGCTAACAAGGCCTTGACTGACTGACAGACGGACGGACCACGAAGTTATCCTATGACAGTTCCTTTTATCTTTTTGAGGGACGGAACGATAAAGACTTGTAAAAAAGTCAAACGTGAAAAGCCGTCTAGGGACAAACATGTCTTGAGCTACCTCAGGCAGATATAAGTCTCTCCTTTCAACTTTGGAACGTTTCGTCGTTTATGACTTTATCCTTAAAACTTTTCTGTTTGTATTTTTCCTCGTACCTCATACATTTTAATTCCATCGTACACATACAATGTGTCATATAAAAATGTGGGAGGGTCATGCCGGCCCGGGTTAGGTACCACCGATTTAAATTAAAAGATGGTCAAAGCGGCAATGACAATTGTCCGTGTTTTTCATCGAGTTGAATGTAGCCGTGCTCATGAAGGGAAGGTCCTGGCATAACATCTAACTCCTACGGGAATGCGGTGTGTTGGGCCAGTTGCATAAAAAACGTACTCATGCATATTTCCATGTTTTACTCGTACATACGTTAGAACTACATATGTACTGAAAACGAGTATAGTTATATGTTCAAAAGCCGTTATTAACTGCATAAAATAATAGTTTATTGTTCTAAGAAAAAGTCACTGCAAGATCTGCTTAGTATTTCGGTTAGTAATGAAAATTTAATGTGATTTTTTTTAATGTTCATTGGAAATGGAAAATCTAACATGGCTACTTAACTGCATGCTAGCCACTTCACTAAGGTATACCAGTTATACATGTTAGATATAGGGATAATGGTTTAAATTTGTTATGATATTTTCATCATATTTTTCTCAAAGCAATAAATAATGCGTTTCTTTGTTTATTATCAACCACACTGTAAGCTGACCTTTGTTTTATAAAGTATAATTAAATTAAATTAAATTAAATTCAAAGATCATAGCCAAGAAATAAAAATACACACATACACTTTAAAAATAATACAGCAATAACAGCACAAAAAACTTTAAAAAATATACTAAGTTAAAGTACAATAAGGAATCGTATTAACAAGGTATGTAATCTATTTATATATCTAAAAATAAAGCCTTATTGTAAATCGGATTAATTCACTGTTTTAATTTCATAAATCTAGGCCTTATTACTAACAATGCTACTGATGGATTTATTCTTTAAGGTGGCCCAACCCGGCGGGCCTAACTCATTCGCGGGCACGGTACAAAACCGTGCTGTTGCGCTCTGGGACCTTCTCTGTTTCAAAGAATAAGACAGGCTCCGTGATGAGAAAGATGCAACATGTCGACAAAAAAGACAATGTGCATAGCGCATGATTTGGTGAGATTTACGTAAATTTTAATTTCAAAATGACTTATAGCTAAAAGTAAACCACGACCGCTGTAGTCAAAAATCTAACAAAACCCAAATAGATTATAAATCTTGATTAAATAAGCTATGTTAGATGACTAATCTTTTTAAGATGTTCTTACTTTATCATTGCGTAATCCACCTCCAAAGTTATTGTGTAAAACGCGCGAAAAATTTGAACTTTCGGACCTTATAACTTAGAAACCAAATACAATTTTACAATGCCAACGGTCATCAGACATCTAGTTCGATCAAATATAGCTATTTCGAGCAAAATTTTGGATCTCTGACAAGAAATATGGACGTGATCTTCTTTCCCATTTTGTATGGGGAGATGAGCGAGATGGGCCACCTTAACACGCATACATCCTGTTTACGTATGTAAAGTCAAATATGTTTTCCTTTAAGCACTCGCAGATTGCCGCATTTTCACTTTTATCCGCAGGATTCGCATCCGAAGCAAAATGAATGTAAAAGTATGAAAGCGCGAACAATAAACGTCTCTCTTCGAGTATAATTATCCGTCTCGGCCAATTAAGGATACGTCTGCACAAAATCCTATTTTTCTTAAACTTATTTCTGCCTTCCGACTGCAGAAATTCGCGCGAAACTTCAAGCCAAGCGCATTTTTTTGCCTGGGCAAGCGCTACTTTCTGACCAAGTTTTTAAAAAAATATTTTTCCTAACATAAGACTGAAACACGATGTATTTTATTTCAATGAATTCTATTTGTATTATATTACTATTTATATTTATATTATTATAGAAACCGATGCTTTTATTTTTATGATGACCTCCAATCAAGTTAGATTTGTTGGTTACAAATGCGAAACCGATCTATAGGGAAACGTTAAAAATAACACAAGCGGGAAATCATGGCTTCCAGGACTTTTCTCGTTGTTTATCACTTTCGGGCTCTTCCTATACAAACGTTTTTCCTCCACAAGACATTATTTTGATACATAAACGTAATTATTATATTATTATACATAGCCTTATACACTAATCAAGTTTAACATTATTATACATTTTTGAGCTTTTTTTTTCTCTTAGTGCCACCCACTGCAGGGCTTTGGCCTCTCTTGACCTTATCCTAGGTCTCGAGTTTTGGTCATTTCAAGAAATCTTCCCTGGCGACCAACCACATCTGGGAGAGTATGAATTAATATTAAAAACATTAACATAGGTTGTACATTCTCCAATCTAAAATATAAATATGTTTAATTAAACATTACATTAACCTTTTATTTTCTTACCATTTAACTAATCATAATTATGTTTAAAATGTTTTTTTTTATTTTATTTTTTCAATCTTTTTTTTTCATTTTTTTTTTCCTTTTTTTTCAATCTTGTTAATTTTTTTTTTCAAAAAATTTTTTTTTTCAGTTTTTTTTTGTTTTTTATACGATAAACGTAATACCAATGAGCAATTAATTGTGTAATTGTAACCTTATTAAAGTACTAGTATGTGCATAATGCTTAGACACATCACCTAAAATTATAATATTCTTTGGGCGGAAATTAATTCAATAGTTGCATAACAATAGAGATTTATTTTTATGACTCTGAAGGATATAAATATAGAGATAGTTCAATTGTAATGAAAATCAAAAATTGTTACGTATTTTTAAGATTAATCTAATCTTTATCTATCAATTTAATTATGCCCCTCTTAAATCAGTTTAGAAAGCATAGTTGTGCGACACCTTTTAAGCACAATCACCAACGGTTAAAGTCTAAACATAATCAAATCACTAAAAACGAAGATGCTTTCTTTCAATCGAGCGCCCGTTAACTGGCAGGTAATATGCGAGGTTCAAAAGTTTTCACTTCCTTTTCCCCCGGAAGCGGATTTCTCGCGGCGCTGAAAATTAATTACAGCCTGGCGCGGCGGGGGGGGGCGGGCGGGGGAGGGGTGAGGTAGCGGGGCGGGAGGGGCGAGGTGGCGGGATTGAGACGCAGGGCGAGGGCGCGGGGAGATGTGGAATTGTTGCGAGTCCCTTTAAGTTGTCGAACCGTTTCGAGTCGCCTGCGCTGAGTTGGGTCCGGGCGACGACGGCGTTTCCTTCATTCCCTCGAGATGGAATGTGCTATTTATAGAAAATGGCCCCCGTTGGGAAGGAATGCTCCTTATCCGTTGAAAACAAAAACCGGCCAAGTGCGAGTCGGACTCGCATATGAAGGGTTCCGTACCTTCGTACAAGAGAATTTTACCTATTTGCTGTTATAGCGGCAAAATTAACACGGACCCTGTAAAAAATTCAGCTGCCTGCCTATAAGCCCCGTGATAGACGGACGGACGGACGGACGGACGGACGGACGGACGGACGGACGGACGGATGGATGGACAGCGGAACCCTAAAAAATAATTTAATATTTATTTTGTTTATATATAGTATCAAACGTGACTAAAATTTGTTTGAATCTTCAATCTTTGCAGTCAATATTCGCAATGCTGGTAAAGGGTTATCAATGTATGTATAATCTTAAACATTGTGTTAGTAGGAGGCATTGATTACTGGAGGAGGGACTGTAAGCGGATTCCAAGTTATTCGTAAAAAGCAGGTAGCGCAATTGGTAGACGCAATGCCCATGAAAGGAATGCTTACCGGTTCATGTCCAGCCTTGCAGTATATTCATAATGTTGTTATTTTTACGGGGATTCTTTAATTAATGTGTCGTTGCTTTACGGTCGATTATACACACATACCACATTCCTTGATACCATTAAAATTATAATAATTGGTCAGAACTAATAACTAGCTGTGGCCAGCGTGATAAACAAGTGTGAACTTGATTCGATCACGCTGTGTTAATTATAATTATCGCGGCTTTGCGGTTGCGGCACCGACAGTCTGAAATAAATAAAATTCTGTATCTATGTATTTCCAGACAATTTTTAAAGCAAAGTATTCAATAAACGCAGCCTTAATTTTGTTGAGTTACATTGTCTTATTTTTGGGTCGCCTTCATAAAGTCCAAAAAGCATAAGGTCCAAAACCCATAACCTCCAAAAGTATGTATTTTTGCATATATTTATAAATGCAAATATCATAATCTAACCTAACCTAACCTAACCTAATTGAAAAAGTTCCGTATTCATTAGTGTTTTGGACGGTATGGGTTTTGGACCTTGTGCTTTTTGGACTTTATGATGCGTCCCCTTATTTTTTATGTAAATGGACATGGACGGCTAATATGTAGGCACCGCACCTACCGTTATGATATTAGCCCAATTCCCGAAGGAATTATGTAGGTACACTACCAGGACCCTCCACACAGCTAAAATTAACTGGGTAGAAAATGAGGACAATTTTTGATTCGACCATCTGTTCATCCAATGCGATGGTACCAATCCGGGTCGGCTTATCCTAGCAGGGGAATGGACCTTCAGTTTCACATGGATCTCGAACCATGGAACAGTTGGTATTCGTTACGGCAAGTTTTTTTGTGGACGTCTTTTTTCTTTTTTGTGGACGTGTTGCATCTTCCTCATCACGGAGACTGTCTTTTTCTTTGACACAGAGAAGGTCCCAGAGCGCAACAGCACGGTTTTGTACCGTGCCCGCGAATGAGTTAGTCCCGCCGAATTGGGCCACCTTAAACCCATTACCTCTTGCATGCAATCCTCTGAGTTACGAGCCGCTCTTCGCTTTGCCGCTAGGTACGTCAGACTTACATCTGAAAATTCAATCGATATTATGTTCGTCCTTTTCAAACATAATTGTAACATTCGGGGACAGCTGTCACGTTAGACATGTCTCTCTGATGACTAGCAGATTCACAAAGAGATATAAACAATATCTGGATCCCAACGAGAAAATTTCTCATTGCTGGTTCCGTTTTGTCTCGCATTTTTACGCTTACAGGGCCAGTCGGAGGCGAATGGGATACTTTAAGAGCGCCATTGGAGGTATTCTTTACCATGGAGCCCTACCGTGAATTGAATTGACCAGTTGGTTGGTGTTGGACATTTTATCTGCTCACTATGTAGGGCTTCTGGTAAACATATGTGACACGTCCTAGTAATAGCCAGTCAGTTCACCGCAGCGGGGAAGAGACACCACCACCAACCTTCCAAAATAATATAATAACATCACAATACTCTGAATAAGTAAAAATACTATTTTCGTACTAAGTACGTACGTCGCTTATTCCAAGTAATGTGACATTTATGAATGAATGATTATACATACATACATGTATCAAGCTGAATCATTTAGTATATGGTTAATTTACTCAATAAAAAAATAAATAAAAGATGAGTATTTCTGAAAATGTCTACATTTAACTTATGCCAAGGACTTTTTACAAATAGTTAATTTTGAAGACAAAAATGGTGAAAGTTTTCAGTGTCTATCTCAGTGTCTGATTTCAGTACAAATAAAGGAAATATATCAGTTTGTGACGTAACTTAGTGTAGTCTGGTTACCAAAAGTTTTAATAAATGAATTAATTCAATGAAAAATGGTGAGTCGATCCAAATCAGAAAATCAGTTGGCTGTCAAAATTACATAACCTGTATTGTCTCCGGACTTCCATTCAAAACGCGTTTTAAACTAAGTCAGCCCATTTTGACTGTTATATTCCGGGAGATCACGACATTTTTGGTCCCGATAAGGTAAATGGCTGAATCTGGGTTCACATGTTAGAGACCAACCCTCTGATGCTAAATATGTCGGTATGCCTGCGCCAACTGATTGCGTTATCTAGATTGGATATATAAAATAGATATAAGTATGTACCTGCTGATGAATATACTGATTTCTAGAAATATTGATACCTATTAATTATACAACAATCGTAGCCTAGTGGCGCGGGGACTGGCCTAGCGTACCAGAGGCCTGGGTTCAATACCGGCATGCACCACTGTCTTTCTCTTTCAGAGTTCGATAAGTGCATTTCGTCACGAATACGAGCTGCTCCATGGTTCTGAAACCATGTAAAACTGTAGGTCCCCTTCCCCTACTAGGTGGTAGGGTTTAAGCTCGCCCGGGTTGGTACCATCGCATTGGATGAAAATATGGTCGAAGCAGCAATGAAAAATTGTCCGTGTTTTCCATCCAGTTCAATGTAGCCGTGCTAATAAAGGGAAGGTCCTGGCATGGCACCAAATTCCTTCTGGAATGTTGTGTATTGGGCTAATATCATAACGGTAGTTATGTGGTATTAGCCATCCATGTCAGGTCGCATAAAAAAAAACCAGTCGTTTTTTTCATTAAATACTTTAATATAGCGAACGTTATATCTGTAACCTTAATCGCCTATAACTACGAAATTCAACTAAAGATTTCTTAAGTTTTAGTATTCCTAAGCAAGTATGTACTGATACTTTCATGTTTCGTTATTTGTTTCCATTTACCTTATCATTTATGTTGTTTGTCACCATAACCACTTTTTCAGGCGCCTTATCTACGTAATGCAACCACTCGGCGCGGGCAGACTGACACATTTAGCTTCGGAGGGTTGGTATTTATCCTGTGAACCCAGTTTCAGTAATTTACGTTATCGCAACCATTTTTGTCGCGACCTCCTAGTCTACTAGTTCTTATGTTTATTAGTCTACGTATACATTTACATACATTTATATACCTTGTTTAAAAGTGACACAAACATGCAGATAGAACAGTTTACAAAAACTTAAAAACTAACAATAATAATACATGCACGCAAATAAGATCGACAATTGATTAGTTCTTGTACGACGAACGATACCTCCTAAACTGGCCTTGCGGCTGTATCATAGGTGGTAATTACTCTTAGGTTACTATTTACCATTGATCTGACTCTGCAAAAATTTATGAACGCCAGATATTATGTGTTCAGACAATGTGGGTAATCAGCAACAGATTCGTTTGACCGGGTGACCGGACAGTCCTGTCAGAGAATAAAGGCCAGACACGACAGTGCAGTTAATTTACTGCTGAGTGTAAAAAATTAAAATAAAGTTGAAAACAAAAGAAAAGTGAAAAATCTTACCCTAATATATATAATGTACCATAATATAATATAATGTACTTAAACATATAGAATTAATAATACCTTCATGTATACAAACATAAGACATGACACCATCAATTCTCAAACGATGGTTTCTCAAAACATGGTCTGAGTGGGCAGTCTGAGTTCTCACCGAAATTGGCGTTTACGGCAAACCGATCGACTGGCGTTTTCTCCAAACTCCATACAAGTTTTTACTAGATATTCTGTAGTTTTACTTCTTCAATCTGTCAAAGTCAAACGCGGACTTCCGATTTGTATGAAAACGCGGAGTGGACGTAAACGGCAACGTCGACGTATTTACGGCAACGTTGAGTAAGCTGTCAAATCAAGCTCGGACTCGCAAATGTTAGTTCGCTTAACGCCCGCTGCGCGCGCTCTCCAATTTCTCCATACATTTGAAAACGCCAGTCGATCGGTTTGCCGTAACGCCAATTTAGGTGACAACTTAGACTACCGGCTCAGACACGTGTTCTTAAAATGTGATGTAAATTACTTACTGGATTGTGTATCTTTAGCTGGAACGTAATAGGTCCCGTTAACATCGGACAATAAGTACGCAATAACTTGAGTCAAATTGTATTAGTCCCGGCACAGTGGATTCTCGTTTGCAATATATTTTTTCCCTGAAAACTCCGACGTCACAGCTTCAGAGCGAATAGTGAAAAGACTGAACAATGGCCCACTGGAAGACTGAACTTTACTCGCATTCATTCGGCTCTTTTGTTGGCATATAATAGAATCCACCCTACTGCGCAAGAGATACACCAATTAACATAAAATCAAATGTTGGAAATGTATTGAATACGAACTCGTGTTTTGTAATTTACGGTTGATCTTATTATACGCCAATTCAAAAGATAATACAGGCGTATGGAGGGATAGACATAACAGATTTTTTAACATTTTGGAAACTTGTGTGTACATTAATATATGTAATATAAATGAAATATTATGTCTGCCTACAGACCCAATACGAAAAAGAAATAAATAAATAAGAGAAACAGCTAATCTGGTTGTACGTAGCTGAAAGCCCCCTCTTGTGTCCCGCGCCGCCGTCTCTACCGGATCGGGTGGCGCGAGCCGCGCCCCTGGAGCTGCAATGGGGTGCAGGGAGTGCAGGATCGGGAATCGGGAACCGATCCTGAAACACAACATATAGGTCGTAAAAAGCAGTAATATTTCGGCATTCGCCGTTATCAAACTCTTTTTATTGAATATTAATAACAACGATTGTTGTTTTTGTGTTTGTTGCAGAGACAGCACCATACCCATAAATGAAATATGTTCTGTTCTGAAAAGATCACGGCTTCTCGGTGCGTTATGCCGTGCTTGGCCGAAATGTTTCGCCTCCAACAACGGCGACCACGTCGGCCGACTTTTTTGCCAAAACCTACCACACGCAGCCACCTGCATGTGGTAGGTTTTGGCAAAAAAGGCTAGTGGCGCTGGGACTTGCCTAGCGTATCAGAGGTCTGGTTTTAAATCCTCGCCCCGATCGTGCACCACTTTCTTTCTCTTACTGAGTTGGATAAGTAAGCGAGCTGCTCCATGTCCATCCCGTTTTGTTTATTTTTTGTTTTATTGTTTGTTTATTTTACTGTTTTTTTTATTCCCCTACATTGTATGAAAAATTGTGCGTCTTTCCATCCAGTTCAATGAAGCTGTACTTATAAAGGGAAGGTCCTGGCATGGCACATAATACCTTCGGGAATGTGGTACATTGGGTTAATATCATAACGGTAGTTGTGTGGCATAAGCCATCCATGTCTAGTGGAATACAAAAAAAACCTACAATGTTTGCAGCCGAAGCCCGCTAGCTACCGTTTGACCAACTGGGCTGTCAGACGTAACTCCAGGCCAAGTGGTCTTGGCGATGCCTCCATCTTTTGAGGTGAAACATGTCGGCCTAGCGCGGCGTCGCATTTTTTTTTATGTGACTGGACATGGATGGTTAATACCACTAGTTCTGTCATGGTATTAGCCCAACACACCACATGGGAACTAGGTGCCATGCCAGGACCTTCCTATTGCACGGCTACATTGAACTGGATGAAAAACACGGACAATTTTCATTGCCGCTTCGACCATCGTTCATCCAATGCGATGGTACCAACCCGCGCGGGATGAACCCTACCACCTAGTAAGTAAGGAA
This sequence comes from Incurvaria masculella, assembly GCA_946894095.1. Taxonomy (NCBI): domain Eukaryota; kingdom Metazoa; phylum Arthropoda; class Insecta; order Lepidoptera; family Incurvariidae; genus Incurvaria; species Incurvaria masculella. Next base: position 23,960,866 of record OX335646.2, read on the forward strand.
GGGACCTACAGCTTAACGTGGAATCCGAACCACGGCCAGCCTCTCTCAACGGTCGAATGGTCACCCATCCAAGACCAGACCGGACCCAGCGTTGCCTAACTTCGGAGAGCGATCGCCGAAGTGTCGCGCCACTGGGCCACCGAGGCTGACAATACGCATACCGGGAAACCTTTAATTTTCAAAAGTGATGCACAGCGACGGTGTAAATCTACATACATTTTCATCTAAATGCTTATATTGTTCAACCTGAATAAAATGTATGCATGCATGTAAAATGTTATGCTTTCTTCTAACACAAAATGTGGTGCAATTTAGTGTGATTCCGGGGTTATCTCATAACGCTAACACTCGAAAGTGGAGTTATCTATTAGCGGACTTAGGCTTCTGGTACCTGTAGGAAAGGTTTTCCTTCCAAATGAGTGTGAGCGCCGCCCGCTAAAATCACGCTTCGACAGGAGCTTTATGCATCTATAAATATATTTTCTTAGTAAGTTACTTAGACTTTGAGTCTAGTTCCGTTTTTTAGGGTTCCGTACCCAAAGGGTAAAACGGAACCCTATTACTAAGCCTCCGTTGTCCGTCCCGTCACAGGGCTCTATCTCATGAACCGTAATAGGTAGGCAGCTGAAATTTACACAGAGTGTGTATTTATTCTGCCGCTATAACAACAAATGGGTAAAATAAAAAAAAATAAGAAAATAAGATACAAATAGAATAAGATAAAATACAAAAAACGTGTTTTTTTTGTGTTAAGTCTTGTACGATGGTGCGGAACCCTTCGTGTGCGAGTCTGACTCGCACTTAGCTGGTTTTTTCTTTTTGCTAAGTGTTTAGACGATATTATGAGACAAATTAGAGTGTAATTATCTAACTTTAATGCCGACTTTAACAACTCGACGCTTTAACTTTAAACATGCTTACAATAAAATTGCAATGTCATCTCAACTGAACCAACATGCAAAATTTCAAGTTAAAATACAAAAAATGCAAATACAAAATTCAAGTTTGTACAAATAATTCGTATTTCTAATGTTGAAAATAGATGTACTTGTATTTTCATTAGATCCACTGTTCTAATAGTCGTTGACGCCTACACCACGGTACGTGGGAGTCTGGTATTCACGTGCCAGAAGTCGATAAGGCTTATTGACTCGCGTCACGTGCGCTGTCAAAGCGTGAGGTGGCAATCGAGGGCGGCTTGGCGTGATCATTATCCAACCAGATAAGTCCCGCCAGTTCCTCGAAACTAAGCGCACATTAATGGCTCCTAGTGTGTACGGAGGGCTAATCTTGAAACTCACATTCGCCGGTGATTCATAGTCACCTGTGACTCATCGGTGATTCATAAACTTTATTACTCATCGAATGACAGCCACGAGACACCCTACTGTCGTAGCTTCTTATATTATTCTGAACTGAAAGTATTGTACAATTTTCATTTTTATCCGTAAATTGAACTCATGTTCGCTTCGGAAGTATTCTTGGAAGCTGGTAGAAAAGTCAAATGTCGCCACGGTCGTTCGTCGCTATTTCTGCAATCTCAAGAGTTTTGTCAAAAACGGACATAACTCTTTTCCATGATGTTGCTGATTAGACTTTTTCATAAGATATGCATGTTTAAAATTATAATATTGTTTTTATATTGTTTTAAAAATATGACTAATGTAGATTATAATAGATTTTCTGACGAGGGCTCTGTACACCTGAATATTATTAATGTATTTTATCTATTTTTCTGTTAATAATATTACATTGTATTTAATATTATGACAAGGGCTTTTTACACCTACATTTACACTTAAATTTCAATTACCTTTAACTTTGGCAATTTATATTTATGTTGTTTAAATTAATTAATTAAGATTATTTATTACGCTTTAAACCTCGGTTTAATACTTATGTTCTTTGTATTGTTAGACGCAATGTATTTTAATGATGAATATTGTATGACAATCTCAAGTGTAGTTTACTACCAGATGACTATTATTAATAAATAAATAAATAATCCTCCCTAACATATCATATAATGTGAATGTAAGTGTAACTGTTATCAAATGATACTACAAGTATCTACTCCCAGATAGGGTTGGTCACCCAGGGAGGAAAATGACCACAACCTTAAAACCTCTAAGGTTGTGTAAGTGGGTGGCACTAAAGCTATATAAGATAACTTCAGGTCAAAAATAGTAATATGTGTGCTAAAAAGGCTTAAATAAATAAAATAAATAAATAAAACATATCTATATTATCTTACTTTACAATAAATTATATCTAAAGTTAGTAAAAACAATCACTCAATGCTTATTGAGGACCAATCACTATTGAAATATATAAAGTACACTATATCATATTACTATAACATATATTTCCAGGTGATTTGAGGAGTTTCAGTCGAGCCCCTCCTAGGCAAGTGAAGACGGTAGCATCGAAGGGCTCGTTACTCAGACCAAAATATCGACAAGCGCCTAATGGCCGCGGCTCATCCGGCGCAGATAGCTGTGTCTTCTTGTCAATTACATTCCTAACACAATTACACCCCCGCGCCTAAGAGGATTTGCTGGGGCCCTTGAACTTGAAGCGGGGGGCAGGAAATAATGATTTTAGACTAGGAGGTGGCGACAAAAATGGTAACGATAACGTAAATGACTGAAACTGGGTTCACACGATAAAGACCAACACTGTAAAGCTAAATGTGTCAGTCTGCCTGTGCCAAGTGTTTATTTTCCCGGTGTCTCTAAATCAAAAAGCTCAGAAGGTTTGCACCCAAGCCCTCTGGCATGCGAAGCCCAGCGTTACGAGCCGCTAATCTGTTATAGACTAGGAGGTCGCGAAAAAATGGTAACGATAACGTAAATGGCTGAAACTGGGTTCACGGGATAAAGTACAACCCCCTGAAGCTAAATGTGTCAGTCTGCCTGTTCCAAGTGGTTGCGTTACGTAAATAAGGCGCCTGAAAACGTAGTTATGGTGGCAAACAATATAAATTGTAAGGTAAATGGCTGCAAATAACGAATCATGAAAGAATCAGTACATACTTGCTTAGCAATACCAAAACTGAACAAATCTTTGATTTCATTTCGTAGTTATAGGCGATTTAGGTTACAGATTTAACTTTAGGTATATTTAAGTATTTAATAAAAAAAACCGACTGGTTATTTTTGTATAATTAATAGGTATCAATGTTTCTAGACAATCAGTATATTTATCAGAAGGTACATACCAACTTCTATTTTATGTAGCCAATCGAGATAACGCAACCGCTTTGCGCAGGCAGACAAACATATTTAGGATCAGAGGGTTGGTCTCTAACATGTAAAGCCAGATTCAGCCATTTACCTTATCGTGACCAAAAATGTCGTGACCTCCCGGAATATTTTGCCTCTCGAAAATCTGACGGTCCTTGTATAGAAGCTGAGCTCGAAGCAACTTGTTGCGAGTGTTTTCAATCTATCCCCCGTCACTCCAGGCAATCTGCTTCATGCTACATTTTTACGAAACAATTCGCAATTATATAAGAGATGAAACACGATTATCAACATTATTTATTACTAGCTGAGGCACCCAGCTTCGCTCGGGTCATTGTCGTTTTGGACTGATGTTGGGCTGACTTATTTCCTGGATGTTAGGAGTTCCCCATATAATTTTGTATCCTCTATTTCACCCCCTTCAAGTTTATTTTTCACCACAAAGGGTAGCCTATGTCCTTTTACAAGGTCCAAACTTTCTTTATACCGAAATTCATCAGATTTGGTTAAGCGGCTTAGGCGTGAAAACGCAAGAGACAGACAGAGTTACTATCGCATTAATTTTTAATGGTACGTTCGCGCGATTTTCGCGACCCGGGTCTGACCGAACGGCCCGTTCTGTCATTCGTTGGCGTGGTCTCTGCGACCCGCGGGCTACTCTTGAAATTCGAATTCACCGATGAGTCACAGATGAATCACTGGTGAATTATCTTTGACTCACCAAAGTATCAGAAGGTTAATCTTTAAATTCAGATTCACTCGTGAATCACCAGTGAGTCACAATACTTTCACACGCGACCTGCAGTAAGACCACAGAATACATTTAATCTGTTGTAGGACCAAAGATACCAAATTAGGTAGGATCCGTTTCTTGCGACCCGTTCGTTCGCGAACCGACCCGAGAACCGAGCTCACCGTTCGGTCGGTCGGTCCAGTCATCTCGTTCAGTCGGCCGGCAGTGCGATTACGCAAAATTTGAGGATGGTGCCGCGCTACGTGTAGGTGCGCCCCCGTCATTTCTAAAGCGCGATTACGAAGCCGTTTTTCATCCACCTACATCCAGCACGGACCAATCTGTGTCGACAATAGGTCAACTTTTGAGGTACTTGACTAGACGAGCAGACGAAATAGGCGTTTACCTCCCCGCATTCGACAGTTCTTTGCCGTTTCGTAATACCGATTAAACGCGAAATGTATGGAGTTGACCTAATTGCTGCGGGTAGCGCTGAGTGCCGCACCATTTGTGAATGCATCGATTTCGTAATCGCAAAAGCTGTCATATTGCTGTAAGTACAGCAACCTACACCCAATTGTGTGCTTCGTAATTGCACTGCCGGTCGGTAGAAATAAAGGGTCGCGAAGACACGAATCTTTGCGAAAGGGGGCCGTTCGGTCGTTCAGTAGAGACCACCCGGGTCTTCCGACCCGTTCGTTCGCGAACGACCCATCGCTACTGCACAGCGCTATTTAGTACAAAAACATTCGATGCTGCGCGTCCCAAATTCGTGAGCGAACTAACAACAGTCAGACTATTTGGACTTCTGGGCTACGTCGCCGCCCTCCAAATGATGCTCACTGCCCATCGCTATCGCTCAGTCATGCCATTTTTTTTATGTAAAGCGCGGCATATGGCGTACGCCAGGACCTCTTAAGGTGCCCGTCAACGCCCATGAGCTTTCGAACTTTTAAGGGGGCTGCGAAAACCATGCCGGCCGGCCAGGTGCTTCTTCACACAATTTTTGAAGGATCCCAGGTTGTACTTAGGGGGAAATAACTAGGCAGGGAGTGCATTTCATTGTTTAACAACCCTATAGATAAAGGACCTAGAGGATCGGTTGCTTCTGATTTTTGGAATGTCGACAGTGAACGGGTGCATTTCCTGCCTGTTCCGTGTCGTGCGATGGTAGAAAGGGGACGGAGGAACAGCGTTATGCAGCTCCGATGAACATTCTCCATGGTAAAGATGGTAGAACATAGAGAGAGACCCAACATCCCTTCGGAGTTGGAGGGTCTTTAAATTTAAAGAAACTGTAGCGTAAGATACATTATGTGTAACCTGACTGCTGCGTCGTCAGCTATGTTTCTTTGCGTGCGCCGCGTGCGCACGCCATTAATTTAATTCAGTGAACATACGATCATCAACCAGAACACACGTCTTTCACTGCGGCTTTGCGACCCGACATTTCATCCCGTTAAAAAACTTTGAAATCGTCGACGAAACGCACGGCCCGACGCTGTATCATGTCCAGGGATCAAAGCAGGTGCTGAGCTGAGCCGTCCCAGGCCACGATCTTATGACTTTGGCATAACGACATCACAATAATAAAGTCTCACCAAGCTTAAAAATTAGAAGCTGATTTAATATTTAAAACCAGCCCACGCGGTAACCGCCATGTGGCGTGCAGGGAAAACCGCTGTCATGCCAGTTGCGTACGAATGGTGTTGATAAAAAGAAAGACTTCTCGCAACATCCTATAAAAAAATGTATCAATATTGGGTTCCGATTCCAGATGCAGAAAGTGGTTCTACTCTTAATTGAACACGAGAATCTTTCAGAAGTTTCAGTCTCTGCAGCTCGGAGTGGCGTTATATGATTTCCATTTATTTAAGAAACCCTAAAAAATGGTTTATACGTTTTTAAGAAAAACCTATATATTACTGCTCAGAGCCCGTAGTCCCAGCTGTCACCTAAATTAGCGTTTACGGCAAACCGATCGACTGACGTTTTCAAATGTATAGAGAAATTGTAGAGCGCGCGCAGTGGGCGTTAAGCGAACTAACATTTGCGAGTCCGAGCTTGATTTGACAGCTTACTCAACGTTGCCGTTTACGCCGACTCCGCGTTCTCATACAAATCGGAAGTCTGAGTTTGACTTTAACAACTCTGAAGAAGTAAAACCGCAGAATATCTAGTAAAAACTTGTATGGAGTTTGACGTTTTTACGGAACTTTTAAGTTCTAGGTTTAGGTGACAACTGGGACTAGCAGCTCTGGTCGGATGTGCACGCAATATCTTAATTAAACCACTAGACCTTTCTTCACATTCATTAAATATTTATGACAAGGAAGAGAGAGGTTCATGAATCTTCTGCAGGACCGTGCAATTTATAAATATTCAAGTGTAGGGGCAGCGTTGGCGGTGGTGTATATATTCTTTGGTGTCGGCCAGTTCATGCAGGGGCGGGTTGACTTCCCTTCTATTCTAGAGGTCATGGGTTCAAATCCTCGCCCCTTCATGCATCACTTTCTTACCCTTTCTTAGTATAATAATTAAAGTTCATTTCGTTACGAATTCAAGCCGTTTTGTGGTCCGGAATCCATCCAAAACTCTACCGCTGCGTCGATACCATTACATTGGATGGAACCATGTTCGATAATTAAAAATTGTCCGTGTTTTTTATCCAGATCAATGTAGCCGTGCTCATAAAGGAAAGGTCCTGAAAAGGTGTAAGGCTAGTTTACAATTTTCAATCCTAAATAAAAATTTAATTATAGAACCTGCTTGCAAAATTTCAAGGGAATCGGCTGAGAAATGCGACCTGTAGAGGAGAAAGGCCGGACAACATAAAACATTTGAACATTTATCAAAAAATTCCAAAAAATTAAAACCTGGTTACATGATTTCACGCGAATCTGTTGAGAAATGCAACCTGTGGAACAGCTGGACTTACGATATCATTTTTTGCCGTATATAGATTCGGTCTTTATCGGAAAGCAAACGATTTATGTATGTACGTATTTGTATGTAATTTATTAATCCATATTTTTAGGTTAGTTAATATTTTCCCTAAATCATTTTGTTCTACGTTATTTTGTTTTTTTTGCCCACCTCACTGCACCTGTCCTACATCTCTAAGGTTTAATGGTAGAGAATGCCTTATGGCATTAATTTCCGCCTTTTTGTACCGTATGGCTGCAAATAAAGTATTTTTTCATTTTCATTTCATTTCATTTCTATGAAATCAGAATGCATATAAAACGAGTCGCATAACGAACACACGCCATGAACACACAAGCCGCAAGCTGCTCCGGACAACGGCAGGACGGTGTGGGTCAATACAGGGAAGTATGCAGGAGCACACACGGCGCCCGCACAAGCATGCGGTGACGCGGTTGTGCGGTGGCCGAGACGTGCGGCGCGGGGCACACGGCTGTCGCCCGGCCGTGCCATAGAGAAGGAAGTGCTGGAGTGGCGACAAGAAGTCAGAAGTCGATTTTCACAAAATTTATTTTAGAATCAACAATTTCACAAACTCAGTTTATTTATTATTTATTGTTTATTCATCATCCATAGACAGTACACTGCACTCGGATTTGTCATATTTTATCATTAGCCAGTTCGGGGAAATCCCAGCGAAGAAGAACTGGAAAGAAACTCCGCTGGTTTTTTTTTTTTCAACGTCCACTTAGTCTTAATTTACAAAAGTATTTAGACTCACAGATAAACACGCTAAATTAATATGAATTGACGAGAATCAGCAATTCATGTCATATGCAACAGTTCATGACAAATGTCAGTTTATTAGTAAAGACCATGCCCGCCATCTAGCATGTTGCCAATTGGAGCAAGCCAGTCCCCACAAACAGCACCCGTTCACGAGCATCACGCCAGGCACAGCCATCGCCTCTATCAACCATATTTTAGGGAAAGAGGAGACCCGAACCCAGCGTCGCCGCAAGTAGGGACCTTAAAGCGATGCACTACTCCAGTGGCAACATGAAAAAGTTGTGAAAGCTCTGTACGATTTAGTTTTAATACGATTATTTCTGTCATGAACTACTACAGTGACCTGTAAACAAAGAGTCAAAATACAAAATACATTATTATTCTTACAGCTAAAAAAAAAAAACTATATAATATTACACTTTAAATGCTACCACCTACAGAAAATTAAGAGTACAATGGTTTGAGAGCAACCATATACGAATAAGATTCCTGAAAGAGATTCTGACCAACACCTACAGTTAAATAATGCTTCAATACAGTTCGGGTGTACAGAGCCCTCGTCATTATTGATACGAAATTGTATCAAATCAATATTATTTAGTAAAACATTGATTAGCATATAAACAGTTATCAGTGTGGGGAATTGCTAGGGTAACGACTCTCTTAAGAAATGTCTGGAGCAGTGGCAAAATTTTCCATGGAGAGCCAAAAGTGGCCTTTTATAATAGAATTATTTTTTATTTTATGAATCCGGCCATAAGGTAAGTTAGAAACGAAAATGTATTGTTTTTATGAAATTATGTAATCTTAATAACACAAATACGTATTTATTGAAGTCTCAGCATAAAATAGTCGACTAGGAGGTCGCGACAAAAATGGTAACGAAAACGTAAATGGCTGAAACCGGGTTCAAAAGATAAAGACCAATCATCTGTAGCTAAATGTGTCGGTCTCCCTGCGCCAAGTGGTTGCGTTACGTAGATAAGGCACCTGAAATGAGTTATGGCGACAAAAAATACAAATAAGTTAAAAGGCTGCAAATAACGAAACATGAAAGTATCAGTACATACTTGCTTAACAATACCAAAACTGAATAAATCTTTGTTTGCATTTCGTAGTTATAGGCGATTTAGGTTACAGATATAACTTTAGGTATTTTTAAGTATTTAATTAAAAACCGACTGTTTATTGTTGTATAATTAATAGGTATAAAATTTTCTAGTTAATCTGTATATTAATCAGCAGGTACATACCAACATATTTTCTTGTAGCTAAGCTATATAACGCAACCACTTGGCATATACAGACCGACACATTTAGCATCAGAGTGTTGGTCTCTAACATGTAAACCCAGATTCCTTATCCTTATCTGACCAAAAAGGTCGTTACCACCCGGAATATAGTATGTATATCTAGGTGTTATCGCCCGTGGTATTTTGTGTCTATGACTGCGGTTTCTTAGGGTATGCATGGTATGAACATGTTCCTCATCCTGTAGATTTCTTACCCTGCAGAGTTCACTGACTAAACTTAGAGTAGACGGACGGGGTGAGAGTATTCCCACCTACAATTTGCAGCCGCACGCAACCCTAACCCAACTTTATTTAATGGGCGGCGAACTTTTAATTGAATTCTAAAAAGATGGACATTGTAACTTTCCTCTCTTTTTGGCTTTTACAATTACCTCGGTGGGGTCGTTAAAATCACTGAATAATGTAATTACCCAGAGTGTTAGCTTATCTGCACAAAATTTGTAGAGGAAAAACTCAATATTTTTATTTAAAGATTAAAATAAAAATAGATCTTTCGTATTAGAACATTCCATCACATGACATGTTTGTTATTTACAGATATAAATACACATGAAATGTATGCATACATTATATTAATTTCCATTCAAGTTTCGAGCTTTGCTCAAAACAATCCTGAAATGTACGCCTTCTTACAATATTTTTAAAAGAAAACCGTTCTATCGAAGGAAAACGAATCATATATTTTATTAACGTTTATCGTCTCTTTTCGTCAGACCGAGCTAGTTCACTTACGATGTCTCGGCAAACTTTGAATTTTGGCTAGGACCAAAAATAAAGTGCATTCAGCAATTAAGGTGGCCCAACCCGCTCATCTCCCCATACAAAAGGGGAAAGAAGATCACGCCCATATTTCTTGTCAGAGATCCAAAATTTTCCTTAAAATAGCTTTATTTGATCGAACTAGATGTCTGATGATTATTGGCATTGTAAAATTGTGTTTAGTTTCTAAGTTATAAGGTCCGAAAGTTCGAATTTTTCGCGCGTTTTATACGATAACTTTGGAGGTGGATTACGCAATGATAAAGTAAGAACATCGTAAAAAGATTAGTCATCAGACATAGCTTATTTAATCAAAATTTATGATCTATTTGGTTTTTATTAGATTTTTGACTACAGCGGTCGTGGTTTACTTTTAGCTATAAGTTGTTTTGAAATTAAAATTTTCGTAAATCTTACCAAATCATACACTATGCACATTGTCTTTTTTGTGGACATGTTGCATCTTCCTCATCACGGAGCCTGTCTTATTCTTTGAAACAGAAAAGGTCCCAGAGCGCAACAGCACGGTTTTGTACCGTGCCCGCGAATGAGTTAGGCCCGCCGGGTTGGGCCGCCTTAAGGCAAAACGAAATAAATATGAGAGCGTTTTATTTTTTTGTTCTACTGTGAATGGATTAACACACACTTCTAGAATATTAATGATATAGCTGCGTGTAAGCAAGATCGGTATGGAAGAAGAGGCCCAGATGTAGAATAAATGCAGAGCGAAGGTGTTCCTGAGGAACATTATCATTTAACAGTAAATTTTCGATATAGTTGTGTTAGAGAGCATTATCAACTGAAAATACCCACAAAGCTTTAGAGTTTTCTTAGCTTTGACGTATTTTTCGCAGGAGGACAACGGTATTCTATGCGGAAAATATAATTCAACCACAAGTATTAACCTGCGCGGCAAGCAAGTCAGACAAAGGGAATGCTTATGCCTAACCTTAAATTTTAAATGTAGCCCACGAAATAATCAAATATTTAGACGAGAGCGGAATTTGACGATCCACCACACTTCCATAAAATATGCGATGACGCCGCTGGTCGTGTCTCTTGGCAGGATATCAATAAAATATTATTTTAAAGGTTTTTCGTGGTCTCACCGTAACGACACAACGTTAGGTGCTGCTTGATGTCTCTTTTTAGGTCTCTTTATGTCTCTTTTTAAGCTAATATTTCACCCCGAAACTATGGATTCCTGAGCGTACTTAGAGCGCATGTTGTCAGATATATCGTTTTTGGGTTCTTCAAAACTCATTGAGAGTTGTTAAAACCCTCGTTAGTATATATTATAGATGACGATTATTTTTTACCTTGTTGGTGCGTTAAGACATCCGTGGGTATATCAATATGTACCTTCAAAATTTGATCATTTACTACTTTCGTCCGAACAATAAATTTGTTCGGCGCGGAAAGCTAAATATTTATTTTTAGTAATGCGCATTCATTTCATATTCCTTCTCTAAAATAACATACAAACTCGTACAGACAAACATTGCAAATTAAGGTGGCCCTTCCCGGCGGGACTGACTCATTCGCGGGCACGGTACAAAACCGTGCTATTGCGCTCTGGGACCTGTTTCAAAGAAAAAGACAGGCTCCATGATGAGGTGGATGCACCATGTCCACAAAGCAGACAATGCGCATAGTATTTGATTTGGTGAGATTTACGAAAATTAAATTTTTTTTTTTTTATGCGACCTGACATGGATGGCTAATACCACACAACTACCGTTATGATATTAGCCCAATGCACCACATTCCCGAAGGAATTAGGTGCCATGCCAGGACCTTCCCTTTATGAGCACGGCTACATTGAACTGGATGGAAAACACGGACAATTTTTCATTGCCGCTTCGACCATCTTTTCATCCAATGCGATGGTACCAACCCGGGCGGGCTTAAACCCTACCACCTAGTAGGGGAAGGGGACCTACAGTTTTACATGGATTCCGAACCATGGAGCAGCTCGCATTCGTGACGAAATGCACTTATCGAACTCTGAAAGAGAAAGACAGTGGTGCAAGTTGGTATTGTACCCGGGCCTCTGGTACGCTAGGCCGGTCCCCGCGCCACTAGGCTACGAGCCGAGCCAATTAAAAAACGACTTATAGCTAAAGGAAAACCACGACCGCTGTAGTCAAAAATCCAACAAAAACCTAATTGATTATAAATCTTGATGAAACAAGCTATGTCTGATTTTAAGACGTATTTACTTTATCGTTGAGTAACCCACATGCTAAGTTATTGTATAAAACACGCGAAAAATTCGAACTTTTGGACCTTATAACTTAGAAACCAAACATAATTTTGCAATGCCAGCGGTCATTAGACATCTAATTGGATCAAATAAAGCTATTTTGAGCAAAATTTGGGATGTCTGACAAGAAATATAGGCATGATCTTCTTTCTACGTTACTACGTCTAAGACTAGAACTTGTACAATCTTGCTTGCGAAAATTTTCAGAACTGGACGTGTATTCTTGGCATTCAGTCATTGCGGATTCAGTAGAGTTAACAGAAGAAGAATTTACTTTGACAATACTGTTAACTCTACTGAATTCGCAATGACTGAATGCCAAGAATACACGCCCTCTAGCGATATGAACTCTGCTGTAACAGTGAAACATTTTTTATTTTGAATATTAGTTGTAAATTTGCTGTAAGTTTTCCAAAGAATAGATAAATTAATATCTACAAATACATTTGTTGCAAGTTGACTTAAATTTCTTAAAGAGGCGCCACATTGCTAAGTGTACACTAACCTAATTGAAACCTAAGTCCGACCTAACCCTGACCTAATCTAAACCTGAGCTAAAAGAGGCTTTTGCCCGTAGACACTCTGAAATAAGATACAATATTTCAGACAAACATTATTGTGAGTTCAGTCTGCAAACTTCAGAATATAAGGCTTATTATAATTATTATTATATTATGTAAAATTAAAGAAATCACACATTTTTAAAAATTCTGATCGAAAGATATGTCTTAATTTAAAATCAGACGGTGACACAAACATTTACTCAAAAGTGCTGCGTGGGTTCCGAAAATAATATGTGCGGACCTACTGCACTTCTTCCCGTGAATGTTGTGCAGGCGACTAAAGGATTTATCGTGTGTGTCTCGTATTCTATGTAAAACTATAGTTTAACCCTTAGTAGGTGGTGAGGTAAGTGCCGCCTGGGTTTGTATCATTGCATTTAAAAAACCAGGATCGAAGTGGCAATGAAAATTGTACATGTTTTCCATCCAGTTCAGTGTAGCCGTGCTCATAAACGGAAGGTCCTGGCATGGCACTTAGATTCACAGGGAATGTGGTGAGTCATATCGGTAGTTGTTTGATATTAGCTATCTATGTCAGGTTGCATAAAATAAATACAGAGCGCTATGCATAGCCTAAAGCGATTAAAGCGGTTCATGCCTATTGAGACTAAAATTACCTTAGTACAGACCTTGGTACTTCCCACCCTTGACTACGGTGACGTGTGCAATTTAGATCTGAACGAGGACTTACTTAATAAGCTTGATCGCCTTCTCAACTACTGCATTCGTTTTATTTACGGACTTCGTAAGTATGATCACATTTCAGCATACCGTGATCGGCTTCAGTGGCTCAACATCCGTCTTCGAAGACAATCGCATGTCCTCGCTCTCTTATATACTGTCCTCAACAACCCACGTGCTCCCATTTACCTCAGGGATAGTTTTAATTTCTTGTCATCCCATGGCCTACCTCTCAGGTCAATTGACAACTTTCTTCTTCTGATACCGTCACACAATAGTACTTCTTTTAGCAACAGTTACATGCAGTTAATGCGGCCCGTCTTTGGAATAAATTACCTCTTGACATCAGGAGCTCTTGAAATCTTCAAAAAACGATTAAAATTATACTTCCTCACACTAAATGAGTTGTGTTCAACAAAAACAGAATTTCTTACTATTAAACAATTTTTTTTTTAATTTTAAGTTATGTGTTTTTTTTTCTTTTTTTGCATAAATTCTGTATATACATTTTTAGGCTGACATACTTTATGTCTATAGTTATTAAATTGGTCTGTAACTTTTTTGTTTTGTTTATAGAAATAAATAGTGCACAACATCTATTCTTAGGTTACTTTTCTTGTTGCTACCTGTATATTTTTGTCCCATTATCGAGTTGATTGGAAGAGATTGACATTAGGCAATAAGTCCGCCCTTGTATGTACCATGTGTATGATAGCAATAAAGAATATTATTATTATTATTATTATTCCATTTCAAGAATTTCTCAGTAACGTAAATATGTTAATGAAACGACTGCGTATTTGCTAATGGCCAGGCAAACCACACCTAATTATAAGTTGTCAAGTTTACGCGAACAACGAGGAGGATCTGCAAACCAAAAGCTATAGACTAGTAGGTCGCGACAAAAATGGTAACGATAACGTAAATAGCTGAAACTGCGTTCACGGGATAAGGAACAACCCTTTGAAGCTAGATGTGCCAGTCTGCCTATTCCAAGTGGTTGCGTTAAGTAGATAAGGCGCCTGAAAAAGTAGTTATGATGACAAAAAATAAATATGATAAGGTAAATGGATACAAATGACGAAGCATGAAAGTACCATAACATACTTGGTTAGTAATACAAAAACTAAACAAATCTTTGGTTGCATTTCGTAGTTATAGGCGATTTAGGTTACAGTTATAACTTAAGGTATATTTAAGTATTTAATTTACAAATCGACTGGTTATTGATGCATTATTAATAAGTATCAATGTTTCTAATCAATCAGTATATTCATCAGCCTGTACATATCAACATCTATTTTATATAGCCAATCTATAGAACGCAACCACTTGGCACAGGCAGACTTACACATTTAGCACCAGAGGGTTGGTATGTGGGGATCATCACAGGGAGGCAACCTGTGAACCCAAATTCAGCCATTTTCATTATCGTGACCAAAAATGTCCTGACCTCCCGGAATACTACGCACTTTACATTTTCCTTCCTCGCAAAATTTCTCGAGAAAGTTCCATGCGTCGCCCAATAATCAAAGTTTGCCCATCTCACTGGTGGCACCTCCTGAATATTAAGATACATTATCCTGCAGATTGAGAGAGAGACACACAACTGACTACGAACGGAGAGCCTGCTGAATTAGTTATGGAAATTCACAGTGAAATCTTGGACAGGTACAGAATTTATTATTTACTAATTCATTAAGATATAATTACTATCAGTTACATAATTATTTTTTCCTTGAAGTTTATTGGAGTTGTGCACTTGTATACGTATCGATTGCACTAATTAAGAGTTGAGGTCAAGGAAAAAAATGGTCTTTAATTTTTTTGTATGAAAAAATAGGTTAGGTTATTTTTTTACTATAAATGGGAAATAAGTGCACTCGACACGCGTTTATCTCTTTTTACAAATAAGTGGAAGTATGGCCACACGAGATTTGATTTGATTAAATCTTTTGAGATTAACAAACTAATCACATTTTAAGAGAACCAATATCAGCAGTAAGATGATTTGGTCACAATTCGTTATTCTGTGACTTATTGTACTACCACACAGGTGAACTTTTGTAGTATTAATATTTTATTTAGGGGACGTTCTGTCTGATGTATTCATTAATTATTTTATTTCTAAGATATTTTTAAAATTATAAGGATTGAACATTTGTATTTATTAATTGGTCTTTTTTATTTTAATATAGCATATGTTCGTAATATTTAATTACTAACATAAATTAAATTAATGCCTACATACATAAAAGGGGCACATTTTCTATTTAATCCTACGTCAATCCTACAAACAATCAAATCCGTCCATTCGCAAAGATTAGTCCAAATCGATTGTTAAAAAAATATTCAAACATCACAAACACAAAACCGAAAGTCCAATAAATATGTCCAATATATAAACGAAATAGTGCAAGAATTATCCTCGTAACAACATAAATCGATCTATTGAAAGCAATAGATGATATCCTTTGTAAGCGGGCAACACGAACGCAGCCAGTGAAAACGACAGAGTACTGCCTACGCGATGGCACAGTAGCCAAGGGAAGTGCAGTGGATTCTTTCTTGGGGATTGAGGTTCGATTTCTACTCATTTCTTCTACATTGATCGAACGAGGTATTGATGACTCTGTGCGATGTCAGTTCCAGCACATAAAAATAATACAAGTACTCCAATTGCAATTCTTCCCGTGCGTGTCATAGAGGCGAATTAGCCCCGGTTGCACGAAGAAACGGACGAGTTAATCCATGTTCAAACACGTCACTTTTAGTGAACCGCATAGAGTTCCTTCCAGACTGTCCACACAAAGTGACGTGTTTGATCATACTTTGATGTTGATTTTGATTGTTTGTTCTTTCATGCACTCAGCCCTTATAGGCGACTAGAATTCGTTCACCGTGGTTCGGATTTCACGTAAATCTGGAGGTCTCTTTCCGTAGTAGGAATCCCGCCGGAGTCTACACCAATGCATTGAATCAACGATGGTCGAAGCAGCAATTTAAAATTGTCCGTGTTTTCCATCCAGTTCAATGTAGCCGTGCTCATAAAAGGATTGTCCTGGCATGCCACCGAATTATTTCGGTTTAAAGAAGGTCCTGGCATAACAGAACTGTACAGCTGGTTCTATAGGGACTAGAGGACTTGCCTTTCATGCGGAGAGCTTATAAGTTCAAATCCTCCCCGGTCATGCCTGTCATGTTCATGTTCTGATTTGGATAAGCGCATTTTACTTCGAATGCGAGCTGTTATATGGTTCGGAACCCATGTAAAACTGTAGGTCCCCTTACCCTTAGAGGTAAACCCGCCCGGTTTGGTACCACCGCATTGGATGAAACTATGGTTGAAGCGACTATGAAAAATGTTTCGTTATATCCATCAAGTTCAGTGTAACCGTGCTCATAAAAGGAAGGTTCTGGCATGGCACCTAATTCCTTCAGGAATGTTATGAATGGGCTAATAGCATAACAGTATATTCCGGGAGGTCACGACATTTTTGGTCACGATAAGGTAAATGGCTGAATCTGGCTTTACATGTTAGAGACCAACCCTCAGATACGAAATATGTCGGTCTGCCTGCGCCAAGTGGTTGCGTTATCTAGATTGGCTATAAAAAAATTGATGTTAGTATGTAGCTGCTGATGAATATACTGATTGTCTAAAATATATTAATTTGATAAAATGTTAAGAATCTAAAATATTGTACCTATTAAATATGCACCAATATCTAGTCGGTTTTTTAATTAAATACTTAAATATACCTAAATTTATATCTGCAACCTAAATCGCCTATATCTACTAAATTTTACGAAATACTTGTTTAGGTTTGGTATTACTAAGTAAGTATGTAGTGATACTTTCATGCTGCATTATTTGTAACCATTTACCTTATCATATATTTTTCTTGTAATTATAACTACTTTTTCAGGCGCCTTTTCTAGGCAACGCAACCACTTGGCGCAGGCAGACCGACACATTTAGCTTCAGAGGGTTGGTCTTTATCCTGTAAACCCAGTTTCAGCCATTTACGTTATCGTTACAATTTTTGTCGCGACCTCCTAATCTAGTAGTTGTGTTGTATTAGATATCTATGTCAGGTTGCAAAAAAAAACGACTCTAAGTAATTTTTCAATATTTTAAAATCTTTTTCACGCGTGAAGCTATTGAACACAGATCTGCCTCAATCGGAAAGGAATCTATGCCAAAGCATTAGTCACGGCCTGGCGTGAGCACGCCTGCAGTGCCGTCCAACTCTGTTTAGTTACGTTACACTCGGTATTGTCAGCCTCAATTAGCAAGCATGGAAGTAAAGAAGCAGCAACGGAACTAGCATGTTTGGGGCGGCGTAGCCACTTTTCATAAAAATACGGTAGTGCCGGTAAGTCAGTTCATTCACATTGATCATTTCTCATTTTCTTGAGTTTTAAAGACACGTATGAACACGTAATAATACGGAAGAACTTCACAGGACGCTATTTGGTGAAACAACAATTCGTAAGCAAACCAACTAAAGTTATACTATTTCCACTAACTTACGGATAGGTACACTGTCGCTATACAAACTATCAATTTGTTGTCATATATAAAATTCACGTTAATAATGTCTGTATTGAAAAGTAAGCCACGCATTAAGACGACACGAACCATTTCATTCGTATCGCTATACACGTACAACATGTTTAGCAATACACATATCTAAATTGTCGTAATAATGTGTGAAGGTCGCCTGCATTCTACATATACCTCTGCAACTGCAACTGTACTAAATATTATGACGCGCGCTCTGTACACCTGAATATTATGAATGTACTTTATTTATTTTTATGTTAATAATCTAACGTCGTACTTAATATTAAGACAAGGGCTTTTTACACCTACAGTAACACCTAAATTTGCATTACCTTTAACTTTGGCATTTCATAATTATGTCGTTTAAATTTATTAATTAAGATTATTTATTACGCTCTAAACCTCGGTTTACTGCTCGTTCTTTGTGTTGTTAGTGCAATGTATTGTAACCATGAATATTGTAAATGACAATTTCAAGTGTAGTTTACTACCATATGACTGCTGATTTAAAATAAAAATAAAAAGAACGCAGGGTAACTAAACGGAACATGGCCGCATGAGGCCTTGCTTGTTCCGCCCACCCGCCTCACATGTCTACCTCGATTCGATAAATTGTGAATGCAGCGCGCCGCCCCGCCCCGCCCCGCCCCGTCCCGCCAACGTACATCCGCTTGCGCTCTTCACGAAATAGTTTCTTTCAGGAAGGAAATAATATAACTCTATTGTACGTACGTGTGAAAGGTCTCTGTGAGGAATACACTCGCTTCAACTTCTGGGCTTGTTCCGTTTCTAAGCAATATCAGTGGACTTACTTGGTTTTATTTGTGTGAGGATTTTTCGTGATTTCTATCCAAATATCCTATTCTATATTGTTATTGTGTGTTATGTAGCTGGATATGGGTGGCTAATATTACAACGCCCAGCACACCGGATTCCCGAAGGAATTACGTGCTATGCCAGGACATTCCCTTCCCTAGCACGGCTACGTTAAACTGAATAGAAAACACGGACGTTGCCGTTACGACAATCCTTTCATTCAAAGCGATGGTACCATCCCGGGCGGGCCTAACCCTACCACCTAGTAAAGGAAGGGGACCTACGGTTTTACAGTCTTCAAAACGATGGAACAGCTCGCATTCGTGACGAAATGCACTTATTCAACACAGAAACAAGGGAAAGTGTCGTATGAAAGGCCGGGATTTGAACCTATGCCCTCTCAAGTAAGCCGCCGCGCCCCTGAGCTAGCAAGTGCTCTTAAATGTTTTATTAGATCTCAACAAGGATAGGCTAGCATTACCTGACCAATCCTGGCCTGACCCTACATACATTCATTGAACTGGATGGAAAACTCCGACAATTTTCATTGCCGCTTCGACCATCGTTTAATCAATGCGATGGTACCAACCCGGGTGAGATTAACCTTAGTAGTGTTAGCTTTTCATATTTAACTAGATAGTACTTCTCTGAACGCAGCCCACGTGCCACAGACTTCACTCTGTGGTCGCGGTCTATGGTACGATACACGTCATAGAGGATAAGTGTATTCTGTGGTGGCACGTGGACGGCAGTCAGGCGAGAACATGTGTTTCGGCGGCGGTTCATTTTCTACACCTACATTGTTTAACAGTTCAGAAAGGGGGATATTATTGGGAGATAGCTTAGCTCGATAAAAAGATCTTACGCCTACAAAAACATTATGGAACGTGACAAGCGAAAGCGGGTCGAAGACAGTGATATTGAGGAAGGCACGCCGCCGCCTCGTAATCAGCCTCATCGGAAGAAATCCCGGCGTGAACAGCGCCGGTCTTGCAGCGGCTCACGGCGCGTGGTGCGCCGGCCTCACGGTGTACAGCAGTCATCTCGAAGCGGTTCGGCGCGAGTGCAGCGCCGGTCCCGCAGCATCAGGAGGCGTCCAGAGCGTCCGTCGGGCAATGGGTCACGGCGCGTGCAGCGCCGGTCTCGCAGCGGTTCGCGGCGCGCTCAGTGCTCGTCTCGAAGCAGTTCGCCGCGGGTGCAGCGCCGGTCTCGCAGCATCAGGCGACGCTCACGCAGTGGCCCGCGGCGCACGCAGCGCCAGTCTCGAAGCGGCTCACGGCACTTGCAGCGCCGGTCTCGCAGTATTACGCGGTGCATACAGCGCTTGTCGCGCAGTAGCTCTCGGCGGAGCCGTCACAGCAACGTTGGTAAGCAATCACAGGTAAAAGAACCAAATAATGATAACAATGTAGATTTAGGCACCGGATCACTAGTGCTGGCACTCAAAGAACTTATGCAGACCATGAAATCAGATTCTGGTAATGAACGTTTTCCAAATATGAATGTTTTACCGGAATTTGACCCGTCAAAACGTAACCAAACAGTCCACGTATGGATTTCTAAAGTAAATGAATGTGCTCAAATTTATGGCTGGTCGGAAAGACAAACGATACATTATGCGCTACCAAAATTGGTAGGTTTAGCTCAGCGTTGGTATCAGGGTTTACCGAGTCTCTTGTTATCATGGTCTGATTGGCAAGAGAAGCTCCGATTAGCTTTTCCTAGTAACGAGAACTACGCACAATTACTGACTGAAATGCTTGCTTACAAAGCGCGATTTGGAGATTCCCTAGAGGAATATTACTATGAGAAAATAGTCCTCTTAAATAGATGCAAATTAACAGGCAAAGATGCAATTGATTGTATTTTATTTGGAATAGAAGACAGGACGGTGAGAACAAGCGCTGAAGCCGTTCAGTTCACTGATCCTGATCAATTATTGGTTTATTTACGAAATATGAAGGCTCTTAAGAGATCTGAAAAAGTAAACACACAGTCTCACTCGACCACTTTGGACAGTAAATGGAACCTTAAACCTATTAAGCCTAATCAGACAGTAAACGAAAGTAAGTCACGGGTACAATGTTACAATTGCGGAGAAGAAGGACATCCTTACTTCAAATGTAAACAACCGATCAAAAGATGTAATAAATGTCGAAGAGTAGGTCACAGCGCTGAAAAGTGTTCGGTTACCATAGCCGGCACTGATAATGGTAAAAATGTTAGCTGACTAGATGTAACACCAAAATCAAACAATGATTCAAAATACTATAAAAATGCGAAAGTTAATGGTGAAAATTTCGAGTGTTTTATAGATTTTGGCAGCCAGTGTACGTTAATAAGAGAGTCAGTGGCTAAAATCTTACTTTTGTCGTGGGATTTTACAGACTTACCTATCTTAAGAGGGTTTGGCGATTCCATGGTATCGTGTTTAGGCAAATGTAATATTAATATCACAATAGATAACGCTCATGCCTGTTTAGAAGCATTTATTGTCCCTGATGACTTACTTCAGGTCCCTATAATGATTGGCCAGACATTTACGGAGCAGGACCACATTGTTGTTCACAAGAACGGAGATTCATTGAAAATAACAACTAAAACTTTAAATGTAGGAAAACCTTTAATGTTGTATGCTGCTGAAACTACACAGTTTAGCGGTTATTCCGAGGTAAGAGTATGCTCTGACTTAAAGTATACGGGTGATTTATTTCTAGAACCCAGTTTATGCCAACTCCCTGAACGGGAATATGAAGTCATTCAAAGTGTTGTTCAGTTAATTGATGGTTATGGACATATTGTTGTGAGAGGGATAGGCTCTTCAGTATGTACTTTAGACCAAAGTACACCAGTTATACGGGGTAATACTTTAATTCGTTCGCAACTATTTCAAGTACATAGAATTGAAGGCTCTTCTAGTAGAGAACCTGGTTCCGTAATTGAAAAAACCATGATTAAAACTAGGGAAGATATTACAGAGGATAATGCTAATGAACTTACAAATCTTTTGAATGAATACAGAAATTGTTTTGCTTTTTCAACCAGCGAATTAGGTTGCATTACGTCGACGGAGATGAATATAAAACTCCACGACACAACGCCAGTAGTATACCGACCTTATCGGCTTCCTCACTCAGAGCGCAATTTGGTTAGAGGAATGATAAAAGAACTTGAAGAGACTGGTATAATTAGAAATTCTACGTCAGAGTATGCATCACCAATAATTTTAGTAAAAAAGAAAACTGGTGACTATCGGCTTTGTATAGATTTTAGAGGGCTTAACAGGAAAACTCTTAAGGAACATTACCCGTTACCTCGCATAGATGACCAGTTGGACAGTTTGTCAGGGCATAAGTATTACACCTCATTGGACTTGGCATCTGGTTATTATCAGATACCCATGACAGAATCATCTAAACATCTCACTGCCTTTGTCACGCCTGATGGGCATTATGAGTTTAACCGGATGCCATTTGGTCTAGTCAATGCTCCGTCGACCTTTCAAAAGGCGATTAACACAATTTTAGGTAATGCTCGATTCAAAGATGCTTTTGCGTATATGGATGACATCATTATACCATCCAAAACCATAGAACAAGGTTTTCAGAAATTACGCGCTGTTTTAGATTTATTCCGTGCATCCGGAATTACACTAAATTTAGCAAAGTGTAACTTTCTAATGGAGTCGATAGACTATTTGGGATTCCAGGTGAGCGAAGCAGGTATAAGGCCTGGCAAGAAAAAGATAGAAGCTGTAGAACATTTTCCCTCTCCCACTGATCAGCACACGGTCAGGCAGTTTTTGGGTTTAGCAAGCTTCTTCAGAAGGTTCATCCGAGCGTTTTCGGTCATTGCTAAGCCCCTTACCAGGCTGCTGAAAAAGGATTGCCCTTGGAAGTGGAGTGGCGAAGAAGAGTGTGCATTCAATACATTGAAGGAAGAACTAGTAAAACGTCCCATTTTGGCGTTTTACAACCCTCATTATGAGACCCAACTACATACTGATGCGTCCAAATTAGGGGTAGCAGGTATACTTTTGCAGAGACCAAGCGAAGATGCTCCCTTTAACGCGGTGGCATATTATAGCAGACAAACGTCGCCCGAAGAATCTCGCTTTACTTCATATGATTTAGAGACATTAGCAGTAGAAACGGCTTTGCAACGTTTTAGAGTATATTTGTTAGGCATACCATTTACAGTTGTTACCGATTGCAACTCCCTTCGTGCTACGTTTGAGAAACGAGATATGTTGCCTAGAGTTGCCCGATGGTGGAACGTAATGCAGGAATATGATTTTAATATAATCTACAAGCCCGGTATATCTATGTCACACGTTGACGCACTAAGCCGAAACCCAATTTCAGTGAGCTCCCGGGATTTAATGGTGAGAAATATTGATGTTGATTGGTTGGCTACGGTGCAACAAAGTGATACAGAAATACAAAGAATTTCAGATGTACTAAAAGACCAAAATAGTGACAATGTGGTAGAGATTAAGAAAAATTTCCTGATCAAACGTGGTTTACTGTATAGAAAAACAAATGATGGTCATAGGTGGGTAGTACCAAAGGGAGTCCGATGGCAAATTCTAAAGGCTAATCATGATGACATAGGACATTTCGGTTTTGAAAAGACATTAGAAAAAATTAAAAGCAGTTATTGGTTTGGTAAAATGAGGAGGTTTGTAAAAAAATACGTAGAATCATGTTTTGAGTGTGCCCACGCTAAAGTACCAGCAGGTAAAAAGGCGGGTGAGCTGCACCCGATCCCGAAAGTAAAGTGTCCGTTTCATACCATACACATTGATCATTTGGGTCCTTTTGTACGCAGCAAAAGGAAAAACTCTTATTTATTCACGATTGTCGATGCATTCACTAAATTCATTATGCTGGTACCAGTAAAAAGCACTAAAACCACACATTCAATCAGAGCATTGAAAAGTTACTTTCATACTTTTGGAACACCCAAAAGATTAATTTCTGACAGAGGCACGTCGTTTACGTCAAAGAAATTTAAAGACTATGTAATTTCGCTAGGCATTAAACACATTTTAAATGCGGTCGCTACACCTAGGGCAAATGGTCAAGTGGAGCGATACAATAGAACAATTCTGGGTAGTCTTACCGCCATTAATTACGGTAAACCAGAACATGCATGGGATGATAATGTATCTGAAGTACAATGGGGCTTAAATAATACAATAAATAAGGGAACGGGAAAATCACCAGCTGAAACGCTTTTTGGTGTAAAATTAATAGGGACCAATGATTCCTTAGTGAATTTGAACGTTACTGATGACATAGCGGATGTAGGCGGTAATTTAGAAAAAACTAGAATGGAAGTTTCCAAACATATTGAAAAGTCTCAAGCAAAGCAAAAAGAACGATTTTATAAGCATAGGAAGCACGTACATTTTCAGGTTGGAGATTTGGTTAGGATTGAGAGGGATATTACCTCATTCGGAAAGAGTCGAAAGTTGGTACCAAAACTCAGGGGACCCTATCGCATTTTGGAGGTATTAGATAACGATCGTTATGTTGTAGAAGATACTCCATTGTCGCGAAAAGGAAATAGACCATTTAAGGGAGTTTTCTCCGTAGATAAAATACACTCTTGGGTTGTATTCGAGAGAGAATACTCTGATTCTAGCGAAGAAAGCGACGAATAGTCTTATGTAAAGAGGTCTTATAATTAACATAATGAAAACGCTGACGAGAACATGAATGGGGTCTTGTTAGAGTCTACTTTGAATGAGAAATGTTATACCAAGAATATGAATGTGGTCATGTTGAAATAACTCTATCAAGAACATGAATGGGGTCTTGATAGAGGTGACAAATAAAATTCTGACAAGAACATGAATG
Organism: Incurvaria masculella; assembly: GCA_946894095.1. Taxonomy (NCBI): domain Eukaryota; kingdom Metazoa; phylum Arthropoda; class Insecta; order Lepidoptera; family Incurvariidae; genus Incurvaria; species Incurvaria masculella. The sequence goes on from OX335646.2 coordinate 23,985,390, forward strand.
GGGTCTTGTTTGAGTCTAAATTGAATAAGATGTATATCAAGAACATGAAGGGGGTCTTGAATTTAAAGGATGTTAATTAAGAATTATTTGTTATAATTTGATTAATGCGAATTTGTACTCAGTAAGCAGATTTGTGTTCATTTGAATCCAGACTTCACCATGAACATGAATGGGATCATGGTGGAGTAATTCTATCAAGAACATGAATGGGGTCTTGATAGAAGTGACGAATAAAACGCTGACAAGAACATGAAAGGGGTCTTGTTAGAGTCTATTTTGAATGAGATAAGTTGTGTCAAGAACATTAAGCTCCCTTAATGTTCTTGACACAACTATCTTGAATTAAAACAATGTTAATTAATAATGATTTATTTTAGTACCTATGTAAAATGTTTAATAAACAGATTTGTTTTCATTAGATTCTAGACTTCAACAAGAATATGAGTGAGATCACGGTGGAAAAATTCTAGCAAGAACATGTATGGTTCTTTGATAGTTTAATTCAAAAAATAATATTTATGCTATGAATGAGGTCGTGCTTTGTATTCCATCTTAGTGTTTGAATTTGTATTCGAGACATGAAAGGAGCTCAATACAATTATACTAGTACTGATACTACAGTATAGTTTATTTATGAATGTCTAATCTACTCACCTACTTACATGTTTCTACTTTTAAATAATAAATTATTGATCGTAATGGGTTTGTAAGGTTTGTTTCTGATACAATTAAAATTATATGTAACTAGAATGCATAATTTGTTAATTAATTATGTGTAACTATGTTATGCCGATATGCTGTATGAAATACTGATTTATTTTTCCTTAACTCTTCACGGGCCGTGAAGTTTATCAGGAAAGGCCGACTGTTAGCTTTTCATATTTAACTAGATAGTACTTCTCTGAACGCAGCCCACGTGCCACAGACTTCACTCTGTGGTCGCGGTCTATGGTACGATACACGTCATAGAGGATAAGTGTATTCTGTGGTGGCACGTGGACGGCAGTCAGGCGAGAACATGTGTTTCGGCGGCGGTTCATTTTCTACACCTACATTGTTTAACAGTAGGTATTACACCTAGTAAGTAAGGGAGGGGACCTACAGTTTAACGTGGAATCCGAACCACGGCCTGCCTCAACGGTTGAAATGGTCACCCATCCAGAACCCAACCGCGCTCAGAGGGGCTTACCAGGTTATCGAACCGCGAGGCGTCGCACCACTGGGCTACCGCATGCCATTTTCTTCTTCCTTGTACTTCAGTGGGCATGCACAGCATTAGAGAGGTCATCAAAATTGCTAGCAAAACTCTTAGACCGGCGGAATGCGAGTGGAACACTTTAACGTCGCCGTCCAGGTAATTAACGACGTAATGGGCCAGGGGTGTGGCCATGGACCCCAGTGGAATTGTTAATTTACTGCTTAACCATAATGCTCTGAAGTTTGAGAGCTCCACTGAAAGCGGGTAAGTGAGTCGTTATAAAAGACGATTGCCACCGAAACGTGTGTTCTCTACGTCTCACAATGAGATATCACCTGCGCTGATGACTCCACTAAAGATAGCAATAGGTGATAATTGGCGAAAGGGTTATTCAAAATGTTTGGGTGGTTTTTTTTATACACAACTGTGTCGTTCAAATGCCCTGTAAAGTTTTTTTTATGCAACCTGATATGGATGGCTAATACCACACAACTACCGTTATGATATTAGCCCAATACACCACGTTCCCGAAGGAATTAGGTGCCATGCCAGGAACTTCCCTTTATGAGCACGGCTACATTGGATGGAAAACACGGACAATTTTTCATTTCCGCTTCGACCATCTTTTCATCCAATGCGATGGTACCGACCTGGGCGGGCTTAAACCCTAACACCTAGTAGGGGAAGGGGACCTACAGTTTTACATGGATTCCGAACCATGGCGCAGCTCGCATTCGTGACGAAATGCACTTATCTAAATCAAAATGAGAAAGAAAGTGATGCATGAACGGGGCGAGGATTTGAACCCAGGCATCTGGTATGGTAGTCTAGTCCCCGCGCCACTAGGCTACGAGTCGCTAAAAAGTAAAGGATAGAACTAATTATTTTTTTACAATTTCGTGATCTTTTAGCATAACCTAAATGTAGTGTTTGTTTCGATGAAGAAGTATTCAGTATTGCTGTATGCGTCGGAAGCTTAGATCAATAAAAGAAGGTGATCTATCATCTAGCGTGCCTATATACTTATTTATTTATTTGGAGAAGAACAGAGAACAGGTTACATTCCTGCTCAACTCCCCATGCAAACGGGAAAGAAGATCACGCCCATATATTTCTTGTCAGAGATTCAAAGTTTTGCTCAAAATAGCTTTATTTGTTCGAACTAGATGTCCGATGACCGTTGGCATTGTACAATTGTGTTTGGTTTCTAAGTTATAAGGTCCGAAAGTTCGAATTTTTCGCGCGTTTTTATATAAAATAACTTTTGCGGTGGATTACCCAACGATACAATTTATACATCTTAAAAGTATACCCTTTCGAACAAAAAAAGAATTTTCCAAATCGGTCCAGGGGTCTTCGAGTAATCGGTGAACACATATATAAAAAAAAAAGATACCGACGAATTGATAACCTCCTCCATTTTTGAAGTCGGTTAAAAAAGATTAGTCATCATACATAGCTTATTTCATGAAAATATAAATTAATTTAGTTTTCGTTAGATTTTTTACTACAGCGGTCGTGGTTTACTTTCAGCTATAAGTAGTTTTGGAATTAAAATTTTCGTAAATCTTACCAAATCAACACTATGCGCATTGTCTGCTTTGTGGACATGTTGTATCCTTCTCATCACGGAGCCTGTCTTATTCTTTGAAACAGAGAAGGTCCCAGAGCGCAATAGCCCGGTTTTTTACGGTGCCCGCGAGTGAGTTCGTCCCACCGGGAAGGGACACCTTAATAAAATATTATAAATTAAAATTAAGTAACTACAAGTTAACTTAAGTTAAGTTACTATTACGTTACTAACTGATATCGCAAATTTTCCAACCTTCCAAAGAGACTTAGTGCATACTTTACGCAAATATGGACGTATTGGAGGCTTGTGCTGGTGGAACTGGCTTCGAGAAGTACTCCAGGAACTTTAGCCTTAAATCAGCACTTAGAGAAACATTAAATCCGAAATGCAATTTTTTTCTCATAAACGTGGTATTTCATGTGGACTTGTGTACATTAAGTTTGCAACATTTTGGGGGGTCCGGAAGATAGAAATAAAATATAAAATATGTTTAAAAAATGATATCTCCTAAACAAATATTTAGAAATGTTATTTAAAAATGTTATATGTTAGCTAATTTTAGGTGTAATATTACTGTGAATTTGCAACAATTTCTTATTTACGGAACTGTGTAAATTTTTTTTTGTACTTTTAATATCTGTAATATTTAATATCTGCAAAGCAAATAATGAAAATTCTATTTTATTTTCTGAAATTGGAAACAGACCGCAAACTCTATACTCTGTGAAATTTGTAAAATGTTGCAAATATTAGAAGCACATTTTTTTTTTCATTTATAATGTTTACATTCACACAAAAGCTAAACAAAAAATTCGAAATACGTATAAAATCGTTCGTTGTATAGTTTCTAAAGAATTTAATTTGCTTTTACATATTCTAGAAAGAAATATAGCAATAGCAAGTTCGTGGCATATATTTGTTTTTAGTAAAAACATTTTTTTAAATACATTTCCGTAATTACAAAATTGTTGCAAATTCACAGTTACATTACGCCTTAAAAGACTTAACGTATAATTTTTTTTAATACCGTTTCTAAATATTTGTTTAGGAGATATATATTTTTCCGTGCCCCGCTAAATGTTGCAAACTTAATGTAAGCATATCAACATGAAATTATATATTTCTGAGAAAAAAAAATTCATTTCGGATTTCATGTGCTTCTCAAACCGTATCTACCCCGGTCTAAAAGCATTTCGCACAATCACGGAGATGTTTGAACTGTGTTGCGCCGCCGACTCTCTATAATACTATTATATGCACAATATGACCATGCGGCGGCGACCTGGGTATCGCTCACATGACACTATTCATTTTCTCTTCTGTGGTCAAAATTGTTTCAACGGTAAAATATAAATTGCCATCTTTATAACCAAACTCTCTCCCTCAATTATGTTACGAAGAGCTGAAAGTTCCCCCTAGTCTTTCCGTCCGTTTCAACACCCTGGCATAGCACATGGATTTCTAATATCACACATGGTACATACAAGCCTAACACATCGCAATTCCGAAGGCACTAGGCGCCATGCCAGGACCATCCCTTTATACGAGCCCGTCTGCATTGAACTGTAGGAAAAAGCTGCCAAAATTTCACTGCTGCTTCGACCAATCTCAGAGAATTTAGACATAACACCTAGTAAGTAGGAAATTTCTTAGCGAAAATTAAAATTTTAATCTCTCTTAGAAAGAACGACGTGCATACCAGCGGCGGATCCAGGATGAGGAGAGAAAAGATGTCCAAAAAATTATGTTTTTAATCCAGCAGCAAACGACCTAAAATAATTATGTTTATAAGTTTAAGTTCATCAATCTGTGGAGAGATGAAAAGGTGGGTCAGGTCTTGAGACCCACGGCTGCGCATTCGTTAGTGCGATATAGACTTCATGTTTAGCGGGTAGCGCCATCTAGCGCCATGTTAACTAGCTTCTACGCATCTGTTTGTTGATTTGTGGCATGTGAAACTAGCAGCTCTCAGTAGAGGGCTCTAGGTCGCTACAAATCCTTAATCAATCAGAGCCTTATTTAAACTACACATATTTTTTTAATAAAAAAAAATGAATTCTTAAATTTTCTGTGTGAACTAAATTTCAAATAATGAATGTTTGCAAAATTCAACGCATTTTAAGTATTTGATGCGCAAGTTGAACTTCATTTTCGAAATGTGTAAAGGATATAAACATGACGTAGATATTAATTTAACTCCATAAGCTTGCAGACGTGCGATTTTGTCGAATTCCCTAATTGATGTAGCAGTTTGTGTTCTAATTGGCGGTGTGCTGTACATAATTATCCAATTAACACCTTAATGATTACCCGCCTGCGTATTAAGTACGCTGATATAGTGTTGCGTAATTAATATTACGAATACCCTAAAATATACGTGTGCTCTTTTTTTAATCACTACATAGTATAAAACAAAGTCGCTTTCTCTGTCCCTATATCCCTATGTATGCTTATATCTTTAAAACTACGCAACGGATTTTGATGCGGTTTTTTTAATAGATAGAGTTATTGAAGAGGAAGGTTTGAATGTATAATAACATCCATTAAATAGTGGAGAAATACTGTTATTTTTGAGGTTTCTAATGTGATATCGTAAATAATTAATTTTTTTCCGCCTACATTGCAAACGCAGGCTGAACTTGACCAGCCCGAAATCAGTCTAAAACGACATTGACCCGAGCGGAGCCGGGTACCTCAGCTAGTTTACAATAAACTAGTGAACAGCAATATCCATATTTAAACAAATCTTCTAAATGTGTCAAAGAAAGTACTTGTAATTAATATTAAGGCTTCGAAAGAATTATTTTTATCCCCTATGCGCGCTACGCGTGGATCTAGACGTTAAGGTGGCCCATCCCGCTCATCTCCCCATACAAAAGGGGAAAGAAGATCACGCCCATATTTCTTGTCAGAGATCCAAAATTTTGCTCAAAATAGCTTTATTTAATCGAACTAGATGTCTGATGACCATTGGCATTGTAAAATTGTGTTTGGTTTCTAAGTTATAAGGTCCGAAAGTTCGCATTTTTCGCGCGTTTTATACAATAACTTTGGAGGTGGATTACGCAATGATAAAGTAAGAACATCGTAAAAAGATTAGTCATCAGACATAGCTTATTTAATCAAGATTTATGATCTATTTGGTTTTTGTTAGATTTTTTACTGCAGCGGTCGTGGTTTACTTTTAGCTATAAGTCGTTTTGAAATTAAAATTTTCGTAAATCTTACCAAATCATACACTATGCACATTGTCTTTTTTGTGGACATGTTGCATCTTCCTCATCACGGAGCCTGTCTTATTCTTTGAAACAGAGAAGGTCCCAGAGCGCAACAGCACGGTTTTGTACTGTGCCCGCGAATGAGTTGGGCCCGCCGGGTTGGGCCATCTTAAGGCTTCAAAATAATTATTTTTATCCCCTATGCGCGCTACGCGTGGATCTAGACGTTAATAGTAGTTTTCTGCCTCTTTCTGAGTTGGATAAGTGCATTTCATCATGAATGTTAGCGATTCCATAGTTCGGAGACGTTAAACTATTGGTTCCCCTCGCTAGGTACCATCGCAATCCTGATTCCATCCAATATTGAGGAATGAATTCGTGCTCATAAACGGAAGGTCCTGACATGGCACCTAATGGGGAATGTGGTATTAGCCATGTCCAATTGCGTACAAACATCTTGATAATGACAAGACCATATTGGAGTAATGCTTTGTAGTTAGCATCCTTGGGGAGATGTATGCTTCAACATAGATCACAACATAGCAGAATACGTATGTTGTGATCTTACTAAGACGATCTGTTAGGTCTGCCCACCAATTAGCAGGATTACTGTACATGCGTCAAGATGCTCGTGCGTATGTTATAATATGATTAAAATTATTTTTTTCTCGCCGATACACAAACCAATTTTTTCCTAACAAGGTAACCTGCTCTAACTATTCCATATTGATATTTCAGCCCTAACTCCATTCGCTTTGGTTTTTTGCAAATCAGAGGCCCCTATCGTTTCGAATAAATTTGTGTATAATTCAAAATGTGTTTTAATATCCATTCGTCGGTAGAAAAAAAAAAAAGCGCCTTTTTTGCTGGCAAATATTGTTTAATATATTTATTTTCACATGCATTCGCGCAAATTTGTTGCCATACTATTCGGACAGCCAAAAACGAGAAACGTGCTTCAGTCGAGCTTAGTAGTGACTAATGTTACTGTCTTAATACTGCTTGATACATTCAAACATGAAGTTTGAAGAATTTTCAGCACGCAAAAGTAATGAAAATAAGAAAGGAAATATATGTACTCCTTAGCGCTTATTGAATTTTAAATTAATTTCCACGTACAGTCAATTACAAAATATAAAACAAATCTGTGCCGTTTTACCAATCTAAATTGCAAAAAAAATTCAAGAGTGACATATGATATTAAGGGCGGTAGTGAAACTATTTACATATTTTTTTAATTACTGCTACTTATTTTGTGATTTTAAAAAGGTGAAAGATGCATTAATGTTTTAGCTATATTTAAAACCTATAATAATCAATATCGGTCTCTCATATTCTGCGATTGAATATTTGAGTCACCAGTGACTTCAGTTTTGTCTTTAAATTACAGCTAGACCATCATTCTACATATTTACTTTTTTACCATCGAATCTCGTCGAAATATTATTAAATGTTTTTTCACTCACGTTCTTATCAAACTGAAAGCAATCGGCTCTTACCATGTTCATAATAAGCGTTGCAATGAATTATTTGCCAATAACAAAATATTCGGTCTGACATTTTTTTCATAAGGCATAGAAAAAGGTTTTTTCTCGTTGCATACAATACAATGCAATTGTCAGCCTCATTGGCCCAGTGGCGCGACACTTCGGCGATCGCTCTCCGAAGTTAAGCAACGCTGGGTCCGGTCTGGTCTTGGATGGGTGACAAAAAATAATACATACCAAAACCTGGGCAATTACTTGACGTATCGATACTATTAAGGTGTCCCTTCCCGGCGGGACTAACTCATTCGCGGGTACGGTACAAAACCGTGCTATTGCCCTCTGGGACCTTCTGTGTTTCAAAGAAAAAGACAGGCTCCGTAATGAGGCGGATGCAACAAAAAGCAGACAATGCGCATAGTGTTTGATTTGGTAAGATTTACGAACATTTTGATTACAAAATAACTTCTAGCTAGAAGTAAACCATGACCGCTGTAGTCAAAAATCTACCAAAAACTAAATTGATTATAAATAAATAAAGTCTGATGACTAATCTTTTTAAGAGGTGTAGACTTTAACGTTGAGTTATCCACCTCCAAAGTTATTGTATAAAATACGCGAAAAATTCGAACTTTCAGACCTTATAACTTAAAAAACCAAACACATTTGTACAATGCCAACAGTCATCAGACATCTAGTTCGATAAAATAAAGCTATTTTGAGCAAAATTTTGGATCTCTGACAAGAAATATGGGCGTGATCTTATTTTCCCGTTTGTATGGGGAGTTGAGCGGGATGGCCCACCTTAAACGAGCAATATGTGTATTTATAAACGTATGTTTTGAGATCTCTAAAACGGCTCTAACGATTTAAATGAGATTTTCTATGTGAGGGTTTTGGGGGTAATCAATCCGTTAGGTCTCATCTCGTGGAAAACGCGTTTTTAAGATTTTCCAAGAAAATTAAATCCTGCATTTTACCTGAGCAATTCTTGCATGTATTTAAGTTCTAAAAACAGCTCTAACGATTTAAATGAAATTTCGTGCTTAGATATTGTTTTAATGCCTAAGGTTGTCTAGAGGTCATTCTAAGGAATTTTAAAAAATAAAAAGTTTAAAATAATAACGTTTAACTTTAACTGTACAGCGATCTCTTATGTATTTTATGTTACGGACTTGATGGCTGACCATCGTTATGATATCAACCCAACACAACGCATTTCCGAAGGCATTAGGTATCATGCCTTCCCTTTGTGAGTACGTCTACATTGGGCTGGATGGAAAACACGGACAATGCCGTTTCGGCCATATTTTCATCTAATATGATGGTACCAACCCGGATCGGCTTTAACCTACCACCTAGTAGGTGGTTTAAATGTTTTACACCTACAGTTTTAAATGGTTTCCATGGCTCGCATGTGAGGTAATGCACTTGTCTAATAATACACAGACGGCTTGATGCTCTCGGACATACCCCGACTCTACCTATTTGATTTGTTGTCAAACAATAAACAAAATCTTTTCATTATTATTGTATTTTTCTCACTGCATTAAGTACCTAACGCTTGAGGTCTTGTTTTTATAAAAAAAATCGAAATGACTCCATCATTTTAAAAAAAAATCCAAAAACTTAATCGACGAAAAAATCTTTATAATCTTCGAACTTGAAATGTTCACGATAATCTGCTGAAAAATGCGACCTGTAGAGGAGAACAGGCGGTCGCCGGACAGACATACGAAAGCATTTATTCCCAAGCCGAAACGTAGACGCTTCGCGCTTTGCTCGATCAATAAATCTTGAAAGGCTTGCCTAGCATAGCAGAGATCTGGGTTCAAATCATCGCCCACTTTCCACCCATGCACCACTTTTTTTCTCTTTCTGAGTTGGATAAGTGCATTTCGTCCCGAATTTGAGCTCCCCCGTGGTTCGGAATCCATGCAAAACTATAGGTCCCGTTCCCCTGCTAGGTGGAAGGGTTTAAGGCCGCCCGGGTTAGTTCCATCGCATTTGACGAGAAGATGGTTGCATACAAAAAATCACTCAGGGAACCTATATTATTCTTTTTTAATTAATTATTTATTATTTTCATTCTCCTTTACTCACAAGAAAATTTCACCAAAGGAGAGGCTTCACTTAAGGCTCCAACTGAGTCCAGCGTCCAGCAAACAAACGATAATGGCTACCTCCGGAAGCATTGAGATTGCGTTAGGGTCCATTGTTGTATGCGCAAAATCGTTTTCAGGCGAGCGAAATGAATGTTTTTTATCTGTAAAGTCTACTTTTTAAAATAAGATAATATATCTTTTACGCTTATTCACTAGATAATAATGTGATCTGGCACGACAAAAAAGAAAATGTTCTCAATCATTTATAGTTTCCAAGCACCGGCTTGAAAACGTACCGGTTTTTACTACGTTTACAGACATATTTATTTTAATGAATATAAGCAACGCTTTGTAACCGTTTTACAGTCACACACTAAATAATAGTCTAGACTTTGATATTTAGATTGTTCTACGTATGTTTATTCTTAACTAACGCTGAGATAGAATTAAATAAATCCGAAAATATCTGAGGTTAGCATAATAAGGAGCCTTAACAAGACAAACCGTCCCCGGTCCACAAATCATGAATTCCGGCCATTTTGTTTATCATTCGCGAGGGTTCCAACTTGCCTTAGTGTACCGCGCCTAGGAACATGTAAGCGGCACTGTAGTTGGCAATTCGACTCGGAAGCGATAGCATCACGCTCTCGCAATAAGTGGGTGGCAATAAAACGTAATAGCCGCGATAGGCGCAGGCGAATGGAATAAAGCGAGGGGTAATTTGTGTACACCAAGTAAGTGAACGTGCGTGCATATGTTTTGGAAAATACACGTCTACCAAGGGGGAAGAACACAAAAAGCTTATTGTAGATGTAGGTGGTCACAAAAATATCCGACTTAAGGCTGCTCGGACCCATATAAATTTGTTTACACACATAACGCAAAAAGTATTGCACTTTAAGCCACGAATTAATAATAAAAGTTTAATATAGTCATATTACTTGCAGCGAAAACAATTTCACAATTTCAGAATTATTGGTTTTGTTACAATTTATTTAAATACGATTTTTATTTAACAGCGCCATCTAACGGTGTAAAACTTCTAATCGGCAATTACAACGAAACCATGAAACCTGAAATTGTGAATATGTTTTCGCTGCAACTACTATGGCTATATTTAATATTTTTGACGAATTCGTGCCTTAAAGTGCAATACTTTTTGCGTTCTTTGTAAAAAAAACATTGTATGGGTCGGAACATCCTTAACAGAGAAAACACACTATTATTTATGTAAATATACTTTTTCGTACCTGACGTCGCTTATTCCAAGGAATGTGATATGTATGCATGTTAAATAAATGTATGTAGGTATAATCTTGAACACTGTGTTAGTAGGAGGCATTCATTACGGGAGGAGGGACTGTAGGAGAATTCCAAATTATGGGTACACAGCCGGTAGCGAAATTGGTAGACGCAATACCCGCGAATGGTATGTTTTGGTGGTTCCGGTCCAGCCTTACAGCATATTTGTAAAGTAGTTCTTTTTACTGGGCTCTTTCTTCAATTCATGTGTCCTTGATTCACGGTCGATTATACATAGATTTCTTACATAAATATCTATCTATATTCATAGATAGATATTTCTTTACATAGTCTTCTTTTAACTCAATACACTTTTACCAGCGATGTTCGATCCAACCGTCGACTCTACCTCTTAATAATTGGCAAATATTTTAGCGCCGAGCCATTTTTTCATGTTTGAAAACGGAAGATAATCCGAGGGGGGCAAATCTGGCGAATATGGTGCATGAGGAAGCAATTGGAACTTTAAGTCAATGATTTTACCCATCGCAGTTACGGATCGGTGAACTGGTGCATAGCCTTGATGACAACACTTTCTTTTTCGCCAGATGTGGCCGTGTTTTCTTTATTTCGTCACTCAAACGCTTCAATGAGATAGCATATAGTGCTCGCCGTGGATTGTTTTACTTTTTTGAAGATAATCAATGAAAATTATCCCACGAGCATCCCAAAATACCGACGCCGTTGTCTCGTAGTGATTTTTCAAAACAAATAATAATGCGACATTTCCGTCGTCGCGCAGTTCCGTCTACGAACTGTCTTATTTCAATTATTTCTTCGTTGTTATAAATCCGTATTGGTTTTAATATTAATTTACGTACTACTACATTACTAATTTCCAATATTTTATACGGAATTTCTCTCAATAATATAGGCCGGAACTAATTTCACGACAATTTTCTGAAGTCATTTTGTACTTTTGTTCGCCAACGTAAGTGAGTGCGATTGCAATATTTGACTTGATCGAATGTCTGGGATTCTTCTCTATTTCCAGACGCTCGCTTACGTTGTGAATCGTAATCTCTTCAATAGACGATGGTAGACATATTATCCCTCATGCGAGTCGAAGGGGGCCACCTACTAAGTACGATTGTTAATTTATTAAAAGTGTCAAACCAGTATTATTGATGTAACACTACCGCGATGAATATTATTAACGACAATCGGGACTGTAGATCGCTAGTAGAATTCCGATTGTCATATCAGTGATAATGTTGCCATATAAATAATCTTAAATTCACATCTTAGCCTTCTCGATTTTGCTTAATGTTTAAACGTTTTAAGCTCATTCTATTGCGAAATTCGTATCCAGCTAATCTTTAATTGATCATTATTATTATTAAACTTCATTAGACGGTACAGAGATATTGGTAAATGTTTATTCTAACAACACGACTTTCCCTGGCGTATGAATTTTCCCATAACTTGTGACTTCATTTTCTTTGCTTGCCACCGGAAATCGACCTTTTGGTTTCATTCTTTTGACCGGTAATTTCAAATCTTTCACCCATTTCTGCTCGAACCGGTGCCTCGGTGACGTGAAGTAGCCATGTTTCATTTTCAATAGGTCTCTTGATGTATTTGTCTTGTATTTTTATTTAATAATGATAGTGCATGAGGCCTGGGTACGAGTTACAACTCCAATTGCATGTAATGTTTTCTTTTTATTTCCGTAAATTGTCGACCGCATGTGCTTTGAGAAATCGATGGACACAACTGGGACGAGTTCAGTACCGTCACTATTCTTCCTCGCACGCCTATGGGTAGTCCTGTGACACCTTTTAATCAAATCTTCAGCTGCTACGTTGAGGTGCGAAGTTCTGCGGGACCTACTTATTGGCTGCCGACGGCGCTGCTACTTTGAGCGCCGCTATCTTCTGTGGGCGACCCCCGCTATCTTCTGTGGGCGAGCGCCGCTATCTTCTGTGCGCGAGCGCCGCTAGCTTCTGTGGACGAGCGCCGCTATCTTCTGTGGACGAGCGCCGCTATCTTCTGTGCGCGAGCGCCGCTAGCTTCTGTGGACGAGCGCCGCTATCTTCTGTGGACGAGCGCCGCTATCTTCAGTGGGCGAGCACATCGCCACTACTACACCGTCTCGTCGCTTTCTCAGTGCCCCGTGACCACCTCTGTCTCTCACCGGCACCAGGCCCGGCTCGGACTCATATACGTACCTTTTACTAGGACAGTGCACCGACGCTAAAGACACTTTCGTTAATTTTTTTTTTTCGGATCAAAATTAAACGAAACATTGTAGCAAAGTCATAAATTCTAATTATTTCATTACTTACCTTATTAAGGAATTCCGGTTACCGACTGGACGGGGAAGTGTTAGGAGGCCCCCCTCTTTTTTTCACCCCGTGCCACCGTGTACTTTAAAGCAGATGGAACCGTCTTTGCCTTCTTTGGAGCCGGTACTCCCATTGAGTCCATTTTTTTTCTGTTGTTTGGTCTCAGGTGTGAAATTCTGGACCCATGTCTCGTACATTGTTACGAATAGGAATCTTTTCGGAATAATATCTCGGAAATTGAGTAATTTCAATTAGTACATTATAAAATACAATTATAAAATCTATTCTGTTTTATTTTGTAAGGTCTCTGACAAGTTTGACAGGTATTTTAGGGTAAGTCACCTAGACGCTACCTATCGTGATGAATTAGCAGTTTTCTTACCATTCTATAATCTTAGCGAAAGAAAACGCGTAATGAAACTTTACCGGTAGAGTCTCGTTTGGCCATGGCCAGTAGCTTTATAATTTAAGAATCCGTTATCGCACCACTGATAATATTTTTTGTATTAAAAAAAAAAAACATATCAATGAAAATATTCCGGGCGTTAATTGTAATGCTATCGAAGTGAATAGAATGCCGAGTCGGCTGTTCGGTTCCCACTTCGATGGTTCTCTATGAGTCGCTAATAGAACAGTGCGGCGCAATAATTCAATGGCAACTTGGAGCTGGGCCCGCGCGGCCATTCTGCTAGCCCGAAACTATTCCCGAGCTGCGGGCCAGTTCGTAAACAAGAGCCCGCAACAAACTAAGCCCATCGCAAAACTTCGCGGCCGTATTCTGTTACGTGACGACAAGCAAGAAAAAAAAATTGTAAACATCATGTCAATCGTACAAAGTCTTATGTTGAAGCAGTGACTGTTGGCGTATTACAAGGATCTAAACTAGGGCTGTTTTTAATGTACATAAATGATATTTCTAGCTGCAATAACAATATCGAATTTATCATGTTTGTTCATGCCATATCAATAGTATTGCAAAACAAAGATATAGATACAATAAAATAATAATTTCTTAAAGTTATGGAATCCTTAGAGTTAGCTCTAATCAAATAATCTTCTATTGAATGTTAATAAGAAAAAACTTAATGCATTTTGCGTTGGGAACCCAGAGTAGGAAAATAAATGTTTTTTCTGGTTCGGGTCCAGCCTTGCAGTATCATCCTAAAGTAGTTGTTTTTACATGGCTCTTTCTTTAGTTAATGTTTTCTGGCGTTGCGGTAGATTCTACATATATATCAGATTCGTTGAAAAAAGCGACCTACTTGCTTAGTACGAAGTTTTTGGTAAGTAGGTCGTTTCCCACGCAGGATTGGTTGGTAGAGTGTATGCGTCTTTTGTAATCCAAACCTATATTTACATGAAGGAAGCTTATCTCTGATAAAAGGGAAATGGCTGCAAAGGACATTTTACCATGAATCCTATTGGAGCTATTGCGATTGCGTCAGCCTCAGTGGCCCAGTGGCGCGACATGTCGGCGATCGCTCTCCGAAGTTAAGCAACGCTGGGTCCGGTCTGGTCTTGGATGGGTGACCATTCGACCGTTGAGAGAAGCTGGCCGTGGTTCGGATTCCACGTTAAGCTGTAGGTCCCCTTCCTTACTTACTAGGTGGTAGGGTTTATCCCGCCCGGGTTGGTACCATCGCATTGGATGAACGATGGTCGAAGCGGCAATGAAAATTGTCCATTTTTCCATCCAGTTCAATGTAGCCGTGCAATATAAGGAAGGTCCTGGCATGGCACCTAGTTCCCATGTGGTGTGTTGGGCTAATACCATGACAGAACTTGTGGTATTAGCCATCCATGTCTAGTAACATAAAAAAAAATATATCGATAAAGCACCATAACCATTTGTATCCTTTTGAAATTACAAAAGTAGTCGTAGTTGTTTTAAAAAAATATAAAATGTGGTTGCAAATACGCGCTTATAGGACTGAATGCCATCAGTTGTTATCAGGCCCTCGACAGTAGACTTTAAAAGATGCGGGAGTTTGTAACCTAGAATAATGCAAACATTTAATTTTCATCTATTAATGCTAAGCCCAAAGCTGTCCAATTCAGTCTATCTGTCAGATGTATACAGTCAGATGATACCGATTATCAGCCAATCAATAAGAACGTGCTTTATATGAGAGCGAAAAAATTTTTTTAGGAAATATTTGGTTTTCAGCTCGGACAAAAAAGCCAAAAGTTAAATTTCAAAAGCTTCAAATAGATGTTGCTAAGATAATCAGAATACGGCTGCAAATTTAGGCTGGCTAGGCACATTCTTGTTTGAAAATGATTTTCGAATCAAACTGGTAGGTGAAATGTCTATTGTTTGGTCGAAATCGTACGACGAAAACTTTCAAACAAGGCACCGGTTGAGTGACTTTCCATTATTATTCCTGGCACATAATTTAATTTTGATTAATAATCTAATTTACTCGTATTGCTATTGTTTCATAGAAAGTTTGCGTGTAAGTATCCATATCTTAGTACTCTGGAAAATGAACTTTTATTGAAAATGAAAGCATGATATTTGGAATTTACTTTCTACAATTGTATCCTCTGGTATCCAGTCTTCAGAAACTCGGTTACTTATAAATTGATTGCGTACATTGGTTCTGTCATAGACTTAGAATGTAAATACACACAGAGTCAACGGACGGATGAGACCAAAATGGTTTCATACAAATGTACACAGATCTTTTTACTCTGAAAAATTTTGAATCGCCATGTAGCATCAAAGTAATGATCTGAAATGATGATTTAAGTTTTACTTTGTAAAAATGAGGAACAGTTAAGAAATATGATCGACAAGGAATATGTGGGTTACATGTTATTTACTAGAAAAAAGGGTATTTACGGGTTGTTACGCACATTCCCGCCATAAATTACAAATGTACAGGTTTGCATGCTTTCTTTAAGGAAAACAAGAGAAATCTTAAAAACATACCTCGGAAACTAAGTATTTATTTATATAAGTTTATTGCACTCAAAAACACCCGATAAGAGCGAAGTTCCTTTCGCTATATTACTTATTACTATATATTATAATCACGCCAAGTTAAACACGAGATCACGCTTAAAGCGTTAGACGCCTATTTTAATAAAATGGACGCACTGTTGCAGAGTGTCTCGTTTGCATGTCGGACCGAATGCATTGTATTGCATTACGACCGAAAGGTTGACACCAATGCATGTCTTCTTTGTCACGAACAAAAAGACAAGCGAAGAAACAGACAGGTGAGGGTGTTATCGTTTCGGCCGTAAAGTAATATGGATTGACCGCTCGGACACTTATTCCCGTGTAGATCTCACCCGCCAAACGGTTAGTTCCTAATGAATGGACCCTTTAAATCGCATTGGCTTCCATACATACGTTAAAATATGATTCAGAGCAGAGCTTATGAGAGACAGAATTGCTGGCTTGAAAAGAGGACGAAATTCGAGTATTTGTAAGCAGCGTCCGTGCCCGCACCATCGGCACCCAACTCCAGCAAATGAACACGCACGTACCTCGCCTCCGCCCCGAGCTAAGCACGTGTCAAATCTGTCAGTCGTGTGTGTTTTTTTTTTCTTTCGATTTTCCGAGGCACATTTCCGAGAATAGACTGCCGACGGCGGCGTTTCATTCCGGTCGCGTGCGCCGCGCGGCGCCGCCCGTGGGCGCCCGCCGAGATGGCCCGAATTCGATTATCGGTGCGGGGAATCTTGTAGGGCTCCTTCCGGCTCGCTCAATAGAGCGCAAAATTGAATAGAATTAATAGTTGAGTCTGCTCACCGCTCGGCACGCCGATCGGAGAGCTGTTTAAGTTTGAGCGAAGTTTATTTTCACCATGAATTATATTTAATTGTTGTTCGATGGAACATCGCTTATTGTCGAACGTAATATTAAGGTGAGTACCTGGGCGACCGAGCGTTGCTCAGCGATATGTTTTTGAGTAGCATACGGAAAAGTATTGCTACAGAGCGCATCACCCTCGGCGCCACAGCAGGCATTGCCATTTTCAAGGAAACGTATGCGAGTGAAAGTCCAATGTGTGGCGTCTAGGGTGATGCCGTTTGTACCTATAATAATTTAACTCTTCTTTTAGTAAAATCTTTTTACTAGGTTAATTACAAAAGAAACCAAATAATACCAAAGAACACCTAAAAAGACCCAAGAAAAAAAATTTTACAAAAAAAATAACGGACTTCAAAGAAAAAGCACTAATAATAGAATCAATAGAAAAAGCAATAAAAAAGTAAAAAATAATTGCCATTTTTGTAGTTACGATTTTTTTTATTTTTTGAGTCGGCGTCAGCCGGGCACGCGCTGCGCCAATCAAGAGAACCTTGGCTACCTTGGCTGACACCGACTCAAAAAATAACAAAAATCGTAACTACTTTTAATTAATTTTAATTTTTTGTGCTTTTTCTTTGAAGTCGGTTATTTTTTTTGTTAATTTTTTTTTTATTTGTTTATTTTTTGTGAATCTGAAGTACACTTACTAATTCGGGCACGTCCTTTCCAATAAAAAAAGAATCACCGAAATCGGTTGGCGTTATATTGAGTTATTCGTCCATTTGTCGCGCACATCTTGATACAAATTTAAGACTTATATGATTTTCTCATGGATATCATTATCAGAACTTAACCAAATTACAATGAGCCCACTTGGGAAGCACTAGCTTTCATTTAAAAAAATCATTATTAAAATCGGTTCAACCAGGCAAAAGTTATGAGGTAACAAACATTAAAAAAAAAACATACAGACGAATTGATAACCTCCTCCTTTTTTTTAAGTCGGTTAAAAACTACAAATGCCGAGCAACAATACCTATGCAAAACTCTACGTCCCCTTACCGTACTAGGTGGTAGAATTTAGCCCGACTGAGTTGGTTTGTATTAGATGAAAAAAAAGTCGAAGAGGCATGAAAATTGTCTGTTTTTTCCATCCAGGTCAATGTAGCAGTGCTCATAAAAGGAACGTCCTGGCATGGCGCCCAATTCCTTAGTAATTGCAATGCGTTGGGCTGATATCATGACGGTGGGCAGCCACCCATGTCCAATACCTTAAAAAACGACATAAGATATGGCTGTACGATGAAACGCACAGCTTCCTTACAACATTTTTTTTTCAGGGATGACATCTGTCTTAGTAGATAAACTTAGACAATAGAACAGAACGTCAGCCTCAATGGCCCAGTGGCGCGACACTTCGGCGATCGCTCTCCGAAGTTAAGCAAAGCTGGGTCCGGTCTGGTCTTGGATGGGTGACCATTCGACCGTTGAGAGAGGCTGGCCGTGGTTCGGATTCCACTTTAAACTGTAGCTTTTACATATTGTTTTTTTTTTAATGTGACTGGACATGGATGGCTAATACCAAACCTTCTGTCATGGTATTAGCCCAACACACCACATGGGAACTAGGTGCCATGCCAGGATCTTCCTTATATTGCACGGCTACATTGAACTGGATGGAAAACACGGACAATTTTCATTGCCGCTTCGACCATCGTTCATGCGATGGTACCAACCCGGGCGGGATTAACCCTACCACCTAGTAAGTAAGGAAGGGGACCTACAGTTTAGCGTGGAATCCGAACCACGGCCAGCCTCTCTCAACGGTCGAATCGTCACCCATCCAAGACCAGACCGGACCCAGCGTTGCTTAACTTCGGAGAGCGATCGCCGAAGTGTCGCGCCACTGGGCCACTGAGGCTGACCAAGTTCTGGCTGGATGTTAAATATATAACCAGTTCATATGTATACCATTTCGTAGCTTCCTATGTTTGGGGAATTTTAGTAGATATAACGAAGATTAACCGTAGTGCTATTGACATGGATGCACAAACCCTTTATTATATTGGTTAGGAATATTTTTTCAGCTCTTTGGAGAAAGTGGAATCACGCACAATTTATGTCAGCGCTGCGACTAAGTATGTTAACGAATTTCTGGAATCAGGAAGTATTAGATTTCAACTTTAGATTGTCAGCCTCGGTGGCCCAGTGGCGCGACACTTCGGCGATCGCTCTCCGAAGTTAAGCAACGCTGGGTCCGGTCTGGTCTTGGATGGGTGACCATTCGACCGTTGAGAGAGGCTGGCCGTGGTTCGGATTCCACGTTAAGCTGTAGGTCCCCTTCCTTACTTACTAGGTGGTAGGGTTTATCCCGCCCGGGTTGGTACCATCGCATTGGATGAACGATGGTCGAAGCAGCAATGGAAACTGTCCGTGTTTTCCATCCAGTTCAATGTAGCCGTGCAATATAAGGAAGTTCCTGGCATGGCACCTAGTTCCCATGTGGTGTGTTGGGCTAATACCATGACAGAAGGTGTGGTATTAGCCATCCATGTCCAGTCACATAAAAAAAAACAATATGTAAAAGCAACATTCCATTGCAATCGTTAAAGCCGTTTTCGAGATTTATATATAAACAAGGATTGCTCATTCAAATTAAAGGACATTAAAAGTATTTATATATTTGATAAACATGTTTTTATTAGCTTCAATCATGGAGGTGAAGAAATAACTGTATGAAATGTATGAGACCTAGCTAGATCGATATTTAGCCCCCCAAAAAAACCCTCCTAGTAAATGAGATATATTATCTAATGTCTTTTTCTTTGAAACAGAGAAGGTCCTAGAACGCAACAGCACGGTTTTGTACAGTGCCCGCGGATGATTTAGTCCCGCCAGGTTCGGCAAACTTAAGAGTCGTGTCTTTCTATGCCATTAATGATATATCTTTTCCACAGTTATTAATCACGACCACTGTCATGGTGCTTATATCCCATCTTTTTTTCTTTTGCACTCGTACCAGCAGCTAAACCTTAGAAATACCGATTATGGCGTATTTGAATTTATATTATCTACCATTAATACTCACTATAAGCGATCGATAATTTTTGTTTCATGAGAAGTGCTGTTCACTTAGAGTACAGAATAAGTAATAGTCATTGACTTATATATACCTTTGAAATCATTGGTAATTGTACAATATCCTTAAAGCATTCGACAGGACGCCAGGTCCCCGTATCAGCGTTTCCGCTTATGGCTTCTCGTATGAAGCCATCTGCAATATCTGATGTCCCAATAAGTGTTTGGTATTTATTCAACAAATCATTCATCTGTTTGAACATTTTTATTGATCGCATCATCCTTGACAATGAGCTGCAGGTCTATTCCCTACATTCAGTAATCATGAATCAGGAATCCTGAGTCTAGAAAACAGCTTTTATAGCGATTTGATTGAATTGATTAAAATTAAATTGATTAATTAATTAAAAAACTATGCTCGGGAATATTTTCGTCAAGAAAATCGCTTTGAAAACAACTACAAAAGCGACTCAGGATTCATGATTCCTGATTACGGAATGCCAGGAATAGACCTGCTCTTCTAGTTGTTGGGTCTTGTTGGACAATTCAAGATTGTTCTTGTTCTTAAAATAAATTTTAAGTTATTTTCATGATTACGTCGTTACTTTACGCAGACAACGCAATACAGTAATTGACAATGATTTTTTTACGATAAAAAACTTGACATACTCTAGTTTATTAGTGTATTAACATCTTTGTTTAGTAAATTAATTTACTTTTAATCTAGGGTTACTCTTTTCTTTAGCTCTTCGTTATCCGTCTCAAACTGTTCTACAAGTTGGACGAAGAAAGAAATCTATGAACCAGTGAAGTTCCTTTGCGGGTTAATGAAATCCGGGGATTTATCCGTTTTGCAACCAAAAGATGAAATAAACTAAATGAAATGAAACACAAAATTGTAAACTGCGCATTAGTAACCATAAAACTTTTATTTAAAACCAAATTTGGGTACTGTAGATGTACTAGTTAATTTATTTGAAAATAACTCGCTCGTGGTACATTTAGCAACCGCCTAACCTCCCGGTGGATGTCGAGGGTTTTATTTCATTTTACAACCCAGAACCTCTGTGCAAATGGAGCGGACATGAGTGGAATTGTAGCGAGAGAGTTGCTTTGTCGTTAGAAGTCGACTCCGCTCGTACCTTATTCAAAATATCGCCCAGTCAACTGGAATCTCGTTCCATTTCTTCCGAGCGAATGGAAAATAATATTTTTTTCATTTGAAAATTTCAATTTATTTACGGTTCCGATAAAATCCTTTTAGCCGAGCTGTATTTTCGGACGATTTAATGACGATCTAAAAAGGATGGGAATTGATATTTGGAAAGAATAAAATTCTCATTTTTTAATGTAACTGGATGTGAATGGCTTACAGGCCTCACCGCCGTGATATTAGCCCAATACAACGCATTCCCGAATAGGTGGTCCCTGGAATAGCAAGAGTGTGCTATTCCAGGGACCACCCATCTGGAGCACGGCTCTTTTGAGTTGGATGGAATAATTTTTAATTGCCGCTGCGACCACAATTTATTCGATAGTACCAAACCGGGCGGGTTTGACACTACCACCGGGTCTTGGTCTGGGAAGGAGACCTTAAGGTGGTCCATCCCGCTCAACTCCCCATACAAAAGGGGAAAGAAGATCACGCCCATGTTTCTTGTCAGAGATCCAAAATTTTGCTCAATATAGCTTTTAGTTGATCGAACTAGATGTCTGATGACCATTGGCATTGTAAAATTGTGTTTGGTTTCTAAGTTATAAGGTTTGAAAGTTCAAATTTTTCGCGCGTTTTATACAATAACTTTGGAGGTGGATTACGCAATGATAAAGTAAGAACATCTTAAAAAGATTAGTCATCAAACATAGCTTATTTAATCAAGATTTATAATCTATTTGGTTTTTGTTAGATTTTTGACTACAGCGGTCGTGGTTTACTTTTAGCTATAAGTCGTTTTTAAATTAAAATTTTCGTAAATCTAACCAAATCATACGCTATGCACATTTTCTTTTTTGTGGACATGTTGCATCTTCCTCATCACGGAGCCTGTCTTATTCTTTGAAACAGAGAAGGTCCCAGAGCGCAACACCACGGTTTTGTACCGTGCCCGCGAATGAGTTAGGCCCGCCGGGTTGGGCCACCTTAACGGCTTGCATTCGTGACTCGGAATCAGAGTGGTCAGTCTGGGTTCTCACCTAAATTGACGTTTACGGCAAACCGATCGACTGGCGTTTTCACGACGTCGGCGACGTCAAACTCCATACAAGTTTTTACTAGATATTCTGTGGTTTTACTTCTTCAAGTTGTCAAAGTCAAACTCGGACTTCCGATGTGTATGAAAACGCGGAGTCGACGTAATTTTATTTTTATTTATTTATTTAGGAGAAAACACAGAGAGAAATACATAAAACAAAAATAACAACATTATTAAGTACATAACAAAGAATCTCCCTCCACTACGTTTCCCTCGGGAACATAAAATTATATTGATGCTACACAAGGGTAATCGTAAACACAAAATTAACTGAAACAGAAACATGTTTATAACAGAAAGCAGAAAGAGTAAAAGAAAAAAAGTTTGAGGTTACATAAAAAAGAAAACATTCGGAGCTTCAGAAGTTCGAATATAGATCGATTTCTACAGGTGAAAAGCAATGTATAAGCTATGTGAGTACTGATATTTGATGTAATCGGCAACGTCGACGCATTCACGGCAACGTTGAGTAAGCTGTCAAATCAAACTCGGACTCGCAAATGTTAGTTCGCTCTTCAATTTCTCATACATTTCAAAACGCCAGTCGATCGGTTTGCCGTAAACGCCAATTTAGGTGACAACAATTTCCTCACCTCCATGGTGACAACTGGAACTTCGGGTACAGGGAGCAAGAACGGAGCGGGCATTTAACACATGACCTCTGCCATGAAAAGCAAATCCCCACGCTCCAAGTTGAATGTAGAAAGTACAGGAACGAATGGGCCCTATTCCCACTATTGATAAGCTTGCTAGTTCGAGTGCTATTTGTCGCGTAGTTCTTTTTATTACAGCTTACTTTTACTATGGAGATCTCTCAATCTGCCGGACTGCTGGAGATGGCACGCCCTCCAAATCTTCGCTTCGCCTTTTTTATCTTTCAACAGGGGGCGTGTTCGTACAGCACTCTGGCGATGTCAAAGTAGACCAGAGAAGCGGTGGATCAAGCATGAGGTGGCTCCATCTCAGGAGTCCCGATCCTCTGTACTGTTGGTGGCCGCCACGCTGATCCCGACCTCAAGCAAATGGTGGGTCCCGCAGCTGGTCTCCTTTAAAGGGAGCCAAGGTGGCAGTTCTCGCGGCAGTGTTAAGGATTCATGGCTGAGGATAGGTATTTTTTTATTTACAACCCTCCAGAATTCGAGCGCATGTAAAGTTTGACAGAAAGATGGTCAGGAGACATTCATAAATAACCCGAGGTTTTTTTCGATGTTTGTTTCTCCCCCTTATTCCATTTTGTTCCAGAACGTGCTGCCACGAAACACGATACTTCCGTACCAATATATGGACAATATGTACGCCGATACGTGTCCCCTGACCACTTGGATTAGATACTTATTTTGATAAAATTAGGTTCCGTAAGCATACTCAAAATGATTTTTTCTAAACCTGACATCAGATTCCTGTAATTCGCTATGTGTATGTCTTTGCAAATCATGGTTGCAATCCACGTATATTTGTCTAATAACCCTCCTATAACTACATAACTTGCTTGCTCATCTAAGCTTGCATATGCATTTATATTAAAACCCACATTTTCAACCGACTTCAAAAAAGGAGGAGGTTCTCAATTCGTCTGTATGTTTTTTTTTATGTTTGTAACCTCATAACTTTCGCCTGGGTGAACCGATTTTGATGATATTTTTTTTAATTGAAAGCTGGTGCTTCCCATGTGGTCCCATTTTAATTTGGTTCAGTTGATATCCATGAGAAAATCATAATAGTTAAATTTGTATTAATTAGGTGCGCAAAAGTGGACATAAAACTCAACCGATTTCGATGATTCTTTTTTTATTGGAAAGGACGTGTACAAATTCACTAAAAATAAACAAATAAAAAAATTGTTCACAAAAAATTTACTGACTTCAAAGAAAAAGCACCAAAAAGCAAACAAATAATTGCCATATTTATAGTTAGGATTATTGTTATTTTTTGAGTCGGTGTCAGCCAAGGTAGCCAAGGTTCTCTTGATTGGCGCAGCGCGTGCCCAGCTGACCCCGACTAAAAAAATAACAATAATCCTAACTACAAAAATGGCAATATTTTTTTTTACTTTTTAGTGCTTTTTCACATATTTTAATGAGTGACAGGTGTCAAGGTGACGACAACCTTCCAAACGAGCCGACACATTCACTTTAGTTAAACGTTGTTTTCAACAATATTTGCTAATCAATACTAAAAATAAATCTGTAGGTAAGGCGGCGCTTACTTATTCTGAAAGGAAAGGCGATCAACGAGGTAGGTTTGTGTATTTATACAAAGCTTAAGAGAACAATGAAAACCAAGTATTATCGAAAATTCTAGGTATTAAAAAGGCATGCAGAAAACTTCGTAATATATTATCATGTGTCTTATCTCCTAAGGTACAAACAATAACATTTTGAATTGATTACCGATTATTAAGAAAAATAGGTTATTTGTAAATCTTTTTCATACAATTAATTATATTAATCCTTATTAAGATGCATTTGTCACTTACCTTTTGCATTCAATATTAGATTATTTTTTCTTTTACACTACCATATTAAATGGGATAAAATTAGGTAAATGGATACATTGTCCTGGACCGGACTTTTGGACCGGCCCTTTCGGCAACTTTTTATTCATGAAATAATTTAGCCCGACATTAACCCGAGCGGAGCCGGGTACCGCAGCTAGTCGTATAATGGCGGCCTGGCCATCCGATTTTGCGGCGAACGTAACCATCGGGCGGGTACTGAAAACGGAAACTTTAAGAATAAAGAAAGACTCTAAAAAGAAGTCGTCACAAAGTGAGCGCGCAGAAATGTGTCCATACACTCTCCCGCTCTCCGTCTACGCACTTCGAAGTTCGGGAAATCCGTATCGCTTGAATTACCTTCTATTAGCGTAAAAAAAACTCTCCGATCAGTCCGTAGGGGGCGCGATTCCAGCTCACGCATGCCAGTTGGAAAGTTCGACGCTTCCTGCGCCCCGGGGGGCGACCTTTGCTTACGTTTGGCCCGCCTAAGTGCGTCAAAAGTTACGGGGCCGAGCTCTTGAAAAACAAAATCGAGATGGCGCCGCCGTTGGCATGTTTTATTTACGACTGCGGCACACGCGTCGCTTGAGTAGCCACTCCGAAGCACAATATGCAAAAGATGTGCTTAAATCGGTAAATAAAATAAAATGGAACTGGATATGGACTGATATCGCTCCCGCACTGTCCACGGTTACATTGAAGAAGATGGAAAACACAAACATTTTTCATCGCCACTTCGTCCTTCTTTCATTTAATGCGATTCATTGCCTGTTGCGATTTACCAACATGCCGTTTTACATGTGAGTTACCCGAAATCTCAGAGAGAATTAATTTTTCAAAAAAGGTATTTACCCTGGAATCCAAGGCATTTTGACGTACACACCACGTATGCCGCCAAACTACGAGTCACACAATGTTTGTGTTCTTTCATTTAATGAAAAGAACTTAAATTTTTCACATGGTTTCCGGCACTTAACCGGCGGGTTATGTATATGTGTCAAAGTATAATAGATGGCGCCACATTCGCTCGTTGCTATTTCTGATATGACTCCCTAAAAAATAGGAAGTTGCAAACAATAATAGAACTGGCGAGCGGTTTTGGTGCTTTGCGTCATAATTATCCATATTTATCTCACAAACTCTATACGGGCTGTGTTGGGCTAAAACCTAAGATCATAAAAGGAAGGAGATGTGCTACCTAGTACGCCTAAAATGAGACTCGCTGTCGCAATTTTCCAATAAACCAACCCTCCCTAAACGTATGACCATGCCACAGCGTGACAGTAGGTATGGTAATTAGCCAACCATGCCATATACATATACATAAAATATACATAAAAAACAATTGTGCAAAAGCAGAAAATAGGAACCGAACTCCTGTATTTATTTCAGAGAAACCCATAGCGGCCGGCTTATTGTCTAAAGACGCTTGTATTTTTTCGAGAATACATTTTCGAAAGGAATACTTTAGAGTAGTTTGGCGGCGATACAAAGTAAATGTCTCCTTGCCTGGCCTGTCGCTACGCCGCGGCCGGCATTGTCTTGACATCTCCAAGTTTTCATAACTGTATTATAATATTTGGAAAACAGTCGGATAGATCATGACAGCTCCGAAGTTGGGCCACTTTCGTAATATTTATTCGTATCCACGTAAATTTTGCTGCTACATAGCTGTATCGTGTATTTGGATGGAATCAGTGCCACACTGGTTAGTGCAAAATAAAGTTTTTATTCGATTAGATAGTTAGAAGAAAAATGCCAAAGGGTGTCAACGGAACCCTATTACTAAGCCTCCGCTGTCCGTCCGTCCGTCCGTCCGTCTTTCACAGGGCTGTATCTCATGAACCGTAATAGGTAGGCAGCTGACATTTTCACAAAATATGTATTTATTTTGCCGCTATAACAACAAATAGGTAACATTAAAAAATAATAAAAATAAAGAGGTCACCCATACAAAAAACGTGATTTGTTGGTGTTAAATTTTGTACGGTGGTACGGAACCCTTTGTGTGCGAGTCCGACTCGCATTTGGCCGGTGTTTTCTATGTAGCTGGGCATTGATAGCGAATACCACACCCATAGTCATCGCATGAAAAAAATAGGTGCCATGCCAGAATTGTTTTTTCCCAACTATGAACACATGAAGCTGGATGGAGAAGACGAAAAATGCTTCATTGCCGTTATAACCATCTTTTCATCCAGTGTAAGGGCTTAACCCTACCAGCCAATATGGGAAGTAGGCCTACAGTTTTAAATGGATACCGACCCATGAAACAGATCGCATTCGTATCGAAACGCACTTATCCAACTCTGAAAGAGAAAGAAAGCGATGCATGAACGGGGCTGGAAGTTAAACCATGACCTCTGGCCAAACATAAAGGCCCCGGTCGTATTATGGGCTTCATTATCTGACGGGTGAGCAGTAGGGTTCACTGCCAATTATTCGAGAACAACTTACCCGATTTCAATCTTGTGTATCTACCCATAGCTCTATTCTTACCATAACTTAATTACTACCTAGCACTACGCACAATAACTAAATGTGTGAGCAGTGAGCTCAAATGCTTATAACTTGAAAACAACTCACTTGATTTAGATGCGATTTAATTACATGTCTACTACCATTACCTGGATGGTGGGGAGAATTCCTCTCTTTTCTCGGAACCTTCCCTTGGCAGGAAGTCCGCTTTGCCACTTCGGACCCATCGAGTTGCGCCGAGTCTATTGCCGAGCTGACACAACAGGGCATGGATCACAAGCCCTCGTTCAACCGCCAATGCCGTCTCGCGGTCGAGACCTATAGACAATGGCTGCTGGACCGTACCGTTGTGGCAAGGCGTGCCGTCAATACATCCTCCAAGTCTTGCAAGCGAACGCTGACTGTGGCC
Source organism: Incurvaria masculella (assembly GCA_946894095.1). Taxonomy (NCBI): domain Eukaryota; kingdom Metazoa; phylum Arthropoda; class Insecta; order Lepidoptera; family Incurvariidae; genus Incurvaria; species Incurvaria masculella. The sequence continues at coordinate 24,013,038 of OX335646.2, forward strand.
AAGTTTAAGGACGATCACAAAATTGGCAAGCGACGAGTGCTCTGTCCGTCGGGCAGCCGTGCATTCTGAGTGGGCAGTCTGAGTTCTCACCGAAATTGGCGTTTACGGCAAACCGATCGACTGGCGTTTTCTCCAAACTCCATACAAGTTTTTACTAGATATTCTGTGGTTTTACTTCTTCAAGCTGTCAAAGTCAAACGCGGACTTCCGATTTGTATGAAAACGCGGAGTGGACGTAAACGGCAACGTCGACGTATTTACGGCAACGTTGAGTAAGCTGTCAAATCAAGCTCGGACTCTCAAATGTTAGTTCGCTTAACGCCCGCTGCGCGCGCTCTTCAATTTCTCCATACATTTGAAAACGCCAGTCGATCGGTTTGCCGTAATGCCAATTTAGGTGAAAACTTAGACTACCGGCTCATGTCTCTCGCCAATTCGATCCGTCGTCACTTCTGTCGCTCTGCTACACCTCCCCTGGAACGGTCTGTTGGATCACTACCTGGATCGCTATCCTTGCGAAGTAGAAGACGAACATTTTTGCTCGGTGCAAAAATCATGTAATATCCATAACCTCAGCTATGATGTATAATATAACCATGCTACGTTATATTAGTAAAAAATCTGCAACACACGCACTTATTGCTTGATATTGCATTTTCGCAACAATAGGCAATCATGCAAATGAACTCCTTCATCCCTGTAGCTTATCCATCCATCTATCATCACATTTCCCTAGAGTTCTGTTCGCAAACCACAACCCAGCGAGCCCCAACCAAAATGGTGATTTAAGGGCCTGGTACTAGCCAAATCGCAAAGTTAGACGAGGCACCCCAAGTAAACTAACTAAGTCTGACGATTATAAGTGTCATCCTTACAATATATGATTCCTTGTCTAGGAATCGAATGATTTTCGTTAATGTATGTTTCCTTTTTCTATACAAAATACATTGCGGAAACGGTGTCCATTTCCGAACTTTTTTGACTAAATGTAGAAATCTAAAAGCAAATGGAATTTTTTGTTTATGCATATATGCTGTTTTTGCTTATATCTAGAAATCGAATGACTTTCAGATTTCTAATGAGAAAAATCAACTTTTTTTATTTTTATTATTATTTAAATAAATGATGGAATAAAAAAATATTAACAATCCATTATCAGTCTGGAGTTCTATTTGGATTTGCTGAAGCGTTTCACTACATATTATTACATTTGTTAAAAAGTGCATTTGTATGGCGCGAGTAGTTGGCTAGTCCTAGCGCCTTAAGAAGTGTATGTACAGGCCTGTCATCCAATTCAATGTAGTCGTGTAAGCTCGTGGTGTAGGAGCTAGACTACTTGCCTTTCATGCGAGAGGTAGCACTATTAGTTATTCTGTGGTTATGGTTTCATGTCCTCGCCCCGGTCATGCATCACGTTCTTTCTCTTTCTGAGTTTCATAAGTGCATTTCGCTACGAATGCGAGCTCGTTACTCTTATTAATTTAATACTCTTGTCTACTTCTTACAAATACAATTTTTCACTTATCCTTCGGTTATTTTGATATAAAAAATTTACGATTAATAGTCTAAAACGGTGAACTTACGGAAAGTTTCTTTCACATTCTTTGCAGTACAATGTATATAGCCTTGTAATTTATATAGACTTGCTGCAATGTATAAAGACGCAGACTTTATGTACGTTCCATATCTAGGTAAATTCCAAAATGTTCAATGATTCTTTAAAAATACCCTCGCAAACCCTGTCTGCAAAATTCGCAAAGCTTTCTATTCGTTGACAATAGAACGGTCGTCTATTTCGCTGACTTTCGCAATGAAACGCCAGACGAAAATAAACGTGTGAATTGTCTGTCAGCTACCATGACTTTCGCAGCGCGTTTGTGATGTTATGGTGCGGACCAACCCTTATACATGAGAGTCTCTGTCACAGGTCATGAAGTTTCATCAGATCAAGGAGCCACAACCAGCTAGCCAGAACTTTTATGCTCTATGGTTTCTCCAATATCCGAACTCGGGCACTTTTTGAGCCTTCAATAGATTTTTGAAAGATATAGGATTAGGATCTAGGATCGCCAGCTTAGAACACAAGTAACAAAACATATTGAAATAGAATACACTTACAACTACGTGTAATTTGTTTCTTTTTACATCTATTGCACAGTTGGTTTACAGTTTACCCTTAGATCCACTGTTAATTTGCTTCTTGCTATTCCGGGACATAATTCTTCTTTTTACACAGATTCTTTTACTGTTAGAGCTGAACGTATGTGGAACCAGCTTCCACTTGATGTACGCATATCCTATTCTATTCACATATATAAAGAGCGTCTCAAATGTCTGTTCTTCGATTTTTGACTTGTATTATTTAATCAGTAGTTATTTGCTTTTACTGATCCTACTGATTCAAGAGACACATTGTTTCTTTTGTGCATTGAATATAAAGGTATATATTTATGTATTTATATGTGTAAATATTTGTATGTATCTATCTGTTAATACTAAGTACTATACATTATAAGCCTATATTATGTACGTTTATTTTATGAAAATATATATTTTTCCATTTCATTTTAAAATATTTTTTAAGATTCTTAATATTTTCTTTAGTTTTTAATTTTTTATTTTTTTGTTTTGCCCGCCACACCGCACCTCTCCTACCTCTCTAAGGTTGAATGTCAGAGAATGCCTCATGGCATTAATTCCGCCTTTTTGTGAACCACGCTTGCAGGCTTGCAAATAAAGATTTTTTTCATTTCATTTCATTTCAGTTTTATATTGAGTTATTGATTGCAAGCTGCTAAGAAATTGCCTTAATACGTAGTAGGTGAAAAATGCCCATAGTCTCCTGAAACAGTATTTATTGGCCTGAGAACTCTTTTTTAGTAATCGTTGATAGCTAAGAGTGTAAATAATGTGATACCGCTATAAGTTACAGGAAATGCTGGGATTAGTAAAGGTAAATTCGAATAGATTTCATAAACCGAATGCACGGAGATAGATGACTGAAATGGCTATGTACAAAATATTTAAAAAATACTAATGATATAGTCTTCAATATTTGTACATTTTGCTGCCGCTTACTTAACTAATTGATTAAAATTACCACTGATATTTAAGGGGATATAACTTCAGTGAAAAATACTGAAGTTGTATGAATTCATTAAAATTTAGTTTTAGAAAATCGAGTGGCATACCATAAGATGTTAGAATATCACATAACGAGGAACCGCACAGGCAGACCGAAAATGTCTTCGTCAATTCCTCGGTATCATATCTTTCTCACTGCGACTATATTAATAAACAAAGCGCTGACGTAAATTAATACCAGAAACAAGGACAGCACTTGCGAATCTAATGTTTTTATCAATTCATCCCAATCAAATCGATTGCCTCAAACGTATAAAATTCAAATAGGGAATCGATTCCTATCATAAGTTATTACGAGGGTTGCGCTCGGCTTCTAAAGTAGTACACCCAGGGTGATGGCAATCCCCATCGCGGAAGACAAAAAACGTTACCTGGGAAATATTCTCTAGCGAAATGCCGTGCTCTCATACACCGGCGGCGTTATGGCCAGTTATCTCAATACCATTATCCCTGGTAAGCGATACCGCTTATGTTTCAATAAAATCGGACTGATCGGATAGTTCGGTAAGGTTTGCACGCATTCTTTTCAATATAGGGCCAATAATGATGGCACTTACGCTTGCCAGACACGTAAAAAGCTTAGGAGCTGCCGTCAGTGAATATGTTCCTGCGAGGTCAGTACCGCCTGGCGTAGTTGGGATATTTTACGAGGTCTTAACCTCCGGAATGTATTATGTGTGCGTTTATCTGCGTTTTCAAATGTTTGGCTGAGTTGGAAGTCAGAATATCAACACGTACCTACTCGTTAGTCTATTAAGATCGACCTAACCTAACCTAACCTAACCTAACCTAACCTAAACTAACCTAACCTATCCTAACTCGCCATGACAAATTTGATCACGATGTAATACTGGCTGCGTTCAGTTTTTGATGTGAATTATTTTAATGCAGCATAGACGTTTACAAGTTTTTTGGTCGTTTTTAAAATTAAGTTTAGTTGTGTATTTACGCTTAATAGGCTCGTAGCTCAGAGGCGCATAGAGTTGCTTTCCATACCAAAGCTCGTGGGTTTCCATCTGCGTTACGTTCATTCTTGATAAGTACATTTCTTCACGAATGCGAGCTTTCCCTTGGTCTGGACTCCATGTAAAAGTGTAGGTCCCCTCTCTTTATCCTCTCTATTATTATAGTATAATCCCTTTATTAGGATTCCGTACCCAAAGGGTGAAAACGGAACCCTATTACTAAGCCTCCGCTGTCCGTCCGTCCGTCTGTCCGTCTGTCACAGGGCTGTATCTCAGTAACCGTAACAGGTAGACAGCTGAAATTTTCACAGAGTGTGTATTTATTTTGCCGCTACAACAACAAATAGGTAAGATTAAAAAATAATTAAAATTAAAGGGGGCTCCCATACAAAAAAACGTGTTTTTATTGTTTTTTTTTACGATGGTACGGAACCCTTCGTGTGCGAGTCCGACTCGCACTTGGCCGGTTTTTTTAGTTCAATGGTAGCTGTGCTCATAAAAATGTTCTAACATGGCATCTTATCCCTTTGGGAATGGGCTAATATCATTCGGTAATCACAATCGGTAATCACAATCGGTGTTGCTTTAGTCATCAACATCCAGATAAATTATTTTTGTTGTGTGAACATGCTTTTTTATGAGAACGGATAACAAAAAGTTCGTCTAGAACATTCGGTGCGATAGACGATAATAAAGCGATCGAGTTCCATTCAATGGCTTGTGCCTGATTCCTCACTCAAATTAAGAAATATGTTTCTGATATTTTGCACATTAAATAAATCTACTGAGAGCGATGTCTATGCATTTGGATTTTTTTATAACTTAACTTATATCCATTATTACGTTCTAAAACATTTTCATACAAATCTTTAGAGGCTTATATCATGGATACAAGATACGTTATCAAAAAGTACAGACTTTAGCTCTCAATTTGTTTCTTTAATGTGCAAATAAAAAAAAAACATTTTTTTTTTCATAACATGATTTCAGCGGCTACTGGCAATCTGAAACGATTATTAACATTAAGGCTGTTCCGACCCATATAAAGTTGTTTGCACACATAACGCAAAAAGTATTGCACTTTAAGCCACAAATTAATAATAAAAGTTTAATATAGTCTTATTACTTGCAGCGAAAACAATTTCACTATTTCAGGATTATTGGTTTTGTTACAATTTATTTAAATACGATTTTTATTTAACAGCGCCATCTAACGGTGTAAAACTTCTAATCGGCAATTACAACGAAACCATTAAACCTGAAATTGTGAATATGTTTTCGCTGCAACTACTATGGCTATATTTAATATTTTTGACGAATTCGTGCCTTAAAGTGCAATACTTTTTGCGTTCTGTGTAAAAAAAACATTGTATAGGTCGGAACATCCTTAAGGCTCCAAGTGACTCGAGCGTTTAGCAAACAAACGATAATGGCGATCTCCGGAAGCATTGAGTTTGTGTTAGGGTTCATTGTTGTATACGCGTGAAAATCGAGCGCGACGAAGCAAAATTTTGGTTTTTGACCTGTAAAGTCTACTTTCTAAAGTGAATAATATATGTTTCAAATAAATAAATATGTGATCTTGTACTATTATTAATTGTTTCCACGAGCAGCCTTAAATCCTAGCAAATAGGTGTTTACAAAAAGATTTTTTTTAAAGAATATAAACAACTCATCAAAACCGTTTTAAAGTCATACACTAGATAATAGTCTAAACTTTAATATTTCAATTTTTCTACCGGTGTTTATTCTTAACTGACGCTAAGATAAAATAAAAATACACCCAACATATTGGAAGTTAGCGTCATATGGAGCCTTAAATAAAGGTGTATCCAAAAGGGGTAAATAATTTCATAATATAATATAAAACAACTCAAATACAAAACGGTCTCTATCGTCTGGAAGATTCGTAATCTCTTATATCTGACCAATATCACGTAATCCAATCACGGCCTACTCAGCTTTCTTAGCCAATCGTATCGCATATTCATAAGAGTGCGGCTCCATCATGCGCATCAACGTGCTCATACATAAAGGATATATCTGATATAAGATCCTGAAATATGCTTGACGCATCCGAGATGCGTCGTAAACCTCGCCTCGAACAGCATAAGGGTGATCAAATCAAGCCAACACTTTCCGAAAGTGGTTAACATTAAAATCCAGCTCCTTTCATATTTATATTAATATTTTTTTTATGCGACCTGACATGGATGGCTAATACCACACAACTACCGTTATGATATTAGCCCAATTCCCGAAGGAATTAGGTGCCATGCCAGGACCTTCCCTTTATGAGCACGGCTACATTGAACTGGATGGAAAACACGGACAATTTTTCATTGCCGCTTCGACCATCTTTTCATCCAATGCGATGGTACCAACCCGGGCGGGCTTAAACCCTACCACCTAGTAGGGGAAGGGGACCTACAGTTTTACATGGATTCCGAAGCATGGAGCAGCTCGCATTCGTGACGAAATGCACTTATCGAACTCTGAAAGAGAAAGACAGTGGTGCAAGTTGGTATTGAACCCGGGCCTCTGGTACGCTAGGCCAGTCCCCGCGCCACTAGGCTACGAGCCGCTCATATAATAATTTAATATTAATTTGGTGACATCAAACGAGGTAAATTTTCACATACAATGACCTCTATACATTTTGGTAAAATGTAGAAGTGCTGCCTCAACCATAAATTTGCAAGGTGCAAATATCATTTCTCAACAAATGTAACGCTCGTGTCATATTTGCTTTAATGACAATACTTTTGTGTTTTAACAATATAGAGCAAATTAGCAAATTAGTTGCATTGACCTTCCCAAATGACGGCAAGGCAAGCCTTAACAACAACAAGTTAAGAACCAAAGTTAGATGGTATAGTTATATTGTAAAGTATTAATATTTGTTAATTCAAGATTTTATATAAAAAATAAAATTAATGAAGCACTGACACATTACTGTATTTATCAAACAGTTTTGACTATTTCTTGTTTTCTATTTGTGGCAATCTTAAACAGTCTTGACAATTCTAATAATATGCTATATTAGTTCAAATTTACCTATGAAATTGGAGCTTTGAATGGAAATCCTAAAATATAAACAATTTAGTTGTTATGGCGTTGTCCTGGAGGAGCAATGGGGAACAGTGATTGACCAGTCTTGGTTGTTGAATTGCGAGGTTCTCCATCATCGTTTGCAATTCTTGGCGACAGAAATCAGCCGTCACTATTGTGCCATTCGGTAAGAATCCATCGTCTTCCTGTAAGTAATCTTTTTTTGGCGCACTGATTAGGGTGCTGTACCACCACACACTGAGACGAACGCTTACGATTGTCGTGTAGGATCCACTTTTCATTTCAGATAACAAATCCCTTCGTTTCTCTGCCGATTCAGTAGTGATTTGCATGCTTCTACTCGTAAGTCTAACTGTAGGTCACATGGTTCGTGTGGCGCCCACTTATCTGAAGCTAGATTTAGATTTCCGTTTTGACGCAAGTGCTTCAATGTTGTTTTGAAACTAACTCCAAAGCCCGCAGCAAGCTCGTCCATAGATTGAGTTGGAACCGCTTCCACTATTGCCGTCAATTGATTGTTGTGGACAATGGTTACCGGACGACCGCGAGGCACGTTCTTGAACTCAAAAAATCCAGATCTAAAACGATTGAACCAATAATGGACCGTGTTAATGCAAGCAGTGTTAGGCCCGTACATGTCGTTAAAGTTTCTTGTTGTTGAGAAGTTTTCAGTTTATCCATGGAGCTAAAAACCACCACAATTTAAAATAAAAACAAGACACTATCTAAAAACAAATGACTGGTTTCGAAATTAAAATAACATGGCTTTCGAATACAATTTATTTGAATTTCGAATTGCGTGCCAATCCACAGAAAATTAAATCTGAAAATTCTGTTTATAAAATCTGCACTTTCATAGGTTTTTTTATCATTTTTTTTCTTATCTACTATCAATCAAAATGTACCTACTTGGAACATGCTAACTTTTCAAAACATCATTAGAATAAAACTTTAAAGTCTTATAACTTTTAATTTGAAGACACTTAGGGCTGATATCGGATTTGTCATATTTTATCATTAGCCAGTTCAGCAATAAAAGCGAAGAGAAACTTGCTAGAAACATTACTGGTTTTTTTAAAGGCCACTTAGTCTATGTCTACAAAAGCGTTTGCCACTATTTACAGGCATACCAGATATTTGTACCAGTTCGTCGTAAATAAATTAATTTAAATACCTTATCATATTTATCATTATATATTCGGTAAAGATCCGCGGTACCAGAAGGCTTAGCTTTCCTCGTTCCGCGAATGTTCTCCCATGATCAAACATGCTCGTCCGAGTGTGCAAATTTTCTTTTGATTTCCTTGGGATTATCCCGTAGGGTTTTGGGGATGCTTATTCATATTTGTTCGCTAGGGACAGGAGGGGAGCGGACTAGGAATCTCCAATGGTAAGTATTTGTGAAAAGTTTCGGGAACCTTGTCAGTAAGCGTGTTTGCTTCCACTGCTGGACATGAGCCTCTCAATTTTTTTTTATTAGAGAGGCGTATTAAACCTTACATTCCATATATAAATATTTATATTTGCTTTATATTAATTGATTTGATCTCTTGTTAGGGTTCCGTACCCGAAGGGTGTCAACGGAACCCTATTACTAAGCCTCCGCTGTCCGTCCGTCCGTCCGTTCGTCTGTCACAGGGCTGTATCTCATGAACCGTAATAGGTAGGCAGCTTTTTAGCCGCTATAACAACAGATACGTACAATTTAAAATAATAAAAACTAAATGGGGCCCCCATATAAGAAACGTGATTTTTTGTGTTAAATCTTGTAGGATGGTACGGAACCCTTCGTGTACGAGTCCAACTCGCACATGGCCGGTTTTTTTTTTATGAATTTAAAAAGATGTATTTACAAAAATTTTGCATTCTGGTTGGTCACTTTAATAATGGATGGGTAGTCACTGCCGTAATTTTGGCAAAGTAATATTTGGAATGTCGTTATGAAAATATCAAATATCTTTTCTTCTATCGCCTCTTATTCTTGGGACATGAAATTGTATCACTTGAACAGAGTTGTGTTATTTTGACATTCGCACGTTAACTTTACGCTAATCGCTTATCGCCAGCCCACCCATAACCAGTGCCATCCGCTTGCCCTCCTTCTAACCCTTGTATTATATTTCTTAGCATTTGTTTGCGTTTAATGCATGAATATACTTTTGTGTTTAAACAATATAGATCAAAATAGCAAATTCTTTGCATTGACCTTCCAAATATTTTTCCCAAATGAAAACAAGGCAAGCCTCAACAACCGACTTCGCCCCATCTCGAGAATTTTCAAGAACAACCATATTGTTCGGAAGCACTTAATTTTTCCGCTTAACTAATATCACGAGAAACAACCACACAGCTTTAATTGAAACCTGACGATCCTAAAAGCGCCGTTATGCTTTACGAACATTGCCGTCTCCCCGTCTTGCCGTCTGAGTGAGTCGAAGGGAAGCCAGGGGGGACACAATAAGCTAGCTTATCGTAAAAACTTACGATTATTAAGTACTGTATATTTTCCTCGGCGTCTGTTAAAACTTCGACAATGTCGGGTGCTTTCACTCGGGGTGCGATTAGCATGTTAATTTTATCGCTAAGTCGGTTATATTTTAATTGCGTGAGACGCGTTGCTTTCATAGGCTTTCAGATATGATTGGGCTTTCGCTTCAAGGTTTTTTTTTTATTTATTCGATATCTTAGGCTACTAAGATTTGGTGTCAGTAACAAAATCGCACACGATCCATAACACTGTCACCACAACTTAGATGTTGTTTCTAGCAACAGAACTCAGTTTGAGGTCTCAAGAGTTAGAGGTATCTTAGCGCCGCCGTTTTGTCGGTTTCTTCTATCAGATACATCACGATTACGTTTGGATTTGGTAGTTAACTTTAAGCATACATACGAAAATACACTTCTTTGTTTTCTTTCCCAACTTTCATTGGTCGTACCCTTCGAAACAAAAGGTCTCTTTCTCAAGAAATGTGAGTACATCAGGCCCTAATGTTATGTCATAAAGTTGTTCTTTCATCTCAGATTAAGAGAATATTTTTTACAGCCTCGGTAGCACAATGTGCGACCCCTTGCGATTCGATAAACTGGGGAAGCACCTCTGAGCGCGGTTAGGTTCTGGATGGGTGACCAGTTTCAACCGTTGAGGCTGGCCGTGGTTCGGATTCCACGTAAAACTGTAGGTCCCCGTACTTACAAGGTGGTAGGGTTAATCTCGCCCAGGTTGGTACTATCGCACTTAATGAACGATGTTCGAAGCGGCAATGTTCCGTGTTTTCCATCCAGTTCAATGTATCCGAGCAATATGGGACGTCCTGGCATGACACCTAACTCCCATGTGGTGTGTTAGGCTAATATCTAACGTTCAGTTCGGTATTAGCCATCCCTGTCCAGTTACATAAAAAAATACAGTTATTTAAGAATTAAATATATCCTGCTACAAGCATAAAAATAACAACAAAAGCAATATTATTATAATTTATTTTATTAAATTAAACACCAGTGGAGCATTGATATGTTATCTTTATTGTATGCAGGTATGATATCTAAACTGTGTTGCAAAAAGTCTCGGCTGACTCGCACTTTGTGCATGGAATTAGGGATACTGTGAAAAAAAAAATCCATTTTTCTACTGAAATAAGTGGCCATTCGTTTACTGAGTTGGTGAAAATATAAAATAGGTTCAAAATAAAGTAGATTTGAGATGTGTGGGTAAATGTTGTGGATTTGCAAGAGTATGTACGGGTATGTGTTTGCGAAGGAAAGGGTTAAATTTAAGTGAATATTGAGACAACCGCCTTAAATATATTTGTTAAAATACTACGTATGCATATGTATATGGTAGGGCCGCAGCGGGCTTCGTAGCACTCAAGGACAATCGCGTCGTCCCTCCTAGAGAAAGCGGTAATTTACGATTTCCGGGTGTCTTTGGGGGCTGCGCGAGCGCGGGAGTTTTGGCATTCGAGTTGGGACAGCGGTGCAGCGCGCAACGGTGACGCACGCTATCGGCGGGAGACGCGAATTTTCTTAACCTTGAATGTATTTCGATATTCGATCAGTGGTGGTTTGAACTGTGATAATGCTAGGAAATTAACTGTGACCATGCTAGAAGGTGAATAGATTAATTATAGGGTTGTGATATGAAAGACTGGTTCCTGAGGACATCTACAGCTGTACGAGGTGGCGGGATCGTGTTGCAAGCAGATTGCAGAAGATGAGTGCTTTCTTCGTTACACTGTTTTATTACTTGATTGATATCATTGATGTAACCGGATAAATTACCGTCGCGCGTTGACGTCAGCCTCAGTGGCCCAGTGGCGCGACACTTCGGCGATCGCTTTCCGAAGTTAAGCAACGCTGGGTCCGGTCTGGTCTTGGACGGGTGACCATTCGACCGTTGAGAGAGGCTGGCCGTGGTTCGGATTCCACGTGTAGCTGTAGGTCCCCTTGCTTACTTACTAGGTGGTAGGGTTTATCCCGCCCGGGTTGGTACCATCGCATTGGATGAACGATGGTCGAAGCGGCAATGAAAATTGTCCGTGTTTTCCATCCAGTTCAATGTAGCCGTGCAATATAAGGAAGGTCCTGGCATGGCACCTAGTTCCCATGTGGTGTGTTGGGTTAATACCATGACAGAACGTGTGGTATTAGCCATCCATGTCCAGTCACATAAAAAAAAACGTAATAAGGTGCTTAATTAGGTGCATTCGCGTGACGTTCTAAATTTCGGTATGGAATTTGAATTTCGATTACGGACGGTTTCGGCGGACTTTTACTGAGCGGCTGGTAGAATTTCCACGGCCTTGCGTTTGGATCGGATACCGTCAATTTGCTCAAGGTTCCTAATTTATACAATTATCATGACGGTTTCGACGGATTTTCCAGAGTGGTTGTGTAAGATTTTTCCACCGCGTGGGCCGTTGGGGATTGATTCCGCCAATTTTCCAGTAAAGTCATCGGGACAAATTCCCTTTACGTTTTTTGTAAGTCAGGAAGTCAAATGTCTTAGACCTAAGATAGCTGACATAACTCGACCGATGACAGACATGACATTAGACGCCTGCCCATAGTCTCTCGCCTCTACGTGGCGGCAGGTAGTAACGTCCATTCTAAATTGATATACTCTTGTACTCTAAATTTCATTCAATTTATATCCATTCAATCATACGAAGAAGTCTAACAGACGGAATGGCGGCCAAGGAGTGACCATTAGTTCAAATCTCCATGACTCATAACTTACTAGACGATCACATGTTAATAACTTTGGCCAATTCCAGATATTAGTTAATTAAGTAGCAGCACTAGACTTTCCTAAGTATGGGCTATGTGAGAATTGATATATGTTAGCTAGCAGGTTGATTAGTAAGATAAATAAGTAGGATAGGGATAAGTTCGTCTCAATATTCATTTGTTAAAAATTATATACACACATAAACACATAGCGTACCATCGCGCCGCGCCGGTTCCGATGATAGAGCGTCATACGATAAGATCACGGCATACTTATTTTGCTTCCTCTATAGACATACACAAATGTACATACATGCACTAAGATTACAGATAAGAATAAGACATTCCATCGCTATAACTTCAACAAACATCAAAATATGTTCAAAAACTAAAACCCGACTACTGAAAAATCGCGCTCTGAGAAGTATTAAACAATAAAAGAATCCTATCTGAAGTTGTTACGTACAAACTATTCTATTCCTATCGGACGATCAAGGTGCTTCCAACCATACCTCATTTGTCAAATTATGATATGTAGTTAAGAGATTATGAAGGAACAGACATACAAGTCAAAAGAATTAACCTCCTCTTGTTTCGTTGTAGTCGGGTGATTACAACGCAATAACAAATAAAATCAAAAATTCAATAACTTGAAGAAAACTGCGAAGCTGGATTTTAGGCGAATCTCTATCGCAGCTCTCTTTGTACATTTAAATTTGGATGACGCTGCTTAGCATGTAATTAAAAAAAAATGCTGCTATGAAAAATTAATAGGTTTTAATAATGTTAGTGAACATTATAAAGAGAGAATGTAAGTGTGTGTGTCAGACTTTCCCAAGTATTATGATGTTGCAAAAATATATATGGGTATATTTTTTGAGGCGCAGTATTTGTAGAGAAAATTAAAGAAGTTAAAATAAAATATGAATAAGATTATGTAGCCTATGTCGGGCTCTTATTTGGAGATTAATTATTAGATTTTTGACGTTAGCATTTCAAGTGATAAACATATTATGTATTTATTTATTTATTTATTTATTTATTTATTTATTTGGAAACTTAACAGCTAAATTAAACAACATTGAAAAACTTAAACTACACAAACTATACAGCCAATAATAAAGTTTCACTTTTTAGCAAACTAACACAAAAATATATCCACTTAATCTAATTATAAGTATTGCATCAAATTAACGGGTATGTGAGAAGGTGAGGTTGTAAGGGTGTTTGAGGATATGCGTTCGCGTGTCAAGTATTGTGCGGGCGCAAGCTTGACAGAACGCACGCTTATGCGGGCCGAAAGATTGTACGGACGTCCGCACAATTTTAAGGTGCTGTTTCAAATATATAGATCGAATCCTCAGGTTCTGATTGGTTCACTGGTGAAATATGGGCGTTTCCAAATGGACGTCCGCATAATACTTGTTTTGGTCAAGTTTGGTTATTGGTATTGTTATACAGTAGAGCGTCGATGATCCGAACTACCAAAAAACAACCCCTGTTCGGACTCGAGGGGTGTTCGGATTATAGTATGTTAAAAAAATGCAAGCAGATTTTGACAGAATAAGTATATTTATTGAGGTAACTGCGGTAGCATACATGCTAAAACCACAAAATACGTTACTTATTCATAAAGTCATCAATTTTAGTTTGGCGGGTTCTATTTATTGACCAAAAAAAGGCTTTGTCCCTCAAATGACGCAGCATCATCTTTTCGGATAAAGACAAGTCATTTTCATCAGCCCATCCAAACAAGCATTCAGTGCTGAAATAGCTTGTGAATGAGAAATTTTCTTGATGTTTAAAGCAGAAATATTGTCAACAAAAGACTCGTTATACCCAGACTCGTCAGTCCCTTGCGTAAGTTGGGCTATGATCTCATCATCAGTTATAGATTCTGTGCAATCGACAGTTCGGATTACAGCGGCGTTCGGATTAGCTGGAGTACGGATTATCAAGGCTCTACTGTAATTCATAGCAAAATTTTCTTATTGGTTCTTTTTCGTTTGTTTCAATTTAACCGACTTATATAATGGCCCATGGCTGTTCACTTAATGAAGGAAAAAACAGCCTCTTGCTTCAAGTACGTAGATTTAGGCTTTATTGGCGTATCCGGAAATCCCTAGAGACACTAACCAGAACTGGTCCTATAGGACAAAGCTTAATTTGAATCCACGCCCTCGCTTTGATCAGGCGTGGATCGGTACCGCTGCATTTGGCAGCGATTTTGTGAACAAAATATCTTCCTTTCCAATTCCGAAATCCGGTTGTAATAATTCAATCGCAAGGCCTATTCGCTGAAAACAGGCCGCAATGTTTTTTTCGCGAATGAATTGAAATAAAGCGCTCATGTTATTTTCTCTCTGGGCAGCAACAAATCAAAGTGGCCTCGATTAGGCTCGCCGGCGGTAACACCCCACTTCCGGCCATCAGAAGGGACGTAACGTGACCACGCACTCGGATCCGGGAAATCGGACGCGCACTGACTCGCAACTTGTTGTTGCTAGTCCACCGGTTCTATACTTTGTCTACCTTACTAAGAAACATATATACCATCACTATTACTCCGGTATTTTTAGCTTTCAAAAATACTACCAATAAAGGCGGTATAAGGCCGCGGTCCGATTTGAACCATCGTTACCGAAAGCGCGTTCACAACTGGTTCGATTCGCGCTTACAGCCCTCAAAATGGCGTCCCATGAATGATATGACGTCATCGCTATCTCGCGCAATGCCGCACGCAGTGCTCACGCTTTGGAGGTAGGGCACTACGTGCGCAATTGACAGTATCACTTTTTCACTTTTCTAAAGCGTAGTCTATCGTCATTCCCACGTGTTTTTTCACAAACCATTAAATGTCCCTCAGTTGAAAATGCAAGTTCAGCTTAGAGCAATTAATTAGATTAAAATTTCAGGTTAACTACTATAATAAAGGTATTTTTTCCATGTTTGTTGTTTTGTTGTCGTAAGCGCGTACACAAACGGTCCGAATCGTTTGTAATGCTTAGAGCTCTGAGCGTTCAATCTGATTCGGGACACTTATATACGCTTTAGGCATTGTAAACGTTTACAGTTCAAAACGGAACGAAGATTACACGAGGTGATGGCGAAAAAAACGTATCAGCTGAATTGGAGTTTGGAGAAACAGTGAAACGAGTGACCCAGGATGAAATATTCGTTGGCGTTAACATTGTAAATTAACCAAGTGAACAGGCAAGTGAGTGAGACGTTTAGTGGTGTTTCTTACTTTGCTAATCGTCAAATGACGTGTTATTTGGTTATGTAAAAATAAATTTAACAGTAAGAATGGTACGGAATGCTACTAAACTTTAGATTTAATCATTCACTTTCCTATTCACGCTTTGAGTTAAGGCTACGTATGCTGCTAGGTGACACTGAGTTATTTGTTGAAAATTGTATAATCAATAAACAAAATTATAACTGAGTGTTAATGAAGAAAATTTTACACAAAACTCGTTCAATTCTTCACGAACAACGTGACCTTAGTTGTCATAGGTCTAGGTCTTTATAGGCTCAAATGGAGTTACGTTACTTGACCAAAATAATCACATTATTGTTAGAAACATGTTTTTTTTTATATTGTAATCTGACAGCAAGACAGGCAATAAGGAGCTTAAGGTGGCCCAACCCGGCGGGCCCAACTCATTCGCGGGCACGTTACAAAACCGTGCTGTTGCGCTCTGGGACCTTCTCTGTTTCAAAGAATAAGACAGGCTCCGTGATGAGGAAGATGCAACATGTCCACAAAAAAGACAATGTGCATAGTGTATGATTTGGTAAGATTTACGAAAATTTTAATTTCAAGACGACTTATAGCTAAAAGTAAACCACGACCGCTGTAGTCAAAAATCTAACAAAAACCAAATAGATCATAAATGTTGATTAAATAAGCTATGTCTGATGACTAATCTTTTTACGATCTTCTTACTTTATCATTCCGTTATCCACCTCCAAAGTTATTGTATAAAACGCGCGAAAAAATCGAACTTTCGGACCTTATAACTTAGAAACCAAACATAATTTTACAATGCCAATGGTCATCAGACATCTAGTTCGATCAAAGAAAGCTATTTTGAGCAAAATTTTAGATCGCTGACAAGAAATATGGGCGTGATCTTCTTTCCCCTTTTGTATGGGGAGATGAGCGGAATGGGCCACCTTAAGGTTGGTTAATTTTTCGCGCGTTTTATACAATAACTTTGGAGGTGGATTACGCAATGATAAAGTAAGAACATCTTAAAAAAAATAGTCATCAGACATAGCTTATTTAGTCAAAATTTATAATCTATTTGGTTTTTGTTAGATTTTTGACTACAGCGGTCGTGGTTTACTTTTAGCTATAAGTTGTTTTGAAATTAAAATTTTCGTAGATCTTACCAAATCATACACTATGCACATTGTCTTTTTTGTGGACATGTTGCATCTTCCTCGTCACGGAGGCCGTCTTATTCTTTGAAACAGAGAAGGTCCCAGGGCGCAACAGCACGGTTTTGTACTGTGCCCGCGAATGAGTTAGGCCCGCCGGGTTGGGCCACCTTAAAGAATATACTTTGAAAGGGAATTTCACCGTGAAGATACGCCGGAAGCGCGTGAGAAGGCAACGAAAGCCAACGCAATGCGAGTGGTGGTACTTAGCGGTTCCATTAAGGCGAATTTCATCCTACAGGCTATGTCTTCATCGACCAAACTTTATGTCGAAAAGAACTCCGAGAGCGATCTAGCAGGCAAGATCTATTGATTTTTCTCGCTTTTCAACCGACTTCAAAAAAAAAAAACGTCTTTTTGTTTTTTTGTGTGTATGTTACCCGATATCCTCGCAAATTGTCCCCCGATTTGAATAATTATTTCTCATCAGTATATCATATCTCATAATATCTCAGGGCTGGTCCTTTTATACATTTTTACTCTCTTTAGTGATTGAAGTCAGTTAGATGTTTTTTATAACGGTTTTAAGTACTGTTATTTGCATTCTAGCGGTCAGTAGTAGCAGAACTAGACTGTCAAATTTGCTTATTATGTGGTTTTTTTTTATGCGACCTGACATGGATGGCTAATACCACACAACTACCGTTATGATATTAGTCCAATACACCACATTCCCGAAGGAATTAGGTGACATGCGAGGACCTTCCCTTTATGAGCACGGCTTAATTGAACTGGATGGAAAACACGGACAATTTTTCATTGCCGCTTCGACCATCTTTTCATCCAATGCGATGGTACCAACCCGGGCGGGCTTAAACCCTACCACCTTGTAGGGGAAGGGGACCTGCAGTCTTACCAAACTCGGAAAGAGAAAGACAGTGGTGTATGTCGGAATTGAACCCGGGCCTCTGGTACGCTAAGCCAGTCCCCGCGCCACTAGGCTACGAGCTGCTTAACCGTTGTCATTCTAAACAAACAAATATACAAAGTAATATTTAAATCAGATTTATATTTTTACTAGTTTATCACGACGCAAGCCGGCTTTCTGATCTCTGGTTTAATCAAAGAGTTCGGAAAATTATTTGCGCTCCTTTCTCTACGGGTTAAATTGATAAGTAGGTAGTATCTATTAACAATAACAAAGTAATATACAGTCACCGCAAATAAAATTTTTATGATAAAAAATATATACATATATTACAAATTTAAACGAATACACCAAAACTACATATTACAATAACTAACTCTATGTAATTACTTACACTTGGTACACATAATAAAAAAGAAATGGAATATATTATGTTATGTTGTATGGTATGTTGTATGTTGTATGTTATGTTTATTTATTTATTTTATTTATTTATTTAGCATGAGTGACCCTTGCGAGCCGTGCACATTTTATAACATAAATTAACAATCTTAAAGTCAATAATAAAATTAATTATAAAATGAATACATTATTAAAATTCACAATTCATTTTCAATACATAAATTTGTTCACTAAATGTCCATATTAAAATTATTCTAAATTAAAATTAAAATTATTAAAAAAATCTTCTATATTATAAAACGGGTGACATAACAAATATTCTTTCAAATTACTTTTAAAATTGGTTATTGTTAAACATTGTTCAATAAAAATGGGCAAATGATTGTAATTTTTTGTAAAATATATTATATTATGTTTTTCTATTGTAACATATGTCCTTTGAACAGATACCACTAGGCAAGAGCACATATAGCACATAAGCAAATATACTTATATGTATATTAATATTAGCAAAGCAGCTATACGTACTTGTACACTACGTTCTACTCACCAAAACGAAAAATTATATTCCGAAGAAAGAACCCCTCTCCCATAGCACAGGGAATCCTATTTTGGGAGACTGGGCCAAACGTAACTACACATCATAGTATTAGCAATAACATTAACTAAACACCTACAACCTTAAGTAAAACCTTTTACTGTTCTGATAACTATGTATTTATGTTGTATGTTTTGTTTTTGCTTAATAAGTGAAAAAAGAATTTTATTATTATTATTATTATTATTATTAGGTACAATTCAACTATCAGTACACTGTCAAAAACGCTTTTTATGTCAAAATGTACCTTTTAAATGATTGTTATTTCAAACAAGCAAATGTACAGAGCGAAGGCAAAATCACATTTTCTTTTTTGTTCTCGAAAAACTGACCGCATCGCCTCATGAACGTTATAGTTCATTTAAACACAGTAGTAATAAGCAACTGAATAAATGGAAACGAGGAAAATACAGTAAAAGTAGGAATTTCGAAGGCTAATTCGCCTTATGATGGCTTCTGCTTCTACGTAATGGGATGAATTGAGCCCGGGCGATTTTCCTTTATTTCCGGAAAATATAGCTATAGTGGACTCATTTATGTACACAAATAGAAAAATTTAACACAAATAAACCTGTGTAGCTCTCAAATGCAAGTATCATTTAGATCAAAGAAACTTTATTTCAAATCTAGCACGAAAATCTCTGCACAATTATAATTTGTATGGTACTGATTGATGGCTTGAATTAGATTAGCCCAACATACCTCTTGGGAACTAGGTGCCATAACAGAACCTTCCTCAAATTGCGCGACCACCGTTCATTCAATGCGATTGTACCAACCCCACCGGGTTTAACCTACAGTATTACGTGGAATCCGAACCACAAACAATAAATCCCGTAGTTGGCACTTACGACAGTCACGGGAAGAAATGCAGTGCGAACAATAGTTATATTTTTAAGGGCCGGAACTCACACAGTACAACCATGCCCCTTAGTGGTAATTTTATGTATTTAAGAGCATCCTCATACCTAAACATTTCGGACCAATTTTTGCGATTTAAACGAGATAGCCAGAGCCCGACGTCGCTTAGTTAGAGCAGCTCGAAATAATTATTTCCAAATGTGACCAACCCGCATAACGCGTGAAACCGTTTTTTTAATTGTTTTATTTTATTTTTATTTTATTTTATTTGGGAAATCAACAGCGCATTACATCACAAGTTAACAAAATACAGGAGCTAAATATTCGTTAAAGAAATTGGGAAAAGTTAAACATGTTCTTTGCTGAATGAGTAGATAATGTTAAGATGTATAAAAATAAATATTAGGTTATATCAATATAAGCCGCAAACTTGAAAAAGAATAAATTTGAGACCTGACTTCAAAAAATTTTTCCATGCATAAAATATCAATTTCTGTAACACTTTTCTTTCTATTTTGGTAGAACGTTAGCTGGAATTATACGTGTTTTTTTAATGTTCTCATTCCATAGAGATCAGGAACTTAACGCAAACAAACTATTCGCATTGGCTAGTAATAATTACCATCTAGTTACAGCGACAACTACATTTGAAGCATTGTAATTAGATTTTGAAAATAACCTTAAAAGTATTATTCGTGACATTCGTCGGAGGTAGGATGCTGCCATACATGAAAACCGAGTCGAACTCGCAAACGAAGGGTTCCGTACCATTACAAAAGATTTGACCCAAATGGATCACGTTTCTTGTACGTGGTTCATCTTTATTTTTTATTTGTTTTTTATTTTTACTTTTTTTTTGTCGTTATAGTGGCAACATAAATACAAACACTGTGAAAATTTCAGCTATTTAGCTATTACGGTTCATGAGATACAGCCCTGTGACAGACGGACGGACGGAGGGACGTACGGACATCGCAGGCTTAGTAATGTAGCTCCGCTTGGCACCCATTGGGTACGGAACCCTTAAAAAGAACGAACGTACACGTAAAGCGAGCTTTCGTCATCGCGCAGAAAAAATCCGAGCAAACCCATGATTCGAATGAGAGCCATCGATTGTCCAGTCGACGGATCTCGCGATGGCACGCGAGTTGCGGCACAACGGGCCGCAGTGACTGTAGAGGTAGTTACGCGGCAGGTGAGGGCTAAACGTGCGGAGGGCTCTATGCGTAGGCTTTGCGCGGATCCGTTTGGAGCTCGAAAATAATTGGTCACGCGCTTCGAGGTGTCTCACGCGCTCTCACACCCCTCACCCCCATCCCCCACACCCCGACCCCCAAGCACACCCACGCCCAACCATTGATACACCCTTACACCTACGTACACCTTGTCAGTCTTAAGATTAGACCCGATCCAATCCACAATGTTGCTTGCTTTAGCTCTGGATATCCTTTCAGCGAGAAATGGGTGATGTATTTTCTAAGGGGTAGGATTTTTGTTAGATTTTGGGGAATTAAAGTTTAATACGATTTTAAACCGTATTTTTAACCGACTTAAAAAATGGAGCAGGTTCGTAGTTCGACTGCATTTTTTTCATGTGTGTAACCTAAGATCTTTCGCCTGGGTGAACCGATTTCGATAATATTTTTTTTTATTAGAAAGCTGGTGCTTCCCGTGTGGTTCCATTTCAATTTGGTTTAGTTCTGAAAATAATATCCATGAGAAAATCATATTAGTCTTAAATTTGCATTAAGTATGTGCGTGACAAATGGACGAATATCACGCCAACCGATTTCGATGATTTTTTTTATTGGGAAGGACGTGTACAAGTTATTTGGTGTACTTCAGATTCAGAATAAACAAAAAAACCAAATTTTTAACAAAAAAAAAACCGACTTAAAAAAAGTGTAGGTAATTCAGAAACCAATTAACATGCACTAAAAAGTAAAAAAAAGAATTGGCATTTTTATAATTACGATTTATTGTAATTTTTTCGAGTTGGTGTCAGCTAAGGTAGCCAACGTTGTTTTGACTGGCGCAGTGCGGCTGACACCGACTAAAAAAAATACAATAATCGTAACTACAAAAATGGCAAATATTTTTTTTCTTTGTAGTGCATGTTAATTGGTTTCGGAATACTTTTTCATTGAAGCCGGTTCTTTTGTTAATATTTTGGTATTCAATTTTTGAATCACCTTATCTTCATGCATACAAATCGGTTACACGTGTATTCATGATCCTCCGAATGAATGCATTATTTTTTTTGTACTTATGGAGTCTGGGCGGTTCTTGGCTATAGGTGGACCCGGAAGAAGGCGCTTTTTCACGAACTAAACGCAATATAAAAATATATATAGAAGTAGGTACTGAAAGTTAAAAATAATAATAAATATGTCCAACACGAAAAGGAAAAATACATGTACAAATAAAGTTTAAGTGTAGTATGGAGCTAGTAAAAACCGGCCAAGTACGAGTCGGACTCGCACACGAAGTGTTCCGTACCATCGTAAAAAATAAAACGAAAAAATCACGTTTTTTGTATGGGAGCCCCCTTTAATTTTAATTATTTTTTATTCTAACCTATTTTTTGTTATGGCGGCAAAATAAATACACACTCCGTGAAAATTTCAGGTGTCTACCTGTTACGGTTACTGAGATACAGCCCTGTGACGGACGGACGGACGGACGGACGGACGGACGGACAGCGGAGGCTTAGTAATAGGGTTCCGTTTTCACCCTTTGGGTACGGAACCCTAAAAATGTCAGGTAAAATTCAAACTGCTTTTTGTGTTAATAATAAAGTTTTCTTACACATTTAATGAAATCGTCTACAATTTTTTAATTATTTTATCGGTGGCGGTAAGTAATTGCAAAACTTCCCTCGAAATACACAGAATGATGTTTGGGCCCTATTAGCAAATGTGAGCTAGCTTTGGTACTGTATGCGTGTTCCTTTTTTGACCATTTCAATTTATTGTAAAGGTAATCAGGTTGACGTAATCACCTCAAAGAGATTATATTACATTTAGTTCGGTTCTTGTTTAGAAACTTTCGCCGCAATTGGCATTTTAATTTGTGATGTGTAAGCACATAAAAATAATACAAATTATCCCACCGTGCTAATTGCCATGCATGTCGTAAGATGCGGCTAAGATGTACCACGTAAAACTGCAGGTGCCCTTCATCACAAAACGGTACCGATAATCCCTCCGGTTGGTAGCATCGTATTGAATTAACGATGGTCGAAGTAACGATGAAAATGGTCTTTGTTTTCTACCCGATTCAATGCAACCGTACATTTTACCCAATTCCCGCGAGGTGTGTTGGGCTAATATCATAACAGTAATATTTAAGTGATATAAACAAACATCTTGCAATAAACATCGAAGACGCCATCGTCTTTCTAATAACTGTCTATTGCTCCTGACAACCATTTCACCACGGGCCTAATCTGGCCTACAGGTATGGTTAAATCCAAAGTGTCAAATATCTGTATCGTTTTTATTTCTTGTAATGTTTATATTATGGATAAATAAATAATTTAAAAAAATGTTTTATTAATAAATACGTTTACTAATCTGTAGATAGGTATAAGTAAAAAATATGTATAAACACATAACAACGTTTCCATTTAGATTTGTTACTTTAGTCGAAACGTTAAAATCGAACAAGTTATCCGCATTTTTTTACTTATAGAAGATCGCTAGAAGAGCAATCATCCAATTATTTAATTTCTAATCGACAGACTTACCACTTGGGGTGCCTCGTCTAACTTCGCGTTTGGCTAGCACCAGCTGTTGCTGGCAACACAAGTATTTTATCTTCAGTCTGCCAAAGAGCGGCTGTCAAAACTGTCTTCTCTAAATATTTGCATACGTT
Organism: Incurvaria masculella; assembly: GCA_946894095.1. Lineage (NCBI taxonomy): Eukaryota > Metazoa > Arthropoda > Insecta > Lepidoptera > Incurvariidae > Incurvaria > Incurvaria masculella. The sequence continues at coordinate 24,036,496 of OX335646.2, forward strand.
GGTGGTGTCGCGAACTGTGTAAATGAAAGATCTCGGCTATATTAGTGAAAATGCTGGTTTGATTCTCTGTTACAAGCAAACGAGCCCCTACAGTCCACGCTTACGAAGATTGCAACACCAGCAGACTTCTACAAGCATTAATTTTAAATTCTTGCACTATGGCTTAGTTTATTTATGGTTTTGTGGTTAATCCTATGCATAGTTACGGTCATTATAGGTCTGTCTCCTTTTTTCTTCAGGCGAGAAATAAGGACGGATCTATAATAATAAATAATAATAATAAAATGGTTTATTTCAGGCAATTTTGCACCCATATAGTGATAAAGTTAAAGTTTACATATGTACAAATCTATAAAAAGAAAAATAATGTGAGCTATAAAACAATAAAACATTTTAAATTACAATTCAAGTAAAATTCTAGTAAAATCAAAATTAAAAAGGAAATTCAATTACCATTAAATAACAATAACAACAATATTTAGAAGCAGTGAGAAAAAAAAAATCAAAATAAGGTAAATTAAAATCAAATTCAGTAAATTAAAATAAAATAAAATTAAATTAGATTCAAAATCAACATCAATACACTCATTATCTAATATCTAAAATTTTAATTCTACAATCACTTCATTAATATAATACAGCCGACTAGTAATTGCAATTATGATTTCATTATCTGATTTATTAATACGCTCCATAAACCCTGCTCTCCGCTTCCGCATAATAGCATAGAAGTCGTCTAGTCGGTGTTCGGCGAACATACCAGACGCGCTACATCTCCAAGGCAATCCCAATATGCAACGAAGTGCATTGTTGTACTGTACACGCAGCGAGTTATAAGCTCGCTGCGTGTACTGGGACCACAACTGGTTGGTGTAAAGCGCCTGGCAGTAGGCACGGAACATCGTCAGTTTAACTTGGACAGAACAATACCGGAATCGTCTAGCCAACATGTTGCTCTTCATTGCCAGTACACGTCGCTGCCTCTCCAGGTCCTCGTCGTCTTTCAGGTTTTTCGTGAGAATATGGCCGAGGTACCGAAACCTTGGTACGGTTCTCAAAGGAGATCCGTTCAAGGTTATCGTCGGGCAGTAAGCGGGACCCCCTCCGTGTTTGAAGACCATCACCTCTGTCTTCTTGGTATTATATGTCAAGCCGTGCTTAGATGCATATCTCTCACAGAAGCCTATCAGTGTTCGAAGCCCCTTGACTGAGGGGCTCAACAGCACCATGTCATCGGCATAGCTGATATTATTGATGCAGGTGTCGCCTAGATGGCATCCGACCTTGGCACTGGTGAGCTCCTCTAGTAGTTGGTTCACGTATAGGTTGAACAGGTCCGGAGACGTCAATCCGCCCTGCCGCACGCCGCAAGTAAGCCGATACTCATCCGACATCGCATCTCCCCAGCGCACAGCATTCACCTGGCCCCCGTACCAATATCTCAACAGACCTGTAATGTCATCCGGGACCCCGGCCGCTTGTAGCTTTTTCCACAAAATGTCATAATTTATGGTGTCAAAAGCGCGACTGAGGTCCAGGAAGCATCCATACACTACTGTGCTTTTCTTTATGTAATAATTGACAGTCTGTTTCAAGGCTAGTATGGCCATGTCTGTTGAGAGACTGGGCCGGAAGCCAAATTGGGCTCTGTGTAGGTGCAAGTGCTTATACAGCGAAGGTTGAAGCAGCCTTTCAAATACTTTTGATGTAACGGTCGCAAGCGATATCGGGCGATAGTTAGACAGGCTTGCGACGTCTCCGGTCCTGTTCTTCACTATAGGCACCACTATGGTCTTCGTGAAGTCCGAAGGTAAGTAGCTGTGAGTGATACACATGTTGAACAGAGATGATAGTCTTTCATATAGAAGAGGTCCAGCGAACCGCAAGTGTTCGATGCTCAGTGAGTCGTGGCCCGGAGACTTACCTCGCCGCATGTGACGAACTGTGGTGGTGATCTGCTCCGGAGACATACGTAACACCTGCGGAACACTCCCCTCCTCTATTTCCCCCACTCCTTCCGCTGATAGTCCAGTGGATGGGTAACAGGTTAGTAGCGGGCGCGACGTACGCTGGTCCGGGAGCGGCAGCGTCGAGGATGGTGTTTGTTGCGGAGGTTCTACCTTAAAATGATCGACAAACATGTTGGCTATTCGCCTCCGGTCCTGGACGCCATTTACAGATATCGGTAAGCAGGGTTTATGATTCAGTTTAGTGGCCTTCCAAAATTTCGAAAAATCTTTATTTGCCCTATGTTGCGCTATTATATCCATTTTTATTTGCTCTGAGTTTCTTTGACACCATTTTATTTTATTTTTAAATTCACTTCTAGTGCGTTTCATATCTTCAAACGCACTGCCTGTGTTAGGTTTTCCGTGCAACAACCAGAGTTCATATTTAATTCGGGCGACACGATGTTTACCCTGGACGTGATAGTTCCAGCCCACTACTTGATTTTTTCTTTCTTTCTTACTGTGATACGTTTTCACGGCTGCAGAGCACAGTGCGTCAATAATTTTCATATAAAAGTCATCTATAAATCTATGATGCTCGCAATTTTTGCACGGAAAACCAGCACAATTACTAAATTCCCCTTTTAATTTATTTAAACGTTCATTACATACATATGTATACCTCCCAATCTGTGCCTGTGATCTTTGACCCCAAAGTATTTTATTTACATTCGAAAGTGTTACTTCAGTTTTACAAATAACTATGTCTAGGTTAAAATCAATACAAAGCGGAAAATGATCGGACCAATAAACATCATTTATCACCGACACGTCTGTGACAGCTTGCCACGCCGAGCGCGTCACGATACAATGGTCAAGCCAACTGGTGGTACCGTGAGCGTCACTAAGGTAAGTGTAGGTACCGGAATGTTTGCCCAGCAGTCGTGTGTCCGCACACTCCCACTGCTGCTCTTCGCAGTACTGTGTCAATTCAGTATCAAATAAACTGTTAATATCTGCATTGAAATCTCCTAGAGCGATTGCACATTCATCATCACAGTTTTCAATGACAGCTGTCATTGATCCTAACACTGAGGTAAATTCAGGTAAGTTTTCATTGCACTGCGTCGGCATATATACCGACATCACTATAACACTGCGATCCTTAAGTTGAATTCGTGCTGCTGCCACCCGCGTATTTCCGGTTTCGATCGGCGAGACGCAGGGGTAAGTTTACTTCCTCCACAGCAGGGCTACTCCTCCGTACGGTCGGCCCTTTAGTGTGCCGGCCGTAGTATCAATCGCCGAGATGCCTATAATACCTATGCCTATAATAACTCCCTATAATTAACAGAGATAGTGCACTCCAGCCTTAGGATGGATCGCACGATCTCTGGTTGGTGTTATTTGTTTTTAATTAAAATTTATCCGACCCTATTTTTTGCCTGAAGAAGAAAGACGATAGATCTATAATAACAATAACTATAAGAATCCTGAGACTAGAAAATAGCGGTTTTCAAAGCGACTTTAATGACGACAAGATTCTGGAACATAGTATTTCATTTTAATCAAGGTTTTCCGTTGAAAAAATCGTTTTGAAAACCGCTATAAAAACGATTTTATAGACTCAGGATTCCTGATTCCTTATTACGGAATTCCAGGAATGGGCCTGCAACTGAGAATCCCGAGCTGAAAATACTCTTACAATTTAATTTCAACTAAAAGGAAATGTAACAGACTAGTAAAGACGAATCTCAGCTTTATTTCGTTATTTTGAAAAGGAAAAGAGAAAGAAAGGCATATTTTCACAATAGTCCTGCGTGACAATGATTCCGTCGACGTTCACACAATGCCGCCGACGCGTTCGCTCTATTGAGATGTCCGGGCGAGCCAGACTGCCGACTGATGGGCTGTCCTTCAAGGAAGACCTCCTGGCGACCTTTAGATAATATATCAGTCAGCCTTTTTCGAGAAATAGCCGATAATGACGTGACTGATGGTCGCTATATGAAACAACTGTAAAAACGGGGAAACAATATATAAAAATTGTATTGACCAAAAAATACATCCTAAGTATAAATAATAATCGTCGATACAATATGAGATAGATTGCCCCATATACATGTATATTCTTGGTTTCCTAAACAACCCCGTAGATAGTATTATAGGGAGCAGTGAGTATTCCTTGTTAATTTAATCCATATTATTTTTTATAATATGCGAAAGTAACTATGTCTGTTGCATTTTCTCGCCTTAAGGTGGCCCATCCCGCTCATCTCCCCATACAAAATGGGAAAGAAGATCACGCCCATATTTCTTGTCAGAGATCCAAAATTTTGGTTAAAATAGCTTTATTTGATCGAACTAGATATCTGATGACCATTGGCATTGTAAAATTGTGTTTGGTTTCTATGTTATAAGGTCCGAAAGTTTTATACAATAACTTTGGAGGTGGATTACGCAATGATAAAGTAAGAACATCTTAAAAAAATTAGTCATCAGACATAGCTTATTTAATCAAGATTTATAATCTATTTAGTTTTTGTTCGATTTTTTACTACAGCGGTCGTGGTTTACTTTTAGCTATAAGTCGTTTTAAGATTAAAATTTTCGTAAATCTTACCAAATCATACACTATGCACATTGTCTTTTTTGCGGACATGTTGCATCTTCCTCATCACGGAGCCTGTCTTATTCTTTGAAACAGAGAAGGTCCCAGAGCGCAACAGCACGGTTTTGTACCGTGCCCGCGAATGAGTTAGGCCCGCCGGGTTGGGCCACCTTAACCGCTGAACAAATTTTGTTGAATTTAGGTAAAGAGATAGTCTGGATGTTGAAGGACATAGGGTACCTTTCGTAAATTAAACTCGAATAGGGGTGATATGGAATGAAAACGTGAACCTTACTTATTTCGCTTCTTCTAAACCAAACTAATCTTGCACATTTCCAAATTCCATTCAAAACTAAAAGCAATTTGTATAATTGGGAATTATATTTTTTAGGATTTCGTACTCAAAAGGGTTTCGACGGATTCTCCGGTGGCCGCAATAGATGACAGCTGAAATTTTCGCAAAGTGTTTATTTATATTGCCGCAATAACAAATAGTAAAAAAAACCGTCCAAGTGCGAGTCGGACTCGCACACGAAGGGTTCCGTACCATCGTACAAGATTTAACACATACATATACATAACAACAACACACTTTGGGTACGGAACCCTAAATAATATTAAAAAGTTTCAATACTTCATTAAAATACAAAATCGCAATTGGGGGGTTTTCATATCATGTCTTCATGTTTCACTTCATATAACCGACTTCAAAGAAAAAGCACTAAAAAGTAAAAAATAATTTCCATTTTTGTAGTTACGATTTCTGTTATTTTTTGAGTCGGCGTCAGCCGGGCACGCGCTGCGCCAATCAAGAGAACCTAACCTAACCTAACCTAACCTAACCTAACCTTGGCTGACACCGACTCAAAAAATAACAGAAATCGTAACTACAAAAATGGAAATTATTTTTTACTTTTTAGTACTTTTTCTTTGAAGTCGTTTATTTTTTTTGTTAATTTTTTTTTATTTGTTAATTTTAGTGAATCTGAAGTACACTTACTAATTTGTACACGTCCTTTCCAATAAAAAAAGAATCACCGAAATCGGTTGGCGTTATATTGAGTTATTCGTCCATTTGTCGAGCACATCTTAATACAAATTTAAGACTTTTATGATTTTCTCATGGATATCATTGTCAGAACTTAACCAAATTAAAATGGGACCCCTTGGGAAGCACTAGCTATCATTTGAAAAAATAATCATCAAACTCGGTTCACCCAGGCAAAAGTTATGGGGTAACAAACATAAAAAAAAACATACAGACGAATTGATAACCTCCTCCTTTTTTGAAGTCGGTTAATAAATTGCTACAATCGGACTATGTTTTCACTGGAACTTTCATACATATTAGATAATTATTAGTTTACGAGCTCTCAGCAGAACAAGAATAATAGCCTGAACAGCAGAAACTTCTACCGAGATTGTGTAAACATTACTTTACTTAAGATTATTATGTATTGTTTTAAGATTCGCGTTCTTTTTTTATGAATAAAACTATGAATCAGGACTAGGCACGGGAATCTACCGATTTTTCTAAATTTTGATTTAATTATTCAGTTCGTATACATATAACCTAGCAAGAAATATAATAGGAACTTTTTTCAATTCGTCTGTTTCTTTTATTTCAACTATCAATAAAAAACTAACATACGTGCAACCATTCAAACATAATATTTTAACGCTTAAGATCATGTATACACCTAAATATCACCTTAAATGCAAGTACATTCGCTGCGATGACTTGCAATCTAGTTGGCAAGTGATTGAAAAAGATTTAAACTAAATCAGCACGGAATACAATTTTACATTTGGCTGCCACGTGCCGGGAATAACCCTTCTTCCTCTAGACGAATAAACGAGGCGTTTTGGGTCCATCGATCAGCAAAACTACCAGACAGCACACTAGATGACTAGTATATTGATTGAAAGTATAAGTGAAAGTGTATTGAATTTTACTAATATTACTGTCCGAATAGCCAGTGAATTTTCAGGGTTACCTGTTCCGGAGTTTTCTTTAAAGAATGCTTTACAAGTACTTGTGAGAATACGTGATATTAAGGTGGCCCTTCCCGCCGGGACTAACTCATTCGCGGGCACGGTACAAAGCCATGCTATTGCGCTCTGGGACCTTCTCTGTTTCAAAGAAAAAGACAGGCTCCGAAATGAGGAGGATGCTACATGTCCACTAAGCAGACAATGCGCTTAGTGTTTGATTTGGTAAGATTTACGAAAATTTTAATTACAAAACAACTTATAACTAAAAGTAAACCACGACCGCTGTAGTAAAACATCTAACAAAAACCAAATTGATTATAAATCTTGATGAAACAAGCTATGTCTGATGAGTAATCTTTTTAACGTGTTTTTATTTTATCGTCGAGTAATCTACCTCCAAAATTGTTGTATAAAAAGCGCGAAAAATTCGAGCTTTCGGACCTTATAACTTTTTTTTCTTGTAATATAATGTAATCTTACTTACCTTCCTCTGAATACCGCATACATACCGCTCATAGCCTGTGTTATGATCGAGAAAAAATAAAACTGGTCTGGTAAAAAACTATCCAATTTTGGCGTAGCGGTTTCAAAGCAAATGCTGGTTTGTGGGTCTATAAAGTGAGATAAAATTAATTTGAATCAGGATTGACATTTCAATGGAGTCTTACAGTGGAATTCACTACTTTTTTCATGAATGGTCAGTCAGTCAGTAAATCAGCGCGTATGCGTCCACTGCTGGACATTCGCATCTCCAATTTTCCTCCAGTCCTCCCGGCCTTCAGCGGTATGGAACCACTGCTTTCCGCCGACGCACTTCATGTCGTCGTCCCACCTGGCGGGTGGTCTTCCCACACTCCGTTTTCCTAGCCACGGCCGCCAGTAGTACACAGTTACACCAACGGACTCCATGAATTGACTCCGTTGGAAATTCTGAATATGGAATGCACGAGAATTATACTAATATTCGGGGGATTTTATTGTAGAGTTTGACATTTTGTGTAATGGTCTTGCACAACTTACATCTATGGCCCTGAGGCACTGTGGGGCTTCCGGGCCATCACGAATTCAAGGCTATCCACTTCCGGTTAGCCACTACGAAATGTCGACGCCGCAAATTTCATGTTTTTTCAGGTTTACATTTATTTAAGTAAATATAATTTTTCGTACTAAGCAGGTACGTCGCTTATTCTAAGGAAACCGCACAATTATCCGCGATCTTAATTGAAAATATATTTTATTTCCTGCTGAGCTGGCTAAATTAATTACCACAACATATCATCTTAATTTACATATCAAAATGATCGCTTGTGAGCGAGAAATCATTTTTTTTCGTATGTTTCAATTTTTTTCGCAAAAATCGTGTCCATGCTGGCAACGGTTAGCCCGGTGCTAATCTCTTACTAAGTTTAGACAGGTTCTCTCTGAATACGACTGTACATCTTATAGTGTTACATCTATTAGTAAAATATTCTTGAATGGACACGATACCTACTTACATATCTACATTATTTGAAACTTGCTGTTCTGTTTATTATTACCGTACATTTTGCTTAATAAGTGCAATTTGCTTAATAAGTGAAATAAACATATGTGTGATTATTATAGTTTTAAAATGAGTTTCATTTATTCGCTGTCGAGTCGATGTTAGCTGGAACAGCCGAGCGGAGTGACGATGCACGAATAGGGGAGCCGGCGACTCCATCGCCCAGGATTATCGGCTCTGAGCGGCGCTGTCGGATCTCATCTGGGCGTATTGTGAGATCTGAGTGTGTTTATTGGATCCGGACACCGCTTATACGGATTAATTAGGAATCTGTCCGATTGTTTGACAGCTCGGGTGGAACGCTCTTGCTCCATTTGTATGTGACTAGGTACATCATTCATTATACACTGCTAAAAATAATTATTTCAAGTAAAATGCCTGCGCGCAAAATATTTTCAGTGAGTTTCAGTTTGAAGTCGCACAGCGCCAGACACGATCAGCAGGCCTATTCCTGGAATTCCGTAATCAGGAATCCTGAGTCTAGAAAATCGTTTTTATGGCGGTTTTTAAAGCGATTTTTTCCACGGAAATCTTGATTATTTAATAAAATCATGCTCCAGAATCTTTTCGTCAAGAAAGTCGCTTTGAAAACTGTTATAAAAGCGGTTTTCGAGACTCAGTATTCCTGATTCTTGATTACGGAATACCAGGAATAGGCCTGCAGCAGGCCTATTTATAGAATTCCGTAATCAGGTTTTCTGAGTCTAGAAAGCCGCTTTTATAGCGGTTTTCAAAGCGATTTTTTCGACGAAAAATCTTGAATTCATTTTAATATCCAGATTCAGTCAGTCAGCCTCAGTGGCCCAGTTGCGCGACACTTCGGCGTTCGCTCTCCGAAGTTAAGCAACACTGGGTCCGGTCTGGTCTTGGATGGGTGACCATTCGACCGTTGAGAGAGGCTGGCCGTGGTTCGGATTCCACGTTAAGCTGTAGGTCCCCTTTCTTACTTACTAGGTGGTAGGGTTTATCCCGCCCGGGTTGGTACCATCGCATTCGATGAACGATGGTCGAAGCGGCAATGAAAATTGTCCGTGTTTTCCATCCAGTTCAATGTACCCGTGCAATATAAGGAAGGTCCTGGCATGGCACCTAGTTCCCATGTGGTGTGTTGGGCTAATACCATGACAGAACTTGTGGTATTATCCATCCATGTCCAGTCACTTAAAAAAAAAAGATTCCAGAAAGCTCCAGATTATGACAGCATTAATAAGTATCTTATAGAATTTGATTGGTTGTCTTGCTGGCGGAGCAATGATACCGTTGAGGTAATGATAGGAAAGTTATACTCTGTTATTAATGAATTAATACTCTCAAACACACCTGAGAATAGAAAGAAAAGTGATAGGTACCCTGTTTGGTATTCGAAATCCTTAATACGATCACTCAAAGAGAAAGCCAAATTCCACTCTAAATTCAAGCTTTATGGTAACCCTAGAGACAAACTTACTTTTAATCTGTTACGTAACCGTTGTTCGCGCTTAATAAAGATGTGCTACTCGAAATACAAGCAGGAAACGGAAGATAGCATTAAGAAGGATCCAAAAAAATTCTGGAGCTTCATAAAACGTTCTAAACGTAATTGTGGAGACATACCAAATGAGATGTCGCTCAGATCCGTAATAGCCCGGGATGGAACATCAATTTGTAACCTTTTCTCAGAGCATTTCAAGTCGGTTTATAAAAGCCCGAATCAATTCCCAATATCCGACACAACAATAATTGACTCCGGAAATAGTTCACTTAGCACATATAAATTAGACGAGTCTGATGTTAAAAATGCACTTTCATCCTTGGATGAAAATAAAGGCGCCGGACCTGACCTAATTCCAGCGATTTTCTTAAAAAATTGTGCGACATCCCTTGCTTTGCCTCTTACACTTTTGTTCAATAGGTCCTTATCAGCTGGTGTTTTCCCTAAAGCTTGGAAAATTGCAAATATTACCCCTATTCATAAGAAAGGTGATCTAAGAGACGTGCAAAACTATCGCCCGATATCAATATTATCAGCTATGGGTAAAGTATTCGAGTCGCTAGTTCAAAAAATAATTCATTCTCATGTTAGACCTTACATCATTGATCAGCAACATGGATTTTTGCCTAAAAGATCTACATGCACTAATATGACTTTATTTTGTAACGAAGTTATGATAGCACTAGACAAAGGTCATGAAGTTCATGCCATATACACAGACTTTAGTAAGGCTTTCGACAGAGTCAACCATAAAATTCTAATAGAAAAATTAAAATCCCTTGGAATTCACGGATCCTTGCTCCGCTGGTGTGAGTCCTATCTCGCCAATCGAAGCCAGCTTATAGCTTTGAATGGATATACTTCTGACACATTTAAAGCCTCCTCAGGTGTACCCCAGGGTTCCCGTCTCGGTCCTTTGTTTTTTTTAATCTACATTAATGACATCATTCGAGAAATAGAACACAGTAGATTCCTTGTCTATGCTGATGACGTAAAATTATATATGTGCATAAAAAGTATTAATGACTGTAAATTACTGCAGGAGGATCTAAATGGAATAAACAACTGGTGTTTAAAAAATGATATGCCTCTCAATGTAATTAAATGTCATCATATTAAATATTCACGCAAACGAAATCCCATAGTCTTCGATTATTTAATCAATAATGAAATTCTCACTGAAGTTGATCACTTGCGTGATCTCGGTGTTATAACTGATTAAAAAATGCGTTTTAATCTACACATCGATCATATTGTAACCAAAGCCTCTAAAATGTTAGGATTTGTATCGAGGAAAAGTAAGGTTTTTAAGAAGCCTCACACTTTTCTTGTCCTCTATAAATCACTTGTAAGGAGCATTCTGGAATACTGCAGCTCTGCCTGGTGTCCCTCCTACAAAATTCACATAGACAGGATCGAAGCTGTTCAACGGCGTTTTTAACACGCTTTTTTATTTTTTATTATTTTTTTTTTATTTTTTTTTTTTTTTTATTATTAGCTTGGGTTGTATCTATGTATGTATCTATGTAACGGAATCTTTGAACTTAATTTTCACCAGTTTCCAGAAGTCTGATTAATTTGAAACTTTGCATACGTATCAAGGACCGATGACAATGCAATAATTTCATAACAGTTTCCCATTATCCTTATTAGGACCGCCAGGATTAATCATTAACACGCTTTTATTAGCTTGGGTTGCATGTATCTATGTATGTAATGGAATCTTTGAGATTAATTTTCACCAGTTTCCAGAAGTCTGATTAATTTGAAACTTTGCATTCTCAGCCTCAGTGGCCCAGTGGCGCGACACTTCGGCGATCGCTCTCCGAAGTTAAGCAACGCTGGGTCCGGTCTGGTCTTGGATGGGTGACCATTAGACCGTTGAGAGAGGCTGGCCGTGGTTCGGATTCCACGTTAAACTGTAGGTCCCCTTCCTTACTTACTAAGTGGTAGGGTTAATCCCGCCCGGGTTGGTACCATCGCATTGAATGAACGATGGTCGAAGCGGCAATTAAAATTGTCCGTGTTTTCCATCCAGTTCAATGTAGCCGAGCAATATAAGGAAGGTCCTGGCATGGCACCTAGTTCCCATGTGGTGTGTTGGGCTAATACCATGACAGAGGGTGTGGTATTAGCCATCCATGTCAAGTCACATAAAAAAAAAACGTATCAAGGACCGATGACAATGCAATAATTTCATAACAGTTTCCCATTATCCTTATTAGGACCGCCAGGATTAATAAATTCTTTTATAGATCCTCTGTAGTGGAGTAAAAGAGACAGAGCTATGCCCGCACTTTCGGACTTACTCTTTCGCTCGGGCACTTGGTACTATGGAGTGTAGAGACTCTGTACACTCCATACTTGGTACAGTACAACGGAGGCAAAAATGTTTTCAGGATAATTGCGTTCTCACCTTGTTCATTCTTTATGCAGAGCTGAACCGTACAAAATGCGAAGCAATATTCTCGAAATTAACCGCCGATAGGACAACAGAAATCAAAAGCCTTTTGGAAAAAATTACACCGGGAATCAAAACTCTAACTGAAGAGAACAGATTCTTCCTGGGCGCCCCGTTGACGGAACAATCCACAACAACGCTTTTAGAAAATAAAACCAATATGTTGGAGATATTCACAAATCGCCTTCGTGCTATCCAACCTCATGTCGGCTTACATCTCCTTAAATTTTGTTTTGGTATCCCACGATTCACATACTTTATGCGCTGTTGCCCTTTATGGCGCAATACAGAAGCACTAACTAAAATAGACGCTATTGTCAAAAAAGGCCTATCCCAAATAACGAACATTCAATTAGAAGGAAATGCTTGGATACAAGCCTCTCTTCCCATAGGCTTCGGCGGAGTTGGCATACGATGCACAAAAGATGTTGCACTTCCAGCATTTTTGAGTTCCGTCCACAGCAGTTTACCACTCGTGGGTAGTATTCTTTCACCATCACTTGGCTGTGATTTCGAGGTGGACTGCTTGAACAGGGCTATCGAAGGTTGGAAATCCAGGTGCCCAGAAGAACCTATTCCAATCCGTCTTAAACTCCAAAAAGCCTGGGATTTGCCGATTTTAAAATCTATACACTCTTCCCTCTTGATGAATAGTGCTGACATTGACAAAGCTCGCATTCTAGCATCATCAGTCGCCGAATCCGGGGCGGGGGGCCTATCCATCACCAAGCCTAGGCACTCTGCTTGACAGTAACACTCTCAGAAGTTCAATAGGCCTTCGAGTCGGTGCTAGATTGTGCCATCCTCATACGTGCGCCTGTGGTACCAACGTTACCGAATGGGGCCACCACGGTTTATCATGCCAAAGGAGCGCTGGTCATTTATCCCGCCATTACAATATAAATAACATTATAAAAATAGCACTGGTGACAGCAAACTACCCCAGCATCACCGAGCCCCCAGGAATCAGTCGCTCGGATGGTAAACGCCCGGACGGGGTGACCTTAGTGCCGTGGGCAAGTGGAAAGGCATTAATATGGGACGCCACCTGTGTGGATACTCTGGCGCCGTCCTACATTCAGGCCACTTCTCGCGCGGCCGGAGCGGCAGCTGAGAGGGCAGCAGCAAATAAACATCAAAAATACAGCTGCGTGGCGAGTTCTTTTGAGTTTTTAGCTTTCGCCGCCGAGACACTCGGTTCATGGTCACCAGAAGCGATAACTTTTGCTTCAACGTTAGGCAAACTTTTAAATGAAAGTTCTGGTGATCCCAGGTCCGGGGCCCATTTTGTCCGGCGAATAAGCCTCGAAATCCAAAGAGGCAACACCGCCAGTATTCTAGGTACAGCTGAAGCTCCGGCTCTTTTAGAAGAAGTTTTTTATCTTTAAGTCTAAATTAAATATGTATTTTATTAACATTAGTTCCTACCTATCTAATAAAGAGATTGTACAACCGAACATAAATTTTTAATCTATTTATTTTACGGGACAAAATTTGGTAAACACCAATGCTTTGAAATTACAGTCGATAAGGAAGGAATTTAATACGATCAAAAAATTTGTAATTATAAAGTCTTATTGATTGGAGTACAAATAATGCATATGAATTCGAAAAATCGAACTAAAAAATGAAAAATAAATAATAGTTTAAAAAAACTAAAAAAACACGCTTTTATAGCTAACCGAACTAAAAAATAGAAAATAATGTTTAATTTTAAAGAGTTTATATTACAGTAGTAGAAGATCGAACAATCAATCAGAATTTATCACCTCAAGATAAAATTATAATAAAGTTTCAGTTATTAACAAAATAATTCAATTCAGAGTAAAAAGCGTGGGGTGCATTTTACTACTTTTCATAACTCTCCTCTGATCGACAGTTGCAAATAGAATGATTGTTACATTTACTTTATCAAGCACCCCACGCTTTTTACTCTGAATTGAATTATTTTGTTAATAACTGAAACTTTATTATAATTTTATCTTGAGGTGATAAATTCTGATTGATTGTTCGATCTTCTACTACTGTAATATAAACTCTTTAAAATTAAAAATTATTTTCTATTTTTTAGTTCGGTTAGCTATAATTTATATCATTTATCCTTTGCGAACAACCTTTGCCGAAGCCTAAATACCTATGAACAGCGACTTGCTTACTTCAAGATTGAAACTCTGGCGTTTCGCCGTTCTCGAGCAGATGTGATATTATTTTACAAAATTATTAATAGCTATGTTGATAGTCCAGACTTATTAAAACAAATTAATATAAGTATACCCAGAGTCGGTAGCAGAAGGCACAACTACATTCCTTTTCACACAGAATCGTGCTCCACTAATATCGGACAGCACTCACCAATTCACCGAATGTGTAAAACCTGTAATGAATGGAATGACAGGATCGACATTTTCGCCGACACGATATTTTCAGTAAAAAAGTTAAAAAGTTAAAATAAAATAAATTGTTTAATTCTTTCATATGTGATAAATTGTTTTGTATTTTAAGTTTTGAAGTTTTGTTTCTTGTTAGATCTTTTGTTTCTTATAATCTAATAATATATTGTTTTAAATAAGCTAGTGTCTACTGTATACGTATATAGTCCATGTTGTGTTCACCGTTTTTAGAGTATATGCTAGATTACTTGTTAGATTTATGTTTTCACCATGTATAGCATATCATTCTGTGTGTGAACCTAATAAAAAAAAAAAAAAAAATATGTAAACTAAATATACCGTAATGAGCCCATTTTAAGAACGAGAATTAAAACGACAGGAAAACTGAATACGCAAGAGCGTCTCTAAACACCAGCGCGGAGGAGGAGCGAACAAAGAAGCATGCATAAGCCCCTGAAATTAGTCCTCCCATAAACGTTAAAGTAATCGGAGAATTTCAGCGGCGCCGAGAACAAAATAAAAACTCCTTTCCGGGACTCGGCTTCGAGCAGAAAAGTTGGACGGCCCAAGTTTTGAATACTTAAACAGCGAGGAGGGAAGGACTGGAGTGGCTACATTTTTTTTTATGCAACCTAACATTCGATACAACTACCGTTTTGATATTAACCTAATACACCACATTCCCGAAGGAATTAGGTGCCATGCCAGGTCCTTCCCTTTATGAGCACGGCTACATTGAACTGGATGGAAAACACGGACAATTCTTCATTGCCGCTTCAGCTATAGTTTCATCCAATGCGGTGGTACTAACCCGGAGGCTTAAACGCTACCACCAGTAGGGGAAGAGGACCTACAGTTTTACATGGGTTCCGAACCATGGAACAGCTCGCATTCGTAACGAAATGCACTTATCTAACTCAGAAAGAGAAAGAAAGTGGTGCATGACCTGGCGAGGATTTGTACCCAGGCCTCTCGGATTAAAGGTAAGTCCTCTAGCCCCCAGACCACGTGTACCGCAAAACATGTAGTGATAATCAATATTTTTATTGTAATCGCGCCATTTGGCGTACGTCGACTTCAGATGCCCATGGGCTTTCTAACTTTCACGGGTGGCGCGACAACCATGCCGGCTAGCCATGCCCTTCGCACCATGTTGGAAGGTTTTGAGGGAAATACCTCGGCAGGGAGTCGATTTCATAGTTTACCGACCCTATAGATAAAGGATCTATAGGATCGGGTGGTTCATTTTTTTTTATGTCGGCAGTGATGGGTGCATGCCTTGCCTCTTCCGCGTTGAGTGATGGTAGAAATGGGGCGAAGGGACAGAGTTTTTTTTTATTTATTCAGGAATCAAACAGTTACACAAAACATACAAGTTTAAACAATACACATAATAGTTAAACCAAAAAAGATTCCATTACACAAAATATCATAGAATTTACAGTGATTCAAGATTCTGAGAATAAGGGAAGATACAAACAAATTAAACATATTACGTCTTTGTGACGTAACTTGGTATAGTTTGACTATCAAAAAGTTTAAATAAATGAAATGAAATGAGACTACATAAACTAACATTGAGTTTTAACATGGAGTTAACATTGAAAAAGAAGCGGAAACAAAATTTGAGATAAGAACAAAAAAAACTATCTACACCAAAAAATACAAAAAAAATCGGCAAAGTGCGAGTCGGACTCGCACACGAAGGGTTCCGTACCATCGCACAAGGTTTACCTAACCCCTTTAATTATTATTATTTTATAATGTTACCCATTTGTTGTTATAGCGGCAAAATAAACACATAATCTGTGAAAATTTCAGCTTCCTACCTGTTACGGTTCATGAGATACAGCCCTGTGACAGACGGACGGACGGACGGCCGGACGGACGGACAGCGGAGCCACTAAATATCAACTCACTTTTTTAAATAGTTAATGTTTCCACACTTCTAGAACATCATTACAGTTAGGTAAAAATCTGGTTGGTCCCGTAAATACGTTGGAAGTATAAATAACGGTTCCGTTATTTAAATAATAATATATTTCCCAGCTATTTTTAGGATAACTCACTCCCGAACTCCTACTGAGCCGGTAGTCTCAGTTGTCACCTAAATTGGCGTTACGGCAAACCGATCGACTGACGTTTTCAAATGTATGGAGAAATTGAAGAGCGCGCGCAGCGGGCGTTAAGCGAACTAACATTTGCGAGTCCGAGCTTGATTTGACAGCTTACTCAACGTTGCCGTACATACGTCGACGTTGCGGTTTACGTCCACTCCGCGTTTTCATACAAATCGGAAGTCAGCGTTTGACTTTGACAGCTTGAAGAAATAAAACCACAGAATATCTAGTAAAAACTTGTATGGAGTTTGGAGAAAACGCCAGTCGATCGGTTTGCCGTAACGCCAATTTAGGTGAGAACTCAGACTGCCCACTCAGATCGGAACGTTAAACAGGTCGCGGGATCGTGTAAAACGATTAGGGCATCATGAGGGAACTTTACTTAGTAGGTATGGACTATCGACTTTGTTATTGTTATAATATAATTGCATTAGTAACTTTATTAGTTGTAAGTAACTTAAACTGAGGGTTGCTGTTTCTATTGTTCTTTGTTCTTTGCCTTAATCTGTTCTACCAAGGAATTGTTTGGCAGTAGCATTTAGATCTAAGTATGTATTTCATAATTGTCGACGGAAAAATATGTTATGTAAACCCGTGAAGTTTCTTTGCGGGTTCTTCTTTACTGGGTTGATCGAATCCGCGGATCTTTGTGACGTAACTTGGTGTAGTTTGACTACCAAAAAGTTTAAATAAATGAATTGAAATTAAGTTATCAAGAAGTTATGCAGCTTCAATGAGCATTCTCCATGGAAGAGACGATTGAACACAGAGAGAGGGCCACCATCCCTTGAGAGTTGGAGGGTCTCTAAATTCAGTGATACCTCGGGGCTGTCGACGAGTCGACGACCCTGCTGTATCGAATCGAGTCCTGGGAGCCAAGCAGGTCTGAGCTGAGCCCGAGCTGCAGGTCTATTCCTGTCATTCAGTAATCAGGAATCAGGAATCCTGAGTCTAGAAAACTGCTTTTATAGCGATTTTCAAAGCGAGTTTTTCGACGGAAAACCTTGATTAATTGTACAAACTATGCTCCGTTTTCGTGAACAAAATCGCTTTTAAAACCGCTATAAAAGACTAGACTCAAGATTCCTGATTCCTGATTACGGAATGCCAGGAAATAAATTTGGGAACTTCTGATTCTACCATCACTGCATTCTCGGCACAGGGAAGAGTTTCTGTCACCGCTGCCGTCCTCCCGTACTCGTTGTACTTAAATATCAGCTATTATGGAGGCTGCATTTTGTACTTTGCTTTGCGAAAGTTCAGGCCCCTTTCAGGGCCGTCGAGGGCGAGGACGAAGGCGCGATTTATTGAAAATTATTGAGATCATGAAATATAAATATTGTTTTCCAATAAGGCACCGCCTGAGCGATAACGAAGGGGCGAGATCGAATTTAGTTGAGTCTGCTGAGATATTTTTCTTCGTGGTTATGCTGATTACATTTCTAATAGATGAGTTAATCCGACTTAATTTAGGATAGTTTCCTTAAAGAAAGACATCAGAACTAAAAGTCATTAAGTATTTAATTTTTTATTTATTTAATTATATAACAACCAAACATACAGTACATATGAAAACACACGTGACAGACACATAAAAAAAGATTTATCTATGTATGAATGAATGAATGAATAAATTCTTTATTGTGCATGTACAACAACGGTTGCTGCAAAATCGCTAAGAAATGCAAGAAAAATGCTGAAACTAGATTTTAAAACTAAACATATCTTGTGACGTATATAAAAAATGTTAGTTAATTTAAAATTAAAAGTCTTAATGTAAACTATAAATACATATATACACATAATATAAAACAAAATACATGTATATATTTAAAAAATCATAATATCGCTGCATAATATGATAAAATGATAATTTTAGTGATTCTCTCTTGGTTTTTTCCTTGCTGCAATTAAAGATGTCTATAATAACCCTTCATTATAATTATGATTTTTCTATAAAGAGGTTTCCTTTTGCCTGTCAAACAGAAAGTAAAACAATCTTTTCCGTACTTACAAAGTACTTCCAATGTGCAACGTTCTCGCTTAGTAGGATATGATTTATTTTACTCAAGTTAACTTAACATTTAGGCAAGGAATCTTGTGCCAAATACGATTTAGGTGACGATACGTGGCAATATATTTGAATGTTACACACAACACAGGTAAAGCGTTTAATTAATGTACATATGTATAATCTTAAACACGGTGTTAGTAGGAAGGAGGCTTTGATTACGGAAGGAGAGGCTGTAGGAAAATTCAAAATGGTGGAATCGGTTGACGCATTGCCCGCAAAAGGTTTACTTCCTGGTTCAAATCCAGCATTCAAATCGTTACTTTTAAAGCTTTCTTTATTAAATCAATGTGTCCTTGCTTAAAGGTCGATTCTACGTACATATCACGTCAAGAACACTAAATTAAATAATTTAACTATAATTTTGGTTAACACTTGTGATTTCTTGTGTTGATGACCGGTGTAGGAACACCGAGGTAGTTTTTTATTCGAAACTGATTGTTAGGGTTCCGTGCTTAAAGAGAGACAACGGAATCCTATCAAACAACCTACGCTGTCCGTCCGTCCCTTCGTCCGACTGTCACAGGGCTGGGTCTCATGAACTGTATCATATGCAGGCAGCTGAAATTTTCACAGAATGTGTAATAATTTTTGCCGCTATAACCACAAATATGTAAAATAAAAAAAATAAAGAATTAAAGGACACAATTAAATCTTTAAATCTCCTACGATCGTACGGAACCCTTCGTCTGCGAGTCCGACTCGCACTTGGGCCGGTTTATTTTATGTGTGACAAAAGTTTAAATAAATGAAATGAAATGAAATTGGCGTACGTTAGACTCTCATTGCAACGAAGCCACGTCGTTTTATATCATGCCTTCTGGTCAGGTTCTTCTCACATTGTTCACCCCCCTGTGTCTCAACCCCAGGTTGTTCTTTTTGTGCAAATACCTCGGTAGGACGCAATACCCCAAATCTATTATCATTAGAACACTTCAACACTAAGTGGTTAGCTACGCTCAGTAATTGAACAAGATATGCGCGAGATTAGGTTCCCGTGCACGATAGAGCGGTTTGGAATTAGGTTAGGTTAGGTTAAGTTATGCAAGTGTCAGTAAGGGGCTTTGAAGCAGGAGAATTTTTTTTTTCACTTTTTCAGAAGAAGATCGAGCCGAAATTACGAAAGCGGACGTAAAGGGGTTTCACGACACTACAAAATGTTACAATTAATTACCTAGGCTTTATATGCAATGGCCTTACTCAAACGTTTGGCCTTACACAAACATTTCATCTTACAATTATTTCATATCTATAATTGAATTATGTAATCGTGTTACATTAATATGACCTTGGCGAATATTTGCACAGTTTTGGCCAAATCTAAGTAAAATCTAAATGCTTAATATTTTACAAAAAAAATTTGTTCCCAAAATAAATGTCTTCTCTACAATAAATATTTTTAGTATAATATTCATTGTCAGCAAAATCACACCGCAGCTTCACTTGTATACATATGTACCTACAATTACTATAGTGCGTATGTACCTACGGACATAATACATACATCAATAAAATCTATCGCTAAAAAATAAAAACACAGAGGATATCAATGGCCTATCAGTGAGTCTGCTCAGGAAAAGCTACAAACATATTCTGAAGCCACTTACATTCCTAACTAATCTATCAATCGAAAAAGGTACGTTTCCGTCAAAACTAAAATCGGCAAAACTTATACCCTTATACAAAAAAGGGGACCAACTGCTTTCAGAGAATTATCGGCCGGTCTCAATCCTCCCAATATTCTCGAAAATATTTGAGAAAGCCATGCACCTTCGGTTAATGCAGTTCCTAGACAAATATGAAATACTTACTATGAACCAACACGGCTTTAGACCAAAAAAATCGATCAATACCGCAACGCACAACCTGACACATATGATTCTAAAAGCTCTTGATAATAGGGAACGAGTAGCAGGCATCTTTGTCGACCTTTCCAAGGCATTCGACCTTGTCAGTCACTCCATCCTGCTCCAAAAAATGGAACATTATGGAGTAAGAGGAGTTATACTTAAATGGTTTAGATCATATCTCAGTGACAGAACATTCAGCGTACACGTGCGACATGTGGACATGAACAAAAACGCAATCGATAGCATAGCATCAAAACCCTTCAAACTTGAATATGGAGTCCCACAGGGGTCCATACTAGCGCCGTTACTTTTTATAATTTTTATTAATGACTTTTCGAAACACAATAGTTTTTCATCGCTCACGGCACTCATAGTACTATATGCGGATGATGCAAATGTAATTATAACAGATGATACTATTGAAAAACTTATAACAAAAATGGCCAACATTATAAATGAAATAGGCAAATGGTTTACCGCGAACGCTCTAATGCTAAACAGTTCCAAAACACACTGCATAAACTTTAGCATAAAAAATAAGAAGGACGAGCCTGCTACGGATCAGCTGTTTATAAAATATAATGATGAGCTCATACAATTCGCAACATCGACGGTATTTTTGGGCTTCACTCTTGACAGCCACCTCCGATGGGATAAACACATCGAAAAAGTATGTGACAAGCTGTCAAAAGCCTGCTACTGCTTAAAAATACTATCGAAAACATGTGGTCTGGACACACTAAAAAGTGCTTATTTCGGTTACTTTTATTCTATTATGTCATACGGCATCGAATTCTGGGGAACATCGAGAGAGGCCATTGGAGTGTTCAGACTACAGAAAAGAGTAATGAGGATAATGACTCACTCAGGTTGGGACACACACTGTGAGCCACTATTCAAAAAACTAGGATTACTGACAATGTTTGATATCTATGTTCTGAGAGCAGTCATGTATGTAAAAACGAATCCTACAGAGTATAACACTTTCAACCATAATTATAACACAAGAAACAAGGAGAACATTCAACAATGGAATCACAAAACAGAAAAATTTAAAGCTAGCGTAATATTTAATAGTATTAATATATATAATAAATTACCCTTGAAACTGCGTGACGAGGACATCGAAATAAAATATTTTAAAAAAATGTTGATAAAATGGCTACTCTCCAAGTCATTTTATGACTTGAAACTCTTTGACATCATTGTATAAATACTTTTAATTTAATTAATTTATTTGACTATATATTTGAAATTTAAAATGATGACTTATAGCATATTTAGTACATAATAATTGTAAGTAATTGTAATAACATGCATGATTTGACAATGTATCAATAATACTGAATAAAAAAATTCATTCATTCATTCATTCATTCATTCATTCATTCAATAGTTACCTAGATGCGTATTGTAGTCAAGAAATCTCAACAGAGATAGCTGCATATCTGCATATTGCACAAAGGGACCGTTCTAATGAGTAATCGTTACATGTATGTACATACATTAAATTATACAATATGTAGAGTTTGCCGTGTGAGTTTAGCTCCGACTACGTTGCTGCCAATATTGGATTCCTCGGTGTCATCTACGCCCCAACAGCAATTCCGCCAACTGTCATCGAAGATCAAAATATACTAGATACACTGAAAAGAAAAATCAGTGAATCTAACTGTAATTCCAATAATAACATAACCATCTTTCAACCTTAAAATAGAGCCAACTGAGTAAATGGGGGTACTCTAACTGAGTGAAAACAGTTAACCTTAAACATTAAATGTTACTGAATCTTTTAATTGTTTTCGGGGTTTCGTACCCAAAGCGTGCCAACGGAACCCTATTATTAAGCCTCCGCTGTCCGTCCGTCCGTCTGTCACAGGGCTGTAT
This sequence comes from Incurvaria masculella, assembly GCA_946894095.1. Classification (NCBI taxonomy): domain Eukaryota; kingdom Metazoa; phylum Arthropoda; class Insecta; order Lepidoptera; family Incurvariidae; genus Incurvaria; species Incurvaria masculella. Next base: position 24,058,844 of record OX335646.2, read on the forward strand.
CTCATGAACCGTTATAGGTAGGCAGCTGAAATTTTCACAAAGTGTGTATTTATTTTGCCGCTACAAAAACAAACCGGTAAATTAAAAAAAAAAGGGGAATCCCCATACAAAAACGTGATTTTTTTTGTTAAATCTTGTACGATGTTACGGAACCCTTCGTGTGTGAGTCCGACTCGCACTTGGCCGGTTTCTTCCAGTGGTATTGGTGGTAGTGATAAAATTATCTAAGATCTTCCACCGCTTCCTACTGATCCTGTGCCGACTTCGGCCGCACCATACTTTTTCTTTCTATCGTCATAATTACTATATAAAATATCTAAGTGTTAAATGGATACGACATCACCGTTGTCGACATCACCATGCAATTACATCTACCGATTACACGCTAATGACAACGATTCAATGTACATATCTTTGCATAACCTCAAATGTTTACTTCATTAAACTTTATAATTATTTAGTTGTTTAAAAATATCGTCTGAGATTGGCTTACCACAGTTATTTTCCTCGGCCCTTTTGGCCGACGTTTCGAACTGTCACGTGCAGTTCAGTTTCTCTCAAACAATCTCAGACAATAGTTTAAACACCCACAGAACACTCAAATCGATTAAAAATATTCCAGCCAAAACTACGTGTAGATTATTGTGCTCTAGTGTTCAGCGTGCAAATTGTCATTTACAAGATCCCGTTTGAGCTCGCTCGTAAGAGATTTAACGCTTCCTTCGCAAGACATTTATACGAGTGTACGTTTATGTCCGCAGTGCGAGAACCAACTCCCAGAAGTTGTGTCTAAGCGCGGACAAGCTTGCTAATCCCAAGTTAGGCAACTCCGGATGTTGGACTACTTCCGCGCTTACGAACGTTCGGTGGAAGGGCGCAATTATGATATTTGTTTTTGTTTTCTTTTAAACCTTGTCTCTTACAGTCGAACCTGTCAAAATATAGTTTTTGAAAATGGCTGTATGTTCTTAAATCAAATCTGATTCTGGGCTAATCAGTAGGCCTATTGATGGAATTCATCAAATAAATCAGCAATATTTCAGTTGAGAAAACAGCTTCATCGACACAATGATTCCGCAGCACGGTATTTCAATCATTCAAGGTTTGTGGTTGAGAAAATCGCTTTGAAAACCACTATAAAAGCTGTTTTCTCGACTGAAAGATTACTGATTTCTCAGGTCGGAATTCTAAGAACAGGCCTACCGATCCTAGATCTCATGATATATGCGAACTTTTTCGACTGTAATGATACTAATTACGCAAATTGCCAGGTTCAAGTCCAAAAAGAGTCTAGACTACATATGCCCGTCCCCACGGTGGTAACCAAAGTGCAGCCAAATATCACCGCGGCTCTAACGAACCGCTCACGTACATATTTGCTTGGTATGCCAGACGTCCTCGGGGGACAGAATCGGCGATGGGTTATTTCGGCTTGAAAGAGGAATGCATTTCCATTCCCCGTTCGCAAATCCGGAATGACCTCCGGAATAAATGTTCCATGATTCCGCCTCCGTCGGAATGACTATCATACGGTCTTGAATGACTTATTATTAGAGAAATGGATGTGTTTAGTGAGAAGTGGGATATTGGTTGTGTGACTCCACCTTCGTCGGAATGACTATCATACGGTCTTGAATGACTTATTATTAGAGCAATGGATGTGTTTAGTGAGAAGTGGGATATTGGTTGTGTGGCCCTTCACCTTCGTCGGAATGACTATCATACGGTCTTGAATGACTTATTATTAGAGCAATGGATGTGTTTAGTGAGAAGTGGGATATTGGTTGTGTGGCCCTTCACCTTCGTCGGAATGACTATCATACGGTCTTGAATGACTTATTATTAGAGAAATGGATGCGTTTAGTGAGAAGTGGGATATTGGTTGTGTGACTCCACCTTCGTCGGAATGACTATCTTACGGTCTTGAATGACTTATTATTAGAGCAATGGATGTGTTTAGTGAGAAGTGGGATATTGGTTGTGTGGCCCTTCACCTTCGTCGGAATGACTATCATACGGTCTTGAATGACTTATTATTAGAGAAATGGATGCGTTTAGTGAGAAGTGGGATATTGGTTGTGTGACTCCACCTTCGTCGGAATGACTATCATACGGTCTTGAATGACTTATTATTAGAGAAATGGATGCGTTTAGTGAGAAGTGGGATATTGGTTGTGTGGCCCTTCACCTTCGTCGGAATGACTATCATACGGTCTTGAATGACTTATTATTAGAGAAATGGATGCGTTTAGTGAGAAGTGGGATATTGGTTGTGTGACTCCACCTTCGTCGGAATGACTATCATACGGTCTTGAATGACTTATTATTAGAGCAATGGATGTGTTTAGTGAGAAGTGGGATATTGGTTGTGTGGCCCTTCACCTTCGTCGGAATGACTATCATACGGTCTTGAATGACTTATTATTAGAGAAATGGATGCGTTTAGTGAGAAGTGGGATATTGGTTGTGTGACTCCACCTTCGTCGGAATGACTATCATACGGTCTTGAATGACTTATTATTAGAGAAATGGATGCGTTTAGTGAGAAGTGGGATATTGGTTGTGTGACTCCACCTTCGTCGGAATGACTATCATACGGTCTTGAATGACTTATTATTAGAGAAATGGATGCGTTTATTGAGAAGTGGGATATTGGTTGTGTGGCCCTCCACCTTCATCGGAATGACTATCATACGGTCTTGAATGACTTATTATTAGATAAATGGATACGTTTAGTGAGAAGTGGGATATTGGTTGTGTGACTCCACCTTCGTCGGAATGACTATCATACGGTCTTGAATGACTTATTATTAGAGAAATGGATGCGTTTAGTGAGAAGTGGGATATTGGTTGTGTGGCCCTTCACCTTCGTCGGAATGACTATCATACGGTCTTGAATGACTTATTATTAGAGAAATGGATGCGTTTAGTGAGAAGTGGGATATTGGTTGTGTGACTCCACCTTCGTCGGAATGACTATCATACGGTCTTGAATGACTTATTATTAGAGCAATGGATGTGTTTAGTGAGAAGTGGGATATTGGTTGTGTGGCCCTTCACCTTCGTCGGAATGACTATCATACGGTCTTGAATGACTTATTATTAGAGAAATGGATGCGTTTAGTGAGAAGTGGGATATTGGTTGTGTGACTCCACCTTCGTCGGAATGACTATCATACGGTCTTGAATGACTTATTATTAGAGAAATGGATGCGTTTAGTGAGAAGTGGGATATTGGTTGTGTGACTCCACCTTCGTCGGAATGACTATCATACGGTCTTGAATGACTTATTATTAGAGAAATGGATGCGTTTATTGAGAAGTGGGATATTGGTTGTGTGGCCCTCCACCTTCATCGGAATGACTATCATACGGTCTTGAATGACTTATTATTAGAGAAATGGGTGTGTTTAGTGAGAAGTGGGATATTGGTTGTGTGACTCCACCTTCGGCGGAATGACTATCATACGGTCTTGAATGACTTATTATTAGAGAAATGGATGTGTTTAGTGAGAAGTGGGATATTGGTTGTGTGGCCCTCCACCTTCGTCGGAATGACTATCAAACGGTCTTGAATGACTTATTATTAGAGAAATGGGTGTGTTTAGTGAGAAGTGGGATATTGGTTGTGTGACTCCACCTTCGGCGGAATGACTATCATACGGTCTTGAATGACTTATTATTAGAGAAATGGATGTGTTTAGTGAGAAGTGGGATATTGGTTGTGTGGCCCTCCACCTTCGTCGGAATGACTATCAAACGGTCTTGAATGACTTATTATTAGAGAAATGGATGTGTTTAGTGAGGAGTGGGAAATTGGTCGTGCGGCCTCCTACTCCTTCGGATAGACTATCATACGGTCTAGAAAGACTATTATTAACAGACTGGATGTGGTTTAGTAAGTAGTGGGAATCGGAATAAGAGTATGTAAGGCTGAATGTGGAGCGTTAAAAGGTGTAATAAAAGTCGAGGAGGCGTGTTCACGGAATGGGCTGGACTCGGAATGGCCCGTCGCCATACAGGATAAGATGGCGTGGGGCAGTTCCAACAAGAGTGTATGGACCGGCGAGCACACGCCGACGCCGCACGGTCCGCCGAGCAAACACGGCGCTGTCAACTCGCTCGCCCTAGCTGTGAAAAGTTGACGATTCTAATCACATTTCAACTTTATGATGAGTCTGAATTCAGTTCTTTTTCTGGGAAATTTGTTCCGCTTCTAAACTTCACGGACGCGTTTAAGAGGGACAGAAAATAATTGAATTCTGTAAATAACTTCCGTATTATGCTTGCAAGGAACTCCAGGTATTATTTTTCAGGTGTGTGGTTATGTGTTCATGGTATTGGTTCATTGTTTGCATTTTATTTATTTGATTGCATCGCAGAATCCAGTTTAGTTTAATATCCGTTAATAGTATCAAGCGGAGCCAGGAATCTCAGCTAGTTTATGATAAATACGAAAGTCTAAACATAATACCTCGCATAAGAGTTCCAGCCAGGTGCTCCGACTCCGGCGACGACGTATAGTCCACACGAACCAAGATTCCCGCCTTAATCGCGGCCACTTTGTGAAGTAGGTTAAAAGGGTAGCCCGGCCCCGCATCTGGGCAATTATCCTACAATTTCACTGCATGGCGATACTCGTGGTACAGTCGTGGGCCAAAGTACCTAACGGTAATATCGGCCTAGCTATCCATAACATCGTTAATCATTCCACCATAGATCGTCATTTTAGCTACATTGTACCTAAGTAAATAAACTTTTTCGTTCTAAACATTTAAGTTGTTTATTCCAAGGAGTAAGGAGGTATTGATTCAGGGACGAGGGACTGTAGGATAATTCCAAATTAAGGGTATATAGCTGGTGAAATAGGCTGACGCAATACCCGCGAGTGGATGGCGAATGTTTCGCTGGTTCGGATCCAGCTTTGCAGTATATTCTTAAAGTAGTTCTTTTTACTGGGCACTTTCTTTAATAAATGTGTCCTTGCTTCACAGTCGATAATACATACTTTGTACTCACGTTATGAATTAGTAATTCCTAAAGTTTTTGTTGTGCGTCATTTCAGTTATAATAACTGTACAGACTTATATAAATATATATATATATATATATATATATTTGTGAAATCGTTTAGTCACATCGCAATTTCAAAAATTTGTACACAAAGTCACGAAAAAATTTATTATTTAAAATGTTCTACAACTCTCCAATAGGACTAACACGGGGGCACTAACATGTCTTAGAACCAGCGTTGACATACCAGCCGTAGTATCGTGACAAACCTCATGAAAAACGTCCAAAAAGAAGCGAAATTACTTTGCCATCTATAAGTAAAAGAATATAAAATGTAAATAAAAACTTTGGATCGTTACTGTACCATGTTTATTCATACGCGGTGAATGAAAAATGTTCAAGCGCGACTCCGGACCAAAAGTTGTATTTTTCAGGTGGGAGGAAAGTTTTCTCATTACTTTTTGCTCTTAAATTCAGGATAATATGGTTATCTATGATACTGCTGGTAACCTCGTGAAGGTATATTTATGGTTTTCAGTTAGATAACACTTTGTACATAGATGTTTAATAATCGTTTCTATTACGAGATACATTTTTCCCAATTATGCAGTGCTCTTTCAGTTTTTTACATTGATCTATCTACATATATAATTAAATAATACTCGCCGAATTATATGTAATTCCAAAACCTCCGAATTACTGCATCAAATTGGATCATTCTTTATGTGTAGTGTTTGTTATAGTCAGGACAAGGTTTGGATGAAAGATTTTTTTGGATAATCCACCGGAAAATTGGGAAATCGGCATGGTATTTTTTGTGAGATTCTCAATAAAAAGAAGTCGGTTAACCTTAATTTCGCACGATCTAATTATGTTCATGGTGCCTCAATAATTATGTCTCCAAAGACATGGGTTCTTCGCGTTTTATTGAATCCATGGCCTAAATAGCATCGCAGAAACTGGGAATCCTATTCAGTTGCAAAAGATTATTTTGACGCGTACAACGAATACTTTTGTACAAATCACAGATAAGGCCGGTGATTAAATACTGTAGCCACAAATGGAAAGGTAGTCCCCAGTACGTGCTGGCGTCTTTGGACTAAATTAGGCACCGAGCTGTCCGTCTTGTTGGGGACCCACATCTCACCGTTGGCCTGGAGTCCCTAAGCAACAGACGATTTGTGGGGTCGCTCAGTCTGTTTTCGATAGACGTCGCTTTGTGGAACTTGCATGCCTTATTCCTCCCATTCCTACCTATTCTGTGGCCGCAGGGAAGCAGAGCTCCCTTTGTGGTTGACGTAAGGCTCGTGAGAACTAACCGTTTCACAAACTCATTTCTATGCCGCACCGCCAGGATATGAAACTGTCTGCCGGCGGGTGCCTTTCCTCGTATCAATAACCTGGGAGTCTTCAAGAATAATTTCAACAAGCTCGATAGTCCGCAAATCCTGGTATTATCTGCCCCTTATGATACAGCAGCAGTTTAAGGGGTTATTGCACTGAAATATAATTTTTTTTTTTTCATTTCATTTCATTGTTCCTCGCTGAGCATGATTTTGCGAGGCGAGGTATATTTGGCTTATCCGAGCACGTTTGGTTCTCAGAACAGCAACCCATACCGGTTTTCATTAAAAAAACCGGCCAAGTGCGAGTCGAACTCGCACACGAAAGGTTTGACTTTTATTATTATTCTGGTATAGCCAACCATGTCAGGACGCATAAAAAAATTACAATATTTGTTAGTTTATGAACTCATCAAAAGTGGAGAATTCTAGCTGTTCAAATTAATCCTCGATAAATTCATCTGGCCATTTCGTCCGTAATTTATTTTCTAATGCAGTCACAGGACGCTATTAAGAGAGTCGTTACTCTATCAATTCCCTATACCACGGGCGATAACTGTTTACGTGCTCATAATGTTTACTAGTTTCTAATTTCAGCTGCCTACCTATAACGATTCATGAGATACAGCCCTGTGACAGACGGACGGACGGACGGACGAACGGACGGACGGACAGCGGAGGCTTAGTAAAAGGGTTCCGTTTTCACCCTTTGGGTACGGAACCCTAAAAAAGAGCTTTCGTACGCGCCTAGATGCTCAGGCAAAGCGGTGGCAGGTTTGAGCCTTGCCAACCACTAATTTTTTTGAATCATAAATATCTATATTAACAAAAATTAATTCCGAAATATATGAAAGCGCATAAAGGGGGTGATAGCCCCTATATCTGTATATATGAAATTTTTTATGGCTTATCCAATATACATACAATGGTCGAAGCGGCAATGAAAATTGTCCGTGTTTTCCATCCAGTTCAATGTAGCCGTGCAATATAAGGAAGGTCCTGGCATGGCACCTAGTTCCCATGTGGTGTGTTGGGCTAATACCATGACATGACATGACAGATCCATGTCCAGTCACATAAAAAAAAAGCTACATAATTGTACTTTTTTCCCGCAATTTAGGGCTACTTAAGGCGCTAGGACTAGCCAACTACTCGCGCCATACAAATGCACTTTTAAACAAATGTAATAATATGTAGTGAAACGCTTCAGCAAATCCAAATAGAACTCCAGACTGATAATGGATTGTTAATATTTTTTTAATCCATCATTTATTTAAATAATAATAAAAATAAAAAAAGTTGATTTTTCTCATTAGAAATCTGAAAGTCATTCGATTTCTAGATATAAGCAAAAACAGCATATATGCATAAACAAAAAATTCCATTTGCTTTTAGATTTCTACATTTAGTCAAAAAAGTTCGGAAATGGACACCGTTTCCATAATGTATTTTGTATAGAAAAAGGAAACATACATTAACGAAAATCATTCGATTCCTAGACAAGGAATCATATATTGTAAGGATGACACTTATAATCGTCAGACTTAGTTAGTTTACTTGGGGTGCCTCGTCTAACTTTGCGATTTGGCTAGTACCAGGCCCTTAAGTGAAGTAACGGGTAATGTATGAATACTTGAAAATATGAATTAGTTTATTAAAAGTCAATACTTTGCTTTAGCTTGCCAAGTAACATTACTTCACAGAATTTGTTAGTTATAAGTGACACTATTATCTTATGTTATTTTTCTCAAAATAAAGGACTTCGATTCCAGACAGAAAACAATATATATTTTTTTTATATAATAATGCAGGCTTAGTTTTTACCAAGTGTTTTAGAGTGTTCTTATAGTTTCGGATATGGCCATGAAAGCACATTTAGGACCTTTTTCACCTACTGCTGATTAGCTTAGTCAGGCCATTCTTAGCAGCTTGCAATCAATACCAGATAATCAGCACTTTCGTAATAAAGGCCCTTTAAGTTTCGTTTAAAATAAATCACCAATTGGTGAAAACCAGGCCTAGTAAATTTACGCCTTACAAAAATAAATTTTGTAAAAATTACCAGCACCTAGTTAGTTTGGCAGAAAAGTACCACAGGCGACCGGCCGTCTCGGAGAGACGCTGTGAGACACTAAATCGTAAGAACAGCAAAGTACCCCTGCGACACACCGAGTGCACACTTCACCAACGAGTTGTGTGTTTGTTTGTTCGTTACGACCTTCTCGTACCTAATTAAAGTCGTAAAACTAAGCAAGCCAGACTCTGTCGGCTCCAGGTACAGGCATAATGAGAAAAGTTTCATGCTCACAGAAATTTTATCTCCTGCAAGTTAGACAAGCAGCAATTTACCAGATATTGTTCTTCCAATAGCCGACGACTTCGAAACGACAGCCGGGTATCGATCCAGGCGAGGAGCATTGCTGCAATAGTGTGTGTTTTCCGGCGAAAGTGTTGGTATGTATCTAAAGTTTTGCTGACCAGTAACTCGAAAATAGTTTTTGATTTGTGGAAACTAGAGGAAGGACAAAGAAATACAAAAACACGTCCAAAATTACAGGGACAGGTTATTCGGAGAATACCATTGTAGTTCTGTTTCTTATATTTATTTTGAGCGGCTCGTAGTCTAGTAGCACGGAGACTGAACTCACTGGACAGCAGGTCTATTCCTTTCATTCAGTAATCAGGAATCAGGAATCCTGAGTCTAGAAAGCCGCTTTTATAGCGATTTTCAAAACGAGTTGTTTGACGGAAAACCTTGAGTAATTAAAAAAAAACTATGGTCCGGTATATTTTCGTCAAGAAAAACGCTTTGAAAACCGCTACAAAACCAGTTTTCTAGACTCAGGATTCCTGATTCCTGATAATGGAATGACATGAATAGACCTGCTGGTTCAATTCCGACATGCACCACTTTCTTTCTCTTTCCGAGTTCGATAAGTGCATTTCGTCACGGATGTGAGCTGCTCCATAGTTCGGAATCCATATAAAACTGTAGATCCCCTTCCCCTACTAGGTGGTAGGGTTTTAGCCCGCCCGGGTTGGTACCATCGCATTGTATGAAAAGATGGTCGGAGCGACAATGAAAAATTGTCCGTATTTTCCATCCAGTTCAATATAGCCGTGCTCATAAAGGGAAGGTCCTGGCATAGCACATTATTTCTTCGGGAATGTGGTGTATTGAGCTAATATCATGACGGTAGTTGTGTGGTATAGCCAACCATGTCAGGTCGCATAAAAATTACACAATATTTGTTAGTTTATGAACTCATCAAAAGTGGAGAATTCTAGCTGTTCAAATTAATCCTCGATAAATTCATCTGGCCATTTCGTCCCTAATATATTTTCTAAATAGCAAAGACAAAATTGCTGTCTTATACGTGCATTGATGCAGTCACAGGACGCTATTAAGGTCGCCCCGTAAGCATCAGAAAATTTCGCCTCCCATACAAACGTAGTTTACTAATAATTTTAAAACCACTGATCCAACTTACTTGATATTTTTTACCTGATATTAGATATTAAATACCAATTTAATTGGAATAGCGGTTTCCAAATGATTAGTAAACTACGTTTGTATGGGGAGCATAGCTTACGGGCCATTCTTAAGAGAGTGGTTACTCTATCAATTCTCCAAACCACGGGCGATAACTGTTAACGTGCTCATAATGTTTACTAGGTTATTTAAATTTTGGATTCCAAAATATATCATCGAGATCTAGATCGGCATGTTTGAAAGTTTTTAACATACCTTTTAGATTGGGAAAAATCGGCTAATAAACATTGGAAAAAAGTTTACTGTTGTTACGTTAATATTAGATTGTTTTACTGAAAAATATAGATATTTACAATAAATCAAAACGTACTGACAAAGAATAAAGCTTTCTAAAAAAAAAAAATGATTGAAATCAGACAACGTTTAGGGATAGGGAAACGTTATAGCCCGGAAGGCGATTTCGCTAGTTTAATAGCATTCGCTGTGTTCGCAAAATTGTGCCTTGGCCAATGGACAAAGAATGGGTTTCTTATTTTTTTTTTATGTTAAAAAGTTTAACTAAATACTGTGTGATACGTTTATTTTAGGATGCGAACATTGGATCTTGTTTCATATATAAGGTATTTAAATATCATTTATACATTACGTCAATCAACAGAGTATATAATTATAGTTATTAATTTGAGCCGCCAGACAGTAACTGAAGAAGCGCGTAACTTTCACAATAAACAGCACCCGATTGCTAACAGTTCCATAAGGGCTTAAGTGAAACCATATTTTATTATTGACAAAAAATATAATATTGCGCGCTTATGAAACTGAAATAAACAGTTTAGAAAATGGAATCATGTAGACACATCATTTCGTTTTTTTTAATGATATTTCTTTGCCTTTTTATTATTATTCATCGTATTTTTCATATTGGATATAATATGGAAACGGAAACTGGGGCCGCTGCAATAGATTAACTGAGCCGGTAGTCTAAGTTGTCACCTAAATTGTCGTTACGGCAAACCGATCGACTGGCGTTTTCAAATGTATGAATAAATTTAAGAGCGCGCGCAGCGGGCGTTAAGCGAACTAACATTTGCGAGTCCGAGCTTGATTTGACAGCTTACTCAACGTTGCCGTAAATACGTCGACGTTGCCGTTTACGTCCACTCCGCGTTTTCATACAAATCGGAAGTCCGCGTTTGACTTTGACAGCTTGAAGAAGTAAAACCACAGAATATCTAGTAAAAACTTGTATGGAGTTTGGAGAAAACGCCAGTCGATCGGTTTGCCGTAAACGCCAATTTAGGTGAGAACTCAGACTGACCACTCTGGTACCATTTTTGAGATAAAATAGTTTTGCTCTATCGAGTATGGTCACTTTTTTGTTTCATAAATGTATTATTATCTACATATTACCTAAGGTGAAAATGAGATGAGGAGTGGTATATTAGAGATTCATTAGAATGCTTAGGTTTTGGGGAAAAAAGCTTCGATTACAAAACGAATGTCACATTAAAAAAAAGTGATCGCCGCATTCGCGAAGGCATTAGGTGCCATGTCAGGATATTCGCAGTCGCTTTACATGGATTCCGAACGATTCGTAATACAATTCTCAAATTCAAGTCAAAAAGAGATAGAAAATGGTGCATGAAGGGGCGGGGATTTGAACCTATGGCCTCTGGCATGGAAGGAAATTCCCCCCCCCCTCCATCCCCTCCGCTAAGATCCGAGCTAAACTAAAACCCGTAAAACTTGCATGTTTTTAGACCAAACCACCTTTCTAGCATAACCCAAGAGATAAGGCCTGGGCGTCCATTCAGAGCAAGAGTGAGTGCGAGTTCGGGAGTGAGTTAACCTAAAAATAGCTGGGAAATATATTATTATTTAAATAACGGAACCGTTATTTATACTTCCAGCGTATTTACGGGACAAACCAGATTTTTACCTAACCGTAATGATGTTCTAGAAGTGTGGAAACATTAACTATTTAAAAAAGTGAGTTGATATTCAGTGGCGAATTCGAACTCACTCTTACTCTGAATGGACCCCCTGTATTATAAGTGAATCGCCACTCAAGGCAATTTATGCATAAGCTAGCAAACGCATAATTTCCGTGGGTCCCCCGCGACCGGTCCTTTTTATTACTTTATTACCCCGACGAATAACTGTCAGGTTGAGTATGAAGTGGGGACAGAGCTGGGACCAGTGATTTTATTTTCATATTGTTCCGACACCGCCGCCCGCCCCAAGGCTGTCGCCCCCGGGCGGGCGGAGGCGACAGCGGAGCGAGTTCGTTTGGGATAATGGATTGGCACCACAGAGCTTAACACTATTCGAGCCCATTTTCCAGCTAAACCAACTGGAAGCCGTCGGTTTTCTGAAAGGTTTTGGAGGTTTTAAATCCAGTCCACCATTTAGGGATTGAAACGGTCAAATTAACGTGAAAGGACTCAGGTAGCTGTGTATCAAAGGAACAATTTGTGGCTCGAAAAAAAATACTAATAGGTACTGTTGTTTATACAAGTCACGATAATTCCTTCATAGTTCATTTAATAATTTTAATAAAATTTGTGTATTTCATGGTCATAAAAATGTCTGTCTGAATAATGTAAATATCGAAACCATAATTATTTCTCATATTTGTTTTAATCTGATAACTTGCTCCAATTGTTTTGAAAAATGAAAAAAAATCCCTGCATCCGTACGTGCCTTAACATAATTGATTTATTTTGTAACAACTTGGCACTTTCAGAACTAAAGTTAAGAACATACTATTTGACTGCTTGTAATAATTGTTTGCTCTTCTATTGGATATTTAATTTTTTTGATACTTACTCCTTTTTTTGATACGGCACTCTGATTAAACTTTGTACAACAACCCAAATATTGTTAACATATTATAAAAGTGTTTTGGAAACCATAGGGCGGCTATAAAATAAAAATATTTTTGTATACATGTATGTGTATGTTTCATAAAAAAATAAAATAAACTAAAATAAAAATATTATTTCGACAGATTAAAACCTGCAAGACAAAGCACCAATGAAGAACTTAAATAAAAATGGAAGCAGGATGTTAAAATGCCAGGTTTTACAATCTTTATTCCTCCGTGACGCAGACAAGTCGGCCACAATCAAACGCACGTGCCATCAGCAAAATATAACACAATGGCCGCGGGAGAATCTGCCGACGCCTCCGTCGCGGTCGCCGCTACCCCACTACCACCCCACGTCTTTCCAACACCGATTCTTTTAGCTGCTCTACATAATGTCCCGTCTGTGCTCTTGGTGAAGTGATGGAATGAAATGTTATGGGTCCCATTCCAAAATAAGTTTTAAGATTTGCGAACAAGCACATCCCACTGCTCCCTGCTGTCCACACTTCATTTAACACAAAACCAATTATATAAAAAACTGGCCAAGTGCGAGTCGGACACGCACATGAAGGGTTCCGTACCATTGTACAAGATTACAAAGTGCACTTACCAAAAAAAAATCACGTTTTGTGTATGGGGGCCCCCTTTAATTGTTATTCTTTATTTATTTTACCTATTTGTTGTCATAGCAGCATAATATATACACACTCTGTGAACATTTCAGCTGACTACCTATTACGGTTCATGAGATACAGCCCTGTGACAGACGGACGGACGGACGGACAGCGGAGGCTTAGTAATAGGGTTCCGTTGGCACCCTTTGGGTACGGAACCTTAAAAAAGCATCATCTAGCATTTTATTTCATTTCATTTAATGTCATTTCATTTCCTGTCCATAGGTAGGATACCTATACTTAAGGTGGCCCAACCCGGCGGGCCTAACTCATTCGCGGGCACGGTACAAAAACGTGCTGTTGCGCTCTGGGACCTTCTCTGTTTCAAAGAATAAGACAGGCTCCGTGATGAGGAAGATGCAACATGTCCACAAAAAAGACAATGTGCATAGTGTATGATTTGGTAAGATTTACGAAAAATTTTATTTCAAAACGACTTATAGCTAAAAGTAAACCACGACCGCTGTAGTCAAAAATCTAACAAAAACCAAATAGATTATAAATCTTAATTAAATAATCTATGTCTGATGACTAATATTTTTAAGATTTTCTTACTTTATCATTGCGTAATCCACCTCCAAAGTTATTATATAAAACACGCAAAAAATTCAAACTTTCGGACCTTATAATTTAGAAACCAAACACAATTTTACAATGCCAATGGTCATCAGACATCTAGTTCGATCAAATAAAGCTATATTGAGCAATATTTTGGATCTCTGACAAGAAATATGGGCGTGATCTTCTTTCCCCTTTTGTATGGGGAGATGAGCGGGGAACTGTCGGTTCAAGAAGTGCAGTCATGCGAATTTCATAATCATCCGTCCATATTTATATTATAAATGCGCAACTAACTCGGTCTGTCTGTTTCTTTTAAACCGCTGAACCCATTTCTTCGTAAACTTATAGTTTTGGTATAGAAATAGTCTGCAGCTTGGAAAGGGACACAGGACCTTTTGTGGCGAAAATTAAACTGGAAAGATTGGTGAAATAAAAACATCCGGGAAATAATTCAGCTCGATATCTCATCTAGTTACATGCAAGTATGTGCGAGCGGCTCGTAGCCTAGTGGCGCGGGGACTGGCCTAGCGTACCAGATACCTGGGTTCAATACCGACATGCACCACTGTCTTTCTCTTTCCGAGTTCGATAAGTGCAATTCGTTACGAATGCGAGCTGCTCCATGGTTCGGAATCCATGTAAAACTGTAGGTCCCCTTCCCCTACTAGGTGGTAGGGCTTATGCCCGCCCGGGTTGGTACCATCGCATTGGATGAAAAGATGGTCGAAGCGGCAATGAAAAATTGTCCGTGTTTTCCATCCAGTTTAATGTAGCCGTGCTCATAAAGGGAAGGTCCTGGCATGGCACCAAATTCCTTTGGGAATGAGGTGTATTGGGCTAATATCATAACGGTAGTTGTGTCGTATTAGCCATCCGTGTCTGGTAGCATAAAAAAAAAATGTAACTTTCGCGTTTTTCGTATAGAAAAATCGTGTACTCGGCCCCGCTTTTCCTTTAGTTATCGTGGAAAATGAGTTTTCCAAGAGATGTCTGTTGTCGCAGGCCTTCGACGGATCCATCTTCGTTCGAGACATCGGGATTTAGGATATTCGAAAATATCCCTGCATCGGTGAGGCGTTCTCCGACGTGCCCCGAATGGCCGAGCCGGCGGCGTGACGCGTGCGAGGCGTGGGACGCCGGGGGGCCGATTCATCGTTATTTGTAGCAAGGGTATGATATGCCCCCAATTGGGTTCCCACAGACGTGGCATGTTTAGAGTGACAACGATTGTCTGGCCTGTTCCGATGTGGAGTGAAGGATATATGACGTTGTATTCTTTGTTCTGAGATTTATTCCTCCGAGAGATTCCTCGCTCCGGTCATGCGCCACTTTTTTCGTCTTTTCGAGATTCCGTTAAGAATACAAGCTGTTCCAAGGTTCGGAATCCATTTAAAACCATGTCAGGTTCAAAAAAAAAACTTTAACGCATTAAGCCTGTTATTTTAACTAAGATTTACCGGAGGTATCATTATTTTATGGATTATCAAAAAAATAAGCATCAATACATACGATTACAGGATAACAAGCTACAACTATAATCCTAAATATTTATTTACACACTCATATATAACGACACTATTTGTTTTCTTACATCATATTAGTTACTTACCTTCATATTCAATGACCTTACACAATCTCTTTCCTCGCTTAAACTGTTATTTTCCCAAATAGATAAACTTATACAGAAACATAACATAACCTTCCATCACCTAACTGTCTGCTGCCAACTGTCGTCTCCTTATGTATTCCCTTCCAAAACATTAACTCAATAAACCCGTTTTAATTAGATAACTTTGTAATTTAATACCTGCTATCTAATACTATTTTGCGTAACGGTTTTATCGTTGAAATTAATTCAAGGCCTTCAGGCGGGTTCGAAAGATCGCTAAGGCTGTGCCTACCTGCCGATCCTTCCATCAGTGTCTCTCGCAGCCCTGATCCTCCGGAAGCGAAATCAATCTCACAGGCGTATCAATTCCAAAGGCTCCTGTCAAAATGTTTCCTATTGCTGACTAGAAATGTCCATTGAGATTTCCATGAACGCAGTTTAATTATGTTAGGAGTTAATTTTAGCTCCTGTTTGAACAATTCTCAATTGTAGGTTAAGAATTGCTTTCGAAGTAAATAAAAACGTTTTTACTTTCCAATTGACTTTATTTCTCAAAAATAACGTTTAAAATATTCGCTTCATTGAGAACACTCAACAGAGTAACGTTATTAGTTGTGAGTGACTTAAACTGAGGGTTGCTGTTTCTATTGTTCTTTGTTCTTTGCCTTAATCTGTTCTGCCAGGGAATTGTTTGGCAGTAGCATTTAGATCTAAGTATGTAATTCATAATTTTCTACGGGAAAATATGTTATGTAAACCCGTGAAGTTTCTTTGCGGGTCCTTCTTTACTGGGTTGATCGAATCCGCGGATCTTTGTGACGTAACTTGGTGTAGTTTGACTACCAAAAAGTTTAAAAAAATGAAAAGTAAAGACGTAAATTCAAATATCAGCGTACATTTAACAAACAATAATCAGAAACAGTTTGGTATACATTATACAAGTGTAAGCAATCTTTTGACTAATGACTAATGACAATTTTTTATTATTTAAATGCCCTGCCTACTAAGCAATGTTAACCTACGATATTATATTCAATTTCTTACTGAAAATATTTGTAATATAATTATTTTAACATACATTTAATATCGTATTATACTGATGTAACCTACTGTTGTAATATTAGCCCAACGCAGCACATCGGAACTAGGTGTCACGCCAGGACCTTTCTTCATAACGTAAATCGTACCTTATGTATGTGTGGAGAGATGAAAAGGTAGGTCAGGTCTTGAGACCCAAGGCTGCGCGCGCAGCTGCTCTCCCCTGGTCGTGATTTGAATGTTGTACATATGAGTTAATTCGCTGGGAAACTTCGTCAGTGCGATATAGACTTAATGTCTAGCTGGTAGCGCCAGCTAGCGCCATGTTAACTAGCTTATATGCATCTGTTGTTGCATTTGTGGCATGTGAAACTAGCAGCTCTCAGTAGGGGGCGCTACGTCGCCACATATGTATACGCCTACAAACAGGGTGTCAACATAGGCATGGTCCAAAGTTCCAAATGTTTACCAGGTATTCCTAGGCATATTTGGAGAAAAAAGGGTAATAACATTTTGTTGTACGACTGAAAACAAATGGTCTCGATTATGTGTTTACATAGGTATTTACACAATATTTTGGAAGGACGATTTTTTTTGTCGTACAACAAAATGTTATCTACCTATATCGATGTGTATAAGATGTAATAGCAAAAATAATATTATTCATTTTGTAATGGCACGTAAGCCCATCATACATTTGGTAATACGTCTAAGTACCAGATTATTCCCTAAATAGGTGAATTAAAATTGTTGAGAGCATCTCCAAACACAAGCTCTTACAAGTCGGTCCCTTTAATGTTATTTAGGGTGGATGTTTTCGGGAGTCAAATTTAATGTTGAGTATCCTGCTGGAATGTTCAGGAGACATCAGAGGCTGATTGGAGATCAATCTCCGGACCGTTATAGAAAGACCATAGATTAATAAGTGACTTATCTATTTCACTTATAAATCTATGGTAAGACTGATCTGTCATTCACCTGCACGCCAGCCAGAATCGAAGGGTAACTTGAATTATAGTTTCTTTTGAAATGCGTATCTGTTTTTTTATTGTATAAATTAATTTATAGCCATATCATATTCAAGTAGAGTCTTTTATTTTTTCTTAAAAGCGGTTAAAAATGTCACTTAAGCTCGTTTTCACCATGTATTGTTCACCTTAATCGACACTTAAGGGCCTGGTACTAGCCAAATCGCAAAGTTAGACGGGGCACCCCAAGTAAACTAACTAAGTCTGACGATTATAAGTGTCATCCTTACAATATATGATTCCTTGTCTAGGAATCGAATGATTTTCGTTAGTGTATGTTTCCTTTTTCTATACAAAATACATTGCGGAAACGGTGTCCATTTTCGAACTTTTTTGACTAAATGTAGAAATCTAAAAGCAAATGGAATTTTTTCTTTATGCATATATGCTGTTTTTGCTTATATCTAGAAATCGAATGACTTTCAGATTTCTAATGAGAAAAATCAACTTTTTTTATTTTTATTATTATTTAAATAAATGATGAAATAAAAAAATATTAACAATCCATTATCAGTCTGGAGTTCTATTTGGATTTTCTGAAGCGTTTCACTAGATATTATTACATTTGTTAAAAAGTGCATTTGTATGGCGCGAGTAGTTGGCTAGTCCTAGCGCCTTAAGAACGACTCGTAAGCTATGTTCCCCATACAAACGTAGTTTACTAATCATTTGAAAATCACCGTTCCAATTTGCTTGATATTTGGTTTCTAATATTCTACAATAAATATCTGTGTCTGCACGCCTTTGTTTTGCTGAAAAATCTAAAGCAAGTCAAATAACTGGCAAAAAAAATCTTCATACAAATTTTCTTTTCTCTATTGTGTGACACAGGATACATTTTTCGAAAAAACAAACACGTGCAGACATTGATATTTGTTGCCTGATATTAAGTCTCAAATATCAAGCGAATTCGAACAGTTGTTTTCAAATTATTAGTAAACTACGTTTGTATGGGGAGCGTAGTTTTCTGATGCTTACGGACCCACCTTAAAGGGCCTTTATTACTAAAGTGCTGATTATCTTATACTGGTATTCATTGCGAGATAGTAAGAAAGACCCCTTAGTCAATTCTAACATACGTGTCGATTAAGTTATTTAGCACATTGTGAAATATACCCTTAGGGTACCACCAATTACTGAATACCTTAATCCTCACATTAAAGGGCCTTTCTTACCACCTGGTTTTCACCAAAATAAATCAGCACTTGGTGAAAACCAGGCTTAGTGAGCTGAGATTAAATATAACAGCCGTTTTCAAAGTCCAGTATTTTTTGTCGAACATCAACGTGAGCGGAGCCACGTTCACATACTATTGTTACATACAAAATCTACTTTCTTTCATTAAAGAGTCCCCCACGTCGTGAAATCAATTAACTTTCGAGTTATTCCACCATTAAATAGGATATAATTATTTTTCATGAGATGCCGCGAGTTCCGTAGTCCTTATGAATTTCCCTTAGCCAACCGCCAGAATTACGAGGGTTGTTAATCAAAGGAGAGTGTTTGTTCTCATTAGCTCCGAGAAAAGACCAAGATTAATTTAGTCGCAAAGTAATTTCGCTTCATTAAATATTTATAAATTAGTTTCTGTGAAAAAGTCAATTGTAGCATTTCAAAAGAGAGGAAAATATTATGAAGCGAGGAAATATATTAATATTAAGAAATCTATTCTTAAACTATAATATAAATTCCAATGAAATATTTTTTCTTAGTATTTACGTCATTTTTTGAGATGAGTGAAATATTACGCGAAGCTAAAATTTTTTTTAAATTCTAAAAGTAATTGTCCGAAACGTCAGGTAAAGGAACTGCCCGTTTCATATTTATGTGATAATTTAAATCTAATAAAGTGTGCTGAGCTAAAAACCGATTAGATAAACACTTAAAGGAAATAAAAAATAACACCTAATCAATAATAATAATGTCTAATAATCAATCAATAAAATCAAAATTAAGTAATATTCGTAATACCAATTTAAATTTTTAAAATAAAAAGTGCACTCCGGGAAAATTAAACGCATCAGCTTCAATCTGTTAGTGATATTAATAACATAATAATAATAACATTACATCCTGCTCCTCGCGCCTTGCGAGCGGGCCCGTAAGCATCACAAAATTTCGCCTCCCGTACAAACGTAGTTTACTAATAATTTGAAAACCACTGTTCAAACTTACTTGATATTTGGTATTTAATATTAGGCTACAAATATCTATGTCTGCATATCTTTGTTTTTTTGGTAAATTTATTCTGGGTCAAACCACAAAGAAAACAAAATTCGTACGAAGATTTTATTTTTGGTTGCATTTCATTCGGTTTCGATTTTTAAAAAAAACAAATGCCAAAATATGCAAAAATATTTGTTACCTGATATAAGATATTAAATATAAATTTAATTGGAATAGCGGTTTCCAAATGATTAGTAAACTACGTTTGTATGGGAGACATAGCTTACGGGCCATTCTTAAGCGGCAAAATCAAGTAGCCAAAATAGTCCACCAGCAACTTGCCTTTAAATTCGGCCTCATCGACTCAGTGGTGCCATATCATAAATACAAACCTGAAGACGTATTAGAAAAGGATGGCACTAAGCTCTTTTGGGATCGACCAATACAAACCGACAATCAAGTGCAACAAGCCTGATATTGTCTTGGACGATCCGAAGTCCAACGAGATCTTCCTCGTGTTCAATACCACGGAAATTGTTCTGTGTTCAATACCACATGATGGAAGGCTCGACAAGGCCGAAAATTAAAAACTAATGATATACTTAGAGCTGGCCCACGAGGTTACCGCCATGTCGCGTGCACGGAAAACCACCACCGTGCCAATTTTAATGTCTACGAATGGCGTTGTAACAAATAATTTGGCCTAACATTTAGAAAAAATAGATAATAATATTGTGCTCCGATTCCAGATCACTCTCGAACACAAGAATCGTTCGGAGGTTACTGTCTCCGTAGCTCGGAGCGGCCTTAGGAGGCCTAGGACTTATCCCAGGTCTAAAGTTCAATCCAGTTTTAGGTTTCTATTTTCAAGGCTTCCTTTTTATATTTTTGTAATTAATAATGTAAACCTAAATTTGGAAAAAATATATATGTACTGTGAATAATAATATTATTGGTCCAAAACGTTAGGTTAAGGAACTGCCGTTTCATGTTTACACTATCATTTAAAACAAATTATTCCTTCACTCTGCCAAAATGTTAGTTAAGGGAACTGCCCGATTCACGTTTACATTATGAATTAATACAAATAATTCCTTAAACCGTCTACAATGTCAGTTAAAGGAATTACCCGTTTCATATGTATTTGTTGAATTAAAAAAAATAGTTAAGATAGTCCATAACGTTAGGCAAAGGAACTGCCGTTTCATATTTACACTATGAATGAATACAAATAATTCCTTAAAGCGTCCAAAACGTCAGGTGAAAGAACACGATTTTCTCTATTTTTTGAACCGTAAAACATTTTGTCCCAATTACACGAGGAACCCACCGTGCCGCGAAGGTAGCGGAGTTGTTCCAGACTATAATCGGATGGTAGTTTTTCCTCGTCGTTACGAAGGATCGCTCGGGGCCGGCTTATTGTACACAAATTTCTTTCGCTCAAGCCCTTCGCATATTCCGCTCAAATAAATTGAGTTATCCGCGTTTTCGCCAAACCGCACAGTGGGCGAGTCATCAATATGTGTGGGTAAAGGAAGCATGTTAAATATATATATTTCTTTACTTACGCTTACGGTTAAGCGCAGTGTTATTATTAGCTAAGGCCATCTTTTTTATTAAAACGGTTACCGTCTCTATGGTTCTCGGTTTTGTTAATACTTTAATATTTGGTTTATGTAATTATTAGGTTTTATAAATATCCTATTCCGGAATCATTTATGAAATGTAAATAACAGATATAATTTTTTGATGAATTCACAATGCTAAAATCGTGTGTTTTAATCTGAATTTTGAATCCATACACGAATTTAAATGATAACAATATTTCATTTTGATTAACATTTCTTAAAGAAACATTTAGTGATGAAAAAGATATTATTTTAATCATTAGGGGTACCCTGCCCCGAAAGGATTTTGTATTTTCATTATTATAAAAGTTTGGCTTTAAACATGTTAAATTCGCAACTTTGTGATGATTACAAATGAAAATTTTGCTTGAATTCTAATATTGTTTCTTTTTTCATCATGGCATTTCATGTTGGTTTTTTGATATTGTTTACTAACTTAGGAACGCAGTTTCGCTCGGGTCGATGTCGTTTTGGACGGATGTCAGGCTGAATTATTTTCTGAATATTATATGAGTTCCCCATACAAAATTTCATCCCTTATTTCATTCCATTCTAGTTAAATTTTGCCACTATAGGTAGATATGTCCTTCTTCATGATCCAGACTATCTCTATACCGAAATTTATAAAAAAAAAATCAAACAGAGTTCCTTTCGCATTTATAATATTGGTATGGATATGTATATATGTATATGTGCTAGGTACTTTCCAAATCACACGTGCAAATTATATTGAGCAGCTCGTAGCCTAAGGGTGCGGGAACTTGCCTAGCATGCAGGGTTTTTGCCTAGGGTTCAAATCCTCGCTCACACCAATTTCTTTATCATTCCGAGTTGGATAAGCGCATTTTCGTCACAAATGCGAGCTGTTCCATGGTTCGGAACACATTTAAAACTGTAGGTTCCCTTCCCCTATTAGGTGGCATGGTTTAAGCCTGTCCGAGTTGGATGGTTCGCATTGGATGGAAATATGGTCGAAGCGAATGAAAAATTGACCGATTTTTTCATCCAGTCCAATGTAGCCGTGCTCATAAAGGGAAGGTCCTGGCATGACACGTAATTTCTTCGGGAATGTTGTGTATTGAGCTAATATCATAACGGTAGTTGTGTAGTATTAGCCATCTATGTCATATTGCATAAAAACAATTTGCCCCAACTATTTTCATCATATTTTTTCAGCATACTGTTATTTCAGATTTGTTCTACATCATGGTGTTGGGCACCACTGTGCAGAGGGTCGGACCGAGTTAGCCGCTTTAACTTCTTTCAGCGTTTTTATTCTCTCTAAGTAAGTTTTATTGGATTATCGCTGTATTCGTAAGCCGTGAAAATCTCTGTAAGGTCGCGGGCCGAGTATTCTCCGAAGTACCTATTCGAACGTTTTCAGTGAAATATCTCATCCAATTTCCGCATCTATCTAAGTTCAACAGATAACAAAGCGTAAACTTTCAACGTTTACTTTTGATCGATTCTCACAAGTTTCGCTGCGAGGCTTAAAGTACTTTCGACAAGCTCGGTTTTAATGGTTCAAATTAATTTTTTTTCTTTTTTTTATGTGACTGGACATGGATGGCTTAAACCAGACCTTCTGTCATGGTATTAGCCCAACACACCACATGGGAACTAGGTGCCATGCCAGGACCTTCCTTATATTGCACGGCTACATTGAACTGGATGGAAAACACGGACAATTTTCATTGCCGCTTCGACCATCGTTCATCCAATGCGATGGTACCAACCCGGGCGGGATAAACCCTACCACCTAATAAGTAAGGAAGGGGACCTACAGTTTAACCTGGAATCCAAACCACGGCCAGCCTCTCTCAACGGTCGAATGGTCACCCATCCAAGACCAGACCGGACCCAGCGTTGCTTAACTTCGGAGAGCGATCGCCGAAGTGTCGCGCCACTGGGCCAATGAGGCTGACAAAGTTTTTTTTTATTAATTCCAAAAGTTTTTTCATCATCAGGCCCGCTAGCGCGGATTCATAATGTCATAATCATTACATCGACATGACCCGCGCGGATCCGGGTACCTCAGGTAGTCTGTTACTGTCACCTACTTAAATAGGCTAGGTTTAAAATCAGCGACTAACATATGTTAGTCACATGCCGCGTCTAGACCTTTAGTTGCACCTTGATAATTTAATTTAGGCTATGTATATACATTTAATTCTATTTATATTAATTAAGGTATTTTTTTTATTGTATAAATGTAATAGTTTAATCAGCTTATATGTGCATAGCTTGTAATTTTTGTCATATTTTTTTTTACATGCAATAATAAACTTCATTATGAATAAAAAAAATGTTTAAATGTGTAACTAAGTTCAAAACTCGAGAACGGGTGGACCAATTCGGCAAAATTTTCAAAAAATCTTCAAATCTTTTCAAGTAATGTTTCTAAGATGGATACGAATGTTTCTTCTTGAGAACCAAAACGTTTGAATAACACGCCCGCGAATATGAAACCACATTTTATCCGGGCCGCGCTCGGGTGAATGTCCAAAATGAAACCGGCCCTGTGCGAGTTGGACTCGCACACGAAGAGTTCCGTACCATCGTCCAAGATTTAACACAAAAAAATAAGTTTTTTGTATTATGTGTTTAATTTGTATTATGTTTTAATTTTACCTATTTTTTGTTATAGCGGAAAAATAAATAAACACTCAGTGAAAATTTCAGCTACCTACCTATTAAGGTTCATGAGATACATCCCTGTGACAGACGGACGGATGGACGGACGGACAGATGTATTGACGGACGGACGGACGGACGGACGGATCGACGGACTGACGGGCGAACAGTAGAGGCTTAGTAATAAGGTTCCGTTGGCACTCTTTTGGTACGGAACCCTAAAAAGCTAAATCCACAAACGTGAATAAAGACATTTCTCGGCGACTTAGGGCCGAGTGCACGAAAGGACAAACAATCAAAATCAACGTCAAATCATGATCAAACACGTCACTTTGTGTGGACAGTATGGAAGGAACTCCATGCGTATCACTAAAAGTGACGTGTTTGAACATTGATTAACTCGGCTGTCTCTTCGTGCAACCGGGGCTAAGTGTTCAAATCATCAAGTATATCTAACCATGTGATAAACTATATTATTGAATGCTACTGTTGGTGGCCCTGAAATGTTATACTTATTCGATAAATAAAAATGCTATATTGCCAGTGGTATGAGAATACATGTGTGTGGACCAAAAACCGGCCAAGTGCGAGTCGGACTCGCACACGAAGGGTTCCGTACCATCGTAGAAAAAAAAACAAAAAAAAACACGTTTTTTGTATGGGAGCCCCCTTTAATTTAAATTATTTCTTAATCTTACCTATTTGTTGTTATAGCGGCAAAATAAATACACACTCTGTGAAAAATTCAGCTGTCTATCTGTTACGGTTACTGAGATACAGCCCTGTGACAGACGGACAGACGGACGGACGGACGGACGGACGGACGGACAGCGGAGCCTTAGTAATAGGGTTCCGTTTTCACCCTTTGGGTACGGAACCCTAAAAATAGACCACCGAAGTATCTTTATTACAGGTTCTTCTTTGCCGATTTAATCGAATCCGCAGATCAGGTTGGGACGTAACTTAGTTTTAACCACGAGAAGTGGAAATAAAAGTTATCAGATCGACTTGCTCGGCTAAGACAGATTTATTTTTCCCACGCTCCCTTACAATTTTCCTAGGTACTTATTCACACAGAACGAGCTTTGAAAATGACCGCCTTGTTTTTTCGTTACCTTTGCCTAGTTAGGTTAGACTGCGTTAGTAACCTAAATTGGGTAATATTGGGTGTGTGAGGCTAGCTCAGAGCCGGTAGTCTCAATTGTCACCTAAATTGGCGTTACGGCAAACCGATCGACTGGCGTTTTCAAATGTATGGAGAAATTGAAGAGCGCGCGCAGCGGGCGTTAAGCAAACTAACATTTGCGAGTCCGAGCTTAATTTGACAGCTTACTCAACGTTGCCGTAAATACGTTGACGTTGCCGTTTACGTCCACTCCGCGTTTTCATACAAATCGGAAGTCCGCGTTTGACTTTGACAGCTTGAAGAAGTAAAACCACAGAATATCTAGTAAAAACTTGTATGGAGTTTGGAGAAAACGCCAGTCGATCGGTTTGCCGTAAACGCCAATTTAGCTAGAACTCAGACTGACCACTCTTTTGACCACAATTTTGAAACATTTTAGATCTCTACGATTCTAAAAATTGCTAGCTAACTGTCCTTTGTCTATGCTAATAGGGATATAACAAAATTCCAACATCCAAATTGCGTGGAAAGCCGGTCGTTCATGACAAAAAAAAGTACAAAGAACATTTTTCAATATTCATAACAATGGCAGGTTTTTGAGGTTTAATTGGCGAGTTTTTCATCCGAATTTTTTCACGGGACCGCACAGTCAAATTGCGCTCGCAGAGTACTACAAATAAAAGATATGCATTTTCCTCTCTCAAACAGGGTCCCATCCCAGTTGCGTTATAGTTCGGCAAGTTAATTATCAAATGAATAAGTTTGTAACATATTTCACAGGCTCAGACTTAGCATAAATGTTTTTAACGAATTCAGATAATTGAAAATAATTTTTTTTAAAAGGCCATTTAACTGGATGGAAAACATGAACAATTTTTCATTGCCGCTTCGACCATCTTTTCATCCACCTAGTAGGGGAAGGGGACCTACAGTTTATCATCGATTCCGAACCATGGAGCAGCTCGCATTCGTGACGAAATGCACTCATCGAACTCAGAAACAGAAAGAAAGTGATGCATGTCGGCGCGAGGAATTGAACCCAGACCTCTGGTACGCTAGGCCAGTCCCTGCGCTACTAGGCTACGAGCCGCAGTACGTACAGGCAGGATTAGGTTAGGTTAACATGAAATTAGCCAAGAAACTAAGTTCTATGCCAGGATGTTGGACTTCTAAATAATGGATACATTGAAATAGTATTTTGTATCGTACATAATAATTAAAACATGACTAGACTCTCATACAGTCCCGTCGCTCAGTTTTCATCAATCACTTTGAGTGAATAATAAAACATTGTGTAATTTGTTAGATAAAGGTTTGTATGCTGAACGTGTCATAAGTCATGTAATAACATGTGATAAACGGACAATTTGTTCTTCTTTTAACTCGCTAGTTCCGATTTAATATTAATAAATTACTAAACAATTTTATGTAATAGTTGCTAGGAGAGGCAAACATTAACCGCTTAACTATTATAATATCAAATTAATATAATACTTTCTCGATCATTCAGTATCTTCAGGAATTAAGGGAACATTTAAAATATTACCTCATAGCGGTATAATTTAATAAGAGATAGCTCCATGCCGTTTTTCTAGGATTAAGAAAGACACTAATTCAAATATCGAAAAACAAATACAAACAACGTGAGATTGAATAACATAAAAATACATAATTAAACTTATTATTAAATTTAATAATGGTGTATGAATTCTACGAGCAACAGGGGATCAACACCGATTTGCACAGGTTTTATCGCATTTTTTATATCGAGAAATCATTTTTTCGTGCATTTGTGTTTCAGTATTGTAGCGTCCGCCGCGCCGCCTTATGACGTAACGATACCAGGGGCGAGATTATCTTTTTGCATTGAGTGCGAGACAAGGACGCAACGGCATCGCTCCCAGCAAGGTGCGAGCGAGATGCTGCACCGGATCTCGGCACTGGTGCACAAACAGCGCCGTTTGAGTTAAATTCGTTAGACACAAGACAAGGACGCAACAGCAGCGCTCCCAGCAAGGTGCAAGCGAGATGCTGCACCGGATCTCGCCACTGGGGCCTTAGCGACGCCGATTGGGAATGTCGAAACACGCGGCAATCCTCCGCCGCGCCGCCCGCGGGACACGGGCAGAAGCGGGCAGCACCTTGAGACGCACGGTCGCGCCACGTGCTCCGACGAGTGCGGGTCCCGAGGCCGCGGAGTCAGGCGACATGAACAAAATGTGAAAACTTTCGCTCCCAAAAGTTGGTTGAGCTGTCCGCGTACCACCCTTCGCGAATATCGGTGCGCCCGCCGTGCCGCCGTGTTCCGTATCCGTGTGAGCAGCCGGGCGTGATCTACTTCGAGGCCACACCCACGCCTTCCGATGTCTTCAGCCCGTGGACCAGCAGCCACAGCTTCCGCCGTGCCCTGTCACAGTCGCCGGTCCGACATCTTCAACACGTAGACCCACCACCACAGTCGCCGTACGCCTGCTGGATCCCCGCACGGTACCTATACTCTAACGCCAGCCCCCCCCGTAGAAATCTACGATGAAACCGCAAAGAGCGTCTATCAGGACCACCCATTGAAGCAGAACACCGCCCATTCGACTACGCACGACCTCGGACCCACCCCGAGCTCCCGGCATGGAACCCCGGCCATTTGGATATTAGGTTAGGCTAAGGCCGTGTTAGAACACCGCCTTGATTGTTAATTATTTATAGTCTTCTTTGTGCTTCTAAATATAGGCTATTTTAGGTAGATGGTTAGATCGCCACAGCCCAATTTTCTTAATTTGTAGGTGTCTTAAATAGGACAATGCCAGGGTGTATTTTTGATTGTCTGTTTGTGTTTTGTGCCTCAAATGGTCTATAATTTATTACATCTTTTTTGTACCTACTGTAGTCTGTTAATTCGCTATTCATCGATTCCCTACAAATTCACCCATTCCCAACCTGTGAACAGCCTCCCCCACACGCTGCAGAGCTGCCACCAAGTACATTCATGAGATCCCTCCTCTACACATCACACTTTATACACCGGCGTAACCACCTGGATATCTTGTAGCCTGATTAAATTACAACGAACCACCGTAAGATCCCTGGGCCCTTGAAACCCTATATATGTCTGTCGGTCTGTCCGTGGCAACCACTCCTACTTACTCATTTCTTCTAATGCATCACACCCTTTAAATTAACAAGGCTACAATTGGCACCCGAACTGGTTTATTTTAATTTCCTATTTGTATATATTAATTATATTTATTTTATTATGGTACGCCTCACTTGTTTTATACACTACAAATTAACTCTCCATTTCAGCCCTGACGGTAAGCAAATAGCGAATTAACAAAACTGAATATTAAATGTGTCAATAACGAGTTGTGTCCACCAACGTAATAGGTATATAGGTACTTACGCACGTTATTTCATTTTAGAATATCGAGTCTTGCAATAGCGCACGAAGGCGGTAACTCTCGCTCTTATAGGTGTGCACTGTTTCCTTAGGTTTTTAGGTCATCATATATTGGAAGCCGAGAGCAGAGCATATTCTTTGTCTTTCTCTCATTTCTTATAAATATAGCTTATAGCACGTTGCGCGTGGACAAATCGCGAGCACGTGAGCACGCGACCGGCCAGTCCCGCGATCCGGAACTTCTTGGGTTAGTATGAAACAACGAAATATAAAAAACTGAAATGTGCTGTTTCATTTAAGTGTATAATTTTATGTGTTCTTGATGCTTATGTATTGTGTGTGTAAATAACGTGTGTGAAATTTTTTTTTCTTCTCGCTTTATTCTCCTGCGTTGAACACGTAGGTTATATTTGGAAGTCAGGTTAACTACGTGCTTATTGTTAATCACTCGTTAAAACAAACCTTAATCTGTAGTTATCAGGCTTTCGTCTCGTTCGATCTAGTCGCGTGTCGCGTTAACGGAAATTTACGTAATTTTTTTTTAACTCATTTTAAGTAAGTTATTATAGGTACTACAAAATGGAAAGCCAGGACCACTCCGTGTGCATTGACATGCCAGAGGACCAATTAATGATGTATGACAATCAATCCATAAACTCACAGTCGGAGGTTAATGTTGTAACACGTAGTGGTGGTGATTATGGACCCAGTTTTTTTTCCTTGGATAACGATTCCAACCAGTCATCTTCAAGTACCGTGGTAAAACCAGAAGGTCTCCACGAAAATTGTGTGTTCAACAAACATTACTACAACTTATCGTCCTGGAATCTAAAATATAGTGGTGAAACAGATGTACGTGAATTCATTGCCCGTGTCGAAGAGCTTACTTATGCGCGGAAATCTAACTATGACATCGTACTGAGATGTTTCATTGATTTGTTGTCGGGCACTGCTTTGAAATGGTTCCGTACCGTGAGGGATGGAGTTACGAATTGGGACCAGCTTAAGAAAGCCTTGTTAGAGGAGTACGATAATATCGACTACGTTTTCGACACGGAATCCCGTATTCGCTCGTTAAAACAAAAACCTAACCAGAAGTTGTCAGATTTTGTAACAGATGTGAATGATTTGGCAAATAAAATCAAGGGTCAAATTTCCGATATCATGCTTTTCGAAATAATAAAACGAAATATGTTACCTAAGTACAATCAATGTCTGATTTACGGTACGATTAAAAATACTTGCGACCTTCTGGCGTATGGTAAGAAAATTGAACGTTTTAATAATGAGGCCCCCTTCAGTAATATCAAATCAGAGGTGTCCAAAGTTAACAGTTATATTCCTAAAGCCGAGACAGTGTCGACTTCAAACGCAAACGCTTGTCTCAAATGTAAAAATACGGGCCATTCTTTTAAAAACTGCCCGAATATTTTAATACCTATCTGCTTTGACTGCGGCAAGCTAAATGTCACGTCCAAAAATTGTCCCACATGTGCCGCGAAAGGTAACCAAAATTCGAGGTCTACGCCTCAGCCCCACTCTCGGTTCACATCTCGTGCTGAAGCGTCACACCAACGCAGCGGACAACAATACCCGCCGTGGTATAACAATAATGCAGGCCAATTTAGTGTTAGGCAACAGAATCCTCCAACTTATATTAACAACGCCAACAATAACAATTTTAATGGCGGTCAATATCCTCGTTTTAGGCCAGTCTATTCAGGCCAATACAATAACTCTTACCGCCCTAGGGGTCAGCAATACCGACCTTATTTTCCGAACGCGAGTCACCCCCCGGCGACTCACTTTCACTCATCGAACTACGCCGATAGCGCGCGCGAGCTGCCGCATAACAATATTCGAGCGATCGAGGCCCCCCCATCTCCCCCTCAATCTTCCGCTTCTCATACAAAAAACGGGTAAACGCACCGGCGACTTATACCTCCTCGGAAGAATGGCATGACTGGTTAAAATTTGTTCATGACTTTCCGAAAGTTAGCCCGGTGCTATCAAACCAACATGGCGATAGGAGGCCTTACGTTCATTTCAAGTTAAATAATAAGGATTTTACAGCTCTATTAGATAGTGGAGCCGAGATAAATGTGTTTGGTAATAATTCACATCTTGAAATACTGAATATGGGATATACTTTAGACAAGTCCAAAATTTGTTCCGCCTCTACGGCAGACGGGACTAAACAATTTAGTCCAGGCTCAATCCATTGCAATATCGTGGTCGACGGCATTGAAATTCCACTTACTTTTGAAGTTATTCCAGAAATTAAATCTGATTGCATTTTAGGCACAGAATTTTGGGAAAAGTCCGGTCTATCAAAAAAAATTTCCGGCTGTATAAATAAAAAAATCACTTTCTCCATTCCGTCAGAATTTCAGATTTCTTCATTAAACATTGATGGGGCCATTAAAAAAATTAAAGATATTATTTCCAGCTTAGATATCATTAAAAGTAAAATTTCTAGCTTTAACAGCCCCCGTTCGAGCAAACATTATAAGTTGTTGGATGAATCACTTACTAAGTTATTGTTAGCTTTGGACGACATTCCGTCTAATAATAACCCGGACATTAAGTCGGCCCGCAAAATAGCCGTCGCTTCTGTGCAAGAGTCAATAGATGTCTTAGAACGCAAAGCGTATCGGCCGAATTCTCCCCCGCCCACCCTCCCTACGTACGTGCCGCTCGCGTCGGTCGGTGAAACCAAGCCTTCTTCCGGAGCGCTCAATGCCACACATCGCGCTCAGAGCGCACAGCCCCCGCATTCTGTTTCTAACGCGCAACAGCTGCATTCTATTTCTAACTCGAGTAATTGTAAACTTTCTCCAGATGAACAATTAATATTAAATAAAACGATAGAAAAGTTTGAGTCCATATCTTTTGAAAAATGTGGCCTAGGTCGAACGCATCTTCTTGAATATGAAATTGATACGGAAGGTCCTCCAATCAAACAAAGGTTCTATCGCATGTCACCCTACAAACAAAAGTTAGTGGACCAATTAATAGATGAAATGATAGACTTGGATGTTCTGGAACCATCATCGTCACCCTGGGCCAGTCCTGTGTTAGTAGTACCCAAGAAGGACAACTCCTTCCGCCTTTGCATGGACTCTCGTAAACTAAACGCTGTTACAAAAAAATGTAGTTATCCTCTCCCTCGCATAGATAACATTCTTGATAATTTAAAGGACGCAAAATATATTTCTTCCATTGACTTATCTAAGGCATTTCTTCAGCTCCCTCTGGCAGAATCGGCTAAGGAAAAGACAGCGATTATCTCACAGGGCCGAGGCTTATTACAATTTAAGGTGGTCCCTTTTGGGCTATCTAACGCACCCCAGAATTTACAGCGCCTGGTCGATGCGTTACTACCAGGTGCAGAATTCGATGACCATGTGTTTGGTTATCTAGACGACCTAATTATAATTTCCAACAATTTTGCAGACCATATTTCTTACCTTGACAAAGTTTACGAACGTTTACATTTCGCTAACCTAACAGTTAACCTAAAGAAGTGTGAATTTCTAAAATCTGAGCTGAAATATCTTGGTTACGTTATAAACGAGTTCGGCTTAAAGACTGACCCAGCCAAAGTGGAGGCAGTGAAAAACTTTCCAACACCCAAATGTGTCAAAGATGTACGCAGTTTCTTAGGACTAGCTTCCTACTACCGCCGTTTCATCAAAAATTTCTCTACTATTGCGGCGCCCCTGTCCAATCTCACAAGTTCCATCTCTGAAAAATATTCAAAATTTAATTGGACACCTGAGGCAGAGGCAGCCTTCGTAAAATTAAAATCCGCCCTCACTTCAGCCCCAGTTTTATGTGTTCCCAATTTTGAAGCCCCCTTTTTCCTCCACTGTGATGCAAGTTTAGTGGGAATTGGTTCAGCAGTTGTACAAAAGGACGCAAATTTTCAGGAACACCCCGTAGCTTACTATTCGAGAACGCTAACAAAACAAGAGCAAGGTTTTTCTACCACCGAAAGGGAATTACTTAGTATTGTGGAAGCTACCACACATTTTAGACATTACCTAGAAGGAACTCATTTCACGATTGTGACTGACCATGAAAGCTTGAAATGGTTATATAAACTCGAGAACCCCACGGGCAGGCTCGCCCGTTGGTCTACTAGGCTCTCGCAATTCTCCTTTGATATCGTCCACAAGAAAGGCAAACTCCATGTTGTCCCGGACGCGTTGTCACGTATTAAGATCGAAAGTGTAAACTCATCCAACCCAAACGTTCCTATAACTGATGAGTGGTTTTTGAAAATAAAAAATAGTATACAAAAATCACCCGCTAGTTACCCGAACTTTAGGTTGGAAGACGATAAGCTCTTTCGTTTTTGCAAACCTAAATTCAATCTTTTAAATTCATTTTCATGGAAAGAAGTTATTCCCGCTGACCATATTAAACAGCTAGTAACTGCTACTCACGAGAGCCCTCTATCGGCACACCTTGGCCCATTTAAATGTTTTAAAAAGTTACAACTGAATTATTACTGGCCCAACATGTTTCCTTCAATCAAATCAATCTTAAGTTCGTGTGAAGTTTGTTTGGCATTTAAAGCTAATAATCAGCTACCCCATGGTAAAATGTTATTTCAGAAGAAGGTCTACGCTCCAATGCAAACATTAAGTTGCGATCTCATTGGTCCTCTGCCGAGGTCTTATTCAGGACACGCATACTTGCTTACTGTAGTTGACATTTTCTCCAAATTTGTATGGTTATGCCCACTTAGAAAAGCCAATAGTAAGTCAATAATTAAATTCATTGAAAATGAGATTTTCCTAGTCTATGGCGTGCCATATTGTATGATAAGTGATAATGGCGTGCAGTTCGTCTCTAACGAGTTTCAGGCACTTTTAAAAAGGTATAATATCCCTAAATTTTTCAAAAATTGTGTCTATTTCCCACAAAACAATCCAGTGGAAAGACACAATCGTACCATTGAATTAGCCATTGCTTCTTATGTTGAGACAGACCATAGAAACTGGACTAAAAATTTACCTAAGATTCAGGCAGCTTTAAATAGCCATGTCAGCTTAGCCCATGGGTTTTCACCCAATTTTGTAATGACAGGTAGAGAACTCATCTTCGATGGTCGATTCCATAAATTTGCAGATTTCACTAAATTAGAGGAGTTAATTATCGATGGTCGCGACGAATGGACCACTAGCTTAAAATCATTGGCAAGCGTTTTTCATCAAATCCAAGCGAACCTGACTCAAGCATATCAAGCTAATGCCAAACGCTACAACCTTCGTCGTTCAGTGATACATTTCAATGTAGGTGACATAGTCTGGCGTCGATCCCATGTTCAATCGGACGCCGCTAAATTCTTTTCAAATAAATTAGCCCCTCGTTTTATTAAATCTGTGGTCCTTGAGAAAAAATCTGAAAATACATACATTTTGGGCAACATGGATGGTTCCAAGGCAGGCCTAATACATGTGAGTGATATTATTAAATACTAAAAAAAAAATTAATTAAAACTTTTGTTGAACTGGTTTGCATTTCTTTGATATATTTGGTCATAAATTTAAACAATAACTTTAAGTAACAATAAGTTACAAAATTTTTAAATGGTTAAATTCTCTATTAAATTGTATCTTGTGTCACACGCCCTAAAAAGGAGCCAGGTGTCAAGGGATACATGGATGACGGTAATTCTTGGAGAAGTTTTTTTAGTAAAACAAGCTATACTCCAATAGTTAGGTTAGGGTCGGTCGTGCGCGGTTGTTTTTTTTGGAATATTTTTCGAACGCACGTTAATATCTAAAGCCTTATTGAAAAAATATCCCGTGAACGGTATTGGCAAGGGAATTCACGTTAATAAATAAAAAGCCCTATCCTTGCTCACGGACGGTTACGTGGGAATCCGTGTTATAAATCTAAGCCTTATCCCGCATCTAGGTGTTCGGTCACAAATCATGCCGACACACTACCTAGGTTAGATTCGTTTTGGTATGTTTATTTAAGTTTTAGTATATGTCTTGTTCTTGGAAAATTTTGTCTTTGGAAAAAAAATATATTTTGTCTTTTAAAAAAAATGTGCTTGTGTCACAATGTACTATTGGGTACACGTGTGTCCTGGGCGATATGGAACGCGGTCGAGTTAACGTTCTTTGTTATAAATTAAAGCCTTATCGACTCACCGGTGCGCGGTTTTTTATGGTATTTTTGAAACGCACGTTAAACGCCCAAGCCTTATTCAAAATATCCCGCAGGACGGTTGGTTGAGAATCCTGCGTAGCAAAAATAAAGCCTTATCTCTCAAACTTATGTGTACGGTCACTCTTGTGTCGTCACAGCTGGAGGCGGTTGTAGAACCTCCATATAAATATAAGCCTTATCTACACTCCACATTGTTCGAATCCGTTAAAATCAGTTCGACAAATTCTTAGTTAGGTTAGGGTCTTTCACAGACGTCCGCGAAGCAAACCAGCCTCGCGTTCGTCGGGTTTTTTTTTCTTCTCTCTCTTTCTTTTACCTCCACCTCACTTAACCTCACCCCTCACCCTATTCCCTAGCAAGCTTGCGCCCTCCCACCCTAACACCAACCACCTTACCCAACCCAGTATGATAGATAATTTAAAAGAAAGGATACGACAGGATAAGTGAATGATGATGTAAGCAAGTGGTTCCTACCCTTTTCCCCATATCTGTCCTCTGTCACTAGTAAGTGGTCTCAACCGAGTCACTTACGTAGACAAGGCATACAGCGCATTCACCGCGCTTTATTTTATGTTAGTTCTTTTGGTTATTCTCTATTTTTTTTTCTCTTTTCTTTTTTTTTTCTTTTAACAGCTATAGTGTACTGTAACGGGCAACACGTCGCGTCAGACACGTTCAGCTGAAAACACATAATGGTGTATTTCGTGATAGATGCCGCCTCCCATGAGGGGGGCAAAATTCTATAGAATCTCTAGGTGCAGGCCATACCCCATTTAACGCTTCTCGACAGGCGGTGCACTAGGCACCTACCTAGGGCCAAGATGAGACACGAGACAGTTCGCGTGTCTTGATCTGAAGGGGTTTTACGAGTTCTCACTCTGAGGCTCACCAATTACAACCAGTTTTTTATGTTAAGTCGGCATAATAAGACTGGTTGGGTTGCATTATTTAGTTTTAAGTTCCAAACAACCATACCCTCCCAACACATGTTCTCTGTACATACCTGTATATAAAAATACTTATAAGTCGTATTTAGATAAAATTTACTCTAGGTAAGAACAAGGATATGACATTTATAAAGCGTCCCTTATAAAAAGGCACTTATTATTTTGGATTTTGAGCGTCTACGGGTTAAATGTTAATGACGTTTCCCATAGGATTCTATTCGGTTAATGTAAACCATTTTGAAGACTGCTGAGTCTTATTTGCCAAATCATTTCATGTGTCTCAAAACGCGTTCGTGAGTGTTGGTAAAACTTTCGTATTAATTGTACAATTGTAAATATTGCTAATTTTAGTTTAAACTTAAAATTAATTTATAGGCGCACAATAGCGACCAATAAGAGTAGGAACTCTAAATAAATATGGCATAGTGAGCCACTGAACATATAAACTCTCGGAAAGACAAAATTAAACACGGATTTTGAGAAAATTCAAATTGTATTAAGATATAAACATGCTAATTATATAAATACAATTAAAATACTTAAGCGTAGGTACTTAGTTAGTTAGTTAGTTAGTTAGTTCGCGTTCAGAGTGACACATCTTAAGTAGGATGTCGCTAGACACATTATAGTATTTAGAAAGTATACGGAATGTTAGAAATATAATGTCCGGAACACACAGTGGTTCCTACTATCGCTTTAATAATGCTGGTGGACACAACTTCGCTTAATAATGTTTTCTCATACTTGTCTTAATCCTTATTATTGAAAATACACTCAAGGACAAAACTTCCTTTATTGATGTTTTTTTTTCTTAAATTATTTGTCTTAATTCTTATTATCGAAAGTACACTCATAGATACAACTTCTTTAGTGATGTTTATTTTTATACGTATCTCAATTTTCCTTATTATTGAAAGTACACTCAAGGACACAACTTGTTCTCTTTATGCCTTGCTTTTCTTGTTTTTATTTAAAAAAAAAAAGACATTCATGAATATAATTTCGGCTAGTAATGTTTCTTCTCATACTCGTCTTATACTTTTTATTAATAATGAAAGTCAACTTAAAGGATATAAGTCATTGGGCTGTGGCTTCCATAGGATTGTAAATATGTGTTAGCTTGTACATGTGTGTAAATATTTTACTGATTGATAAAAATGTTACTTATATGTTAATGTCATAACACTGTGTTCGATATTAATTCTATTTCTGTTGTCATTTAGATGTTTTAGCATTCCATTGGGCTTGGCTTATAGTATTGTAAACCTGTTGAATGTCTAGAAATTTAAAACAGTTTTGCCAATCGATATCACATTGATGTAAAGATTATCATTAGTAACATTTTGGTTAGCTTCAGTATTAATTATTACTTTTGCACTGTCAATTATAGTTCAGCAATTAATGTTATAGTCACTGTGACATTCTGGTCACTTTGTTAAATGTCTAGGGTACTTAAATTCTTTTTTTTTTGCTTGTTTTTTTTTGTTTTTTAAGTAACCGGGTATTGTAGCGTCCGCCGCGCCGCCTTATGACGTAACGATACCAGGGGCGAGATTATCTTTTTGCATTGAGTGCGAGACAAGGACGCAACGGCATCGCTCCCAGCAAGGTGCGAGCGAGATGCTGCACCGGATCTCGGCACTGGTGCACAAACAGCGCCGTTTGAGTTAAATTCGTTAGACACCAGACAAGGACGCAACAGCAGCGCTCCCAGCAAGGTGCAAGCGAGATGCTGCACCGGATCTCGCCACTGGGGCCTTAGCGACGCCGATTGGGAATGTCGAAACACGCGGCAATCCTCCGCCGCGCCGCCCGCGGGACACGGGCAGAAGCGGGCAGCACCTTGAGACGCACGGTCGCGCCACGTGCTCCGACGAGTGCGGGTCCCGAGGCCGCGGAGTCAGGCGACATGAACAAAATGTGAAAACTTTCGCTCCCAAAAGTTGGTTGAGCTGTCCGCGTACCACCCTTCGCGAATATCGGTGCGCCCGCCGTGCCGCCGTGTTCCGTATCCGTGTGAGCAGCCGGGCGTGATCTACTTCGAGGCCACACCCACGCCTTCCGATGTCTTCAGCCCGTGGACCAGCAGCCACAGCTTCCGCCGTGCCCTGTCACAGTCGCCGGTCCGACATCTTCAACACGTAGACCCACCACCACAGTCGCCGTACGCCTGCTGGATCCCCGCACGGTACCTATACTCTAACGCCAGCCCCCCCCGTAGAAATCTACGATGAAACCGCAAAGAGCGTCTATCAGGACCACCCATTGAAGCAGAACACCGCCCATTCGACTACGCACGACCTCGGACCCACCCCGAGCTCCCGGCATGGAACCCCGGCCATTTGGATATTAGGTTAGGCTAAGGCCGTGTTAGAACACCGCCTTGATTGTTAATTATTTATAGTCTTCTTTGTGCTTCTAAATATAGGCTATTTTAGGTAGATGGTTAGATCGCCACAGCCCAATTTTCTTAATTTGTAGGTGTCTTAAATAGGACAATGCCAGGGTGTATTTTTGATTGTCTGTTTGTGTTTTGTGCCTCAAATGGTCTATAATTTATTACATCTTTTTTGTACCTACTGTAGTCTGTTAATTCGCTATTCATCGATTCCCTACAAATTCACCCATTCCCAACCTGTGAACAGCCTCCCCCACACGCTGCAGAGCTGCCACCAAGTACATTCATGAGATCCCTCCTCTACACATCACACTTTATACACCGGCGTAACCACCTGGATATCTTGTAGCCTGATTAAATTACAACGAACCACCGTAAGATCCCTGGGCCCTTGAAACCCTATATATGTCTGTCGGTCTGTCCGTGGCAACCACTCCTACTTACTCATTTCTTCTAATGCATCACACCCTTTAAATTAACAAGGCTACAGTATTGTTATCATTGTATGTGTTTAAAAAAACTTTTGTAATTATTACATGTTTATATCATAAAATTAAATACATTGTAATGTATGCATAACATTACGTAAATTGACATAGTTAAGCCAGGATTTAAAAAAAAACATAAAAATACCGAATGAGATTTGTAATAAATCAGTTTTAAAACGTTTGTCACTATTTTCATTGTCTGTTGGGAGCCGGTGTTTCCAGCAATCAAAATTAGTTTATATTTAATAATTTGGTTGTATTATTTTGGTTGACAGGCTTATTCAATGAGCTAAATTACTTTTTACGCAATTTTACTTAATTCAATCTAGGACTAACTCGAGATTATTTTCCCAAATACGAATTTGTTGACGATGGTAATATTATGTTTGTATTTTAATCCTTGCGGGCAACCTGCAAAATCGTCAAACTATCGTATTCATCATTATATATTTTTAACACTGTGTTAGTAGGATTTGGTTACGGGACAACGAACTGTAGAATAATTCCAAATTATTGCTAAAAAGCAGGTGGCGGAATTGGGAGACCCACTGGCCGCGAAAGCTTTGCTTACTGGTTCGGTTCCATCCTTACAGTATAACCATAAAATAGGTATTTTTACATATTTCTGTCTTAAATTAATGTGTACTTTCTTTACGCATATCATATCGACATTCATATCATTACGAAAAAGTATGTTTGACTTCAATTAAAATATTTGTACCAAATAAATCCTTTCTTGAAAGTAATCGATTCATTGATTGAAGTATAGCGTGTCTTCTTTCACCTAATAATGTAGGAGGCTCTAGGTAGGTACACCGGGCCTCAATCCGCTTTCCGGACACCAATCCGCCAATCAGCAAGTCCCGAAGGGCTCCAACAACTCCTGTGCGGTTCCAAAACTCCCTATCGACAGAAATAATTGGACATTTGGTTTCGTGTCCCGCGTTATCTCGACACGTACATACTTTTTGTTTCCCACTGGTGGCGGTCTAGTTTGTGCTCGTTAGTGCAGGTAACTAAAAATATGAAAGGGAACTCTGTTTGGATTTCGAAATGTTCAGAGTTTACTGACCTACCAAATAACGCGAATTATAATTGTTAAGGTGGCCCAACCCGCTCAACTCCCCATACAAACGGGGAAAGAAGATCACGCCCATATTTCTTATCAGAGATCCCAAATTTTGCTCAAAAGAGCTTTATTTGATCAAACTAGATGTCTGATGACTGTTGGCATTGTAAAATTGTGTTTGGTTTCTAAGTTATAAGGTCCGAAAGTTCGAATTTTTCGCGCGTTTTATACAATAACTTTGGTGGTTTGTTACGCAATGATAAAGTAAGAAAATCTTAAAAAGATTAGTCATCAGACACAGCTTATTTAATCAAGATTTATAATATATTTGGTTTTTGTTAGATTTTTGACTACAGCGGTCGTGGTTTACTTTTAGCTATAAGTCGTTTTAAAATCAAAATTTTCGTAAATCTAACCAAATCATACACTATGCACATTGTCTTTTTTGTGGACATGTTGCATCTTCCTCATCACGGAGCCTTCCTTTTTTCTTTGAAACAGAGAAGGTCCCAGAGCTCAACAGCACGGTTTTGTACAGTGCCCGCGAATGAGTTAGTCCCGCCGGGTTGGGCCACCTTAACCTCGGCAACCCAGTGGAATAGCTTTGCCGTTCTATTTTTTTATTTATTCATTCGACTTCTGCTAGTCACAATTTGATTGATCCGTCGATTCGATCAATTAGTGAAGAAGAACCCGCGAAGAAACTTCACTGGTCTATAAGTTATGTTTTTTTTGTCCACATTAATGATATAACACAATTATGATTTCATATCTAAATGCTATTGCCAAACTTACATTGGTAGAACGGTCTAAAGCAAAGAACTAAGAACTACGAGGAAACAACACCCACAATGTGAAAAGTCTTAAATTATAAATTACTTAATAATCGAGGTGAATCTGTACACGACTCTGGGCGTAGTCGTGTACGGGAAGGGTGACCGTTCCTGGCCGACAATAGGTCTAAGGGCCGATTTTTCAATCCTCAAATAGTACTTAACGGTCTAACTGCTAAATTTGCTTGTTCCAAAAGACGGATAGTCACTGCCGGGTGATTACATCTCCTATCGCTGCTATCTTAATGTAATTTTGCTAATACAAACATGGGCTTACTACAACGGATGGATCTGATTGCATCAGACTATTGAAAAACCGGCCCTAAGACTGGTAGTTCCAGAGATATAGTCCTAGGCCGATTATGTTAGTACTGAAATGAAAGGTCTCATTGAGCTGCTCAAATTAAATTGTGTCATATCTCTGGAACGTCTCGTCCTAGACCCATCATATTTGTACGATGCCCTTCACGGAGACTGTCGACCTCCATGAAATACCTTCAGAAGGCTAAGATACAAGCGGATACACAGAAATAGAGCCTCGTCAAAGACCGAACGTGTCTCTCGGCAAAGTCACACAATAACTAATAGACAAAGTCTACGATTGGTCTAGCGTCGCCATTGTTCTCTATTTTTGACGTAGATGAATACTACATACACTTAGGGCCGAGTGCACGAAAGAACAAAAAATCAAAATCAACGTCAACGTCTGATTAAACAGGTCACTTTCTATGGACTGTATGGAAGAAACTCCATGCGGTTCACTAAATGTGACGTGTTTGAACATTGATCAACTCAGCCATAACTCAGGGATAACACGGATGGCTCAACTCTCAAATTCGTCATGCACCGGTGCATCTTACACTTTAAAGCAGTAGAATGTCCGGCCTATTTATAAACGAAACATTAATAATGCAGTTTAAGCACAGAGCATAAATTATGCGGTTTCAAAGAGTGCATTTCAGATAAGAAGGGTCGGTGACACTATGCTCACTGTTAACTATTAAAATGGTCTGCTTATCGCAGAGGATGTGGCAAAAGTCATCCAAACATGAGGGATCTGTACTTTACAAGATATATTCTAGTGGCCTAGTGACTAAACAAAACTATGTAATACTATACCTGTACTATTTCTGTCCTATACCTATACTTATGAACTATATGAGCAGCTTGTGGTGTAGGGGCTAGAGTTCTTACCTTTCATGCGAGAGATTATGAGTTTAAATCCTCGT
Source organism: Incurvaria masculella (assembly GCA_946894095.1). NCBI lineage: Eukaryota > Metazoa > Arthropoda > Insecta > Lepidoptera > Incurvariidae > Incurvaria > Incurvaria masculella. Next base: position 24,100,576 of record OX335646.2, read on the forward strand.
GTTGGGAAATGTGAGATGTCTAGGTATATATTATGTATTGTTTGTGCAATTAATATACTTCATCTTCCCTGCTTTTAAATTTTCTTGCAAGTTTCCAAAATGAGCATTTGCTCAAACTGAATATGTCTTAGTTAAAATATCCGTGATCATAGGTAGTCCTGGATCAGTTTAGAACCGAATAGGTTGCATACATTATTGTTATATCTTTGTAATTCAAATACATATAATTTTATTGTTCCATATCTCTGGAACTTCTAGTCATCACGATCAACCTGACGAAGTTTCTTGTCGGCTCTTCTTCGCCAGAAGTAATCGAACCGATAGGAAAAAAAATGACGAATCCTAGTGTGTAATATACATGTAATGGAGGAAATAAAGAAACTGAAACTGAAACTGATGCAGGTTCCGGCTAACCGACTAACAAAAAACGGGAATTAGATCCACTAGAATCGCTCCCACCATCGGTTACCAGCCCAAGTACTCATCAATTCATTGACCGCGAAAACGCCAGTTGATTCATTGTACTTTAGTCAGTAGGTAATCATTTATATCGTTACCGTCTACTTATAAACTATCGTTTAATTTCACTATGAAGATTAAAAGATTTGTGCTCGGATTAATGTTCCTTTATGACTGGTAAGTTTTAAATTATTTATTCAAATGTAGTGTAAGTGTTCTTTAATGTCTTCGTTTTGCCATTAACAATACATGCTCACGTCCTGCAGATCCCGTTGTAGCTATCAAATGATCATGGACCTCCCAAATACATGTATATTCATCGTATACAGTGCTGATAAAAACGGGTTCAGACTTCAGACTGTTTCTCTCCCATTTCTGAAAAGTAGCGTCTACGATACTTGAAATTATTGCTCAGCTTGAATGGTAATAATAATCAATTCCAAAAGACATTTTATTTTTGTTGATCCTAATCACAGACATCTAACCAATCAAGACCTTGCTCTGTGTACACAAACAAAATGGCAATAGATTGAATTGACCTTAGGATGTCTTTGATCGAGTAGACGAGTGCGATGTGCGGTAACGCACTCGTACAATACATAAATACACAGTAGAATAATTATTATTTAGGTTCAAACATATTGCCAATAATGGTATCAGTGATACAGTTTGTTTTATCGATGGTCTCATTCAGTTCTTAAATTCAGTTTCAATGGTGATTTTAAAACCAAACATTTGCTATATTTATATATTCACTAAAAAAATATCATTACGTGAACATTTATTTAGGTCCAAATATTTCGTGAAATCTTTTAGAATATGTATATATGCATTTTTCAATGGTGATTTTAAAACCAAACATTTGCTATATTTATACATTCACTAAAAAAATATCATTACGTGAACATTTATTTAGGTCCAAATATTTCGTGAAATCTTTTAGAATATGTATATATGCATTTTTTATTGTTCCAAATTATCTCGTATGAAATATGGCTACACCTTTTGGAGTAGATATGCACCTGCTACAATAATATGGTTTGACAAATATATTCCAATGAAATTTTCCCAAAACATCGCTACAGCCGTAGTCACAGTGGGCGGACTTATTTTAATACGCCTAGTATCTAGTATCTAATTCGTAAGCCAATTAAATGATAAAAAAAAAACCTAAGACTTTAAGCAATTGTTAGAATTAAGCAACACTCCCAATATAATACCGAGCCGATTTTATTTCGTCTCAACAAACTAACAATCGTATCAATTAATCAAAACATGTGCCTGAAAAATTTTGTTTTATCTAAAAAAACAATAAATGACAGTATAACTAAATACATTAAATGCTGAAGTTTGAACGAACTTATTATAAAACAAAAGCGTACGGATATTTATTGATTTATCTCCGATATTGAAGATAAAACTATTAGGCACAGTAGTTTTCATATAATTTCAGAATTTCTAAAAATTTATATAGGGAGCGTAGTTTCGGAGCACTAACAATAGAATCGAATCACTTGTTTTTCAAATCTTTGATCGCCTAGATCCAAGATCATCCGTCTGAAGCGCCGTGTAACGTCTCCCGCCCCCAGGTCCGCCGGCGCCGGTGTCGCGCCGCCCAGCGCCGATGTGTTCCCGCCCAACTTCAAGTTCGGCGTAGCCACGGCCGCCCACCAGGTGGAGGGCGGTTGGAACGCCGGAGGTTTAACTTGTTTGCTAAGATTACTTATTGTTATTATATACCTTTATTTCACTCACAAAAATCTGGCAAAGGTACAAGTTCTGTGTCTTAACTCAATAATAATTAGCGCTTCAACGGTACATGCACCATTGTATTATTATTAATAAACAACAAGAAAATATTGAGGTAATTTTGCTATATTATACGCGTATTTTATTCAGCATAAAGTATACATGCTTTTAATTATTGAATAACTACCTACTAAAACCCGCATTTAAGCAATGTTGCAAAATTTCCTCAAGGTGGCCCGACCCGGCGGGACTAACTCATTCGCGGGCACGGTACAAAACCGTGCTATTGCGCTCTGGGACATTCACTGTTTCAATGAAAAAGACAGGCTCCGTTATGAGAAAGATGCAACATGTCCACAAAGCAAACAATGAGCATAGTGTATGATTTGGTAAGATTTACGAAAATTTTTATTACAAAACGACTTACAGCTAACAGTAAACCACGACTGCTGTAGTAAAAAATCTAACAAAAACCAAATTGATTATACATTTTGATGAAACAAGCTATGTCTGATGACTAATGTTTTTCAGATGTTCTTACTTTATCGTAGAGTAATCCACCTCCAAAGTTATTGTATAAACGAGCGAAAAATTCGAACTTTCGGACCTTATAACTTAGAAACCAAACACAATTTTACAATGCCAACGATCATCCGACATCTAGTTCGATCAAAAAAAGCAATTTTGAGCTAAACTTGGGATCTTTGACACGAAATATGGGCGTGATCTTCTTTCCACGTTTGTATGGGGAGTCAAGCGGGTTGGGCCACCTAAAGAAGTAATGCATTCACGGTATGTGATACCGCTTGTGTTATTCAAAAGAACTTAGTGTTCGCCAAAGCCATTTTCGGAACCGTCTCAGTGTCTTTCAATGTTGTCTGACAGTCAATTACGATAGTATGTACTCTTCAATTCGTCACCATTTCTGATCACCAGGCAAGGGCGAGAGCATCTGGGACCGGCTCACTCACGCGCACCCCGAGATGATCTTCGACCACAGCACCGGCGACGTCTCGGTCGACTCCTACCACCGCTACAAGGACGACGTCACCCTCCTCCGGGTCCTCGGCGTCGACTTCTATCGCTTCTCCATCTCCTGGCCGCGGGTCCTCCCCACGGGATTCAGCAACGAGGTCAGCGAAGACGGCGTCCGCTACTACAACGCCTTGATCGACGAGCTCCTGAGATACAACATCACCCCGGTGGTCACTATGTACCACTGGGACCTGCCCCAGTCCCTGGAGGACCTCGGAGGCTGGACGAACCCGATCGTGGCCGGGTACTTCGTGGACTACGCGCGCGTTTTGTTCGAGCGCTTCGGCGACAGGGTGCAGACTTGGATCACGTTCAACGAGCCGAAGAACGTGTGCTTGGGGGGGTACGACACGGCGGAGTATGCGCCGGCGCACACGATGCACGGCTTCGGGGCATACCTGTGCGCGCATACCATACTTAAGGCGCACGGGGAGACATACAAGCTGTACGGCCGCCACTATAGGAGTATCCAAAATGGTGAGCACACTTATTGACGAGGGCTCTGTACTCCCGACATAGCTGTTAAGTTGACGAAGGCGTTTACACCCAAAATAAATACTCAATATGTATAATTATTATTTTATTAAGACTTTTCAAATTGTGGGTTGTTGTTTCCTCGTGTAGTTCTTAGTTCTTTGCTCTAGACCGTTCTACCAATGTAAGTTTGGCAGTAGCATTTAGGTATGAAATCATAATTGTGTTATATCATTTATGTGGAGGAAAAAAAAGACAAAAAAAAAACATAATTTATAGACCGGTGAAGTTTCTTTGCGGGTTCTTCTTCACTGGTTGATCGAACCCGCGGATCAAGCAAATTGTGACATGATTTAGTGTATTTTTATTACCAGAAGTTGAATAAATAAATGAAATGAAAAGAAAATTTATCTGAGAATGCTCCGATGTCATAATTCCTAGCTTTAATTCTGGGAGTAAAACACACTTTTACTTGTGTATAACGTTATTTCTTCACCTCCATGTGCATAACAAAATAATGTACGCAACCTTAAGAATTTGTGAAACTATTTCACCTGAATGTAAATATTCAGGTTTAGTGCTAGCATCAAAAACTTACTTGACTTAGATAATGTGTTTTCAAAATCATTAGAAGTGTACTGAAATGATTCTACATGTATAAATAGTCACTGTACTTATAAAAATGTAAGCACACGTGTATGTTATCGTTGCAGGCGTAGTCGGAATTTCTTTAGACGGTGACTGGATGGAGCCAGCCTCTGGCAGCATAAAGGATAAAGATGCAGCCGAGAGAACGATGCAATTTTTGGTGAGGACATTTTAAATCTCTACCGGTCGTATTCAGAGAGGGCCTGTCAAAACTAAGTACGAGATTAGCACCGGGCTAACCATACAAAAACCGGTTAATTCGGGCGGATTTAAGTTAGTCCGCCCACTCTGAATACATGTTTATATTGTATTAGTTTGGGGGTCTACCATTGTCAACCTACTTTCGTCCAATGTGGTTTTGGGCACACGTGATGAGTGGCCATTGTCTAGTCATCCAGCTATTTGCCAAAACGTACGCCCCCCAGTTGGTTGGTTTCCTCACTATGTTCTATCTTCACCGTAAAGTAATCGTGTTACTTATAAAACTCTAAACAAGAAAGGCAGTGGTGCCAACAGCGGGTATTTGAAACCCGCGCCCAACATTTTTCCTTTGCGATTTCAACTTGGAAACTCCAAACTTATTTTCTGATGTTTCAAAAGTATTCCTCGAATAACCAACAACACGCTAGTCTAGTTGGTGGCGCGGGTAGGTCCCTGGGTTTTTGTAAAGGTTTTGTAAAAGAGAGGCATATATAGGTTCGCAAAAAGAAATGGTGTGTGTGGTCTCATGCAAAGCACAATCTTCTAGGGGTTAGGATGAAAGAAGGTGGGACGACTCACCACGATGGAGACTTCCAGACGTGTGCGGGTGGCCACCACGCTACTCCTTCTCCCACAGGATGCGGTTCAGGAACGCTGCGTCCTCGACGATGAAGAGCACAGAAAGTCCTTTAGATTGTTCGTAGGATTCGAGCACGCGCGGTACTGGCGAGGTACTCCTGGATACCTAAGGACCCGGCGGCGGCGAGATTGTTTGACCGGTGCTACGATGAAATGGCGTGTCCGTGCATCGCGGTATCAAAAATTGCACTGAAAGCTGGGCCTTTTAGCCGTTTCAGCAGACGCTGTCAACCTTCGCTCCATCAGGTGAAAGAGAGAGAGAGGGACATGTGTATGCGGGGAACAAGGATAGAACTAGGGTCATGCACATTACATAGAACCACACAGCCATAGCTTACGCGAAGACATTATGGCCTAACCACTAGTTGTAAAAATATTTATATTTTAATTAATAAATTATTAGCATTTTACAACGGATTTTGTAAAACGTAAGTGTAGTTATAGTTTATTGAAAAATCTAGACTTAAGTGAGCTTCTTGCCATGATAACGAAAGATAATTAACTCAAGGAATGTGATATATACGTATGTATAATCGACCGTGAAGCAAGGACACATGAATTGAAGAAGAATTGCTTCACGGTCGATTATACATACATACATTTCACATTCCTTGGAATAAGCGACGAACCTGCTTAGTACGAAAAAGTATATTTAGATAATTAACTCGTTATGCTCCAGTCTTTTTTTCGTAGACACGCCGAAACCATAAAATTTAGCGAAAATTCTATTTCTTCAGATCGGCTGGTTCGCCCACCCAATATTCTCCGCCGCCGGCGACTACCCGCCCGTCATGAGACGCGCTATCGACGCAAAGTCCTCGGCGCAGGGCCTCCGCCGCTCCCGCCTGCCCAGCTTCACCGCGCGCGAGGTGGCGCTGCTCAGGGGCTCCGCCGACTTCCTCGGCCTCAACCACTACACTAGCGACGTGGTGGCCGCGGACGGGCTGCCCCGGTACCCGCTGCCGTCGTTTCAGGACGATCTCGCCGTGCGCACTTACCAGAAGCAGTCGTGGCCGGCTACCAACTCGACGTGGCTGAGGGTACGTTGGAGCATAGATTAAAGAGCAAGGTATAGATAGCTAACGTCATGTCAGTCAGTCAGCTTGTTTTCGTCCACTGCTGGACATACACCTCTACAATTTGTCTCCAGTCCTCCCGGCCCTCAGCGGTACGGAACCACTGCTTTCCGCCGACGCACTTGATGTCGTCGTCCCACCTGGCGGGTGGTCTTCCCACACTCCGTTTTCCTGTCCACGGCCGCCAGTGTAGGACACGGTTTCTCCAACGGTCGTCGTCTCTTCGGCTGACGTGACCAGCCCACTGCCGTTTGAGCTTAGCCACCCGGTGTCCAATATCGACTACTTTGGTACGTCAGCGGATTGCCTCGTTACGCACCATATCCCGTAGCGATATTTCCAGCATCGCTGGGGAACATTCAACTTTTGGACAACGGCGCCCGTCAGAGTCCACGTTTCACACCCGTACGTCATAACCGGGTAAAGTACGTCGTAACGTCATTTAACGTACATAATACGCCGAAATATGCTTAAATAACAACATTATTATAAAAACATGTCTAACCAGCAGCGCCAGCTCCCGTCACTGCCAGAACTAGTAACACCGTCATTTAAGGTGGCCCATCCCGCTCATTTCCCCATATAAAAGGGGAACGAAGATCACGCCCATATTTCTTGTCAGAGATCCAATATTTTGCTCAAAATAGCTTTATTTGATCGAACTAGATGTCTGATGACCATTGGCATTTTAAAATTGTGTTTGGTTTCTAAGTTATAAGGTCCGAAAGTTCGCATTTATCGCGCGTTTTATACAATAACTTTGGAGGTGGATTACGCAATGATAAAGTAAGAACATCCTAAAAAGATTAGTCATCAGACATTGCTTATTTAATTAAGATTTATAATCTATTTGGTATTTGTTCGATTTCTTACTGCAGCGGTCGTGGTTTACTTTTAGCTATAAGTCGTTTTGAAATTAAAATTTTCGTAAATCTTACGAAATCATACACTATGCACATTGTCTTTTTTGTGGACATGTTGCATCTTCATCATCACCGAGCCTGTCTTATTCTTTGAAACAGAGAAGGTCCCAGGGCGCAACAGCACGAGTTTGTACCCTGCCCGCGAATGAGTTAGGCCCGCCGGGTTGGGCCAACTTAACTAAGCTTAATTCCAAATTTTGCCTTGATAGGCGTGATCAAAATATTACATTTTAACTCTAAAATAAGTTATTAATAAAAACATGTCATTAAAATTCATTGCTTTGTATTTAATGTATTCTGAAATGTGAATAGCTTTTATTATCCCTATGAAGACTATGAACACTGGTATGACGTTATAAATCTTTACCTTCCTCTACATACGATTGGAGCGTTTACTCTTTAGAGTAAGAGTAACTCTTGATATTTTACTTGGAGATACTTTCTAGGCTTGTTGGAAAAGTGTTTCCATTAAATATTGCACATTTTAGTTTGTTTTCGGTAATGCGTCGCATTGGTTTGAACTCACAATTGTAATTGCACCGTTTTCGCCTTCATTGCGCTTGGATTCCGATCCGAGCAAGATTAAGCGGGGAACTGTAAAACCATATATTTCCTTATCACTGTATTTGAGTGCGCAGTGGCGTTTGTGGTCGCAATTTTTCATCAGTCACTGGCAAGTGGGCGGCACATGCCATCAAGAATTTTATTGTCATCGCGTACCAACTACCGAGGACAGGTAGCGGTAGTGATTACATACAGATGTTTAAAGGATATATAAGAACTTAAATGGTTTTTTTACGCGACATGGATGGCTAATACCACACAACTATAGTTTAATACAAAAAGTATACATTCATTATTAATTTTCAAAGGGACCTTCCATGATATAAAATACTGTTTTTATCGCACATTATGCCGGTATTGTTGGAATGTAGGTTAGATGTAACCTAATCAGACATCCTCATCCCAGGTGGTCCCCTGGGGCTTTCGGAAGACCCTTAACTGGTTGAAGTCCGAGTACGCGAACCCGCTCGTCCTGGTGACCGAGAACGGGGTGTCCCTGCCGCCGGGCCTGTCCGACACCCGACGCGTCGCCTACCTGCACGCGTACCTGCGCAGCCTGCTGCAGGCCGCGGTGCTCGACCGCTGCAACCTGCTGGGCTACACGCACTGGAGCCTCGTGGACAACTTCGAGTGGACCCGCGGCTACTCGTGAGTGTACCTGTCCGAGTGTACTACTAAGCCTCCGCTGTCCGTCCGTCCCGTCCGTCCCGTCCGTCCCGTCCGTCCGTCTGTCACAGGGCTGTATCTCCTGAACCGTAAGAGGTAGGCACCTGAATTTTTCACAGAGTGTGTGTTTATTTTGCCGCTATAACAACAAATAGGTAAACCTAAAAAAATATAAAAATAAAAAGGGGCTCCACATACAAAAAACGTCATTTTTAGGGTTCCGTACGGGACCCTAAAAAGTTCACCCCAAAGGGTGAAAACGGAACCCTATTACTAAGCCTCCGATGACATGTTATCCTGGTACTTGACATGTTATAACAATTAAATCAATCAAATATTTTCTGTTTATATAGTTTTAAGTTATCTAATGTTTTCTAAGTGTGATTATGGTGCTTAGTTTTAAGTAATTTATTGTTTCTTGCTACCTCTTAATATATTTTCTAATATTAAGGTTAGCTGTTAGAGATTGCCTTTGGCAATAAGCTCGCCTTTGCATACTATGTAATAGTTGTAAGCAATAAAGAATATTTTCATTTCATTTCATTTTTTCATGTCCGTCCGTCCGTCCGTCTGTCACAGGGCTGTATCTCATGAACCGTAATAGGTAGATAGCTGAAATTTTCACAGAGTGTGTATTTATTTTGACGCTATAACAACAAATACAAAAATCTTTATTTTTTCGTATCGAATCTTGTACGATGGTACGAAACCCTTCGTGTTGGCCCACTCGCACTTGGCCGGTTTTTTTGGGATAAATCTTGTCCGTTGTTACGGAACCATTCGTGTGCGAGTCCGACTCGCACTTGGCCTGTTTTTTACGTCCCATTTAATATTTACAAGGCACTCAGTGGTGTACTCTCCCATGTGCTGAGTTAGGCAATTATCAAGACAATGGGTAAAAGCCATACATGTCCAGTTCAGTAAAAAAAAAACCTATTGTAAGACCATTGACATTGGCTATTGTCGCATGTTCCAGCGAACGGTTCGGGCTGTTCGAAGTGGATTATTCTTCGGCGAATAAGACCCGAACGCCGCGCGAGTCCGCCGCGTTCTACCGCTCCGTCATCCGGAGCAGGCGGCTGCCCGCGCTGCGGTCGCAGCCCGCTCACACCGACTCGGAGCCCTCCGTCGAGATCGTCTGACAGTTTGGAGGCAAAAATACTGAAGGGAGAAGGTCTTAGACCTAATCATTATCTAAACTGACTCCTCAACTCACACACGCACCAGAATATCATCTTACCCAAATGCAAAAGTGTCTTTCTTTTCATGTTTTTAAATGCATTCCAAAATCCAATACATTGCTAAGCAAACAAACGAAAACAAAATTCTGGGCCTCCAGGTTCAAATGACAATGATCAAAACAAAAGAATTGCCAACCGTGGCAAAATATATCGTTTATTCTTCCATAGTATGTTATTAAATATTTTAATGGACCAAGCGATTTTAAAGTGTTTTCATAGTCATCTTTTTTTTAATGTGTTTTTTTTTTTGGTGGCTGTTCTGAGGACCAAAGGTGCTCAGAAAAGCCAAAAACACCTCGCCTCGCGACACCTCACTATAGTGGGATACTTCATAGTGCTCACTATTGAAGAAACATTTGAAGTAAGCATTGATTGCTTTCACTGAAACATCGTTATGGTAACGGTATTTAGAAAAAAATAAAATATTTTTAAATAAAAAAAGGACCGCCTTCAAAAAAACCGGAACTAAAAAGCAAAAAATAATTGGTTACTTTTAATTAATGTACGAAAAGCTATTTTAATTCTAACTAATTATGTACAATTTCTTAATTTTTAATCATCTTTTGAAGTCGGTGCCTTGGGTAGAGTTCGCTTCGCACGCTGCTGACCGAACAGACACTATTTCAGCCGAACACACCCGAAGTCTACGAGAGCGTAAACAACCTGAGTCAGCAATGATTGGTCCACAGACATAACTGGAGATGCCCTTAGCGTTGGTTTACGTGCAAGCTGATATCGATACAGCGCAGCGTACTGAAATTGGGTTTCAACGATTATTAGTACTTTCGGCTTTATAAAGGCGCGCACTGGTAAAGGAGTACGTTAATTCGCTGCTCTTTGTTGATTGGTACTTCCCTGCAACATCGTTGTCTGAACGAGACGATTTCTGCCGAAATTGGTGAGATATGTACTAACCGCACACACGTTTTGACACGTAGTTGAGAGCAGACACCTCAAAGTCGCTAACTATTGTTTTCTGTTCTTTTTTATATTTGTTTTTTTTTGTTTTGTGTTGTGTAGGTATTTAGGTAGAATAAAAAGTACAAGCTACACCTACCTAAATCTTTATCATATAAGTGGTCATTGTTTTTATATTGGTTTGTTCGTAGGGTTTTCTTGTAAATATTTTGTTTTTACTGTGTTAGGTATTTAGTTTAAGTATAAGGCATATTTAAATTACAAAGTACTTGCCTAAATTCCTACTTTCATACGTTTTTCCGACCTGTTTGTTTATTTAATTTTTGTTTTTGTGTTTTATTCAAGTAGGTAAATGTAAGTAGCTACCTACTTATATTTCTTTCTTAGCCATAGGTGATATTAATCTAACTACTTGCAGCCCTTAAAGAACGTCTACCCAAGGCACCGACTTCAAAAGATGATTAAAAATTAAGAAATTGTACATAATTAGTTAGAATTAAAATAGCTTTTCGTACATTAATTAAAAGTAACCAATTATTTTTTGCTTTTTAGTTCCGGTTTTTTTGAAGGCGGTCCTTTTTTTATTTAAAAATATTTTATTTTTTGCTTTTTAGTGGTGGCGTAACTTTTGACTCAAGGTGGGCGAGCCCTCCTGCTCAACTTCACATACAAAGTGGAAAGAAGATATACATACATATACAATACAATGCAATACAATGAACGAGCATTAGCAGAAATGAAACCATTAAGAAATCTCATTTCTGACGAAAGGTAGACCGGTAACTATCTGGATTCATGAGTTTACGGTTGATACGTACGATAATTGATACGATGAGATCACGTGAGATAGAGTGCTGTGACAGACGGACGGACGGACGGATAGCGGAAGCTTAGTAATAAGGTTCCGTTGGTGTCCTTTGGGAACGGAACCCTAAACAGACAAAACAACGAATGACCGGAACCGCTGAGCTTCTGAATTTCTCATCCTTACATCGTTCCGGATAGTCTGTTTCTTGCGTAAGTTTAAGTTGTATGAAAATGTGTACATATCGGCCTCGTTTATCCCCCCTTAACAGTTGAATTTTGTAAAATCCGTTGTGAGCGAGCCTTTTCGTCTTAACAAGAAGTCACTGAAAATTTTAAGCTTCGAGGATAATTGGTTTCAGAGATCTCAACATGAGTGGTTTTCGCCTAAATGTGTTCATTTTGACCTGTTTTACCCCCCTAATAGTATAATTTCCAAAAATATTTTCTTCTTAAGCATTCCCATCTAAAACAAACATACTCTGAAATTTCTGGGTTCAGCGGCTCTAGAGATAGAAATGTGTACAATTTGCCCTCTTTTACCACCTTGAATACCCCCAACAGTTGAAGTAAAAAAAAACCTCTCATACTGAGCAATCTCACCCGAAAAGAAAGCTACTGTAACTAAAAAATCACATTTCTGGGTTCGCGGGGTTAAGAAATTCGATGTTGGTATAGTTAAGTACCAAACTACTGAACCGATTTTGATAAAAAAAAAATGGGACCAACTAGAAAGTATACCCTTTCGAACAAAAAAAGAATTTTTCAAATCGGTCCAGGGGTCTTCGAGTAATCGGTGAACATACATAAAAAAAAAAAAAAAAAAAAAAAGATTCCGACGAATTGATAACCTCCTCCTTTTTTGAAGTCGGTTAAAAATCAAGTAAAGGATACTGTTCTATCGATTTTGAAGTACCTTAGGAACTATATTAAAAGATACAGTAACTAGGTTCATAAAGATGTTAGTTCGAAAGCGTTGAATGTATATATAATAGTGGGATAAATTGCTAAGACAAAATTGATATATACTGTGAATTTCCTGAATAAATTTGTGATTGTTTTTTGTATGCCTGTGGTAAATGTAGTTATATTAAGGATCTAGTCGACATTACTCAAACATTAAAAATACGTTGTCTTATCAATGATAATATAAATAGATAAATTAGTCTTAACAATGCACTTGCGATTCTGTATTTACAAGTTGCTTTAATTTTTAGTGAGAGTTTAACAATAAAACATCTTCCTTGCATGTCATGTCAGTGGCCATAATGAGGAATGAAAATTCTAACTTCTGGGCTGAAATTTCAGCCGACTTTGCAGACTAGAATTATATTTCTGGATTTGATCAGAAGCATATAATGGTTATCTTGTTATTGTATTAACCATTGGTATTAACTTTAAAACTTGCACCATGAGTACATTTATAGAAAAGAAAAAATCGTTTTCTTAACAAAAATAAGAATACGCCGACGCTGTTATTTGGTATTTATTTTAAAGGTATATTGAAATATAAACTATTCATTTAATAATCAGCTTAAATATTTCTTACTCAGTCAGCCTTAACGATTAAGTCTTACTAATTCAACTTAAGCCATGAAACAAATTAATTAAGACAAATTGCATTAATAATAATAAAAACGAAACTATAATAACATAGATTTGTCTAATTTACGCTAAAAATGGTTTTCTTTGTATATAGCACTTTTATATCTTTTAGTTAACATGCTTTAGTTAAAATCAGTAAAAAACAAATGTAAGCTGTTACTAATAATCGCTGATCATCGTCTGAATAGTTTCACAATGTTTTGTCCTTTGCATTGACATGCTGTTTCGAATTCGAGAGTAAGGGACAAAACATTGTATAGCTGTTCAGGCGATGATCTGGGTTGCAACAGGGTAACTCTATGAAGTTCATTTCTTACAATACTGAACATTTCCATCTATAATTTGATTGCGTCTTTCATTCCACAAAAACGAAGCGAAATAGATCTGCTTTTTGTTTCAAAATCAAAACAATTAAAAATCAAAACTTATTCAATTCTGTTTATCCTTAATTAACCCGCAGCAAACGTGAGATGAACGTGCTTCCAGAGTGAATGAGATAGCATGGAAGTCAGGAGTAGAGATCTAAACTCATTCTTATAGCGGCAGCGTAACCACGAGTTAGTGGAGAACGTCTAACTGTAGTTATAACGCTGTACCTCCGTCCCCTTCCTACCTTCGTTCGTAAATGCACATATTTACAGTCGACATTCCAAAAATAAGAACCCAATCTTCTCGATAAAACTATGGAATGAACTCCCTTCCGAGGTATTTCCCCCAAAGTACAACCTGGGCTCCTTCAAACGTGTTGTGAAGAAGCACCTGGCCGGCCGGCATGGTTTTCGCAGCCCCCCTGTAAGTTCGAAATCCGATGGGCGTCGTCGGGCACCTTAAGATGTCCTGGCGTACGCCATATGCCGCGCTTAACATAAAAAAAAAGTTAGTTAGATTCGGGACGCCCAACATCGAATTTTCGTTGCACCAAATAATGTCCTGTGAATTTGCTTCGTGCCCTTAGAACATGAGTAAATAGTAAACGTATTCGTAAGCGGACTGACTCGCCGGCGGTGTGTGTAGCACTATTGTTATTCTGTGATTCTGTTGCTACTCCCGTCGTAGACTAGGAGGTCGAGACAAAAATGGTAACGATAATGTAAATGCAATAAATCGCTGAAACTGGGATCACAGGATAAAGACAGACCGAAAGCTAATTGTGTCAGATTGGCTACATAAAATCGATAGTCAGTCAGTCAGTCAGTCAGCGTGTTTGCGTCCACTGCTGGACATACGCCTCTCCGATTTTTCTCCAGTCCTCCCGGCCCTCAGCGGTACATAAAATCGATATTGGTATGTAACTGCTGATTAATATACTGATTGTCTGATTGCGCACTGAAGCCTAATTAGCAGACTCGCTCCAGAGGCCAGGGGTTGATTGGTAAATAACTCGCCAGGTGAATAGCAGGTGAACAGTTTCATAAAATTCAGTTCACTTGGCCGAATAGCACGTCGTTTGACAGTTAACATGATACGAAATCCAAGTAAACGACAAATTTAGCCCCGATTGCACGGGGAGACGGCTGCATTAATTAATGTTCAAACACGTCTCTTTTAGTGAACCGCATGGCCCTAGGGCCGAGTGCGCGAAAGGACAAACAATCTAAGTCAACGAATGATTAAACACGTCACTTTGTATGGACAGTATGGAAGGACCTCCATGCGGTTCACTTAAAGTGACGTGTTTGAACATTGATTAACTCAGCAGTCCTTGCGTGCACTCGGCCCTTAAGGCGCTAGGACTAGCCAACTACTCGCGCCATACAAATGCACTTTTTAACAAATGTAATAATATGTAGTGAAACGCTTCAGCAAATCCAAATAGAACTCCAGACTGATAATGGATTGTTAATATTTTTTTATTCCATCATTTATTTAAATAATAATAAAAATAAAAAAGTTGATTTTTCTCATTAGAAATCTGAAAGTAATTCGATTTCTAGATATAAGCAAAAACAGCATATATGCATAAACAAAAAATTCCATTTGCTTTTAGATTTCTACATTTAGTCAAAAAAGTTCGGAAATGGACACCGTTTCCGCAATGTATTTTGTATAGAAAAAGGAAACATACATTAACGAAAATAATTTGATTCCTAGACAAGGAATCTGTGCAAGATTCCAGAAAATCTGAAATATATGAAATAGTGTCAGAATTATTACCGCACATCAAAATATTAAATGATGACTCAATTATTCTTCTTGGAGCCCCACTAACGGAATCAGCTTTAGTTCCATTTATAAACAAAAAGGAAAAAGTTTTAGATTTGTTTTCTGAGAGATTATTACACCTGAACGCTCATATGGCTCTTCATTTACTAAAAAACTGTTTTTTTATACCTAAATTGACATATTTTTTAAGATGTTGTCCTTTTTGGAAATACCCAGTGAAAAGTAAAATATTCGATGACCGTTTAAGAAATAGTTTGAATAAAATTTTGAATATTAATATTACAACGGGAGATCAATCATGGAAGCAGATTTCGCTCCCTATAAAATCAGGTGGCACCGGCTTACGATCAGTTTCAGACATAGCCCTGCCAGCCTTCCTGTCCTCTGTTCACAGCTGCGCCGATCTCGTGGGAATTATTCTTACTCCGTCACAATGTGGCTACGAGATCGCGTACATGAATGAGGCCTTGGAGGCTTGGCAGGCTTTGTGCCCAGGTGAAACATTACCGGCTAACTTAAAAGGACAAAAACATTGGGACTACCCGATAATTGTCCTGAAACAGAGCGCTCTCCTGCTGAATAGTGACAAGACCAATAAAGCACGTATCCTGGCTGCCTCGCAGGTAGAATCCGGTGCGTGGCTACAGGCGTATCCGTCCGCACATCTAGGAACCCTTCTAGATCGAGACACGCTACGCATCGCTTTCTGCCTCCGGGGAGGAATCAGGATATGCCAGCCTCACACTTGCCCCTGCGGCTCGCCGGTCGACACGTCCGGTTACCATGGACTCTCGTGCGTCAAGAGTGCTGGTCGTTTATCACGTCATGCATCGATAAACGACCTTCTAAAGCGTTCACTTGCGGCCGCCAAGATACCCAGCACTTTAGAGCCTACGGGTATCTTTCGAGATGACGGTAAGAGACCCGATGGCATCACTTTGTTACCCTGGTCGCAAGGGAAGGCCTTAGTATGGGACGTTACCTGCACCGACACGTTAGCAGCGAGTCACGTGGACGGTTCCTCCTGCTCCGCGGGTTCAGCTGCAGGGAAGGCCGAGGCACTCAAACACTCAAAATATAAATCCTTAAAGGATCAGTTTGAGTTCCTCGCCTTCGCTGTGGAGACCCACGGAGTTTGGAGTAGCGATGCGTGGGTCTTTGCGAGACGCTTGGGAAAATTACTTATGGAATCGACAGGCGATCGGCGAGCTGCCTCATTTTTTAAACAACGCGTCTCCTTAGCTATTCAGCGGGGGAACGCTGCATCAGTATTGGGGACAATGACAACAGTCCCAATGGATGATTTTTTTTATATTTAATTAAGTGTATTTTATGTTTGTTACCAGTTGATTGTTTAAATAACTTCAAGAATAAAAAAGTTTCAAATTTATTGTTATACAAGGAATCATATATTGTAAGAATGACACTTATAATCATCAGACTTAGTTAGTTAACTTGGGGTGCCTCGTCTAACTTTGCGATTTGGCTAGTACCAGGCCCTTAATAACCTTGCCTTTTCACTTGCAATTCACCCGGCGAGTTATTTACCATGGTAACCGTGAATGTCCTCGAGCCCGCTAGTAGCCCGGGTCGCGCACGCCGAACGGGGGCTCCGCGCCGGGCCGCGCGGCCGGCAGCGTGCGCGCGCGCAGCACACCGCGGTACACGGCGGCGGAGCGGCGCGCCGTGCGGCTCCGGTTGCCAGGCGGCAGCTCCACCTCGTACAGACCGAAGCGGGCCCTGAGCAGACGATGCACACTTGCGAATTCGGAAACGCACAAGGAAATAAAATACTGTTAACACTATTTTAAAGCGAGCCATTCATTTGAGACAATTTTCAGTCGGTCAGTTTAAGGTGGCCCTTCCCGGCGGGACTAACTCATTCGCGGGCAGGGTACAAACCGTGCTATTGCGCTCTTCTCCGTGTCAAAGAAAATGATAAGCTCCGCGATGAGGAGGATGCGACATGTCCACAAAGCAGACAATGCGCATAGGGTTTGATTTGGTAAGATTTACGAAAATTTTAATTACAAAACGACTTATAGCTAAAAGTAAACCACGACCGCTGTAGTCAAAAATCTAACAACAACCAAATTGATTATAAATCTTCATGAAACAAGCTATGTCTGATGAAAAATTTTTTTTTTAAAGTTTTTATTTTATCGTTGAGTAATCCACCTCCAAAGTTATTGTAAAACGAGCCAAAAATTCGAACTTTCGGACCTTATAACGTCGAGACCAAACACAATTTTAGAATGCCAATTGTCATCAGACATCTAGTTCGATGAAATAAAGCAACATTGACCGTTGAAATTTTAGATCCCTGACAAGAAATATGTGCATGATCTTCTTTCCACGTTTGTATAGGGAGTTGAGCGGGAAGGGCCCACCTTAATGAAAAAGGTCGAAAACCTGAGTATGACAGAATGTTAAACTTGTATTATTCCACTTTATTAATACTTGCATTCATGCAATGTATATAATATGGGCAAAAAAAGTCCAGTAGTAATAGCTGATGCGGTTGCACCCGTTCTCATAGAAGGCCCGCGTCCAGCGAGACGTCAAGCACCGAGTAAACACTCACGTGTAGCCCTCCTTCCACTCGAAGCTGTCCAGGAGAGTCCAGTAGGAGTAGCCGATGAGGTTGCAGCCGTCCTCGCGGATGGCGGCCGCCAGCTGGCGCAGGTACGTGAGCAGGTACGACACGCGCATCTCGTCCTCCAGGCCTGCCTCCAGCGAGACGCCGCTCTCCGTCATCAGCAGGGGCGGATTGTCGTACTCCCGACGAACCCAGTTCAGCAGTTTTCGTAGGCCCCACGGCACTATCTGTCAATGGCGATGGTATAAGTGCGAGGTCTTAAGTCAAAAAGTGATATCGAGATCGAAAAATACGTTCTATTTTTAATGCCTTCTTCAAAGATAACACTTTATTCAATTCCTAACCAAAGCAATCATGGGTACCCAGAACAATTTAAACGGGACCATCTGCTGACGAATATTTCCAACTGGGTTGTTCCTTGTCAGAAATTCCGTTAAGGTGGCCCCACCCGGCGGGCCTAACTCATTCGCGGGCACGGTACAAAACCGTGCTGTTGCGCTCTGAGACCACAGAACAATTAGGAGTCTGAGACCATCTCTGTTTCAAAGAATAAGACAGGCTCCGTGATGAGGAAGATGCAACATGTCCACAAAAAAAACAATGTGCATAGTGTATGATTTGGTAAGATTTACGAAAATTTTTATTTCAAAACGACTTATAGCTAAAAGTAAACCACGACCGCTGTAGTCAAAAATCTAACAAAAACCAAATAGATCATAAATCTTGATTAAATAAGCTATGTCTGATGACTAATCTTTTTACGATGTTCTTAATTTACCATTGCGTAATCCACCTCCAAAGTTTTTGTATAAAACGCGCGAAAAATCCGAACTTTCGGACCCTATAACTTAGAAACCAAACACAATTTTACAATGCCAATTGTCATCAGACATCTAGTTCGATCAAATAAAGCTATTTTGAGTAAAATTTTAGATCTCTGACAAGAAATATGGGCGTGATCTTCTTTCCCCTTTTGTATGGGGAGATGAGCCACCTTAAAGGTAGCGGATAAAGATTTGCATGCACATTTTTTTAATATGCCTAACAATTGAAATTTTATTCCATTTGACTTTTAACTATAGAGAGGACTTTAGAAGAATATCCAAATCAATAAGCTGTTACTGCCTAGTTACTAGTATCTAATTTGATTTGAACATATTGAGTTTGATACAGCCATTTCAGATACTCATCATAACGCTGTAGTCTTGAGCAGACTATGCAATAATTAGAAGAGATGTTTACATAAATGCAATTATTTCGAGAAAACAATGGTAATAATTTGTCGGTATCGGTTATCGAAATACATAAACATCTGTTCATCAAACATGAATTCTAACCCCCAAAAATTCTATACTGACCTTTAACCATGGTGATTCGGAGACAGGCCACGATTCGTTTTGGAAAATTCGCACGTTCAAATCCTCCACGAAGGAAGGTTGATCGAAAGAATGCCCGCCCTCAGCAGCTACCAAGTACGTCGTATACGAGTTCAAGCTGAAAAAATCTCCAGAGCCACGAATCATGTCAATCTCATCCCTGCTAAAGCTGGGAAGACGAGACTTCGAAAAGTTTTGGGCCCTCGAGTTAGTGTCGATGATCTCTCTCATGACAGGCGGATAGTCGCCTGTCTTAGAGAATATGGGATGAGCAAACCATCCAAACTGAAATCAAGATAAAACATGTTCAAAAAACCTCACATGGCTACGTCGATTAATGATGTAAATGCATCTAGTATATAATTAATTAATTTCAAAAGTACTTCTTGCATTAAAGACATGGATGACAATCCAAAATGTAATGTTGGTCTGTAAAAACTTACAAAAACAGACTTTTTTTACAGATTTATTTCTTGAATTGATGTGATGCTTCCCAGTTGTTTCTATAAATAAAAAGCGACGTACTTGCTTAGCACGAAGAAGTAAAAATTTACTTACATAAAATTGCCTAGCTTTTTCAGCTGCATCGATATCCTCTTTAGACGCCGTCGCGGCTTGGTACCATGCTGTATCTATAGTCATAGTTATTTTACCTGATGGATCAAAAGTTTTCAGATTAATTTCTATAAGTACATATGTTTTTCCATGATGGAAAATATTCTATATTGTTACCATTTTGTGCGTTCCTATAACTTCGGTCGTACATGCGGTAAACCAACCCGTGCGCCTTCAGAACATGATGCGTGCACAGATATTCTCCAACGCCGCCTGTTTCCAACCCTGGGGGATACAACGCCGTCCCGTATCCAAGCAAGCAAGTCTGACGGGGCTCATTGAAGGTCACCCAATGCTTCACTCGGTCCCCGAAGGTGTCGAAAAGGATCTTCGCGTACTCGACGAAGTATTCGATCATCAGAGGGTTCGTCCAACCGCCCAAGTCTTGCAGCTTCTGCGGCGTGTCGTAGTGGAACATGGTGACATAAGGCGTGATGTTGTGACTGATCAGCTCGTCGATGAGATCATTGTAGTACTTTATTCCAGCAGGGTTGATGCGGTTCGAGTGGCCAGTGGGGAGTATTCTAGTCCAAGCGATGGAGAATCGGTAGAAATCGACTCCAAGCTCTTGGAGTAGTCGGACATCTTCGCGGAAGAGGTGGTAAGAGTCAGAGGCCACGTCGCCGGTGCTGTGGTCTAAGATCATCTCGCTGTTTTCATGGGTGTAGCGGTCCCAAATACTCTCGCCTTTTCCTGAAGAAATTAATTAAGGTTGGTACAAAAGTTGTACATCAATTTTGTTCAAGTTAAGCAAGATGTTTTACATAAAATCGTTTACCCATTATTTTATTTCAATGTATTAATACTTTTTCGTTCATCGTGACGTTGCGCACTTGGATACGTCAGAAAGAACATAATATTTTTAGAAAGATAACGCAACTTAGAAATATTTGTTACAGCAAAGAAAAAACTTCCGTCAAAATTCAACCGTTTTGTTAATATTTCCTAACTAAAAACCATCCAAGATCTATCTTCATATCATAATAATAAATACATTTGTTAGTTTTCTAAAGTCCATTCCGTTGCTAAAATAACACAACTTAATTGTTACATTAATCATAAACAAAATATTATGATAAAATTAAAACCAACCATCTGAATCCCATCCTCCCTCAATTTTATACGCCGCGGTGGACACTCCAAAAACGAAACCATCGGGAAAAGTAACATTCATTTCCGCACCGGAAACTCTGAAAGTGTTTACATTTGACTTAGTAAAACGAATCACACAAACAATCTATGAGTTGCAAAGCTATTTGTTAAGCGTAAACGCACCTATTGATTATATAATGTGTATTATGACACAACTATATAGTGAATTTAAAAAAAGAAGCAGTGTAGGTTTTACGATTTTTTTAATTCAATTATTAATAATAGGCATAGAAACTAAGTAATTATAAATAATCATTGAATGTGATCCTAACAGTGTACACTCTTGTGGTCTGGTAGTTGGCATTTAATTTTACATACTGATAAAGAAAAACATTGAAAAAACCGGCCAAGTGCGAGTTGGACTCGCACACGAAGGGTTCCGTACTATCTTACAAGATTTACACAAAAAAATCATGTTTTTTGTATGACGACCCGCTTTAATTATTATATTTTTTTAATTTTACATATTTGTTGTTATAGCGGCAAAATTAATGTACACTCTGTGAAAATTTCAGCCGCCTATCTATTACGGTTCATGAGATACAGCCCTGTGACAGACGGACGGACGGACGGACGGACAGCGGAGGCTTAGTAATAGGGCTCCGTTTTTACCCTTTCGGTACGGAACCCTAAAAAACTACAACTTAAAAAAAATACAACAAACATAAAATTTCCATAAATTATATCTTGGGAATTGAATTAAAAAATAAATTAAATCCACATTTTAGCAGATTGAGCAGATAAAAAAATTACCTCAATCCACAGGAAATTGCGAGCAAAGCAATAAGGACAGCCATCGTTAGAAATGAACTCAACACTGTCGCTGTATTTCTCGGTAATATGTCGACTTCTGCTTTGAAATATTGGTTTACACTCAGTCATTCACCTAGGTACAGTTGACACATCACACGCCTAAAGAGTGATTCAAACGTAATCTCTACAAACGAATAAATTGATGACACACCCCAGTCATTTACCACTAAGATTTAAAATCACTAACTACTTAAATTTATATTGTTAAGTAAAGTAAAATTGCTGCAGTAGAAATTGCAAATCTTTTCAGACTAAGTTTAACGATTGAAATATCATATATCCCATTCGTAAACATTTCCGAGAGGCTGAATTTGTCAAAATGTTACAAACATTTCTGATGATTTTGTAAACTTCAAGTTTTGGGTATATTTTCAACAAAAAAATATATATTTTTTTATGTGTCCTGACATGGATGGCTAATACCACACAACTACCGTTATGATATGAGCCCAATACACCACATTCCCGAAGGAATTAGGTGCCATGCCAGGACCTTCCCTTTATGAGCACGGCTACATTGAACTGGATGGATAACACGGACAATTTTTCATTGCCGCTTCGACCATCTTTTCATCCAATGCGATGGTACCAACCCGGGCGGGCTTAAACCCTACCACCTAGTAAGGGAAGGGGACCTACAGTTTTACATGGATTCCGAACCATGGAGCAGCTCGCATTCGTGACGAAATGCACTTATCGAACTCTGAAAGAGAAAGACAGTGGTGCAAGTTGGTATTGAACCCGGGCCTCTGGTACGCTAGGCCAGTCCCCGCGCCACTAGGCTACGAGCCGCTCCTACTATATAATAGGTTGGGGAAAAAGTTTCTTCGCATTTTTTAAGAAAATTCAAAACATTTTTTAATATGGTTTATTTACATTTAACTAAAGTATGTAGGTACCATTTTGTTCGATAACTTTTTGCCATCTTGTAGGTAGGGACATGATCCCATTGCTATAGAAATATTGGGACTTCTGATCAATATACCGCGACAAGTGGTTTTGGCAGTCCTCTCGTGATGTTAACCTGACACTGCCTAAAGCATTCTGAAGAGACCTAAACAGGTGGAAATCTGAAGGTGCAAGGTCAGGACTATACGGCGGATGCATTAACACCTCCCAGCCAAACTCTCTTAGTTTTTGCTGAGTGGCTAAAGATGTGTGAGGTCTAGCGTTATCACGATGAAAAACCACACCCCTTCTGTTGATTAATTCCGGCCGCTTTCTCTCAACTTCTTGCTTTAATCTCATCAGTTGTTCGCAGTAGAGTTCAGAATCGATGGTCCTGCCTGGTGGTAACAGCTCATAATGAATAATGCCCTTCCAATCCCACCACACACACAGCATCACCTTGTTGCGAGCTAACCCGGGTTTCGCCACAGTCTGTGAAGCTTGACCGGCCTTTGACCACGACCTTTTTCGCACGTTCTTGTCGTACGTGATCCACTTTTCATCACCAGTTATCAGCTTCTTCAAAAATGGTTCGGTTTCATTACGTCATAATAAAGAATCACAAATGAGTACACGGTTCATTAGGTTTCTTTCAGTGAGCTCGTGAGGTACCCAAATATCGAGCTTTTTTGTGTACCCAGTTTTTTTCAAATGCGCCAAAACTGTTTTGTGGTCAATTCCTAGTTCTTCAGCTACGTCGTAACTACTGATATGCCGATCTTGCTCCACTTTTTCAAAAATGGCATCCATTTTATCCGTAATAGGGCGACCAGAGCGACGTGCATCTTTGACATCAAAATTTCCGGATTGAAAACGCTTAAACCAAATTTGTGCTACTCTCACAGACACTGCACTAGGTCCATAAACATCGCAAATTTTTTTCGCGGCTTGCGTTGCATTTTTACCTTTTTTGTAGTTTTTTTTTTAAATGTATCGAATTTCTTCATTAGATTCACTCATTTTGACAGTACGAAAAACAAATGAGAATCACACATTTTCCTAATTTTAATTTGGAATTATGTTCTTTAAAATTTAAACTTTCAATGATACCAAAACCAGCCAGATACAAATAGTATAGCCAAAGAGATTTTATTACAAGTTCATACATACTATAATGCGAAAAGACTTTTTCCCCGACCTATTATAATACCTGCATCTATAAATGGAGATGTTTCCTCTACGGTAGAGTTTTTTACCATTAAACCCCCCTTTTTTAAAAATAGCTGTACAGTTAAGTCCAGATTTGAATTCAATTTATGATAAAACTGAATAAAACCATGCGGTAGGGTAGAACCCACCCGAATTCGCTCCATCGCATTGCATGAAATATTGTCGCATCGGAAAAAAAAAACTTATGACACAGCCGTGCTAAAATAATAGGAAGGTCCTCCGGTGTGCGGCATGCGAGATGGGCTCATAACATGACAAAGAACGTTAAAATGAATGGACTTGAAAGTAACTGGTCGCCGAGAGGCAAATGCCATACAAAAAGTCCATAGTTAAAAAAATAAAATGGAGCAGTCTGTATCTTACATTGGCAATATTTTATCTTAGCTTCCTACATTAATATCGCCAAATGTTGGTACAAATGGCGCTGAGATAATGCTTCGAGCCAGGCCATCACACACCAGAGGAGTATGTTTACATCAGATAATTAGGTGCACCCACCCTACGTCGCCGGTTCCGTCATTATTTATTGAGATCAGCTCCGAGACACTCTATCTTGTTTACGTTTACTTTGAACCCGGTTTCTAACAATTAATCAATTAGAAGGTTCCAGGCAGTTGACAGCTAGACAGCCAACTATGTACATAATGGACGACCCCAAGAATCGATACCTTACACTTCGTAGACTTCCAGAAATTCAACTGGAAGTTTAAATGGAATCTTGGAAGTGTTACGTATTCTGTGAATATTTTGGTCGTACTGTGCCGTTCTTGTTATCTCTAATAATACAGTTTATTCCGCATAAATAAAACTGTTCGTGTTCATTCGTACTTTGTGAGTTTCTAGTCAAGTGAAGGGGCGCTTGAGGCTTGCTACATTCAAACATCGCAACCGATATTAGGCAAAAAATGTATTTTGCAACGTGTGAACTGGACGTGTATGTAGTAGTAATCCCTGCGGTGATATATCATATAAATAGATTGTATAATATTAAAAATTAATGGGTTTATTGAAAACATTACAAATTACCTATTTGTAAGTTATTTGTCCATATTTATCCCCATGTAAAAATGTTAGGTTTATGAGATACCTACCTAATTCATACAATCATATTGTATAGCATTTCTAATAATACTACAAAATATCTTAAATAAATAAAAAATATATCTTTTTAAAGTTCATATTCCGCATGTCAAAAAAAATGTAAGTAGTTCTTTCCACTTAAGGGCCATCCTTTAATCACGTGAGGATTTTAGGCTACTTTTATGCCCCCCCCCCCTTCCTCCTCAATGGTAATGCATCGTGAGGTTTTAGGCTAGAATCAAGTGTATTTGAAAAGAAACTGAGGTATAATTAGGGTGCTTACACAAACTTTTATTTGACTTGCAATATTTGTATGCATAAATGTATGTAAATTAGCCAATGAATATAGGTGTTTAGGTCAAATTTGACAGGGTGAATTAAAAGAACTTCCTCTAATTCTTCGGAGTTGAATTATTAGATGTTGATTTAGTTCCGATGACGATGCATTTTTTTATGGTAAGCATGACCTCGATCGATATCGAGGGTTAGCTCCAGGCAAAGGAACTCTTCAACTGTCAATAGCACAAACACGAAATTTTATATACGCATACAATTATGATAACCCATTCTCAGTGTCGTCACTGCACTCAAGGTTGGCTCCTAACGTGGGAACTCCTCAACGGTTCATAGCATAGACACTCAATATCCCATGCGCATTCAGTTATGATAACTCATTCTAAGTGTCACTACGACATGGCTACTGTACTCAAGGTTGGCTCCTAACGAGGGAATTCCTCAACGGTTTACAGCAACGAAACGAAATGTTTGTGTATGCATTCAATTATAATAACACATTTTAAGGTGGCCCAACCCGGCGGCCTCAACTCATTTGCGGGCACGGTACAAAACCGTGCTGTTGCGCTCTGGGACCTTCTCTGTTTCTAAGAATAAGATAGGCTCCGTGATGAGGAAGATGCAACCTGTCCACAAAAAAGACAATGTGAATAGTGTATGATTTGGTAAGATTTACGAAAATTTTAATTTCAAAACGACTTATAGCTAAAAGTAAACCACGACCGCTGTAGTCAAAAATCTAACAAAAACCAAATAGATTATAAATCTTGACTAATGTCTGATGACTAATATTTTTAAGATGTTCTTACTTTATCATTGCGTAATCCACCTCCAAAGTTATTGTATAAAACGCTCGAAAAATCCGAACTTTCGGACGTTATAACTTGGAAACCAAACACAATTTTACAATGCCAATGGTCATCAGACATCTACTTCAATCAAATAAAGCTATTTTGAGCAAAATTTTGGATCTCTGACAAGAAATTTAGGCGTGATCTTCTTTCCCCTTTTGTATGGGGAGATGAGCGGGTTGGGCCACCTTAAGTGTCACAATGACATGGCTACTGCATTCGGAACTCCCCAACGGATAGCAGCACATACGCGAAATTGTTAGAAATATATAATTAGTTATTATTTATTTAGTTATCAATAAATAATATTTCAATTTAGCAATTTAATACGCATTAAATTGCGAGAGCCCATTTTAAGTGTCACCATGTCATGGTTACTGCCCTCAGGCTTGGATTCCGAGTGCGGAGGAATATATTGTACATGCGTTCAATAATGATTGCCAGTTCTAATTTTAAGGTGGCCCAACCCGGCGGGCCTAACTCATTCGCGGGCACAGTACAAAACCGTGCTGTTGCGCTCTGGGACCTTCTCTGTTTCAAAGAATAAGACAGGCTCCGTGATGAGGAAGATGCAACATGTCCACAAAAAGACAATGTGCATAGTGTATGATTTGGTAAGATTTATGAAAATTTTAATTTAAAAACGACTTAAAGCTAAAAGTAAACCACGACCGCTGTAGTAAAAAATCGAACAAAAACCAAATAGATTATAAATCTTGATTAAATAAGCTATGTCTGATGACTAAACTTTTCAAGATGTTCTTACTTTATCATTGCGTAATCCACCTCCAAAAGTATTGTATAAAACGCGCGAAAAATGCGAACTTTCGGACCTTATAACTTAGAAACCAAACACCATTTTACAATGCCAATGGTCATCAGACATCTAGTTCGATCAAATAAAGTTATTTTGAGCAAAATTTTGGATCTCTGACAAGAAATATGGGCGTGATCTTCTTTCCCCTTTTGTATGGGGAGATGAGCGGGATGGGCCACCTTAAGACATATGTCTGTCGCAGGCTTATGCTATATTTAGGCTTTCTATACAAAACCTAGGCATTTGCGATTATGCCGGCATTTCAACATTTCAATACATATATTGCATTTGACTAGACTTTTTCAGGCGTAATCTATTATGACCATATTATGACTCAGGCAAATGCGATTTCGATGGTATTTACTTAGTATTTAAATATCCATTGTAAGAAATTTTATTTATAGGTGTAGTAGTAGGTGACCATATAGTTAATTAATTACTAAATGAAGCTTCGAAAATGTTAAGTGAAATAATAATCATACTTAATTTGATTATCTACTTACGAACAAAATAATGAAAAATCAATTTAAATTCCTACTTCAAAGAAAAAACCCTTTTTTTTAATTGATCTAGATAGAAATCAGTTGATGATCAGCAGTGAAATATTGCCCTTTCGTATTTATTTAAGATTATAAGAGAACTGTGGCACATAGAAATACAGAGTGCACGATATTTTAAACAACAAAACTTTATACAGTTCAGTCAAATCCAATATTTATACTGATTTTTTACATTTTACGGGATTATTTTTAATCCCCAGGGTTTATATAGAAAGCCTAGGCTGATTATAACAAAAGCGTGCGACATGTCCACGAAAAACAAAAAATATGCATAACTTAAAAATCTTTAAAAAACCATTTTTTTTAAAAACCTATCAAAAGAGGAAAATAAATTTTAAATTAAATCAAATCTTTTTTAAGAATTGCTTCTTATTTATTTATACAGTTAAATTCCTTTTCCATCTAAGGTTAAATCTCGCAACAAGCTTTTATATCATACCTATACATATTTTTTTTTATATTATAAATTGATGGGTTTGATTTATGATGAGGTCCATAGCTCGGATCACGGAATATTGAGGAGGCAGGAAGTGAAACGTTTGTAAATTTGTTCCAGGACCGCTGTTACCGTTTTACTTAAGTCCTTTTTGCTCCGCGAATGTATAACAGTCGCAATTGGCTATCCCTTCTTAATCGATAACCAAACAACAAATCCACATTTGTTTAGTAAATATGAACCTTAACGTAATCACTCTATGTTGGAATTCCAATACTGTTTGCAATCAAATGTTACGTCACTTTCGAACACTGCCGAGCGCCTCACACGCACGTGGTCACAAACAACGTAGCGAGACATGACCCGGCGAGCAAAATGACGCCGCGGCGCCATTTGTTTCGTAATGCATTTGTCGTAAGTTTTATCGCTATTCATGTAAATGAATCTTACCGGTGATACGAAACTCCTCCATTATGAAGGTTGTGCACGGGCGGTCGTGTTTGCACGTTATTATGGCACAGTACGGCATTACTCCTTTTCAATTTTAGATTGTATCTCGGATAAGTTAATGCACAGGACAGCCGCAGAGGAGTGAATCATGCGCGTATGAAGTGAGCGGTTCCCCGCTAAAGACCGGCGCGCGAGTTCCGCCCACTTCACAATTCTTGCGATACCCCGAGCGGTTCGATCAACCGCAGCCGCGTTTGATGGAACCCCAAGAATTCACCTCCATGCATAAACCAAGCATTTTACAACGGGAAAAATATGGTCAAATAAATTACAAATGACCACAATGATTCCTCGTTATGTTTTCTTTTTCTTTGACCAAATCGTTGACCTCAGTAATACTTCTGTGGGTTATTGTCAGACGCTATCCGGGTAGGTGTCCGTTTATTTCCGTAGTTTTATTATTTCTACATAGAGCTGGTATTTTGTATCTGATTGAAATAAAACCAAAAGAATCTAATCTGATTAGAATCTTATTTGACTCGTCTGCTTCGGATATCCGGCAGTCACCAACTGTCAATGTCAAGTTATTTGACGTTCGCAAACCGCGAAATATTTTTGTTTACAAACATCACGCACGTTTTACCAAAAAGGCCAAGCAACCGCGCACATTGTGTCGTATCAATTGCTCACTATTTGAACAACCAAACGTGATTCGTCATGTCTAACAGAAAATCCGGAATAATCCCGATTTGCCGTATAAAATACCAAATAAACAATATACTGGCGCGAGCGGCAAAGAAGCGAAATGCTAACAAGAAGGGTAAAAAAAAGGAGAAGCGAGTCAAGCCTTCCCGCGAGCGTCCTTGGAACACTAACTTGCTTCATGGGCGAGTAACTCGGAGTTGGACGCGTCTGTTCGAAGGAGAAGTACCAGCCTACACGCTGCGACTGCGTTACATGTGCATGCCGCTCCTTGGAGACGAAGACCTGCTGGTGCCGAGCTGGGAGGTCCACATTCTGAGCCTAGCGGTGGAGTTTGCTCGCCTGGCATTGCGCCAGCCGTAACATGTGGTAATTTTTGAGGTGAATCAGAAGCTGGACTTCCATGATTTTAGTGTTCTTTATTATTTAAGTGAATCAGTGCAGATATATTATTGTAGATACGTTTTTTATGTACTACAAAAACGAAGTTCAAAAACGAAGAAATTCCAAACGACCGATCCATATAATTAATGTAACGTGGGGTAATTTCACGAAAATCACCAGATTAGTTCTTAAACACTAAATTTTCTGTGTCAGTATTTTACAATCCCACGGAAAAGGAAGAAGTGGCATATGGTTGTTGCTAGCGACTGCAGCATGGACAAATTGTGCATTTAATCGGCCGGGCCTCGTGTCAAACATCACCGCAGCGCGCGAATTCGCTCCCAAAATGCATTCGCCAAGTCAGTTCCCATCCACACAAATCATCCAATCTATCTGGGACTATGTTTGCTTGGTGGCATGTGTATGTGAACTTGTGTTGGTAGTGTTAGAAAATTGGAGACAGCAGGTCTAAGGAGGCACGCTCGATGGGACATCTCCTTTCTTGCTTTTATCTCAGGATTTCATTGTGATTTAGGCTGTTTTGAAACAGACATTATTTGTTTAACAATTATGTTTCTTTACCTCCGACCATAAGGGTGGATACACTTACGCACATGTCTCAATTTGCCATCCGTACTTATAATTTGATACACATCTATAACGTAGGTATGTATAGTTCTAAGTGCCAGTCTCCTGCCTCAGTAACTGAGGAGGTTTTGCCCTTATAATGGTGACACCTGGGCAACTCTAGTAGATATTTACTTTCCTGAAATAAATATTTTGGAAGTGTGTTAGAAATTATCTTTGGCATGTTCTTTCATCTATTGAGACTATATTCTGAGAAGAAGCTAACATATTAAACTTTTGCCTAGAATTAACCTAGGATCGTGTTAATACCTCCTATAGTAACCCCATCGTAGTGACTGTAAGATAAATTTATTTTGTTATATTTATGATCTGTGTCATTATTAGCAAATAAATGTTGGTTTTGACTATAACTAAAGGATGCAAACAAATTGCATTCTTTATTCCGATAGTCCATATCTCCTTTGGCAATATTTTTGCCAGTATTCGTACCTCCAATGTAGCTCTGCCTCCGGCCATAGACCCAACATTTATTTATTTATTATTATTATTATTATAGCATACGTACACACACGTAATGCACATTATATAAAATATATTCCAAGTATTGGAGCACCTACAAATTACACAGCATTCAATTAAACAATTGCTCTGTTAATAAAAAAATAATAAAAAACGGGTGGCATAAGGACACCTACGACTTAGCCCAGGAGCGCTATAAGCGATGTCTTGTGAATGTGAGCTGGAGCCGTTCAATCCTATATTCATGTACCGGGTTAGCGGGTATTCCAAACTGCACTTGCATGTTTGAAATGCTTCTTACTAGAACGTTAGATTCTAATTTTCGTTTTGCTTTTTTGAAACCTGCTGTAATTCTTATAAAACCCGGTTACGTTTTATGTTTAGAATATGCTCAGCATAGCAAACCCGTCAAAAGATATACCTTGTTTTTTTTGTAGACGATACATTTTAAACCCTGGGCAAAATATTTATTGATTGATTGAATTTTTTTATCATGCCATAACATACAATTTACAAAAGAAAGTACAGTGCCATAACAACCAAATACGTGCGGGCGCAAAGGCGCCCCTTGGATTTCTCATGGCCGACCTTTGTGTGTTTGAGATGTTCAATTGGGATATATGAAGATATATCGGTCCGGATATTGGAGGTATCAGGCGAGGTGATCAAGCTTGGAGGACATATTGGAAAGTAGCTGGTTATTCATTCATTCTGTCGCTCTTAAATTAAATTTATTCATTGAGGAGATCTTGAAGGAAAAATTATACAGATAAGTTTATTCAACAGTTTTATTTTGTTATATTTGTAATTGGCAACCGCAGAATGTTTACAGCAAGGATTATTCAATAGGTTACATTTCCCACACAACACTCGAATTGTACCAAAACCAAAATAAGTACCTCAAATGAAACAAAATCAGGTCCCCCTCGGTATGGGTAGTCCGAGTTCTCACGTAAATTGGTGTTTTCGGAGAGTCACCTAAAAACATCAAACCCATACGAGTTTTACTTCTGCAACCTGTCATTAACAAACTTAGACTACTAAGTATGAAAATACGGAGTCGGCGTAAACATTAACGTATTGACGGTGAAGATGCGTAAACTGTCAAACCAAACTCAGGCTCGTAAATGTTAGTTCACTTAACGCCCTTTTTCTTCACTCTTCAATTCTCCATACATTTGAAAGTGCTCCTCGATTCGTTTGGCATAATGTCCATTTAGGTAAGAAGTTGGACTAAAGGCTCTGATGCCAACAATCTTAGTGGTACAACTGGAAGACCTCATTAGGAATAACATAAAATTTGGAATGTGTAGAAATTTTGAATGTAATTTATATATTAGAAATAAATATGCTAGAACTTTGGTGCAAGTTACCATTTTTTTATATCTTAATGTATGTGTACAATGAGGAATTGCCTAGCAAACACAAATTAGGAAACAATGATTTGACACAACTCTTACATTTTATTACGGGCACCACTTAATAGCTAACATAAATAAGATAGTAAATTTAGGCAGTGTACAACCTCCAGCAGTAATAACCGAGAGAAGAACAGAAAGAAGATAGATCTTGAAATGGTGTGATATCAAAGTTACAATATAACTTTTTTGTTTAAGACAACATTTGGCGAGATATGCGCTCCTGAAGTATTGAAAAGTGTATGATTCCCGCCAAATTGTTTTAACTAGGCTGTGGAAAATTCTGAAAAACATAATAGGCCCAAAAAATCTCTCTCAACGAAATTGTTATGTTATTGTTAAATATGTTGCGTAGTTTTTTAGTATAGAATATTTACGATTATGCTGCCCAACTCTGTAGAGTTCCTTCCTCTGTAGAAACTCTTCACTTCGACACGCCCTTGGACAGTATTTTTATCTGCGATTTTTGATTCAAAGTGTAAAAAGTTATCCTATCCGGACATCGTAGGTACGCAAAAAGATATGGGGTGATGACATTGTTTTTCCTCCAAATCAAAATATGTTTATTTTATGTTACAGAATCACACCCTATTGACTCTTGACTACTGGTAGATGTACACTGTGTAGGCATACATATATATGTTAATAAGTTCAGAGAATAGATTACTGAGAACAGTTTGAAATATAGAAAATATAATAATAATTATAGAAAAATAAATCTGTTTTTTTTTAATAACTTATTGAAGGTCATGGCCATGGAATAGAAGATAATTAGAGTTAACGTAAATTAAGATGTGAAATAAATATGAAACAGCAAATCATGTGTCGTGCATTGGTGACAAAAGATTTATTGCTTACAATACTTCCTTTCATTCCTCTTCAGGACAACTTAATTAAATAATAATACACATTATATGCACATCTTTTAACATTGCGATAAATTACTCATTGAGCAAAATAAATAAATTCATTTGCCTACAGTATTTTACGTATTCTACCAGTAACATGT
This sequence comes from Incurvaria masculella, assembly GCA_946894095.1. Classification (NCBI taxonomy): domain Eukaryota; kingdom Metazoa; phylum Arthropoda; class Insecta; order Lepidoptera; family Incurvariidae; genus Incurvaria; species Incurvaria masculella. The sequence goes on from OX335646.2 coordinate 24,133,522, forward strand.
ATACAATAAATTATTTTTCTATTTTTTTCTTAGGTATCATTTTACAATATCCTCCTATGACTACCCTGTTCTCTCGCATCCCTGATTTCCTGCATGTGCCTGTACAAACTGGGAGAGCTGAGCTCATGGAAGTCCAAGGGATACTTTGGCAAATCACCATAATAATATTAATATCATTTTAGCATTCTTGGTCTGATATTAAAAGTGGAAATTTACCTTTGCCCTTTTAATAATCAACACGGAACATACATTGTCATTCCTTAATTCACTAAGGTGGAACGGACAGGACATTAACACAGTTAAGTAATTATATTCAGCTCTTAAACATTTGTGTATTCTTATTATGCCATTCGCCTTTAGTTTTAATTAATCCAAGCCTCTATATCTTAGCTGCCCGAACGATTATATAATAGATACAGCAGTCAAAGGTCATAAATGGGCACTTTTAGGCATATTTGAGCATTTCTTTAATATCTCGCTAATTGAGTAAGACAGAATAATAAATTCCATCTCCTTACGGCCTATAAACATAGATAGACACCTCCAAATAAACTTGAAAACTTTGTAAAACTCTCCAAATACTGTAAATTTATCAAGTGCTCTAGAAAATTGTGCTCGCTATCTAGACTAAATTGGTCTATCTTCTTAACATAAATAAACTAAAAACTAGGAAACACAATTTCCATCTTCCTGCATTTCTAACTAAATTGGTTTCGTCGCTTATATAAAATTTCGTCTTTTGTTATTTCTTTTTTTTGACCTCGCTTTTAAGCCAACGTCGATTGAAATTTGGTTTGGGTGAGAGTAGCATACACCACACGGTGTGTTTAAATGGGATCCAGAAACAGGCTAATGAGGAAAACATGAATTTACACGAAGCAGCAAAAGAAAATACCATTTTCACATCGTTTGAAACATTGGGCACTTGACTCAAAAGCATTTAGGCCGGAGTGCACGACGCTTCGTAAAATGTTATCCGTTACTGATTACATTTGACGATGATGTGACGGCTAATCGCCCATCATATGAAATTGCGTTGCAGGTAACATATTTTCGTCAAAGTTAGCTTGCCAGGAGTCAGACCACAAATAGTCCCTCGAAACAATCGGCAAAAATGTTTGCTATATGGCAACTCTTAGCACCGCCTGAGCTGACATAGTACTGCCCTTCTCCCACAGTACATAAACAGAAAGGGACAGGCACAATCGAAGCACCATCTAGCGTCAACCATTCGTACTAACAAACAAAACAGTTGCTCTTGGAGCCGCGGGGTGGCGCTACTAGCGCCCAATATGTCGGCTTGCTATCAGCTGTTGGTAGCACCACAGATTACATAGATATGGCGCCGAAATTTTTAATCTGTGGAACCGAGTGCCAGGCTAATAATTATGAAAAACAAAGCATTGCATTCCATTAATGGCGACGTTTGCCTCTCATTTTAAGGTCCAATAAGACTACAATAATATAAAAATAGTAACTTATTATACTTTGAATGATTATCTGATCGTGATTTTGACGGTGATCGATGGGTCGGGAGTGTTTACGATTAGCGGTTAACATCAGCGATCAACGTAATGTTTAAGTTTCGTGCAACGCAAATTTTGACTGATCTGTCTTTAATCATACGTTGACGGTGATGTTGACGTGCAGGACGGTACGTGCAACCGGGGCTTAGGTATCGGATTGTGTAAAGAATCAACTCTTTGTGGAATTTTCTCTTACATTTTTTAAATAATTTGGTCTTATGGTGTTCTGGGGTACTTACAAAACTCTAATAAAGAAATAACCGAGCATTTCCGGTCAAACATACTAGGAAAGATTTCGAATGTGCCTCAAAACCTTGTCATTCCAACAGCGAAGCATTCAAAAAGGCCAGAGCGGAAAATTATAAAATGTCCTAATCATTTCATTTCAAGAAATAAAAACAGAAATGCAGGTCTACATAATATCGGTGATCGAGTGACACCCAAGGCACTTCCGATAATAGACTCAGTATCACTAGAAAGAAAAATCTAAACAGATTTCAAGGATACAGGAAACCAAACTTGATTAAAAATATGTTAAGGTTTAGGCACAGATGTATTGATTTACATTCTGCTAAATTTGACTGAACGAAATTGGACCGAATGTACTACTCCCGCAAGGACAAAAACTCAAAAGACAGAAACACCAATAGTTGTGACGCACGAACATGGAAATATTGAGTTTTGAAATATGGGTCCTTCACACTAGTACAGGTAACAGGTTTTGGCTACATACTGCAATACTATTTCTATATGAATTCTGCTTGGCTTTTCACTACATCATTAGTAAGCCTCTCATAGGTAACAATACCTGTGCAATATTATCATAGATTATAATTATTTACAATCATAAAGAATAATCTAGAAACTGCCCAATATTGTTATCCTATTTTGTTGGGCGTTGACATAACAATTGCCACGGTGGTGTTTTTCCACAGACGCCACATGGCGCTAACATCGTGGGACAGGTCTAAATATCTCAGTATTATCTTGTCAATAATGAATACTCTACAAAACTGCAAGGTGTTTACACAATTTACAAGATTTGCAAGCGAAACAAGGAAAACTTAGTTTGTTTTACAGAGCCGCCGGCCCCCTCTTGTGTCCTGAGAAGGAATCTTTCTAGGCGAACTACGAGGCAGGCTCGGATTCCTTAGTGGAATGTCTACTCCAGAAAACAAATCTATCCTTCTTTCGCTTGTAGATTATAAAGACAGCGTTACTTTCCTAGATTAAATGTTTACTAAAATAATGTCGTGTTTGTAGTAGAGACAATATTATAACCATTAAAACCATTTTAACATTTAATATTAGTAATCGATTTAATAATATTGATCTATGATAATTTTTTAACTCACGGTATGTACTTTCCTATAGTGAGTGCAACCAATTAACTTACAGGCACAAGATCACAGGCTCGAATAACCTAGAATACTGGACCAACAATGTTTAAAAAAAAATCTTCGGCCATAAACAAGTCCGAACATGCAGCAACTCTACAACGTGCACCGGTTTGGCACCGATATGTAGGTGGCACAGGAAACAACATAACTGTAAACAGATTTTTCTACAAGTTTACACGAAGCCGTATAGACAAATGAGATGAGAAACACGGATTTGAAATTCTGTTCCAATATTTTTTTACATGGGATAGACAGGTTAAGCTGTCGAATCGTTGGTTGACTTGTTGTTAGCTGCTATATGTACTGTGTTATCAACAATTACATGTTGAACTGAGCGATGCTAAAATTGTTCGCAATGTTGAAGCAACATTTACGAGTATACAATAATGTTGGCACCACTTAAACCGACACAAGACTATTAGCACCACTCACACAAGCACGCAACAATGTTTGCACCTTTTGCACACGGCAACGCTAGTAACAGCACACAACACTGTTGGCACCTCAAAAACATGCACAACAATACAGCAACACTCACACCAGCACATACAAATGTTAGCACCTCTCGCAGCGGCACTTAACCATACAATCATCGGAGCGCAACGGTGTTTGCACCTCTTAAACAGGGAGAACAATTTAAGAATCGCTCACACCAGCACACAACAACGTTAGCACCTCTTACAGCAGCACATAACCATACAATCACCGGCACACAACGGTGTTAGCACCTCTTAAACAGGGAGAACAATTTTACAATCGCTTACACCAGCACACAACAATGTTAGCACCCCTTACATCGGCACTTAACCATGCAATCACCGGCACGCAACGGTGTTTGCACCTCCTACCTGAAATCCGATAGTTAACTTACGGTTACATTGCAAATTTACATGGTGTAACCGAAAGATAACTTTGTGATTTTTGTAGCCGGAGGTGGTGGGAACGGACATTAAACAGGCACAAACATTTTAGAACCGCTCACACCATCACACAAGAATCTTGGAACCTCCTACGACAGCACAACACCAATAGCACACCGGCACCTCCCTCGCGCACGACACCGCCGGCGGCGCTCACGAGGCGGGCATGCGGCACTGGTTGCACTGCTCCATGCCGTCGCTGAACTCCTCGATCTGCAGCGTCATCTCGAAGAAGTTGTACTTGTCGTGCACGCGGTGCGTCGCCTCCTGAAGCACGCGCTGCGCGCTTGCGCCGCTCTCTGCCCGTCACAAATCATATCTCACATTCTGATGACATTCTGATAACAATGCAAGTCTTACTAGTAATACTTTCAAGTTTCCTTCTGTAATTGATATGTGCGTTCTCATTGCGAATGCGGAACGCTCCGTGGGTCGTAATCCATGTAAAACCCGCCTATGGCTAAACCTGCCTGTGTCAGCTATCATTGCACTTAAGGTGGCCCTTCCTGACAGGACTAACTCATTCGCGGGCACACTACAAAACCGTACCACTGCACTATGGGGCCTTATTTTTTTCAAAGATAAAGACAGGCCTTGTGATGAGGAAGATGCAACATGTCCACAAAACAGACAATGCGCATAGTGTTTTATTTGGTAAGATTTACGAAACATTTTAATACAAAGCGACTTAAATCTAAAAGTAAACCACGCCCACTGTAATCAGAAATCTAACAAAAACCAAATTGATTATAAATCTTCATGAAACAAGCTATGTCTGATGGCTAATCTTTTTAAGATGTTTTTATTTTATCGGCACCTGCAAAGTTATTGTATAAAACACGCGAAAAATTCGAACTTTCGGACCTTATAACTTAGAAACCAAACACAATTTTACAATGCCAACAGTCATCAGACATCTAGTTCGATCAAACAAAGTTATTTTGAGCAAAATTTTGGATCTCTGACAAGAAATATAGGCATGATCTTCTTTCCACGTTTGTATGGGGAGCTGAACGGGAAGGCCCACCTTAATGAAATATGATAGAAGCTATAATGAAATAATTGCCCACGTTTTGCATAATCGTTCGAGTACTAAAATAAGTTCAACTCAGATCATGCCTGCGATATGTATGTAGAATCCCTCGATAAGCACAGAACATTGTAAAAAGAACCTATACAGGTGAATTTTTCAATAGGGCCTTTAGGGCCGAATCCGAAACAGTGAAAAAGTGTAGCGAAAAACACTCAGTCATGAGGCCGATTTTGAGAAAAACTAAATTTTGGAAAAATCGTTTTCCTAGGTTTTCCTGATTTTGAGAAAAATAAAGCATTCTGTATTATTGGACCAGTCGTTTATAAGGAACAAATCCTGTGAAGTAATGTTATTCGGCAAACTAAAGGAAATTGTCGATTTTTAATAAACTGATTCAAATTTAAAAAAATCACCTGTCGTAAATTCTAAAAACAAATCACATGCATTGAAAAAAGCGATGTAGTTGCTTAGTACCTACGGAAATGTGTATATTTTAATCAGTTCATGCAGCTCAAAGTGTGGCACAGGTCACAAACACTGGCTCAAATACACTCGGCACTCCTGCGCCACATCTCAACCGGAACTCCGGGCAAGATTACAGATTCCGTTAGCCAGTCCAGCTGAGATTACGGCCCGTTGGCCTAAGATTATAGCTACGCAGCTCGCGGAGGGACTAGCACTAGCGTGCGAGTACTCACGTATGGCGAGATGCGCGGAGAGGGCGGTCTTGTCGAGGGAGAGCGCCCACATGCGCAGGTTGTGCACCCGCACCACGCCCGGCAGCGACAGGAACGTGTTGCACACGTCCTGCAATAGTAGGACATCGGTCAGACCGTTATGTGTATGTGACAGTGACACTGTTGAAGCCATGGTACTTTAATTCCACGAATGTCATTACAATACCCCGGATCAATGTCCATGGTCTTCATTTCTTACAATAAACCTAACCTACAGCGTTAATCTCAAAAGTATCATTAACCTAACCTAACCAGGCTGGACTTAACTTAACCTAAAGTCCACACAAGACATCTGCAAACTGGTTTTGACGGATAGATTGTTGCCAGCTTTAGCAATATTGGTAAAGCAGTAAACACTTTGGACAGACGTAACTTGTACTCGGCTTAGCCAAAGAATTCCTACCGACTGTGAAATTTGACATTTGTTCCATACATTTCATGTCAAAACCGACAGTCGGAAGGCATACTTTGGCTTAGCCAAGTACGAGTAATCTTTATGATTACGTGTTGCGAGTTCAATCAAGATGAATCCACCAAGTGATACGCAAAATCTTAGTGTGAAAGCGGGAAATTCATCCAGCTATCAACTTCCATTCCAATGAATTGACACTAATTTTTAGGGTTCCGCACCCAAAGGGTGAAAACGGAACCCTATTACTAAGACTCCGCTGTCCGTCCGTCTGTCACAGGGCTGTATCTCATGAACCGTAATAGGTAGGCAGCTGAAATTTTCAGAGTGTGTATTTATTTTGCCGCTATAACAACCAATAGGTAATATATAAAAAAGATAAACATTAAAGAGGGGCGCCATAGAAATGACGTGATTTTTTTGTGATAAATCTTGTACGATGATACGGAACCCTTTGTGTGCAAGTACGACTCGCACTTGGCCGGTTTTTTGCATAAATACGGCTAAGGCCAGATTTGTGGTAGTTTTTTTTTTTAAGTTATTTATTTTCTACATTTAGGGTTCTGCATTGCTCACATTCAGTGCACTAATTTAGAGTTGATAAGAATAAAAATCACTAGTTTCGTATTATTACATATTACAAAATGGGTTGACCAATAATCATTTGTGATTTTAAGGTGGCCCAACCCGGCGGGCCTAACTCATTCGCGGTCACGGTACAAAACCGTGCTGTTGCGCTCTGGGACCTTCTCTGTTTCAAAGAATAAGACAGGCTCCGTGATGAGGAAGATGCAACATGTCCACAAAAAAGACAATGTGCATAGTGTATGATTTGGTAATATTTACGAAAATTTTAATTTAAAAACGACTTATAGCTAAAAGTAAACCACGACAGCTGTAGTAAAAAATCTAACAAAAACCAAATAGATTATAAATCTTTATTAAATAAGCTATGTCTGATGACTAATCTTATTAGGATGTTCTTACTTTATCATTGCGTAATCCACCTCCAAAGTTATTGTATAAAACGCGCGAAAAATCCGAACTTTCGGACGTTATAACTTGGAAACCAAACACATTTTTTCAATGCCAATGGTCATCAGACATCTAGTTCAATCAAATAGAGCTATTTTGAGCAAAATTTTGGAACTCTGACAAGAAATATGGGCGTGATCTTCTTTCCCCTTTTGTATGGGGAGATGAGCGGGTTGGGCCACCTTAAGTGTCACAGTGTATAAATTTGCCGAGCTCATTGGCCCAGCGGCGCGACACTTCGGCGATCGCTCTCCAAAGTTAAGCAACGCTGGGTCCGGTCTAGTCTTGGATGGGTGACCATTCGACCGTTGAGAGAGGCTGGCCGTGGTTCGGATTCCACGTTAAGCTGTAGGTCCCCTTCCTTACTTACTAGGTGGTAGGGTTCATCCCGCCCGGGTTGGTACCATCGCATTGGATGAACGATGGTCGAAGCGGCAATGAAAATTGTCCGTGTTTTCCATCCAGTTCAATGTAGCCCTGCAATATAAGGAAGGTCCTGGCATGGCACCTAGTTCCCATGTGGTGTGTTGGGCTAATACCATGACAGAAGGTGTGGTATTAGCCATCCATGTCCAGTCACATAAAAAAATAAAAAATAAAAGCGCATGTAGTTTTGTATATGTAGGGCAGTCATCCAAAATTCTCCAATATGATTGAATAAACTGTGTTTTAGCAAGAAAATCGAACAACTTTCGAACTTGGACATGCAGACTTGTTTACAAACCAAAGTCAGATATTCTGTTTCCCTTTCCAATTTGTTTTTATTTATGTCTATTGCGACATATGGCGTACAAAAGGTCCTGAAAGAGGTGGACGACTCCTGTTCCTTGGCTTTCGAGCGTTCACACAGGCTGCTGAAACGTGCCGACCAGATGCTCCTCCACACCGTGCTTGAAAGACTTCAGGTTTTACTTTGCGTTCCTCAATTTAATTATGAATAACATTGCAAAAGTAAAAAGAAGATTTTTATTTTTTTTATTTTGAGATTTCAGAATTTTGATTCCACCTTGACTTACAAGCTGGAAAACTTGAAGCAGAATAGTGGGGTAGGAACGGTAAGGGGACGTCATCCCAGAGCGCATTATACACAATATTGCTTCTCTTCACCGCATGAAGGAAATATTTCGGAAAAATGATATGTGTTCATCCAAATATCCTGTAAACCAGCATAGATGATTCTCAATATCATTCAATCACATTGAGCTATTTCATTTCATTTTTATTAGGTCTTTTTGGTATGCAATCATACACATAGACACGTCAAAAAAGGTACATAATAAAAACAAGATAAAAATAGTAAAAAATCGATAGAATTCAAATGTTTTAAATAAAATATCAAAATAAACAATTCAGGATCTAGAATAAATTCATAATAAAAACAATACAAGTTGACTGAATTAGTTGGAGTAAAATATCAAAATATATAAAACTCCGGTCAATACACAAATACACATAACATTTAAAATTTCAGTAAAGATTAGCAATGTCAAAAAAATATAACTCGAACATAGCTTAAATAATGAACTATAGTGACTATAACAATCGGCTGTAAAGTGGCTTTGTATTTATGTATATACCTTTAAAATTATTTTCCATTGTGTCATAACACCCCTACATAATTTTTGAATTACAATTTGACAGGTTTATGTTGTAGAGCGAGGTACCTGGAAGTCGACTCCGCGCGGGGAGCCCTCCATCAGCACGAGCAGCGTGTCCTTGATGATGTTGAAGGTCGTGAAGAGCACCAGCACCGAGAAGAGGAACGTGCACACCGGGTCCACCAGGGTCCACGTTGGCTGCAAACATTATTGACACATCGCAAATGTTTAGTCACAGAGTTACTGATTTGTCAGTGATTATGTAGCTGTCACATTTTTAGTCGAGTCTATGTCAGCGCGCGGGACTGATCGGTTCGGTGTGGATCAACAACACGTGTTTTCGGTGCTCGGAGCCTATTTAGGACAGCTGACATGTCGTAGAGGGCTTTGTCAGTGCAAAGTGCATCGAGAACGCATATAGTGAAATGACTGTTGCGTGCGACTGTCCGCGCTTCAGCCAGCTGACTCCAGGCGAAGAGAAGCCGCGTGCCACGCCAAGATTTGGTGGGTTCCTATCGTCACGAAACTGAATTAAGTTCAGGGAGCCAAGCAGGTGCTGAGCTGACCCGTCACGAGGATGCGAACATTGAGTTAGAACAGGGCGGTAACTGGAGTAAAATATTAGAAAATAGTGAGGAAATTCGATAAATTCTGCACGAATCAGAAGTTTTATGTCGTACCTTCTGCTCTCTTACTGGTTCGAATATCGATCGAATTCCCTCACATATTTTCTCAAATTTCACGCCCGTTGGAGGCAGGTCGAGCGCGACGCACCTTGAAGTAGATGACGAGCGCGGCGATGAAAACGCCGAAGCTCTGCAGGAAGTCGCCCAGCACGTGTATGTACGCGGCGCGCACGTTGATGTTCTGCGTGTCGTGCGCGTGCCCATGGGCGCTGCCGCTGCTCTCCGCGTCGCCGTCCGCCTCCGCGCCCGTCTGCAACCAGAGTGCCGTCGACTGCAGGACGGCCGAACATACCGCCACTCCAAACTAGCTGTGCCCGTGGCTCCGCTCGCGTTAAAGTCGGATATTATACAGTCTGCTCGCCGCTCACATTATGTGATGATTGTGAGAATTAGGGTCGGCCGCCGAGATGCCTCCCCGCAACCCGTGAATTCGGCGGTCAAAAAAGGTCATTTACGTTTTCGGTCCCTACTCCCTCATTTTTCGACATATCGTGATGATATTTGGCAAAAACTTCTTCGAGATGTGCTTGATTCTATTAGTGAAAACCGCATCTAAATATAATTTGCCGTTTCATCGTGAAAAGCGGCCAAACATTGTTGAAGACAGAGAGACAGACAGACAGACAAACACTTCCGAAAAATTGTTTTTATCATCAGATTCGTCAGTATAATCTTTTTTTGTAAAATTCCAAAATTACAGACACCGCTTCCCCTAGTGTTTTATAATTAGTGGAGATTTGAGACATTCACCTGAGCACCCTTTAATAGGTGCGACAGGGGAGGAAGGAAGGACTCCATGCCGGACTCAACTACAAAACGTAGATGGGGAGTAACATAAAATTTACGGGCATGTTATTAGTCCATCACACCATTCGTAGGTGCCATGCCAGGACCTTTCCTTTGCCTACCCTTAACCTACATATAACGGGACAAAATATGTGGACATGTTTTCATTACCGCTACGACTTTTCTGACACTTTGATTCAAGGCGATGGTGCTAATACCGGCCGATTTAACCGGACACATGGGTCCCGAACCATGAACCGCATTGTGAATGGTTATGCACACTTCGATATTGGATTAATAAGAATACAGTACCTGGCAGAAAATAATGAACATCGGGCGTCGGTAAGAGACGATCGGCTAGTTTTGGCTCCGTAAAGCTTCTTCTCTCTCCCATGTAGTGAACAGAGTGACAGCAACGACGCTATCCAAAGCCAAAACTAGCCGATTGTCTCTAACGTCCGATGTGCATTATTTCCCGCGGGCACTGTACGATGCATGGGCCGCTTCATGTTTATTGAATTTAGTATGTGCAACACTTTGTAAGTACCTTGTTATTTGTTTGTAACTGGACATGGATGGCTTATACCAAACTGACCGTCAGATATACCACATGGGAACTAGGTGCCATGCCAGGACCTTCTTTATATTGCTCGGATACATTGGACTGAATAAAATTCACGGACAATTATCATTGCCACTTCGACCATCATTCATTCAATGCGATGGTACCAACCTGGCGGGATTAACCCTACCACCTAGTAAGTAAGGGGATCTACAGTTATACGTGGACTCCACCAGGCTCTCGGCCAGCCTCAACGGTTGAAATGGTCACCCTACCAGAACCCAGCTTATCGGTCCACAAGGCATCGCACCACTGGGCTACCGAGGCTGTTGCAAACTTAAGAAAAATGTTACTCAACAACCAAATTATTAGGTTTCCTAGTTACTTGAATTGCAGGTGCACATACCTTGAGTGTGGGGTTCGCGTTGCCGTGGGAGTGGCCGTGGCCGCCGCCGCCGTGGCTGTGCCCGTGCTGGTGCAGCGTCAGGCCCATGCTGCAACCCAACACCCGCGACTGTCATCTCCCAACCTTCCTTACACACGCCGTATCGGTAACGAAGGCTCGACAATATCTAGCTGACAGACCGTATCGAGCGTTTCAATCTGAACATTGCTCTTGCCACGAATCCTTAATTAATGGGGAAAAAAACTGCTTATTTAATACGACAGGAGGCGTCGAAGCGAACTCACCTAAAAAATCTGTCAAAGCTGTCAAGTACCATACAAAATAAAACATGATCGATATTAAAATTTTATTTACTCAACCCACGTAATTAAAATGACTTAATTATCTCGCAATCATTCTAAAAATTATTTGTTTTAAATTATGCTAGCCAGATTAAGTTGTAGGAACGAAAATATCACAAGTACATAACTTACAATATTTCAATTCAAACATTGTTCTGGTCTATTCATTGAACGCGAACAATAAACAGAAATATGTAAAATTATTTTATAAGTATATCTCTGATTAATGGTGATTCAACATCTTTCTTTCTTTCCTAATTACGTCTTTACTTCCCCCCCCCCCCTCCCCAGTTTTCAGTTAATTTTTATTCCTATTGGCAATACATTTGTTTGTTTTTTTTTTCTTAATTTTTGTGATAGTGTTAGGTATCATACTTTATTTTCTGTTTCTATATTATATAAAGTGTTTATATATTTATATTAATGTATATTTATATTTATATGTATATAGGTAGTTGGTATATTGTGTATAATATTTGTTGTAGTAAATTCATTTGTCTGCCACTCGCACTACTGCTCACGATACCCAAAGGTAGACTGGTAGAGAATGCCCCTGGCATTAAGTTGTACCTTTTGCCCGAATTTTGAGTGCAATAAACATATATAAATAAAATAAATAAATAAACATTTAGTACCATGATAGCAATAATGTATGAATGATATCTTATCACCGTTCACTATATTAAATTTCATTAATTTATTCAAATATTATGAGACTATTACAAGAGAAAATGTACAGTCTCTTTTGAATTTTAATATGAAACTTTGGTGTTTGTTGTAGAGACAGCACCATAATAAATTATGATACTTAATACAATAATAACAATAAATTTAAAACACATATTTGTGCGAGGGGGAAAATGGAATACTGTATGTAGAAGAACATGAGTAGAATGGTCAATGAAAAATTTAATTTACCTGCGACAAAAAAAGGGGAAGTTAGGATGGAATTACAAATGCATTGTGTTGTTATAATTATAGATCGATCACACCATAGGCTTAGAATGTAAAGACATGCAGAGCCAACTGACGGATGAGACCAAAATCGTATTATAAAAAATGTACTGAAATCTCTTTATTTGCTCAAAAAAATTTCTAAATCGAATTATGTGAAGTTATTTTTTAACCTTTACTTTTAAATAATAAGAAAAAGTTAAGAAATTTTATCGACAAGGAATCAGTGGGGCTATTTACCAACAAATAACGGTTTTTGTTCGGGTTTTTTACTCCCGTTCACTAAACCACCATGCTTTCTTTAAGGAAAACATCATTATAGTATTAAAACCTAACGTGCAAGTGTTTCACAGTGTTGTGTTGCCACTGGAGCAGTGCATCGCTTAAAGGTCCTTGCTTACGGTGACGCTTGGCTCGGGTTATATCTTTCCCTAAAATATGGTTGAAAGAGGTAATGGCTGTGCCCGGCGTGATGCTCGTGAATGGGTGCTGTTTGTGGGGACTGGCCTGCTCCAATTGGCAACATATTAGTTGGAGGAGATTGTCTTTGCAAATAAAATGATATTTGTCATGAACTGTTGCATACGGCATGGATTGTAAATTTTGTGTATTCATGTTAATTTAGTAATTTACCTATGTTGTTGTTAAAATAATTGACAAACACTTTTGTAAACTTAGACTAAGTGGACGTTGAAAAAAAAACAGCTGAGTTTCTTTCCAGTTCTTCTTCGCTGTGTTTTGTTTTGCTGAACAGGCCAATGCTAAAATATGACAAATCCAAGTGCAGTGTACTGCCTATGGATGATGAATAAACAATACAATACAATACATAAGGATTTCACAAAAAAAACATTTCACACTCCATGAGCACAACTCCAATGAATTGACAACAATTTCAGAAGTGGTCTCATCGGACCGATGAGTTCGATCTCCCTCGAACTTGCAGTAGTTGTACTTGAGTTGACGTCTCACTCCCACGCTGTTCGTCTTGTAAGCACAGCGCGCTATGCTAGGTCTATGGATCACACATCATTTGGGTACCAGTTTGTGGCAGTCGTTGTAAAGAGACAGATACATTGACCGAGCTGAGAGAATCACTAATGATATGATGGCAAGGGAAACAATATTTACATGAGGTTGACGCCGACGCCGACGGCCGACGTGATCAGCATGATGGTGGCGTCGATCTCGAAGTCGCGCGTGATGACGCGCAGCACCGCCATGTACACCAGGATGCCCGTCACCACCCAGATGAGCAGCACCGACGTCAGCGCGCCGATCACCTCCGCGCGGTACCAGCCGAACGGCATCCTGCGCACCGCACCCGTTACGCTCTCTACGCACGCCTCCCGTGGCGTCCGCTCGCTTTTTTTGTCATGCGACTGAACGTGCATGGCTAATACCAAACTAACCGTCAGATATTAGCCTAACACACCACATGGGAACTAGGTGCCATGCCAGGACCTTCCTAATATTGCGCAGCTATATTGAGATGTCTGAGTGCATATTGATCCTAAGCCCTTTTGGTCTACATGGCATATTAATGAAATTTGACGAATGGAAACCTTATTGAGTGGTATGTACATAATGGTATGCATTAAACGGTAATATGCATGAGAATAATGATGTATGTCTTCAAACAACTGTTGTTTATTTTTACGTATGAAATGACTTCATTTCTGGCCGGGTCGCTTTCATGAATCACCGTGAATAATTGGCGTCAAAGGATCCGTCTTATTCTGAGACGATCGTAGCTGAGAATTAGCATTTGTCTGTGACAGTTATGGTTTTTGCGTGACAGCCATAACAATGTAAGTCGTACAATGTCTTAATATGCGCTGTTTCATCTTAAGGTGGGCCTTCCCGCTCAACTCCCCATTACAAACGTGGAAAGACCATGCGCACATTTCTTGACGGAGATCCGTAATTATACTCCAACAGCTGTATAAAAAAAAACCGTGACTTATGTTACGTTAGGTTACTTGATGTTACGTTACGTTACTTTATGTTACGTTACGTGAGGTTAGCGTACGCACCTCCTCGTGGCAGGTCGACTCGCCACCCAAAGCGAGAACAGCGAAATCATAAAACTGGCAAAGTCTGTCAGCAGGTGGGCGGCGTCCGTGGCGATGGCCAGGCTGCCGGAGAGCACTCCGCCTGCAAACAGACAAACATACAAACAAATCACTAATCTAAATACACATATATATTAGGTTGGGGAAAAAGTTTCTTCGCATTTTTTAAGAAAATTCAAAACATTTTTTAATATGGTTTATTTACATTTAACTAAAGTATGTAGGTACCATTTTGTTCGATAAGTTTTTGCCATCTTGTAGGTAGGGACATGATCCCATTGCTATAGAAATATTGGGACTTCTGATCAATATACCGCGACAAGTGGTTTTGACAGTCCTCTCGTGATGTTAACCTGACACTGCCTAAAGAATTCTGAAGAGACCTAAACAGGTGGAAATCTGAAGGTGCAAGGTCAGGACTATACGGCGGATGCATTAACACCTCCCAGCCAAACTCTCTTAGTTTTTGCTGAGTGGCTAAAGATGTGTGAGGTCTAGCGTTATCATGATGAAAAACCACACCCCTTCTGTTGATTAATTCCGGTCGCTTTCTCTCAACTTCTTGCTTTAATCTCATCAGTTGTTCGCAGTAGAGTTCAGAATCGATGGTCCTGCCTGGTGGTAACAGCTCATAACGAATAATGCCCTTCCAATCCCACCACACACACAGCATCACCTTGTTGCGAGTTAACCCGGGTTTCGCCACAGTCTGTGAAGCTTGACCGGCCTTTGACCACGACCTTTTTCGCACGTTCTTGTCGTACGTGATCCACTTTTCATCACCAGTTATCAGCTTCTTCAAAAATGGTTCGGTTTCATTACGTCGTAATAAAGAATCACAAATGAGTACACGGTTCATTAGGTTTCTTTCAGTGAGCTCGTGAGGTACCCAAATATCGAGCTTTTTTGTGTACCCAGTTTTTTTCAAATGCGCCAAAACTGTTTTGTGGTCAATTCCTAGTTCTTCAGCTACGTCATAACTACTGATATGCCGATCTTGCTCCACTTTTTCAAAAATGGCATCCATTTTATCCGTAATAGGGCGACCAGAGCGACGTGCATCTTTGACATCAAAATTTCCGGATTGAAAACGCTTAAACCAAATTTGTGCTACTCTCACAGACACTGCACTAGGTCCATAAACATCGCAAATTTTTTTCGCGGCTTGCGTTGCATTTTTACCTTTTTTGTAGTAAAATTTTAAAATGTATCGAATTTCTTCATTAGATTCACTCATTTTGATAGTACGAAAAACAAATGAGGATCACACATTTTCCTAATTTGAATTTGGAATTATGTTCTTTAAAATTTAAACTTTCAATGATACCAAAACCAGCCAGATACAAATAGTATAGCCAAAGAGATTTTATTACAAGTTCATACATACTATAATGCGAAAAGACTTTTTCCCCGACCTATTATGTATACATTCACGCCACTTCCACGAAGGGAAAGCTAGAGATGATGAATTACATATTATCTATTTATAATTCAATTTCACTATATTTCAATAACGGATAAACCGAGTGGAATTTGAATAAAAAAAAATTAAAATTTGGGTTTTCTAGCATCAAGCTATAGATGACTGAGATATTAACAAAGATTTAGAGAAAACTAGTTTTATTATAAAATAGAAAACTTGATGCAAGTTGCCTATGCACAGTTGAGAGTATAAAATAAAGTGTACGCGTTTCACGATTACTGAACCATATAAAATTAAGAGTCTCCATCGTGCATGCTAGGAGAATTAAACCGGATATTTTCATGAAATAACAACAAATGCATAACAATATAATAAACAGAACACTGAAGAAACAAAAGTGTAAACACAGTTTTGTTGCTTCAGTGCAACTTTTTTCGTCTTTCTGATTTGCATAAGTGAACTTGGTCACGAATGCGAGCTGTTCCATGGTTCGGAATCCATCTAAAATTGCAGGTCCCCTTCCCCTACTTAGTGGGGTTTCAGCCCGCCCGGTTTGGTACCATCGCATTGGATAAAAAAAATGGTGGTCGGTGTTTTACATCAAGTTCAATATAGCCATGATCGTCAAGTGAAGGTCGTGGATGGCATGTAATTCCTTCAGGAATGCGGTGTGTTGGGCTAACATGATGATCGTGAGTGTGGGATAAGCCATCCATGTCCAGTTACATAAAACTAACTGGCCAAGCACAAATCGGACTCCCACACGAAGGTATTCGTACTATGGTACAAGATATATCCCAAAAAATAACATTTCCTTCCTGCCCTTTATTATTTATTATCGTTGAGTTTTACTATTTATGTTGTTATTGTATCAACAATAAAAATACACATTCTGTGAAAATCCCTATTGCCTACATAATACGTTTCATGAGATACAGCCCGCTGACGGACGGACGGACGGACAGCGGAGGTTTAGTAATAGGGTCCCATTGGCACCCTTTGGGTACGGAACCCTAAAAATAAACTTTTAAGTTCTTTTGGAATGTTTGTTGCCCGGGGGGCCGTCGGCTCAACCGACACCGGACCCTCATGATAAGTGCGTACTCACCCACAATTTCACCGATCATAAACACCACGCAGAGTATGCTGGCTATGATGAGCTTCCGACGCGCCTTCTTGTCGATCTCTTCGTTGCGCGTCCGGTGACAGTGCCCTGCAACCGAAGAATCAAATTATTTACATGGTGCAATTTACAGAACAAACCGGTCAAGTGTGAGCCGGACTCGCACGCGAAGGGTTCCGTGCCATCGTAAAAGATTTAACACAAAAAAAATCACTTTAATTTTTAGAATGCACCAGTGAAAACTATTTGCCAAAAACATTTAAGCATACAAAGAATCTTTTCGTACAGTCAACGACACGATAAACGCCGCACATCGGGTTTTGACCATTTCAGATTACAGCAGAGGGTAGTAGTAGGCTTAATAATTTGTTTATAGTTCTCACGAGCACAGCGATGATTATGAGTTTTACGAACACGTGCAGTATCGTTTATCTCCTACCTACTGCCGCCATGGTGCTCGCGTGTCATAATTGCTATGTTATCGTGTTAACCCAATGGTAGATCTTATCGCAACTGGCATAGGGAGCATTTTCATAGTGGTCTTGATATTTTCAAATCGAGAAATTACACGCTCCTTACCAGTAAGCGAGTTAGAACACCGTAATCAGCGCTCATTGTTCCCGACCATTGAGCCGTGACTGTAGTTTCATCGTTTCCCCGCTCTGCTCAGTGACATCTCATTAGCCCAATTGTTTTTTCTTGGTGTGTCGAATTTTGCGCAAGTCAGGTTAAAACTGGCGAAAAAAGTTGCCTTGCACAGCAGATGTTCAAATTAAAACAAACATATGGAATAACTTTCAGGGCAATCATTATCGTAACAATTTTGACTTAGGGCCTTTTTCACCTCCTGCTACATATTAACGGCCTTTCTTAGCAGCTTCAATACCAGTAAAAGATAATCAGTACTTTGGTAATAAAGGCCCTTTAAGTATCGATTAAAATAAATCAGCACTTGTTGAAAAGCAGGCTTAGGGTCTCTTCCACCAAGTACTGAATTGCGTTTCTTACCATCTCGAGATCGATACCCAGTACAAGATAATCAGCGCTTTAGTAGTAAAGGCTCTTTAAGTGTCAATTAAAATAACTCAGCACTTGGTGAAAACCAGGCTTAGGCAAGTTTAATATTCGCTTAATTCATCTCCATAAAGCCTAGAGTCTTACCACTTACTCATGTCAATGCAATACGTCGAGTCTTTATATCCGGTTTGTAAAAAATGTTCCCAATCACTGATTCCAATATACATTTTCTTTTTCATTGTTTTTACAGGTTTTTTTTGTTTCTAGAAAAATAACATCAAAATCCATCAAAATTAAAAAGGGTAAATTTTGATTAATTTAATTAAATATCCACGTGTCGTAAAGTAAACATATAACAAGTGACGTAATGATCATTTTCAAGAAAAATTCAGCCCCCGAAATATCAAAGTAAGAAAACAGTATGTTGCAAGACTGAAACAAAATTGGTTCACACTTTTCAGTCGAAGAGGACGCTGAAATAACTCTACAACTCAGCATTGATTATCGGTTGGATATTGTTATATTTAGTTACTTTAACACTTAATTCTGTGTGGGATGTGATGCAATATTAGTTTTACATATTATTATTTTTTTATTGGAGAAAACATAAAATAAAATAAAAAAAAACACTCGAGGGGACATTTAATGGAAGTAGTTCAAGACCTCGCTTCGCCCGGGTACACCGAGCACACAATTTCGTCACAGCTTGTTAGATGCGGTGTATGTACGTCAACAGCTAGAACGGACACTCAGAAAATAAGACTTGTAGAAAAATATTTGTAACGAAACGACAATGCCTGTGCATAATTTGCAGCTGAAGTCTTATCTGAGGTCTGCATTAAGTATATCGAGTGCGCAGACACTCTCTGGTAATATATTGCCGGGGCATAGACTAGTAAAAAAAAATACAGCTTTACAGTCATCTTAAATGAGGAGAATTAGCTTGTGATTATTAAGTTAAATATTATAGACATAAACGATAAGAAATTATTGATATTTGTTTTTTTTTTGTATCTGAACATGGAGGTAATTTAGCTCAAAGTACCGCATTCAGGAAGGAACTACATTTCATACCCGGGGACCTTCCTTTATGAGCACGGCAACATGGGTCCTTTATGAGCACGAACTGGACAGTGGACTTTGGCCGCCCTATGCCTTTGCAAGATCACCACCCCCATATTTCAATGAACATTTCGAATGAGCAAAAGAAAGCTCATGCAGCCAATTAGGGTAGAATGCTCTATATGTACCAACTTATACAGCACGAAATATGGAAAACACCAAAAAATCAGTCCGACGAGACCCATGGGCTATAAATATTTTTCGGGGGTTGGGAAAACCATGCCTTCCGGCCAGGTGCTTTTTTTTTATGCATTTCAAGGACCCCCGGTTGTACTTTGGGGGAATCCCTCAGCAATGGGGTGATTCCACGGTTTACCTTACATTTGAAGAACCTACAGATTTTCTGTATGTATTAATGCTAAGGCATTTTTACTGCAATGATTTACATATCAACCAAATAGAAATGTGAACAGTAAATGCTTTTCCCTATGCAGATATTACTTAGGTGTTAATGCAGCCTTATGTTGTAATGCATAGACAATTCTTGCAACCTGGCGAAGCAATATCTATGCATTTCAACTGCATTAGGATACCTATACATCCCACTGAGAGCTAGTCGCTTGCGTCTAATGCCAAAGTTGACATTCAGAAGTTATAAAGGTAGAAATGTCTATGTATTACAACATCAACGTTCTTAAATGAATACAAGACCGCTGACATTTTGTTCTGTATACATGACATTACCATATAATATACATATACCATATACCATATAAGACAAACCTGGAAAGTTTCTGTGTGGCTTCTTCGTTTGGTGTAATAGAAGCTACAGACATCAGTAAATATTATAAGAATTTAACTCGCCCAAAGGCTGGATGAGTAAATAAATACATACACTTTACCAGATGATAGCCTGTGAGACTAGCACTGTTAGAATTTTTGTTTAGGGTCACATTTATTCAATGTTAAGAAGTAGATAGTTTTCTCTTGATAATGTATGTAACCGACTGTACATAATTTTATACTTAAATAATTTTAAACGAAATATATTTTTTTCAAATAAACTTCAAATGCTCCAATGCAGTTAATTTTGTCGTCTGCTTTATCAAGCATATTCTTAAAATGGCTGTAATTATAAGATTAGAAAAGCCCTTATTTTCCTCCAAACCTTATTATAACTGAACCTTAGGGTATATCTTTCATCCAAATACTCGTAAATAAAACTTAGCAGGAATGACAGAACTGACGTTCGTAAGGTGACACCTACAATATGATTTGTTTTTTCATCCCCATTGGATAAACTTTTTTTTAAACCTTGTATTTAGAATTTTATTCAGTTTTGAGCTATGCAAAGACATACTTGTAATAAAATTGTAGAAGCACTCATAATCAACATAGCCGGTTACATACCTTAAATTCGCACTATGCGACATGAACTTCGCTACGGTCTATAATGCTCAAACAAAGTGACTGTAGGTTCGAGCCATGCCAACAGGATTTTTTTTATTTCTTTTTTGTTATTAGTTATCCACCAGCAAATAGATGGGTACAAATATAGATATACCATTCTAATAAATAAATTCCTTTACGTATGATACTTTAGAGATTACCGCGGTCGTTAAACATGTTTGAAAAATGTTACGGCTTTTCACGCAGCGGGAGGAGACATTCTCTGACATTCTGCTGCGTACGAACGTGGCGGATGCCTCCTTGACAACGGGCTGAACGATTAGCTCGAAACGCCGGAGAATGTCTCCTCCCGCCGCGGGAAAAGCCGTAAAATTTTTCAAGCAAATTCCTTTACGATTTGTTGATGACCCAACCGCTTGGGGCGGCGCTAGGGATGATCAGTAAATTAGCGAAGTTCCTACCTATATCCCTATACAATACTAATATATGGCAAAGACAGACTCGCGATGTATACAGCTCAGAGAGCCACTAGCTAAATTTTAAGTACAGTAGAACCTTGATAATCCGTACTCCAGCTAATCCGAACGCCGCTGCAATCCGAACTGCCGACTGTCCCTTTTTGACTATCAGCAAAGAGGAGAATTGCACAGAACCTATAACTGATGATGAGATCATAGCCCAACTTACACAAGAGACTGACGAGTCTGGGAATGACGAGTCTTTGGTTGACAAAACTTCTGCTTTAAACATCAAGAAAAATTTGAACAAAGAAGAAGAGAAGCTTTAAACAAAGAAAACCGCCAAACTAAAATTGATGACTTTATGAATAAGTAACGTATTTTGTGGTTTTAGTATGTATGCTACCACAGGTACCTCAATAAATATACTTATTCTGTCAAAATATACTTGCATTTTTTTAACATACTATAATCCGAACACCCCGCGAGTCCGAACAATGATTGTTTTTCGTATTATCGATTGGTAATTCGGATTATCGAGGCTCTACTGTATAATTTAATTTATTTTATGACTGGCAAATTATGTTTGTATGTTTGTCTGTTCTTTTTTGCATGAAAATAGAGTGTAGGTTAGCTACCTATGAATGAAACAAAACAATACAACAATATACTCATTCATGTTGAGAAAAACAAGCAACACTCACTCTCGACCTGCACGATGCTGCCATTCCGCTGCTCGAGCGGCTCCTTCTCGCCGTCAAGCGCGGCGCAGCAGCCCGCTGAGGGGTTGCCGTGCACGCAGAATATGACGCGGCGGGCGAGCGTCACGCCGCCGCCGCCGCCGCCCGTCGCGCCGTCGCCCGCGCCCGAGCCGTACGTCACCTTGCCGCCGCCGTAGCTGCGGCACGCACAGACACAACACATTAGTGGCAATGGCCGCCGGGCTGATATGATGTTTCGAGAGTCTAGCTAAATATCCGCTAGGCCACCAAGCTGTTCTAGGTATTCGTTAAAAACATTCATTAAATACTAATATGATGGGACAATGCATAGATATTATTAGTAAAAAATATGTTCCGGGACATCACGACTTTCGTTAGGACCATATACTTATACATTGAGAGCGCCAATTCAGCACTGTCTCCAAAACTATTATTACTCCATATCTTTTGCAGTGTCAAAGTTTAACTAATTCATCCTGCTCAACATTTGGTTTCAAGAGAATATTTTTTGTCGGACAACTTTCATTAAAAAGTTATCAGGACAGTCAACAAATTCCTGCTTCCGACGAATGTCACGACCAATACTTTTTCAGATTATTTTAAAAATCTGATTACAATGCTTAAAATGTAGATGTCGCTGAAACTCAAATTAACAAATTATAAATTTTGAAACTTCAAATTTAAATTATTATTATTGTCTATACATTTATGCGAGTCTGTAGGTGTTTGCTCAAGCCATAACCTTACAAGTATTTTCGGCGATTTGTAGTTTAAGGCTTTCGTGAAGTTAAAGGAAATCTAAAATATTGAAAGATTTAAGAAATGCATTCTTTGTCCATTAGCCAAGGCACACTTTTCACGGAGACTGACATTGAACTAGCGAAATTGTTTTCCATGTTTCATTACCCTCTAAAAGTTGTCAGAATTTAATCATTTTTTTTTATCATTGAAGAAACCTTAATTCTATGTCGGTATCGTTTTATTTTTTTGTAAATATCTGTATTATCCAGTAAAAAAAATGGAAAATTAACGTACAAATTATAACTTTTTTCCATAGCCAATACAAAACTGCAGACGATTTCGACAATATATATTAGAATCCACAATTTAAGAGCATGCAAACAGTTATCGCCCACAGTTGAATAAACACCACTACGTGGCACTGAACCTGAAAAAAAATATATGGGGAATTGTTAGGGTAACAACCCTCTTAAGTAATTTGATTAATTTCATGTTGGCAGTCACCTGCTAGCCAGCTAGAGGCAGGCGAAATACGACCACAAAAACATTTGTATTCACTTTAAATTGCAAAGCCTTGGGTAAATAAGCTCCATTTCCACACAAGTGACACATGATGAGTGACTCGTAAACAGTTTCGTTTGTCAAATCGCTATCGGTACGCTATCGGTCAAAATTTTAAAGGGTACTTTCCCACACATATTGCATAAATTCGCTTCGTCAATCAAAGCGAACCCGGCTGCTCCCAAATATCTCACTGCTCGAATAGAACCCCTCTGTTCTCATGGTTTACCCCTCAGATCCACTGTTAATTTGCTTCTTGCTATTCCGGGACATAATTCTTCTTTTTACACTGATTCTTTTACTGTTAGAGCTGCACGTATGTGGAACCAGCTTCCACTTGATGTACGAATATCCTATTCTATTCACATATTTAAAGAGCGTCTCAAATGTCTGTTCCTCGATTTTTGACTTGTATTATTTAACCAGTAGTTATTTGCTTTTACTGATCCTACTGATTCAAGAGACACATTGTTTCTTTTGTGCATTGAATATAAAGGTATATATTTATATATTTATATGTGTAAATATTAGTATGTATCTATCTGTTAATACTAAGTACTATACATTATAAGCCTATATTATGTACGATTATTTTATGAAAATATATATATTTCCATTTCATTTTAAAATATTTTTTAAGATACTTAATATTTTCTTTAGTTTTTAGTTTTTTTTTTTTTTTCTTTTGCCCGCCACACCGCACCTCTCCTACGTCTCTAAGGTTGAATGTCAGAGAATGCCTCATGGCATTAATTCCGCCTTTTTGTGAACCATGCTTGCAGGCATGCAAATAAAGATTTTTTTCATTTCACGAAACGTCGACAAATTGTGTTTATCGCACGGTGAAAATATTTGAAAAGGCAATAGACTAGGAGGTTGCGACACAAATTGTAGCGATAACGTAAATGGCTGAAACTGGGTTCACGGGATAAAGTAGAAACCTCTGAAGCTAAATGTGTCAGTCTGCCTGTTCCAAGTGGTTGCGTTACGTAGATAAGGCGCCTGAAAAAGTAGTTATGGAGACAAAAAATACATGATAAGGTAAATGGATGCAAATGACGAAGCATGAAAGTATCAATACATACTTGCTTAGCAATACAAAAACTGAACAAATCTTTGGTTGCATTGAGTAGTTATAGGCGATTTAGGTTACAGATATAACTTTAGGTATATTTAAGTATTTAATTAAGTAACCGTTTGGTTATTGTTGTATAATTAATAGGTATCAATGTTTCCAGATAATCCGTATATTCATCAGCAGGTACATACCAGCATCTAATTTATATAGCCAATCTAGAAAACGCAACCACTTGGGACGGGCAGACCGACATATTTAGCATCAGAGGGTTGGTCTCTAACATGTGAACCCAGATTCAGCCATTTACCTTATCGTGAGCAAAAATGTCATGACCTCCCGGAATAAAAATATGTAAATTTAGATTGATGCGTAAAGCCTAAAGAACTAGCGAGTATATCAATAAAGTTGCTTGCGACGGACAGTAAAACACCGCACAGAAAAGACCCATTGGCAGTAAATACAATAATACTCTCTCAGTTGATTATGATTTATCCAGCTATGGACATTCTGAGAGAATAATGTGTCTCACACATACAAATTATCACGTGCCGCTTTCCTTGAATTGTAGGCAGAGGCAGAAAAATAATAATTAGGATATACAATTATTTTCACCGCCCCCATACTCTACCAGGAGAGCTTGATGACATGTATACAATACAATGTCATTATGTATATCAAATTCTTGAATTAGACAGCTAAAACCAGGCCAAGAGGAAAGGCACACGACTTGATGTTAATAAATAAGCTGAATAAGTCAAACTCTTTGACTACATAACGTCTGTCCGTTTCATCATCTATGAAAAAATTTTAATATGTAATTGCTAGTTCAAAATTGACTCACTTCGCTGGATCAAAACTCGCCATAACTCGTACAAAAGAAGGTAAAATGATTGTTGTCACGGCAACACGGCTGCACCGCTGCACTTCACCGTCAACGTCCACAACGTAAATGATATGCATTACCTGAATTGCTACCTGGCATAATGATTTGTTTTCCAATGAATTAGTCACATGGGGTCACATATAAGTAGGCAAACAGATGATAGAATTTTTTTTGTTCATTTGCTATCTGTCTAATTTCTTAATGATTATGTTTTGTAAAAACACTAAGTGATTATGAGGTGATTAGATGTTGTGATCTATTTATCCTTGTAACCAATTTGTTATGCTTTATCTCTACAGAAAATATTACACTAAGCTTTATTAATCCCTTATTTATTATATTTGATATTGTTCCAATTTTGTGCGCGTCAAATCGCAATTATCTAGGCCGTACCAATGACTCTTGGATTTTTCATACATGCTCTGCCTAGTCATCATTATCTTAACGTGAATGTTAAGGGCCTGGTACTAGCCAAATCGCAAAGTTAGACGAGGCACCCCAAGTTAACTAACTAAGTCTGACGATTATAAGTGTAATTCTTACAATATATGATTCCTTGTCTAGGAATCGAATTATTTTCGTTAATGTATGTTTCCTTTTTCTATACAAAATACATTGCGGAAACGGTGTCCATTTCCGAACTTTTTTGACTAAATGTAGAAATCTAAAAGCAAATGGAATTTTTTGTTTATGCGTATATGCTGTTTTTGCTTATATCTAGAAATCGAATTACTTTCAGATTTCTAATGAGAAAAATCAACTTTTTTATTTTTATTATTATTTAAATAAATGATGGAATAAAAAAATATTAACAATCCATTATCAGTCTGGAGTTCTATTTGGATTTGCTGAAGCGTTTCACTACATATTATTACATTTGTTAAAAAGTGCATTTGCATGGCGCGAGTAGTTGGCTAGTCCTAGCGCCTTAATATAAGCATGCTTTTCATGCATTCACGCTCCTGAAAAAGACAAGAGTAAGTAAATAAGCTTGATGATTATATATTATATTGGTTGGGTCTTTTTTTTTCAAGGCCTGAGTATTTCTGATAGGGCCAAGTTTGAATACTATTTTTGGCTACCATGAAGGGAGCAGCTAAAGTAAACTTCCTCAGCTCTTATCTAACATTCTCGAGTTGACTTTAAGTCCCATCTAATATTATTAATGCTATCGGAAAATGTTGGCTTGCATGTACAGCCAGCTACCTACACAATGATAGGGCGAACGTTATCATGTTCCATTTAAAAGTAACGAGGAATCATAAAGATACTATTAAATACCACTCACATCGAATGTAATTCGCAATATTCACTATTGGCTCTTATTAATATGAATGGCAAATAAATTTCAAAATCGTAAACTCATCGCAATCATAAACAATTATGATAAGGCTAACCAGTAACCAGTCTGAAAGCATAAGAATGAGATCAAGGGAAATGCTCACACGATTATGAATCTACGCCACAATCGGTGTAAATTTATCATAGATTTTATGCGTGTAATCTACCCAGTAACCTCTTTCTAGGGAGATTTAGATACAGTACTGAGTATATTTGATGGCATAATATATATGTTTCTCAGACCAAAAGAAAAACATACCTAAGTTCCGATTCAAAAGAATATTTATTTCCATATTTTGTATACAATTTTCAATCAACTTCAATAAGAACGAAAACCATAAGGTGCTTGAGAGAGAGAGTAATTAATATAATTTAAATCAAGAGCTGCTTCGACTACTTAGTCGAGGCCGGCAAGTGCATGTGCACTAACATGACTATCTTTTATAACATCAAACGTCTGGTTTCTGTCCGTCTGCCCGCTCATAACTTGAGAAGCATTCGCCCGATTTTAATAGGTGTATACATATTGATTCTTCCCATTGATACCGACATCTACTTACCATTGTGCTAAATTACCTGAGGGGCGAGCAGTAGTGTTTAATATGAGAGAAGTCAGGGGAAAACCTACAACGAAAAACTTAATTCAAGAAATGTGTAAAAAGGTAGTAAGAATTTTAAATTAATTATGTAGAAAACATTTCAATAATTATTTCTTAAACAATTATCTTACCAATAAAAATGAACACACAATGCATTCAGTAGTTGTAGAATATTCAAAAGTTGCATATTAAAAGGCTGCATCCAATGGCGTTTGATCTAATTGACTGTGACACCCAGACGAAATGCCTAGTCTCAAATTGCAAATATTTCAATATCGTGCAAGGGAAAACAACAAGACCAAGTGGCTTGTCCCTATTTTTCAATATTAATTTGGACAGCACCATTGTATGCCACCGTCTATTAGATTCTTTGAAGCTATGAGCGGTTCGTAACTCAGAAGCCCGGATACTTCTCATGCCAGAATCCCCGCCCGGTTCATGCACCACTATCTTTCTCTTTCTGAGTGAGGCAGTTAAGGCAGTTACGGCAGGTTATAACAGGTACTTAAACACTATTGATTTACTGTAAACTCACAACAGTAGCGATTGTTCGTCCGACTCTTTAGACATCTTCCAATTTCACAACACTCCACACTAACAATAGCGACGTGCAGTGCGCTAGCCGGATATGCACCGAACAAGTCAAACTGAACGTTCCACGCGAACGTGGAAAGATGCAGATACCCTCGATTGACGAGTCCAGCCCACACCTTCGACAGCGGCGCCGGGACTAGCCGCTCCACTGATAAGGGAGCTAGAAACTCTTATCAATCCGGTAAGTAAATTGATGGTCGGCAAATATCATTAGGTACATGAAAACTGATCGTTTGCACAGTGATAAGCGCCTGCACTACAAACTCGGCTTATAAACGTTCTTTAGAGATAATAATTTTATGCTGCATATTTTATTAGACCCATAGAATATGTGCACAAGTATACCTATAGATATGAAATGATCAATTCAGTCATTACCTACCCATTGGTTTTAAAAACATTACCAACATTACATACAAATTTTTGGGCAAAGGTTTCATTCATTTTTGGAACCGAAGCTATGTAACAACATTACAGATATAATACAACCGAATTTAAATTTAAATAGAAAAGTCTTGCTAAAAGAATACTTCTGAACAAATCTTCAGAAGTATTTCATATAATTAGGTCGCTTGGAATGTGAAAATTTACTAACAAACATTTTAATTTAGATATGCATGTAATTTAATGTGGTGCTTGTGTGTGTATAACATGTTGATTCATCAAAATCACAAGTTACTTAATTACTTAAGTAAGTAACGATGATAAGTAATTTAAATTATCTGCGTTAAATAAAACCTAGCCGTCGCAATACAGGCTAAACATAGTGCGACAGTTAAGAAATGAATTTTAGATCGCTCCAAATTGTAATAAATGGTGAACTTAATATTTTTCTTATAATTGTAGTAAAGTTTTTGAATTTTCATTTCAAATTATTTTTACTCTAATGTTAAAAAACAAATAAGATACTACGTAGATTTCGTCTACTATCTGACCTGTCTACTATGCATACATCCTGTACACCTGTATATACATCCGAGGTTCGGTCAGGATTTTTTATAAAATTTTAATTATAAGTTCAATTAATAATAATGTTCACCGTGCATGTTCCGTTATCAGATTGTGCAGGCATTTAAGTGCGCAAGTGTGTAGGTTCGCTGTGCACGTGCCTCCACACAATTCAGCATTATGTTATTTGCCACAAATAAGTATGTCAATGGTGAGTGATTTATTAAAATGACATTGGCAGTTGCGTGTAACAGTTTTTCCGTAGTCATCTAAGGTACGTAGGTACTGCTCATACTATGACAAGTAATAAGATTGATTTTGCAATGCAGAATGATAGTAATTCTAATGGTCTTTGAGCACAATATGAAAATTATTGATCAACACATTGGAACTCCCTATTAATTAATTAATTGATTAATCACAAAGAAACATTTAAAAATAAAATATTTCATAGTTTATATTGATAATTTAATTAATAAATTTATATATTATTCAATGCTCTCATTTGATAGTTATTAAGTTCATTGTTGAATCAGCCGCGATCACTTTGTTCGATATAGACAGCGATTTTGGTGCGAAAATGGACTTATTAAGGGTGAAGGAAGTGAAATATTGCATGCAGGAAAAATACCTATATAATTAATAATTTTCCAAAATACCTACCTACTCTGTCAAAATTAACATTACGATGAATTTGAAAAGGTGATGACTTAGGGCCGAGTGGACGAAAGGATACAAAATCAAATTCAACGTCAATATATGATTAAGTACGTCACTTTTTATGGACAGTACAGAAGTGAGCTGAGTAAACTCCACGCGATTCACTAAAATTGACGTGTTTGAACATTGACTAACTCAGCCACCTCTCCCTGCAATCTGACCTTAAATTAGTCTGGGTTACCTACATTCTGAGAAACTCAAAGCCATTGGTAAAAAAATTGATATTGATTAAAGTTCCGACCTCGCTTTTATCTCAAACCCGACATTCCTGGATGAGAGTCATATATGACATGATTAAGTAAACGAAAAGTAAAAACTTCCACTTACCCATTGGAGTCTACGACCAGTGCTCTCTCAATTCCCGGCACTACCACCAAGCAACCAGGGGTCTCGAGCCTTTCCGAGATTGCATGGGTCTCCACATCTTCGAGGATCGCTGCGCGGTCCGCCTGCGTTCCCGCTAGCTTGTCCGTGGACAGTGAACGAGAGCGGAAGCGGCCTCCGGCGCCCGGGGCTAGGTTTCTGTCCACAAAGCCTACACTCAAGCCGTTCATCTTCGAGTCCAGACGATCTACGGCTGAAGACATGGCGATTGCTCCTCAGGGGCCCAAAGCATTGGCTGCACACCCGAGCTATTTAATTAGTTAACCTCCAAACACAAGTTACGTAGCCGTTTTGTTTGTATTTACCACGAAAATTTGCCTGAAATGTTTACGTTTCGCGAGCGCGAGATACGGCGAGATAAGTGTTGTTCGACTTTAGCTTGACAGATGAAATTAAACGTCAAAGCGCTGACTGTCGAAACGTCACGGCTCAGCTGCGTTGAACACAGCTGTTCTCTCGACCGACCGCACAATGACTGCGCGCTAGCAACCATTCGATACAGAGTAAACAAGAGCTACTGGACCGCGAAACTTATTCGTACTATCAGCGAACAAAAACTTTTATTCCAATGTCGTACTTCGGTAGTAAAAAACTAAGTTGTTCTAGAAGTATCTCATATAATATAATCTGTTCGACCAAGCTAGTGTAAACAGTCATTCTTAAAGCATGGGTTCAAATACTTACAACCAAGTTTTCGGACAATTTTACAGCGTAGCAATGACAGTCCTACCCATAGATAAAGAGGAGGGAGATATGCAATCTAGCGAGCCAACTATGAGACCATAGTCATAGACGTATTGGACGGCTTGTATAGGTGCTTGACGAATGCGTTTTGAGAACATTTTCGAGCGTGTGGCATTGGCATACGACGCGCCGCGCCTCCTGATTCCTATTTATGGCCACTTTGGCCATACAGCCGCGGGGCGGAGGAGACGCGACATCGACCGCATGCCACTTCTTCCTTTCTCTTGGTCGTACCTAAATTTTCGTGACACAAAACTGACTTTGTTTGTAAATACCTAGACATTTTGGATTATCAAGTCAATCAGAAGTAGAGTTAGAATTAGTAGGTATGGGAACACCACAGACATTTGCCTAAAACAAAGCTACAGTGTCCTATGTGCTAAAACCCTTTACTTTATATAACTTACCTTTTCTTATTATAATGTATAATACAAAAAATATCATTTATAAAATAACTAACAGTAGTAGTTAGGTATGCTATGCAGAGTTAGTATATCCGTGGTTAGTATGGTTACTTTAATACGGACTCCGAACTAAATATCGTTTTGCCGGAGATAAACAGCGTTTTAAATTTTGACAGCCCACTCTGAATACTACTGTAATTTTTTTCTTTTATCGTCGTCTCATCTTCAATAGGTACCATTGTAGGTGTTTCATGTTTTCAAGCAAAAGCGCGTTAAAATTTGAATATTCTAGAAAAGGCTAGTTGTGCAGTGCAGTTTTAGTAGGCAGGAAAAAAGACAAAAGCTACACCCAACCGTAAAAAAATCGAGTTACTTATTTCCAGGACCATGATCCAAATAATAGTGACTTTTTATATAAAAAAATACTGATTTAATATTTGTATGTTTCTATCTGCATATCTAGAATTTTTAATATGTGTAAAGTAAAAAATACTTACAAAGTTATGGCCTTCGAAACACACGCACAAATATGGATTTTAAAGTAAGTTGGGGAATACATACGATTGTCTCCCACTCGGTAAATAACATTCCAAATATTCGTAGGCAATTGGCAACATCCACCACAATAAAGTTAAAAGCATAATTACTAAAAAAATAATTAATTAATATATCATTACATAAAAAAAATCGTCAAAATATAAAAAACATGATATTTACAATGGTTTTGACGCATCGCTGCGTATCGGAAACATTTTGAAGAGCAAACTACTGTAAGTGCTAATATAACTACCCGCACAATAGCGCGAAGACACTTTCAGCGCGGGGCAATTTTTTTGCGGTTCGATGCAGGCTGTAGGTTGCAAGGTGGACAAAGGGCCATTGGAAACCATGCTGGCAGTGTCAAAATTATTAGGTGTATAAGTATATTGGGACGCGAACGTCTCGTGTTATCAGACAGACTGTGAGAAATGCAAACAAACATATGTAGGTAACTGCTCGATCCAGGTAGGTAGGTGCCTACTTTATTCTGTTGCAAATAAATTCAGCCCAATGGGCACAGTTGAGCCTATTTATTACTGTGTCTATTATTACTGTACTATTTATTGTAGGCAGTGCTGTTTTCTAGCTAAAATATGGGTCACAACAAGCCGATTATTTGTAAACATGCTCACAGTAGCAATAGGAAACAGAAGATAGGTCACACACTTAAAAGTCCATATTTACTGGATGAAAATGTGGTCGAAGCTGCATAGATATTGTCCACTGAAGAGAAAGGAAGTAGAAGTGGCACGCGCTCGATATCGCGTCTCCGCGATATGGTCAAATGACCATATAGTTGTATAGGAATCCGGCGATGCGTCATATGCCACACAGTCGAAACCCACGGGTCGGTCGCCTCCGCGAGAAAATGTACTCTAAAATCACACAAACTCTCCAATACGTCTGCGACTATGTTTGCATGTGGCATGTAGTTTTTGAAAATTGGAGACAGCGGGTTCCATTATACTAGGTGCGCTCGATGTCATATGCTAATCTCCTCCCTTTTTATCTATGATATTGTTCATGTCTGCCATCCAGTTCAATGTAGCCGTGCTCAAAAATAAATTTAACACCTAGTTCCTTTGGGAATACGGTCCGCATAGCTGGCTAATATCATGACAGTAGTAGTATTAACTTTCCATGCCTCGCCACCATACCGCCACTCAAAGATGTTTTTTTTTGTTAGTAGAAAAGGCTTTTCTTCCAATAGGCAGCTCTCTTTGCCACGACACGAACACAACATGATGTTATATTAGTGGCCATACCACAGAATAACTAATAGTGCTGCCATACTGTGATATTTCGAATTAACATGTTTTCACTTTACCCATACAATGTGTATTACAATACGCAGGCACAGCCATAATTGGCTGATTCTGCATACGAATGTGCACGTACAAAACGCACAAAATCGTCCCGTGATAGCGTTTTCGTCAAACCTTGTTCCGGAACACTCGATTTGTTTTGCAAGCGCAGCAAACTACTAGACATAGGAGGTACCACGGAGGTACGTACGAAGGACATCAAACAAAAACAAAACAGCAACGCGGTCAGCGATGTCCGACAAGAGCCATCAAACCCCTTAGAGCAGTATTCAGAGTGGTCGGACTAACCTTAGTACGCGTATTAAGGTCTGACTAAACCAGTTATTCCAGTGCTAATCACGTACTATGTTTTGACAGGTTATCTCTGGATACATCTTTTAGAGCTTTAAAACTTTGAAATGACATACTTAAATGTTCACTCTCTACTGATTGCTTTACGATAAAACCCAAGGATACACCTGTATCTTCAAATACGGGTTGCATAGTTCGCATCTTTCAGTTCCGCGCGAACAGTGGAGTTTTTGTACATGGTGCCATGATGCCCATCGCACCATCCACGAAAAGAACAGGTGCCACGCCAGGAAATACTGAAAACTTGAACCTTTTCATTGCACTTTGACTGGCACAGTTAAGTTATCACGAACATCTGGTGACGCGTCGCAGGTTTGAGTGATTCCACATCAATCAAACAGTTGCGACTATTGCAAAACAGACAGATTACGATGAGGTGAAAAATATATTGCACATCCATTGGCTCTAATAGTTTCAGTACAATTGTAGTATCAGGCAACATGGGTATGCATGCAATAACTCCTTCTTTCTTCCGAAACTGGACTATGAACTTTCGCTGAGAAGTAGGTCACTTTATAGCTCGGAACCCACGGAAAACTACTTATTAGGTGGTAAGGCAAAGCCTGTCCGGGTTGGTACTATCGCATTGGACGATAAGATAGTCGAACCAGCAATTGAACATTGACTGTGTTTTCTATCCAGTTCGAAATACTCTCATAAAGGGAATATCCTAACTTGACACCTAATTTAATCGAGAATGCGGTATGGTTTTATATTATGACAGTATGTGTGGGATTACATCCTGTTACGTAAAGTTATACCACATCTACTCTCATGTTACATGCTTACAACAAACCAGCTTACATCGAGGTTCGTCGTAAGTCGGAGACATGCTCAAAATCATGTCTAAATGCGACTTTACACGCACGACCAAACCTGTATCGCACAAACTCACTCTTTATATTATTGTTTTTATATTTAATATATATTTGTATGTTTTATTCAGATATTTATTTATATTTTATTCTTACGTAATTTTTTCCAGGGATTCTGAAATTCCAAAAAAGAATTCTCTGCTAAAAACAATATTGTCATCGACACGGTTAAAACTTTTAGTTTTGTCGACATTATTACTGGAAGTCATTGTGTATTTTTAAAAAGAAATGTCTTAGGAGTAACTTACTATTAGCTCATCTGTGTTCTAGATAAGTACTCGTCAACAATAGAGGACTGGCCGTTGTTTTTCCTAAATACCTGCGTAATAACGTCTTATCATTTCTTGTACGAAGACAATGCCCGAAAAACCGTTGTGCAGCAGCCAAGGCCTCTTCCGTTTGTTCTAATTTCCGCTGTTCTTCATTCACAATTAGTTACGGCGTTGCCCACCGCTCGCTTCCTATTGCGATGGATGAAGCCAAAGATGTAATCACCGTTCAGGCATTCATAAATTCACACATCCTATGAAAGAAATAAACAAATAGGAAAAATCTGGTGCTTTATTAGGGAAGTCAACAGTAGTAAATCAGCCTCAATGGCCCAGTGGCGCGACACTTCGGCGATCGCTCTCCGAAGTTAAGCAACGCTGGGTCCGGTCTGGTCTTGGATGGGTGACCATTCGACCGTTGAGAGAGGCTGGCCGTGGTTCGGATTCCACGTTAAACTGTAGGTCCCCTTCCTTACTTACTAGGTGGTAGGGTTTATCCCGCCCGGTTTGGTACCATCGCATTGGATGAACGATGGTCGAAGCGGCAATGAAAATTGTCCGTGTTTTCCATCCAGTTCAATGTAGCCGTGTAATATAAGGAAGGTCCTGGCATGGCACCTAGTTCCCATGTGGTGTGTTGGGCTAATACCATGACAGAACTTGTGGTATTAGCCATCCATGTCCAGTCACATAAAAAAAAAAAGTAATTTTACTTGCTGAGACTCCAAATGGATTCTTTAAATTCTATATTCTAACTTCATTTGCTTTCGGAACTGGATATTACATGTCTTCTTGTTTTCATGCACTTGGCCTCGGTTGTATCTGTATAGATCCAAATATAATATATTTAGGTACTGAAAGTAGGAAATATGTGAAATAATTGTGTTGACATTTTACTCCTGCAAATCGAATTCTCAGAAAAGTTCTGGAACATTTCGGTTAAATAATAAATTTAGACGAGCATAGGATAAAGAAAACAGTTATATGGTAGTAGGAGACAGTGTTGGGTACCTATTCATTTCCGGTTGAAGAAAGATGCTGGTTGGTGGAAAATTAGTTTAAAGAAAAACAAAAGCTCTTATTTTCCTCCAAACCTTATGCTAACTGCATCGTGGAGTCTCTGCATCTTGCAAAAAGCTCGTAAATAACACTTGACAGGAATGACAGTTTTGACGTTTCTAGGGTGCGGTCGCTCATGCAACACCTGCTTTCTTCACCATTGAAACCTTATCACACCTACTTCGGAATAATTATGTTTTAACAACATTAATTTTACAGTTCAATCGAAAATTCATTATTTTAGAATGTCTCCTACTGTATGTACTAGGAAATATGAAACAACGCGAAGATTTGATTCTATCAAATATAAAAAATAGGAGAGTTAGTACATAATATCCCTAAATGATTGTTGGGGCCCTTGACCATGATGTGGTTCATATCTCGGTTCACATCCTTGCTAATGAATACAAAGGACCTTCTTAGCCTTATAACGTTCGGTATACTCCCAGGACAGCGACGACGGTCACGTGTCAAGGCAGTCACGTCAGTCCTTTGACTGTCTATCGATCATCAAAGGTCTCTTTTTGTTTGGATTATTTAAATGTTTGCACGTAGAGAAGCCAATGACATTGTAGATTGTGGTGCCGACAGTTCCTATTGGGATAAAAAATACTTCCTGGTGTGACCTGAGAAATAGTATTGTGCCACATTTAATTCGATGTAAATACTCCGTGTTACTGATAAACCGAGAATTGCCTCGGAATTAGTCATAATATATTTTGTAGGTACCTTTATATCGAATTTGAAATTGCACGTCAACGTAAAGGACAAAACCTTACCTAACCTAACCTATTCTGAGGATGTTCCCGATTTATTAGTAACACTGAGTAAGTATGTAATAGTTATAGTAATCGTAAGGTACATAAGCAGTTAAAAAATATTTTCAAAATAAAAAAAATAATTAAAAATAAATCTCTACTTAGCAGTCATAAATATTAGGTAATGATGAACAAAGTAAATGAAAACAAATATTCCTACAAACTAACACCAAAAGACAAAAATAGTTGCTACGAAGTAATAATAATGAAGTATACAGAGTCCGTCACTCGAAGTGTTACCAATTGAAAGTCATATTATTTGGTTAATTGAAGTACGGTTTATTAAAAATGTTATAAAAGTGCTAAAAACATTGAATTTCAAGACAATCATTGTTATTGTTCGATATAGCCTCCTTTTACACGGATGATGGCATATACCGACAAAGGCATTGCAGGCTGCACGAAGATGGGTTTGCTGTATTCTGTTCCATTCCCGACGGAACGCTGCCTTCAGCGTATCCACACATTCATATATTTTTGTTGACACGGCAGCCTCCAAATGGACCATCCGAGAAGTCCATTGGATTCGAGTCTGAACCACAGTTCTGAAGAAATTAACCAAGGAACGTAAAAAAAATATTTCTGTAAACGTTTCTGTAAAAAAAAATGTGTCAGGCGAGATTTGTGGGACGGTGCTGAATCTTGTTGGAATGTCCTGCTGTTCGTACCGAATTGCTTACGTACCCATGGTATGAGGGCATCTGCACACTTCCTGCGCTATTGTCTTTGACGCCCTACTCGATGAACACGAGTGGAGAGCGACCATTTGCGGTCAGTCGGTGGGCCGGTAGTCCCAGTTCTCACCTAAATTGGCGTTTACGTAACTTCGAAGTTCCGTAAAAACGTCAAACTCCATACAAGTTTTTCCTAGATACTCTGTGGTTTCACTTTTTCAAGCTGTCAAAGTCAAACTCGGACTTCCGATTTGTATGAAAACGGTGAGTCGACGTAAACGGCAACGTCGGCGTATTTACGGCAACGTTGAGTAAGCTGTCAAATCAAACTCGGACTCGCAAATGTTAGTTCGCTTAACGCCCATTGCGCGCGCTCTTCAATTTCTGTGAGCCGGTAGTCTAAGTTGTCACCTAAATTGGCGTTACGGCACACCGATCGACTGGCGTTTTCAAATGTATGGAGAAATTGAAGAGCGCGCGCAGCGGGCGTTAAGCGAACTAACATTTGCGATTCCGAGCTTGATTTGACAGCTTACTCAACGTTGCCGTAAATACGTCGACGTTGCCGTTTACGTCCACTCCGCGTTTTCATACAAATCGGAAGTCCGCGTTTGACTTTGACAGCTTGAAGAAGTAAAACCACAGAATATCTATTAAAAACTTGTATGGAATTTGGAGAAAACGCCAGTCGATCGGTTTGCCGTAAACGCCAATTTCGGTGAGAACTCAGACTGCCCTCTCTGATCGGAACGATCGGTTTGCCGTAATCGCCAATTTAGGTGACAACTGAGACTTCGGGTACTGTACCCGAAGTCCCAGTTGTCACCGTGTGATGACTGGTTGTGATTTTCCGGTCAAATGCAAAACGATCACATTGTTATGCACGTTTAATATCCATTTCGAAAATGTATTATTAAATTCAAATTTGTTCCCGCTCTTTTGGCCCACTTAAAAACAATGAAACAAAATGACTTTTCACTAAAATTTGGCGCGCTGTCATTATTATTTTGAAAATAAAAGCAGTGCGAAGTTAGTAACAGTTTGAGTTACGGACGCTGCCTGTATACTCCAGGATTGATTTACTGAATACAATAAAATATATTTATATCGCCTTTTTCTTTACAACAGGCAAATGTTGTACGATCATTAGATATGATGTCGTTTTCTTCTTCTTGTAAGTCATAATTACTTCCCTTGATGCATGCCAAACCAAACCTGGAAATCAAAAACTCTACCTATAACCTGTCAAATGAGAATTATTATATTGCATGATTGTTTAGTAAGCAGACGAAATAAATTTGCAAGTGTAAAAAATCTACAAATCCGAAAAGACTGCAGGTTACGACATGGAATTCGAATAAAAGTAATATAGAAATTAGAAACATACATTGTTTATTTTCCCGGTGTCTCTAAATCAAAAAGCTCAGAAGGTTTGCACCCATGCCCTCTGGCATGCGAAGCCCAGCGTTACGAGCCGCTAATCTGTTATAGACTAGGAAGTCGCAAAAAAATGGTAACGATAACGTAAATGGCTGAAACTGGGTTCACGGGATAAAGTACAACCCCCTGAAGCTAAATGTGTCAGTCTGCCTGTTCCAAGTGGTTGCGTTACGTAGATAAGGCGCCTGAAAAAGTAGTTATGGTGACAAAAAATACATATGATAAGGTAAATGGATGCAAATGACGAAGCATGAAAGTATCAATACATACTTGTTTAGCAATACAAAAACTGAACAAATCTTTGGTTGAATTTAGTAGTTATAGGCGATTTAGGTTACAGATATAACTTTAGGTATATTTAAGTATTGAATTAAGTAACCGTCTGGTTATTGTTGTATAATTAATAGGTATCAATGTTTCCAGATAATCAGTATATTAATCAGCAGGTACATACCAGCATCTATTTTATGTAGCCAATCTAGAAAACGCTGGTTGCGTTTTCTAGATTGGCACGGGCAGACCGACATATTTAGCATCAGAGGGTTGGTCTCTAACATGTGAACCCAGATTCAGCCATTTACCTTATCGTGACCAAAAATGTCGTGACCTCCCGGAATATTACTTTTTAATGAAGTTGTAACCTTATCCAGTACATATTTTCAATTGCTATCGTCTCGTCTGATTTTAAATTTCCTATTTGCAATAATTATTAATAATAAGCAAAAGAAGTATTATAGTAGTAAACGAACAAAACGAAGGGAATGAGTAGAAATGCATACGCGGGGCGGTGCGCTCATCAAAACGTTTCGTCGGAATTGAAATATGATGCGATGCACGCTCTACCTTCACTGCTCATGCATTTGGTTGTCACTGTAGTCAAATACACTATGCAGAATAGGGGCGCTGGGACTTGTTTTCCATTCCAGAGGTCATGAAATCACTGAAAGATATACATATCACGTCGAAATTGGGGTGTAATTAGCTAAATGCCAAGGGAACCCTATTACTAAGCATCCGCTATCCGTCCGTCCCTACATCCGTCAGTCCGTTCGTCTGTCCGTCCGTCTGTCACAGAGCTGTATCTCATTAACCGTAATAGGTAGGCAACAGAGTGCGTATTTATTTTGCTCCTATAACAACAAATTGGTAAAACAAAAAATATAAACATTTATCTGGGGCCCCATACGAAACACTTGTTAATTCTTGTACGATGTTCCAAAATGTTAGTTAGAAAACGCATGCAATTTTTTTTCTCTTTGCATTTCGGGTGTATTGATTTGAGACTAAACGACTTTACAAGGAGTCAACCCTAGCCACACGTATGCTCCTATGTCCTTGTACGCTCCTTCCTTTAACAGTGAAATCGCTTATCAGAAAACTAGGGAAATCTCCAGGATTTATAAATAGTGCATTTCATTACGAATGCGATCCGTTCGTTCGCTATTTCTTGTTTTGGAATCCATGTTAAATTGTAGGTCCCCTACCCCTACTAGGTGGTGTGGTAAGCCCCTGCCGGGTAGGTTTCTTCGCATTGGATGTAAAGATGGTCCAAGCGGCGTGCTCATAAAGGAAAGGTCCTGGCTCGCACCTGACTCGTTCGGGAATGCGATATGTTGGCCAATAAGATGAAAATGGGTGGAGTATTACGCGTACATGTTCAGTTGAGCGGTTGGTAGTATTTTTCGATATAGGCATAATCATATTGACTTCATACATTGCATCCGTATCAAACTTGACGAGGGCGTTATTCACCCAACATAGGTTGTTAAGTTGACGACGGCTTTTACACCAGAGAATACTTATAAGACTATAACGACGTATTATCGTTAGTCAAGTACCAGATTTCTAATCCATTTGCACTAAGGTGGCCCTTTATTTTATTCTTGTTCTTTGCTTATAACTGTTCTACCAAAAATTGTTTGGCAGGAGCATTTAGATCTAAGCATGTATTTCATTACTGTGGACGAAAAACTCGTCCACAGTACGTTTCTTTGCGGATTATTCTTTCCAGAGTTGATGAAATCCGCTGTTCATTCAGTTTTAGATGTATCTTAGTGTAGTTTGACTAACAAAAAAGTTTAAATAAACGAAAGTTACATAAAATAAATGTAAGGAAAAGTCATAACCCGGGAACAGATCCTGGTTTCCGATGCGCCACTGCACTAAATTGCAACGAATGGGCTCCGTGTGCCCGGTCACGTAGTCACAGCATCACCCCCGCGGCTGGTGCATCGCTCCACGATCTTATTTCCCACTTCTTAGAGGATGCAATTTCGACGACAATATTTGGTAAAGTTGTCACAAATCCAGTAACCCATTTAATTGACCGCGCGAATGATTTCCTGTGTTCGGCAATATTTCGTGATGGTTCGATAATTATAAATATTTTTTTCGTCGTAACCTAAAGTAACAAATGAGAAAAATACAAAAAAAATTGAATTTTGTGTAAGGTAAACATTTATTCAGTTTGAAGCTATGCAAAGACAGACTGGCGAGGTCTACAGCTTAGAGAACTAGGTATTAATAGCTCATAAAAACATATACAGTCGTATTCAGAGAGAACTGCCAAAAATTAGTACGAGATTAGCACATTACTAACCAAGCAAAAAAATATCGCATCCTTGTTTTAGACTAGGTCGTGACAAAAATGGTAACGATAACGTAAATGGCTGAAACTGGGTTCACGGGATGAGGACCAACCTTTTGAAGCTAGATGCGTCAGTCTGCCTATTCCAAGTGGTTGCGTTAAGTAGATAAGGTGCCTGAAAAAGTAGTTATGGTGACAAAAAATAAATATGATAAGGTGAATGGATGCAAATGACGAAGCATGAAAGTATCAGTACATACTTGGTTAGCAATATAAAAACTGAACAAATCTTTGGTTGCATTTCGTAGTTTTAGGCGATTTAGGTTACAGATATAACTTTAGGTATATTTAAGTATATAATTAAAAAACCGACTGGTTATTGTTGCATAATTAATAGGTTTCAATGTTTCTAGAAAATCAGTATATTCATCAGTGTGTACATACCAACATCTATTTTATATAGCCAATCTAGATAACGCAACCACTTGGCGCAGGCAGACCGACATATTTAGCATCAGAGGGTTGGTATCTAACCTGTGAACCCAAATTCAGCGATTTACATTATCGTGACCAAAAATGTCGTGAACTCCCGGAATATTTCTTCTGAAATGGAATCTGGAGCAAGGTTCAAATAATATAGTCGCCAGAAACCAGTCTCCAAATCACTATAGGCTTACGTTTCGATACACTATCGATGCTTTCGGACGCCATGGACTATCGTGTCACAGAAACTTTGGTCGAATACCCCGAAAGATCTTTGGCCGCAGTAAATGTTCCGAGCTTCCTGGAGCCACAAGGAACTAATTCAGCTCCGACGGAAAAGACCAGATGGACTAACTTTAGTACCGTCACGTACCGTGGTGTCGAGGCAAAGCAGTGGTGGGGCGCCACGTGTGTGGACACGCTGGCTCCTAGCCACGGCTTAGCCTCCTCCAAGTCATCGGGGGCTGCCAGCAACGAAAATTAAGAAATATGCTTCTTTTCGTCATGCGAAAAATATTTCAGACTGCGTTTGAAAACTACTCCTTGAATCCGGTGACCATTGCGCTTAACGCATTTTTCCATCGAAGTACAAAAGCATTTTTCAAACGGCGAATTAGCATGGAAATTCAAAGGAGAAACGCATAGAGCATTTTAGGTACTATGGGGCTGCAAGGAAATATTCTATTTAGTTTAGTACGAAGTTTAGTGTAGTTTTAGGTAGGGATAAGTTGATGGTTTTAATTTGTTTACAGAAACCACAACACGTTGTGAGCTGTTTTTTTTATCAATGAGCGTTTTCGTTCTTTGAGCTGAACATAAATACTGCAAGGCAACGAATTCCTAAGTCCCTTTTAATGTACGGTTGAAGTCCATATGACAGAAAGAGATCTAGAACTTGTCTCTATTTCCGGTGTATTGATTCAAGAGTAAACGACTATACAAGGAGTCAAACCGAGCACAAATATATTGTTTGCTCCTTCCTTTTACAGTGAAATCACTCATCAAAAACCGGCCAAGTGCGAGTCGAACTCGCACACGAAGGGTTCCGTACCATCGTACAAGATTTACCACAAAAATAAAGTTTTTTGTATTAGCTCCCCCTTTAATTTTTATTATTTTGTAATATTACATATTTGTTGTTATAGCGGCAACATAAATACATAATGTGTGAAAATGTCAGCTTCCTATGTGTTACGGTTCATGAGATACAGCCCTGTGACAGACGGACGGACGGACAGCGGAGGCTTAGTAATAGGGTTCCGTTTTCACCCTTTGGGTACGGAACCCTAAAAAAGACTAAAGGATTTTATAATCTCATCAGCAACGATAATCGGCGCTTCGGTGAGTGGGCGCGGGTGCTGCAGGGGGCGAATCTCTAATTGTCGGTCCGCGGCCGTTTACGGCGGCGGCCGGCTGGAGGAATGGGCTCAGGCCATTAACGTTGGCGGTCTATCTTGTTGCGAATTACGAGCGCTGGGAGATAACCGGTACGGCCACA
This sequence comes from Incurvaria masculella, assembly GCA_946894095.1. Taxonomy (NCBI): domain Eukaryota; kingdom Metazoa; phylum Arthropoda; class Insecta; order Lepidoptera; family Incurvariidae; genus Incurvaria; species Incurvaria masculella. The sequence goes on from OX335646.2 coordinate 24,176,121, forward strand.
CTCAGCGGGGACATTCGCGATAAGGAGGGACTTATCTCCCTCCGTTGCTATACGATCAGCCGGGTTACTCATCGGAGAGCCGCTGGTTGAGCCAGGCGGTCACTCGTATTGTCCGTGTTTTCCATCCAGTTCAATGTAGCCGTGCAATATAAGGAAGGTCCTGGCATGGCACCTAGTTCCCATGTGGTGTGTTGGGCTAATACCATGACAGAACTTGTGGTATTAGCCATCCATGTCCAGTCACATAAAAAAAAAATACCCATTGTTTTTATGAAATTACAGTGACACGCATGAAACCTGTTCTGGTAATTTCCGTGAGTATTGGGGTCCGTGTTGATTCTGCTCACGGGCTGTGCTCCGATGGTTGTAACCAGCAAGCATGGACGGACCGTTCTCGCTGGTTGTAACAGAGAGGTTGACAGACCACAAGATAATAAGTCGCAGGCGATGGTCGCAGGACATTGTTATGGTTTCTCTTATGTAGGGATACGTCCTTCTGCCACTAAACTAAGGCGCTCTTGGTGACTTTTATAGCCTGTTGGACTAAAGTGGTAGCATACAGAACTTTAGCATTACTAAAATCTGTTACTAAGCACTATTTTCGTGTTTCCGAGACATTAAAAATTATTGGTCTTTTGAAGCTATGCAAGACATTCAATTGGTTCAATAAGACAGATAAATGGTTCATCAGGAATCTACATAGTCAAAGGCTATAACGAAGTACACTATTAGTTCATAATAGATTTATTTGAATATTTTATATTAGATAGATAGAGATACTAGATACATATAGGAGTGTACATTCATTGTTAATGTAAACGTTTATATCACCTTTTTAAGAAACCAATAGGTACTATAACTAAAACAGCTTGCATGTGCAAATAATTTGTGATGAACAACGAGAATTAGTCTTCAAAAAAATCGGCCAAGTGCGAGTCGGACTCGCACACGAAGGGTTCCGTACCATCGTACAAGAGAAAAACACTCTTTTTGTATGGGAACCACTTTAATTTTTACATCTTTTTTATTTTACGTATTTGTTGTTATAGGGGTAAAATAAATACACACTCTGTGAAAATTTCAACTGCCTACCTATTACGGTTTATGAGATACAACCCTGTGACAGACGGACGGACGGACAGCGGAGGCTTAGCAATAGGGTTCCGTTTTCATCCTTTGGGTACAGAACCCTAAAAAACAATTTACCGATAAAAAATATGCGTAATACTTATTTTTTATCGATATACAGTGTGAAAGCTTACTTCTTTCCGACTTTTACGAAGTATTATGTCGAACAACAGTGAAAATCTAATTAAATAAAAAAAATGAATTTCCGATATTTACCTCGATTAAATCAGAAATAAGTAATTACATTTCCTTTGACTAATTTTAATTTTGACCTTTTTTTATCTACGTCAAACAATAAACTGGCCAGGGAGGTCCTGTAAACTATGAACACAATTTTATCTTAATCTCCCACAATCTACATCACCACCTGCATCGGCATCTACATCACCACCCACCTACCAACACCCAACGATCATATCTGCATCTTTGGCTTTATCTTAATGGAAGAAACCCAAAAGAAATTCACCCGTAACCGAAATCAATCGATAAAATTCGGGTTTTATCCGATTTTACGGCTAAACATGATCAAGTGTAGGTACATATGAATCATGTCATTAATCTCCTATTCAATGATTCAGAACGATACGAAGATATTTTATTATGATAACTATTACGAATCACTCGAACGGCTCGTGGCCCTAGGGCATGGACTTGATTTTCATGCCAGTTTTATTTCTTAATTTTCATACCTTTTCTCAGTTTGATAACGGCATTTCGTCACGAATGCAAGCTGTCGGATTAAAAATAAAATTGTAGCCCCTAAGGGCTCAGCCCGCGTTGGTACCAAGGTCCGGCCGGCATGGTTTTCGCAAGCTCATGGGTGTGTCGGCGGGCACCTTAAGGTGGCCCAACCCGCTCAACTCCCCATACAAACGGGGAAAGAAGATCACGCCCATATTTCTTGTCAGAGATCCAAAATTTTGCTCAAAATAGCTTTATTTGATCGAACTAGATGTCTGATGACCATTGGCCGAAAGTTCGCATTTTTCGCGCGTTTTATACAATAACTTTGGAGGTGGAGGTCCCAGAGCGCAACAGCACGGTTTTGTACCGTGCCCGCGAATGAGTTAGGCCCGCCGGGTTGGGCCACCTTAAGAGGTCCTGGCGCAAGCTATATGCCGCGGTTTACATAAAATAAGAAAACCAAGGGATTGGTTAAAGAGGTGATCGAAGCGGCGATGAAAATTGTCCGTATTTTTCATCCAGTTCAATGCTTAGATGAAAAAGAATGGATACGGTACCTCCATATTGATGATAGTTCAAAAGCGTTCCTATTTTTAAAAAAACTCACACACCTATACTTTTACATGCACACCAAACTCTAATACGTAAAGGGTAAAAGAGCAGGACAAAGGTATAAGGAAATGCATCATGCGAAAAAGTGACAAATAGATTCATCTAATCGCGGATGAATGAAATGAGACAACAATTTCCTTAAATTGAATTAGTTATAGCGTGAGAAAAAGGGATGGTGACATTTGTGACGTCTGGTCGTAGATATAGTGCAAAATTCATCCTAATCCATCATGACACATCAACGATGCGCGCATGCTAAGCCCTTTGACCAGAATGGCGCGTCAAAACTAAATGAAAAATGAAAGTGAAAACGGCAGGGTTGCCAAAAATGATCACAAAAATAAATAACAATATATTGTATTGTGCATTAAAATATTAAGGTTCCTATTTAGTGATACTGGTCAGAACAAGTAGTACCATGATTGTATAGTTAACAAGGCATCAAATAATCTTTTCGCGAATTTGCAAGCGGGAAAATGAAAAAAATATTAATGGAATCATTCATTAAACCATCGTTATTCTGAGTAAAAATCATCGATATTTAGGATAAATTAATGAAGTCGAATATACACAATTTGTAAATATTGAAATCATAAAATAAAATAAACATAAAGAGGGAATCATTAATGTATTGCAAGTATGGGTCAAACATTGCAAAACAAATAATAATGATTATTCTTGAATTGTCCATGTTTGCATTTTATGCATTTAAAAATTTCGTTCAATGCGTTTTAGATGCTAAAATATAGTCCAAATAATAGTCAGTACAGTGTTATGTATAACCTGTTGATGATTATTGCCGTTCGCCGTAAATGTGTGATGGTATTTTGATAAACCACTAAGTTCTTTCTTTTTAATTTTTTTTTTATTTCCTTCAAATAGGTTCAGTTTATTACGCTTTTGTCCTTTTGTGGCGGCTTTAATCCCCGGATTGGTTTTATGTATATGATAAAGTTTTACATTTACATATTTTTCGATAATAGTCCTAAGAAGATGGAGTCTATGATTAAATGTAGCAGGTTGAAGGAATGAATACTCATTCAATGACAAAAGGACATTTGAGCCAAAAACGACTTGCGAATTTTAATCTTTATGGAATCGAGCTGTCTGTCACATGTAAAATTTTGACCATTTTCAAGGATGTACCTTTTTATCACAGCCTCAGAAGACATATTATACAAACATCCTAAACGACATTATAAAAAATAATAAACAGTACGTAGACTATTGTTTTTTGGCAGCCCTACTTGTTTTTAAAATAAAATTTAGTTCAATATATAATACTGAAATGAAAACAAAAATAAAAATCGAACTGACAATTTAAGTTTGCTTGTGCCAACCCTGTTTGCGCCTTTACAACACATAAAAGATTTCAGGTCAACTAAACTAAAAATATACTGAATATGCTTGCACTTATACGTGGAATATGATTCCATTGCTCTTGTTGTCCTTTATGGCGTTATTTCCATATTTTTCAACAACACAAGACGACATTTTGTTGATACTTTGAAATCTCGCCCAACTGAATTCATCACTGACGTCTGACACCGACTGAGAGCATATCGGCTGACTGAGCTTACTTTTGACGGACCGTAAAATTTGTTTAGTCCCCTATCCATTTCTTTTTCATCTAAGGTTCAATGTAGCCGTGCTCATAAAGGAAAGATCCTGGCATGTTCGGGAATGAGGTGTATTGGGATAATATGACGGTGGGTTCCAAGTTCCATCCATGTACAGTCACATAAAAAAGACCATTCGGGTACTAATGTGTCACCCAATAAAGTTAAGTTCGTAGTATCCTTTTCAACGGACCAGTCAAGCGGTCCTGGCTCATGGTCGAGGGGCTAAAAGACTTGCCTTTCGTGCGAGAGGTCTGGGTTCGAATCCTCATGCAACACTTTATTTCCCTTTCTGAGTTAGATGTGCATTTAGTTTTCCATAGAGTCCCCAAACAGCTGTTAGAGATAAACCCGCCCGGGTTGGTACCACCGCATTGGATGAAACCATAATGGAAGCGGCAATGAAAATGTTTCCTTGTTTTCCATACAGTTCAATGTGTCCATGCTCACAAAAGGGAAGGTTTGCGTTCCACCTAATTCCTTCAAGAGTGTGGTGAATTGGGGTAATATCACAACGGTAGTAATATGGTGTTAGCCATCCATGCCAGGTTCCATAAAAAATGTAACAATATCACCGTAATCGACTCACATACGTTTTCCTTATTAATATCAATGCCTACTGTGGCGAAAAGGATTTTTTGGCGATTTCAAAAAGGTGCTTTACAAAACAACGATTGCACAATTCACTGAGACAGTTTCACTTATCTACTATTGCAATCCATGAAAAGTGTTTACCTCATGATTACTACCAACATTTTACTTTCGTAACGTCACGGTAACATTATTTTTTGATCACATGTTTTTGCAGTTTGACTTAAGATGGGCCATCCCGCTCAACTCCCCATACAAATGGGGAAAGAATATCACGCCCATTGTTCTTATCAGAGATCCCAAATTTTGTTTAAAATAGCTTTATTTGATCGAACTAGATGTCTGATGACCGTTGGCATTGTAAAAATGTGTTTGGTTTCTAAGTTATAAGGTCCAAAAGTTCGAATTTTTTTTCGCGTTTTATACAATAACTTTGGACGTGGATTACGCAATGATAAAGTAAGAACATCTTAAGAAGATTAGTCATCTGACATTGCTTATTTAATCAAGATTTATAATCCATTTGGTTTTTGTTAGATTTTTGACTACAGCGGTCGTGGTTTACTTTTAGCTATAAGTCGTTTTGTAATTAAAATTTTCGTAAATCTTACCAAATCATATGCTATGCACATTGTCTTTTTTGTGGACATGTTGCATCTTCCTCATCACGGAGCCTGTCTTTTTCTTTGAAACAGAGAAGGTCCCCGAGCGCAACAGCACGGTTTTCCCGCGAATGAGTTAGTCCCGCCGGGTTGGGCCATCTTAATTGCCTTTTTCACCTACTGCTGATTAGGTTAATCGCCACATATTAAGGGCCTTTCAAGGGCCGAGTGCACGAAAGGGAAAAAATCAAAATCAACGACAACGTACGATTAAACACGTCACTTTGTATGGACAGTATGGAAGGAACTACGTGGGGTTCACTAAAAGTGACGTGTTTGAACATTGATTAACTCAGTCGTCTCTTCGTGCAATCGGGGCTTAGTAGCTTGCAATCAATACCAGTACAAGATAATCAGCACTTTAGTAATAAAGTCCCTTTAAGCGTCGATAAATATCAGGACTTGGTGAAGCCCGGGCTAACATTTTAAACTAAGTTTAATCGTAAGTTTAAAACCAGCGTTCTATTTTAATTCATATTCATTATTTACTAACATAACATCAGACGATGAATATGAGTAGAAGGTACCAATGTACCTACTACATACATTTTAATGATTTAGGCCGGAGTGCACCATTTCTGGTTAGTGAAGATTTTATATAAAAAATATATCCGTCCTTTTTTTTCGCCTGAAGAAGAAAGAAGATAGATCTTTAATAACCATATCCTGTAATACTAAATATAGATGACCATTTTTTTCTGTGTGCTTCGTGCACGGCGATATTTCGTTGGATTTGACTCACCTTCAATGCACCATATCTGCGACTGTCGCTTACTTTCGGGATCATAGTTATACAGCCATGTTTCGTCCCCAGTCAGTAGGTACATCATAAAAGCTTTTTTTGTTACCAGCGTCGAATGTATCCTATCATAATCCAATCCAAGCGACAACCTTTCTGTTCAGCGGTGAGATTGTGCGGCTACTATAATAGTCTGTGTTGTGCGGCACCCAGCTCGAACAGCGCTTGCGGAGAGAGAGTTGTCGTGTATGATGGTTTGCAGTGCTGCAGCAGGTCTATTTCGGGCATTCAGTCATCAGGAATCAGGAATCCTAAGTCTAGAAAACCGATTTTCTTGACTAAAGTATTCCGGAGCATGGTCTTTTTAATCAAGTAAGGTTTTCCGTCAAAAAAACGCTTTGAAAATAGCTATAAAAGCGGTTTTCTAGACTCAGGATTCCTGATTCCTGATTACTGAATGCCAGGAATAGACCCGCTGATTCAATGCCCAGTTCTCGCTCAACCTCTACATATGTAATTTTTCTGTATTCAAGAATAGGTTTTTTTACTCCTAGCACATTTTCTTGAGTGACGCGGTTGGCGGCCAACCTGTCTTCGCCTCATCTGCAAAGCTTCCTCGTATTAATTTAAACTCAGCAAACTAATTTAAAACTGTTGCCCGTGAACAAGCAGACTCACCAAAAGTACTAGTTAATTATTCAAAACATTATTGTGGTTATAATCCTTTTTTTATTATCATAATAAGCGAAAATCTCGTCAAGTGAGCTCCACACCTTGTGAGCATATTCCAGCCCGATTCTCTCAGAAAAAAAATATATAAAATAAACCGGCCAAGTGCGAGTCGGACTCGCATACGAAGGATTCTGTACCATCGTACAAGATTTAACACAAAAAACATGTTTTTTGTATGGGGGCTACCTTTATTTTTTATTATTTTTTTATTTTACCTATTTGTTGTTATAGCGGCAATACACACTCTGTTAAAATTTCAGCTGCCTACCTATTACGGTTCATGAGATACAGCCCTGTGACAGACGGACGGACGGACGGACGGACAGCGGAGGCTTAGTATTAGGGTTCCGTTTTCACCCTTTGGGTACGGAACCCTAAAAAAATAATAAATCGAACGAGTGTTCCATTTTTTTTTTATCTGTAAAGAACCAATCTTCACGAAAATGTATAATTTTCCGGCGCCATGCAAATGTGGAAAGCGTATCTAGTTCATTTTGACATGACCCACGTACATTGCAAATGCGTGAAATTAGTAGACAAAAACCAGAGTTGTTTTTGTAGGTGCGAGGAAATTTTCCAACATAAAAATTACTTCGAATTTTCGTGGGGTTTTCGTGGGTTTTTCTCTAGCGGTGATTCATACGTAGATACAATTCTAATGTTTGAAGAGCTTGTCAATCAATCTAACGGCATATTGCGGCTATTCACAACCGGTGGTTGTCGACTGAGCAAAATAGGCCACGAAAATTCGAAAATTATTATCTTCTCCTTCAGCCTTTTGCTGTCCACTGCTGGTCGTAGGCCTCCGCTTATCTGGTACGCAGCGCGCGCTGCCGGCTTTTTCGACATGCACGGAAAGAATTGCAGTGGGCCCACTTGCATATTTTGTACGTGCCGGAACCCACACAAACTGTTTTAATTCTTGATATAAATATTTTTATTTTCAGCGTTTTAATTCATGTTTTTAGGGTTCCGTACCCAAAGGGTGCCACCGGAACCCGCTGTCCGTCCGTCCGTCCGTCCGTCTGTCTGTCACAGGGCTGTATCTCATGAACCGTAATAGGTAGACAGCAAACATTTTTACAGAAAGTGTATTTACTTTGCCACTATAACAACAAATAGGTAAAATAAAAAAATTACAACAATTAAAGACGGCCCCATACAAAAAACGTTTTTTTTGTGTTAAATTTTGCACGATGGTACGGAACCCGTCGTGTGCGAGTCCAAGTCGCACTTGGCCGGTTTTTTTATGTTTGTGCCACTCTGCTGGGGACTCAAGCTCGATGAATGAGTGTAACATTAGCGGTGGGTTTTCCTTGAGCAGTAATGTGGTATTTTAACATCACGGCCCCCATTTCGGAGAGCCACACCTGCATCCGGCGGACTTCTGGACGACGGCAAACATACTTCTGTTACGTTTTTGCCGACTTTTTGTCTCCAACAGAAACGAACGTGTACAGTCGTTTCCTCTCAATTATATACACTTCATTTCATTTTGTTATTAGGTCTTTTTGGTCACACGTCAAACAAGGTACCTATTATAAACAAGATAAAAATAAATTAAAACCGACAGTATTCAAAAGTGATAAATAAATTATCGAAATAAACCATTTAGAATCAAGATTAAAATTGTAATAAAAACATTACAACTTGACTGAATTCATTGGAGTTGAAATATCAAAATAAATAAAATTCTGGTCAATACTCAAATGCACATAACATTTCAAATTTCAGTAAAATTTTGTAAATATTTAAATATAGGCATTGTCAAAAAAAAAAAAAAAACTGGAAAGAGAAGCAATTCCGAAGTCCCTTTAACTCTATGTTTGACTTCAGCATGACGGGAAGAGATCTCTTTGTCTCCGTTTCCGGTGTGTATATTTCAGACGAAACGACTGTACAAGATTTTTTATACCGTAGCTCAAGGAGGGCACTAATTTCCAAAAGGTTTGAAAACGCTGGCGTATTAGATACCAGTCAAAAACAAACGAAATGATAAGAAGCACGCAGGTGGACGATCTTCGTGATAAACACCCTACTCGTGGGGTCTTTTCGCGGTACATTATCATAATTTAAAGTCTTATGTAGATTTCTTATGGAAATACCTGGCGCGATAGTAAACGGTTGCTGGACTCATTTTACACTTTACACTACAATCTAATGTTGAATAACGTTTGCTAAAAGACGCCTCTGCGTAAGGTGTAAAGCGTCATTGATCGATATCAATGCCATAACATAACAAGGTATTTTACCTAGGGGTGCAAACATTAACGCATTTGGGAACTTTTCGTTACGAAACCTTAGAGCTGTATTCAGAGCGGACTGTTTTTGTATGGTTGATCCGGTGCTTAGTACGACATTTGCATCGGACTAACCATGCAAAAACCGGTTTAGTCCGACCTTAATACGCGTACTAAAGTTAGTCCGCCCACTCTGAATAAGTACTGCTGATATACAGACGCGTTTCATTTAAAATTTTCGGCATCTTAAAATGTAAATAGATATTAACCCAACAAATACTAGGTATAGACTAGGAGGTCGCGACAAAAAAGGTAACGATAACGTAAATGGCTGTAACTGGGTTCACAGGATAAAGTACAACCCTCTGAAGCTAAATGTGTCAGTCTGCCTGTTCCAAGTGGTTGCGTTACGTAGATAAGGCGCTTGAAAAAGTAGTTATGGTGACAAAAAATACATATGATAAGGTAAATGGATGCAAATGACGAAGCATGAAAGTATCAATACAAAAACTGAACTAATCTTTGGTTGCATTTAGTAGTTATAGGCGATTTAGGTTACAGATATAACTTTAGGTATATTTAAGTATTTAATTAAGTAACCGTCTGGTTATTGTTGTATAATTAATAGGTATCAATGTTTCCAGATAATCAGTATATTCATCAGCAGGTATTTTATATAGCCAATCTAGAAAACGCAACCACTTGGGACGGGCAGACCGACATATTTAGCATCAGAGGGTTGGTCTCTAGCATGTCAACCCAGATTCAGCCATTTACCTTATCGTGACCAAAAATGTCGTGACCTCCCGGAATAGTACGAGTATTTGTTATCTCACAGCGGCAAAGTGAGTTTAGTGCGCCTCTCTATATTCACAGGATAATTTCTGCACGCGATTTCTGAGAAACTGAGTTATTTCTGACGTAAATTTATCAAATAAATAAGAGTTTCCGATTGGAAGTGCTCAAAGTAAATTATAATGATTATGTCTGTTTTTATTTATTTTGTCAGCTACTTAGGCGATAGGTGTTTTCCGTTCACCTCCAGGAGTTTTCCACCAGTTGCGTCGGCATAAGTGTCTATTTCCTGTATCTTTTGTGTCTTTGTTAACGTATGTGTTTTGGACTAAGTTTGAACATAAGATAAATTCTGATTAGAGATTGAGATAAACGAAACGTTTTTGTGTTCCGACCGAGCAGATCACATATAAATTTAGATAATTGGTTTATATTTCGTGTCCTGCATACATAACATCTGTGTTCGCCTAGTTTCGCCGAAGTCACCAGCATCCAGCATTAACTAGCAGCTATATGCAAGCACTAGTAACCACCAACACCCACCAGCAACCACCAGTAACCCTCAATTCACAATAGCAACCACCAGTAACCCCCAATTCACAATAGCAACCAACAGTAACCCCCAATTCACAATAGCACACACCAGTAACCACCAGCAACCAACCGAAACCACCAGCAACCCTAAAACTGGCCAAGCGCGAGTCGGACTCGCACACGGAGGGGTCCGTAACATCGTACAAGATTTAACACAAAAAAGTAACGTTTTCTGTATGGGGCCCCCTTTAATTATTATATTTTTTCTATTTTGCCTATTTGTTGTTATAGCAGCAAAATAAATACAAACTCTGTGAAAATTTCAACTGCCCACCTATTACGGTTGATCAGATACAGCCCTGTGACAGATGGACGGACGGTCGGACGGACGGACGGACGGACGGACGGACTGACGGACTGACGGACGGACGGACGGACGGACTGACGGTCGGACAGCGGAGGATTAGTAATATTTTGCCGCTATAACAACAAGTAGGTAAAAAAAAAATAATAATTAAAAGGGGGGCCCATATAAAAAACGTGATTTTTTTTGTTAAATCTTGTACGATGGTACGGAACCCTTCGTGTGCGAGTCTACGTGTGAGTCTTGTGTGCGGCACTTGGCCGGTTTTTTATTTATGATATTCATTCTGTAGGCAGAAATAATATGAATAACAACGATTGTTGTTTTTAGTGTTTGTTATAGAAACTCAAACCTAATAGATTTCGTAGATTTGAATTATCCCTCGCTATCTCTCCGCATAGGAATGCCGCAACTTGAGCGTTTTCTTATCTGAGAACCAGTTACAGTGGGGTTTTTTTTATTTATTGTATCTTTTATTTTATTTACACCATTTTATTGATGTGCTTACTCGAGTGCGCGACGGTAAAGCAGAATATTTTTTTTATCTATGTACATAATAAGTGTAATCCCATATTTTTATAAGAAAAGTAAACTATGGAAATTGGAAATACCAAATTATACAATTATATAATAAACAAGATAACGAATAAGATAGTGCAAACTTTAAACATCTTTTTGATGAGTTTGATTAATCTGATCCTTTTTCGGAACGCTTTCTTCACTGGTTTGTCAATCTTTTTTTTTTATTGTCCCCCTAGAATATAGAATAAAGGACCGTCGAAGCTACAATGACAAATAAAATAAAACTGTCCCATGCTTTCCGTTCAGTTAAAATAGTCATAGCATACATGAATATGATGTCCTGGCATGCCACCTAGTTCCTTATTCATGGCGCCACGCAACAAACAAATCTTTTTGCAAGCATTTCCGTGCCCTCGTGATGTCGGATACATGATGCAACCTACGCCACGTGAGCTTTTCCACATATTTAAATAACATTGCACAGTTGAATAGACGCCAACGTCACATGGTCTGTGAGTTGTGAGTCACATGACCACCTCGCGACGAATTGGGATGGTTTTGTTTTCCTTTTCATTATACTGACATTCAGCGAAGCGTGTCGGGAGGAAATTGCTTTTCGCGCTGTTCCGGTTGAAAAATATACGCTCGATTTGATTTCAGTATTTATATGGTCTGTTCTATTCCGCTTCGTATGCCTTGCCCACAACAAAGTATAGGCTACGAAAACCTTTCCCAGCCGGCCATGATACGAAATGCAACTAAACATCAGATTGAATCACTCTCTTACAGCCGGTAGTCTCAGTTCTCACCTAAATTGGCGTTTACGTAACTTCGAAGTTCCGTAAAAACGTCAAACTACGTACAAGTTTTTACTAGATATTCTTTGGTTTTACTTCTTCAAGCTGTCAAAGTCAAACGCGGACTTCCGATTTGTATGAAAACGCGGAGTGGACGTAAACGGCACGTCGACGTATTTACGGCAACGTTGGGTAAGCTGTCAAATCAAGCTCGGACTCGCAAATGTTAGTTCGCTTAACGCCCACTGCGCGCGCTCTTCAATTTATTCCATACGTTTGGAAACGCCAGTCGATCGGTTTGCCGTAACGCCAATCAACGCCGACTGCGTTTGCAAACACTGTCAACCATGATCATTCAAACACAACAAATATTTAATTTTTCAACTTGTTTCTATCTTTTCAGTTCCTTTACTAAGTCAATTTTAAGTTACATTTTTTTACGCTGTCGGGTTTTTTATATTTTTAAATAATTTTTTTTTTCAACGTCCACTTGGTCTTAGTTTACAAAAGTTCTTGTCAATTGTCTAAGTTTACAAAAATGTTTGTCAATCTTTTTAACAAAAAACACTAAATTAACATGAATTCACGAAAGTTAACAATGCATGCCGTATGCACGTACATGACAAATATAATTTTATTTGCAAATACTATCCTCGCCAACTAACATGTTGTCAATTGGAGCAGGCAAGTCCCCACAAACAGCACCCGTTCACGAGCATCACGCCGGGCACCCGGGCAGATAACCCGAACCAAGCTTCACCGTAAGCAAGAATGGCTAGTCACGGTAGACCATACAGGAAAGTTAGTTGATGAATGCTCCAGCAATAGGTCATTGGTAACCCACCTCCTGAAATTGAAGGAACCTACAGTTTTACGTGGAATCCGAACCACGGCCAGCCTCAACGGTTGAAAACCCATCCAGAACTTAACCGCGCTCAGACGTGCTTTCGATTCGCAAGGCGTCGCACCACTGGGCTACCGAGGCTGACTATTAGCCGAGGTATCAGCTATCCATTCTCATATTAGCCTCAGTGCATATTTGCGGCCTATGATTATATATCAGAAGAATTGCATCAAATTACGTTGAGTGGTGACGCCATTTTTTTCGTGTGGAAATATAAATATTTCAAAAATCCATAAATGCTGCTTTTCGTTAATTAACAATGTGTACTGTAGTAGTAGTAGTAGATAGGCAACCGCATTTAATTTTTATCCGTAGCCGCCATCGTCGGTATCGGTAAGTCGATGGTAGCCGAAAAATCTTGTATGCGATGACTCGTTAGCAGCGACACCGGCGACGCTGGCAGTGACAGTCGCTGTTCGGCAATAAGGCCGCTGGACATTGAATCGACCACGCACTTGGGTGGGGTTTGCTGGCATGCCGTTTTGCTATCAATCGTTGTCACTTGCACATTGCCCACTCCACCTCTATCTAATCTGTAATTCTTTGAGGAGTTACATTCATGGAAGTTTACAAAAACAAATTCGTATACACCAGGAATCTTACCTACCTTACTTAGGTAACCGCAAAAACACAACCGCGTTATGGATAAAACGGATAGTCCAGACTTCAACTACGCTTCAGAGCTTCTACTACGTGCTTCTACTGCCTGACTTATACTACTACCTCCACTTTTTAATGAGAAATCGACCCTAAAACGACCATATCCGACCGCCTTATTTGTCTAAGGGCTGATTTTTCAATAGTCTGATAAACAATCAGATAACTATTCGACGGATTTATTTACGCTTTTTTTATGCGACCTGACATTGATGGCTAATACCACACAACTACCGTTATGATATTAGCCCAATGCACCACATTCCCGAAATAATTAGGCGCCATGCCAGGACCTTCCCTTTACGCTTCTGCTTATCCATCCGATAGTTATAGTAATTCCATATATTTATTAGTAAAATTATAGGAAGACAATTGAAATAGAAGATATAATTCTCCGGCAATGACTATCTATATTTTGACAAACGTGATTTTTTACTATCAGGCCGATAAATACTATGTGCGGATTGAAAAATCGACCCTAAATCATAAAATGGTTCAATATAGCGTCGCATTGGTTGAAAAGATGGTCGCAGCGGCAATTGAAAATTGTTTGTGTTTTTTATCCAGTTACATGTCGCAGTCCAGGCATAAAAAGGGAAGGTCCTGGCATGGCACCTAATTTTAGCCTAATATCTGTGGTGTGGTATTAGCCATCCATGTCCAGACATAAAAAAAGAACGCGCATCTGCACACCATTTTTAGGGTTCCGTACCCAAAGCGTGCCAACGGAACCCTTATTACTAAGCCTCCGCTGCCCGTCCGTCCGTCCATCCGTCCGTTTGTCCGTCTGTCCGTCCGTCCGTCTGTCCGTCCGTCCGTCTGTCCGTCCGTCCGTCCGTCCGTCCGTCCGTCTGTCACAGGGCTGTATGAACCGAACATGAACTGTAATAGTTATAGGCAGCTGATATTTTGCCAGAGTGCCGCTATAACAACAAATAGGTAAAATAAAAAAAACAAAACTGGGGGCTCCATTCAAAGAAGGGGGTTTTGCTCGTTTTTGTCTACGATGGTACGGAACCCTTCGTGTGCGAGTCCGATTCGCCATTGGCCGGTTTTTTACGATCCGTACTAATTTTGTACCCAGAGGCTCGAGTTCATAGTTCATAGTTAGTTCAGTTCATAGTTCATTTATTTGATAGATTTTTCTACACGTCACAATTTCAGAACAAGCATAATTATTTAAAATAGGTACATTACATGGCACAAATAATTAACAATGCGAAGCAGTCAAATGAAAATGATAATAATTAAATAATGTAAACCTAAAATTTGATAATAAATATATACTGTGAATAATAATAATGAAATAAAAAGATTAAGTTCAGTCATAGTGCAGTTAGGATTGATGGAGCGGTATGGGATCGTCTTCGAGGAATTCCTCTACACTATAGTAGGCCTTATCAAGAAGATGCACTTTCAGAAGCCTAGTGAATTTTTGTGAACACTCTGTAATACGAATTGCATTGTCAATCTTATTATAAATCCTTGGACCAGCTACGTGTGGGAATCTCTCAGAGCGGGCCAGCCTATGCTCCACAGGCCGAAGACGGTTCCTGTGCCTCGTGTTGTGGCTATGTCTGTCTCCATTGTGCTCATAGTGGACAAGGTTCTTTCTTACAAATTTGGCAACTTCTAGGATGTAAAGCGATGGAACTGTTAGTATCTTCAGAATTTTGAACTGCTCCCTGGCATGTGCGTCATATGGAACCCGAGCGAGGGTTCGGACAGCACGCTTCTGCATCACAAATACCCTATCTCTGTCCGCCGCCTGGCCCCACAGCTCGATTCCATAGCTCAGTAGAGATTGAAAGTAGCCATAGTAAGCGAGGAGCATGTTTGCTGGCGTCAGGGTTGTAGAAAGTCTGGATAGAGCGAAACGTGCTCTTCCCAGACGCCCACAGAGATGATCTATATGATGCGTCCACTGCAGCCCCGCATCCAACTCGAGTCCCACAAAACGCACATGACTGACTTCCGGGACGCTCATACCACCGCACACAAGTGATAGTGGTGTGGTCCGGGCACCCCGGAGGCCAAAGTGAATGACGTTGGTCTTGTCCACATTTAGTAATTGCCCATTGCATTTAAACCAATCTGCCAATTTATCCATTGCGCCGTGAAGGTTAATTTGTAGGTCTTGGAAGTCCTTGCCCACAACAACAACGCAGCCATCATCCGCATACATAAATATGTCATCCATTATTGACATAAGATCATTTATGAGAACGAGAAAACAGAAATTGCCGACAGCTGAGCCCTGAGGTACCGAACGATCACCCACATAGGCGGCTGAGGAACGACATCGCACGCCCCCCACTGCAGTCACCTGCACGCGGTCCGAAAGAAAGGAGGTAACGAATTTTAGAAAAGGTCCTCTGATTCCATAGTGCTCTAGCTTAGCCAGCAGCAGACTATGGTCGACTGTATCAAATGCACGTGATAGGTCACAAAAGAGCGCCGCAACATGCATGCCTGCTTCCAGGTGCGTAATTACACGTAAGAGGGCAGTTCTCGCAGCATCCGTTGTCGAGCGACCTTTCTGGTAAGCGAATTGATACGGTGACATTAGATTATGCGCCTTGAAATGATCAGTGAGTCTGCTACATATGCCCAGCTCAAGCACCTTAGAGAACATTGGTACGATAGAAATTGGCCTAAAGTTTTTCATTTCCTCCTTGCTTCCCTTGCCCGTGTATACTGGCGTTAACTTTATTCGTTTCAAAGTTGATGGATAAACACCTTTTCTCATGCAGTCGTTCGCCAGAATGCAAAGAATTTCGGTTAGAAACTGTGGGATATTCTTTATAAGCAAACATGGTAAGTCATAGAAATCTTTAGTTTTTTTGGACTTTATAGATTTGATTATGTTGTCAAACTCCGAGTGTGAGAAAGGTATGCAGCGCGCGGAGTGGTTTAGTTCTGACCGTGCTAGCCGTAGGTACGAGAGTGCAGTGCGCGGGCACACAGGTGCGACACAGGCTTTGTTCGTGCTTATGTAATAGTTGTTGAGGCTTTCAGCCAGTTGCGACGGTCTATCCTGTGCGCCCACCACACTAAGCATGAGCTGGTCCATAGGATTTTTCCTGGCGGATGTGCGCCCAGTCTCTGAGTTGATGACATTCCATATGGCTTTCGGAATGTTATCATTCTGATGAATAGAGATATTTATAAAACTTGCACGCTTCGTTTTGAGCATTTCACTAAGTCGAGTTTCCTGAATTTCTAGCAAGTCTACAAATATATTATTATCCTTATTTCTTTCAGCTAAGCATCTTAAGGTGGCCCAACCCGGCGGCCTCAACTCATTTGCGGGCACGATACAAAACCGTGCTGTTGCGCTCTGGGACCTTCTCTGTTTCCAAGAATAAGACAGGCTCCGTGATAAGGAAGATGCAACCTGTCCACAAAAAAGACAATGTGTATGGTGTATGATTTGGTAAGATTTACGAAAACTTTAATTTCAAAACGACTTATAGCTAAAAGTAAACCACGACCGCTGTAGTCAAAAATCTTACAAAAACCAAATTGATTATAAATCTTGATTAAATAAGCTATGTCTGATGACTAATCTTATTAAGGTGTTCTTACTTTATCATTGCGTAATCCACCTCCAAAGTTATTGTATAAAACGCGCGAAAAATCCGAACTTTCGGACGTTATAACTTGGAAACCAAACACAATTTTACAATGCCAATGGTCATCAGACATCTAGTTCAATCAAATAGAGCTATTTTGAGCAAAATTTTGGATCTCTGACAAGAAATATAGGCGTGATCTTCTTTCCCCTTTTGTATGGGGAGATGAGCGGGTTGGGCCACCTTAAGTCAAATACTCGGTGTTTTTGAGCCAAAACCTCTCCATCAACCCAAACCTTGTCCTTATGCCTAAGAGGCTGTACAGAGTAGGGAAAGTGCGGGTCAAACATGCTAGCAAAGATCTTGAAAATCTTATCAAATTGCAAATCCGGTTCCAATTCCATCTCGAGTGCGGCGTTAAAGTTAAAGAGATGAAGGGCTTCAAGAAAATTATACATTTTCAGGTCCGAGAAAGATCTTTTATAAATTGTTTTTTTTTGCGATTTCCGATTCAAATTCCAATACAATGCATTGTGCATCGTGGTCACTGAACCCGGGATTTATAGGCGTTACTTTTATCTTGTCAATATTGATATTTGAGTAGGCGTGATCCAGACATGTACTATTCCGCGTTGGAAATGAGAATAGGCATCCTAAGTTATTGGAACTGATGACGTCTAGCAGTCGTTTTTTGTTGGCAGTTTGAATACGCAGGTCAATATTGAAGTCACCCACTAACAGAACATTTGATTTACTGTTACCCAATGAATACAATAAAATTGACAATTTTTCAATGAATAAATTTGGAATCATTGAACTTGAAAGATAGTCGAACCGCTCTGTAGCCGTGCTTGGATACAAAGACGGTCAGTATGTGTTGTACCATCATATCCAGGTCAAAGCGCAAGTCGGACTTGTACAGAAAGGTCTCCGTTCCATCGTACAAAATGTAACACAAAAAATCACGTTTCTTGCATTGTTGTTTTACTGAATATTGTGTACACTCTATGACATTTTCAGCGTTTTAATGGAGCCTGGCATGGATGGCTACTACCACACAACAACCGTTATGATATAAGCACAATACACCACATTCCCGAATGAATAAGGTGCCATGCCAGGAGCTTCCCTTTATGAGCACGGCTACATTGAACTGGATGGAAAACACGAACAATTTTTCACTGGCGCTTTAACCATAGTTTCATTTATATGTATACTAGCTGCGGTACCCGGCTCCGCTCGGGTTAATGTCTGGCTGAATTATTTCATGGATAAAAAGTTGCCCAAAGGGCTGGTCCAAAAGGCTGTTCTAGAACAATATATCCATCTACCAAATTTTATCGAGATCGTAAGAATGAATGAGGAACATCAAATCATTTCCATTAAGAGCTTCGGAAACATTTGGTGGCTACTTAAAAAAATAAAGCGTGTGTCGCCAGAACCTTTCTGCACTTGCTCTGCAATATTACTTAGTTTGCATTGATCTCTTAAGTTTTATATAAATTTTTTACAAATTATATACACAAATCTCTCTTCCTATTATTAAAACTGTTCAGTGGTTTAGAAAAAGTAAACACCATACAATGATGGATGAAGAGGAAAAACGAAAGCTATCCGCTAAATGCAAACGCGAAATGTTAATTCCACCGCACGAAAAAAGGTAAAAACACGAATAAAATCTATAAAATTCTTACCAGGGACTACCCACTTGCGCCGCACCTACTTCACGGATATATTCAGCGTGACAGTGGCCTAATTAGTCAAGAAAACGTATTTTTCCTATAATTTCATATCAAAGCAGAAAAACTATAAGTGACGCGGGGACTGGCATAGCGTACCAGAGGCCTGGGTTCAATACCGACATGCACCACTGTCTTTCTCTTTCCGAGTTCGATAAGTGCATTTCTTCACGAATGCAAGCTGCTCCATGGTTCGGAATCCATGTAAAACTGTAGGTCTCCCTTCCCCTACCAGGTGGTAGGGCCCGGGTTGGTACCATCGCATTGGATGAAAAGATGGTCGAGGCGGCAATGAAATTGTCCGTGTTTTCCATCCAGTTCAATGTGGCCGTGCTCATAAAGGGAAGGTCCTGGCATGGCACCTAATTCCTTCGGGAATTTGGTCTATTGGGCTCATATCATAACGGTAGTTGTGTGGTATTAGCCATCCATGTCAGGTCGCATAAAAAAAAGGCCAAATTCTCGCAAACCCAAACGCGCGCGCATGGGAAACTCCACCCTCATCATCAAAACTCATCGAATCATCGTCTTTACCACGAATAGTGCTCTCCGCAGCTGCATAATGCGATCCCTCCGTACCCTTGCAGGGTGTGCACCCATTCACAGTTCACATTCCTGTAATAACAACTAACCGATCCTCTCAACCGTTTATTTCCGAAAACTGTGTAAAGCACTCCTTGCTGAGGTTTTTCCCCCAAAGAACAGACAACCAGCATATTTGGAGAGCTCGCAGCCGGTACTACGGGTTCCTTTCATTAACGTTGTCCTGCAAATTTATTGTATAGGAAACCTAACGGTAAAAGACCAAAGTAATAACAAAATAATGTTCTAAGTATGGCCGAATTAAAAAAACGTGGAAAATTTTAAGATGGTATAGCATTTTGAACCAGATGTTCTAAGAAGTCAACAAAGTAAAAAGAAGCGAGGATGATACTTTTGAGGTTACCGCGGTCGTTAGACATGTTTGAAATATGTTACGGCTTTTCACGCGGCAGGTAGAGATATTCTCCGACGTTTCGAGCTAATCATTCAGCCCGTTGTCAAGGAGGCGTCCGCCGCGCATAGTCGTCTGCTGAGCACGAGCGCGGCGCATGCCTCCTTGACAACGGGCTGAATGATTAGCTCGAAACGTCGGAGAATATCTCTACCTGCCGCGTGAAAAGCCGTAACATTTTTCAAAGAAGCAAGGATATTTATTAAAAATATACACAAAGTAGATTCGATTAATACAGATTTTATTGTTTACTTTTAACATCTCACATATTTTAAAGTTTATCTTGTTTGTAAAAACTGATTTTTTTCAGGGTTCATGTTGTATGGTAAACGCCACACTCAGCAGGTTGTGAGGATTTCGGAGCAAATGGAGCCTAAATACTAGTCTTAACAGAGCTCATTTAGGTGCACTCTTTAAAAAGGATTGTGTCCGTAAATTGTACAAACATTGAGTGAAATTGTAAGAATCTGAAATAAATGTATATACAACTTCTACCTCGGCGTTAGACACAACTGCGCCGACGGCGGCGCCTGCGCAAAATGGTAACGATCAAATTATATTCGCGCGTCAGCACATCTAGGCCACATGAGATAAGCGGAGACGTCACACATATACCGCACTGCCCCGCCTCCACTGCACGCTGTACCAGCCGGTGTGGGGGGGGAAAGCGAATTCGAAGCGCTATATATACGACGCGGCCGCCGCCCCGGAGCACGCTCGACTCGCGACACTCGCCCACACGACGCGACCGCACGGGAACCGACAGCATGTGCCACCGAGACAGCGACGCGACCCGAACGGCGCCCGGCGCCCGGGCGGCCGACGCGCGGAGACCGAAGGTGTTCGCCCAGCTGCGAGGACTGAAGATGAAGCACAACATCAGGACGGACCCGGAGAGCGAGACCATGCAGAAGGCGGTGGAGTACCAGCCGGACCTGCTGGCGGTCTCCACGCAGTACACCAAGACGCTGTTCCTGCTGGCCAGATCGCTCTACTGCAAGTTCCAAGACACCAAGGCTTACGGGTGAGTACAACCGGTCATTATCGCCTAATTTAACTCTAGAGATAGAGAGAGAGATAATTTTAGATTATTCGTATGTAAAATATTAAATCAGTGGTCCGGAAAGTTTCATCATCGTTCCATCTTCCCATCTGCGTGACCTGGAATATGAATTCGGAGGTAAATCCCATAGCATTAGGGGATAAATTAACCCATACTCGATGTATTCTAAATTCCTCGGTAATTTAGTTTTCCCATTAAAGTTTGAAACTATATTCCCAAAAATGAATACGGCCCAAAATGTGGGCTAAAAAAATTATCGGGAAATTGGAGTTTCAGGACGCTCTCGCTAAATTGCATCATCCTACCTCTCTACCTGAATAGCATGCGTATATGCTTGACCGTAGAAATGTTTTGACTGTGCTCGCATTATCGATTGAATGAAACGTCACCGCGCATTGAATGCACTGAACAATGCAACGCATAGGGTCCGGAGGGCCTTTAGAGCGGTGTTTTCGGAAAACGGTCTATTTCCTTAAATATTCTAATATCCAAACAAAACATTGACAAACTTGTTTTGGCCATTTTGGCAGGATTTTTCCTTGGACGAGCAATATCAACCTTTCTTTGACCTCGCCTACCTTTGCTTGAACTTGCTACTAAACATACTTCAACATGTACTATTTTACCATACATGTGACGTAGACAATTTCGCTGATGTAAAAGGAATAAACCAGAAAGATAAGATAAAAGAGTGTACAAATCACAATAGATAAGGATCTGTCACTGGACGAGTGGTTATCAAGCATAGAAGCCTGTTCTCGATAAAAAGATCTCAATACAATTTAAATATTTTGTCCACACTATCTAAATCATTTATTTTGCATGCTCGAACTAAGTCAACATTACCTTCGCGCAGAGAAATAGAGGTCGCACCTTGTCATTTCTCTATATCTGAATAAGCTTCTTTAAATATACTTGGCCGCGAAGCTTCGTCAAATATATTCCGGGAGGTCACGACATTTTTGGTTACGATAAGGTAAATGGCTGAATCTGGGTTTACATGTTAGAGACCAGCCCTCTGATCCTAAATATGTCGGTCTGCCTGCGCCAAGTGGTTGCGTTATCTAGATTGGCTATATAAAATAGAAGTAGGTATGTTCCTTCTGATGAATATACTGATTGTCTAGAAACATTGATACCTATGAATTATACAACAATAACCAGTCGGTTTTTTAATTAAATACTTAAATATACCGAAGTTATATCTGTAACCTAAATCGCCTGTAACTACGAAATGCAATCAAAGATTTGTTCAGTTTTTGGTATTGCTAAGCAAGTAGTTATGTACTGATTCTTTCATGATTCGTTATTTGCATCCATTTACCTTATAATTTATATTTTTTGTTACCATAACTACTTTTTCAGGCGCCTTATCTACGTAACGCAACCACTTGGCACAGGCAGACTGACACATTTAGCTTTAGAGGGTTGGTCTTTATCATGTGAACCCAGTTTCAGCCATTAACGTTATCGTTACCATTTTTGTCGCGACCTCCTAGTCTAATACAATTTGCCGCAAAATACTTCTACCATCTTGCATACGTTCCCGTACAACTACCTCGTGAATCATCTGAGCACGCTGTACATTATGTAAGAGCGGTCGACGATCTCTCGGCCTTCACTTTGTCAGAAGTCCGTCACTTCACGCAGTGACGGATTTAAACATTTCCCCAGTACATATATACTATTAAATATTTGCCGCCCTTACCTGTACAATTGTCATTTCCTAGATTATTTTTACGAATTTGGTTGAAATTGTACAAGAAGTAGTTATTGGATATATTTTTGAGCCAATCAAAGCTCAATCTTTTTTTATTTCTGCAAGACGGCTAAAAAATTCGGTCCCCAAATTTGTCGTCCCTAAAATCTGTCGCCCTAGGTTCAAGCCTACTCACCCTGCTGGTAAATCCGCCCCGAAGACTGGAGTAATGGTTACTTGAGTTAAAACTACATTTTGCTCTGGGGAAGTTAATACAACATAATCTTTACAACCTTATTCCTCAAATCCTTACAACCTTAACCTCAAATATTAATGTATTGCATAAAATATGTCTTCTGAAACAATTTTGACTGCAGAGGCATTTTGTTTACCATAATATTATCGCCCTTAAATCTTAGACCACTAATCAACTAGTTAAAGATTTTAACTAAACAGCAATTTATATTTTCCCATTACCTATTTTAATAGCGTATTTATTGCAATATTGTCTAAATTATATTGGCTTCACCTTTGTAGCTTTGTGCTAAATATAAAACACTTCACCAGATTGTACCAAGGATGGAGCAGATTGCATCAGACGAGATTGATTTCACAGATCGAAACCAAAATACATACCATTGCGGAGTGGCATCAGTGGCATTTATGAGCTTCTTATTTGCATAAGGTGCTAAGCGTTAAATAATTCACCAGCAACAAGGTTGCAATTTTCAAAATAAATCTGCAGTTCAAAGATTTACCAACCTATATATTTAAATGCAAGCGTCCAGGTATTGTGTAGAATCGGTTCCGGTGTGCCTTGCTCGTGACTGCGGTCACGTAGGTAGCTCGTATCGACGCAAGTCTGCACGTTATCTTGTTATTTCTGAGCGACATTCGCGCTCCCGCCGTTACCGTTACCGAGGCCTCCGTCGTCGTCGATACAAGCCGTTGTCGGAACCAATCGTGGTCGTGATTTCATAATACTACGACACCGCTGCACTAACTGATAAGCTCAGTGGTATTTGTAAGTGATGGATGGATCTTCTACAGTATTCCCTTTAGGAAAGAAACTCCGTTTTCTTTGTTCGAAACAACCGTCTCAGAGCAAAGTCCTCCTCCGGTATCGGAGGGCTACCATAGATAATTTCGTTTAATGTAATGCTCGTGCCCGACGACGCACATGGGTTTTCAAACTTTCTGGAACGCTGCAAGAACCATGCCGGCTGGCCAGGTTTCTTCACAACATTTCGCATTACGTTTGAAAGACCACAAGTTGAACTTTGCGGAAAACACCTTGACACACCATGTTCACACCCATATAAATAAAGTTTCTACACGATCAGTCCATGTCCGATTAGAGTGATGGTATAATGGAGACGGAGGGACATGGATGTGTGATTGAGTCTAATGAAAGAAGAGACGTTTGCACTCTTGTTGGCACAGATGTTTAACACGCGTCACAGTGTCATTGCGTTCATCAGCTGAAACATGTTAAATAATACCATAAACATCTGTTTCGCATGCGTCGACGTCGCTGGGTGCTTGAAATAACGTTAAATATGTTTTCTCCTTTTATCCGAACAATTAGTTATGCACATAGGCGTTCTACCTCATTGGATTGTTATGTAATGTGTTAATTAAACTGTTATCTTCAGGCCTGAGCCCATTCAGTTCACGTGCATGACCCTTTATAAATATGCTACATATCTAGTTAGCATATTTCAAAGAGAGGTGCGAATATCCATATCTTACACTTAGATGTGATTCTGTCTCAAGCAGAGTTACTTGGAACCAATTGCATGTTTCTGAGAAATACTAGCATGAATGCGATGACACGACCGACTATATGCATTGATTAAATGTTAAACGTTTACTTCATACAGAGTTTCCACTTTACGATTTCGCAAAAGGTCAATATTCAGCCCAAATGTGGCATTGCATTGCTACATTTCCGTTGTACTATCCAACTGTAGACTAACAATAGCTGTACTATCCTAATAAATTATATGATTGTGAACTACCGAACGATTCTATCCAGGTAGTCTGAACCCAGCAACATTAAAAGTGTGAGATTGATTTGGTCGTTATGCGCAGGGTGTTGACGCGCACGACGCAGCCGCTGCACGTGCTGCTGGGCGTGCTGGTGGCGTGCTCGTGGTTGGCCACTCGCGCGGGTCCCGCCGACGCGCCTGCCGCCGGCTCGCTGCGGCTCTGGAAGGCGCTGTACACGGGCGGCGTCGCCGTGCACATCGGCGCGCAAATCTGGATGACCCTCATCTCCGGTGAGTTATGTACCTATAGTTGCATCGTATTTTATTGTTTATTCATCATCCATTGACAGTACAGTGCACTCAGACTTGTTTTATTTTAACATTATGTCATGATGACACGACTACCGTTTGTCCTGTATCTTCTCAATTTCTCTGCTGGGTTTTCGCATGTGGCTGGACATGGCGGGCTAATACAACACCCACCATTATGACATTAGCCCAACACACCAAATTCCCGAAGGAATGAAGTGCCTTAACCTTACCTTTATTAGCACAGCAAATACGGTTTTTTTTCATATCCGCTACGAACAACATTTTCATCGAGTGCGATGATCCAACCCGGGCAGATTCCGAACCATGGAACAGCTTGCATTTGTGATAAAATGCACCTATACAACACAGAAAGAGAAAGAAAGTGGTGCAACGATCATACCAGAGTTCATGGTATGGAAAGCAAGTCAGGGAGCTACGAACTAATCAGAGTTATTTCTCGCTAACCCATCCGAATATCCATTATCTCTTAGTTCTCCTCTCTATATACATACAGTTTCTGTATACCGATAATTAGGGCCATGACTTCAGAGTAGGCTGGTCTATTACTCTAAGGTCACAACTGTCTCTCTCGTGCATGCTGTCACTAATTGTGCCAATGTCACGTCTCCTTCTCTCGTCTGAAGATGCTCTGGAACGTTCTAAATTAGAACTTACTAAGGCAGACAAAACAGTACTGAAATCAAAAGTACAAATAAAACATACAGGTGATTACCGATCTGGAAGATATTTTCGACAGAGGGTCGGACTGGCTATACAGCGAGGAAATGCAGCGAGCGTAATGGCGTCTACAAAATTGCTTTGTAGAGAAAAATTGGATGAAATCTTTTATATTTTGTAAGTTTAATTATCTCAATAATTAATAAATTTTCGTGTTATTTAAAAAAAAAACAAATAAAAGTACCTATGTCATAATGAAGAGTTCAGCAGTCAGTCAAGTGTCGCGTGCTACGGACTTTATCATTGCGAGCGTGTGTCTGTCGGTAGGCTCTTCTTTGCATGCACGAGTGCAAAGGATTATGCGCTATATCCGATAAGAGCGATATAATTTTATCAACTTCGGCATCGTGGAAATCTTCAGTGCAAATATTGTTCCCTAAATATTGCAATTTTTCGTGCTAAAAGCAGTTTTTAACCCCATTCTAACGACATTATACCTAACATCGAATTGAACGAACGATTAACGAAGCGGCAAAATGTAGCCCCGGTTCCACGAAGAGACGGCCGAGTTAATCAATGTGCAAACACGTCACTTTTAGTGATCCGCATAGAGTTCCTTCCATACTGTCCACACAAAGTAACGTGTTTGATCATACTTTGACGTTGATTTTGATTTTTTGTCCTTTAAAATTACCCTTCTACCGGTAGTATATACATAATAGGTCGGGGAAAAAGTCTTTTCGCATTATAGTATGTATGAACTTGTAATAAAATCTCTTTGGCTATACTATTTGTATCTGGCTGGTTTTGGTATCATTGAAAGTTTAAATTTTAAAGAACATAATTCCAAATTCAAATTAGGAAAATGTGTGATTCCCATTTGTTTTTCGTACTGTCAAAATGAGTGAATCTAATGAAGAAATTCGATACATTTTAAAATTTTACTACAAAAAAGGTAAAAATGCAACGCAAGCCGCGAAAAAAATTTGCGATGTTTATGGACCTAGTGCAGTGTCTGTGAGAGTAGCACAAATTTGGTTTAAGCGTTTTCAATCCGGAAATT
This sequence comes from Incurvaria masculella, assembly GCA_946894095.1. Taxonomy (NCBI): domain Eukaryota; kingdom Metazoa; phylum Arthropoda; class Insecta; order Lepidoptera; family Incurvariidae; genus Incurvaria; species Incurvaria masculella. Next base: position 24,202,815 of record OX335646.2, read on the forward strand.
TTGATGTCAAAGATGCACGTCGCTCTGGTCGCCCTATTACGGATAAAATGGATGCCATTTTTGAAAAAGTGGAGCAAGATCGGCATATCAGTAGTTACGACGTAGCGGAAGAACTAGGAATTGACCACAAAATAGTTTTTGCGCATTTGAAAAAAACTGGGTACACAAAAAAGCTCGATATTTGGGTACCTCACGAGCTCACTGAAAGAAACCTAATGAACCGTGTACTCATTTGTGATTCTTATAATGTATATATATGTATATACATTATAAGAATCACAAATGTATGTATATGTAATGTATGTATGTATATATATGTGTAATGAAACCGAACCATTTTTGAAGAAGCTGATAACTGGTGATGAAATGTGGATCACGTACGACAAGAACGTGCGAAAAAGGTCGTGGTCAAAGGCCGGTCAAGCTTCACAGACTAAAGGCGAAACCTGGGTTAACTCGCAACAAGGTGATGCTGTGTGTGTGGTGGGATTGGAAGGGCATTATTCATTATGAGCTGTTACCACCAGGCAGGACCATCGATTCTGAACTCTACTGCGAACAACTGATGAGATTAAAGCAAGAAGTTGGCCGGAATTAATCAACAGAAGGGGTGTGGTTTTTCATCATGATAACGCTAGACCTCACACATCTTTAGCTACTCAGCAAAAACTAAGAGAGTTTGGCTGGGAGGTGTTAATGCATCCGCCGTATAGTCCTGACCTTGCACCTTCAGATTTCCACCTGTTTAGGTCTCTTCAGAATTCTTTAGGCAGTGTCAGGTTAACATCACGAGAGGACTGCCAAAACCACTTGTCGCGGTATATTGATCAGAAGTCCCAATATTTCTACAGCAATGGGATCATGTCCCTACCTACAAGATGGCAAAAAGTTATCGAACAAAATGGTACCTACATACTTTAGTTAAATGTAAATAAACCATATTAAAAAATGTTTTGAATTTTCTTAAAAAATGCGAAGAAACTTTATCCCCAACCTAATATTTAGTAATAATGAAAAATTCTGCGGGAAGTAACACATTGGCGGGTATAAAACAATTTTCTTATTCTTCTGTATGCGAAATTCATCCATTCGGCCATTTTATTTCTCCCCGAGTTTTCTAAGCTGTCCGGTACATTTTAAAAGTGTACAAGCTAGTCTTATTCTACACACGGTAATCAAATAATTACATAAACCTCGAGTATTTGGATTTACCAAATCGAAATGATTCACCTCTTGATCGTAGCAACCTGAAGATTATATTGCATCTTTAAATAGCATCAAAAACATAATGTGCTATCCATTCAATACATGCAATCCATATCAGACAGAAGTGTCAAAGGAAGATTGTCGATCAGTTCTATTTCATCATCGATATTATTGGTAAACGAGTAAAAACATTTTTAGCGATAAGAGTAGATCGAACTGATTCTTCGACTTCAGTACTTAGGATATACTTTTACGTACTTATAAAGTTAATGTCCACATCAGAACGTACTAACAATGTTACCACATTAAAATTAAATGATCAGTAAGGTGGGCCCGTAAGCATCAGAAAATTACGCTCCCCATACAAACGTAGTTTAGTAATCATTTGAAAACCACTGTTCCAATTTTCTTGATATTTGAGACTTAATATCGAGCAACAAATATATATGTCTGCACGTGTTTGTTTTTCCGAAAAAATGACCCTGTGTGACACAACAGAGAAAAGAAAATGTGTATGAAGATATTCTTTTGCCTGTAATTTGACTTGCTTTATACCATTCAGCAAAACAAAAACGTGCAGACACAGATATTTATTGTAGAATATTAGATACTTAATATCAAGCAAATCGGAACAGTGTTTTTCAAATGATTAGTAAACTACGTTTGTATGGGGAACACTGCTTACGGGCCGTTCTTAGTTGATTAGGTACTTACAACCACAACGGTGCAATGAATATCAAGCGCAAGCAACCTAGCCGTTCAAGCGAAGGAATGCTCAGAAGGAGATCTCAATGTTGACCTAATAATTGATGATACCTTATTGAAAACGACACGAACCTTGTATGCAGATGCATTTAGAACGAACAAGACTGACAATACAAGGGCATGTGACCAATAATACAACACTGAGTCGGCTATTTGTAATTCTGGCACGTACTAAATGTGTGTTAGAAATAATAGTTGAATAAGAAAGATATGTAGGAATTTATTAATAATTTATTTTGTGCAATAGACACATATAGAACATACCTGCATCTAGTTCTACTCACTAACAAAGTATAAGTCGGAGTAATTAGATTTATCTTTGAAATAAGTATACAAATTATACCCTATCAATTGTTCAAATTGGTTTTAACAAAGCAAAGCCTGTGTGTTCAAATGAAGCCAAATGTTTGGGCAGTCTTGGAGATAAGTTCGTAGGCAGTAACTACCAAAATATATTTGAAATACTTGGTAAACATGACGTGATTAAAATGGAGACGGTATATCACAGTAAGGGTAAAAGTTTGACAGGGCGGTATAACGAAGATCCGATCTTACTGAGTCTTATTAAATACATTTATGCTCGTACATTATCACAGTTTTAAAATCAAAATCAGGTCAGAAACTGAACAACAGAAACATTTGGGTTCTTGAAGATTGGACCCAACTGAAGCTTCAGTTTGAATGGAGAGATATCTTCGTTGTGAAATGCATATAAGCCTTTATGATACGATTAAATTATGTTATTAGGCTAAGGGCAGATTTTTCCATAGTGTGATGAACAGCCACAGATTTATACTATTAAGGCCCTGGTACTAGCCAAATCGCAAAGTTAGACGAGGCGCCCCAAGTTAACTAACTAAGTCTGAGGATTAGAAGTGTCATTCTTACAATATATAATTCCTTGTCTAGGAATCAACCTATTTTCGTTAATGTATGTTTCCTTTTTCTATACAAAATACATTGCGGAAACGGTGTCCATATCCGAACTTTTTTGACTAAATGTAGAAATCTAAAAGCAAATGGAATTTTTTGTTTGTGTTTATATGCTGTTTTTGCTTATATCTAGAAATCGAATTACTTTCAGATTTCTAATAAGAAAAATCAACTTTTTTATTATTGATTATTATTTAAATAAATGATGGAATCAAAAAATATTTACAATCCATTATCAGTCTGGAGTTCTATTTGGATTTGCTGAAGCGTTTCACTACATATTATTACATTTGTTAAAAGGTGTATTTGTATGGAGCGAGTAGTTGGCTAGTCCAAGCGCTTAACAGATTTATTTACGCTTCTGCTTAACCATCAGATGTAGTAAGTCCATACGTTTATTAGTAAAATTATAGTCAGATGATTGTGACAGAAGACATAATTCTCCGGCAATGACTGCGTCTTTTGACGAACGTGAATCAGTCCGATAAGTTCTATCTGAGGATTGAAAAATTGGCCCTTATTCTGAAAGTAGTCCAGCTGTATTCAGAGTGGGCGGACTAACTTTAATCCGCCGGACTTTAACCGTTGCGGCAGCAGCACGTAATAGCCAGAAAATGATAAGCAGATCCATCTCCCTTTATCTACAATACCTCTGAAAAGTATTTTATATGCATTCGACAAGTAAGATAAAGTACTGAGGAAGAAGCCAACGATCTACATTCAAATAAATTTAGAGGTTACATAGAGAAAGGCATATTATTTTCACTTATTTAGCGCCATACAGCACGCGTAATAAGCTATGCACATACACTTACATCGAGTTAATTCCAGTTACCTAACTAATAAAAAGTAAGAGTTGGACTGTCGGATAGCATCGCTCAGACCGGTAGCAGATAATGAGCGCATTTACATTTTGCAAATTGATAAATTGATGGCGGGGAGACGACGTATTTTCGCAGGAGCTGTCACTCCACCTAATGATCTGAATTGACTAACCGCCGGGACATGGATTCGACTGGTTGACCTTCGTCATAGATCCCCACGGCGATGTTCATTGTTTTGCAACTACCTGCGTCAATTAGATTGTGTTCCGCCTGCTTCATACTGTCTAGTTTGTTTCAATCCTTTCTCTGATCAGTGGTTTCAATGCATTAGTTGCATGGCTTTCTTTTTCACTATTGGTAAGAGTCCTGAGAAATTTTTTTTCCAAAGGCGTTAAGCTTATGGTCACGGTGGCACACACATATTTACATGCTACATTTACAACCTGAATTCACCCATCCCTTCCTAATTGCATCAATACATGTAAACATAACTTGCTTGAAATATTTTTTCTAATATGATATTATTTTTGTTGTCAGGCGTCGTACTTTACTTCTCGATTTCCCGCCATGAGTTCGGCCGCGTCCAGGAGGTGCTGTTCCCGGTGTACTTCGCTTTCAACGCCATCGTCTCCTTCGGAACCCTGCTGGCCTACCTCCGGATACAGCTGATCACCCGATTCCTCGCCACATCCTGGCTCCAGGTGAGCAGCAAAATATACATAATTCTGTACTCCTTCTGTATTTGACTGATTCTTCTTCAGACACAAAATTAAACGATCGTGTTTTTCCCATAATAATAGCATGAATCATTTAATCCCAAAGCGGGAATTGCAGTCAGAGTCAAGAAAACACTCAGTAAATTTGTTATTCTATAAATCTTCTGCTGCCTACCTCAGTTCAAAGGCATGCTTAACGAAGTTGAACGTGAAGATTATAATTCAATTATTTACGGCTTGCGATAAGCCAAGAAGGCTCTCTCACGTTGGCACAGCTGCCGAGCAGTCAGTGGGGGCGTGCACTTAGCACCATTTCGTGACACGAGCGTGGTTGTTCATCACTAATCAGTACAACACCAACGTCATAACACACGTTGCGCCCATAAATGGGTGTAACAAACATCCTTATCTTAAGATTAGACGCATATAAATCACTATATCTTTCCTAACTTCTGGTACTTTGGAATCTACTCAGTAGGTTTTATGATTCACCTCAAATATTGTTTTGTGATCTCATATCATTGCCAATCTTGATACCCCTTTCCTTGTTTGTCTTAGATCGCGCTGCTGTCAGTGACGTTCCTCATAGAGGCTTCAGTTCGTCTTTACTGCGTGCTTCCGATGCTAAGAGCAAAGCATCTCAAGACCCAAATGGAGGCAGCTGCCGAAGGCGGTCAGGAAATAGGCAAGCTCGTCCTAGGAGAGCTGGCCCACTGTCCCCACTACATGAAGGTGCTGAAGAACTTCCGCCAACAACACTCTAAGGTTGTCATGGGGAATATGATCACACTCGGCTGCTCCATCTACAGCCTAATGATCTTAGTTGATTCATTGTGTATCGCGTAGTTTATTTATTTATTTCACCGTACATTTTTTCATGCGGCCGTCTGAGGCAACGATCTGGTCTGGATGGTTGAATGGTTGCATTGGACTAAATAATAAGGTAGCTTTTTTTTTATGTGACTGGACATGATGGCTAATAACACCTTCTGTCATGGTATTAGCCCAACACACCACATGGGAACTAGGTGCCATGCCAGAACCTTCCTTATATTGCACGGCTACATTGAACTGGATGGAAAACACGGACAATGTTCATTGCCGCTTCGACCATCGTTCATTCAATGCGATGGTACCAACCCGGGCGGGATTAACCCTACCACCTAGTAAGTAAGGAAGGGGACCTACAGTTTAACGTGGAATCCGAACCACGGCCAGCCTATCTCAACGGTCTAATGGTCACCCATCCAAGACCAGATCGGACCCAGCGTTGCTTAACTTCGGAGAGCGATCGCCGAAGTGTCGCGCAACTGGGCCACTGAGGCTGCGTAACGATTTTTTTTCACTCCAAGCTTTGAATCTTACGACCGAAGTATTGGATTGACATAAACTCAATGGAATTGTTACACGAATCCTTTTGGAAAATGTCAACAAGCTTGGCAACAGGATGGCACGGAAGATTTTTACGGATTTGCAGACAAAGTTAAAACAAATCCGAAGATGATTGACAACAAGGATGATTTCGAAAGAGTGGAGCTGCTAGACAATTCGAATGAGAGCGATCGATGCATTTGCTCTCTGATTCCTTATTTGCTGCGAAATGGACGTGTAGATAAACTTACCAGTTTTAGTAATGACATTGATTAGAACCAAATTTTAGCAGGCAGAATATACATTGTTGATCGCATGAAAATGCTCTAACTAAACTTATGAATGTGTTTCTAAATTACTAGACCTACCATCTATTATGTTTTCTCTCTTTTAGCCGAGTTCTATAGGAAGTTGAAACCATCAATAGAATGTAATTGGTAGTCTGGAAAATCAATCACGATTAGGCAGTTCAATAAAAGCAGTGGGCATTTTGAATTAAATTGGAATTTGGTTCTGTTTTAGGTGATCTAGTCATTAATCATTTATTTCCACTTGATGGACTGTATGGATGTACGATAGTAAATTATGAGGTTGCATGATATCTGAGGTTAAGCGAGCAACGGTTCAAATAGTTTTCATTCCTCTTGGTCTGGCAGCTTGTTATTAAAACCAGTACCTAATTTATATGCTATAAATGATACTATAGATTTACTAGGCCATTGTAAATTATAGTTAAAAATATATGGACTTAGAAAATATAGATATAATATACCTAAATAGGTTTAGCGATGAATAGTATTGAAATATGTAGTATTATGATTTATTATAAGTTCCGTTTAGTATTAGCTCTATTTAAGTACTTTTAAGACTGTAATTGTTGGTATACCTATGTGTGTAGTATAATATACCTACCTATGTTTATAAAGACGATCTGATAATGTTATAGATTTTTTATCTGCCCTGTATTTGTCACTATAGACATGGTAGGCTTTACTGCAACGGTATTACTAGCGCAATATTGTTTTTTTATAATTCATTCGTCATTTTTATAGAGAATAAAATAGAAAATAGGGATTTGATGTTAGATCTACTTTCCTTCAGTCAATTACCGAAAAGTGAACATATAATGAAATAAACTGTCATTTTATTTATTGCCTCACCTTATACGTAGAACCAGAAACAGCAATCTTCAAGTGCTGAAAATTTAAATAGATGTCGAAAGCCATTCGATATTGGTTTTTTTAATTATAAGGCAATAAGAAACGAAACAACTAAAGAAATGAAACTTTCGAATTATGAATACAAAATATAGGTTGGGGAAAAAGTTTCTTCGCATTTTTTAAGAAAATTCAAAACATTTTTTAATATGGTTTATTTACATTTAACTAAAGTATGTAGGTACCATTTTGTTCGATAACTTTTTGCCATCTTGTAGGTAGGGACATGATCCCATTGCTATAGAAATATTGGGACTTCTGATCAATATACCGCGACAAGTGGTTTTGGCAGTCCTCTCGTGATGTTAACCTGACACTGCCTAAAGAATTCTGAAGAGACCTAAACAGGTGGAAATCTGAAGGTGCAAGGTCAGGACTATACGGCGGATGCATTAACACCTCCCAGCCAAACTCTCTTAGTTTTTGCTGAGTGGCTAAAGATGTGTGAGGTCTAGCGTTATCATGATGAAAAACCACACCCCTTCTGTTGATTAATTCCGGCCGCTTTCTCTCAACTTCTTGCTTTAATCTCATCAGTTGTTCGCAGTAGAGTTCAGAATCGATGGTCCTGCCTGGTGGTAACAGCTCATAATGAATAATGCCCTTCCAATCCCACCACACACACAGCATCACCTTGTTGCGAGTTAACCCGGGTTTCGCCACAGTCTGTGAAGCTTGACCGGCCTTTGACCACGACCTTTTTCGCACGTTCTTGTCGTACGTGATTCACTTTTCATCACCAGTTATCAGCTTCTTCAAAAATGGTTCGGTTTCATTACGTCGTAATAAAGAATCACAAATGAGTACACGGTTCATTAGGTTTCTTTCAGTGAGCTCGTGAGGTACCCAAATATCGAGCTTTTTTGTGTACCCAGTTTTTTTCAAATGCGCCAAAACAGTTTTGTGGTCAATTCCTAGTTCTTCAGCTACGTCGTAACTACTGATATGCCGATCTTGCTCCACTTTTTCAAAAATGGCATCCATTTTATCCGCAAAAGGGCGACCAGAGCGACGTGCATCTTTGACATCAAAATTTCCGGATTGAAAACGCTTAAACCAAATTTGTGCTACTCTCACAGACACTGCACTAGGTCCATAAACATCGCAAATTTTTTTCGCGGCTTGCGTTGCATTTTTACCTTTTTTGTAGTAAAATTTTAAAATGTATCGAATTTCTTCATTAGATTCACTCATTTTGACAGTACGAAAAACAAATGAGAATCACACATTTTCCTAATTTGAATTTGGAATTATGTTCTTTAAAATTTAAACTTTCAATGATACCAAAACCAGCCAGATACAAATAGTATAGCCAAAGAGATTTTATTACAAGTTCATACATACTATAATGCGAAAAGACTTTTTCCCCGACCTATTATAACGTTAATAGATACCAGTATTTATAACTCAATAGAGTATTTTCGGTTCAATTTTGAGCTGAATAATAACTAAAACTTTTTTTCAAGTAGGTAGCGGGAAATGGAATTACAAATTACATTAATATGAATCCAAATACAAAACAGGAATTAAATGCAATGCCAGGATTTTCCTCATATTTCAGGCCTTAAACTAGGATGAAAAATACTTTTCTTCAATGCGATGTTACTTAACAACCCAAGAACGCCCGATTCCACCACCTCCAGGTACAAAAATCCCAAAGTTATCATAGAGAAATAAAGGAGAAGTGGCATGCGGCCGAAATCGCGTCTCCACTATATGGTCAAAAATGCGGTGGCGCATCGTATTCCACACAGTCGAAACATCGCCACCGCGCGCGAAGGTGCTCTAAAAATTCGTGTGTTACCCTCACCGCCCATTGATAGTTTTAGGGTTCCGTACCCAAAGGGTGAAAACGAAACCCTATTACTAAGCCTCCGCTGTCCGTCCGTCCGTCCGTCCGTCCGTCCGTCCGTCCGTCTGTCACAGGGCTGTATCTCATGAACTGCAATAGATAGGCAGCTGACATTTTTTCAGAGTATATATTTATTTTGCCGCTATAACAACAAATACTTAGGTAAAATTATAAAACAATAAAAATGAAAGGGGGGGCCCCATACAAAAAACGTGTTATTTTTGGGGTAAATCTTGTACGATTGTACGGAACCCTTCGTGTGCGAGTCCGACTCGCACTTGGCCGGTTTTTTATCTATGGATGCACCATATAAATATGCAATATAACTGAAAGTGAACTATCTGATTTCAGGTAGCTGGAAGTAGTGGTGATGAGTCGTTTTCTTCCGATTTGAGCGGATAGAATTACGGAAAAAAGGCGAAAACGATTAGAACCCCTAAAATATTGACCGAAAACAGATAAGTTTTTTTTATGTAACTGGAATGAATGGCTGTGACCATCAGATATTAGCCTAACACACCACATGGGAATTAGGTGCCATGCCAGGACCTTCCTTATATTGCTCGATTGAACTGGATGGAAGACGCGGAAAATTTTAATTACCGCGTCGACAATCGTTCATTCAATGCGATATTACCAACTCGGACGGGATTAACCCTACTACCTAGTAAGCAAGGGAGGGGACCTACAGTTTTAAGTAGGCCAACATCAACGGTTGAAAATGGTCACCCATCGAGAACATAGCCGCGCTCAGGTGTTTTATCGAATCGCAAGGCGTCGCCGCGCCACTGAGCTACCGAGGCTACCTTCCATTTTTCAAGACTACAAACTTGCATAGCCTGGAGATTCAGGGTACTCGAGTCTTAAAAAAGCGCAAAATTAGTCCATCTAATTTATTTTTTCTTCACATAGTTAGATGTCTTCATGCACCAATGATGCAACCCATTTCGGTCCACTCCACTCGTTCAGACCGTACGTAGCACGCCACTCCATGTTGTGAAAATAATATTTGAAGAGAGGTAAAGCAACGGGGGAACGGCATAACGTATAATATGCAGATCGTATAATGTCGTATTTTAACAAAATTTTAAAACCATGCACAACGTATAATCGGCAGATCGTATAATCTTATACGTAGTGCATGAAGAAGTCCAAAAAATTAAATTACTTATTTCTCCATGCATAACGTATAATAGTCACAACGTATAATGTTATGATCTTTATTTAACAAAAAAAGAAAACCATGCATATCATATAATCCTAAAATATTACATACGATAAGCGCCCTTATCGATATAAGATTAAAGATTATACTCGCACGCGACTTTTCGACCGTCTCAATTAGCGTTGTAGCAAATTGTTACTCTTCAACAGATATCGATTCGTAGCAATTTCAGCCTTAAAAGTATCGTCGTTAGGGCGCTTTATGCAGTGCTTCTTGGCATATTATACGTTCTGCATGGTTTTCTTTTTTTGTGAATTCATGTTAGGAATATTATACGTTGTGACTATTATACGTTCTGCATGATGCAAAGAGTTTATTTTATTTTTAAACTCATGCACAACGTATAACATTATACGTTGTGAATATTATACGATATGCATGGTTTAAATTTTTCGGAAAAAAATACTATTATACGTTGTGAATATTATACGTAGTGAATACGACTCAAAGCAACTACCTATCATGTCATCATCAACTATCATATCAAATAAATCAACCAAACCACAAGACTCAAATTCAAATTCAAATTCAAAAAACTTTAATACAATTATAAGAAAAAGAGTAAGTACACCTTTCATTACAATTCTTAGCGATCTAAAATTCGTTTCTTAACCGTCCCACTAGGCTTAGCCTGTATTGCGATGGCTAGGTTTTTTTAACGCAGGTTCTTTTAATTACTTATGATCGATACTCTTAAGTACTTTATTAATAAGTAATAAAGTGATATTAATGACTTAACATATTACACACATACAAGCACTACATAAAATGTATCTAAATTAAAATGTTTGTTAATAATTTTTCACATTCCAATCGACCTAATTCTATGAAATACTTCTGAAGATTCTTTTTAAATGCTTTTTTATTTAAATTTAAACTAGGTTGTATTATATCTGTAATATTGTTAAATAACCTCGGCCTCAAAAATGAATGAAATCTTTGCCCAAAAGCAGTGTTTGTTGGTGTTGTGCACAAGTTTAAATTCTGTCTGTGTCTCGTGGTATAAGTGTGAGTGGCATGTACCTGAAGATGTGTGTGTGTTCGGTAATAATCCACTAGTTTCGTCATATGAGTTTGCCTGACATCCAATAATTTGTACTCTCTAAAGAGAAGGTCAGACGAGTGCCTAAAGGGCTTGTTGTGTAACACCCTCAATACAGCCTTTTGAGCTCTCGATACAGGATTGAGTATGGACTCCGCTGCTCCTCCCCAACTAAAGATGCCATATGTAATAAGGGAATGACAAAGAGCGAAGTACACAGATCTTGCAAGAGCTGGGTCAACGATCTCGCGCAACTGCCTGAAAAAGTAAATAAGTTTCCGAACTCGAGCAGCGAGTATCTCAGTGTGCGGCCTCCAAGTTAAACATTCATCGATAATTACACCCAAGTATCGTATAGTTGTTGCACGCTCCAATGTGACGCAGCTACATTTGTTTGAAACTGTGTGAGACGAAACTGTATGTACGAGAAGATTGTAAGGTTTTTTTGGCTGACTGCGTTGCGTAATGGAGAACGTAATATATTTAGTTTTTGCGCTATTTAATGTGAGTATGTTATTATTTAACCACTGTAGAGTTTTATTAAGGCCAAACTGTGCAAATTTAAAAACTTCATCCCAATCGTTCCCTCTAAATAACAAAACCGTATCATCTGCAAAAGTGACTATTTTCCATTACTCAGTTTTGTGCTGCACAGGCCGTTAATATATATCAAAAATAGTATTGGCCCCAAAATACTACCCTGGGGAACTCCATAGTTTATAGATAGGGCTTCAGAGTAGATTCCATCTCCTTTGATTTTTTGTGACCTGGCGCTCAAATAGTTTGTAAACCACTTCAATGCATTTCCACGAATACCCATAGACTCTAACTTCGCTAGTAATAGTGGGATGGAAATTGTATCAAAGGCCTTAGAAAGATCTAGAAAAATACCTAAGCATTTTTGGGCTGTGTCCAAATTAATGGAAAGGAAATCAGTTACATCTAGTAGCGCATCTTCTGTATTCCGCCCTGTTCTAAAACCATATTGGTTGCTTGAGAGCTGATCAGTACGGTCAAGAAATCTTACTAATCGAACCTTCATTACCTTTTCTAAAATTTTAGAAAACACGCTTAAAAGTGATATTGGGCGGTAATTGGAATACTCTAAACAATCTCCCCCTTTATGTAATGGAATAACTAGTGCTTGTTTGAAGGAATCTGGGAAAATACCCGTCGATAAGCTCATATTGCATAAGTGGGTTAGTGGTTTTAATATGTGGTCCTTGATAATTTTTATTAATTTGGCCGAAATAGTGTCGATTCCAGGAGAACTATTTTGTTTTATGCTTTTTATAATAATATTAATTTCATCTTGTGAACATGGAAAGAGAAACATTGAATGAGGCGCGGGCGTACCATTTGACATTCTGACTAAGTCTGGAATACTTTTACTATTTTTACTTAAAAGACTAACGATTAAGTTGCCTTTGCCTACCCCTCTGAGTGCATACAGTTGTACAAAAATTACACCACTAGCCTGCCAGAAAAAATGATAATCTGTGGCCAAAAATGCCGTCATTCAAAAAACATACGTGGAGCGCGAGAATAGGTCGCATGGACGAAGGAATCATCTGAACCATGTCCAAAATCAAATACAACCGTGGATATTGCGTAGTGCTCTGTCGGACGTAGTGACCATGTGGAGTGAAGCCTCCCAGCACCCCGTTCGAGTGATGCGTGAACTCCTGGAGAAAGATCCTTGTGCCAACATGAATCCGGGAAGATACAAGTTGTTGATGCTCGTTTCTTCAGCGATATGCGCGTTTGCAGTGCTCGTATCCTTTCGCGACTTAATCGCATACAGAGTGAAGCTAGTAAAACCGTTCTCGCCGCTTCCAGGCGCGTTCTACACCGAACGGCTTCAAGTGACGGAGGCGGCGCCCGCACGCGCTCCCCCCGCGTCCGAGACGACCGACTCCGAGGCGCTGGCATCTCTTAACGCCGCACTCGAAATGCGCCGCACAGGCAAAGCCGATAAAGCCCTAAAATTGTTCCAACACGCATTCGCGCTGTCGCCCAAACACCCGGACATTCTAAACCACTATGGCGAATTTTTGGAAGAACAAGATGTGGTAAATGCGGACCGCTTGTATACACTCGCGCTCTCAAACCATCCCGGTCATTCAGGAGCACTGAGCAATCGACAGCGAACAGCCAGTATTGTGGAGAACCTAGACCAGGAGATGCTGCAGAAGATCGACGAGAAACGAGACGCCCTGTCTTCCATTCCAGATGGCAACGCTGCCTTGCGACGAGCCAAAAAAGAAGCCTACATCCAACACATTTACCACACAGTCGGCATCGAGGGTAATACAATGACCCTCCAGCAGACCCGCTCCATCCTCGAAACCAGGTATATTTGCTATCTAAAATAGCTTGCTACGAAAATAGCTTCATAGATCATAGGGCTTAAGATGCTCTGGTTTTTCATCACACTTATTTTTGATATTCCATTTATATTTTACTCACAAATTGGTAAGCACGCTTATTTCACATGATGCTACTTGAGTTCCTGTCATAGTTTGATTCAATTCAAATACTTTGCGCTGCGTTACTCATATGCGTTGACATCTAGATGTGGCATATCGTATGCATCAATTCATGACAAATATTAATTTCTTTTGCAAAAACTATGCCTGCCATCGAACATGTTGTGAATTAAAGCTGGCCAGACCCCACAAACAGCACCTGTTCACGAACGTCATGCCGACTCATCTCACTAAACCTTATATTTGTTTTTCTCATTCCTACTTCCTCCAAGCACCAGCAGCTGCGCAAAACAAAAACTATATCGGATTTGGTTGGACCCTGGAGGGGGTAGGATGAGTTTCATAGCGGGCAGTATAGAGGGATACCTAGTTGCTATGAACGCCCAACCAAATTTAAACTAAGAGTTACTCCTAAATGTTGTACATTTACAGGGGCATCAAATCTGGGCGGTACTACATTTGTTATAGTTTGTTTAATTTGTTATTAACGTTGTTAAATTTAATTTTCATTCATAACAAATGTTTTATGAATTAAATTTATTTCTGTTATTGATGGCTTTAAAACCCAGTCCTGTTGACACAATGCAAAAATATGGCTTAAAAATCTAGTATTGAAATAATAGATGTTTACTAGGAATGTGACATGTATGTATGTATAATCGACCGTGAAGCAAGGACACATTAATTAAAGAAAGATCCCTGTAAAAATAACGACTTTACGAATATACTGCAAGGCTGGACCCGAACCAGCCAAACACACCATTCGCGGGTATTGCGTCCAACCAATTTCACCACCTGCTGTATACCCATGATTTGGAATTCTCCTACAGTAATCAATGCCTCCTACTAACAAAGTATTTAAGATTATACCTACATACATTTATTTAACGAGATACCTGCGTTACGGACCTTGACTGCAAAGATTGAACATTCAAACATATCTTTCGATCGAAACGATCGATTGTACATACATACATGTCACATTCCTAATAAGCGATGTACATGCTTAGTACGAAAAAGTATATTTACTTTAGATGTTTACTAGTACTAGGTACTTCAGAATAAAACTAATCAAACATTCAGGATTATGACAAGATAATTTACCTATATACTTTTTATTTAGCCTACAACTTGTATTTACCTACGGTTCGGTTAAATTTATCTATTTAATTTTGATTTCAATATGCATGTCATGTCGTGTTCTCTTATGCTAGAATAAAGCGAAGCGTCACGCGCAGACAAACCTCAGGGTTTTGCGCGTACCTATCAACGTGTATTTTGCTAACATAACCATATATCTGTGAAATAAACGCCACATTGTGTGGCATTGAATTGAAAAAAAAAATAAGCATGGCGAAATTCCATTAAAAGTCCACTATTCAGGTGAATCATACTTAAAGCAATGTCAACGTGACTTTTCTGTCCATCTCTGAAATCAAATGTTCTTTTTCAACCTATTGTTAATTGAGTGTTATTCCAGAATCAAAACATTCAAATAGGTATTTATAAATGTGTTATCTCAGGATCGCAGTGCAGGGAAAGAGCATAGACGAGCACAATGAGATCCTGGGTCTGGACGCAGCAATGAAGTACATCAATGCGACGCTGCTGTACCGACTGCGGGACGTCACCATTGCCGACATCCTCGAGATACACCGGCGGGTGCTCGGCCACGTGGACCCTGTTGAGGGTGGCCAGTTCCGCACCACACAGGTACCACGTTTATATAAGTTATTGTGAGTTGATCGAATCTGCAGATCAATCAAATTGTGACATTGTTTACTGTAGCTTGAATACCAGAAGTTGAAATGAAATACTTATTGCCTGGATATTGCTGCAAAACTGAATATAGATCACTCGATTAGTCACCCATAGAAAATGCTTAAAACAGATGTGCCTAAAGATGATTACACAATATGAAACGTCTTTAGTTGGTTTAAATTCGTTCGGAAACAATGAAAGTTCAGTGTAGTAAAAGTGTTGGTGATGTGTACAGGTGTACGTGGGTGGACACATCCCGCCGGGACCCACCCAAATACACGCCCTCATGAAGCAATTCCTCGACTGGCTCAACTCGGAGGAGGCACTGGAGCTGCATCCTGTCAGGTTGGTGCCGCTAATGATATTGTATCCAGTTCTGGCAGGCTTATTGAACGAAAGTGGCGGGGATTCAAAAGGTGACATATCGTAGGGTTTGCGTTGGTAGGATCGGACTTGGCATTTTGGAAACACATTCGCGCGCGGTGGCTATGTGTGCACATGATACTTCTTGAAGGTATTAAATAAAACTTTCGTCGGATTGGGCTCATCTTGTTAAACCTAGATGGCCCATGGCTGCAATCAGGATAAAGATTTTGTAAATGTGATTTAAATCTTGGTTGAATCGTTGAAGAGTTTTCTTTATAAAGACGGAATATCGGTATACCGCAACAGGCGACAGAATTCTATAAAAGGCCATATCCTTACCTTTAAGATATCACTGTCTGATCTTCCACAATATTCCAGAAACTTTCCAACATTTAAATACCCCGGCAGGTATGCGGCGCTGGCCCACTACAAGCTCGTGCACATCCACCCGTTCGTGGACGGCAACGGGCGCACGTCGCGGCTCCTCATGAACCTGCTGCTCATGCAGGCCGGCTACCCGCCCGTCATCATCCTCAAGCAGCACCGACACCTGTACTACCAGCACCTGCAGACCGCCAACGAGGGCGACGTGCGCCCGTTCGTCCGCTTCGTGGCGCAGTGCACCGAGCGGACGCTCAACCTGTACCTGTGGGCGACCAGCGAGTACGCGCACATGGTGCCCGCCATCGGCGAGCCCACCATCCTGCGGCCCGGCGATGGCTTCGACGAAATGGTCTGACCGGAGACTGGCTCGATTAATTCGACCATCCGGTCCCGCTAGTCGACAAAGGTGTTGAAAATCCCATTTTTGAGAGTCGATTAGACCAAATGGTTTCACCGAAGACTGGCTGGACGAATTCGTAGACTGCGGTTTTGAGCCTGCAGTTTTGAGAACAATTAGACGAAATGGTACGACAGGAGTTCCTAGATGAATTTGACTGTCCATACTCTAGGTGCAAATGGACTTACAGTGATTTAGTGAAATTGTAAATATTCTATTTATTTTGTGGCAATATGCAAATGGATGTGCGTAAAAGGTTGGTTCACAATGCTCGCTGAGCGTGGTTTCTGGAGGCGAAATGTATGTGGGGTTCTGAGCACCTTTGGTCCCCAACCCATACCGGTTTTTCATAAAAAAAAAACTAAATTCAAATGGCACAAAAATCACAAAAGTATTCCATGATTATAAATCATTTTAGACTTGTTTGCAAGATGCTTGTTTACCCAGTGCTTAGTGAATTTCAATCTTATTAAGAAACCCTTTAAACAAGCTTCCAAGTGCTACTTAGTTTTATTTTTATTGTGAGTATTGGACATCTGGGATTATTGAGACTCTGGCCGGTCTAGTGATTTTAATATAGTCTCTTCCCAGATACCAAAGAAAAAAATAATCACTGTGATAAATGCTTATTATTATATGTACCTATATTTATTATTCCTAGCATGAATAAAAGATATTGTTTTGTTCAGTGTCAAATTAGAAGCGTGTAGGGTTATACTATCAGTATTTATGTCAAGTCTTCCGCACAAAAGGCACACATGTATTTCAGTGTCTCAACATGACCACTTTTAGAAAAGCAATTCCAGAAAGTAGGTTTGGTAAATCTGAAATCATTCAATTTATTGTTACCTAAAAATTCAAAATATAATAATAATAATAAATAATCACTTCACGCCCATTTGTCAGATAACATTAATTCGTCTGGTCCCCACCAATACTTCTACCATTTTTGTTGCCTACGAAATCAATACTTTGATGATGAAACCGTTTATCGAATGCCTTCAATTCACAGATTAAGAGACTTTAAATAATTCCATCTAATGGTTTTATGATTTCATGATTTCGTAACTTTTGAATAGATTAATTTAATCTAAGCATTTCCACACAGTTTACATTCAAAGCGTGGAACAAAGAAAAGTAACATTTTGAGGCTAACAAAAAATTGTACAGATAACTGTTTCGATGAGATCCGAAAAGATGGAAAAATTGTAAATATGTAGTTGGGTGGCACTATTTATGGGCTCCCTGGGGCATGCAGCTATGTCCGACTCGCTAACGGTACCACTCCCTGTGACTATATCAGTCAACTAAATACAAGCAAAGCAAGTGTTTGGAGTATTGGTATGATTAAGAAGGTTAATCAGGTTTTCAGAGCAGATAACAGATATAGTTTGATAGTATGAGCATAATTATGACAAAAGTTCAAATGAATACAAACTTGTTGACACTGTTTACTTTTGTTTCAATATTTTTATGTAACCATACATCGATGGCGCATACTACAACCCCTCATGATAGCCCAACTAGACACCGTATTCCCAAAAAACCTTACCCTTACCATGACTGCATTGGACTGGATAGAAACACGGACAATTTTTCATTTCCCCTTCGACCATCTTTTTATCTAATGCGATGGTACCGACCCGGGCAGGCTAACCCTACCACCTAGTAGGGGAAGGGGACCATGGAACAGTTCGTGACTAAATGCAGTTATCTAAATCAGACAGAGAAAGAAACTGGTGCATGAACGGAACTTGGATCGAACCCATGACCTTTGTCATAGTAGGCAAGTCCCTGCGTCCTTGAGCTACGAGCCGGTTTATTGCCCAAGTTTGTCCGGCCCAGCAGAGTAGAGAATGAAGGTGTAAAATGAAACACAATGTACAAAAATCTTAATATCTGATTAATTTATTATAATGTGCGATGTTAAAACATAATTTTACAATAATAAAGCATTTCAACTAGATAGAAATCGCGACGAGCGCGCGTCGGCAAAGCACATCCCTACCTGGTCATTTAGCACTTCATACAAGCCGACTGTCCACTGAGATGTCACATGCAGTAACTCAACACACGAGATTTCATTCTAACATTCTAAGCTACAGTTCCCGCATTCGCTCACCGGAACATGCAAAAACAAAGCGCAACATATTTTTCATCTAAGCTGATATAAAAAAATACATAATTAACGTGACAAGGGACTAGCACCGGATTAGTGTCTCCCTCCGCCTACCTCATAGCACCGAGTTCTCTATCGTTAAAACTGAACAGCTTCTACCGTCATAAAATGAAACTCGTCTGAGGTACAATTACTTTTATAAAAATGCACGTAATACCAATTAAAATGCAGTCGAGGCATAAATTAAAATGTTTCTAGAAGAAATGGACAATTTTTACCTGCTTTGTAGCATAATGAAAGAATTCGGATGGATTTCTCTTTGCTTGTTACATTTAAGAGTGCTCAGATCAAACAACAACATTAAGATCACAACAAAACACTTTCAGTCCGATGAACGAACCCTTCACTTCCGTAGTTCATACGCATGTTATTTAATCAGATCAATTTTCATTCACATTTTTACGAATTGAAATTCTCATCGCAGCATCGAAAAAGTGAAGGGCCCTTAACAATTCCACGCCCACTCAAATATGTTTTAAAAAAAAAACTAAAATGTGTCACAAAAGCAAACATAATTTGAGATAAGCGAATGAGATCCCGCCTCAATCGCTCAGAGAGCTTCCACACGTCAACAATCACTAAATGAGACCTGCACGTTACTCGTAACACTCACATCCAGCGCTAAAGCGGCGCGCGTAACGCGACACGTGCACACGCGTTGTCTACAGACGGTTACAGGGCGTCGTGAAGCGCGACAGCCTTTCATTAAAAAAACGCGTTCAATATCCTAAAGTAGCGTACTTCACCTCACGAAACACACTCACCGTCCACATGAGCCGTTACAACGGTGCATCTTCGCGAAATGAAACCACTACAATTGTTTACTATAATAATAAGTAGTCGGGCGCCGTTCGCGCGGGCCTCCGCCTGGACCGATTCGTACTCGCGTACCGTTATGCGTTAGAGGAAGTTAATACAAATACCGAAGTCACCTAGTGTTAGACAAGAATTAATTTAACATAAATAGTTTGTACAGAGGCGTGGCGGGGGCGCGCGCGTGTAACCTGACCCTATCGCACACCAGCACAGCGGCACAGAAACAGAAGATGCGAGTTAAATAAGCGCACTTACATTCCCATGGGACCGGACTATTGCTTTACTGAGGTATTTAAGCACTACTCATAGACATATCCGTGATGCAGTGCCGCCAACACTAGAGTAACGGACATTCACTGTGCTTGATAGACTACCCCAGTGTGAGTCGGACGGCGACAGTCTGAGTTTTTTTACTGTATATAATTTTGGAAACGCATCCCGGGACAAAATTAGTCTGAAAAGCTGTTTTTTTTTAAGGTACAATCCATCATTTTCAAATAAATAAAAATGTGAATATCCTTATATGTTCACATCTTATTAATTATCTGGCCTTGGGTGATGTTTTTACAGTTTATGCCCCTAGATGGTAAACTTTAACCAGCGATCCGTTGAAAACATTGAAAGTAAAATACAATGCACAAATTTTTCAACTTTTCGTATTCTAGAACTGTGAATAGCGTTTCGCTTCGAGATGATTGCGGTAGGCAGCCATAGCGGCGACACAGCGGAGCTGCTAATCCAAACCCTACACAGTCCAGTGAGCTGCCTTCTGTTCAGTCGACACACAAGCGTCACACTAATGCAATTATTTTATTACCCCTACAATGGGCATTTCTAGATGAGAACGCCATAGCACATAGCACTATGGAATCACTGGTTAAAGTGCGTCGAGGTATCGGCGAGCGCTGTGCGTGTGTGCGGGGTCGCGGGGCGGCGGTGTGGGTGCGGGTCGCGGCTGCTAGTAGCGGCGCGGCTGCATGTGCCGCGAGATGTGCTCCTCGTTCTGCAGCTTGGCGCGGAAGTCGGCGACGAGGTCGCGCGCCTGCGACAACACCCGCAGCTGCTCGCTCAGCAGCTCCTCCCACTGCGTCGCGTACGCTGCGCACACACAAACACACACATTACTATCACCGTAGGCGAGCGGATCGCGAGGAACTTGTAATATAGTCCATATTATAGACATTTTTTTTTTTGGGATTCGACAATAAAGGTAAATCCTCAATTTTAAATTTCAGAATCACCCCAAACATTTTGTTAAGAATATTTATATTTTTTTACGAAAAATATAAAATCTTATGGGCTTAAAACTTTAATCAATAATAACAGGATCTCGCTAAAAGTAAAAGATCGAGGGAAGCCCAAGAGAAGAGAAGCTTCGATGCATTTTTAGACGAACCCATTTCATAATGAACTCGTCCAACCACCGATGACAGTTACAATGATGCTGACGGTGACGTTTTCTCAGCTTACTTTCCAGAGGCTGGGCGTTTGACGAGGCTGTAGAAGATTCGCTCCAAAAACTTACCATAACCAGATTGGTAAAGGTCAGGTAATCAAGAATGTAAAAAAAGATATGTATTTCGGTAGAAAAGCATAAAAGTGGTAGAAAAGTATGCTGCGATCATACTTTATAGAGCTCCATCAGGTTTGCCTTCAATGTAAAATTGTAAAATGTATTAGGTTAGAGCGAGTGCCATCAACACATATAACTATAATAAATATACAGTCGTAAAACAATTAAATCAAATTACATCTTTCATGTACTTAGTAACCTTTCCAATGAATATGAGCCGTGAGACGCGGAAAGCTGACATGTGTTAGGCGCGAGGCGAAGATGAGGTGTCAAGTAAACGGGCCCTCAAACCTAGCATCCATTGCCGTCTGTGCGCTCCGCTATGCCCATTGCATCTCAACTCTCCGCGTAACCGCTTGCTACGCTTGTGCGAAAGCCCTGCAACGTAGGCGACACAAAACTGTAAAGAGCTTCCACAGACAACCGCATTGTGTTTAGTTCGAAACTTCGCATCAACGACAAACACAAGAATAGTTTTTTTCGAAGCCAGTTAAAAAAGTACAATCAAGCGAGAATTTCATCATCGAACTAAACACATCTGGTCTGATACCGGGTCAAAAAGTAATCCCGTGGGACTCACCATCCTGATCGTAGTCAACGTCCCTGCTCATCTGCAGCAGCGCGATGGAGCGCGCCTGCCCGTGCGCCATGTAGTCCGACACGGCCTTGTGGTTGTCGAGCACCTCCTCCTCGCAGCGCTGCAGCTCCGACACCGCCTCGTGGAAGTTGTACATCTCCGCTGACATATCCCCCTCCTTAAATAGGGTATGAAACTATGATCTGCATCAGTGCGTTGAGGCCGTCACGAAGTCACCAATAACTGATAACGAACTCTAAGTCAACTAAAAAAAGCACATTACACATTGCACAATAAAGACAATGACATGATCTATGAGTTTGTGACGTAACTTAGTGTGGTTTGACTATGTTTAAAGGACATTGCAAAGTTTGTGTGGGCTAGAAAATCACCACTAATTTAAGTGTTTTTGGATCGAGCTACCATAGTTAAATTGTTTTGACTAAGGTGAATCCGAATTGATTACGGTATATAGATTTCGCCATATACAAATTCGAAATTTTGCAATAAAAGATATGCGGTCAACTATCTAAAAACCATAATAAATGGTTTTTCGAGAGAAACGCGCAATTCGAGAAAACAAGCACAAAATATTATCACTCCTCTCTGGTTGCTTATCTCCTTTATGAAATCGAAATAAATCAATTGAAATGCTCATTAAAAGTATACCTCCCTGCTTGTGTATAATGTAAAAAAAGATGTGACACGTACCACACTGTAGGTTATGAAATGGGGACGAAAGTTCCGTCAAGATGATGCGTGTTCGACTACACCTTAGAAACGTCAAAAATCTATATTATAATTACTTGCGTTATTTAAGAGTACTTAAAATGTACTCCATCGTGCAGTTTAAAAGGGTTTGGAGGAAAATAAAAGCTTATTGTCTTCGAATAACTTTAGCTGTATGTAATAAGCAGCACAAAATGTGTTGTAAAATAGTACAGTTTATGTTATTGTGTTATTTTATGTCCCACAACCTCATTTGATTAGTATAATTTGGGAAGTTTATTTTTTTTATGTGACTGGACATGGATGGCTAATACCACAAGTTCTGTAATGGTATTAGCCCAACACACCACATGGGAACTAGGTGCCATGCCAGGACCTTCCTTATATTGCACGGCTACATTTAACTGGATAGAAAACACGGACAATTTTAATTGCCGCTTCGACCATCGTTCATCCAATGCGATGGTACCAACCCGGGCGGGATAAACCCTACCACCTAGTAAGTAAGGAAGGGGACCTACAGCTTAACGTGGAATCCGAACCACGGCCAGCCTCTCTCAACGGTCGAATGGTCACCCATCCAAGACCAGACCGGACCCAGCGTTGCTTAACTTCCGAGAGCGATCGCCGAAGTGTCGCGCCACTGGGCCACTGAGGCTGACTTAAAAGATTTGAGAAGTATAATGTTACTTTATTTTCGCAATAATATCTATCAAATTTTATGACAATCTTTGTTCCATTTTGTGTGATATCTGACAGATTTGACTATAAAGGATCAGGTCCCTTAGATTCCACTTTTCTTATTTCAATATTCTTCCCCATTTAGTGCAAGTCGGCCAGAAAAAGTTTTGGTAATTGTGTCTCTGTCATGTTTACATTTTTGACCTCATTCTACGAAGCATATAGCATGTAATTACGTTTTGGACACCATGGTGAGTTGTACTTACATTGAGACTCCGTAGCTGCGCGAGGTCTCCGTTGGCCGGCTCCATCTCAACATCGGCGGAGCCGGGACTGTCCGCGCGTCGCTCCGTGGGGTCGTTCGCCGCCAGCTCTTTCACCCTGCGTGGAATAATGTCCGAG
Organism: Incurvaria masculella; assembly: GCA_946894095.1. Classification (NCBI taxonomy): domain Eukaryota; kingdom Metazoa; phylum Arthropoda; class Insecta; order Lepidoptera; family Incurvariidae; genus Incurvaria; species Incurvaria masculella. The sequence continues at coordinate 24,226,320 of OX335646.2, forward strand.
ATTAACAGTGAGCACTAGACTGGTACTCAAGAAATTCAATAGTAAGCAAATTCACTTAATTTAAGTAATTTAAACTGAGGCAGTAGCATTTAAATCTAAGTGTGTATTTCATAATAATTGTGGAAAGGAAAATATGTTATGTTAACCCGTGAAGTTTCCTTGCGGGCTGTTCTTTACTGGGTTGATTGAATCCGCGGATCTTTGTGACGTAACTTATTATAGTTTGATTACTAAAAGTTTAAATAAATTAAGTGAAATGTCCAACGCTGCTACACTTATATCGGAAAGTGGCTACGCCGCCCCCATGCGAACGGGTTGGGGTCACTACTCCTATCCTTCCATGCTCGGCGTACCACGCCTCTAGTCTTGATAAAAGACTAACTGGCTACAAGGTAACTAGGTGTCATATCAGGAGCTTCCTTATATTTATTATTTAATGCTGCCATTACTAATTGATCATTCGGTGCCGACACGGACAATGTCCATGTACCGGCAGGAGCCGAAGTGTCACTCACCTGTCGGCGTAGCGCAGCGTGTTGAGCGAGTGCTCGCACGAGGAGAGCGTGGGCGAGATCATTGCGATCATGCAGGTGCGGCTCTTGTCACCGATGAAGGAGTCGCGGAGCACCTGCGTGAGCTTGGACGCGCGGAACGGCAGGTGGTGGCCCTTCATGCCGAGCGCGCGGATGCACTCCTTGAGCGCGAGCAAGGACTTGTTGATCTCCGCGCCCTCCATTCCTGCGCAATCTCAGAGATATAGAACGAGCATATATCTCTCAGTGGATTTGTAAACCCCAAGAAAAAACACAAAAAAGACAAATTGCAATGCATTGGGGAAAAAAACTCATTATGTAATAAACAACAATTTGTCATTGCCTCTTCAACCAAGTTTAACCCTACCTGTCTTAAACTGTAGGTCCCCTTCCCGTACACGGTACGTGAAGGGAACCTAGAGTTTAAGATCGATTCCGAACCACGGAACAGCTCGCATTCTCTACGAAATGCACCAACTCGTGCTAGTATCAAACCCGTAACCTCTAACATTGAAGACAACTCCTCGCGTGAAGTACAATGGCTGCAGCTGAATGGGAAAGAAAACTGCTTATTTATCACGACAGGCTCACCTAAAAGATCTGTCAAAGCTGTCAGATACCATACCAAATAAAAAACAGAATAGATTTGAAAATTGTATTTATTTAATCTAAGTAATTGAAATGACTAAATATTTTCCAAGTTGTTCCGAAAATAAATGGTTCTCAATTACGCCAATCAAAAGAAGTTGTTGGAAATAATATGTCACAATAACATAACCTATAATATTTCGTTTCATAATTTGTGCTGGTCAATCACATTAAAATGTGTTTGTAGACAGACAAAATCTCTTCTTTTCCACTTAACCTTACTCCAATTGCATTATGGAGTACATCTGGAGTACATTATGGTGTGTCTATGATTTTCGTTTATAAGTCTTTTTTTATTTAGTCTCGTTTTTGAATAGTTTTTAATAAATTTATTTTTTAATGTTTAACTTCTACTACTCTATACAGTTTCTTTTTCGGTATGGTTAGTTTTAAGATATTGCTTTTTAGCGATAAGCTCGCCCTTTACATGTATGTATCAAAGAGTAAATAAATAAATAAATAAATCTTTCATCTAAAAACTCATAAATGAATGACAGTTTTCAAGTTTTTAAGGCGAGGTCGCTCATGCGACATTTACAATAAGCTTCGAGTCTTCTTCCCCTTAGCATTGGCCAGACCGTTCTGGCGCAGGCCTCTGAAGCAACAGACACACGGGCACGGGGCCGGATGCACTCACGCGTCTGCCGGTTGGCGGAGGAGGTGTCGGCGCCGCGCTCGTTGCCCGCGAGGTCGATGAGCGAGAACTTGCCGTGCACCTTGTGCGTGCCGGGCGAGCGGACCAGGATTTGGAACACGGCGTGCGAGCGCGACGAGTTCGAGTTGGCCGACGTCTGCAATGCACAGACACCGAATGTTATTGCTAAAGGTGGGCACGTAAACGTAATGAAATTTCGCTCCCATACAAACGTAATTTACTAATCATTTGAAAACGGGGGAACGGCAGAACGTCTAATATGCAGATCGTCTAATGTCATATTTTAACAAAATTTTATAACCATGCACAACGTATAATCGGCAGATCGTATAATTTTATACGTAGTGCATGAAGAAGTTTAAAAAATAAAATTACTTATTTCTCCATGCATAACGTATAATAGTCACAACGTATAATATTATGATCTTTATTTAACAAAAAAAGAAAACCATGCATATCATATAATCCAAAAACTTTTCATACGATAAGCGCCCTTATGTATATACTTTAATAAGCGTATACTCGCACGTGACGTTTCGACCGTCTCAATTAGCGTAAGGTGGCCTTTCGAAATTGTAGCAAATATCGATTCGTAGCAATTTCAGCCTTAAATGTATCGTCATTAGGGCGCTTTATGCAGTGCTTCTTGGCATATTATACGTTCTGCATGGTTTTCTTTTTTTGTGAATTCATGTTAGGAATATTATACGTTCTGCATGATGCAAAGAGTTGATTTTACTTTTAAACTTTATTCATGCACAACGTACAACATTATACGTTGTGAATATTATACGATATGCATGGTTTTCATCTTTTGGAAAAAAATACTATTATACGTTGTGAATATTATACGTAGTGAATACGACTCTTGAAAACCACTGTTCGAATTAACTTGATATTTGGAATCTAATATCAGGCAACAAATATCTGTGTCTGCATGCTTTGGTGTTTCGGTAAATGTATCCTGGGTAAAACCAGGGAAAAAATTCTCTTCTTAAACAAAATATCTACAAAACAATGCTAAATATTTATTAAAATTGTTTTTATGCAAACATACAGATACAAATAGCAAAATCACACCATAAGATCTCACTTTTACCTTTTGAGACACGAAAACAATAAAAAAACATGTATACAGTTCACACACAGCAGAATTCACTTCTACCTGCAAGCTATTAAGCATTACAAAAAGGGGACACCTAGGTAATAGGAAACACTGTACTCATATAATGTATTCTTTCTAATTCTCTCGCAGGCTTAATCCTATAGATGTATCTGTTAGTCTCTTTTTAGTGTCGCTCTTTTGTTTCATCACAAACGGTTCAAATCACAACGGTGCTAAAGACTTCACTCGAACAAAGCGCGTGGTGTGGTGGTGAGCAAACGCACCTGGCCGGATGTGCGCGCTGCGTTGCCGTGCTGGATGAGCTTCAGCACCTCGTCCACGTTGTCCACCACCTTCTCCGTGAGCCCCACGATCTGCACCTGCTGCTTGCCGTCCTCGAGTACGCGCAGCTTCGTCTTGTCCGCCAGCAGGTCGAACACCTGCAAGTATACGCACGTCACCAAAGTACACCTGATAGAATCAATAATGGAGGAAACGTAAAATACGATCTATGTCTATCTTTTAAGCCCTGAATCTCATTACAAATCAAATATTTTTCATCCCATTTACGACAACCTACAATAGCGGGCCCCACACGTACACTTCGGAGCGTGCCTTGTACTACGAGTCGCTCCATCGCACACGCAGAAGTGTGTACGTAAATTTCTTTGGCGGGCAGTACGAAGAGGCAGTTCGCTATGTGTGTATGTCGAACGTAAATTTACGTTATACAAGCATAGAGTAATGATACAAGTCAACACTTTGTATTGCGTTTCGAAGAGTGGTCTAGAGCATGGGAGCCGTAACTGGCTTCTGGGGAATCTCACCACTTCCAATAAAATAATAAGCAATCATATATTACAGAGGTTCTGATCGCTTCTGCCTACCTGCCGGGCGATGCTGAGGTTCCGACCGGAGAAATGGCAGCCCTTGTTCAACACTGCGAGAGGGAGGGGCTGGACCTCATCATCTCGGCTGACGCGAACGCGCACCACACCATGTGGGGCGGCAGCACAGCAAATAAACGAGGTGAGGATCTTGTCAATTTCTTATTTACAACTAACCTCACCATCATTAACACAGGTGCGGAGCCTACTTTCATCACGTCAAGGTTCCAAAGTATCATTGACATCACGCTCGCCACACCAGGCGCAGCAAGCCTAATTACCGGATGGCACGTGTCAGACGAGCTGGCCTGCAGCGACCACAAGCGAGTAAGATATAAACTAAGAATTAACACTAAATCTCCGGAACAAAGACGCAATCCGCGGAAAACCAATCAAAACGCGTACAAAAAATTGGTGGCTGAGAAGCTATCTACCCTGAACGATACGAAAGTCTATACAAATATAGACCAAATCGAAGAACATGCAAACAACATAACTGACTCTCTTACATCCAGCTACCAAAAATCGTGTCCGCTGACAACGCCACAGACACGACTTACTGGACCGAATCGAAACCACTGGTGGGGTCCAGAATTGGAAAGACTGAAACGTAAATTGAGGAAACTTTTCAACAGAGCCATAAACACCAGAAATGAACAGGACTGGGATGCATACAAGCAAACACAGTACCACTACAACAAGCGTATCCGATTCCGAAAGCGGGAAGCCTGGCGCCGCTTCTGCACCAACATAAATAGTACCACCGAAACGTCCCGGATACGTAAAGTCCTCTGTAACGAACCAGAGCGCAGTATCGGCACCCTAAAGAGGGAGGACGGGACCTTCACGAAAAATGAAACTGAGACCTGTGAAGTTTTGCTGAAAACGCATTTCCCAGGTTGTCAAATAACAACAGGGGCGGAATGGGAGGTCATAAGTGACATAGCCCCCGATAACACAGACTGGATAACGGCCCAAAAAATTGTGACAAGAGACAATGTAAAATGGGCCATCAACAGCTTCCTACCATACAAATCGGCTGGACTAGATGGAATCTTCCCTGGGCTGCTAAGATGGTGCACTGATGAAATAACTCCTCATCTAGTGAGACTATTCCGTGCGTGCCTGGCCTTCAAATATGTGCCTTTAAAATGGAGAGAAGTTAAAATCATTTTCATACCGAAGCCTGGTAGAGGAGACTACACGCAGGCAAAATCATTCAGACCCATCAGCCTCACATCCTTCCTACTAAAGACGCTGGAAAGGCTATGTGACAGGCATCTGAGAGATGGAGTCCTCAAGATTAAACCATTACACCCACAGCAACACGCCTACAGCACTGGCAAATCAACAGAATCGGCCCTTCACAAGGTGATTTCCAAAATAGAAGGTGCCCTATCAACAAAAGGATCAACACTTGGCGCCTTCATTGATATAGAGGGAGCTTTTGACAAAACCATGTTCAACAGTATAAGTATGGCCCTGGAGCGGCATGCAGTCGACCCGACCACAAGAGGCTGGATCAACAACATGCTAAAATTCAGAGCCTTACAGCTCACAGTGGGGAACACAACCAGGGCAGTGGTAGCTAGAGGCTGTCCACAGGGGGGTGTCCTGTCCCCACTACTCTGGAATTTTGTTGTAGACGACCTCATCCGTCGACTCAATGAAAATAGTTACTTCACTGTGGGATATGCAGACGACCTAGCCATCCTAATCAATGGCAATTTCGAGAATGTACAGTACAATTTAATGCAGGGTGCACTGAAAATCGTAGAGAGATGGTGCGTAGAGTACGACCTTCTGGTAAACCCAGCCAAAACGGTACTAGTAATGTTCACCAACAAAAGGAAGCTAAGTAACAAAGGCCTACCAAAATTATTCAATACCGAACTAACCCTCGCAACTGAAGTCAAATACCTGGGATTGATACTTGACAGCAAGCTGCTTTGGAATAAACACCTCGATCACAAGCTCAATAAAGCATGCATTTCCTTCTGGCAATGCACTAGACTACTGGGTAAAACTTGGGGTATCTCACCAGAACTGACCAAATGGCTATACACCAGTGTCATCAGACCAACTGTAACCTACGGAGCCGTAGTATGGTGGCCCAGAACCAAACTCTGCACGGTTATCGCCAAACTGCAAAAATTCCAAAGGCTAGCCTGCCTAGCCATTACGGGCTGCATGAAGACCACCCCCACAGCCGCTCTGGAAATAATCCTAGGTCTGCAACCACTGGATCTGGTCATTCAGCAGGAAGCAGCCACTGCAGCACTTAGAATGAGAGTGCTAGGTCTATGGGGCAAAACCAACGAGGGTCCGCACACAAAAATCATTCCTTTAGCTATGACATATGAACCGATGTTAGCAGCTAAATGTGACAAGATCCACAAAATGCATGTATTTGAGAAGCACTACTCGGTACAACTCATCGAAGAGCCAAATGATTATTCCCCTATACAAGAGGTTCGCATATATACAGATGGCTCAAAAACCAAGAAAGGGACGGGGGCGGGGACCTTTTCCCTTGATTTAAATATTAAAATATCAACACCCCTGGGTGTACACAGTTCTATCTTTCAGGCAGAGTGTGTAGGACTCATCCAGGCAGCCAACGCAGTAGCAGCCAGAGGTGTCACGGGCTTCGGCATCCGTCTTATCTCTGACAGCGCAGCAGTTCTTAAAGCTCTGAATGGTAACATAATCTCATCAGGACTTATTCATGAATGCCATCTTGCTTTGGAGAGTATTTCACAAAACAACAGGGTAACTCTCCAATGGATCAAGGGGCACAGCGGATCACAAGGCAACGACGCGGCAGACGAGCTGGCCAAAAGAGGATCAGACACCCTACTGGTAGGCCCAGACCCTATCCTACCGATCCCCTTCAGTCAGCTCCGTACGTGGCTACGTCAAAGAACTCTCACGCAACACCAAGACCTATGGAACAGCACCAGTGAATGCAGACAGGCAAGGGAGGCGTTTCCGTCACTCAACCCACGCCTGACCAGCCGTTTGCTAAAGCAGACGAAAGGTAACCTACGCGTCATGGTAGGTATGCTAACTGGACACTGTCAGCTCAACAAACACCTGTATGTTCTAGGTGTAACCAACAGTCCCTTGTGCAGGGCTTGCCTAGGGGACGAAGAATCGGCTGCTCACGTCGTGCTTCACTGCACCGGAGTAGCGACCCAACGGGCAGAGATCCTCGAATCACCGAGGACGCTCCAAGATGCCTGCGCACACCCATCGAGGCTACTGCGCTTCTGGGCTGAGCTAGGCTGGATGAGCTGAACTCCGAACTTCGACACAAAATACGCCACAAAGGCTTAAGTGTGGAAACCGAGCCCGACTACAAGTAACAAGTAAGTAAGTATATTACAAAACAAATTTGCTATTAGGGCGCAATTCGTTAATAATTAAAAAGGTCTTAAAATAGCGACGTCTATATTTTTACTCTCACATTCTTCTATTTTCTAATTTTCGTAGCAAATACTACCTTCGGCTATAATAGAAACCATTGAAGAGTTTTGGAACTTAAGAACTGTTGCCAGGAGTGTCTCATGCTAGGACACGTTACGCGCCTTTCGAACCGTAATAAAAAAACCTCCAAACCTTCAATGCACTTTTTAGTGGCAACGATCAGACCATGCTCTGAACCGAAGGCCCATACGACAAATTAAAAGGTCTATCAGGCTTTAGGTAAAATTTATACAGTCCGAAAATGCTATGTCAAAATCTTGGGTATTTTCTGGTTGGAAAACATCCCATCCGTCGTTAGGTATGGACGTACGTCCAACCGACGGAGGCACTCACCTTGCCGGAGTAGATCTCGAAGAAGGACGCGGAGACGATGAGGTTGAGCGGCTTGTAGCGCGGCGAGCGGAGGAACGTGAACACGTCGCGGGCGGCCATCGCGTAGATGCCCTTCTTGCAGTCTTGCGTCTTGCCCTGCGACAACATCACTTCATTAATCTATGCTCAAATCCGGTGGGACTTTCGAGTCAAAAAAGCATCTCGCGTATAAAGTATATTTGCATTATGATATTAAATTGATATCATATGATAATGTTGAAAATCATAGTTTATTACATTTACCTAATTGTTTTAATTAATATATCATAATTTGTCACTGAAGAAATGCCATTAATAACATATAGGCTGAGTCAGCATTGTCCACAGAAATTATAAGAGTTGATTCTAGATTAAAAATTCTTTCATTTCTTTTAACTCTATAATTTGTATGAATGTATCTGCACTCTTTCCATTTTTTGGTAGAACGTTCCCAAGAATAAAAAAAACATGCTAGTTACACATATAAAACCAGCCAGTTTCATTCGATGAATCGTAGACATAACAAAATGTACCGTCCACCCTTTGGTAATAAAATATATTTCCCAATTAAGATGGTTCGTCAAAACCTTTACACTCTTATCGTATTGCAAAATATTTTCTGACCCGGAGAATTACTCTTGGGGTCAACTATCCAGTTTACTGGTGTATAACGAAAACTTCATAAGTGGCAATGCTGGGCATTGAACAGAAAATGTAAATAAAACTGATAGCAATCAATAAACTTTTTTTTTTAATTCCTTATTCATTAAAATTACATTTTGTTTAATTGAATGCAAAATGGAAATCCTAAAATTGTTTTCCGGAGTAGGAGTCCAGATGTGCATGTGTGTACCTGGAAATCTCCGCCCATGGTGTGCGTCTTCCCGGAACCCGTTTGGCCGTAAGCAAAGCACGTCGCCATACCACCGTCGAATATCGTCTGCACCAGCGGCTTGGCCGTGTATCTGCAGTCACACAGTGTTACTACCGGAACAATAGATTTGTACGATAGACGTGATTGGTGTACTGTCTATGGTTAGTATCAAACTTGACGAGGGCTTTATACACCTGACATAGGTTAAGTTGACGACGGGTTCTACACCAGAGAAAACTTGTAATGCTATAAATTACATTAATTTATATTAGTGCATTAGTAAATTTGTTAGTTGTAAGTAATCTGCGGATCTTTTTGACGTAACTTAGTGTAGTTTGACTACCAAATAGTTTAAATAAATGAAATTAAATGAAATATTGACGATGAATAAACAATGAGTGGAACATACTTGTAGACTATCTCGTTGGTGCAAGTGTCATCGAAGGCATAGTCGAAGCGGAAATTCTGATTCTCGAGGTACTTGGTGAGGTCCACCTTGTTCTTGGGCTCGTGCACGATCATCTTGTCCTTGCTGGGCACGCTGATCACGTCCACCTGGAACCAGTTTGGACATGCTCGTCATTTGGAAATTGGAATCTCAATACGTATGTTTTTCAATACAAGTTCGATTGAAAACTTTCAGATTCTATTTAAGGGGGGTTTTATTCATAAACTAGCTGATGTTCCCGGCTCAGCTGGGGTTAATTTAGTTTTGGTCAATCACCCAAAAAAAATGCACCCTAACTAATTAATGCATTCGCACTAGCATTGCCCTACTGGGCAATTATTTCGTTTTTGCTTGTCAGTCAGTCAGTCAGTCAGTCAGTCAGCGTGTTTGCGTCCACTGCTGGACATACGCCTCTCCAATCCTTCTCCAGTCCTCCCGGCCCTCAGCGGTACGGAATCACTGCTTTCCGCCGACGCACTTGATATCGTCTTCCCACCTGGCGGGTGGTCTTCCCACACTCCGTTTGCCTGTCCAAGGTTCTTAATCATTTATTTTGCTTAGCCCTTATAGGCAGTAGCGTAAAAATACCCTAAAATTTCAATAATTAGGCAAATTACAAACAATTATCAAATCCGCTTGCTAGCTCCAGAGATTAGCGCATTCGAACAAAAAAACAAACAAACTCTTCAGCTTTGATGAGTGCAGATTAACTAAATGTGAGAATGTTAAATCTAGATTCCATTCCATTCCATGCGTTTATTAATTTACCACAAAGATTCAGTCGGAAGGGTCCTTTAAAATTATGGCTCAAATGGTCCATTATACAACTTTTGTTTTTTATTCATATTTTATATTTTTCGGTAAGTATGAACTGACAATCAGGTCTAAGGTTAAGAATAGCAAACTGTACTCCAAAGAGGATGCTCCAAAGGTGCATAATGAAAGACAGAGTCACCTCCTTCTTGTTGAGCTCCCGCTTGTTGAGCGGCCGCTTGCGCACGCACACCGTGATCTGATGGTCCTCCACCGGCTCGTTGCCCGTCAGCGGCCGGAAGTCGACGCCGCTCTGGTACTCGCGGATCATCGCCAGGAACTCCCAGTTGGGGTTCCCCGGGTCCATGTTCATGAGGGCTTCCTGCAATACACAACGGAGACAGTTTTTTGATGACATATGATGACAATGCTTGGACCATACATAAAAAGGGAGGAGATATGGCATCGAGCGCGCCTACTATGGGACCCGCTGTCTCCAATTTTCAATAAAAACTACCAATCCGACTTAAATTTACATGCCCCATGCAAACATAGTCACAGATGTATTGGAGGGTTTGTGTAGGTGTGAACTGGCTTGACGAAGGCAACTTTAGAGCACATTCTCGCCCGGTGGCGATGTTTCGACTGTGTGGCATACGACGTGCCGCCAGATGCCCATACAATTCCATGGTCATTTGACCATATAGCGGAGACGCGATATCGACCGCATGCCACTTCTCCTTCCTTGCCAGGTTAACATCGAGGGTCCTAACTTCATGGAGGAGCTCGGCTGAGCTGCAGGAACAACGAACCTTGTGTCTAAGTGCCAAAAAGAATCTCTCTGCACGACAGCGAGCATGAAAGTCTGGGATTAGCGATTGAAACTCATTCATTCGGTAACATGGACACGAGTTAGTGGAAAACGTTATTTCGCTTACGAATTCGGGACGCGCAACATCGAATATTCGTTGCCCTGAAGAGCATTCTATGAAGTTAATACGTGTCGTGGGAACTCGAGAAAATCAGTAGTTAGTCAATTCGTAAGCGAAAGCTCTCGCCGGGGCGATTCAAAAACAGCGTAGATCACATCAATCTGACCACCCCCTTTAATACCCCACTTAATAAAGACAGCTGCCCATGTGCTGCTGGAGTGCCCGGAAGTGGTATAACAGCAATGATTTTAGCTAGGCCGTATCGATACAAACGAGTTTCGGTATCCACTCCCGCCCTTCCACGCTCGCTGCTGCAGCACTAGAAGAAGAGGACCGACCTTCTCTTCCTTGAGCTCGGCCTGGCGCTGCCGCCGCTTCTCGCGGTTCTCCTTGAGCCGCTCCACCTCCTTGACGACGTTGGAGCGGCGCACGGCGCCCGACGTCACCGCCTGCGGCACCGACACCGTGCTCGCCGCGCCGCCGCCGCCCAGCGGCACCGCACCCCCCCCGCCGGCGCCCGCGCCGCCCGACCGCGTCATCACCGACGCCTGCTGGAACTGGAGCGACAACAGAGTTGATAAACATCCATCTTGACAGAAAAGGATAATGTTCCAGAGAATCAGGGGCTACAGTTGGGTGTTTTGCCTTGGTGCTGGATGGAAATCTCTGGGATGGCTGTCATTTTTTGGGGTTCTGCACTGAAAGGGTGCATACCGGACCCTATTGCCCTCCGCTGCCGTCCGTCCGTCGTCTGTTAGCGGGCTGTATCTCATGAAACGTAATAGGTGTAGAGATGATTTTTTAAAGTGCGTATTTCTGTTGCTGCTGCTACAACAAAGAGTAAAAACCGGCCACGTGCGAGTCGGTTCCGTACCAACCTACAAGATTTAACACAAAAAAAAACACTTTATTTGTATGGGGACCCCCTTTAATTATTATTATTTTTAAATTTTACCTATTTGTTGTTATAGCGGCAAAATAAATACACACTCTGTGAAAATTTCAGCTGCCTACCTATTACGGTTCATGAGATACAGCCCTGTGACTGACGGACAGACGGACGAACGGACGGACGGACGGACAGCGGAGGCTTAGTAATAGGGTTCCGTTTTCACCCTTTGGGTACGGAACCCTAAAAATTAAAAACAAATAATCATTAACAGGCGTGATTCTTTTGCGTCAAATCCTATACGATTGGACAGAAACCGTTACCCGGAGAGTTCAACTCGCACTTGGCCCTCCCTTTACAGTGCATGACGTCCATATGACATACGTGAGCGAGGTGAACGGGAGAGGGCGCGCGCTGTACCTGCTGCGTGAGCCGACTGCTGGCGGTGGTGGGCTGCGGCGGCGGCACGTTCTCGGCGCCGGCGCCGCGGCGGCCGGTCGTGTCGCCGCCGTGCCCGTTGGTGACGGCGCCGCCGCCGCCGCCCGCGTTCGACAGCCGCATCTGGTTGTTGCGCGTCACGCGCGACGGCGCTGCAACGTGCACAACACAACGTGACGTTGCAAACATTTACAATCTTAAGAGATTCGTTACCATATCGATTCCCCACGCGACGGGTGATAACTGTTTCCATGATCTTAATGTTTTAATAGGTTTTTCAATGTTTTTATTCTAAAATATATTGTCAAAATCTATGTCTGCGTGTTAACATATCTTTGAGATTGGAAAATATTTTCCAAAAAACATTTCTTATAAAAATTTCTTATAAAAAGAGTAAAAATAATTGATTAAAATCTGACAAATTTTAGGAGTAGGGAAACGTTAGGACCTGGAAGACGATTTTGCTAGTTTAATGGCAGTTGCCGTGCAAAATGAACAAATAATGAATTAAAAAAAAAAAAAACAATGTTGGATTTACTGTGACTTCACGACAGCCTTAAAGCAGGGTCGTTACTGCACATATTTTACGATTTTAAAGTAGCCAAGTAACCTGACAGTAGCGAAGCTTCTACGATTTTTTCTGTGCAATATCTTACATTAACCCATCATCTGCTAGCCGTACCACCAGGAATATCAGTCACCTAAAAACATGCAAGAAAAGTGTTCATGAACGGATCTTTATAAATCTGCGGCCTGGAAGGTTGGCATCACTTGTTTCTATATTCAGATCATGTGCTTTTAATTTGTTTCCAAATCGAGGACTAACTACTCTACCTTCTGCGTTCTTCGCGCCATAATCAGTGAATCTTTAATGGGCGAATTAGAAGTCAGGATTCAAGTAATTAATTTGCTGTTTTACGGCTGTTCCGACCCATATAAAGTTGTTTGCACACATAACGCAAAAAGTATTGCACTTTAAGCCACGAATTAATAATAAAACTTTAATATAGTCATATTACTTGCAGCGAAAACAATTTCACAATTTCAGGATTATTGGTTTTGTTACAATTTATTTAAATACGATTTTTATTTAACAGCGCCATCTAACGGTGTAAAACTTCTAATCGGCAATTACAACGAAACCATTAAACCTGAAATTGTGAATATGTTTTCGCTCCATCTACTATGGCTATATTTAATATTTTTGACGAATTCGTGCCTTCAAGTGCAATACTTTTTGCGTTCTGTGTAAAAAAAAACATTGTATGGGTCGGAACATCCTTAATTTTGTGATTTTGGATATAAAGTTGCTGTGCAATAAAAAGAGTAAATGGCCCACTTTTTGGGTATGTTGCACGACCGGAAGGCCAGTAGAGGATGGGTTAAAAGTTATGTGTAAAGTGAATATATTAATAAATACCCCACCGATATGTATGTGTGGCAACACGAAAAATTCTCGTGTTCGCTTCTGTCAAACACTATGAAAACAAAACATAGGCATATTTTTTTCTATAAAGACTTTGACAGAAGCGAACACGAGAACTTCACGCTTTCGCTTTCGTGAGTAGATATGCTGTCTGATTTACAGTGTTGCCAACATAAGAAACTCAAATTGGATCACCGTTAATTAGAGGCAGAAAATAAGGTCACTGATAAAACGAATCACAATACGATTGCAATTCCAGGAAGTTTAAATCTTATTCAAAGTGTGATTTTTATTTCGATGGGTGCAGTGCATTGCAGTCTTTTGAATCAGTGAAATTCAGTGCTGGAAGCATAAATTGTTTCTGTTCAACATATTACGATGATAACATTTATGTCCATTAGTTACGGATAACATTTTAAGCAATGCGCAGGTTACATTAATATAATTATAGGAAATTAATTTGCACACTATCGATTTTATCTGTAAAACGACTATATAACTGTGCTACTCATTAGACACTACAGAATACGTCCACAGTTAAATCCAAAATGGTCGGCACTTCGGAAATGACTAAGCATAACTACCGAATTCCTCATCAACAGAGCTACAGCATAGTAAATATACTAGCTGTACGACCGGGGCCACAGCAGTAGCTCAACTCGGGGGATTTTTTAGATAAATACCTTCCCACTATCGACAGTAGGGTTGTCACTTAGATATTGGCGGATCACTGCTGGTCCTGTTACTTTGTAAAAGATGAAAAATTAAAATATCATTTATTTGCTCGTTTTACATAAAACAATGGCAAAAAGGAACACTTAATACCAAATGGCATTCTCTACCACTTTGAAAAAGATGGCTTCGAAGGACCATTCGCACCGCGAAACTAGCTTAGTGCCCATACAAGCGAAACGTGCCTGTACTGGCGCACGAAATCGGGACTTTGTATGGAGTTGAGCTACTGGATGTAATCCTTTGCATACTCTGTGGCTACAGTGTCGGGTGCGCCCGCTGCGCCTGCCAAGCGGAGGCGCGTGCGATGCTCACGTGCGTCGCCGATGGGGGGCAGCACGAGCGGCGGCTTCTCGTCGGGCGCTGGCGGCGGCGGCGGCTGCGCGTGCGCACCGCAGTCCGCGATCCTGCGTCGGCACCGCAGCCACGAGCGCCAGCACATGGCGACGCGGCGCGCGGCCTCTTCTTGCTGCTTTCGACCTCCGCAGCGATGTATTTCGATTGTCGCGACGTTTATCAATTGTTGTTCATCTTTCACAGCGCCATCGCGGTCAAGTCTTCAAGCAACCGTTTCTCGTTAGTGTACATAGATATGCCTCCCCTCAAACTGTTTGTATTTCGGCTCCCGGCTGCACACTGAGCCGGGCGGCGCGGCGGAGGCCTCGTGTGCCGCGCTGCGCCGCCCGCCATATAAGGTTGGGTTTCCGCAGCGGCGGCAATGAACCGTGACACACGCACGCTCGTTTTGGACTGCACGGCGCACAGCCGTTTTACACGCGGAAACGTACTTAGAATAGGCGACCCTCAACAATAAACCCAAAGAGGTTACAATTGCGTCACACTGAGACAATGCACATAAACAAGTCAAAAGGTTGATACGATGTGCGTGCTTCAAAAAAGCGAAGACCGAACAAAGAGAAACGCTGATCTCTCTTAAAAACGATATCCCCGACGTGGAGGTAAACCTCAATCATTAGAGAACGTTATTAGCTAGACAGCGAAACCGTAAAGAAAGCTGTCGAGATAGACCATGCGAATAGAGAATGAATACTGAGCTATGAAACGACAGCACTGCTGTCAACCTGTCGCCTGTCGCGCCTCCAATTGTAATATAATAGTGGCGATTATAGGCCGCGCGCCGTTTTCCAAGCTGTAAACTTTGAAATCGTTTGTGATGGAATTTGCCTTGACGATCAAGTTTATGATGACGATGGGTGTGCATTGATGGCTCGTGGCTAAGGGCGCGGGGCTCGCTTCTTATTCCAGAGGTCGCGGGTTCAATCCCGTCTCGCACGACGTACTCTTTCTGAGTTGGATGAGTGCATTTCGTCGCTCGCCCGGGTTTGTTTCGTCCCACAGTAGACTAGGAGGTCGCGACAAAAATGGTAACGATAACGTAAATGGCTGAAACTATGTTCACAGGATAGAGACAAACCCTCTGAAGCAAAATGTGTCAATCTGCCCATTCCAAGTGGTTGCGTTCCGTAGATAAGGCGCCTGAAAAAGTAGTTATGGTGACAAAAAATATATATGATAAGGTAAATGAATGCAAATGACGAAGCATGAAAGTATCAGTACATACTTGCTTAGCAATGCAAAAACGGAACAAAGCTTTGGTTGCATTTCATAGTTAAAGACGATTTAGGTTACAGATATAACTTTAGGTATATTTAAGTATTTAATTAAAAAATCGACTGGCTATTGTTGTATAATTAATAGGTATCAATGTTTCTAGACAATCAGTATATTCATCAGCAGGTACATACCAACATCTGTTTCATAAAGCCAATCTAGATAACGCAACCACTTGGCATGGGCAGACCGACATATTTAGCATCGGAGGTTTGGTCTCTAACATGTGAATCCAGATTCAGCCATTTACCTTATCGTGACCAAAAATGTCGTGACCTCCCGGAATACAGGGTCGAATCGGCGATGAAACATTGTTTTCAATCCAGTTCAACGCAGCCGTGCTCATAAAGGGAGGGTACTGACATGGCACCAAATGTCTTCGACAATGCAGTTTATTAGGTCAATATGATGATAGTTTAATTATTATCATAACTTAAATTTTATTAAATTATTAAATTAAATTCTTATCATAACTGTCAAACAACCAATTTATCAGTTGTGATTTCCTAACTTAACTTCACCTAATATCATTGTCCAATGCCAGTTTCCTCGCATTCGTGGCGAAGACGGCACTATCTATAATGCACGAAAGTATTGATATTTTTGGTATTGTGGCTAATCGTCTGTGAAATTACAGCTATGGCACTATGTACCTGTATAACCATTGCTATGGATTGAATGATAAATTGTTATTTGTTCAAAAAGTTTGTTCAAGAAACGCGCTCTTGACTCATTTATCGAATAGATCCATCACAACGGTATAATAATTTTGGGATATTGTTTCTTGATTAGAGGTAATTCCTAGTGTTTAAAAAGGGATTCACATTTTCATTCCTGACAAACGTGTCAATCTATTTATTTTCCTGCATATGATATTCCAACACTATTTTGCTTCAGTTAATTCATGCACTAGCATATATTCATTGTCCTTCGAACATAGTTCATTCAATGCCATGGTACCAACCCGGGCGGTATCACCTAGTAAGGATGGGGGACCTACAGTTTTACGTCAAATCCGCACCACGAACGACGAATCCCTCAGTAACGACATGCACGGGAATCAATACAGTGGAACAAGTTGCATTATTTTTACGTGCCGGAACCCACACAGATCGAGGAAGCTGCATGTAAATATGTAGCAAGAATTTCCCAAGATGGCTTTTGACTCAGCACAGTCGACGACATTATGATAATTCTCTCCTAGCGAGCTGCATTCCGTATTCAGGAATTCTGCTGCAACTGACACGTCGCATTTCCTGTTTCCTGACTGCCATTTCGTTTCCGGAAGAAAATCTCAAGACTTGGTCACGTAAAGACATCAAGGTCAATGAAAAAAACCGGCCAAGTGCGAGTCGGACTCGCACACGAAGGGTTCCGTGCCATCATACAAGATTTAACACGAAAAAATTCGGTTTTTTGTATGGTAGCACACTTAAATTTTTATTATTTCAAATTTTTACCTATTTGTTGTTATTGCGGCAAAATAAATACACTCTCTGTGAAAATGTCAGCTGCCTACCTATTACGGTTCTTGAGATACAGCCCAGACGGACGGACGGATGGAACGGACAGCGGAGGTTACGTAATAGGGTTCCGATGGCACCCTTTAGGTACGGAACCCTAAAAAAGGATAATCCACCCCAAAAGGTGTTAATGGGGGAGGCAAAGTTCGCATGGAGAAATATTTTATCCTGCATGCGTTCCTAATAAATCACCCCATTACGATTGAACCTTTGGTCGTGCACACGCCCGCGAAGGTTTTTTTTTACCAGGCTCCACTCGGATGGACGTCCAAAAACGCATTGACCCGAGCGGAACCGGGTATCTTCACTAGTAGATGATATTCTTATAATGACCACGAAAGAAATAGTGCCAACCTATACCAGACACTGATTTGCCGACACGCTACGTCTTAAGGTCGAGGTCACAATATTACCTAGTCAGCTGTCAGGCGGTAATTAATGCTAGCTTCTGGGGAACAGAGGAAAATTAATGAATTCAGAACTAGGTACACATAACTAACAGACCCCTAATCAAGGGTGGAAAACAACATACACACTGCCAATCCCGAAGGAACGCCACCTGGCTAACATAACTACAATATATGTAGTTCTAGATAATTCAATATCAATACATGAATACATATTTAAAATTATCCGCGTCACTATAGAACGCAATGATCCTAAAAATAAAATACAAAAACTATGTACACAAGCAGCAAACCTCGCACTGACGATTCAAAACGTAAAATCGATTCAATGCATCGTTTGACTCGAAATCGATAGCATTTTCGAAATAAAATATGCAACGCGTTCACATAGTCTACACAGCAATCGAAACTAATAACTCTCGCACGTGATCATACAACGTTAACACAGCACCACACGAATACGAACCGTTTCACCGCAGGATAAAGGTTATATTAGCACAGTTTTCTCTCTCTTGGACTCCAAAAGCGCAACTTACGGGCTGCAACCTTCGCAGCGGCCCGCCTCGGGGTCGGCAGCAGCGGCTGCGCTCGTCTCTCGCACAGCAGAGACATCGCGTTCCTTTCCTCTCCCAACTGCCTAACCCACTGTTTCGGCAGTTCACTTCCCGTCGCTTCGTTTCCAACAATCTCCAACTTCGGACGCGGCAGCACCGAACGAAAGCGACACTCTCCTTGCACGCTAATCGTGTAATCCAAGTCTGGGCATTCGCATTTCGGGGGGCGACTTGTTGCGGGTGCGATCGATCCAGCGGGGGAGGTCCGTGCCACGCACCGCCGTCGCCGCCGGCCGCCGAGCGCTCACTGTCCACCGCGGCGGACGCCGCACGCGGGGGAACCGACCACTGACCGCACCGGCTCGGCCGGCCTGCACCCTCATACACTATTCAAAACAAAGTCTTACTTAATATGAGCCCGTCTAAAAATACTCGGCAATCGTCGTGCGAGCTATCGCATACGGCATCGGAGGTGTCCTCTTCAGGTTCTAACCTGACCTTTAACTGGGTGAAGAATTTCATTGTCTCCAACGGGAGTTAAAGACGAAGTTCTCCTCCGTTAATCCCGAACACGCCCACACCTGATCTTGAACTTCCAGCACCATTGTCAAGGCATCGTTGAACCCGCGCGACGCACGCGCCGCTAGCTCACGCTACTGCCTCACCCCCGTCCGCCAGGCCGTGAAGGCCGCGGCCGGCCGTGTCCAGTGTTCCGTAATACGCCGATCGCGTGACGAGAGTGTCGCCTTTACTCTATAATCTATTCCCTAAACTGAAGTCCTTTCTCTCCGATTCAATCCAGGGAGAATAATATCAGTCCTTTTCTCCCATCGTAAATCCCGGTTACTCGCAATCGGGCCAGGGAATGGGAGCGCTGCGAATAAATCAGCCCTGTCACCGTGCCAAATCGGCGTTACGCAATGTAATTTCACTAATGCCGGCGTGAAAGTCGTACTTTACATAATCATCGTCGAGTGATATCTTGATCGCTACGCATGCGACTGAAAAGGTCGAATTTTCCAAGTTCCTATTTTCATCGAATACATTCATTTGTGTCGAAGGCCTTCGCTCCTTTCAATGGGGTGACGACTACATTTGCTCCACGTTTAAAGGGATATGTGGAGGCGTTTTGGACGAAGTCTTCGTCATTGCCCACAAATGTGTTTTCTTTCTAGCCGCCATTTTGAACTTCGTCCGGCTACTCAAGTTTTGGGACATTAAGGTGGCCCAACCCAGCGGGACTAACTCATTCGCGGGGACGGTACAAAACCTTGCTGTTGCCGCTCTGGAACCTTCTATGTTTCAAAGAAATAGACAGGCTCCGTGATGAGGAAGATGCAACATGTCCACAAAATAGACAATGTGCATAGTGTATGATTTGGTAAGATTTACGAAAATTTTAATTACAAAACGACTTATAGCTAAAAGTAAACCACGACCGCTGTAGTCAAAAACTACAATGGCCAAATAGATTAGAAATCTTAACTAAATAAGCTATGTCTGATGACTAATCTTTTAAGATGTTTTATGACTTTATCATAGCGTAATCCTCCTCCAAAGTTATTGTATAAAACGCGCGAAAAATTCTTAGAAGTATAACTTAGAAATTAAACACAATTTTACAATGCCAACGGTCATCAGACATCTAGTTCGATCAAATAAAGCTAATTTGAGCAAAATTTTGGATCTCTGACAAGAAATATGGGCGTGATCTTCCTTCCCCCTTTGTATGGGGAGTTGAGCGGGATGGCCCGCCTTAAATGGCCGTACTTCAAGCGGATTCGTTGAACTGTTCATAACGTCTAAGGCAAAGGATGTTAGCGTCGTTTTAGTTTGTTCAAAAACGACTTTATTGATGGAAGCCGTGGGAGACGATGCGTGGGCCGCGCTGTACGTTGACCCGACCTCGACAGATTCAGATCCGACGACATCGATCCAACGGGTTCGCTCATACGCGACATTGAAGCGCTAACCGATTACGGACTCGACAAATGAGAGATCATTTTCTATGGCAATTTAGATGCCACCTCGACGATAAGCATTTATTGCTTGGAAATGGTGATTCTCTCTCTCTCTCTCTCTGATCTCTACCACAGTTTCGATGATCCTTCTACTCCATGTCCAAAACTTCTAGTTCCGTGAAACTATGCCATCACATTGAATTCCAGTACAACTTTTTTCATTATTGTAGCAAGGTTACATCGAACTGGACTTAATTTTGATTGTTGTTTTAGCCATAGTTCGTTCAATGCCATTGGTCCGGTCTGCAAGGTCTTAACACTGCCACCTATTTTCTGGATCTTTCTCTTCAATATTTTACCATTGGGAAACCCTTCGGTCTGCAAGGCGAAAACCACTATAGACCGGCCTTAGCTGCTGCATCGAATCGACTGTTTTTTTAATAGAACTGGACTTGGTTGGACAGTGTCAGGATATCAAGCCTACACAGCGCATTCCCGAAGGAACTTGTTGCCAAGCCAGAACCCCTCCTTTTATAAATACTATGAGCACGACTACCCTCGACAGGTAGGAAAATTCCAAAAAATGTAATTGCCGCTTTACTTTTTTATCCAATGCGATAGAACGAACCCGGGGAGACGTACCACCTAGTGAGTAGGCATTCATGCAGTTTTACATGGGTTCCCGACCATAAAATACCCTTATTTTTCAACGTGAACGCACATTCCAATCTCGGATTTAAAAAAAAGTTGTGTGTACCACGGGATTCAGACCCGTTGCACGTTTGAATTGTTGATAGGTCTGGCTTTCGTGACAAATATTGTATTAATTAGCGATGACAACGTCAGCGAAAAAGCGGTCACCCTAGCGGCGCGCTGCGTCACCACTCGGCGCACGCGCAACGCGACTCACGGAAACCAAACGTTCGCAAAAAGCGATGCAGTGCGATAACGCTCCGGCGCTAATAAGGCCTTTCCACAATTAGACGGCAGATACGGCGCGAGAATGGCCGCCGAGCGCGACACACGATGCCAATGTCACGCTGCTTAGCCTCCGATGGTAGCAGTAACCAGCTACCGCTTATACATGCACATACACTGACGGTAGCGCCGTGCGCCGGCCAGTCAGTTCGATTACGAATTCGCTCACTACTGATGTTATCGAGTTACAGCGACACTAAGTACACGTGGGAACACGTAAGAAATTCAGAGGGCGGCATTTAACGCAAGGAACATTCGATATTGCGAGTCCCGAATTCGTAACGATAGCAAAAGAAAATGTTAGGTCCCTATGCCGTAAGCGACCTGACTACAATCAATGCATGATACGTGATGTGTACAAATGAGTTTCGGTCGCTACTACCGTCTTTCTCAAACTGAAAAGAATTAAAGGGCTGACTGAAATATATCTGTCTCAACGCCAAAAACATCAGGAAATTTCGAACGGGTTTCAATTATTTGAGATCCCGATATCTTTAAAATGTTTCATACAGTGAAGGCCATGGTCAGCCAAGTATTCTTGGGCGAAAGACCATTGAAACATGAACGCTACAAAATGTAGTGCATGCCCAAAACTGAAGACAAGAACTGTTAACGAACTGTCCAGGCCAAAAGCTTTTTCTGAATTTAGTAAAAAAAAAACATACTTATAGAAGACTTTTTTTATGTTAAGGTGGCCCAACCCGACGGGACTAACTCATTCGCGGGCACTGTACAAAACCGTGCTGTTGCGCTCTGGGACCTTCTCTGTTTCAAAGAATAAGACAGGCTCCGTGATGAGGAAGATGCAACATGTCCACAAAAAAGACAATGTGCATAGTGTATGATTTGGTAAGATTTACGAAAATTTTAATTTTAATAACGACATATAGCTAAAAGTAAACCACGACCGCTGTTGTCAAAAATCTAACAAAAACCAAATAGATTATAAATCTTGATTAAATAAGCTATGTGTGATGACTAATCTTTTTAAGATTTTCTTACTTTATCATTGCGTAATAAACCACCAATGTTATTGTATAAAACGCGCGAAAAATTCGAACTTTCGGACCTTATAACTTATAACGGAAACCAAACACAATTTTACAATGCCAACGGTCATTAGACATCTAGTTCGATCAAATAAAGCTCTTTTGAGCAAAATTTGGGATCTCTGATAAGAAATATGGGCGTGATCTTCTTCCCCCGTTTGTATGGGGAGTTAAGCGGGTTGGGCCACCTTAAGCGAGACATCTGGCGCACGCCAGGACCTTACAGTGTCCGACAACGCCCATAGGCTTTAGACCTTTCACGGAAGCTGCGAAAACCGTGCAGGCCGGCCAGGTACTTCTTCATGCCGTGTTTGAAGGACCCCAGGTTGTACATTATTTATTATTTTTTTTATTTAAGAGAATTAACAGCCGTAATATAGGTACATACGAACACATTCTAATATAATAAGACATATTATTTATGCTTATGCTACCCTCAAAAACAATTCCCATTTATTACCATTACGTACGAACAAGAAAATGTAATCAATAATAAAGAAAAACTTTTTATTAGGAGTAATACATCGGCAGGAAGTTGATTCCATAGTTTACCGACCCTATAGATAAAGTTTAACAGGATCGGCTGGTTCTTATTGTCGGAATGTCGACTGTGAATAGGTGCATACCCTGCCTCTTCCGCGTTGAGCGATGGTAGAAAGGCGTCGGAGGGACAGAGTTATGTAGCGTCGCCTACATCCCTTCGGAGTTGGGTCTCTACATTCAGGTAGGGTTGCCATCTCTAAAATTTGGCAACCAGGACAACACGTGAAAATACGCGTGGTGAAAACCCCGGATTTTAGAGCCCAGAACCCGGACATGTCAACAGGTTTTTTAAACAGTCAGTGTAATAAAAAAACAGTTGAAAATATCATTAATCACCTTTTTATTTATTTTAAGACCTTATAATTAAATTTAGTGATCTTTTAACATCATTTTAAATGTACTTACTTAATATAACAGAATATTATTACAGTTTGTTACAATTTGTAATATTATTACAGTTTGTTACAATTTGTTTTACAAATCAGTTACAATTCAGATACTAATAATAAAATACTTAAAACCCGGAATACAAATGAAGCGCCGCCCGGACGTTCCCCGGATGCCCTCTAAACTAGGACAAATCCGGGGAAACCCGGACGAATGGCAACCCAGGGATACCTCGGGGTCGTCGACGAGACATTGGACAAACTGTTGAAGTAAGCAATGCTTAGTGTGAACGCTTCTCTGCAATCATGCAATCAAAGACTCACCTGCTCCGACCCAGTTCTGAGGGTCAATTCAGGTAAGAGTGAGTTCGAGTTCGGGAGTGAGTTAACCTAAAAATAGCTGGGAAATATATTATTATTTAAATAATGGAACCGTTATTTATACTTCCAACGTATTTACGGGACAGACCAGATTTTTACCTAACTGTAATGATATTCTAGAAGTGTGGAAACATTAACTATTTAAAAAAGTGAGTTGATATTTAGTGACGAATTCGAACTCACTCTTTCCCTGAATGGACCCCCAGCACACAGAGATAAGAGTAGCACCCACTTACCGAGAATGCTGTCGACTAAGATTGGGACACTCACCTTTCGTGGAGACCGGTATAGACTGCCGCGTCATATCCTACAACAGACAAGCCGCATTAGTGGCGTGAATCAGCGAACACAAGTCCAAAAGACACAGGCATTGTTCCAGTAACCAAAACCCCAAAAACTCGGCGTTATCCTGTGAAGGGGGGCCAGTGAACATTTATTGTACAATACGCATAGTGATAGAGTAAATTATATAGAGTCGATACATTCGATAACATCACTAGGAAGTGTTCCCATCTCTAGCCATGGGTATTGTTTTAAAAGACACGAGTTGAATCGAGCTAGCGCAACGACGTGCGCGCCTGTGTGCCCTCCGTGTATTATTTTTGGAAATAAAGTTATTAATCAGAATATTGTGATTTGCTTTTAATAGTAATATGGACATATGTACACACAAATATACTTACAAGGTGTGTACTTAAGAGGGCATAGGTACTACCACAGAACGATCGTATCTCATAAGTTATCGTTTTGTACTTTTAGCTTTCTTAATAAGCACTTTTATGCGAACTTGATTACGGGAAAATCTTGGCATAGATCATTTTTATTATTTAGTTCGACTATTAATATTTGGCCGTTGCCATTAAAATTGAAGCTTTAAAATGGTGGTATTTTATTTTAATTTAATTATATTGAATAAAAGGTTATCTAGTGTGACGTTTAGGAATACTTTTAGCTTTTAATTATACTATAAATATACGCATGAATTATTAGGTACAATTAATTAAAACATGAGTTACTTTTTCCGTAACCCTGTTGGCATAAAAGTGCTATAAAAATATAAATCTATAGCTTATATGATACAGCCGTTCTAGGGTGGTATTTCCCCTTAACCGTGTTTACATAAGTATATATGTACAAGCATACATAAGTTTGGTTAAATGTATGTACTTTTTGTAATCTCTAAATATGTACAATACCAAAAATACAGATAAAGAAACACAAACGGTAGATTAAATCTTCATCTCAAAATAAACATTTCTATCTACAAAATATACTGACGAAAATATCTTCTACTAACATCTTCTACTAACATACTTGTCAGACTATGTACACGGTTTCAGAACAAGCGAACGGCATTACAAAATGATCGAAAACAATATTTTTAGATATAAATAGGAAACAAATAATATATCCATCTGTACATGAACCAATACAGTAGCTGGAATTTATTTGAAGCAAAATGTTCACACTTAGACGAGAAATTAAAAACAATTATTAAATTAAAACACACAACTGGAACCCTTGCCAATCATTTTGGCGATACATAAAATATGGGAAACTTAGTTAATCATGCATTTGATTCAAGTTAGTGAATGAATGAATGATCGATGAAGAGGCAACCAATACTGTCAATAACAGCAAAATCACGAAAGTGCGACGAAAATCCTTAAACCTAGTGATCACCCCTCAGACGCCAGATATCGCGGATTATGACAATTAGTGAGGGTTAAGTGCCAGTATTTAATGGATACGACATTACCCTTATCTAATTGATTTGCGGCTATCCAACGATATCTACATTGAAGCATTGTAATCAGATTTTGAAAATAATCAGAAAATTACATTACATTACAGCACCCGAAGCTTCGAAGTTATGTGAAAGGTCAAAACAATCGAGAAACTTGCAAACGGCATCACGAATTTACACTTCATCACGGTTTTAGACTTTTGTTAGTTTCATCTATTTAGTCAGTGCTATTTGTGATAGACTTGAGTCAGGAATTCATCGGTTCGTATCAGTGGTCCTTAACATCTTTACGTCTTTACATCTGTCTGTATCTATCGGTCTGTCTATATCTATATGTACTGATCTATATTTCCGTCTGCATATGTAAGAGTGTATAATATTACCTCCGTGTATGTTTGTATCCGTCTATCTGTAAGTTTCTGTCTGTTTATGTATGTCAATCTTTATATATCTGTCTGTATCTGTATGTCTATCTATCTTTCCGTCTGCATATGTCAGCTTGAATATTATGTCCGTGTATGTCTGTGTCTTTCTGTATGTATATGTCGTTATCTTTCTGTCTGTATCTGTCTGCATGTATTCGTCTGTTGTTCGACTAACCCCCGCGGCGGCGCTCTTCAATTCTCTATACATTTGAAAATGCTACTCGAGCGGTTTGGCGTAACGCCAGTTTTGGCGAGAACTCGGACTATAGGCTCAGAACTTTACTTTTATGCGACACCTTCGGCCATATCAGATCCGCTGAAAGCACCTCGCAATCTCTTCCTGGCCACGGCGACGAGTATTGACATACACATCGTCGCTTTCGTGTTAAAACTTTTTTCCAATACCTCTCTTCGCAGGGACGTAACAACCTATCATGTGAGTTATTACAAGTCATCGTGTAATTAGATTCTTCACTTTTGCTTGGCACTGATGAGTATTTTAATTGGTTAACGCAAGTACTATCTCTTTCCGCATTGCTGCTGCCAAAATTAACCCAATTTTAAACGACTTTCTTTCGAGTGAAACTAGCTGTTTGCTGATAGCATCCACCCGGGCACAAAACTATGCGGGTTCCTCGTCTACTACGAGCAGGGGTGAAACAACCTTTAGTGCAGTCAAACCGGTGCTTCGCATATTATAATTATGTAATCCGGTAATTATAACAATAGTATAAACACAGAATGACATAAATATTAACACTATTGAGTGATACCTATAAGGGTCTGTTTGAACACCTTCGTTGGATAAATCTACATCGTTATCGTCCACATAAACATAAGGAAGTTCAATATCAGGCTAGCTTTTGTTAGTTCCCAATAGGTAATTAAGAAGATGTATTTAAAATTATAAAATTTATAATCTAATATATCTATCTATTGAATCTATTTAATAGATTTCTTCAGTATGAGCACTATAGGTTTATCTGGCATAGACACTTAATTTCTCATACGTATTACCGGGATGCATACAATCCTCAGACGATTACTAATGAGAGTTTATAAATTATTAAGACCACAGAGATTCTTCACAAAGGACCATAAAAAATGCGAATCTTGACGTAAGAATTCGTGTCAAGGAGAGAAGTGGCTCGCTTATCGCACATAAACATGTTTTTTATGGAACCCGACATGGATGTCTAATACCACACAACTACCGTTATGATATTAGCCCAATACACCTCATTCCCGAAGGAATTTGGTGCCATGCCAGCCGGCCTATTCCTGGAATTCCGTAATCAGTAATCAGGAAACCTGAGTCTATATAACCGCTTTTATAGCGGTTCTCAAAGCGATTTTCTTTCTGAAAACATTCCAGAGCATTTCATTCCATTATACCTATTTGACCTTTTAAAATGGTTTTTAGGCGTTTTTTAGGTTTTTTAGACTCAGGATTACTGATTCCTGATCACGGAATTCCAGGAATAGACCTGAACGACCTTCCCTTTATGAGCACGGCTACATTGAGCTGGGTGGAAAACACAGACAATTTTTCATTGCCGCTTCAACCATAGTTTCATCCAATGCGGTGGTACCAACCCGGGCGGGACTAACCGTACCACCTAGTAGGAAAATGAGACCTACAGTTTTCTCATACCCTACAGCTCGCATTCGTAACGTTTTGTCAGCCTCTGTGGCCCAGTGGCGCGACACTTCGGCGATCGCTCTCCGAAGTTAAGCAACGCTGGGTCCGGTCTGGTCTTGGATGGGTGACCATTCGACCGTTGAGAGAGGCTGGCCGTGGTTCGGATTCCACGTTAAGCTGTAGGTCCCCTTCCTTACTTACTAGGTGGTAGGGTTTATCCCGCCCGGGTTGGTACCATCGCATTGGATGAACGATGGTCGAAGCGGCAATGAAAATTGTCCGTGTTTTCCGTTTCACAATTGTGGTTGTGGTATTAGCCATCCATGTCCAGTCACATAAAAAAAAAATGCATTTCTCCAATTCAGAATGCGTGACTGGGGCAAGGATCGTATATGTATTTTTTCCTTAGTCATCTGTAACCACCTCCACGTGGAGAGATACCGTGCAAAACCCTATTCTAAGACAATCGTTAACGTTAAAAAAGTCAGAAAGAACGCTAAACGAAAACTAATAGGCGACGCTCCGCTCGGCCGTGCTATTTTTGAGATTCTTTGCAATCGCTTGCAGCCAGCGATTAGCAATGTAATCGTAAACGCTCGACAACAGCCAATGGCGCTGCCATCCAAACGTCATTAAAAAATTCGAAACTGCGTTTTTAACGATCAAAATGGCAAATTGCTGCAGCAATTTGGTAGCGATCGTTTCAAAAATAGGGCAGCGGGTGATCGGCCAAAACTAAATAGTCCCGAACGGAGCCGGGCACCTGAGCTAGTCCCTTCATAAAGCAAAACGGTTTCCAGTGTCCAACCACCAAATTGGCATGATAAGTTATGATAATTCTAAAGTCGCTGATTTTTTTACAGGCGATGTAGTTTCCTCATAGAAGGTTGGGTGCAAAAGATTAGAAAATTCGGACCGGTGCGTTTGGAATTATTTAGGTATTTTCAATAATTCGAACTAAAAGATTGAATAAAATATTTAAGTGAAATTTTATGATTGTATATTGCTTAAAACTTTATTTCCATGTCTTAAGAAGAAGTTTAGAAAAAATCCGTTTTGGGAACATAGCAAAACAAAAAATCGCTCATTATAATTACAATAAAATATTTAAGTCTCTAAATTATTGTTTTCCATATTAGGAATGAACATTAGAACCTCTTGAAAAAAGTTTATATAAATATTTCTAATCTTTTGTATGCTGATAGAGTGTTTCGATATGGTCATGTTGCCGCCCACTCTAATAACTTAAATATTTTATTGATTGAATTAAAGATAAAAACATAAATAACTTTGAAAGCCAACTACATAGATTTCTAAACTTTTTATAGCAGGTTCTAATGTTCATTCCTAATATGGAAAATAATAATTTAGAGACTTAAATATTTTATTGTAATTATAATGAGCGATTTTTTGTTTTGCTATGTTCCCAAAAAGCAATGTTTCTAAACTTTTTCTTACGACAGGGAAATAAAGTTTTAAGCAATATACAATCATAAAATTTGACTTAAATATTTTATTCAATCTTTTAGATCGAATTATTGAAAATACTTAAATAATTTCAAACGCACCAATCCGAATTTTCTAATCTTTTGCACCCAACATTCCATAAGGAAACTACATCGCCTGTAAAAAAATCAGCGACTTTAGAATTATCGAACCCTTTATTGCTCTAGCTGCTGGGCTAATAGGGCGCACTAGTTAATTTCGACTCGGCACGTACTTCCTATGCCGACACTGCAGCGCCTCGGCCTCGTTTATGTAGACCAGTTCAGGCTGCACCGGCCGCAAGGATGCAGTTTCGTATTATGCATTCTAATCTACAGCTTCAATCAATCCGTCAGATGGCTCGGAGTATGAGTCACCTCGCACCGTATTGCTTCTCTACGTATCTATATAAACCCTAACAACTGTATACAACACATCTATTGAGTTACGCCTTCTCATATAGAAGAGTTCCAAGTGAGGTATTGAAACCTTAAGAACGGCCCGTAAGCTATGCTCCCCATACAAACGTAGTTTACTAATCATTTGGAAACCGCTATTCCAATTAAATTGATATTTAATATCTAATATCAGGTAACAAATATCTGTGTCTGCACGCTTTTGTATTTTTGAATAAACCAAACCGAATGAAATGAAAGCGAAAAGAAAATCTTCAAACGAATTTTGTTTACCGAAAAAACATTTACCGAAAAAACAAAGGCATGCAGACACAGATATTTGTAGCCTAATATTAGATACCAAATATCAATTAAGTTAGAACAGTGGTTTTCAAAATATTAGTACACTACGTTTGTATGGGAGGCGAAATTTTCTGATGCTTGATGGTCACGAAGTGCATAAATGTGAGACGCACTGAGGCGGTTGCATTTCCATACTTTTTCCCGCCGGTGAAGAATATTTTGCCGCTGGTAAAATGCAGAAAATTAATGTTTTCTTACATATTTTGTGTTAATAAACACTCGGTCTAACGAATATGAATGAGAATTAATTCCTCTTTGAAGCCGGAATGACATTATAGGCGAATTTGTAGATTTCGAGCTCGCAGTTGTCAATCACTCGACACCATTCGCTGTTATATCTTACATAGTTTGGCCTCTGGGAATTTTATTTTTGCTAACATTGACGTAAACTCACTTTGACTACCTGACGTTTAACAAATTAAATTAAATAAAAACAATAAGTTAAGAGAAAAGAACAATGAAGAGATCAACAAAACTGAATAAATTAATACTGTGTTCTTTCAGACAACTCTTATATTTATTGTGGCGTGCGTCTACTGTTCAGTTACAAATAAGTTACCTACCTATGTAAGCAATTTGTCGGAGAAGAGAATCAGAGTGAGGTCATAATTTAATTTGTGTGATGTTCTAGATAGAATAATGAATAATGTTTTAGAAAAGAATAGCACTAAGTAATGGGATTGACTTATACAACAGATTAGACATGTTAGTGCAATAAGACTGATATTGTGTTGGACGATCCCAAGTCTAACGAGCTCTTCCTCGTAGACGTAACAATACCGCATGACGTAAACCTCGATAAAATAAATATAGAAGACAACTAACTTAACTAAAACTATGCATCTTAAACTAGTGGACCCCAGTTAACTTGACGGATTATAACTCCCAACGCTAATTCACGAGAATGTCGAAAGTAGCGCTTCCATTGTAACCGTGATGTGCTAGACCGCCGCGTGAGTTCCCATGCTCTGCTTACTCATCGGTGCCTATTTAAGGTGGCCCAACCCGCTCATCTCCCCATACAAAAGGGGAAAGAAGATCACGCCCAGATTCCTTGTCAGAGATCCAAAATTTTGCTCAAAATAGCTTTATTTGATCGAACTAGATGTCTGATGACCATTGGCATTGTAAAATTGTGTTTGGTTTCTAAGTTATAAGGCCCGAAAGTTCGAATTTTTCGCGCGTTTTATACAATAACTTTGGAGGTGGATTAAGCAATGATAAAGTAAGAACATCGTAAAAAGATTAGTCATCAGACATAGCTTATTTATACAAGTTTTAGAATCTATTTGGTTTTTGTTAGATTTTTGACTACAGCGGTCGTGGTTTACTTTTAGCTATAAGTCGTTTTGAAATTAAAATTTTCGTAAATCTTACCAAATCATACACTATGCACATTGTCTTTTTTGTGGACAGGTTGCATCTTCCTCATCACGGAGCCTGTCTTATTCTTAGAAACAGAGAAGGTCCCAGAGCGCAACAGCACGGTTTTGTACCGTGCCCGCAAATGAGTTGAGGCCGCCGGGTTGGGCCACCTTAATGACTATTCGCGTCTAAGTCGAGCGGAGGACAAAAACGACTCGGCACAGCGGCGGTGGCGATATAGAAATAGTCGGGTGTAAAGACCCGACGGACAGACACGCACACACATGGACAATAAACAAACGTGAGTCACGGGCAGACTACACACAAGCGGTAGAGCTAACAAATTGAGAATTTTACGAGGAAGCAGTAGTCTTTGTGACAGTGTTACATGCTCACAAACAAGACACACACACGATAAACGAGATGTTGGACAGTTTACGAAAGGAAATTCCAAATGATAACGTAACTAAGCTTTGAGGTAAGATACAATATCTAGATACGCTAAAGTACTTTTAACATTTAAAAATTACTTTTTACCTGTACTAAATATTTACAAAAATAAGCGAAGGCAGGAAACCCTTACACTCATAACTTATAAAAAATGTATTATGCTAAAAGATGTGGCTATATGTAACGTTGAATTCAATTATTAACATACTGTGCTGATGTGCTCCGCCAAACACCTGTGCAAACGAACTGCGCTTTTGTTCCCGCAACAATGCATCAGCACATTGCAGCCATTGTTCAGCGGACCGCACACTAGAGCATTACGCAAGCACGTAACAAGAGCGCATTTCGAAACAAACCAAAACTGAAGAAGCGTCCACGTGGCACGAGACATCCCAACGGAACAGGCGAAGAGACATCGAAGGCGAGTGCAAAAGTGCAAACGGAAAACGTAAATGGCAACGGAAAAGATGATGTCGGCGGAAGAGGCGACGAGTGCAAACCGCAAACGAAAAGGTGAAGCCGCAGCGCGAGCACCGACATATTTTGACCTGCGACTCCGGAGCGTCGAGTCGCAGGTCCCAATATTAGTGCGCTTGCCCTGCCAGCGACACGGAGCGCAGGCGAGTACCGAGCGGGGGCTGCGCACGGGCAGCGTGTGTCCGGAGGCGGCGGTGTCGACGTCCGGCTCGCTGGCGCCGGCGGAGCCCTCGGGGTCGGCCAGCTCGCGCAAGAAGCCGCCGTCGTCGGAGGAGGAACCGGACGGCTCCTTGCGAGACAAGCCACATGTGAACCCACCGATCGTGTCGACGGCTTGCTCGACCGATTCCGAACCATTCCGGTTCCAACAGTCCTCGAAATATGTTTTTTCTAAGACACACCAGTCCTCCTCGCTCTCGTGCAGAGAATTGGCTAAAGTTAAATTTCATGTTCAACTAAGGCCACCTATATTTCGGTTCAAGCATTTCTAACAAAACCCACATCAGCTCTCTTCGCTGTGATTCAGAGAACTGACCACTTTTAAATTACATGTATGTTATCGCCGAATTGGCTTTTATATCGATTTATGGAAATCTCCAACTTGTAAAACTGACATTGGGGCGACCACTTAATCATCGACACACATCAAAGGGAGGGTTTGTTGAGCCATCGATCAACATTTCAGGCGTGCGTCACGGAAAATAATAACACATTAAACGGGCGATAGTTAACATCTAACTTGAGTCTAGTGATAGCGTTAAAAGCGTTCCTTTGTGAGGTTTGTGTTCCTAGTAAACAAATTCTTTTACAGCAGCATCGGTGAATGAGCTAATATTGAACGCAATGTGGTATTTCACGTTTTCGAGAATGACACATTCATAAATTTTTGCACAGAATGATTGCAGTGAAATTATGTAAATCGCTAAGAAATTACTACATAAAACGAAACGTGCTCATATCTACGGTGAAATTCGAGCTGTCGTGTTGCGTGCAATTTCGAGTCCCCATGGCGACGGTGCGGTTGTCATGGTGCAGGCTACACACCTTGACAGTCTCTCTGCTAATACATCAGACTACGTTGAATTAAAGATCGGGCCCTCCGCCGTGGTCTCGTCAACGGTCGTGAGGCAGACATTCACCTGGACGTGGTATATGTACGGGAACATCTCTATCATCTTCCGGACATGTTAATGCACTTATTTCTGTTTCAACTAGCACTGGAAGTTCATTAGATATACCGTTGCACAGTCGCAGTTTCGACAAATCATCGGGATATTAGACTTTCCATGTCTCTATTTCGAAATTCATCGCACTCGGTGAGGTTTGGGTGTCCCACCCCGCACAAGACACATTCGCCTTTCGCGGAAATGGCCGTATTACTGAAGCGAAGGCTGCGATTAGCGATGCTACAGTGAAAAGGGCACGTTGGAAACAATGAGGGTGATCGCGGCTTGGTACCGTGGTACCGCCACCACCGCCACCACCGCGGCCCGATGCATACACTCGACACAATCGATGTAGAGGCCACAGGTGGGGCGACCGAAAGGGAAGTGAATTGTGAGAACATGGCCTGATTAGATCACGG
This sequence comes from Incurvaria masculella, assembly GCA_946894095.1. NCBI lineage: Eukaryota > Metazoa > Arthropoda > Insecta > Lepidoptera > Incurvariidae > Incurvaria > Incurvaria masculella. Next base: position 24,259,828 of record OX335646.2, read on the forward strand.
TTGCTTTCAAAGCCGTGACTAGGTGTGAATTTTATAGGAAAAACATGAGCGTCCATGAATGATGATACAACTATGGGTTAAATAAATATGTTAGCACATTAACAAGACATAAAAGGAAGAGCTATATTTATACCACGTTAGAAAGCACAATGTTAGAGAGTATGTATATCGTATTTTACCTACATACATAACCGCTGAGAAAACGTTTATGAAACCAAATATTGCATTTGCCTGCACGAAGTTTCTGATAAGTAGCTAGTTGAGCCTAATAAATATTTCAAACTTCATTCTGTGTGCAATTGCTTAAATGTCCCATCAGGATCCATAATTTTTCACTTAACCAAAAGTTTAAAACAAATGAGATGAAAAGAAAATTAAACAAACAATCATCTGATGGATTCCCATATAAATGAGACAATAAACTTTAGCGCAATATTTCTTTCCTTGTGCTTCCAATTACTACACAATTTTATAGACGATCAACGACACTGCCACATAAACAGGCAGGTAATTCAATTACATTACACGTCATGTTACTCAATACGCGGTCGATAGAACAGTTATAACCTGCAGTTCGACAGTTCATGCCTCTCCTCCTCCAGTTTAGTCCTCTACTCAACACCTTCATCTACACAGTTATCTACTCAACAATAGGCGATAGACTTCGATCGCACCTGCAACGGGGGACATGCAGCTTCTGTTGGCCCATTCTCCAAGCGATGGGAAGAAAATCCGATGAGCATATTACACGACTCATTGAAGAAAATGTTTATGACATTTAAACGTATGTTTATTAAAGATTCCTTAATGGTTACAGTCACTCTATTCCTTAAGCTTCAATTAGAAAAATAAATAGCCCAACATTGTAGTCAGTAAAACGTACGACGGAAAACATAAACACCACGAATCATCGTACATAGACGAATGTAACGTGCACTGTGCCACATAGATAGCAGTGGGATGCGAACAAAACAATGGGAGACAGAAGAGGAATACGGGCTTTTTGAAGGAAGACACTATTTAATCAGTAGAGAACAGGGTTGCAGGCGACTGGACGTTTTCTCATATACCCTGCCCACTTTAGTCGACATGTATTGATACTACAGCAAAGCATAGACGAGAATCAACTGGGAAAAGAAGACGGGCGTAAACTTGGGCCGACAGATGGGTCTAGGAGGAGAAGGCAGGAGAACGGGCGTTCGTTTGCCTTGGTGAGACGTTGGATAAGTTCTGATGGGCGTAGTACGCAGACGCGACCAGGAAAAAGAGAATGCAGGAGAACGGGCATTCGCTTACCCTGGTGACTAGTTGGAGATGTCCCGCTAGACATAGAACACTGATGTGAACGCAAGGTCCAGGACCAGGAGAGCGGGCATTCGCTTACCCTGGTGACTAGTTGGAGATGTCCCGCTAGACATAGAACACAGATGTGAACGCAAGGTCCAGGACCAGGAGAGCGGGCATTCGCTTACCCTGGTGACTAGTTGGAGATGTCCCGCTAGACATAGAACACAGATGTGAACGCAAGGTCCAGGACCAGGAGAGCGGACCGTTCGCTTACCCTGGTGAGCTTGTTGGGCATATTCTGGTGGGCGTGGGGGCGCGCGCTGAGGGCGGGCGCGGCTGTGGCGGGCGGCGCGGGCGCGGGCGCGGCGCCGCACAGCTCCGGGTTGAGCGCGAGGATCGTGTCGATCTCCACCTCCTTTCCCTTGGTCTCGCCGCGCTCGTACCACTCCACGGTGACGCTGCGCGTGTCCCAGTTGACGCCGGACACGATGGCCGAGTGGATGCGGCCTGCGGGCGAACAACGCACACCGATCAGTACACGCTCAAAGATGTATGTGTCACGGCGGATTCAGATCATTGGTTCAGGCTATGGGAATCAGCCTAGATCTGTCTTCCCGAACGTAGAATCAAACGTTAGCAGCTTCGGTTGCGGGCGGTGAGCGTGCAATACACCAAGAAAATAGGGATTGGAAATCGTCTACTTAACACTCGCCAAAGCAGAGCATCAAAGCAATGTGCTGAGGCGGCAAGACCTACCGAAGATTTACAGGGCTATGGACCCCACCTGCGGGCCTACTGAGGGAAGCGAATACGAGAAGTTCTCGTTTTCGCTTTTGTCAAACTCTATACAGAAAAATAACCGACTTCAAAGAAAAAGCACTAAAAAGTAAAAAATACTTTTCATTTTTGTAGTTACGATTTCTGTTATTTTTTGAGTCGGCGTCAGCCGGGCACGCGCTGCGCCAATCAAGAGAACCTAACCTAACCTAACCTAACCTTGGCTGATACCGACTCAAAAAATAACAAAAATTGTAACTACAAAAATGAAAATATTTTTTTACTTTTTAGTGCTTTTTCTTTGAAGTCGGTTATTTTTTTTGTTAATTTTTTTTTATTTGTTTATTTTTAGTGAATCTGAAGTACACTTACTAATTTGTACACGTCCTTTCCAATAAAAAAAGAATCACCGAAATCGGTTGGCGTTATATTGAGTTATTCGTCCATTTGTCGCGCGCATCTTAATACAAATTTAAGACTTTTATGATTTTCTCATGGATATCATTGTCAGAACTTAACCAAATTAAAATGGGACCACTTGGGAAGCACTAGCTATCATTTAAAAAAATAATCATCAAAATCGGTTCACCCAGGCAAAAGTTATGAGGTACACATACAGACGAATTGATAACCTCCTCCTTTTTAACACGCTTTTATTATTAACACGCTTTTATTAGCTTGGGTTGTATCTATGTATGTATCTATGTAACGGAATCTTTGAACTTAATTTTCACCAGTTTCCAGAAGTCTGATTAATTTGAAACTTTGCATACGTATCAAGGACCGATGACAATGCAATAATTTCATAACAGTTTCCCATTATCCTTATTAGGACCGCCAGGATTAATCATTAACACGCTTTTATTAGCTTGGGTTGCATGTATCTATGTATGTAATGGAATCTTTGAGATTAATTTTCACCAGTTTCCAGAAGTCTGATTAATTTGAAACTTTGCATTCTCAGCCTCAGTGGCCCAGTGGCGCGACACTTCGGCGATCGCTCTCCGAAGTTAAGCAACGCTGGGTCCGGTCTGGTCTTGGATGGGTGACCATTAGACCGTTGAGAGAGGCTGGCCGTGGTTCGGATTCCACGTTAAACTGTAGGTCCCCTTCCTTACTTACTAAGTGGTAGGGTTAATCCCGCCCGGGTTGGTACCATCGCATTGAATGAACGATGGTCGAAGCGGCAATTAAAATTGTCCGTGTTTTCCATCCAGTTCAATGTAGCCGAGCAATATAAGGAAGGTCCTGGCATGGCACCTAGTTCCCATGTGGTGTGTTGGGCTAATACCATGACAGAGGGTGTGGTATTAGCCATCCATGTCAAGTCACATAAAAAAAAAACGTATCAAGGACCGATGACAATGCAATAATTTCATAACAGTTTCCCATTATCCTTATTAGGACCGCCAGGATTAATAAATTCTTTTATAGATCCTCTGTAGTGGAGTAAAAGAGACAGAGCTAGCGCGAGATCTGCGCATGCCCGCACTTTCGGACTTACTCTTTCGCTCGGGCACTTGGTACTATGGAGTGTAGAGACTCTGTACACTCCATACTTGGTACAGTACAACGGAGGCAAACATGTTTTCAGGATAATTGCGTTCTCACCTTGTTCATTCTTTATGCAGAGCTGAACCCTACAAAATGCGAAGCAATATTCTCGAAATTAACCGCCGATAGGACAACAGAAATCAAAAGCCTTTTGGAAAAAATTACACCGGGAATCAAAACTCTAACTGAAGAGAACAGATTCTTCCTGGGCGCCCCGTTGACGGAACAATCCACAACAACGCTTTTAGAAAATAAAACCAATATGTTGGAGATATTCACAAATCGCCTTCGTGCTATCCAACCTCATGTCGGCTTACATCTCCTTAAATTTTGTTTTGGTATCCCACGATTCACATACTTTATGCGCTGTTGCCCTTTATGGCGCAATACAGAAGCACTAACTAAAATAGACGCTATTGTCAAAAAAGGCCTATCCCAAATAACGAACATTCAATTAGAAGGAAATGCTTGGATACAAGCCTCTCTTCCCATAGGCTTCGGCGGAGTTGGCATACGATGCACAAAAGATGTTGCACTTCCAGCATTTTTGAGTTCCGTCCACAGCAGTTTACCACTCGTGGGTAGTAGTTTTTAGCTTTCGCCGCCGAGACACTCGGTTCATGGTCACCAGAAGCGATAACTTTTGCTTCAACGTTAGGCAAACTTTTAAATGAAAGTTTTGGTGATCCCAGGTCCGGGGCACATTTTGTCCGGCGAATAAGCCTCGAAATCCAAAGAGGCAACACCGCCAGTATTCTAGGTACAGCTGAAGCTCCGGCTCTTTTAGAAGAAGTTTTTTATCTTTAAGTCTAAATTAAATATGTATTTTATTAACATTAGTTCCTACCTATCTAATAAAGAGATTGTACAACCGAACATAAATTTTTAATCTATTTATTTTACGGGACAAAATTTGGTAAACACCAATGCTTTGAAATTACAGTCGATAAGGAAGGAATTTAATACGATCAAAAAATTTGTAATTATAAAGTCTTATTGATTGGAGTACAAATAATGCATATGAATTCGAAAAATCGAACTAAAAAATGAAAAATAAATAATAGTTTAAAAAAACTAAAAAAACACGCTTTTATAGCTAACAGAACTAAAAAATAGAAAATATTTTTTAATTTTAAAGAGTTTATATTACAGTAGTAGAAGATCGAACAATCAATCAGAATTAATCACCTCAAGATAAAATTATAATAAAGTTTCAGTTATTAACAAAATAATTCAATTCAGAGTAAAAAGCGTGGGGTGCATTTTACTACTTTTCATAACTCTCCTCTGATAGACAGTTGCAAATAGAATGATTGTTACATTTACTTTATCAAGCACCCCACGCTTTTTACTCTGAATTGAATTATTTTGTTAATAACTGAAACTTTATTATAATTTTATCTTGAGGTGATAAATTCTGATTGATTGTTCGATCTTCTACTACTGTAATATAAACTCTTTAAAATTAAAAATTATTTTCTATTTTTTAGTTCGGTTAGCTATAAAAGCGTGTTTTTTTAGTTTTTTTAAACTATTATTTATTTTTACCTTTTGAGTAACCGAATCTTAAAAACAGAAGTGTTGGACTTACATATGTTTTATTCAATTAACGTAGTAGCGACTTATTTCACTCGATTATTTGCAGTAATAAACGAGGTAATAATTGCAAGGTCGATGAACGATATGGTCGCAGCGGCGATGAAATGAGTCCGTGTCTTGCCACCCAGTTCAATGTAGTCGTGTAATTTGTCTTTTAATTCCATTGTATCGAGAGTGGCTGCTTCTTTTATTCTTTGCCTTCAACTGCGCTTCCAAAAATGTAAACTTGGCAGAAGCATTTAGGTCTAATCCTGGTTTTCACCAAGTGCTGATTTATTTTAATCGACACTTAAAGGGCCTTTATTGCTAAGGTGCTGATTATATTGTACTGGTATTGATTGCAAGCTGCAAGACCCTTAATTTGTGGCGATTAAGCAGTAGGTGAAAAAGTCCCTAAGGGTCTCTTTCACCGAGTACTGATAAGCTTAATCCTCACAATAAAGGGATTTTCTTACCATCTCGAAATCGATGCCAGCACAAGATAACAGCACTTTAGAAATAAAATCCTTTTAAGTGTCGATTAAAATGAATCAGCACTTGGTGTTGCAAACTAAGTGTTTTAATAGATTACATTATTGTGTGAACTTAAACCAGTGAAATTTCTTTGCGGCTTCTTCTTTACTGATTTAATCGAATCCGCGGATCTGCCAGTTTGTGACGTAACTTAGTGTAGTTTGGCTACGAAATGTTTGAATAATGAAAACATTAAACGGAATGTAAATGCCTGGCATTGCACCTAGTTCTAGCCCAACACGCCACGTACACGTATCATGACACTAGTGTGGTATAATCCAACCACGTCTAGATACATAAAGAAAGGTCATTGCACCGCTTTCGTTGAGTTGGAACTAATGTGTTGTGCAACGGTAGCGCGTTAAAATCAGAGCGTGTGTGGATTCATAAATTAACACGCACTCCCAATTAGAAGATCCCTTTCATCCGACGCACCGAATGGCGTCATTTAAAAGCGCACTAAAATAAACTGCGCCCAGCACAGGAGACCGCAGACTCGTGGCTGCAACGAGCCGGGGGAACCGCGGACAGGGGACAGGGGAGAGGGGAAAGGGGAGAGGGGACAGGGTCGGGCGTCTGCGGGGTCAACGAAACGGCGACCTTGCGACATCGCGGAAGACGACATAGGATGACATAGTAGGTGTGCGCTCCGCGTTGAAGGCGAGCGAAATGATGCGCCCCGTGCAAGCTTACGCGACTGGCTTGCGCGAACCAACATAACCGTCAACGTCATCATTTCGCGTCCCATGACTAGACGCACATAATTTGTATCATAAGTTATAGTGGATTCTACGGTCGAAGGTCGCTCTAAGGCCGGAGATTCCAAGCCCAGACGACCAGAAAACCGTGCTGTTGCGATCTGGGACCTTCTCTGTTTCAAAGAAAAAGACAGGCTCCGTGATGAGGAGGATGCAACATGTCCACAAAAAAGATAATGTGCACCATGTATGATTTGGTAAGATTTACGAAAATTTTACTTAGAAAACGACTTATAGCTAAAAGTAAACCACGACCGCTGTATTTAAAAATCTAACAAAAGCCAAATAGATTATAAATCTTGATTAATTTAGCTATGTCTGATGACTAATCTTTTTAAGATGTTCTTACTTTATCATTGCTTAATGCACCTCCAAAGTTACCGTGTAAAACGCGCGAAAAAATCGAACTTTCGGACATTATAACTTAGAAACCAAACACAATTTTACAATCCCATCGGTCATCAGACATCTTATTCGATCAAATAAAGCTATTTTTTGCAAAATTTGGGATCTCTGATAAGAAATATGAGCGTGATCTTCTTTCCCCGTTTGTATGGTGAATTGAGCGGGATGGGCCACCTTAAACTCGATAGAAATTTGAATCTTCAAATGCTCTCGATGGTTCGGAACTAGTAGAAATAATAGTCGGCTTTGTTCGGAATCCATTCAAAACTGTAGGTGCTAGTGGTAGTGGGCTTAAATTGTTGGTACCATCCACAGATACCATCAATTAAGGATGGTCGAAAATGAACGATCGAATTCCACCCAGTCCAATGCAGTTGGACAATATAAAATTTTGTTTGCGTGACACCTCGTTTCTTCAGGAATCATTGTTGCTGCGTTGGGCTAATATCATAACAGTAGGTGTGGTATTCCATCCATGTCCAGTCACACCCACCTCGAAAATGTGTTTTCTTCATACGGTACCAATGGAAGCTAGAGATTTGTTAGATACAATTTTATCCGTGTACGTTAGTTTACCCAGCTACAAAATATAAAATAAATATCATCACAATTTTTTTTTATATGCAACCTGACATAGATGGCTAATACCATACAACGACCGTTATGATATCAGCCCAATACACCACATTCCCGAAGGAATAAATGTGCCATGCCAGGACCTTCCCTTTAAGAGAACTGCTACATTGAACTGGATGGAAAACACGGACAATTTTACATTGCCGCTTCGACCATCCTTTCATCCAATGCGATGGCACCAACCCGGGCTGGCTTGAACCCTGCCGCCTAGTAGGGGAAGGGGACCTACAGTTTTACATGGATTCCGAACCATGGATCAGCTCGCGCATTCGTGACGAAATGCACTTATCGAACTCAGAAGAGAAAGAAAGTGGGTGCTTGTCGGAGCGAGGAATTGAACCCAGAGTAAGCTAGGCCAGTCCCCGCGCCACTAGGCTACGAGCCGCTCAAAACGAGACTAGAAAATCATTCATTATTAAAAGAAATCAATATTTCAAGGTTAACATTCTATGTGCGACCTATGTGGACTTCGAATGTGCCCGACCCGCATAACACGATATTTCCAAACCGGCAACGAGCGCCGCCCACGGGTTCACAATCGGGGCGATTTCGGCAACTCCGCGCGCTGTCGACGGCCGTCGTCCCGGCGACGGGCTGTGAGCTCGATACCCGCAGAGCAGCGCCCGCCGCCGCCCCCGCCGCCATCTTTAATGACAGCAGGGTGATGGGACACTTTCGTCTGCCAACGCAAGCAATATTCGCTCCGCGAAAAAACGCCTGCAGACGCAACAAAACTCCAGGAGCGTAGATTTAAGGTCCTGGATCTGTTTTGATGTTAAGCGCGGAATAAGGCGTACGCCAGACCGCTTCTCGCGTCAGGATTGCCCGATGACGCCCATGGGCTTTCGATCATCTTAGGGACTGCGAAGGCAATACCGGGCGCGGCCGGCCACATCACACCAAGTCAGTACTTTGGGGAGATACCTCGGCAGGGAATGCATTCCATAGTTATAAAGGATCTAGAGAATCGGTGGGGTATGTTGGCACTGTTCACTGTAAATGGGTTCATTTCCTAACTGTTCCGCGTTGAGCTAAGGTCGAAAGCGGTTTCGGAGCTCGATGATAGAGAAGATAGAACACAGAGAAAGACCTTATATCCCTGCGGCGTAGGTAAGTCTCTAAATTCGGGGATACCTTGAGGTCGTCGAATAGACGCATGTCAAAGCGCTGCATCGAGTCGAAGGAAGCAAGCGGGTGCTCGCGGTGACGCTTGATCAGGGTCGGTCCTTTCCCTAAAATATGGTTGAGATGCCATACTTTAGGGATAGAGCTCCGGACTCGGGTGATGCTAGTTAACGGTTGCTATGTCTGAACTGGGGACTGGCCGCACTAAACTGTCATATTTGTCTTGAATTGTAGAATACGACAACCCGCCCGGGTTGGTACCAACCATCGCATTGGATGAAAGATGGTCGAAGCGGCAATGAAAAATTGTCCGTGTTTTCCATCCAGTTCAATGTAGCCGTGGTCATAAAGGGAAGGTCCTGGCATGGCACCTAATTCCTTCGGGAATGTGGTGTATTGGGCTAATATCATAACGGTAGTTGTGTGGTATTTAGCCATCCATGTCAGATCGCATAAAAAAAAGGTATTGTTGATTGTCGTGAATTCGTTCGTATAATTTTCTTGTATTGGACTTGATACTTTCTCCTTAGTCAATGGTAAATAATACCTAACAATGTTGCAAGCGATGGCATTAGTTTTATTCCGGGAGGTCACGACATTTTTGGTCACGATAAGGTAAATGCCTGAATCTGGGTTCACATGTAAGAGACTGACCCTCTGATGCTAAATATGTCGGTCTGCCCGTCCCAAGTGGTTGCGTTTTCTAGATTGGCTACATAAAATAGATGCTGGTATGTACCTGCTGATTAATATACTGATTATCTGGAAACATTGATACCTATTAATTATACAACAATAACCAGACGGTTACTTAATTAAATACTTAAATATACCGAAAGTTATATCTGTAACCTAAATCGCCTATAACTACTAAATGCAACCAAAGATTTGTCCAGTTTTTGTATTGCTAAACAAGTATGTATTGATACTTTCATGCTTCGTTATTTGCATCCATTTACCTTATCATATGTATTTTTTGTCACCATAACTACTTTTTCAGGCGCCTTATCTACGTAACGCAACCACTTGGAACAGGCAGACTGACACATTTAGCTTCAGAGGGTTGTACTTTATTCCGTGAACCCAGTTTCAGCCATTTACGTTATCGTTACCATTTGCGTCGCGACCTCCTTGTCTATTTACACAACAGTTACTAACAACGCGTGTGATACCATGACTGTAAGACAGTCTTAGCAAATACTTTTGTAAACGTGGACTAAGTGGAAGTTGAAAAAATTTCAGCTTAGGGCCTTTTTCACCTGCTGCTGATTAACTTAATCAGCTCATATTAAGGTGGGCCCGTAAGCATCAGAAAATTACGCTCCCCATACAAACGTAGTTTACTAATCATTTGAAAACCACTGTTATAATTTCAGGCAACAAATATCTATGTGTGCACGTGTTTGTTTTTTCGAAAAATGTATCCTGTGTCGCACAACAGAGAAAAGAAAATTTGTATTAAGATTTTCTTTTGCCTGTTATTTCACTTGCTTTAGATTTTTCAGGAAAACAAAAACGTGCAGACAGAGATATTTATTGTAGAATATTAGATACCAAATATCAAGCAAATCGGCACATTGTTTTTCAAATGATTAGTAAACTACGTTTTTATGGGGAACTAGCAGCTTGCAATATCAATACTAGTACAAGATAAATCAGCACTTTAGTATTGAAGCCCGTTTAAGTCTCGATTAAAATAAATCTCTCTTCTGTGATTGTTGAACTGGATACAATAGACAATATGAAAAAATCGAGTGCAGTGAACGGCCCTTAAAATAACGTACAACATCAATATTTAAGTCAGTTGTTAACAAATCATTCAAATCGATGGTGAAGACCTCCTTAAACATTTGTAGAGTCACAGGTGAATTAGTAGTGGTAGCATTAGGTTACCTAGTGACCTGCCATTGAAGGTATCATAGATCAACATACATTTTCAAAAATATTTTACAAATAGATACAAAAATGTTCGAATAGTCGAAAAAACTCGGTAGGTAGTAGTATGGATGTAAATTGATTCAGGTCATGTCAACTGTTATTCAATATCCGATTAGCCGTTCCGGAAATAATTTACAAAACGGAGCACTGTTTTAGATCATATGAATTAGTTCACGGCCTAACAGCGCGTGCCGACCTTGTCAGAGGAACATTCATTCATTCAAACATCCCGCCGCGCCGCCGCTGCAGAGTTGCGTTGAAACATAATAAAACATGAGCTAACATCGTAATCGGGCGGTCGTTGTCCCGAGAACTGTTTCATTACCCCATTCCCACAGTTTCAGTGCCTTTTGTTTGTCAGAGCGTGCTGTCCGAAACATCGTTGCATATCATTGTAGTGATATTATTTTATGCGACCTGACATGGATCGCTAAAACCACACAACTACCGTTATGATATGAGCCCAATACACCACATTGCCGGAGGAATTAGGTGCCAGGATCTTCCCTTTATGAGCACGGCTACATTGAAATGGATGGAAAACACGGACAATTTTTCTTTTGCCGCTTCGACCACGTTTTCATTCAATGCGATGGTGCCAACCCGGGCGGGCTTAAACCCTCGCTTAAACCATACCACCTAGCCGGGGAAGGGGACCTACAGTTTAACATGGATTCCGAACCATGGAGCAGCTCGCATTCGTGACGAAATGCACTTATCGAACTCAGAAAGAGAAAGAAAGTGGTGCAAGTCGGGGCAAGGATTTGAACCTAGACCTCTGGTACGCTTAGCCAGTCCCCGCGCCACTAGGCTAAGAGCCGCTCAAATTAGGCTGCGAGCCGCTCAACTAGGCTACGAGCCGCTCATGGTAAGAAATGTTGCAACTAAACGTCATATTTAATCATATTATGGTAACGTTTGTGTCGCGTTAGTTGATGATTTGTATCGTGTTAGTGGATAGTTTGTTTTGGGCGTTGAACTCTTTTAAGAAAGATAATTGTGGGTATTTTTTTTAATGAAAAGCAGGTATGGATGACTTTGCCGAGTGACCGAAGGTGCACAGAAAAGCGAAATCCACCTCACCTTGCGAAACCACGCGCAGCTAGGCCCGATACCAGCGGATTTGCGGACTATTGGGCTATCGAGCTTGTTCAAATTACATTTGAAAACTCGCAGGTTGTAGGTATGAGGAAACTCATCCGCCGACTTGTTACGCGGAGAGGTAAGATGGCCCTTTCTAAGCTTATTTTCAGAGTGATTAAGCTATTGCTCAGGTAATCGGAAAGTTTTTTTTTTTATTTATTGATTTAGCAAAATTTTGTGTCGGCAAATACTGGACCGGAAGATTTGCGTGATTTGTGCCACCGTGCAACAAACAATACTGGACATTGTTTGTAATATTCGTTACGAAAGAGGTAAAAAGATTATCATTTTATAATATTTGCATTTCGTACCATTGTAACTGTCAAACGACGTGTTTGAAATTGACCAGTCTGCATGTTACGAAAAGCGACCAAATGTCACGTCTAATCACTCCCTTGCCTGCTCCCCGGCCAGTAAATTTACCATGGTACGCGTGTGATGTGAAGGTGAGTGAGCTCCGCATTGTGTCGGTACAGTGGCGTGCTTATATAAAAGGGGACGTCTGTCCACATGCGAAGGGTAATCTCCGTAACCACAGAACAGATCAAGATGCCGTTTGTACCGATTTACAGATTCGATCGCGGGGCTTGCTTTAGGATACATACCTCACGCTTAATATCCTAAAGGCTGAGCAATATCAATGAAATTACTCTCAAACAAAATTAATACCATCCCGTGGCGCATGACGGCGCTACGTGCGGCGTCATTTTGCTCGCACTCCAAATATAGAAACGATTAACAATTTTCGCGATAAATGTAAGAAGCCAGTTGGCGTGTAACCGACTGTTTCAAACATCAGTCAAAAACGACATGGACCTGAGCGGAGCCGGGTACCGCAGCTAGTTTATACAAAGTGTAAAGTGAAGTGAGCGAAGTTGCGGGTGTGGGGACGGTGACACGGGCTGCGACAGCTCACGCCATGTGCGCGGGGTGTCATTGAGCATTGAGGTTGTCAAAAAACCGACCAAGTGCGAGTCGGACTCGCACACGAAGGGTTCCGTACCATCGTACAAGATTTAAGGTGGTAGGATTCAAGCCCGCCCGGGTTGGTACCATCGCATTGGATGAAAAGATGATCGAAGCGGCAATGAAAAATTGTCCGTGTTTTCCATCCAGTTCAATGTAGCCGTGCTCATAAAGGGAAGGTCCTGGCATGGCACCTAATTCCTTCGGGAATGTGGTGTATTGGGCTTACATCATAACAGTAGTTGTGTGGTATTAGCCATCCATGTCAGGATGCATAAAAAAAATGCTAGCTGGCCAACTTCAGTTTACTTTGCCGAGTAACACGTCAGCATGGTAAGAAACGTCAGATTTAATTACCAACTGGCCTGTTCACCCGGCTAGTTCATTTACCATGGTAATCCCTGCTCTCTCCGTTTATCGCCGACACCACGACCTCATCTAACATAGTTCAGGTTCTCGGTCGATTTAAATACATATCACACTAGAAAACATCCTACATACAAACATTTATCCATTGTGGACCGTGACGCTTGTATATTAGTTTTGTTTGAAGTATTTGACTTCCTCCACGCATGTGCAGCGATACAACCTGAATAGGGTGTAAGCAAGTCCTCATATTTTTTTAAAATCACTTTCAATGGTCCGGGGGGTATTTTAATCCTGAAAGTTTCAACCAAATACGTTCAGTGCCTATATTCCGAGATATTATACTTCCTTTTTCCCCGACCCTGGCTTCTAGGCTACAATTAAATACACACTAGAAGCCAGGACAGGGGAAATACGGTGTTAACCCAAGAAGGCGACATTCCCGAAAGGGGGTTGTTTTGGGTGCCGAAAAAGTAGGTTTTTTTTATTTCGACCTTTTGTTTTAAAATTTTCGATTTTTAATACTAGTATGAAAACATAGTTATTCGTAATAGGAACCACACTGCATTCACAAAAAGTTCTAAAGTAGGACATTTTTTAAAAAAAAATGTGAAAATTTAAATTCGGATCGACGCAATAAAATTGGCGGCGGCGCGCAGTCAGCTGCGAGACAGCAAACGCGTGACCTTGGCAGTGGCGCGTACACATGGCGTGCTTACACCATTCCAAAGAGAAATTGTCGCTAAGGTAAACGTTTGGATTAAATACGCATTTTTTTTTACTATTTTAGATTTAATTTTTAAATACCACAAAATGTTCAGTATATGAAATAGTTAAATAATCGGTATTAAAATAGAAATGTCGCGAAAAAAATTAACACCGTGTATAAAAATGTACGCGAATGTCTCACGCCGTTAGTCTTCAATTAACGGTTATTGCCAAACTGGTAGTGCCAACATGGGCATCTCACGCGATAATTTCCATTTCACTGGGCCGCGCCGGCTCGAGATCGGCCGTCGACCCTGGTGAGGTCGCCGCACGCGGACTGTCTCGATTTGTCATCGTTTCACTGCGAACTGTCACACTCGAGACGATAATGGAATCAATTTCAGTTTTTGCCTGCGCCTGCGCGGTTTCACAACTCCTGTTTTTATGCATCTAAGCTCGACCATCTTGTTATTGATGACGTAAGTGCAGTTTTTTCTCATCGAACCTTTGACCCGAGAAAATAGAAAATATTGTGCAGAAATCGCGGTCTTTTTAAGAGCGGCCAAATTGCCTGGGATAACTAATAGGTAATGTTTTCAATCAGTTGATTATAAAACACGAAGCAGGCGTTTACTTTTAACAAATAATTCGAACAATTTAATTTAAATTCAAGCCGATTTAGAGAAGCTAGTCGTAACGGCCTGTACATTAATTTCGCCACAGTAATCATGTTTTCCGAAACAAAAAAGTTTTTTTTAAAGTGTCACGTTACAGAGATATACATTTTTGAAATGTATATTTTCGTTTAGTGTAATTTGACGCTACGTTGAACTGTGCATAAGGAAGGTCTTGGCATGGAACCTAGATCCCATATGTGGCGAGTCAGGCTAATGTGACGACAGTAGAGGTGATATTAGCCATCCATATCGAAGTACATGCAACTTTCCCGAGTTCTTACGGAACATTACATTATTTTTACACTAAATTATTAAATTACTTTGTAGAGAAAGTCTAACTTTTTATTTAGAGGATATTCAGCTAAAAGTTATTAAACTTTTTTGTTTGTCTTAATCCCAATAATCATTTCCCAAATTTAATGTACTGGCCATTACGACAACCTGTATATGTAATAGCATTTGGTCTATCAGTTGGTCGAATAACACGTTGTTTGACATTTAGCATGGTACAAAATGCAAGTAAACGTCCGATTTAGCCCCGATTGCACGACGATAAGGCCGAGTTAATCAATATTCAAACACGTCACTTTTAGTGAACCGCATGGGGATTCTTCCATACTGTCCACACACAGTGACGTGTTTAATCATACGTTCACGTTGATTTTGATTTTTTTGGTCCTTTCGTGCACCTTGCCCTTAATCACTTACTTGCCTGTTCACCTGGCGAGATAATTTACTATGGCAACCCGATTTCTGAGTTAAACGAAGTGAGTGAGTGCGGCACGGGGGAGAGGGGGGGGGGGGCGGAGTGGGGCACGGGAAGGGGGGGTGCGGGTGCGCGTGGGGAGAGCCGACGACCGTTGCGGCTGCGCGTGAGTCACTCGCCCGCTCAGCCGATTCCAACCGGATCGCTCATCTCGACGCCGTTCACTGCTTCACTCCCGCAGACCACAACTTGACCACTCTCGATCGCAGTATTATCATCGAAGCGGATAGCGAGGTCAGAGTCCCTACACCCAGTTGGATCGAAAAACGGCAAATTGACAGAATCGAAAGTATGGAGAAATCCCGAAGCTATTCGAGCGATTTCTTAGTGAAATTGGATATTTAGCTAGGCAATCGAATCAAGAAAATGTTATACCTCTATGAAGTTTTGAAACTGCATAGAGGTGTAAAGAAGCCTGTGAGCGAGTGAAATATTCAGAAAAGCACTCGCACAGTATTGGACAATCTATTCGCCCATGACTACCAACATCGCGTTTCAAAAAGATCTATTTAATGCCATGCCAGGACTATTCCTTTATTTGAGCAGGACTATTATATCAACGAAATTCGCGGCCCTATGATGGGTTAATAGCTACTCCTTTCAGTAAATGCATTGAAAGGCGGATTTGACCCCACAGTAAGTAAGGATCTACATTTAACATGCATTCCGAACAAGGGACTGCAGTGAGGGACTGACAATCATCTTTAAAGAAAACGCAAATGTCAAACTCATAAGATAACCTCAAGAAGATACCGGGGTTACAACAGTACTTAATTACTTTTTCGTTTTTCTCAAAGTTATCACCTACCGTTCAGGTTATCGTCCACAGGACGCTGTGACAGCTTCAAGCCATACCCAACACGTCAGCGAGGAACATGTTTGCCCGTCTCCGAGTGTATCGTAAGCAAAGTTACAAAGTGACTTCCAGAAATAGATTTGTTTATTATGCAGAGAAGATTAACTCGAGGAAGAAGGCCCGAACATGATAAGCCCCTGTACTCATGGAATTGACACGGGTGAACCTGAATCACTTTCATTTCGCTTTCGGATGATGTCATCGCTGTAATTTCATGTTTTGTCATCCATCCCACTCTAATTAGAATAATTAGGAAGGGAAAAACGAGGGCGACTAGTGTGAGAAGGTTTTACTCGACTAGCTGTCATTCCATTAATAGAGAAGTGTAAATATTCACCGGTGACGGTGAATCACCGGTGAATGTGACTTTCAAGATAACCACACATCAGGTACGGCGTTTCCGGACAAGTTGAGGAGCAAGTCCGGACAAGTTGAGACTGATTACCATGTCATGGCCCATGCTTGGAGTGGTGGAACATGATTTCATTTATCCATTTTAATAACAATAACGATATCGCATTATTCAAGATGAGTTGGTTATGTACATTTACTTTATAATTTAAAATCAATATTAGTAACATATTTGGTCCTGCCTTTTTATTTAACCGGACATGTATGGCTAATCTAATCTAACCTAACCTAACCCACAGTCATGATACACATCTAACACACCGCATTCCCGTAGGAGTTAGGCGCCATGCCAAGACCTTCCCTTTTTTATGTAACTTGACATGAATGCTAATACCACACCGAGTTTTAAACTAACCCACCACATGGGACTAGGTGCCATGCCAGGACCTTCGATATATTGCTCAGCTACATTGAACGGTTAATTTTCATTGCCTCTTCGATCATCGTTCATTCAATGCGATGGTACCAACCCTATCGTGATTGTCCCTGGGGACCTGCAATTTTACGTGGAATCCCAGCCACGGGCAGCTTCAATGGTTAAAAACGATCACCCATCCAGAACGCAATCGCGTTCAAAGCTTCTTCAGCCAGGTTATCGAATCGCAAGACGTCGCGGCAGTGGGCTGCCGAGGCTGTACCCTTTATGAGCACGGCTACGCTGCCCAAAGACGCCACATTCATAATACTCTCGAAAATAGCTCTCCCGTCAATGCTTGGAAATTTCTTAAAACTCTTGGAGTTGGTAAAAAGTCTTCTACTGTCAGTAACAACATCGACATCAACGCCCTTAACAGGCATTTCTCCTCTCCTCTCACCACCATTGATCAAGTGGTAAAATGTCAAACTCTTCTTCAGCTTTCAGCTTTACCAACTCCGGAGCATGCTTCATTTACATTTCGCCAAGTCACTGACCGTGAAGTTAAGCTGATCCTGAATTCAATTTCAACAAAAGCTGTAGGTGCCGACTGCATTAGCCTCGACATGCTCTCACCACTGCTGGCCGAACTGCTACCTATAATTACATTTATTCTAAATCATTCCCTATCCAGTGGATCTTTTCCGAGTACCTGGAAAAGGGCTTACATCATTCCTGTCCCAAAAATTTCAAATCCTTCTTCTTTCAGTCAATATCGCCCTATTTCTATTTTACCTGTATTGTCAAAAATTCTGGAGCGCATTGTTCACCAGCAGTTGGCCAGCTTCCTTGCCGGCAATCACTTGCTGAACCCAATGCAGTCAGGTTTCCGACCTTGCCACAGCACCGTTACTGCTCTCGTCAAAGTAACTGAAGATGTCCGAACAAATATGGAAAACAAGAATCTTACAGTCTTAACTTTGTTGGACTTCAGCAATGCATTCAACACAGTGGACTTTGACATCATGCTTGGTATTCTACGAACGCTTAACTTATCTCCGGCAGTGCTTGACTGGTTCGCGTCTTATCTCTGTGGTCGACATCAGTGTATCAGAATTGACAATGTGTGTTCTGACTGGGCTGATTTAACTGCTGGTGTTCCACAGGGTGGCGTGTTATCTCCTCTGTTATTCTCTATATTTATTAATCTAATTACAAATATGTTAACTTCTCTTTACCACCTTTATGCCGATGACTTACAGCTGTACTTGCATTGCTCCTTTGATAATTTGGCACATACCGTATCAGAAATGAATGTGAATTTGGATCATATCCTAAATTGGACAAAATCATTTGGTCTGACGGTAAATCCTATGAAATCACAAGTCATAATAGTCGGCAGCCCTAGACTTGTATCGAAGATTGATCACAATACATTACCAGCGGTAATCTACAATGAAGTAGTTATACCGTACTCTAAAACAGTAAAAAATCTAGGCATTTTAATTGATGACACCCTGTCATGGGCGCCCCAGGTAAATGAGATCAGCAGGAAAATCTTTGCTGCCGCCCACTCTTTAAAACGCTTACAGAGTTTCCTTCCAATCCGTACCAAAATCACGTTGACGCAAACTCTCCTACTTCCAATTTTAGATTATGCAGATGTGTGCTTTTTGGATTTAACTGAAGTTCTCCTTGATAAATTGGAACGTTTACAGAATCTCTGCATTCGCTACATATATGGTCTGCGTAAATACGACCATGTATCGCAGTACCGTCGTCAGCTTAAATGGCTACCCATTCGTTATCGAAGGAACTGTCACATACTCACTCTTCTTTTTGGGGTCTTAAATAACCCTCACTCTCCTGAGTACCTTCGTTCCCGATTCTTGCACCTATCTTCACACGGTCTCCCTCTACGTTCTAGCGACGACAGTATCCTTGCGATTCCCCGCCATACAACTTGCTTCTTTTCCAACTCCTTCACTGTACATGCAGTACGTCTGTGGAACTCGTTGCCTTCCTCCGTCCGCTCTTGTCAAACTATCGGCTCTTTCAAGTCGAGAATCAAGGAGTTTTATTTAAATGAAATCTGAATATACTATTTTTATCGCTGTACATCTTTCTTTTTATTATCATCAAAGAAATAGGTATATATTTTTGTTTTGTTTTAATTTGTTCCTAAATTGTGGATACACAATATATATTTTAGTATATTGTATTATATATATTAGTTTATTTTATTCAAAGTATGCTTGTATTGTCATGTAAATTATGGTTTATGTATGTTTATACTGTATGTATATATTTTTATTTTATTTGCTTTATTATTTTCCTTTCAAATTGCTATTGTGTACCTACCTACAGATATTTTAGATTGTCTCTCCTCATCACCCCAAAGGTTGACTGGAAGAAATCACTCCTAGTGATAAGTCCGCCTTTGTGCAATTTTGTTGTTGTTTCGAATTGTTTTTGTAATTGTACTTGTTTTCTATTGCACAATAAAGAATTTATTCATTCATTTATTCATTCATACATTGAGCTGGATGATGTCAAGGCCAGACTGGGCGTTTCGAATCAGACGCTGTAAATCCAGCCCACCACTTTTTAGGGTTCCGTAACCAAAGGGTACCAAACGGAACCCTATTACTAAGTCTCCGCTGTTCGGCCGTCCAACCGTCCGTCCGTCGGTCTGTCACAGGTAGCTGTATCTCATGAACCGTAATAGATAGGCAGCTGAAATGTTCACAGAGGATGTATTTATTTTGCCGCTATAGCAAGAAAAAGGCTTCGTGTGCGAGTCCAATTCGCACTTGGCCGGTTTTTTGGTGATAGTAGCAATCTCATTTGCAGCGCACACCCAGCCAGCAGCGTAGAGAAACGTTTGCAAGCCGTGTGTTCGTGTATCTCGGCACGCTCTAGTTCAAACCACCTATCGAGTGACGCGAATGCAACAATAAACACGATAAGTATACTATTTGCAAAAGATAGTGAATAGAGTCCGCGTCATTTCATAATCCCGCCGTCACCGTCGACAGCTGTAACTTTCGCCGCGCGCGGACATGACAGCCGCCCCGTCTGCGCGCCGCGCCGGCATTATTGTATTATCTTCGATTTTCGACGTCGTAACGACGTCAGTAGGCCTATTCCTGGAATTACGTAATCAGTAATCAGGAATCCGGAGTCTAGAAAACCGCTTCTATAGCGGTTTTCAAAGCGATTTTCTTGACGAAAATATTCCGGAGCATAGTATTTAAATTAAGGTGTCCCTTCCCGGCGGGACTAACTCATTCGCGAGCACGGTACATAACCATGCTAATGCGCTCTGGGACCTTCTATGTTTTAAATTAAAAAAAACATACAGACGAATTGAGAACCTCCTCCTTTTTTGAAGTCGGTTAAAAAGACAGGCTCCATGATGAGCAGGTTGCAACATGTCCACAAAGCAGATAATGCGCATAGTGTTTGATCTGGTAATAATTACGAAAATTTTGATTACAAAACGATGTCTAGCTAAAAGTAAACCACGACCGCTGTAGTCGAAAATCTAACGAAAACTAAATTGATTATACATTTTCATGAAACAAGCTATGACTGATGACTAATATTTTTAAGATGTATAGATTTTATCGTTGAGTAATCCACCTCCAAAGTTATTGTATAAAACACGCGAATAATTCGAACTTTCGGACCTTATAACTTAGAAACCAAACACAATTGCACAATGCCAGACATCTAGTTCTATCAAATAAAGCTATTTTGAGCAAAATTTTGGATCTCTGACAAGAAATATGGGCGTGATCTCCTTTCCCCGTTTGTATGGGGAGTTGAGGGGGATGGCCCACCTTAAATCAAGGATTTACGTTGAAAAAATCGCTTTGACAACCGCTATAAAAGCGGTTTTAAAGGCTCAGGATTCCTGATTCCTGATTACTGAATTCCAGGAATAGGCCTGCAGGAATTGGGTTCTTGTATATTATATTCCGTCATTCGTAGTTAAACTTCCGCTAAATCTTTATCCTTAAACTAGCAGCCCGTCAGTACCGCCGCAAACGCTACGTCCCGCAATTTTTAAATCTGTAATATCTTCGAAAATATTCATTCCAACTCCGAAGGGATGTAGGCTCTCTCTCTGAGTTCTATCGTCTCTGCCATTAACGCTGTCCCTCTCACCACTTTGTACCATCGATAAATGCGGAACAGGCAAGGAATGCATGCATTCACTGTCGACATTCCTAAAATAAGAACCAACCATTATTCATAGATAAATAATCTATTTATATAAATATATATGTAGGGTCGGTAAATGATTTAATGGATTACCGACGTATTTTACCCAAAGTAAAATAAACGTCATTCAAACGTGGTGTGAAGAAGCACCTGAGCCGGTAGTCTAAGTTGTCACCTAAATTGGCGTTACGGCAAACCGATCGACTGGCGTTTTTCAAATGTATGGAGAAATTGAAGAGCGCGCGCAGCGGGCCTTAAGCGAACTAACATTTGCGAGTCCGAGCTTAATTTAAGGTGGCCCAACCCGGCGGCCTCAACTCATTTGCGGGCACGGTACAAAACCGTGCTGTTGCGCTCTAGGACCTTCTCTGTTTCTAAGAATAAGACAGGCTCCGTGATGAGGAAGATGCAACCTGTCCACAAAAAAGACAATGTGCATAGTGTATGATTTGGTAAGATTTACGAAAATTTTAATTTCAAAACGACTTATAGCTAAAAGTAAACCACGACCGCTGTAGTCAAAAATCTAACAAAAACCAAATAGATTCTAAATCTTGCTTAAACAAGCTATGTCTGATGACTAATATTTTTAAGATGTTCTTACTTTATCATTGCGTAATCCACCTCCAAAGTTATTGTATAAAACGCGCGAAAAATCCGAACTTTCGGACGAAACCAAACACAATTTTACAATGCCAATGGTCATCAGACATCTAGTTCAATCAAATAAAGCTATTTTGAGCAAAATTTTGGATCTCTGACAAGAAATATAGGCGTGATCTTCTTTCCCCTTTTGTATGGGAAGATGAGCGGGTTGGGCCACCTTAACAGCTTACTCAACGTTGCCGTAAATACGTCGACGTTGCCGTTTACGTCCACTCCGCGTTTTCATACAAATCGGAAGTCCGCGTTTGACTTTGACAGCTTGAAGAAGTAAAACCACAGAATATCTAGTAAAAACTTGTATGGAGTTTGGCGAAAACGCCAGTCGATCGGTTTGCCGTAAACGCCAATTTAGGTGAGAACTCGGACTGACCACTCTGGCCGGTATGGTTTTCGCAGCCCTCGTGAAGGCCCCTAAATCGCATGGGTGTCGTCGGGAACCTCTAAAATCTAGAACATACGCTTATTTTTTATATTATATATTATATTATATATTATATTATATATTTTATTATTTATATTATTTATATTATATTATTTTATAGAAATAAATAGTGCACAACATCTATTCTTAAGTTACTTTTCTTGTTGCTACCTGTATATTTTTGTCCCATTATCGGGTTGATTGGAAGAGATTGACATTAGGCAATAAGTCCGCCCTTGTATGTACCATGTGTATGATAGCAATAAAGAATATTATTATTATTATTATTATTATTATTATTTTCAGATGCAGGTTCCATTGGACTAGCGAGGCACGTTGCGAGCGTGCGTCGTGCGCCTGCGCGAGATCAGCAGAGACGAGGCGACATCGCCTGCCCACGGGTACGCCGCCGGTGGGCGGCGGTGGCGGCGGCGGCGGAGTGGGCGGCATCGAGAGTGGTTTCCGCGTGCGGTGATGTCAGCGTGCCGGGAAGCCTCCGTCCGTGTGCAGCCAACGAGCACGGACGGACGGGAGCGCAGCCACGAGTTGGTCCAAAACGTCCAAGACTGAGATAAATAGTCGTAACCGAAACTAAGACTAACGAAAAGTAGTACTTTGTGACGTCACTTTGACACATTTTGTATGGACGAAATCTCAAAGTAGTGCAAAGTGACGTCACAAAGTACTTCTTGTCTTAGTTTCTGTTACGACTATTTATCTCAGCCTTAGACTTACGAAAAGTAGTACTTTGTGATGTCACTTTGCATTACTTTGAGATTTCGTCCATACAAAATGTATCAAAGTGACGTCACAAAGTACTACTTTTCGTTAGTCTAAGGCTGAGATAAATAGTCGTCACTGAAACTAATGCTAACGCAAAGTAGTACTTTGTGACGTCACATTGATACATTTTGTATGGACGAAATCTCAAAGCAATGCCAATTGACGTCACAAAGTACTACTTTTCGTTAGGCTTAGTTTCGGTTACGACTATTTATCTCAGCCTAAGTGTAGTTAGTACGCTTACTAATTCGGGACGCGGAACATTGAATGTTCATTGCAATAAATAGCGTCCTGTGACATTATTATGTGTCTTCACTTGTCTTTGGAAATCGAGAAAATCAATAGTAAGCGAATTCGCATTAGAAGTCACTCACCGGCGCTACCTAAGCCTTGGTAGCTTGGTGAAGCACCTCCGAGCGCGGTTATGCTCTGGATGGGTGACCATTTTCAACCGTTATCGGATTCCACGTAAAACTGTAGGTCCTACAGGCCCTCCTTGCTTACTAGGTGGTAGGTGTTGGTACCGTCGCATTGAATGAACGATGGTGGAAGCTGCATTAAAATTGTCCGTGTTTTCCATCCTGTTCAATGTAGCCGAGCAATATCCGATCCTGGCATGGCACCTAGTTCCCATGTGGTGTGTTAGACTAATATCTGACGGTCAGTTTGGTAAAAGCCATCCATGTCCAGTTACATAAAAAAACTACTGTTGTATGTAAAACTGACTACGCGCCGCCCCCATACAAGCGAGTTTAGTTTTCTACTTCCGTCCTTCCATGCTCGCTGTGTAAAGCCACCTTCGGCTCTTTAACTATCTATCTAACTCGATCTGCGCTTGTAAGACTCTCTGAAAGACCTTCAATTAGTCACTGGTGCATCATTAAACATTGACGTATTTCGAAGTTAGACCGGACTAGTTCCGCAATAGCGTCAACGTAGCCTAGTGGCGCGGGGACTGGCCTAGCGTGCCAGAGACCTGGGTTCAATACCGACATTCACCACTGTCTTTATCTTTCCGAGTTCGATAAGTGCAATTCGTTACGAATGCGAGCTGCTCCATGGTTCGGAATCCATGTAATGCTGTAGGTCCCCTTCCCCTAATAGGTGGTAGGGTTTATGCCCGCCCGGGTTGGTACCATCGCATTGGATGAAAAGATGGTCAAGCGGCAATGAAAAATTGTCCGTGTTTTCCATCCAGTTTAATGTAGCCGTGCTCATAAAGGGAAGGTCCTGGCATGGCACCAAATTCCTTTGGGAATGAGGTGTATTGGGCTAATATCATAACGGTAGTTGTGTGGTATTAGCCATCCATGTCAGGTCACATAAAAAAAAAAGGTTAGAGCTGGCTTTATCTTAAAATATCACAAATCCGAGTGTAGCTAACTGTTTATGGATAGTAAATAAAATAGCATTAGAGACGGATTTAACTGAGTGAAAATGGGTCGTAAAGTGGCCTGATACAAAGGAGCAAATTCGGTCAACCATACACCAATTATAAGTGTTAATATCATAACATCTTTCTTACTGGTGGAATAATGGACGTTCGATTCTGATTGTTCCAGAATTCAATCCATTATGCACCAATGAAAAGTAATTGCCGGCACCCGTAATCTTACGGATGTACGGAAGGATGTTATCTTGGAAGAAGCTAAAGAACTCGTTATGCTATAAGGTTACCTTATGGCGCTCTATCTTTCTGCCTACTCCTCCGGGGAAGCGGCGTGATGGCATGTATGTATGTGGCTATAGAATGTTCACAAAGAACGGGTACTCGAAACGTTTCGATGATAACGCTTTATTACAAGCTTAACTAAACATTAAGTTACATCAGAGCCGGTAGTCTCAGTTCTCACCTAAATTGGCGTTTACGTAACTTCGAAGTTCCGTAAGAACGTCAAACTCCATACAAGTTTTTACTAGATATTCTGTGGTTTTACTTCTTCAAGCCGTCAAAGTCAAACGCGGACTTTCGATTTGTATGAAAACGCGGAGTGGACGTAAACGGCAACGTCGACGTATTTACGGCAATGTTGAGTAATCTGTCAAATCAAGCTTCTTCAATTTCTCCATACATTTGAAAACGCCAGTCGATCGGTTTGCCGTAACGCCAATTTAGGTGACAACTGAGACTTCGGGTACTGATCCCTAATCAATACCTGACTCGTTTTGCTGGCAAGAGGCCAAATCGTAGTGAAACACATCACGACATCCCTTGAATATAAACACACGAGAAACACATAAAATTCAACGAGGATAGACCAAGTTTCATCTATTGAAATGCGTAGGTGAATATTACACGATCTGCCCTCACACAAATTAGTATTATTTTATGTCACTGGACATCGATGGCTAGTACCACACCTGCTGTCATGATATTTGCCCAACACACCTAATGCGAACTAGGGAACTACTCCTTTTATTGAACAGCTACACTGAACTGGATGGAAAACACGGACAATTTTCATTACAGCTTCGAGCATCGTCCATTGATAGTAGCAACCACGGCGGGATTAACTTAACCACCTAGTAAGTAAAAAAGGGAATTACTTTTTTAACGTGGAATCCGAACCGACCGGCTCTTCCGACTTGTACGGGAAGAAATGCAATTGGCCCAATTGTATTTTTTTACCCAAACAACACCTTATGCCATAGTATGCCCGCGAATCAAAAACATTTCAAAGACATTTTGGTCTGCTCAGAAATCTGTCTACAACTTGCCAGAGCTGTCAAAGTTCTGGGCAGCAATGTGGGCCACTGTTTGCCGATATCGGGAGCGCCGCTGCATTCGCGCTGCACCGGGCGCTCCGTCCCGTCCCACTATCTAGCGCTCCGGTACAGAATAAGTAATAGCGCCAGGTCGCGTGCTCGCGTCGAATTAAACCGGCCCGGGCTGGCCCACGGCTGACCCCGATCGTCGCTCAACAAACACCGCCAGTGCCAACGCGACAACAGAGCCGGTAGTCTCAATTGTCACCTAAATTGGCGTTACGGCAAACCGATCGACTGGCGTTTTCAAATGTATGGAGAAATTGAAGAGCGCGCGCAGCGGGCGTTAAGCGAAGTAACATTTGCGAGTCCGAGCTTGATTTGACAGCATACTCAACGTTGCCGTTAATACGCCGACGTTGCTATTTACGTCCACTTCACGTTTTCATACAAATCGGAAGTCCGCGTTTGAATTTGACAGCTTGAAGAAGTAAAATCACAGAATATCTAGTTAAAACTTGTATGGAGTTTGGAGAAAACGCCAGTCGATCGGTTTGCCGTAAATGCCAATTTAGGTGAGAACTCAGACTGACCACTCTGAACGCCCAACGATCAGTTCTAAGCGCTATTCGACCCCAACAACGGAACGCCCAAACATTAGCTTTAAGGTGGCCCAACCCGCTCATCTCCCCATACAAAAGGGGAAAGAAGATCACGCCTATATTTCTTGTCAGAGATCCAAAATTTTGCTCAAAATTGCTTTATTTGATTGAACTAGATGTCTGATGACCATTGGCATTGTAAAATTGTGTTTGGTTTCCAAGTTATAAAGTCCGAAAGTTCGGATTTTTCACGCGTTTTATACAATAACTTTGGAGGTGGATTACGCAATGATAAAGTAAGAACATCTTAAAAAGATTAGTCATCAGACATAGCTTATTTAAGCAAGATTTAGAATCTATTTGGTTTTTGATAGATTTTTGACTACAGCGGTCGTGGTTTACTTTTAGCTATAAGTCGTTTTGAAATTAAAATTTTCGTAAATCTTAGCAAATCATACACTATGCACATTGTCTTTTTTGTGGACAGGTTGCATCTTCCTCATCACGGAGCCTGTCTTATTCTTAGAAACAGAGAAGGTCCCAGAGCGCAACAGCACGGTTTTGTACCGTGCCCGCAAATGAGTTGAGGCCGCCGGGTTGGGCCACCTTAAGGTGGCCCAACCCGCTCATCTCCCCATACGAAAGGGGAAAGAAGATCACGCCCATATTTCTTGTCAGAGATCCAAAATTTTGCTCAAAATAGCTTTATTTGATCGAACTAGATGTCTGATGACTATTGGCATTGTAAAATTGTGTTTGGTTTCTAAGTTATAAGGTCCGAAAGTTCGAATTTTTCGCGCGTTTTATACGATAACTTTGGAGGTGGATTACGCAATGATAAAGTAAGAACATCGTAAAAAGATTAGTCATCAGACATAGCTTATTTAATCAAGATTTATGATCTATTTGGTTTTTGTTAGATTTTTGACTACAGCGGTCGTGGTTTACTTTTAGCTATAAGTCGTTTTGAAATTAAAATTTTCGTAAATCTTACCAAATCATACACTATGCACATTGTCTTTTTTGTGGACATGTTGCATCTTCCTCATCACGGAGCCTGTCTTATTCTTTGAAACAGAGAAGGTACCAGAGCGCAACAGCACGATTTTTTACCGTGCCCGCGAATGAGTTAGGCCCGCCGGGTTGGGCCGCCTTAAGCGCTATTTAACTCCATTCGTTCTCCTCACGTTCACTATCCTGGGTATGCTTCAGTGACGGCCTTGCGAAATAAAAGGCGCTGGGGTTCTGATTAACGCCTAACTAGTGGCTACCTCGGGGTAATATTTCAAGAGCAGACATTTTCGATACTGTACCATTTCTATGACTGTACCTACTAGTTGTATGATGTAGTTCCGTTTAAATAATTAGCGAAGAGACACTAAACATGGATCTATTCTGATCAATAATTATATTCTAATCAATAATGCCCAGACGGCTTTGCCACAAACACATTTAGCTTGCAATCGAGAAAAGACTTCGCATCGCGTTTACAACAATCACATCGTGTTTATTCAGATGTTGAAGACCATCAGCAAGTCGCTCACTCAAAAGGCACATTCTGCATTATCATTTCTACAGCTGCCTGTCTCCAACGCAAAACGTACGATCCAAGCGGCATTCTCAAAGATCCCAACGGAAAAATCAATTTTGAACGGCAGCTTGCTTTTCAATAAGCAATTCTCAATGTAACGTGCACTGTCGAGATATTCTTAGATCAACGTCGAGTCTGCGACTTTGCAAGGAAAGTAAATCGCCATTGGAGCGACTCGGGCGAAAGTAAAACTAATTCCGAACGCGAAGAGCGTCGCTCCGCAGCGCCTGAACGGCGGCTTAGCGGCGCCGAGGTCGCCAGAATTAGGCTGAACTGATCTTTGAAGTCTTCGGTCAGCCTGCTGATGGGTTTTAAAGTCGAGGCCAAGGTTGTGCCTCTCATCACTTATTAAATGTCTGATAAGTGAGTGTGAAATCAGCATTTTAGACGTCATGCGCATCAAATCATTTGGACGCACCTATTGCTGCGATGATCCGCTTGTGACCTGGTCAT
This sequence comes from Incurvaria masculella, assembly GCA_946894095.1. Classification (NCBI taxonomy): domain Eukaryota; kingdom Metazoa; phylum Arthropoda; class Insecta; order Lepidoptera; family Incurvariidae; genus Incurvaria; species Incurvaria masculella. Next base: position 24,288,120 of record OX335646.2, read on the forward strand.
GGGTGACGAATAGGAGCGCTAATTACGATCCTATGCTTACATGATGTCACACACTCTGCCCATCTATGAATGCAAAGTTCTCTCCTTTTGATTTCTCGTCTGCAAGGGGGTTACGATTCGGCTGGCCGCCAATCGCCGACAGAATCGCCTTTGTCACAAGCTTTGCCCTCGATACAATTTGCTCCTTTTCCGATCTATTCTCGCGTTGCAAGTAGGGCAATGGTGTCCGAATAAGTTTTAATAGTTCCAGCAGAATTGCGTCACCATCGTGGGCGACTGCGGCAGTCGCAGCTCAACAATACTCCCGCGGCTCTGTTTGGACAGTCGCACAACAATCGGAGGTATTCGTCGCCAGCGACCCGCCTAGTTGAGACACCCACGGTCTCGTTTTGTGTAACACTAACTGTTATTCCATAAGCCGAAGACCTAAACGGTGTGCAAATATTGGCAAGGTCTCCGCACGCATGTATGGCGATGGCGATTGAGTTGCGTAAAGTGATTTGAGCGAATTTCGTTGAGTTCTCCGACTGTGTACTGGCCATAAGCGAGGCGTTGTTGGTTAGCTGTCATTTCGTCTGAGCGATCAGCGATGCATTGAAGCGTGAATCAACAGCGAATTGCGGTATTTTATAAGAAGGCTAGAGTAATATGTGTATGGTGCTCGAGAAACGGGAGACTTGATCGGTAATTAAAATCCTTAAACTATCGGAATAAACCCGTTTTTAATCTAGACCAAATGTATCAGAAAACATTTTTGGTAACCACTGAACTCAAACCGTCGAATGCATATTTCAATACAATGAAAACACGTCACTTTCGCAGTATTTGCTCGTGAATAAGTGTTTCTGAGAAAAAATATGGCATCATATAATTTCGTAAAGTGTGTGACATGAATTGCTGCAGAGGAACGCGATTACATTGCAATGATATGCTACAAAACATGCAAGTGTTTTCTGCATCAATAGCATTAATGTTGAGAAGCGTAATCGATTAAATAATGCGGATGTTTTTATGAAACTGGATTTTTTTTTAATGTTATTCACAGCATTTGAGATTTTACTAGACTTTCACTGGACGTAGGTGGTAAGTTGTCATAAAAAAACCACAGTAATCTAAAATCGTTTATATAGGTGATTAGGTTAGTTGTAAGAAATATAAACTATTAGGTTGGGGAAAAAGTTTCTTCGCATTTTTTAAGAAAATTCAAAACATTTTTTAATATGGTTTATTTACATTTAACTAAAGTATGTAGGTACCATTTTGTTCGATAACTTTTTGCCATCTTGTAGGTAGGGACATGATCCCATTGCTATAGAAATATTGGGACTTCTGATCAATATACCGCGACAAGTGGTTTTGGCAGTCCTCTCGTGATGTTAACCTGACACTGCCTAAAGAATTCTGAAGAGACCTAAACAGGTGGAAATCTGAAGGTGCAAGGTCAGGACTATACGGCGGATGCATTAACACCTCCCAGCCAAACTCTCTTAGTTTTTGCTGAGTGGCTAAAGATGTGTGAGGTCTAGCGTTATCATGATGAAAAACCACACCCCTTCTGTTGATTAATTCCGGCCGCTTTCTCTCAACTTCTTGCTTTAATCTCATCAGTTGTTCGCAGTAGAGTTCAGAATCGATGGTCCTGCCTGGTGGTAACAGCTCATAATGAATAATGCCCTTCCAATCCCACCACACACACAGCATCACCTTGTTGCGAGTTAACCCGGGTTTCGCCACAGTCTGTGAAGCTTGACCGGCCTTTGACCACGACCTTTTTCGCACGTTCTTGTCGTACGTGATCCACTTTTCATCACCAGCTTCTTCAAAAATGGTTCGATTTCATTACGTCGTAATAAAGAATCACAAATGAGTACACGGTTCATTAGGTTTCTTTCAGTGAGCTCGTGAGGTACCCAAATATCGAGCTTTTTTGTGTACCCAGTTTTTTTCAAATGCGCCAAAACTGTTTTGTGGTCAATTCCTAGTTCTTCAGCTACGTCGTAACTACTGATATGCCGATCTTGCTCCACTTTTTCAAAAATGGCATCCATTTTATCCGTAATAGGGCGACCAGAGCGACGTGCATCTTTGACATCAAAATTTCCGGATTGAAAACGCTTAAACCAAATTTGTGCTACTCTCACAGACACTGCACTAGGTCCATAAACATCGCAAATTTTTTTCGCGGCTTGCGTTGCATTTTTACCTTTTTTGTAGTAAAATTTTAAAATGTATCGAATTTCTTCATTAGATTCACTCATTTTGACAGTACGAAAAACAATAGAGAATCACACATTTTCCTAATTTGAATTTGGAATTATGTTCTTTAAAATTTAAACTTTCAATGATACCAAAACCAGCCAGATACAAATAGTATAGCCAAAGAGATTTTATTACAAGTTCATACATACTATAATGCGAAAAGACTTTTTCCCCGACCTATTATTTACAATGATTTGTGATATTTTACTAATACTTTGACAATGTTACTGCAACAAAAATATTTTGCTTTCAATCATTATCTGATAAATGAATTATTAAAAATAGAAATAAAGTTCATAGCAGGGCAATGAGAACAGTAAATGATCTTGGTGGCATGCACGCTGCCAAACCGCTTGTCTGGCTTAGCTCTGAGAGAGCGACTCATTAGAACCCTCCCACACACGGAAACCACTATCGGAGGCCCGGTGACTTATTAATTAAAAAGTCAATGTAATAAAAGATAGGTAATAAATCTAGTTCATACGCTTCTAGTGTCCAGTGGGAAATAGAAATTGAATTTACGAATCTCTGTCCGTTCGTCTGTCACAGGGCTGTATCTCACGAACCGTAATAGGTAGGCAGCTGAAATTTTCACAGTGTGTATTTATCTTGCCACTATAACAACAAATAGGTAAAATTTAAAAATAATAAAAAATAAAGGGGGCCTCATACAAAAAACGTGTTTATTGTGTTAAATCTTGTACGATGGTACGGAACCCGTCGTGTTCGAGTCCGACTCGCACTTAGCCGGTTTTTTTAATTTATATAACACTTTAAGGATGTTCCGACCCATACAATGTTTTTTTTACACAGAACGCAAAAAGTATTGCACTTTAAGGTGGCCCAACCCGCTCATCTCCCCATACAAAAGGGGAAAGAAGATCACGCCTTTATTTCTTGTCAGAGATCCAAAATTTTACTCAAAATAGCTTTATTTGATTGAACTAGATGTCTGATGACCATTGGCATTGTAAAATTGTGTTGGGTTTCCAAGTTATAACGTCCGAAAGTTCGGATTTTTCGCGCGTTTTATACAATAACTTTGGAGGTGGATTACGCAATGATAAAGTAAGAACATCTTAAAAAGATTAGTCATCAGACATAGCTTATTTAATCAAGATTTATAATCTATTTGGTTTATGTTAGATTTTTTACTACAGCGGTCGTGGTTTACTTTTAGCTATAAGTCGTTTTGAAATTAAAATTTTCGTAAATCTTACCAAATCATACACTATGCACATTGTCTTTTTTGTGGACAGGTTGCATCTTCCTCATCACGGAGCCTGTCTTATTCTTAGAAACAGAGAAGGTCCCAGAGCGCAACAGCACGGTTTTGTACCGTGCCCGCAAATGAGTTGAGGCCGCCGGGTTGGGCCACCTTAAGGCACGAATTCCTCAAAAATATTAAATATAGCCATAGTAGTTGCAGCGAAAACATATTCACAATTTCAGGTTTAATGGTTTCGTTGTAATTGCCGATTAGAAGTTTTACACCGTTAGATGACGCTGTTGTCGGTTGAATGAAATGGATCTTACTTAAACCCCCTCAAAAATATTTTTATTACGTCATAAAATCCCAAATCTTAAAAATAGTCAATATCCTAGTCATGGATGTCACCCCATCACAGTATTATTGTACTACTAACTTACTTACTTAAGTACTTAACGAGTCTATTAGTAAATGCAAAACTCGCTCAGGTGTAGCTTTGGGTGAAGTGGCCCAATGATACAACTGCCACCGCGGGCTCTAGGATGATTCAGCCCGCGGTGCTGGGCGCTGCAGTGCGGGCGCGTGGGCGCCGGCGGTGCGGCGGCCGCCTTGTAGGGGCGGGCGAGGTCGCAGCCACACAACACACATGTCTGAGCCGGTAGTCTAAGTTGTCACCTAAACTGGCGTTACGGCAAACCGATCGACTGGCGTTTTCAAATGTATGGAGAAATTGAAGAGCGCGCGCAGCGGGCGTCAAGCGAACAAACATTTGCGAGTCCGAGTTTGATTTGACAGCTTACTCAACGTTGCCGTAAATACGTCGACGTTGCTGTTTACGTCCACTCTGCGTTTTCATACAAATCGGAAGTCCGCGTTTGACTTTGACAGCTTGAAGAAGTAAAACCACAGAATATCTAGTAAAAACTTGTATGGAGTTTGGAGAAAACGCCAGTCGATCGGTTTGCCGTAAACGCCAATTTCGGTGAGAACTCAGACTGCCCACTCTGATGTTCCGATTGTTATTGTCGGGATACATTTTGCCTTTTTTTCTTATGTTATTGTTGGCCTGTTGGCTAATACCACATCTATGACTGGGCCCGGCGTGATGCTCGTGAACGGGTGCTGTTTGTGGGGACTGGCTTGCTCCAATTGGCAACATGATAGATGGCGGGAATGGCCTTTATAAATAAACGGATATTTGTCATGAACCGTTGCGTACGACATGAATTGTTGATTCTCGTCAATTCATATTAATTTTGTGTTTTTACCTGTGTTTCTAAATAATTTTGTAAACTTAGACTAAGTGGACATTGAGAATACAAATATAGTTTCTTACCAGTTCTTCTTTGCTGGGATTGCTGAACTGGCTAATGATAAAAAATGATAAAATATGACAAATCCGAGTGCAGTGTACTGTCTAAGAATGATGAATAAACGATAAACTGTCCTGATATTAGCCCAACACATCACACGGGCACTAGGTGCCATGCCAGGTCGGTCCGTACACAGTGAAACTTGCTTAAGAGAACATATAACCCTAGAACGACCATATCCGATAAGCTATCGTTTTCAATTTTTATTTTTTATAATAAGCACTTATTTGCAGACATGATTATTGGACAAACTTGACGTGGAATCATTTTATGATTTAGGCAATTGGTCCTTGGCATCCAAAATTCAAGCCCTAAACTGGTGTGTAATTTTTTAAAGCGCGATAACTTCCAATTTTATTATATTCACCAATCAATTGTCTAGTGGGACATTAAATGTTTCCAAGCATTTAACAACAATTTTAAAAATATTATCATCGCTTAGGTTTGTCTCACTTCAACGTTTTTAAAATCAATTTAAGGCTTGAATTTTAATGGCCTTCCCCAACTTTTATTAGTCTGAATCATAAAATAGTTCAATGTCAAGTTTTTTCAATATCCTTGTTTGCAGAAAGTGCTTATAGAGAAAACCAATAATAAAAAACTAACTCTTTTAGGATGCGGTCGTTCTAGGGTCTTATGTCACCTTAAGGCGGCCCAACCCGGCGGGCCCAACCCATTCGCGGGCACGGTACAAAATCGTGCTGTTGCGCTCTGGGACCTTCTCTGTTTCAAAGAATAAGACAGGCTCCGTGATGAGGAAGATGCAACATGTCCACAAAAAAGACAATGTGCTAAGTGTATGATTTGGTAAGATTTACGAAAATTTTAATTTCAAAACGAGTTATAGCTAAAAGTAAACCACGACCTCTGTAGTCAAAAATCCAACAAAAACCAAATAGATCATAAATCTTGATTAAATAAGCTATGTCTGATGACTAATCTTTTTACGATGTTCTTACTTTATCATTGCGTAATCCACCTCCAAAGTTATTGTATAAAACGCGCGAAAAATTCGAACTTTCGGACCTTATAACTTAGAAACCAAACACAATTTTACAATGTCAATGGTCATCAGACATCTAGTTCGACCAAATGAAGCTATTTTGAGCAAAATTTTGGATCTCTGACAAGAAATATGGGCGTGATCTTCTTTCCCCTTTTGTATGGGGAGATGAGCGGGTTGGGCCACCTTAATACCAATATTTATGATCACGGCTGCATTGCGCTGGATGGATACCACCAACCCATGCAACCTGACATGGATGGCTAATACCACACAACTATCGTTATGATATTAGCCCAATACACCACATTCCCAAAGGAATTAGGTGTCATGCCAGGACCTTCCCTTTATGAGCACGGCCACATTGAACTGGATGGAAAACACGGACAATTTTTCATTGCCGCTTCGACCATCTTTTCATCCAACGCGATGGGCGTTCCACCAACCCGGGCGGGCTTAAACCATACCACCTAGTCGGGGAAGGGGACCTACAGTTTTACATGGATTCCGAACCATGGAGCAGCTCGCATTGGTGACGAAATGCACTTATCGAACTCAGAAAGAGAAAGAAAGTGGTGCATGTCAGGGCGAGGAATTGAACCCAGACCTATGATACGCTAGGCCAGTCCCCGCGCCACTAGGCTACGAGCTGCTCACTAAGCAGCAGGGGGACAGGAACCTACAGTTTTAAATGGATTTTGGACCATGGAACAGCTCAAATTCGTGACGAAACGCACTTATCCGATTTAGCAAGAGGAACAAAGTGGTGCATGAACTGGGCTGGGATCAAACCCTGACCTCTGGCATGGAAAGTAAGTCCCTGCCCATGAACACAAGTTATTTTACCATATTTTAACATTATATTTCATGTAACAATCAAGGTGTGAGGTAAAAGGTTCTGATATCCAGATTTCGTAAAAGAACTAGCTTATAATACAAATCACCTTAAAACAAAATTATAGAACAGATTTAGTTAATTTTACAGAATTACAGCTCCTGGTTTCTGTCCTTCGATTTTTTTTTATGTAATTGGATATGGATGGCTAATACCACACCTAATGTCATGAGTTACTGTCTTAAGTTCTGTCATATAATCAAAACTTGAATTTAGAATGCTGGCCACAAATATATTCATTGAAGAATGTCAAATCTTTTATGAAAATAAAAATGTGCACTATTTCAGATTTCATTATTTTATAAATATAGAGTGGACGCTTCACCCTTTTCCCGCCAGGAACGTATATATCCGTCAGAGCAAGGCATTCTGCAGGCGCCATCGTCGGATATATCCGACAGAAAACTACTCCACTTCAAACATTAATAAAACTTTACTGATTACGAAATAATGTGTTTTATTTACATAATTGCACAGTACATACTAGCGTTCATTAGATTTCTACTGAGCCGGTAGTCTAAGTTGTCACCTAAATTGGCGTTACGGCAAACCGATCGACTGGCGTTTTCAAATGTATGGAGAAATTGAAGAGCGCGCGCAGCGGGCGTTAAGCGAACTAACATTTGCGAGTCCGAGCTTGATTTGACAGCTTACTCAACGTTGCCGTAAATACGTCGACGTTGCCGTTTACGTCCACTCCGCATTTTCATACAAATCGGAAGTCCGCGTTTGACTTTGACAGCTTGAAGAAGTAAAACCACAGAATATCTAGTAAAAACTTGTATGGAGTTTGGAGAAAACGCCAGTCGATCGGTTTGCCGTAAACGCCGATTTCGGTGAGAACTCAGACTGCCCACTCTGTTTCAACAGTGGAAACACACTATTTGCAACAAAACAAACAAGAATTCAAGACTGTATATTATCGAAATAATTGTAGTGTGGCGTATTGAGAAGGATTATGCCAAAAAAACGTTGGCGGTGAAAGGGTTAAATTAGACTTTTTTTTATTTTAGTGAATCTGAAGTACACTTTCTAATTTGTCTGAATACGGGCCGAGTTTTGTTAATTTGCTCCTAAGAATTGAAGAGTTTCATAACTCATGGATCCCATAATCAGAACCTAACCAAATTCTCATCAAGCTACCCTTGAAGTAGTATATATCCTTTCCGATCATTCAATCGGTTGGCGTGATATTGAGTTATTCATCCATTTATCTTACTCAATAATTAATGCTCAATGCAAATTTAAGACTTTTATGGTTTTATCATGGATTCCACTGTCAGAACTGGACCAAATTGAAATGGGACCACATGGGAAGCACCAGCTTTCAAATAAAAAAAGAATCATCAACATCGCTTCAACCAATCGAAAATTCTGAGGTAACAAACATAAAAAAAATACAGTCGGATTAAGAACCTCCTCCTGTTTTTTTTTTTTTTTTTTTTAATGGTACGTCCATCTGCGATCAGTCTTCAGACTATAATCAGATCTCTTGAGTGTGCGTGGTTTTGTAGGTCAAACATGTCCAATAACATTAGACCTTCCTCCATACTTAGATCAATCAGAACCGGTTGTCAAGATCCAGTATGTCATATCTTTTAAGTCGTCGTTGCTTATGATCTGGGATTAGTAGGTTTGATGCAAGTACGTTGACATGGTTATTAAGTCGGGTTTTGTATTTGGTAGAGACCATTCTTATTTCATCCTTCACCGTAGGAATCTCAAGATGTTCGTGTATTTCAGTAGTCCGAGTGAACCAGGGAGCTTTGGCTATCTGCTTGAGCACGTTATTTTGAAACCTTTGCAGAATTTCGATGTTAGAATTGCTGGCGGTACCCCACAGCTGAATACCATATGTCCATATGGGTTTGAGAATGGCCTTGTAAATGAGCAGCTTGTTCTCTAGACTCAGACTGGAGCCTCTGCCAAGGAGCCAGGTGATTTTTTTATAGCGGATGTTCAATTCGTCTCTCTTCTTTGTAATATGTTCTCTCCAGATCAAACGTCTATCGAGATGCATACCAAGGTACTTGACTGACTCCTTGTGAGGCAGATAATCTTCACCAAGTTTGACAGGGGGGCAGCTACTATTTCCCAGCGAAAACGTGATATGAGTTGACTTGGTTGCACTTGCTTTGATTTTCCAGTCTTTTAGCCATTGCTTAACCAGATTTAGCTCATTCTGGAGTTCTTGAGAGGCCCTAGCGGGGCTCCCGTTGCTTGCTAGCAGAGCGACATCATCAGCGAATGTTGCTGTCAGGACACATTCCGTAGTTGGAAAATCAGCAGTAAATAACGAGTAGAGCAGAGGTCCTAGGACAGAGCCTTGTGGCACGCCTGCTACACAGTTGTAGAACTTGGAACGAGCATCACCTTGTTTGACCTGGAAGAATCTATTGGATAGATAGGATTCAATAATGGTGTAGATCGTGTGTGGCATGCTAGTTTTGAGTTTCATCAAGAGTCCTTTATGCCATACTTTGTCAAAAGCCTGTTGAATATCCAAAAAGGCAGCTGAACAATACTGTTTTAATTCCAGGGATCTTCTTATCTTTTGGCAGACTCTGTGGACCTGTTCAATGGTAGAGTGCTTTGTTCTGAAGCCAAACTGGTGGTTTGGAATGATTTCTCTTTCATGTATAACATCGTTTATCCTTTTCTGCAGAATTTTTTCAAAAAGTTTGCTTAGTATGGGTAGTAAACTAATTGGTCTATATGAGGACACTTCATTAGCCGGCTTTCCTTGCTTTGGGATCATGATAATTTGTGAAATTTTCCAAATGTCTGGGTAAGTTGAAGTTCTGATTATACCATTGAATAGAATGGTCAGAAAAACAATCGCCTTTTTCGGGAGTTCCTTAAGTAATTTTGATGTGATCAGGTCAAACCCTGGTGCTTTCTTCGATTCTAGAGCTTTGATTTCTCTTCGGATTTCTCTTGGCGTTGTGGGAGTTAACGGAGGACACATTTGAAATGGTTGAGCTAATACAATGTTTATAGCATCTTCCTGGTCTGAATCGCCTATATTTGGAACAAAGACATTCTCGAGGAATTTTGCGAATAATTCGGCTTTCTCTTCATCGGATCGAGCCCAGGACTCACCAGTTGATTTTAGCGGTGGTGATGTTAAAAGTGGTCTGTTAAACTCCTTGGATACTTTCCACAATGAATATTCATCATTTCTGGTGGCAGAGAGGGATTCTAGATGTTCCTTAAAGGTGGAGTTTTTTCTGTTTTGAATGGTTAGTTTAAGGTCGCGAGCGCATCTGTTTAATATGGTCTTATCAGTTGTAAGACGACTGCCCTGCCAAACTCGGCGCAGTCTGCGCTTCTCTGTTATTTTAGCACGTATGTCCAGTGGGTAGGTTTCGTATCCAATCTTTGATTCAATGGTTGGGGTGCATTCCCATGCTGAACATTGAATTAGGTTGGTTATATAATAGGTTGCATGTTCAATGTCCTCTGGTGTCTTAAGTGGTATGTTAAGATTGATTTTTGAATTTAAGACTTCTCTAAATGATTCCCAATCTGTTTTTTGGTTGTGCAAGGTTTCAAAAGTTTTTTTTATGATAATGAAATTGCTAAGAGTGGCAATTATTGGAGTATGGTCGGAAGTGCTGTCAAAACAGGATTCTACTTTGATATAATGGTGAGATAAGCCCATTCCTGTTTTTGAAGTCGGTTAAAAACAATCATGTCTCAATTATTTCTCAAAAACGTGTGACAGAGCTTATATTCCGGGAGGTCACATTTTCGGTTACGATAAGGTAAATGGCTGAATCTGGGTTCACATGTTAGAGACCAACCCTCGGATGCTAAATAAGTCAGTCTGCCTGCGCCAAATGGTTGCGTTATCTAGATTGCCTATATAAAATAGATGTTGGTATGTACTGGTATGCTGATGAATAAACTTATTGTCTAGAAATATTGATACCTATTAACTATGCAACAATAACCAGTGGGTTTTTTAATTAAGTAAATACTTAAATATACCTAAGGTTATATCCGTAACCTAAATCACCTATAACTACGAAATGCAACCAAAGATTTGTTCAGTTTTGGTATTGCTAAGCATGTATGCACTGATACTTTCATGCTTCGTTATTTGCAGCCATTTACCTTAAGTATCATATTTATGTTTTGTCACCATAACTACTTTTTCAGGCACCATGTCTACGTAACGCAACCACTTGGAGCAGGCAAACTGACACATTTAGCTTCAGAGGGTTTGTCTTTATCCTGTGAACCCAGTCTCAGCCGTTAACGTCATCGTTACCATTTTTGTCGCGACCTCCTCGTCTATTATGACCTATGCCGTACCTTCCATATGTTACATGGCTACATTAATTTATGTAGAACATACAACAGTAAAAATACAAGATTTAGTACCGTTTAAAGGGAGAGATATTATGATGCAAATTAGTTGATTTTTAATAAGTCGCTACTTATGTTGCTTCAAGAGATGTTCAGATTATTTCAGAGCTCATAAGTGCTCCAATTCTTAAAAAATACATACCTAGAAAACATCCCAATTACATGCATTTGCGCCACACAAGAGTTTAAGGAATCCCAAAAATGTTTGGCTTATTTGTTTACACAACGCAAGACAAACTAACGCAAGGGCTCAGAACAAACACAAGGTTGTGATGGGGAGTGACTGGCATAACTGTGAGAAAATATGTGAGGGAGTTCGATCAATTCTGCATAAATCAGAAGTGTTTATGTCATACCTTCTGCGCTCTTACTGCGTACAATATTTGGTATCCACTTCTCACAATGTTCTCACATCTTACGTCAGTTCAGCCCCTGAACTAAATGGAGGGGGAACGTGAGAGACTGGCTCAGGTATCTCGGGCGTGCCGAACCGGGGTTCTATCGAAAAATATAATTCCCTTAAAAACTGAATAAATAGATCGTATATTATTTAACAACTAGGTACTTTGTTTTTATTCATTATTCAAGGTGGCCTACAGTAAAAATAACCAAGGTTCTATGAGAACTAAGCAATCTATGTGTGGGCCTGCATGTCGGTTTGTACAGGCATTAAGTAATAAAAGTCGACAAATTTTTTTTTTGTTAACTTTTAAAACTTTATATTTTTTACACTAGTTCTATTTAAAAGCATACACTAAGTACTTACTAAGTACTTATTGTACATTAAGGTGGCCCTTCCCGGCGGGACTAACTGATTCGCGGGCACTGTACAAAACCGTGCTATTGCGCTCTGGGACCTTCTGTTTCAAAGAAAATGACAGGCTCCGTGATGAGCAGGATGCAACATGTCCACTAAGCAGACAATGCCCATAGTGTTTGATTTGGTAAGATATACGAATTTTTTTTTTACAAAACGACTTATAGCTAAAAGTAAACCATGGCCACTGTTGTCAAAAATCTAACAAAAACCAAGTTGATTTTAAATGTTCACGAAACAAGCTACGTCTGATGACTAATCTTTTTAAGATGTTTTTATTTTATCGCCAAATGACAAAGCATGCCATTGGATAATAATACATGTCAAAAGTTAATAAAAAAAAAGCCTATATTCAAGGAAAACCCTTTTCACGGAAATTCAGGGCATTACTGTGTTAATCCCGGATCACAATGAGAAGGCAAGGAAAATCTGGCAGTTTAGTGTCCAGTGATTCATCCATTATTCAATTATTCATTATTATTTATTAATCAGATTCAATTATTAGCAAAGAGTCTAGTCTGTGTACGAAAACTTAGTGTGATTCCCTAGACTGGAAACCCACATTTACTGCGTGAAAGGAAAATAATAGACTCACCATCTGTCCGCTTGATGTTGATGTTGACACCGGGCCCCAGCGCTTCCTCGTCCATCGTGCGTCCTCTATTTCCGTAAGGTGACACCATGAGGCATCACTCCCTCGCTCAGGAGCCGCCGAACGTAATACACACAGCACCACACCACACGTACACTCGGAACACCGGCCACCGAGCACCAAGCTGACAGCTGCAGCACTAGGCGACGGAGCACCGAACACTTTTGACAACCTTTCAAATATATGTTTCACAAAAAACACCGGGCGATGCGCCCACTCGGCGCCTCCAGATGATTCGCACTACACTCGAATTAGGAAACAAATTATTCAAACCGTTAACGTACAAATAGTGCAAATAATGCAACGAATAATAATTTTGCGACCGAACTTGATCAAAGGAGCTCGCACAAGTGTCGCCCGCCAGACGGCGCCCGTTACATTCCAATCAGATTATTGTCTATGATTCCAATGTATTAGCAAATAATTGATTACTGTGAATCTATATGGCCAGAAAATATATTTATTTATAATTCAAGTATTGTTGTCGTCTCGGTCCTACAGGATTTTCTATTGCAGGAACCTCTAAAATAGGTATGTCCATAATCTTAACTTTAGCAGGTTACAATCTGTGCTTCGTTGTTTCAAACGATCCGTTTGGATGTTTCCATAACTCCCCTTCTATAAAAAGCGATAGCTCTATCCGGTATTGCCACCACACGTTTCATAATCATAAATTAAAATAAAATTTGTATGGTATCAAAGCATTCGGCTATCATTGCTGCGTGAAGAATAAAGAATGATTCACGCTAAAACGGCGGCTTTCTCCTGCACGGGCCCCATATAAAGATGATTTACGCTAGGCCGTGCGCCGCCCGGTATGGCTCCGCCACTCACATCTGCTCTGTAAATTTGTTTCATCATTCTTTCGTCACCCATTCGTTTCATACATCCAATCCTAACCATATTAATACGGTCGTTACCCTATTAAGAGCGATAACTATTTACATGATCTAAATGTTTTGGTAGGTTTTTTTTTATATTTTTGAATTCTAAATATATTATCGAGACCTATATAATTTCATTTTATTAATATACCTTTGAGATTGTAAAACATTGGCTAATAAAGAATGGAGAAAGTGGTCTTTTTTACTGAGATTTTGGCATTATGCCGAAATCATTGCTACTAGGGAAGTATATTAAATGTTTTTATATCTGCACAAGTTTCAAATTAAAATTAAAATAAAGTCGTCTGTCATCTAGCAGTTAGAATATGCACCAACAACATCTTGTTCATGAAATCATGAAATATCTATCGACGCTATCGATAATCGCGCATCCACAACTGGGCTTCACTAGCTCATAAACTTTTATGGCCCCGACTGCACGTTTGGTTTGTAGGGAGTATAAGAAAAGCGCTCACGCATTCCCCGTGCCTCGTATCGTACCTCTGGTTGAGGTACGTGGATCAATCCTGTCGAACGGAAAATTATGCCAACCTGTGCAGTGAAAACATGCAAAAACGGGCATGGGCGGGCAAACAAACTACACTGTGTTACATACGACAGATAATTCAGGAATATAGATGCTAATATCGAACAAAGTTTTCAAAGCTGCTCTCTGAGTACGACTGTAAATTATTTTAATCATGCTGAGTGAAAAACTTATTCAAGAAAACAAAACTAGCGGTAGTAAGTAGCCCGACTTCTACAACCCCCATATTTTTATCAAAATGACTAAAGATCGAATTTAGTTATATTTTGAATAATATTATTTACCTAAAATAGTAATTTTCATTTCCTCAATTTTTTTGGCTGTAAATATTTTCCCGATCATTGGGGGATTTTTTTTTCCTGTGGTAACTCTTAAAAGACATTGGTGCCCAAAGAGTTTGTAAACACTTCGCTTTGTGGTACCCTCGGAAATGCGCAAAATAAGCTATGTGAAACTATTTCTTAAATTTTGCACAAATCACAGAATATAATCCTAGTACTTCAGCACAGATTACCAATTTAAAATTTCCTATTTCTTCTTTGGAAATTTAATATTCTATGATTAATTTCACTCTACCGCTGCTCGTAGTGCTCGTTCATCCGCATTTTTTAACTTGTTGAACTAGGCAGGGCTGGGGGCTGGCTGCAAGGCTAACTAGACCTTGATTGAGGCGTGAAATCAGCTTGAAACTCGTTTACGCCGTAGAATGGAACAAGAGGCTCGCCTGCCACACAAAGCCCGGAAAAGAGTTCGAGACGTTAAGCGAAAGGCTCGCCCTGGTGAGAATCGAATAGGCCACCGCTGGCCGCATGACTTTGCTCTGATCACTTTATTTTGAAGAACCTCCTTAATACGTATTCTTGCGCTTCTTTTGCCGGCGTAAGGCATGACACTAGTTAAGTTATGAGGTTAGGCGCATGAGGTCAGGGATTTGAGGAGCAGAGATGCACAGCCCATCGAGGCGTAACGTTCTGTGGTAAATAAGGTGGATACTGTTCTCGAGAAAGTAGTCTACTGGGGCCAGGAGAACCTTGTCGCCTTCAACGTTCGCAAGACCCAATGCTCTGTTTTCTCTGCCAAGGTAGAACCCTTTCCGCTCTTCCTTTCCAAGGCAACGTCGTACCTGTCTCGGATCACCTGGACCTACTGGGCTGCAACATCTCCAAAGATGTGGGTTTTGGCGTTTCATTGAAGCCAAGGTCAAAATTGCATCGCAGAAACTGGGGATCCTGTACCGTTGCAGAAGGTTCTTTTCACCGGTACAACTACTTCTTCTTTATAAATCACAGATAAGGCCGGTAATAGAATACTGTGGCCACATATGGGAAGGTAGTCCCCAGTACCTGCTGGCATCCTTGGACTCAATTCAGCGCCGAGCAGTCCGTCTTGTCGGGGACCCACAAATCACTGCTGGCTTGGAGTCACTGGTCGCTCAGTCTGTTCTTCAGGTACTATAATGGACGTTGCTCTGTGGAACTTGCATCCCTCATTCCTCCCCATCCTGCCTATATCCAGAGCACCCGCTGCAGGGAATCAGAGCACCCTCTTGTGGTTGACATTAGGCTTTTGAGAACGAACCGTTTCTCAACCGCATTTCTCTGCCGCACCGCCAGGATATGGAACTGTCTACCGGCGGATGCCTTTTCTCATACCTATAACCTGGGAGTCTTCAAGCGTAATTTGAATAAGCTCGATAGCTCAGCCATAGTCTGCAAATCTGCTGGCATGGCGCCTCGCTGAGCGTGGTTTCGCGAGGCGAGGTGTTATTGGCTTTTCTGAGCACCTTTGATCCTCAGCCCGACCACCCATACCAGTTTTTCATAAATAATAAAAAGCTGGTTAATTAGATCTCTTGAGGTCCATGATTTTCATGGTTATTTAACACCGTCTTAAACTATCTAAATGATTGCCAATGAACACAATTGCCTTTGAGACCCAAACAACTCATGGCTCGTTGGCATGTAAATATTTTCCTACACGGTGCTATGACGAGACGTACGTGCATTCACATTTCCTGCATATTTCAGGTACGGTTTATTCTGAAATGATTCAGAATCTACAATTCTGGGGAAAATATTACTCATTTAAAGATAAAAGTACTCTACACTTTTAAACTACTCTATACATGAGATTCTTGCAAAGGAATCAAGTCTTCGTCTCATTGAACGTTGTCCACATTAATCTATTGAACTATGTAGGTAGGTAGGTTTTCCATCAGAAGAATCTCACCCTTTCCAATATGGAATGTTTTTTTTCCCAAAGATATCTCTGTAGATATTGGCTGAATCAGAAATGAGGAGTTTATACAGAACCAAATATGTCAGTGATCCTTTTATGCATCATCTCCTTAGCATGATGTTATCTTGCTAGTACTGTAATGGTTAATGTTGCTAGTCCACTTTTGGAAACAAATGTGAATAATTTAGGGGCACGGGGACTACATCGAAGGTCATTGTTTCAATCCTCACCCTGTTAATGCATCACTTTCTTTCTCTTACTGCATTAGGTAAGTGCATTTCGTCTGCGCTGTTCGGAGGTTCGGTATGCATGTAAAACTGTAGGTCCGGCAGCTAGGTTGGAGTACTGCAGCATGCCTGTTTATACAAAATATATTTGCCCTCGCAACAAGGGCCGGAATACAGCAGTCTAAGCAGACCAATGTGTCCATTCAGATTCTAGCCTTGCAGGAATGTGCACGCACCATTTGAATGGGATGCATTTTTTTTTACATTAAGATATTTTTACCTTTGTTAATGAGGGATAACTTTGATACTTAAGGTCGGACCGTAAGCATCAGAAAATTTCGCCTCCCATACAAACGTAGTTTACTAATCATTTGAAAACCACTGTTCCAACTTGCTTGATATTTGGTATCTAATATTAGGCTACAAATATCTGGGTCTGCATGTCTTTGTTTTTTCGGTAAATGTATTCTGGGTCAAACCACAGAGAAAACAACCTTAATATGAAGATATTATTTTTGCTTTGATTTCATTCAGTTTGGATTTAAAAAAAAAACAAAAGCATGCAGACACAGATATTTGTTAAATGATATTATAAATTAAATATCAATTCAATTGGAATAGCGGTTTCCAAATGATTAGTAAACTACGTTTGTATGGGGAGCATAGCTTACGGGCCGTTCTTAATAGCTTTGGGCTCTAGACTCATACTGTCTGAGGGTCTCCCCATGGCTTAAGCCATTTATCAGAAGGCCACAGATTCTGTGCCCTTCTCGCACATGCAAACATATTTGGTTGATTCCTATGAATATACGTAGATACCACAGTTTTGATTCGCTAAACTGTCAACCAATTTCTGCGAATTCTTTAAACAAATATATTCATTTCTCTAGTTTCCGGATCACCACAGAGTACCACAGTAGAATGCCGTACAATCGTTGATTATCTGTTTCAGAGTTAGCGGACAAGGCCGCTTGGACAGCTCAAAAATACGCACAAAACTTCAGCGAATTTCTCAAGTTCACCGACAACGCCGACAGAATCAGTGAGACCGAAGTGACCCCTGAGAAATTCATAGAGAAATACGAGAGTGTGTACAAGCCCGTAGTCATAACCGGAGTCCAGCATGACTGGAAGGCCGTTAGCAAATGGACGTTGGAACGTCTGGCAAAGAAGTATAGGAACCAGAAGTTTAAGTGCGGTGAGGACAACGAAGGTTACAGTGTTAAGATGAAGATGAAATATTTCGTCGAGTACATGCGGGCGACGAACGATGACAGTCCACTTTACATATTCGATAGCAGCTTCGGGGAACATCCGCGCAGGAAAAAGCTTCTCGCTGACTATGAGGTAATGTTTGTGTGCTTGAGTGGCTCGTAGCCTGGTGGCCTCGGGGACTTGCCTTGCGTGCCATAGGTCTGGGTTCAAATCCTTGCCCCTTCTTTCCAGTTCTTCTTCGCTGTGTTTTGTTTTGCTGAACTGGCCAATGCTAAAATATGACAAATCCGAGTGCAGTGTACTGTCTATGGATGATGAATAAACAATACAATACAATACAATTGGATAAAAATATTCTCGAAACAGCAATACATTTTTTTCGCTCTGTTATCCATTCAGTTCATAACCGTGCTCATAAAAATAATGTCCTGTCATGGCACCTAATTCATATGGAAGTGAGGTAAATTGTCCTAATATGATAGTTGGTGTAGTAGGTATGGTGTGGTGGTATGAGGTCGGAGCCTACAGTGGGCGCAACTCCTACGTCCGCCACACCCTAGAGTTCGAACAGACCAACCCTTAATTCAGCTGCGAACCTCTGATCTGGTCGTTCAGATAGGGACAATCCATCTCCAGTTTGGACAGTTAATCAGTAGCAATTTAATTTGTTCACCTTTTTTTCAGCCATTAAAATCATGTCCTTCACAAGTTTGGAAGAAATTAATTGGGCCTTATGCCGTATTCCATTACAGAAATCGACATTAAGTAAATTGGTAACAATCATTGTCCAGTAACAGAACTGTATCACAATCCTCGCAAATGTATGTGAACTTGGCACTCTAGGTACCGAGTTACTTCCGCGACGACCTGTTCAAGTACTGCGGTGAGGAGCGCCGGCCGCCCTACCGCTGGTTCGTGATGGGCCCGCAGCGCTCCGGCACGGGCATCCACATCGACCCGCTGGGCACCAGCGCGTGGAACGCCCTGCTCTCCGGTCACAAGCGCTGGTGCCTGTTCCCCACGGACACGCCCCGCGAGCTCATCAAGGTGACGGGTGCGCTCGGAGGCAAGCAGCGCGACGAGGCCATCACCTGGTTCAAGATCATCTACCCGAAGACCCAGTTGCCGTCCTGGCCGGAGGAGTTCAAACCGGTGGGTTGCTTTGGTACTTGAGGCTTAGCGAATTAAGTGTTATACGTGAAGCTTGGTTAGGGCAGCTCCTTTAGAATACGGATTAAAACCAGACTGAGCCAAAGAATATATTTATTCATGCATAGGAGACAAAGAGACTAGTTAATGAGTTTTGACGCGAACTTCTGCTGCTTTTGGCTTGCACTGGTTGGGAGCTGGCGAGCTAAGCTATTTGCTCATGAAGGTTTTATATCGGTAGGTATTAAAACTTGGTTTTATCCTATTTAATTTTAATCAGTCAGTAAAGTTCGGTTTTTGTTGCATTTTGGAGTTACAGCGGGTTAAATTCGTGAAAATACAGATACAAGTAAAGTATAATATACAAAAAAACGAGTCGTGAGAACACCACGTTAGCCTAGGTGGCTAAAACCTATAGATCCTAAAATGTAATAAATAAGAGCTTTTAATGCAATAGGATCATCCATTGAAATTATTAAGAAAAAATTTACCAACAGGTGATGCATAGAGACATTGACTTTTTTTATGCAACCTGACATGGATGGCTAATACCGCACAACTGCCGTTATGATATAAGCCCATTACACCACATTTCTGAAGGAATTAGGTGCCACACACCCTGGTCATAACAAGATATTTTTATCTTTGAATGATATAAATTTCGTTTCCCTTATCATAATTTGGTCACACTGATTTTACAAAACTCAAACCAGGTGCCGCACGTAAAGACGACTGACAATAAATGCTCGCGACATCGCCAGGTGGAGATCCTGCAGAAGGGCGGCGAGACGGTGTTCGTGCCGGGCGGCTGGTGGCACGTGGTGCTCAACCTGGACGACACGGTCGCCGTCACGCAGAACTTCTGCAGCCGCACCAACTTCCCGGTCGTGTGGCACAAGACGGTGCGCGGGCGGCCCAAGCTCTCCAGGAAGTGGCTGAAGACCCTCGAGGCGAAAGAGCCGGAACTGTACAAGGTGATTTCCCCCTTCACTCCTTACCTTCCTATTGAAAGGCGTAAGGTCCACTGATATGACGTGCATACGCCATCAGAGAGGGGACCTTATCAAAAATTACTATATTCTCACCTTTAAGTATTCTTCGAGTTCACAACATGAAACTGCAAGTCACGGATTCTAGAACGAATACTCGCAAAAAATACATATCTAACCGCGTAATAGAGGCATGGAATGAACTCCCAGAGGATGTGATTAACGCTACGACCACAGACTAATTTAAAAATAGACTGGATAACCATGTCATACTAAATCTTAAGTAAAAAAACCACTTAAGGTGGCCCATCCCGCTCATCTCCCCATACAAAAGGGGAAAGAAGATCACGCCCATATTTCTTGTCAGAGATCCGAAATTTTGCTCAAAATAGCTTTATTTGATCGAACTAGATGTCTGATGACCATTGGCATTGTAAAATTGTGTTTGGTTTCTAAGTTATAAGGTCCGAAAGTTCGCATTTTTCGCGCGTTTTATACAATAACTTTGGAGGTGGATTACGCAATGATAAAGTAAGAACATCTTAAAAAGATTAGTTATCAGACATAGCTTTTTTAATCAAGATTTATAATCTATTTGGTTTTGGTTCTGTTTTTTACTTCAGCGGTCGTGGTTTACTTTTAGCTATAAGTCGTTTTGAAATTAAAATTTTCGTATATCTTACCAAATCATACACTATGCACATTGTCTTTTTTGTGGACATGTTGCATCTTCCTCATCACGGAGACTGTCTTATTCTTTGAAACAGAGAAGGTCCCAGAGCGCAACTACACGGTTTTGTACCGTGCCCGCGAATGAGTTAGTCCCGCCGGGTTGGGCCACCTTAACAACTAAATGTATCAAGTTAATTATTGGATTTAGGCGCATCAGTATATGCTGCCGGCCTAAAACTTATAAATAAATAAATTATTGCAAGCATTCAATAGTACAGTTCGCGCCAAACTTAAACATGCCTTTAAAGGTCGCGCGTCTACTCTATACC
Organism: Incurvaria masculella; assembly: GCA_946894095.1. Classification (NCBI taxonomy): domain Eukaryota; kingdom Metazoa; phylum Arthropoda; class Insecta; order Lepidoptera; family Incurvariidae; genus Incurvaria; species Incurvaria masculella. The sequence continues at coordinate 24,308,953 of OX335646.2, forward strand.
CTTGCCTCAAGAACGTTTTTTGTACACGCAAGGCGTATATAAGTTACCATTATGCCCAGAGAGAAAACCTGAGATGATGGTGCACTATACGGTACATGTACACCATACTTTATTTGTTTCTTGTACATATCTTCATACATGATTCTTTTTAGGGTTCCGTACCCGAAGGGTGGAAACAGAACCCTATTACTAAGCCGCCGCTGTCCGTCCGTCCGTCCGTCCGTCCGTCACAGGGCTGTATCTCATGAACCGTAATAGGTGGGCAGGTGAAATGTTCACAGTGTGTGTATTTATTTTGCCGCTATAACAACAAATAGGTAAAATAAAATAATAATAAAAATTAAAGGGGGGCCCCATACAAAAAACGTGATTGTTTTGTGTTAAATCTTGTAAGATGGTACGGAACCCTTCGTGTGCGAGTCCGACTCGCACTTGGCCGGTTTTTTCAATTTACAATGATTGCTCACGCAACTCCTCCAGTAAATTCACTCTGCAAACTTTGCATAAAAGAGAACAGGTTCTCGAGAATTCGTGCCTGCTTCTACCATAGCTAATGTCGCTTCCATAATAAATTCACTAGAATAAATTTTTCTTTTCCATAAACAGCACATTTCAGTTGCTAGGTGGAATGCACGTCTGCTATCAGCCGCGCAGCCAGGTCGCCTCAGCCACGCCGCTGACAGCTCCTTTATGGAACGCTGCAGTTATAGAATTCGGCCATCTTGGGAGGACAAGACTAACGAACCAATCACATGCTGCTGTCATAAATGTCTTAAAATTAAAATTAATAAATGTCATAAATTACAGGCCGTGATTGGCTGTTTGTCTTGGCCCCCCTGACGTCACTCGTTCTTTATGGATTGAAGGTTCTAGGTTCAGTGTCGCATCTGTCCGAAGGACAGTATATATTGGTAATCTGTGGCCTCAGCTGCTGCAATTCGTTCTCCAGCTCTCTGGAGCTCTAGCTCCCCAGGCATCAGCAGAGGCGGCAGCGGCCAGGAGAGTATCACGCCGCACAAGAAGCGCCAGCTTATATAGACACGTGTTTCTTGTGGCAGGTGGCGTGCGCGACGGACATCAGCCGCGGCACCGGAGTCGCCTCCGACAGCTCCTCCAACTCCTCCTCCAGCTCCTCCGACAGCGACTCCAGCTCCTCGGACAGCAGCGGCGACGACAGCGGCCAGGAGAGCATCACGCCGCACAAGAAGCGCCAGCTTATATAGACACGTGTTTCTTGTGGCAGGTGGCGTGCGCGACGGACATCAGCCGCGGCACCGGAGTCGCCTCCGACAGCTCCTCCAACTCCTCCTCCAGCTCCTCCGACAGCGACTCCAGCTCCTCGGGCAGCAGCGGCAACGACAGCGGCCAGGAGAGCATCACGCCGCACAAGAAGCGCCAGCTTATATAGACACGTGTTTCTTGTGGCAGGTGGCGTGCGCGACGGACATCAGCCGCGGCACCGGAGTCGCCTCCGACAGCTCCTCCAACTCCTCCTCCAGCTCCTCCGACAGCGACTCCAGCTCCTCGGGCAGCAGCGGCGACGACAGCGGCCAGGAGAGCATCACGCCGCACAAGAAGCGCCAGCTTATATAGACACGTGTTTCTTGTGGCAGGTGGCGTGCGCGACGGACATCAGCCGCGGCACCGGAGTCGCCTCCGACAGCTCCTCCAACTCCTCCTCCAGCTCCTCCGACAGCGACTCCAGCTCCTCGGGCAGCAGCGGCGACGACAGCGGCCAGGAGAGCATCACGCCGCACAAGAAGCGCCAGCTTATATAGACACGTGTTTCTTGTGGCAGGTGGCGTGCGCGACGGACATCAGCCGCGGCACCGGAGTCGCCTCCGACAGCTCCTCCAACTCCTCCTCCAGCTCCTCCGACAGCGACTCCAGCTCCTCGGGCAGCAGCGGCGACGACAGCGGCCAGGAGAGCATCACGCCGCACAAGAAGCGCCAGCTTATATAGACACGTGTTTCTTGTGGCAGGTGGCGTGCGCGACGGACATCAGCCGCGGCACCGGAGTCGCCTCCGACAGCTCCTCCAACTCCTCCTCCAGCTCCTCCGACAGCGACTCCAGCTCCTCGGGCAGCAGCGGCGACGACAGCGGCCAGGAGAGCATCACGCCGCACAAGAAGCGCCAGCTTATATAGACACGTGTTTCTTGTGGCAGGTGGCGTGCGCGACGGACATCAGCCGCGGCACCGGAGTCGCCTCCGACAGCTCCTCCAACTCCTCCTCCAGCTCCTCCGACAGCGACTCCAGCTCCTCGGGCAGCAGCGGCGACGACAGCGGCCAGGAGAGCATCACGCCGCACAAGAAGCGCCAGCTTATATAGACACGTGTTTCTTGTGGCAGGTGGCGTGCGCGACGGACATCAGCCGCGGCACCGGAGTCGCCTCCGACAGCTTCTCCAACTCCTCCTCCAGCTCCTCCGACAGCGACTCCAGCTCCTCGGGCAGCAGCGGCGACGACAGCGGCCAGGAGAGCATCACGCCGCACAAGAAGCGCCAGCTTATATAGACACGTGTTTCTTGTGGCAGGTGGCGTGCGCGACGGACATCAGCCGCGGCACCGGAGTCGCCTCCGACAGCTCCTCCAACTCCTCCTCCAGCTCCTCCGACAGCGACTCCAGCTCCTCGGGCAGCAGCGGCGACGACAGCGGCCAGGAGAGCATCACGCCGCACAAGAAGCGCCAGCTTATATAGACACGTGTTTCTTGTGGCAGGTGGCGTGCGCGACGGACATCAGCCGCGGCACCGGAGTCGCCTCCGACAGCTCCTCCAACTCCTCCTCCAGCTCCTCCGACAGCGACTCCAGCTCCTCGGGCAGCAGCGGCGACGACAGCGGCCAGGAGAGCATCACGCCGCACAAGAAGCGCCAGCTTATATAGACACGTGTTTCTTGTGGCAGGTGGCGTGCGCGACGGACATCAGCCGCGGCACCGGAGTCGCCTCCGACAGCTCCTCCAACTCCTCCTCCAGCTCCTCCGACAGCGACTCCAGCTCCTCGGGCAGCAGCGGCGACGACAGCGGCCAGGAGAGCATCACGCCGCACAAGAAGCGCCAGCTTATATAGACACGTGTTTCTTGTGGCAGGTGGCGTGCGCGACGGACATCAGCCGCGGCACCGGAGTCGCCTCCGACAGCTCCTCCAACTCCTCCTCCAGCTCCTCCGACAGCGACTCCAGCTCCTCGGGCAGCAGCGGCGACGACAGCGGCCAGGAGAGCATCACGCCGCACAAGAAGAAGCGCCGGCGCATGTAGACACTACGGATATCAGCTGGCCATGTCACGGAAAGTTCAATCTTCCAGACTTACACACATTTGAACGGTATCCGAATTGTTGCACACCCACCTTCTTGCAGATTACTGACATTTGATATTATGGAAGTTTGGTACTCACCCAGATGCCGAGTCGTAGGCCTGGGGCTGAACAGGCGTAAGATGTGAGAAAATATGCAAAGGAATTCGTTCAATTCTGCACCAATCAGAATAAGATGCCAAATAATCTACCCAATAAGAGCGCAGGAGGTATGACGTAAACATTTCTGTTTGGTCCAGAATTTATTGAATTCCCTCGCATATTTTCTCACATCTTATGCTGGTCAGCAACACGCTCATAATGTCACAATTTAACGAATATAAATTGATTCCTACTGGCTATAAGTATTAAAAAGACAGAAGAATTAAGAAGCAGTTTTTGTCATTTCAGCCCTATGCCCCCATTGATTTTTCTATGTAGGATAATGGAAAGATGTGCCAAGATTAAAACGCCAACGAACAACGAACATTAACCAACAAAAAATGGTAGGTTCTATTCGAACCCATACAAATCCAACCGCCATTTGTTGATTGATATTTCATATCTTAAACTGTGGTGCCCTATTTGACGTAAATGTAAAGCCAAAATCTCAACTAAGAGGTGACCATGGGCGTTTGTGTTTTTGTATTTTGGAGGAAATTCTTTAGTAGCGACCACAGAATTGGTAAATGGGTTAGAAATGCCTATCTTCTTGTTTCGCTACCACGCGCTTGTCACTGTCTTATATTCAAACCACATTCAAATGCACCAGTCACACGCACGCCAGGACAATTTTGAGCATTTTGATACCTGTTTTAGTAGTAAACACTTGCTAGTGATGCGAGATATTCCCAATTCTGTGGAGTGCAAAAATTATCTTCTATGAAGTAAACAACAAGGCTTACTAGTAGTTAATAATAGAATACACATGAATACCTTCTTGTTCAATGTGTGTGTAAGTGTTGTGATGCGGTTAGTTGGGCAGAACAATGTGATTTTATGTTTCGATTCCGTTTCAATTGAATAAATTAGGTTGAGGGTAGCCTTTTTAAAAAGAACTAGTCTTAACACTGTCCTCAATGCTAAACTTTTGTTCAGCTATGCTGGCCAATGTGAAGGTTTACGAGCACCCCTCTCTCCAACTTAGTATTCGGAATGGGCTGCTTCTGTGCAGTTGTCTGCAACAAGCTATGCACAGTATTCAGAATAAATGGTGATAAAAAAGTATGCATACTGTCCTGGAATCTGTTGTGATGTCCGATTAGTGTTTTCAGCTGATTGCCTTCAGTGGTGTTATTTATGTACGTAATTTTTTTAATATCTGCTACTGATTTGAAAATGATAAAGATGGATTTTCTCAGGATCTAGCCATATTTTAAATAAAAAATGGCTGACTGACTTGTTTTGTTCTTAAGGTGGGCCCGTAAGCATCAGAAAATTACGCTCCCCATAGAAACGTAGTTTATTATTCATTTGAAAACCACTGTTCCAATTTGCTTGATATTTGGGACTTAATATCAGGCAACAAATATCTATGTCTGCACGTGTTTGTTTTTTTGAAAAATGTATCCAGTGTCACACAACAGAGAAAAGAAAATTTGTATGAAGATATTCTTTTTCCTGTTATATGACTTGCTTTATATTTTTCAGCAAAATAAAAACGTGCAGACAAAGATATTTATTGTAGAATATTAGATACTAAATATCAAGCAAATCGGAAGTGTTTTTGAAATGATTAGTAAACTACGTTTGTATGGGGAACATAGCTTACGGGCCGTTCTTAATGTTCAATATTTGAAATACAGCTAGACCATCAACCTACAAATTTCCTTTTTCATATCTTATTTTTTTTAACATAATTAAACATTATTTTCCTTACGCCTTTATCAAAATGAATGCAATCAGCTGTTTTCCCGCCCTGCGACGATTGCGTCGCTGTACTGAATTTATAGAACATGTTAATTAAACCGAGGAAAGCAAATTTGTCAGCTTTTGTGTTTAAATATATTATAAGGCCCAAATTACACCTCGATCTTCCTGTAGCGTTTCAACATGCCATCGTAGAGGAGCTTAAATGTTGTTATTCTTTCTGTAACTTCAAGATGGAATTAGAGAAGGTAGTTAGACCACTCAAGTGTTCAGTATTGTAGTACGCCCGCTGTCACAACGAATCAATGGGTAACAAAACGCAATGTTATCTTAGACGGTGTGTGAGCGGCTGGAAACATTATCACACTATACTTATTGTAACTTTGTTGTTTAGATATTGAGGTATATGTTCAGCAGGGGTCAAAACACTTCTTCACTTCTGGTTGAAGGAAGAGATGATAGTCAGTCAGGATACATGTGATAAATGTCCAATGCCCGTTTTGACCACCTCCAGGTACAAAAATCCCAAAGTTACTTTTCGGTTGCATAAAAATATCCCATGTAACCGAAAGTTACATATCTTATAAACTGGCAGTAGTGAAATCAGGGGTGAGACGGCTATGCATTGGATATTTTTGAAAATTCCTATCATCTTACTAGAAAAACTGAACCCTATCATATATTATGGGAAGGTTTTTGTTTTGACATTGTTTTCGTTAACATTCAACCGGTATCGTATACTTTGGACTGACCCCTACTGTACCAGCTGACGCTCCCGGGCCAAGCGTCCGCTTGTTGTCCAGCGCGCGGTAGTGAAGCTAGAGGTCGGCATCTCTAGCATATTTCCAATTCAGTGGCTTTGATAGATTGAGTTGCCTTCACGCCATCTCTCGTTATAAAACCGTTTTGTTCCCCATTGTGAAATGTCAACAATCTTTATTGTATTTAAATCATAATTTATTGTCGTATTTAGATTTTAAGTTAAATTTATTTGAGAAAGAACAAGATTGACATAGCTATGTTGTGCTATAACCAATGGACCTAGTTATTATTAAGAAATATTAAACGAGCTAAACATTTTACGTAAGTATTATAAGTAGTTATTTTGTGTTGGAGCCTTACCGGGAGTTCCATTCCCACATTATACATAATAAAGTATTGCCTATTTTGAAGAAGCGTTATTTATTTTAGATTTTCATAAAATGGGTTCTGTGGTAAAGAAAGACATGGGAATCACACTGTGCACAGGTACACTTTGGAAAAAAATCAATTAAAATTTAAGGCATTCATAAATTATTCTGTCCTTCATTGTGAAAGTTATTGTATAGTCAGATTGGTCGTGTGGCGCTTAGGTGCGCCATTATATTGAAAAAAATCAACTAATTCATTGCTCAATTCGTACATGTAATAACCTACAATACGAATTTGTATCCAATGCGCAACTGCCCATGGTTTTTTTACATGTTCGGGTGGAGGAAGAACCAAAATAAAACGGCAGGACTATAAATCTTTACAAGTATTTTAATATCAGTAAGTAAGTATGCACCGGTTGAGTCATTTCTCAGTAAATATTTCTTACACCATTATGTAGAAAACATTGCTGAAAAAAGCGTAAGGTCATAATCAGGGTGGCCCGGTGGTCCGGGTAAGCAATGGAGACACATATGCCTCAAATGAATTGGTGAGGATACCTGGTTTTTTTTATGCGACCTGACATGGATGGCTAATACCACACAACTACCGTTATGATATTAGCCCAATACACCACATTCCTGAAGGTATTAGGTGCCATGTCAGGACCTTCCCTTTATGAGCACGGCCACATTGAACTGGATGGAAAACACGGACAATTTTTCATTGCCGCTTCGACCATCTTTTCATCCAATGCGATGGTACCAACCCGGACGGGCTTAAACCCTACCACCTAGTAGGGGAAGGGGACCTACAGTTTTACATACATACAGGGGTACATACATCCCAGGGTTACATAGGTAACCCTGGTATGAACCCATAATGTATAGGTAACTCGTGACACAGTAGACATATAGCTGTGTGGCTATTTATGTTCTATGCTATGATTTGGGTATTCCCTCATTTATTTCTTGTGGCTTCGTTATTATCTAGACCCTTCTCTCTCACTGTGGCAAACTCAACACTCATCCCTTTTACTGAGAATAAACACAAAAACTTTCCACCCAAGTAGCTGTAGTCCGCTATGTTAACGTTAGTGTTGCTTTCACACATCGACTTTACACAACAGAGATTTGATTGGACACAGACTAATCTAAATACTGTCGGGTGAGACACAGGTTATTCAGGCTTGCTTGGAGAGGTTGTCCCTTGCCGGTACGTTGCGGGGACGTTGCACCGATGGACTTGACGCTGCTACGTCCACAGCTTGGCGCACCTCGCAAAGGAGTGGTAGACAACGTTCCGCACCTTGTGGCCCAGCTCCCTGGAAAGAAATAATACCCAAAGGATAGGTAGGGTATTCATATCTGTTCTACAAACGGCGTCGCGGTTCCAGCCACCCATTCGACTTCGACCCACATTACTCCAGGAACTTTAGCCTTAAATCAGCACTTGGAAAAACATTAAATCCGTAATTCATTTTTTTTTCTCATAAACGTAGTATTTCATGTGGACGTGTGTACATTAAGTTTGCAACATTTTGGGGGGTCCGGAAGATAGAAATAAAATGTGAAATATGTTTAAAAAATGATATCTCCTAAACAAATGTTTAGAAATGTTATTTAAAAATGTTATATATTAGCTAATTTAAGGTGTAATATTACTGTGAATTTGCAACAATTTCTTTTTTACGGAACTGTGTAAATATATTTTTTTTGTACTATTTTCCTAATATCTGCAAAGCAAAAAATTAAAATTCTATTTTATTTTCTGAAATTGGAAACTGACCGCAAACTCTATATTCTGTGAAATTTGTAAAATGTTGCTAATATTAGAAACACATTATTTTTCTTTTATAATTTTTACATTCACACAAAAGCTAAACAAACAATTCGAAATACGTATAAAATCGTTCGTTGTATAGTTTTTAAAGAATTTAAATTTATTTTACATATTCTAGAAAGAAATATAGCAATAGCAAGTTAGGTTCGCGGCATAGATTTTTTTTAGTAAAATTAAACATTTTTTTAAATACATTTCCGTAATTACAAAATTGTTGCAAATTCATAGTTACATTACGCCTTAAAAGACTTAACAAATATTTTTTTTTAATACCGTTTCTAAATATTTGTTTAGGAGATATATATTTTTTAAAACATTTTAATTTTTTTTTCTATCCTCCTGGGCCCCGCTAAATGTTGCAAACTTAATGTAAGCATATGAACATGAAATTATGTATTTCTAAGAAAAAAAAATTCATTTCGGATTTTTTTTTTTTTATGTGACTGGACATGGATGGCTCATACCACAAGTTCTGTCATGGTATTAGCCCAACACACCACATGGGAACTAGGTGCCATGCCAGGACCTTCCTTATATTGCACGGCTACATTGAACTGGATGGAAAACACGGACAATTTTCATTGCCGCTTCGACCATCGTTCATCCAATGCGATGGTACAAACCCGGGCGGGATAAACCCAACCACCTAGTAAGTAAGGAAGGGGACCTACAGCTTAACGTGGAATCCGAACCACGGCCAGCCTCTCTCAACGGTCGAATGGTCACCCATCCAAGACCAGACCGGACCCAGCGTTGCTTAACTTCGGAAAGCGATCGCCGAAGTGTCGCGCCACTGGGCCACTGAGGCTGACAATGTGAGGATTTCATGTGCTTCTCAAACCGTATCTATCCCGGTCTACATACAGTTTCCTTACAAATCTCCAGGCCGAGTGGCAATTACTATCATGCAATCCGTACCTTGCAGTATAGGTAGTCCTGTCTCACACTAATCGAATGTAGGTGTTCAATCAATCATACACAAAGCGACCGGTTGTAATTATTCTCTTTGGTTATTGGAACAGCTGGAAAACGTATCACTCCAGCACTTTGGTAATTATGAACTTGGCTTGGCTCAGAACGAATGATAAAAGTTTTAAATATTATTTAAATGTATAAAGGTATATTATATAGAGAGCTAATAGAAAAAGTACTATTGTAATGATCGAGCCCATTACAGAAGTCTAAGGAACTTGGTGCCATGCAGAACCTTCCTTAGAACAGGACACCGCTTCGTAATTTTTTATTTAATTTAATGGTACAAGGTACAATCGGTGGTAGAGTAGAAGCCCCTGTATTGTTGACATGGAGTGGCCTGCCTTACCAATGATAATGTATATTTTTACCTCTAATGATATAAAGAGGTAAGACGCCTTTGCTAGGTGTCGACCCCACGGTCTTCAGCACAAAATACCAACAGGTTTTACCCTTAGGATACAGACCGCTCAAACAGCCAGAAGCACATACGGCGTGGTCCAGTGGCGGATTTACCAGCAGGCTGAGTAGGCTGGAGCCTAGGGCGGCAGATTTTAGGGGCGGCAAATTCGAGACCAACAATTTTTTTTCTTGCTCCTGAAGCCGAAAGTACCATGTTCCCGGCCGCATTTGAGGCCGGAAAGAGCGACTTTTGTAGCCTACTGGAGCCACAACGCGCGTAACCTTCCACATAAGCAAATTATTATTTAGGCAATACATTTACGGAAAAGAAATTGTGTAACTAGGACGATAGTACACAAATGATAACTTCACATATTCATTAACATATAAATGGTACTTCATGGCATTGTGAACTAGGGTATCAAAGTGTAGAGGTCGGTAGGGGCGGCAAAATTTTAATAGCCTGCTGGCAGCAAATTTCTAAATCCGTCGCTGGCGTGGTCATAGTTACTGCCTCTACTGCTGGGAGGAGAACGCGAATCACGTTCGTAAGGGGGGCAATGTGTCTGAATATGAAATTCACTCAATTTTTTTGTGCAGCTCGTGGTCTAGGGGCTAGAGGATGTCTGAGCCGCAGTGCGATTACGAAGCACGAAACGGGGTAGGTTGGTTGTATTTAACAGCTAAATTGCGATAACAAAGCACCGGTAACCGCAGTGCGATTACGAAGTGCGAAATTAAGTGCGGTTAGTACCCAAAACTGACATATTTTGTAATCGAAAGTCGTCCGTTTGCTGTCAATTTGGGGTAGGTGCGGCACCTACACCTCATGTCGCGCTTCGTAATCGCACTGCCGGTAGTCTTAGTTGTAACCTAAATTCTCGCCTAAATTGGCGTTACGGCAAACCGATCGACTGGCGTTTTCAAATGTATGGAGAAATTGAAGAGCGCGCGCAGCGAGCGTTATAACTAACATTTGCGAGTCCGAGCTTGATTTGACAGTTTACTCAACGTTGCCGTAAATACGTCGACGTTGCCGTTTACGTCCACTCAGCGTTTTCATACAGATCGGAAGTCCGCGTTTGACTTTGACAGCTTGAAGAAGTAAAACCACAGAATATCTAGCAAAAACTTGTATGGAGTTTGGAGAAAACGCCAGTCGATCGGTTTGCCATAAACGCCAATTTAGGTGAGAACTCAGACTGCCCACTCTGGGTTCAAATTTGCCCCGGTTCTTTCTCTTTCTCAGTTCGATATTTCGTTACAAATGCGACGTAGTTCCCCTTCTACTAGGTGGAAGGGGTTAAGCTCGCCCGTATTGGTACAACTGCGGCAATAAAAAGATGTCCATGTTTTCCATCCAGTTCAATCGAATCGGGAACATAAAGGTCCTAGCATATCACCTCATTCCTTTGGGAATGTGGTGTATTGGGCTTTAATATCATCGGTAGTTGTGTGGTATTAGCCATCCATGTCAGGTTCCATGAAAAAAAAAACAGACTGCCCACGGGTTTTGTTTGCGTGTCCGTGCGTAATATTTACCTCTCGGAACGAAGCAAGTAAGAGTCCTTTCTCTGATCAGTGATTTACCTGAAGACGTCAGCGGAGGAAGGCAGCGCAAGCGCCTGGTCGTGCGCGACACGACGGATGACTCGCGCCGCCGCCGTCGCCGCGCACTCCGCCTGCCCCTCCGTCCCCGCCTCGCACCACACCGCGCGGCACCCACTCCTGCGCACCGACACTTGTATTGTTATCCGGGAGGTCACGAGGTGCGACGCCTTGCAAATCGATAATCTAGGGAAGCACCTCTGAGCGCGGTTAGGTTCTGGATGGGTGACCATTTTTAACCGTTGAGGCTGGCCGTGGTTCGGATTCCACGTACAACTGTAGGTCCCCTTCCTTACTTACTAGGTGGTAGGGTTAATCCCGCCCGCGTTGGTACCATCGCATTGAATGAGCGATGGTCGAAGCGGCGATGAAAATTGTCCGTGTTTTTCTCCAGCTCAGTGTAGCCGAGCAGTATAAGATAGGTCCTAGCATGGCACCATGGTCCCATGTGGAGTGTTAGGTTAATATCTGACGGTCAGTTCGGTATTAGCCATCCATTCCCAGTTACATAAAACAAATAAAAAATTGGTCACGATAATGTAAATGGCTGAATCTAGTTTCACAGGTTTGAGACTAATCCTCTGATGCTAAATGTGTCGGTCTGCCTCATAGAAAAAGCGCGCTGCGCGCGCATGCTAAGTCTATGGTCTGCCTGCGCCAAGTGGTTGCGTTAGCTACGAATACAAAATAGATGCTGATATACACCTGCTGATGAATATACTAATTGTCGGGAAATATGTATTCCTGTTAATTATACAACAATAACCAGTAGTTTTTTTTAATATACTACTTAAATATACCTAAAGCTATATCTGTAACCTAAATCGCCTATAACTACCGATGCAACCAAATATTTTGTCAGTTTTGGTATTAATAGCTAAGCAGTGTGTGATTTATTTATTCATTTATTTACATGATGAATGAATTTGATCACAGGTACATTTTAGGACATGGATGGCTAATACCGAACTGACCGTATCACCACATGGGAACTAGGTGCCATGACAGGACCTTCCTTATATTGCACGGCTACATTGAACTGGATGGAAAACACGGACAGTTTTCATTGGCGCTTCGAGCATCGTTCATTCAATGCGACGGGCGGGGTTAACCCTATCACCTAGTAAGTAAGGAAGAGGACCTACAGTTTTACGTGGAATCCGAACCACGGCCAGCCTCAACGGTTGATAATGGTCACCGATCCAGAACCTAACCGCGCTCAGGGGTGCTGCCTCAGCTTATCGATTCGCAAGGCGTCGCACACTGAGCTACCGAGGCTGACGATCGAGGCAGTGACGAGTTATCAAGAACACCTATATTTTGGGGCATTAGCGTTAGTACCAAGACCTACTATTATGACGAGAACCTATATATTTTTTTAAATCTTAAAATTAATGTAAGTACATATGCTCTAACTGCCTTACTAATAAACATTTGTACCCAAGGGTTCAGTCACTCAGGGAAGCTGGTGTACTATTGTTTGGTAATCTCAGGTAAATGGAAGTCCGAGAAATCTGGAAATCGTAGGTAATCCTGAGTAATCCTAGGGAATCTGGGAATCCCAAGGTAGTGATTGCCAATCCTATAAAATTCTAATTTTCACTGGAAAACTTAGGCGGGAGTCCGAGGAATCTGAAAAGCAGCCCCGAGTAGCCTCGGCAATCTCGAAATTACTTTATCCCATTAAAAAAAATTGCCGTATGAACTCTTTTGCTAATCTTTGATAGTACTTCCTTAGAAATCTTACGAAATCCCAGAATCTTTGGTAATCCCTTATAGTCGTATTCAGGGTGAACTGTCAAAATTTAATACTCGGATTATCTCCGGACTTACCATACAACATGCGATTTAGTCCGAAGATAATCGGCGTATTAATGTTGGCACGCCCACTCTGCATAAAACGGTTAGGGTAGTCTTTTAAAAATCTTTGAAATCTCGAGGAATCTTTGTTAGTCCTTGGGAATCTGGAAAAACCTTGACTACTGGTTACCTAGTGTAATTTTTTTGCTCTAGTGACTAACCCCTTGTTTGTACCTAGCTATTACTCCGTTTTCCGTTTGAATAACGATGGTATATATGTTTATTAGTAAGGAAGTACCTAAACATAATATTTTATTGTGCTCCTCCCTCCCGGTGGCAGCGGGCGCATAGTAGTTTAGGGGCGTGGGGCCTTATGTTTCTTATGCCAGACGTCATGGGTTCAACTCCCACCCCGTTCATGCACCGCTTTCTTTCTTTTTCTGATTAAGATACGACTTACTTTGCACTTAGTGCAATTCGTCACGAATGCCAAACTGCTGATCCCCGGGTTGGGTTCGGCAATCTTTTCATCACAATGAAAAGATGGCCGAAGATGTATCAGCGTATTACATTACGTTCAATGTAGCCGTGCTCATAAAGGCAAGGCTCTGGTATGGCAATTAATTTATGTACTAAGGGAATGCGGTATGTCAGGTGAGTGTGGTATTGGTCATCCATTCGAGTCATATTAAAAGCTACTGTAAAAAAAAAAACACATTTCTGTGTACATTGGTTCCGAAAATTCGTTGTTTGTTGTACATTAGTACCAAACTACTTAACAGATTTTGATAAAACAAATATGGGACCAACTAGAAAGTATACCCTTTCAAACAAAAAAGATTTTTTCAAATCGGTTCAGGGGTCTTCGAGTAATCGGTGAACATATTCAAAAAAAAAAAGATTCCGACGAATTGAGAACCTCGTCCTTTTTTTCGAAGTCGGTTAAAAATAGCTAGGTCAGCATACGATGAGTGACGCAGCGGCTGCTCACCTGGCTGCGACCTGCTCGAGCAGAGAGCGCGCGAGCTCCTGCAGCGAGCGCGCGGCGCCGGCGTACCCGCCGCTAGCCGCGCCCGCCGCCGCGCCGCTCACCCACACGAGCCGGCCGCCCGCGCGCATGCGTCCGCCCAGCTCCTCCAGCAACTGTCGACGCACATGCAAATAGCATTTCCATCATCCTTATCCTGGGCCTGTGCTCTAGAATATGGAAATTATGTGCCCTTCAGCCTAGGAAACCGATTGTATAGTTACAGAGATTAGCGCGTTCAAACTATAAAAAAAAACAAACTCTTCAGATTTAATAATATAAAAAGCATCGGACTTAAATATGAACCTTGAGGTAGTCCACACGTAACTATGGCTTTTCTAGTTATCTTCCGGTACCTTTACCTATGTACTGTTGAGACTAATATACTGCAAAATATAATGTAGTTTCGCTTCGATTAATATTTAAAATGGAAAGGGGTTAAATGTTATGTGCAGGAATGCGTTTTGTTTTTTTACCGCTGCAGAAATTTGTTCGTTATCATGTGGAGTTGTCGCTTCGCTTCGACTCTTCGTCAATGGTGTTCTGGCCCCATCTCCACGAGGAAGCAAACTTCCGCGATAAACACGTATTGCAGAGGCGTTTACACGGGCGACAGTGCTGTCTGACAGTCTGTCCGACATTTCTCGCGGAAGTTTACTTCCTCGTGGAAACGGGACCTAAGGCTATACCGGCAAGGAGACTCACGTGGAAGTTAGAGTAGACCTCCTCGCTGACTGCCTTCGAGAGCGCGTCGAGCCCCTCGCCTCCCTGCGCGCCGCACACCACGAGCACGTCGAGCGCGGGGGCCGCGGCGGGCGCGGGGGCGCTCTCCCCCGCGCGCAGCACGCTCACCGCGCACCCCTCCGCGGCGAACTGACGCGCCAGCTCGCGCCCGACGGCGCTGTCGCCTTTTGTTATCTGGAAAACGAACGCACGCGTCGTTGAGGAAGATTCGAGCTGCACGCGAAAGAGGTTCCGAGCACCACGGGTTCGATGTTGATGAATGTGCTGTCCAAACAACATGATAAGACACACCTCTCGGTTATCTGGTGATACTGCCGAGAGTACACCAAGAGCGACCAAGGAACGTTCTGTCATCCCGGCCTTAAGCCCGCGCAATGTCAACCAAGGAACACTCTTTCATCCCAGACCTTACAATGTCGACCAAGAACAAGGAATGTGACATGAATGTATGTATAATCAACCGTGAAGCAAGGACACATTAATTATACATATTATACATACATACATGTCACATTCCTTGGAATAAGCGACGTACCTGCTTAGTACGAAAAAGTATATTTACTTAATTTCGACCAAGAACACTCTGTCATCCCCGACCTAAGCCCCGCAATGTCGACAAATGAACACTCTGTCATCCCGGGCCTAAGCTCGCGCAATGTCGACAAATGAACACTCTGTCATCCCCGACCTAAGCCCCGCAATGTCGACAAATGAACACTCTGTCATCCCGGGCCTAAGCTCGCGCAATGTCGACAAATGAACACTCTGTCATCCCGGGCCTAAGCTCGCGCAATGTCGACTAATGAACACTCTGTCATCGCGAACCTAAGCCCGCGCAATTTCGACCAAGGAACGCTCTGTCATGCAAGCCTTAAGCTCCAGCAACATTTTGGCACCGAATATCATTTTGTTGTGCACAACACCTCCAGCAGCCGCCGCCCGCCCAGCTAGCCACTCACCAGCACGTGCTGCCCGCGGAGCGTGCGCCGCGCGGCGCGGCCGGTGCGCGTGCGCAGCGCGTGCAGCAGCAGCGCCAGCGCGACCAGCAGCAGCGTACCCGCCTCCAGCACCGCGAGCAGCCGCCGCCCGCCGAGCTCGCTGCCGGCGCACCACGCGCTTACCGCCCCGCCGACGCCACCGCCGCCGTCAGCCATTTCCATGTCGCCGCCCCGCTCCACCCCGCCTGTTTACCATTACAAAATGGAATGAACGCATGCCCTCTATGGCACTGGACGGGCATGGATAATGGTATCATGATATCAGCCCAATCATAATGCGTTCGTGAAATAAGTACTAGGTCTGATCACAGGTCTTTCCCTTTATATGAGCAATAATATAATACTCTTTTTAATTGTCGTCACGTGTTGTCCGATTTCCCATCCATAATTCCCATCTTATACTTTAATGTAGCCGAGTGTTCCCATGTGGTGGGTCCCTAGTATCATATTATGACAGTTGGTATGAGATATCCATGTCCAGTATGTAAAACAATTAGTTACCGAAGAATGACATCGCAATAAGAACGAAAAGTGTTCGCGGCATCGGTTCGCGGTGTATTTTTCGGCTCTATTTACTATATGCTCACCTCGGTGCATGTGTTTGTAGGAGTTTGCAAGATTTTTTTTAGTCAAAGCAGCCATGGACCTCGTTCGTGCTGCTATAGACGACTAGCCGCACAGGTTGAAGACTTGTATTCAAAATCGCGGGGGTAATCTTGAATAAGCTTGATTATCATAAGAATCTATGTATTCGTGCGTTCCTTTTGGTATATGTATAAATCACAAAACAGACGTGTGCAACACAAATGGTTACATGTCAAGATGTTTTATTTATTTCAGAATGAACATGTGACAGAGCTTATTTCCCGACTAGGTAGGTAGTTGATGTCTGCAAAGCACGCATTTCGGAACGCACTGTAGTAGGACAATCAAATACAAAAATGACGCAATTATAACTTTCGAACAAATTAGTTTACACGTGACCTTACTTCGTTGATTGCAATGTTCTAATACTTATCGGAGTGTAAGTGTAATCGTTGATCTACATAAGTGCATTGGTACAATTATATTGTCAAAAAGATTTACGAAAGCCACCCGCGATATAGAAAATTAACTCAGCCGCTGACCGTTGCCGCACCGTTACACTTTGAGCTGCGTTACAGCATCTGTTAAATAACCAGCAGAAGAATAAAACGAATCCAACAGCAACTTGAGCAACGTGGAAGCTACGCGCAGGCGCGCCGCCGCCGCAGCTCTGGAACGCGGCCGCAAAGCAAACCGAATAAAAACAAAACCAAATTATTCGACAACGTTACGTTTTGTAACTAGTTCATAGTATTGCAGATTGTAAGTCTTGCGGATTGGCAATAACGGCACTCATTCGATATACTGGCCGACTGTATGTGGAGTAAAATAATGTAATCTATCGTAGAGACAGATATGGACAAAGGGGGGGAGGGGTAGAGATGGCATGGGACGTGTGA
The DNA here is from genome assembly GCA_946894095.1 of Incurvaria masculella. NCBI lineage: Eukaryota > Metazoa > Arthropoda > Insecta > Lepidoptera > Incurvariidae > Incurvaria > Incurvaria masculella. The sequence continues at coordinate 24,326,128 of OX335646.2, forward strand.
GATGAGGCCAATTGGAAAGAAGTCCGTGGCACGTTTGCCGCCAACTGCTATCCAGAGTAGTCTTCATTGAGAGAAAATACGTTTGACATGCAAAAGCATGGAATGTCTACCCGGTGTCTAATCTATGTTACCTATTTTCGGTTTATTCTTCCCTCAGTGTACAAATAATATGTGAACAGTCGTTATTTATTGACCATTGTAAACTAGTTTGTAAGTTTTAAAAAACCGGCCAAGTTCGAGTCGGACTCGCACACGAAGGGTTTTGTACAATCGTACAAGATTTACCACAAAAAATCACGTTTTTGCTGTTTTACCACAAAATTTAGGCATGCATGGTAAATTAATTCTCATTCATATTAATGTATTATGGTAAGTATCAATTAATGTGCCAAAACAGTTAATATTAGTATTATTATTATTATGTCATTTATATTACTAGCAGCTTGAAGCTGTTGCGTGAATTTCATTTTTCCCGGAGTGCACTTGTATATTTTTTAAATTTTTAAATTGATGTTACTAATATTACTTATCATTCACATTATATATTTATTTTGATTGTATTTATTGATTATTGATTGTTTATTATAATTATTGAATATTTGTTTTTTTTATGGCCTTTAAGTGTTTGTCTAGTCGGTTTTTAAATCCATTTACAGTTTCCTCCGGCAACTTTTTCTAAGAGTCTACATATATCGAACATATATCATATTGAACAGTACCGCTTGGTAAAAATAACACGTCTGACAGATCAGATGATTTTTAAACGGATTCTTTAACTGATTGAACATTACGGCTCACTACAGATTAGGCGTGCAACTATCCAGTTTCAAGAGGTACAGCAATTTTAACAGACTGGACAGTACCTTTACACTTAATATAAGACGTAAGTAAGAATGGAAAAAATACTAAAGCTAGAAACGGTTTTCACACAGTTGGGGCAACAGTAAGAGAAAGCAGATATTGCACACAGTTAAAAAAACAATTAAAAGATACAGTAACATTTAATGAGAGGAACCGATTTTCTTAGTTGGCTCTATTTTAACATTTCAAGACGGTTGTTATGATCGGAATTACATTTAAATTCACTGATTAGCCTCATGTAGGCGTTCACCTTCATTCGCTCCGATGTACTCTCGTAACATTGTAACCTACATGGATGTTTTGATGTGAACTACGCACAACCTGCGCTACATATTATGCTACCTTTAATGGCCCCACACACGGAACTATGCCATGAACTCGACCAACAGGTATCCACGACCCACGACCACGTGTGGAGTCACTAACATCATAACTAACTACTTACCAACATAAACAACGCAGCACGTACTACGCTCCCTGCTCCATTGACAAATGCATTATACAGGTTGATTGGCAGTTTACGTATGTATTGCCTCGAGGGGTAGGCAGATATGATAGGGTGCCAGCTTGAGCCGTGTCGGTTCCGGCACGTAAAATTAATACAAACAGGCCCACTGCATTTCTTCCCGTGCAGGTCGTAAGAGGCGACAGGAGATTCATCGTTCGTGGTTCGGATTTTGTTGGATAATTCCGCCACGATGGTCGAAGCGGCAATGAAAATGTTCCGTTTTCCATCTAGTTCAATGCAGCTGTGCAATATCAGGGAAGGTCCTGGCATGGCACCAAGGGCGTCGCCAGCCGATGACGCAGGGGGGGGGGGGCAAGTTGACTTTACCTACTACAAATCATACTTTTCTCATTCTCATTGGTGAATTCATTCGAGTTTCGACGTACGGGGATGATTGTTCAAGGCTTGAACTTCAAGCAAATCAACTCAAAGACTTAGGACTTTGGTTGCATTATATTTGGCAACTTTTTTAGAATCTCTAGGGGGGGGGGGCAGCTGCCCCTCCCTGCCCCCCCTTGGCGACGCCCTTGCATGGCACCTAATTCCTATATAATGCTTTAGTCTAGTATCATGACAGTAGGTGTGGTATTAGCCATCCATGTCAAGTTACATAAAAAAGTGTTAGTAAAGTGTAAAACAAGTACACACATATCAAGTTGCTGTGAGTTAGAAAATAATTGCTGATGAGAACCGTTCACAGACGGTTCAACATATTAGCCAGCTTAATGCTACAAACATTACACTTTGATAAGTAAGTAGATAATAAAATTCAATAACGGAACATTCACACAATCACCCTTGCACCCTTAAATTCACAAATTCACCCTCAAACCTCTTTGACACACATGAACACACCCTCTCACATTCTCATAACACTACACACCCACAGAAATAAATCCTACAGCATGGTAAAACCGTGCATTACCTTATTATTCGTGGCCTTAAGCATGTTCCGACCCATACAACGTTTTTTTTTACACATTCGTCAAAAATATTAAATATAGCTATAGTAGTTGCAGTGAAAACATATTCACAATTTCAGGTTTAATGGTTTCGTTGTAATTGCCGATTAGAAGTTTTACACCGTTAGATGGCGCTGTTAAATAAAAATCGTATTTAAATAAATTGAAACAAAACCAATAATCCTGAAATTGTGAAATTGTTTTCGCTGCAAGTAATATGACTATATTAAAGTTTTATTATTAATTCTTGGCTTAAAGTGCAGTGTAAGTACTTTTTGCGTTATGTGTGCAAACAACTTTATATGGATCGGAACAGCCTTAAGGTCGGCCCGTAAGCATCAGAAAATTTCGCCTCCCTCACAAACGTAGTTTACTAATAATTTGGAAACCACTGTTCCAACTTACTTTATATTTGGTATCTAATATTAGGCTACAAATATCTGTGTCTGCATGTCTTTGTTTTTTCGGTAAATATATTCTGGGTCAAACCACAGAGAAAACAAAATTCGTATGAAGATTTTCTTTTTGCTTTCATTTCATTCGGTTTGGATTTTTCAAAAAAAATTGTCTGTACAATTTTTTATTTTACATAGAGCAATGTAAAATTGGCTTCATTTTTAATTTATATTGGTTACACAACTTATACTTTTATGCTGTTGATTTCTTCAATAAAATAAAATAAAATTATAAAAATTACCATTTGGATACCTAACTCAGCTCTAGGTCGTCGCCGACAGAAACTATTAAAATGTTAATGATTACTATAAAAATAAAAGCTTAAAAGTCTCTGTGCTTCGGTAGCCTTGAACTGCTTGGGGGTTTTAAAAGGAGAGTCCATCATCCTAACAAAGAATGATAGATTTGTCATCCCCGACTCAGGACGAGCAGGCCCCGCTGTACTTTCAGCAGGTTCCGGCACGTCCCTGGTCGCTTCTCCCCGACACGCCCCGGCGCTTCACGCAACGCCCCTGCGGCCCTAAGGGCCGCAACTTAGTTGCTACACACACACAACCACACACATGTTTAGGCTCGTGCGCCTTCTGCGCCCGCCACACGACCGGCTACCCTTTTAACGCCAACAGGCTATTATAAAAGGATATTAGGGGGTGTTTTAGTGGGTAGGTTTGGCCTAGGGTTAGGTTAGACTCGCCAACCAGTCCCACATAACCTGATTCCGGAATCAGGTATGCGTAAAGCATTTCACCTCCCCAGCCTCTTGCAGCCTCCGTTGGGCTACAAGGAGGTTCGAAAAAAAAAAGATTTGTCAAGCGCTATAAAAGTGGTTTTCTCGGCTGAAAGAATACTGATTCCTGAGCACGGAATGTCAAGAATAGGCCTACAGGTATAAAATTAAATATCCTTCCAGACGATCACTGCCGTCCAAATATTAGCTTACTTAAACATCTTCTGAATCTAGAAGATCTTCTAATTAAGAAATAAATTACCGTTCAATTGGTCGCTTGATTTCATTTTGATTGGCTTTTCTTATGATAATGTGAATGCGTTATGATAAGTTTTCCTAATATACCCAGCCCTAACGTTGGACCTTACGTTACTCATCTGAACCAAATAAGATGGTTTTTGCCAAATTTTAAATAGTTAAGAGCATGTTGTTTATACTATAATAACAAATTACTAACTGTAGGATGTTTCCGAAACCTACGTATACAGACACATGTTTTTTTCACTTTCTCTTTTTAGGGTTCCGTACCCAAATAGTACCAACGGAACCCTATAACTAAGACTCCGCTCTCCGTCCGTCCGTCCATCTGTCACAGGACTGTATCTCATGAACCGTAATAGGTAGGCAGCTGAAATTTTCTAAGAGCGTGTATTTATTTTGCCGCTATAACAACAAATAATTAAAATAAAAATAGTAAAAAATAAAGGGGTGCCCTAAAAAATAAACGTGATTTTTTATGTTAAATCTTGTACGTTGGTACGGAATCCTTTGTGTGCGAGTCCGACTCGCACTTGGCCGGTTTGGATCTCACCATCCTCATGTTTTAGTGCGTCGGTATCAGAAAATGTACAGGGAATATGATTTTGTTTTGTTTTTAAAACCAAATTCGTTGAGGGAAATTTCAGTTTCGTTTACGGTATCACCTCATTTCAGTTGTAATCCCGGTGCCCTGAAGCCCGATTCTGCTATTTGTCCAATTTCAAACCATTCCGTATTAGTTATGTTTCCGTCAAACATAACACGCTAAGTTTCGAGTGCGGTTTCCAAAAATCGGTATTCAGCTAATTCACACACGCGTTTTGTTATTGTCTATGGAGTGGTTTGTCTTGCGCGCCGCCTACAGGGTAAAATAACCTGTCACGATTTTGACAGTTATTTTCTCACTCAAATATGACGTACGAAAAGAAAGAGACAGCGATATGCCAACGTAATGTAGAAAAGTGATATTCGAAGTTCGGCGATGCGATGCTCCGAATTTGACAAAAGAATTCTCAAAACCGCAAGTTTTCGCCCCACGAGAACAAGGAGCGCGCGTTACGAGTTTGCGAACAAAACACAAACACAACGCATGCGTTTTGCAAACTGCGCTAGTAGAATACCATTTCGCGCGAAACATGCGGTTTTAAGAAAACACAAACATAACGCGCGCAGTTATCAATTAGCAGAATAAGGCTTCTGTGTTTGTTTTCATATAATGTTGTGCCTCATTTTACTAACACGCAAGCGGTTTTATAGTGAATTCAACGAAGCCGCCTGTATGTTGACCATTTCATAAATAACAATAAAGTGAGCAGCTAAACTGGTCTACGTCCCTGTCAAGTAATGTTAATTGCCCAACATGAAAATAGGGCTTAAAACATTGCAATCCCACGCTAAAAAGCTCCATAAAAAAGTGACGAAAGTACCCTTAAAAGTATTGTAAGGATGCTTGTTCCAAAATTAATAATATAATATAATATAATAATAAAAGCTAATTAAATAATTAATAATTGTATACTTGTTTTTACTATTATAACTACATGTGTTACCTATATGTACGGTTGGTCCCTCTCGTGTGGTAACATCGCATTGACTGAACTATGTTCGAAACGGCTATGAAAACTATTCCTGGTTTTTATCCAGTATGTTAATATTATTACATTATGTTGGTGGTATTCCCACCTGGTGTGTTGGGCTAATAGCATGACAGTCGTTTTCTATAGGTCCACCCTCAACTACATGACCACATCATACAAACAATGCATTATATAAACGAGGCTCTCTCCATAAAACCCTCTTTTGTGATTTATTAAAGGGCATAAGTGCACCATAAATTATAATAATACTTTGTAATGTACTATAAACTACATACGTGGTAGTTTTTTTTATTATTTTGTATTTTATTTATATCTGTAGATTGTCTGCGATAGTAAATATAGAAATTAAAATAAAAGAAAAAATCTGACCTGGAAAACTAACGTTATCTAATTGGTTTCTTCATTAATATAAATAATTATGTATTAATATATACATTACATATTTTTCTTCTAGCTCGATTCATTCAAATCAGAAAAAGTAAAAAAATCGTTTATCTCTCCAAACCAAACAACAAAAAAATACTTGCAACATATATGAACCCAAGTTCAATTATGAATATTAATATTTTACTGATAAAATGTAGGGCAATTTGCCGACAATTTTATAAGAACTTCTTCTGTAGGCAGCCTCTATTGGTGTTCAAACGACTGCATTTGCAGCCTCCACGTAAAGTAGAACCTACAAAGAAACTTTACAAGGATTGTTTTGGTCAATAAATACTTAAGTTTCTTTACGACGCAATTTAAACGCTGAAGCACTTTTAACTGCAAGGCAATGAGCGCATCATACCTACCTACTGCATCAGCAAACATATTTTAAAATGTTGCAAGAGTTGCACACGCTCCAAGGTTAGAAGTAGAAATAAAAAACATTTCAAAATAGCAATATTCTTTCAGTTATCAAACACTGAATCAGAAATGGGGATGCCGGGATAATAGGTTACTAAGTTGCGTGTATAGCCTTATAATGAGAAAATTAATGAACTATGCTGTGTTCGTACGGCATAGCGTTCTATCATCTCTGCCAACACCTCCGAGGAAGAGGCGAGATGGTATGTGTGTAGGTGTATGTACATAAGTATACCGGCGCCAAACCCGATATATATCAGCCCAACGTGACACATTATCGAAGTAATCTTAAGTTGGCTTACCCCCATAAAAAAACCCAATGCCCACTTTGCTAAGCCTCTCTCTCGTTTGAACGTACCGCCTCTCTGACTCTCAACTCGCTCTTCTAGACCGGGATAGATACGGTTTGAGAAGCACATTAAATCCGAAATGTTTTTTTTTTCTCAGAAATATATAATTTCATGTTCATATGCTTACATTAAGTTTGCAACATTTAGCGGGGCCCGGAAGATAGAAACCAATTAAAATGTATTAAAAAATATATATCTCCTAAACAAATATTTACAAACGGTATTAAATATATGTTAAGTCTTTTAAGGCGTAATGTAACAGTGAATTTGCATCAATTTTGTTATTACGGAAATGTATTTAAAAAAATGTTTTTACTAAAAAAAATCTGTGCCGCGAACCTAACTTGCTATTGCTATATTTCTTTCTAGAATATGTAAAAGAAAATTAAATTCTTTAAAAACTATACAACCAACGATTTTATACGTATTTCGAATTTTTTGTTTAGCTATTGTGTGAATGTAAAAATTATAAATGAAAAAAAATGTGCTTCTAATATTTGCAACATTTTACAAATTTCACAGAATATAGACTTTGCGGTCAGTTTCCAATTTCAGAAAATAAAATAGAATTTTCATTATTTGTTTTGCAGATATTATGATAATAGTACAAAAAAATATATTTACACAGTTCCGTAAATAAGAAATTGTTGCAAATTCACAGTAATATTACACCTAAAACATATAACATTTTTAAATAACATTTCCAAATATTTGTTTAGGAGATATCATTTTTTAAACATATTTCATATTTTATTTCTATCTTCCGGACCCCCCAAAATGTTGCAAACTTAATGTACACACGTCCACATGAAATACTACGTTTATGAGAAAAAAAATTGCATTTCAGATTTAATGTTTTTCTAAGTGCTGATTTAAGGCTAAAGATCCTGGAGTATTCCAACAATTATAGCCACAATCGAGCGAAGTACATGCAGGAAATTCGTCACAGCTTCCTGAATCAATTCTCCCGACACGCATGCGTGTGTGCAACGAATTTGTTGCAACTCATTACGTTGGCGGCACAGACGCGCGGAGTAAGCGATCACATGATGGTCGGATGTGGCCCATGCAACGCGCTGATAAGATATCTAGGCCCACGAGATGCGTGCGTGCCTCCACGGGCTTTGCGTGTGTGCCAATGCAATCTGTGACTTGCCTTGTGGTCATCAAGTGGTAAGGTAAGGCAATATACTGACGGTAGCAACGGCCAGTCAGTTCGCTTACGAATTAGGTCACTCCAGAGCCCCTATTACGAGTTACCAATCACTTATTGAAAAATCGTTAAGCTCATCGATTCGACAGGTTTTACAACATTGAAGCAGGCATTTAAGGAATATACAAACAATCCGTGGGATTTTATATTTATGTAAATACGTTTTATATTATATTACATGCTATAATATATACATATTATATTAATTATGTCATTGTATTTAAACTGCTTTACATGTAAATAACTAATTTCTAAAATTTTTTTCCTTAAAAAAAATATGTTGTGTTGTAGATATATACAAGATATGCATACCTATTATTTCATATCTCTACACAAATAATAATAATAATAAGAAGAAGAACAGTGATTATTATTATTATTTTGTTACTAGGTTATTTTTTCGGATAATTTGTATGGACGGGAGATTCAGTGTATCCGTCAAATGTCTGCTTTATTCAATGGTGTAAACCTGCGGAATTGAAGAGATTTGTAACTCGTAATAGAGGCTCTGATATTCTCGACGTCCAACGACGAGCATTCGCGCGTCTGGAATTCGTAAGCGAGCTGACTAGCTGGCGCACCCGTAGTGTACTATCACTAACACGTAGCAGCTGCCGACGTCTGAAGCCATCATGGTAACTCGCAATCTTGATTTCGATAAAAATCTAGCAGATTGTCATGTGAAGTCACACGACTGTTCGCATGTGTGATATACCGAAACATCGTGACATGATCGGAATCATGGACAAGATTCCAAGTAAATTTCGTATATCTTTAATACATTAAGGTGGGCCTTCCCGCTCAACTTCCCATACAAACGTGGAAAGAAGATTACGCCCATATTTATTGTCCGAGATCCAAAATTTTGCTCAAAATAGCTTTATTTGGTCGAACTAGATGTCTGATGACCGTTGGTATTGTAAAATTGTGTTTGGTTTCTAAGTTATAAGGTCCGAAAGTTCGTAATTTTCGCTTGTTTCATACAATAACTTTGGAGGGAACGATACAATAAAAACATCTCAAAAATATTAGTCATCAAACATAGCTTGTTTTATGAAGATGTATAATCAATTTGGTTTTTGTTAGATTTTTTACCACAGCGGTCGTGGTTTACTTTTAGCAATAAGTCGTTTTGTAGTAAAAATGTTCGTAAATCTTACCCAAACAAACACTATGTGCATTGCCTGCTTTATGAACATGTTGCATCTTCCTCATCACGGAGCCTATATTTTTCTTTGAAACAGAGAAGTTCCCAGAGCACAATATCACGGTTTGTACCGTGGCCGCGAATGAGTTAGTCCCACCGGAAAGGGCCACCTTAAGCCTTTTGACGTGATAAAAAACCTTATGACGACACGGTGCCCACTCGGTATGATGGATACAATTTACATACATGTGTAAATTTCCGACAGAATTATTGATTTTTTATTAATGTGGGTTTCCTTTCAGTGCTGCGTTGAAGTCTTTAAAGAGTGAAGTATTTCTGAATAAGTCCACTACTAAGGACCGAGTGCACGAAAGAACAAAAAATCAAAATCAACGTCAAAGTATGATCAAACACGTCACTTTGTGCGGACAGTATCGAAGGAACTCTATGCGGATCACTACAAGTGACGTGTTTGAACATTGATTAACTCGGCCGTCTCTTCGTGCAACCGAGGCTAAGGTCCGAGTGCACGAAAGGACAAAAAATCAAAATCAACGTCAAAGTATGATCAAACACGTCACTTTGTGTGGACAGTATGGAAGGAACTCTATGCGGATCACTAAAAGTGACGTGTTTAAACATTAATTAACTCAGCCGTCTCTTCGTGCAACCGGGGCTAAGTGTGGCCATTGACTTGACGCGCAAATCAACATTATGTTATAAACATATTACGAATGAACTATTCCTACACCGCCACACTGAGGAACATTCGCAAAGCTCGAGGCTAAACAATGTCACGGGTATGGCATCTTTCTGCGCATGTTGTGATGACAGTATTCATTAGAATTGTGATGTGGTTGTAGATATGAGGGACAATTTTGTTAATATTGTGATGTTGTGAATAGTGACTTGACATTTCTATAACCTCAAATTATTTCATTTAAATGATATTACTGATATTTTGGAATTTATAAATCTGGGGGCAACACGTTATTACTTCGGTAAACATTTGTACTTTATGCAACCTGACATGAATGGCTAATACCTAACTAGCGTTTTGGTATAAGCCCAATACACCGCATTCCCGAAGGATTTAGGTGGCATGTCAGGACCTTCCCTTTATGAGCACGGCTACATTGAACTGGACTGAAAACACGGATAATTTTTCATTGCCTCTTTTCATCCAATGCGATGATACCAACTCGGGAGGGCTTGAACCGTACCACCTAGTAGGGGAAGGTGATCTCCAGTTTTACATGGATTCCGAACCATGGTGCAACTCGCATTCGTGACGAAATGCACTTATCCAACTCTGATAGAGAAAGATATTGGTGCATAAACGGGGCGAGTTTTTGCATCCAGACCTCTGGTATTAAGTAACTGGACATGTATGACTAATACCAAACTGAACGACAGATATTAGCCTAACATACCACATGGGAACAAGGTACCATGGCCTATATTGATCGTCTACAGTGAACTGGATGGAAAAAACGGACAATTTTCATTGCCGCTTCGACAATCGTTCATTCGATACGATGGTACCAACTAGGGCGGGATTAATCCTACAATTTTACGTGGAATCCGAACCACGGCCAGCCTCAACGCTTGAAAATGGTCACCCATCGAGAACCCAACCGCGTTCAGAGGTGCTTACCCAGCTTATCGAATCGCAAGGCGTCGCAACACTGGGCTACGAGCCGCTCAGGCTACGAGCCGCTCAGGCTACGAGCCGCTCAATAAGGATCGGCACCACATTACATAATATTATTAAAAGAATCCTCTTAAGTCTCAATACAATTTTGGATCCACCAAACCTTATCGTAGGACCCACCTAGGACCACACTAGGTGTAATTGCTGTCCTGGGTGTTCCTTCCCGGTGGGACTAACTTATTCGCGGGCACGGTACAAAACTGTCCTATTGAGCTCTGTGGCCTTATTTGTTTCAAAATCAGGCTCCGTGATGAGGAGGATGCTAAATGTGCACAAAGCAGATAATGCGCATAGTCTTTGATTTGGTAAGATTTACGATTTTTTTAATTACGAAACGACTTGTATGATGTATGTATTATATATATATTTATATGCAATATAATATATGTAGGTTTATTGTTATAATATTTTGAAGTAAGTTTATTACATAATTAATGTATGTATGTATGCACCAAATGATTACTTAGTTTTAGGTTAATACTCAAACTAACAAACCAAACCTACCGCCACTACCTACGAATATATACCTATTGAACTTCTCAAACACCCAAAGGTCGGCTGGAAGAAATCTCTTCGAGGGATAAGCCCGCCTTTGCGCCCCACTTATGTTGTTATCGCACTATACTTTCTTTTGTAAATTGTTTTTTTTTTTGGCGTAATAAAGAATTTTCAATCAATCAATCAGACTTATAGTAAATAAAAATAAAAGTAAATCACGACCGCTGTAGTAAAAAATCAAACAAAAACATAATTGATTATAAATCTTCATGAAACAAGCTAGGTCTGATGACTAATCTTTATAAGATGTTTTCATTTTATCGTTGAGTAGTCCACCTCCAAAGTTATTGCATAAAACGCTTCGAACTTTCGGACCTTATAACTTAGAAACCAAACACAATTTTACAATGCCAACGGTCATCAGACATTTAGTCCGATCAAATAAAGCTGTTTTGAGTACAATTTTGGATCTCTGACAAGAAATATGCGCATGATCTTCTTGCCACGTTTGTACGGGAAGGCCCACCTTAAGAGGGACCGGTGCGGGCGTCCCTCCAGAACACTGGGTGCTCCATTGCTGGCTCCGATTACGTCGCGCCGCCAGCCGTGAAGGTTGAACGTCTCTGCCGCTAGCGTCGACCGACTTGAACCGAGTCAAACGTTTGGCCGGCCTGCAACCTCGTTCTCTAAACATCCGAATAGTTACAGCTTATTGAGTAATGAAGGTGATTACATAGTTAGAGGTAAAAACCCTGATTTTGCTATATCGTTTTCATTGATAATATCGATGATACGTAAAAAGTTTATAATTTAAGACTTTTCACACTGTGGGTTGTTGTTTAATCGTAGCTCTTAGTTCTTTGCTTTAGACCGTTCTACCAAAAAAAAAATTACAAAAACAATAACCGACTTCAAAGAAAAAGCACTAAAAAGTTAAAAATATTGCCATTTTTGTAGTTACGATTATTGTTATGTTTTGATTCGGCGTCAGCCGGGCACGCGCTGCGCCAATCAAGAGAACCTTGGCTACCTTGGCTGACACCGACTCAAAAAATAACAATAACGATTATAAATGGCAATTATTTTTTACTTTTTAGTGCTTTTTCTTTGAAGTCGGTAATTTTTTTTTGTTAATTTTTTTTATTTGTTTATTTTTAGTGAATCTGAAGTACACTTACTAATTTGTACACGTCATTTCCATTAAAAAAGAATCACCGAAATCGGTTCACCCAGGCAAAAGTTATGAGGTAACAAACATAAAAAATATATATATACAGACGAATTGAGAACCTCCTCATTTTGAAGTCGGTTAAAATGCAAGTTTTGGCAGTAGCATTTAGGTATGAAATCATAATTGTATTATATCATTAAGGTGGACGAAAAAAAGAACAAAAAAACATAACTTATAGACCAGTGAAGTTTTTTGCGGGTTCGTCTGCACTGGTTCGAATCCGCGGATCAATTAAATTGTGACATGACTAATTGTAGTTTGACTACTTGAATAAATAAATGGATTCATAAAAATAACATAACAAACGTTGTTCCCATACACATAAATATTTGTTTTATGTAACTGGACATGGATGGCTAATACCATCGCCACAGTCATGATACTAGCCCAACATACCGCATTCCTGAAGGAATTAGAGGCAATGACGGGATCTTCCCTTTATGAGCACGGGTACATAGAGCTGCATTGAAAACACGGACAATTTTGAATTGCCGTTTCGACCATATTTTCATCCAGTGCGATGGTACCAACCCAGGTAGGATTAACCCAACCACCTACAGTTTTAGGTGCATTACGATCCATGGAAACAGTTCGCATTGGTGACGAAATTCACCCATCTTACTCAGACAGAGAAATAAAGTTTTGCATAAACGGGGCGGGATTTGAACCCATACCTACGCCACTTATTACGCCACGAGCGTGGCCGACTACTACTTCCCATAGATTTATAAATACTATATGACCATATGACGATGATCCAGAACGTCCACACGACACTTCTACCTCCTTTTCCCTTCTGTGGAAGGTACAACGCGGGCAGGCTTAACTCTACCACCTAATAGGGAAAGAAGGACCTACAGTTTTACATGGATTCCGAACCCTGAAGCAAGCTCGCGTTCCTAACGAAATTCACTGATCCTACTCACATAGAGAAAGTAAGTGGTTCGTGAATTGGGCGGGGATTGAACTAATGAACTCTCGAATGAGAAGCAGAGCATTGCGCCCCACAATATTTCATCGATTTTTTTTATTTATTTATAGAATCACCTGCTTAGGAAAAAGTGAGCTGGATTTCTTACCGAGCATCATCCACTTAGTAGATACATAAATAAAAGCATGATCGAAGGTTCATCACTAAGGGCAGATTTTTTAATCCTCAGATATTACTTATCGGACTGATAGTACAAATTTACTTTTGTCAATAGACTGATAGTCATTGCAAGAGAATTTTATCTTCTATCACAATAATTATCTGGCTATAATTTAACTAATAAACACATGGACTTAACATGTCGGATGGATAAGCAGAAGCGTAAATAAATCCGTAGAATAGTTATTTGGCTGTTTATATCAGACTATTGAAAAATCAGCCTTTAGTAGGCTAGGCATTAAATAGTTACTAATACTAATATATAATCCATTTATCAAATTATTAATTTAATTAATATGTTTACAAGCCCGTTCTTCAATTCGCTCATGAGCCAAACTCTGGTTGATGCTTATTAGGTATTTAGAATGATAATCGCTGGAAAATTTCGGAATCGATTGATACATTCAGATTACACCAGAAATACTTGTAATGCTATAAATTACATTAGTTTATATTATTGCATTTGTAACTTGTTAGTTGGATGTAATTTAAACTGAGGGTTGCTGTTTCCATTGTTCTTTGTTCTTTGCCTTAATCTGTTCTGCCAAGAAATTGTTTGGCAGAAGCATTTAGATCTAAGTATGTATTTCATAATTGTGGATGGAAAAATATTTTATGTAAACCCGTGAAGTTTCTTTGCGGGTTTTTCTTTACTAGGTTGATCGAATCCGCGGATCTTGGTGAAGTATCTTAGTGTAGTTTGACTACCAAAAAGTTTGAATAAATTAAATTAAATGAAATGAAGTATGTCAAGCTCCTTAAACCATGCAAACTACAAAAGAGGTTGTTCATGTAACAAACTATAACGGAAGATCAGGATCTTGGAACCTGTATGGTGCAGGTTTACATCGCATTCTACCACACTGGCAGACAGTTATTGCAACACAACTGCCATGAATATCTGAAGAGGAAAAAGATTTAAATTAAAATGTTGTTATCTGCCGCTTACGAGTTGAGTTAAGGAAGCAGATCAACTTTAAATGTTTAATTGCTAAGTACCTCTTTTAATATTTCCGAAACCGGTTATTGTACAAGGTAGAGGTCACTTGTGCTTGTTGACTTTGTTACATATTTATGAAAATTATTTAGGTTAATTATTAAGAAGGTTCGACTGCCGAGTCAGCAGCAAGTTTAAAAAAAATTACTTAACAGGAGACAAAATGTCAGCAAGTTATTTAACACAAATACTGAGCATTGCTATCCAGAGGGGCAATGCAGCAAGCGTGATGGGAACACTGCCGTACGTGTCGCCGCTCTGGACGAAGTTTTTTATCTTGGCTCTTAACCCTTGTGTCTCACTTTTTTTTTCTTGTTAAAATGTTTATTTAATAATGTAATTATTCCTGTTATGTACAATAAAAGAACTTATTATTTTTTATGAATGTATTACTGAATGAGTACATTTATCTACTAAGTCTGAGGTCGCGGTCCGATTTGAATCATCGTTACCGAAAGACGCATACGGCCCTCAAAATGGCGTCCCGTGACGTCATCGCTATGTCACGCAATGCCGGACGCAGTGAGGGCACTGTGGTCGGGCACTGTGTGTGCAACTGTTAGTGTCACTTTGACGTTTATAAAGTGTAGTCTATCGTCTTTCCACCGTGGTTTTCACAAACCGTTGAATGTCCCTCATTTGAAAATTCGAGTTCAGCTAGAGAAATTAATTAGATTGAAATTTGAGGTGAACAACTACAATTATTAATGTCACTTGTTGTATGTTTGTTGTTTTGTTTCCGTAAGCGCGCACACAAACGGTACGAATCGTTTGTAATGCAGCTTTGAGCGACGCCTTGCGATTCGATAAGCAGGGTAAGCACCTCTGAGCACCGTTGTGTTCTGGATGGGTGACCATTTTCAACCGTTGAAGCTGGCCTTGGTTCGGATTCCACGTACAACTATAGGTCCCCTTGCATACTTACTAGGTGGTAGAGTTAATCCCGCCCAAGTTGGTACCATCGCATTGAATGAACGATGGTCGAAGCGGCAATGAAAATGTCCGTATTTTCTATCCAGTTCAATGAAGCCGAGCAATATAAGGAAGGTCCTGACATGGCACCTAGTTCCCATGTGGTGTGTTAGGCTAATAGTTTGGTATTACCCATCCATGTTTAGTTAAAAATAAAAACGTTTACTGCTCAAATCGGAACGCGCACTGAGAGGACCAGATATGTCGTCATCACACTTGTAGACTTGATACGATTGAAATATTGAAATCAACACGATATTAAATTATTAGTTTGATCTACTATGAGAGAACCAGATTCAGAACCATCGCACTTGTATGTATACATATACTTGATACGCTTCAAACTTTCAAATCAACATGATATTATATTATTAGTAAGCAAACATGTTCAAGTTACATCATTTAGTTAAAGTAACTGAATACTTACATGGGCTAGATAGTCGGATTGCAGTTACATTTTCATAAAAACCATGTATTCGATTAGGCATGGTTATACAGAGAAAAGTAAATGAAAACACTTAAATAGAAAAAAACTTAATAGAAAAAACCGGCCAAGTCGGACTCGCACACGAAGGGTTCCGTACCATCGTTCAAGATTTAACACAAAAAAATCACGTTTTTTATATGGGGGCATCCTTTAGTTTTTATATTTTTTTAATTTTACCTATTTGCTGTTATAGCGGCAAAATAAATACACACTCTGCGAAAATTTCAGTTACCTACCTATTACGGTTCATGAGATACAGCTCTGTGACAGACGGACGGACGGACGGACAGCGGAGGCCTACTTATAGGGTTTCGTTGGCACATTGCATTTGTAACTTTGTTAGTTGTAAGTAATTTAAACCGAGGGTTGCTGTATCTATTGTTCATTGTTCTTTTCCTTAATCTGTTCTACAAAGGAATTGTTTGGCAGTAGCATTTAGATCTAAGTGTGTATTTCATAATTTTGGACGGAAAAATATTTTATGTAAACCAGTGAAGTTTCTTTTCTGGTTTTTCCGCGGATCTTTGTGACGTAACTTAGTGTAGTTTGACTACCAAAAAGTTTAAATAAATGAAATTAAATGAAATTGGGTAATTTTCCGTGTTTTCCATCGAGTTCAATGTAGCCGAAGGAAGGTCCTGACATGGCACATAGTTCCCGTGTGGTGTGTTAGGCTAATATCTGACGTTATGTTTAGTATTTGCCATCCTTGTCCAGTTACGTAAATAAAAAAATACTGTGTTAAAAAACCTTCATTGATGCCCGATCGTCCACTCGCAGAACCCACGCACGAATTTCGTAGCATTGCACATTTTTAGAGCTAATGTAACAACATATTATTCAACGCTATGGATTGGACAAAAGAAGACAGCAAAAAATCTTCAAATGACGTAAGTATTGAATCGATAGATGATTGCAATTCAATTCTAAGCAACATGAATATCACTATACTGCTTAGTGTTTTTATAAGGAGTATGTATAAGGATATTAAGGATGTTTAGACGTTCAGACATAAAGGCTACCGTGGCCCCGCTTCACCTGTAATATACTTTTACGAGTTTCGTAATTATTTTAGAATTAGAAGCGCTCTTAGTATTCCGGGAGGTCACGACATTTTTGGTCACGATAATGTAAATGGCTGAATTTGGGTTCACAGGTTAGATACCAACCCTCTGATGCTAAATGTGTAAGTCTGCCTGTGCCAAGTGGTTGCGTTCTCTAGATTGGCTATAGAAAATAGATGTTGATATGTACATGCTGATGAACATACTGATTGATTAGAAACATTGATACTTATTAATTATGCAACAATAACCAGTCGATTTTTGAATTAAATACTTAAACATACCTAAAGACATAACTGTCACCTAAATCGCCTATAACTACGAAATGCAACCAAAGATTTGTTCAGGTTTTGTATTGCTAAACATTTATGTATTGATACTTTCATGCTTCGTCATTTGTATCCATTTACCTTATCATATTATTTTTTTGTCACCATAACTACTTTTTCAAGCGCCTTTGGAATAGGCAGACTGGCACATCTAGCTTCAAAAGGTTAGTCCTTGGAATAGGCAGACTGGCACATCTAGCTTCAAAAGGTTAGTTCTTGGAATAGGCAGACTGGCACATCTAGCTTCAAAAGGTTAGTCCTTGGAATAGGCAGACTGGCACATCTAGCTTCAAAAGGTTAGTCCTTGGAATAGGCAGACTGGCACATCTAGCTTCAAAAGGTTAGTCCTTGGAATAGGCAGACTGGCACATCTAGCTTCAAAAGGTTAGTCCTTGGAATAGGCAGACTGGCACATCTAGCTTCAAAAGGTTAGTCCTTGGAATAGGCAGACTGGCACATCTAGCTTTAAAAGGTTAGTCCTTATTCCGTGAACGCAGTTTCAGCCATTTACGTTATCGTTACCATTTTTGTCGCGACCTCCTAGTCTATAGGCTGAGATTCAGTCGTAACAGAAACTAACACTAACGAAAAGCAGTATTTTGTGACGTCATTTCGGCACAATTTAAATGGACGAAATCTCAAATTAATGCAAAGTGACGGCATAAAGTACTACTTTTCGTTAGTCTTAGTTTCTGTTACGACTTTAATCTCAGCCTTAGTTCCGGTCATAATGAGTGAGGTAACCGAAATCGTTCTCTACCGTAACTGTAGGGTTGACCATTTCTAAACTTGTGAAAAGTTTGATTGAAAAAAAATCCAAATTTTTTTATGTCAGGATTTGATAAGATTAATACATAATTTAACTATGTTTTTTATTAGCTGAGGTACCCGCCTCCGCTCGGGTCGATGTCGTTTCAGACTGATGTCAGGCTGATCAAACATTTTATGTTATACCAGAAGCGATCAAAGTATCTATTTTCATTTAGGAATCAATTTATTTCTACAAAATTATCAATTTTTATTGTAATTATGGTTCACTATTTTGGCTATAATGGCTTACACATACTATATAGAATATATAATGTGGCGGGCTTTTTTGTAGGACTATTTAAGATAAACATTTCCATCATACATTACATATTTGTAACTATAGCGGTTTTGGCAGCGCACGCCAGAATAGCTCGCAGATGGTAGATTTTTTCCTACTTTATCACTATTATTTTTAACCGACTTCAAAAAAGGAGGAGGTTATCAATTCGTCTGTATGTGTACCTCATAACTTTTGCCTGGGTGAACCGATTTTGATGATTATTTTTTTAAATGATAGCTAGTGCTTCCCAAGTGGCCCATTTTAATTTGGTTAAGTTCTGACAGTGATATCCATGAGAAAATCATAAAAGTCTTAAATTTGTATTAAGATGTGCGCGACAAATGGACGAATAACTCAATATAACGCCAACCGATTTCGGTGATTCTTTTTTTATTGGAAAGGACGTGTACAAATTAGTAAGTGTACTTCAGATTCACTAAAAATAAACAAATAAAAAAAAAATAACAAAAAAAATAACCGACTTCAAAGAAAAAGCAATAAAAAGTAAAAAATAATTTTCATTTTTGTAGTTACGATTTCTGTTATTTATTGAGTACGTGTCAGCCAAGGTTAGGTAAGGTTAGGTTAGGTTAGGTTCTCTTGATTGGCGCAGCGCGTGCCCGGCTGACGCCAACTCAAAAAATAACAGAAATCGTAACTACAAAAATGAAAATTATTTTTTACTTTTTAGTGCTTTTTCTTTGAAGTCGATTATTTTTTTTGTTAATTTTTTTTGAACAATTCACAAAATATTTTTAAATTGTGGCCTATGTGTTATCCTGATGTATAACCTATATTATTGTAAAGTTTCATTAAAATCCTTCAGTAGTTTTTACGTGTAAGAGTGAAAACATCCATCCATCGTTGCACAGCTTACTATCTATGTGGTCCATAGGTGGGTATGGTAGGCGTTAACGAATGCATGTTTGCTGAGGATTAGTCACTCCAAAAGTTCAGGAAGCTGTGTAAATGTTATTTTCGCTTCCCCACATCTAGGGGGTATGGCGCAAGCCCGCCCGGGATGGTTAGCATCGCATTGGATGAAAGATGGTCGAAGCGGCAATGAATATTATCCATCCTTTTCTCCCAGGTAGCATGGCTATTAGAGAAGATTCTAATATGGCTTATTTTTTATGTGACGACATGTATGGCTTATACCACACCTACCGTCATGAAATTAGCCCAACACACCGCATTCTCGAAGGAATTAGGTGCTATTCCAGGACCTTCCCTTTATGAGCACGGCTACATGGAACGGGAAGGAAAACACGGACAATTTGTCATTGCCGCTTCGACCAACTTTTCATCCAATGCGATGGTACCAAACCGGGCGGGCTTAGCCCTGCCTACGGTTTTAGGTCGATTCAGAACAATGGAACAGCTCGCTTTCGTAACAAAATAAAAATAGAAAGACAGTGGGCCATGAACGGGGCGGGAATTTGTACCCAGACCTCGGGGATTCCGGCGTGGAAGGTGAGTCCACTCGCCCCTGAGCCACGAGCCGTACAAAAAGCTCAAGTTCATTCGAGAATGCTATAGTATATCGGAGTCTTGGCATCCGTGTCCAGTTCAATGTAAAAAACAGGGCAAGTGCGATTCGGATCCGCACACGAAGAGTTACGAACCATCGCCCAAGATTTAACACCAACATATCACGTTTTTTGTATGTGCCCTTTAATTTTTATTATATTTTAATTTTACCTATTTGTTGTTATAGCGGCAAAATAAATAATAATAATAATAATAATAATAAAATTCTTTATTGTACACCATTATAAAACAGTTTACAAAAGGCGGGCCTAATGCCAAAAGGCATTCTCTTCCTACCTACCCTTGGTATGTAGGAAAGGTGCAAGGCGGCAGACAAAAAAGGATAAAAGAAGTAAGATTTTTTATCAATAAAGATATATATATATATATATACTTAACAAGAATAAATATACTTACATTCTAATACTAATACATACAGATAGATATAATACATAGCTTATAATATATATTTAATTTAAATATATACCAATATTTGTGTATATACATTTATTCTTATATAAACCTATTTTTGTAACAGAGAGCAAGCAAGAACTTATATAAATGATAAAGTTTAAATATAATTTAAATAATAGGACTTCAGACGTTTTTTGAAAATATATACATTGGAAGAGGACCGAATTTCTAGGGGAAGCTGATTCCAAAGATGAGATGCGTTTACAGAAAAAGAGTCACTATAATAAGTGCTGCGATGTGTAGGAATTGCTAACAGTAAGGTATCAGCAGACCTAAGTGGAACACCATGTGAAGATAGCAATTTGAAGCGATCCTGCAGGTAACTCGGAGCAGCAGGGTTATTTAGTGTGCTGTAAAGAAGTGATAGGGTGTGAACATTTCTGCGTTTTCTAATGTCAAGCCACTGGAGTCGATTACGGAATTCGGAAATATGATCAAACTTACGCAAGCCAAAAATATATCGAATGCATAAGTTAAGGAGGCGGTCAAGTTTGTTAAGGAGATCTTCATGAAGATCTAGGTAGCAGATATCAGCATAATCAAATAACGGGAGTAAAAGGGATTGTGCTAACGTAGTTTTGGTGCCAACGGAAATGAAATTTTGCAATCGCTTTAGAGAGTGCATGCTACCCATAAGTTTTCGACTGACTTCGCAGACCTGTGTGTTCCATGATAGTGTCTCGTCAATCCATAGACCCAGATTTTTTACACTCGTACTGTACGGGACTGCAACACCATCAAACACAACTGGAGGTAAAGTTGACTTGTCGAGTTTGGCCAACTGCTTACTAGACCCTATGATGATTGTCTGAGTTTTAGCCGGGTTAACTAAAAGGCCAAACCGAACAGCCCAGTCTAGTGCAGAATCAAGATCGATATTCATAAGTGCAACCGCTGTGTGAACATCATTGGAATGGAATTGTCGATAAAGCTGCAAGTCATCGGCATAAAGATGGTAAGAGCACATAAATGGGACAACAATACTATTGATAAAGATGGAAAATAACAAGGGAGAAAGTACGCCACCTTGTGAAAAATACACACTTTGTGAAAATTTCAGTTGCCTACCTATTACAGTTCATGAGATACAGCCGTGTGACAGACGGACGGACGGACGGACGAACGGATGGACGGACGGACAGCGGAGGCTTAATAATAGGGTTCCGTTGGCACCCTTTGGGTAAGGAACCCTAAAAAAGAGGTTATTTAATATGAAGTAGTGCACCTGCCACGGAACTCTGGCTGTGCGAGTCCAACCGACTTCCAACCCGAACTTGTCCGTTTTTATGGGTAATATTTATTGCTGACGTGAGCTTGCGACCGGTTTGGCAGGTTGTGGTTATACTTTTTGGTTTCCTCAAAGCCGGGGAGGGCAGTTACTTGTCCGAATAATATTGTTAAAATCATTATGGTCTAGATATCTCGGATCCTTCTTAGAAAAACTCAAATGGCTTTTCACACATTCTGATAACGGCATCATACCAGTCTTATTGAGTCATTGCAATTTACGCACATTTAAAAAAACAATTGTTGCATGCAAATAAAAAATACATTTCTTATTTTGCCTCCTTCCTAGGGCTTAAAAAGAGCAGGGGGTCCATTCAGAGCAAGAGTGAGTTCGAGTTCGGGAGTGAGTTAACCTAAAAATAGCTGGGAAATATATTATTATTTAAATAACGGAACCGTTATTTATACTTCCAACCGATTTACGGGACAAACCAGATTTTTACCTAACTGTAATGATGTTCTAGAAGTGTGGAAACATTAACTAGGTATTTAAATAAGTGAGTTGATATTTAGTGGCGAATTCGAACTCACTCTTACTCTGAATGTACCCCCAGTAATGTCTTGGCATGACCTGGCTGCTTCGTTTTTCGCCTTGTGTTAAATATTTTTATCGTAGATAAAAAAACCGAACTAATATTTATTAAAAAAACCAGTATTAAACTAGATATTGGTGCATTCGCCAATTTTCCTACTGGACTCTTCTGTAATTTCAAAGATGAAAAAGATTAACAACAAATTCAGTCAACGACAGCGCTTACAAATTTCTAAAGAGATTTTTTTTAAGCCTTCACTTCCTCACCTTTAGGCGAATCCAAACACCTTAATCCTCAAACACTAACGAGAATCTGCACCAGCTTGCTGTAAATCGTCATGGCTGCGCTCGAACTGGGGACGTACCGTCACGGGTCACTGCGCACTCATCGCCGAGTCGCTGCGCAAACTTCCGGGCAAACTTCCCGCGGAGCCGAGTATGGACGCGCACGGAGCGGTCTGCGCGCGCTGGGCTCTGCTGCGAACTGCCGCGCATTCAGCGGGCATGAGCGGGAAAACTGTGGCCGACACGTTAAGGGGCTTGTCCGATGAAATGCGACAAATGCTCGCAAACCTGTTCTGTAACGGTCGCGTCAGGTGGTTATAGAAGATATCTTCTTCAGAAGAAGATACTTATTTATGTCTTTTGATAGTATAGTAACTACGTTATTTTTTTTATGTATGTATTTATTGGTTTACCAACAGAATAATACACAATTCATGATAGAATAATATGTGTACATGCACCACAACACAGCATGCTGAGAACAACACATTATCCAGTTTAAAATTAATAAATTGCTCAAAAAATTTAAAATATTGTATTCTATTGAAAATCCAAATAAATACAAATTATAAAATATAATACTATTTTTCATAGGTGTTAGGAAAATATGTGCATGCAAACGTATGGTTTTATCATACATTTGATACTAAAGATCTAAAGAATATTCAGCTAACCAACAGGCGAGGCTTTGTCTCATTCGTTTCACGGTTTACTTTATTAAAAAAAATGTTTATCGAACGTACCTTATTATGACTTGATCTATAATATGTGTATATAATGTAATGTTAATATGAATATTAACATTACATTAACATAATTCGCTCTACCACGTCATCGTTATTTCTTCTGTCTTATTGTTGTTCATCAGACACTGATCTTAAGTAATTGCATAAGAAACCACTTTGCTCTTTTATAGGCACCTTGACTTTGTCTTGTGTTCCGACAGATTTCCACATTGTATTTTATTATTGTATTTTATGAGTCGTGTCCAGGTCTAACCATCGCCATATCACTGGATTTTTTTTAAATTGAATTAAATGAATAATTACTTAATTTGTTATATCATAAGAAAAATGTGGCAATATTTAGCATTCAAAATGTACTCAAACTAAAACCCTATATTGCCACAAATAGTTTGTGTCCAATCAAGAAAATAAATAAATCCATCCCACCAACATGTAGAGCTTAACATACATCCATCCGAAGAGCCTATTACAATGTCTCAAGATCTGGCTCAGCGTTGTGACAATCGAACTCTATGAAAAGCGGTCAACGGTTTTAATTATACTTCGGGAGTCTAATGAAGTGATTGCGTTTTCCAAGATGTGGCGTAAGGCGCGTCGGCGCGTATTCGCGTGAAAAACAGTTGCTCGGACTGAAACGCGCAATGTGGGTGCACCACACTGACGCCACCACCGCCGGTCATTATACTTGCAATGTAGTTTCATTGATTGACCATGCATTCGAATCGTTCGATTTGTAACTACACTCCAAACAGCTTACGATGAAATTGTTGGGTTCAAATGCGACTTACGTCAAGTAAACGGATGTTTTTCTGTCACCATTGCTGACATATTTTTATACTGACTCTCATTCACCTTGGTTCATCGAGCTGCTAATTAAAACTAACCTTACTTTTAAGATGGTAAATTATGCGATTATATGTTTTCCTTTCCATGGTTTCATCACATGTGGATCCGAGGCACAGAATAATTAATAATTGTAGTCAGCGTTCCAGTACTATTCAAGAATTAAGGTAGGTACTAGGGAAATGATGCAGGGTGTCGAACACATATAATGTTCTTCAGGGTTGCATAACACTATCCCTCCGTTCCTTTCTGCCATCGCACAATAGCCAGTAATTTTGATTGTTCGCTGTTATTATTGCTCGAATTAGAACAAACCTATCCCGCAAATTATTTATTTTAAAGTCTGTAAACTGTGGACTGCACCCGATGCAGGTTTTTGGGTTCAACCTGTAATACATGAGTGTGAAGACATGGTTTTCGTAGTCCCTGTTAAAGTTTGAAAGCGTCGTCTGGCACCTCATTGAGGGTCTGACATACACTATAAGACGTTGTATTTATTTAGACGTAGTAGGTGGTACTAATGTACCTAGTCGCTTTTAGTGAATGTCATACTAATATTAGTTTATTTTTCCAAAACGTTCTCGCCTCTCTCAACAATATTTTAGGATAAAAGGTGATATGAACCAGGTGGGATCACAAGTACTTGTATCGATTCACTACTTCAGTGGCAACAAAATAAAGTTTCGATTCATGTGCAAGTTTAGTTTTAATACTATATTTTCTTCATAAACTATTTCAGTGATACGGAAAGTATCTGAAAGTTGCCAAAACAACAAAGCAGGAACGTGGAAGCGAAAAGCCGTTCACAGCGGAGAATGAACCTTCGCTCTGGGCGCTTCGGTGAACGACCTTGAACTTGCGTAGTGGTAACATCATTAGCGGACGGAACGAGATACATGCCTTGGTTTGTAACAGGCCATGAAAATTATGATAAAAAAAACACTCAGCTACGTGATGACGCCGTCAGTCAAAGATAATTTTGATGATTGAGGGAGCCAAACCACAGTCAGGTGTGTGTACACAATAATCCTGTTTAAGGATAATACTATTAAGCAAGAATACTAGTGGTCCTACTGCATTTCTTCCCGTGGATGTTATCAGAGGCGACAAAGAGATTTGTCGTTATTTGTTCTACACACAGTAAAACGGTGGGTTCAATACTAAATCCTGCCCGGGCGAGTACAATCGTATTGAATGAACTGTGGCTTTTCCGTCAAGTTCGATGTAGCCGTGGAAAGCCGTATAGTAAGAAAAGTTCTTGCATGGAACCTAGTTTTCGTGGGATATATTTAGCTAATATCATAACATTTTGGTATTACCCATACATTTCCAGTTAAATAAAAAAGAGGGGGTTCCGTAGCAAAATTTTTTTACAAAACCATTACTATATATTTAATCAATGTATCTCAATAAATGTAGAGAAAAAAATAATATTAAAAGTGTAGATCGATGCAAACATCGCATCGGAAAATGCAGAAAACGCTTTTAGAGAAGTTATATGAATTTTGATTTAAAGAAATTGTATTATTGAAATTCAGTTCAAAAAAAATGCGAAAAAAAGATTGCTTTAAGATAGAGACAGACACATAAAAGAGACGTAAATATAATTAGATTATTATCTTCCAGCTAGCAACATTATTCAATTACGTTTGTCGTTAAAATGGCCGTGATATTTGAAGTCCCGCAGCGGGAGCACCAACGAACGTTATAGACTAGGAGGTCGCGACAAAAATGGACCGATAACGTAAATGGCTGGAACTGGGTTCACAGGATACAGGCCAGCCCTCTGAAGCTAAATGTGTAAGTTTGCCTACGCCAAATGTTACGTAGATATGGCGCCTGAAAAGGTAGTTACGGTGATAAAAAATATACCTATTTGACAAGGTAAATGGCTGCAAATAACGAGGCGTGAAAGTATCAGTACATACTTGCTTAGCAATACCAAAACTGAACAAATATTTGGTTGCATTTCGTAGTTATAGGTGATTTAGGTTACAGACATAAATTAAGGTATATTTAAATACATATTTAATTAAAAAACCGACTGGTTATTGTTGCATAGTTAAGAGGTATCAATATTTCTACCATCATCTATTTTATATAGCCAATCTAGATAACGCAGTCTCTAACATGTGAACCCACATTCAGACATTTACCTTATCGTAACCTTCCGAAATATAAAAGCTATACCATCCGATACACACTCTCTC
This sequence comes from Incurvaria masculella, assembly GCA_946894095.1. Classification (NCBI taxonomy): domain Eukaryota; kingdom Metazoa; phylum Arthropoda; class Insecta; order Lepidoptera; family Incurvariidae; genus Incurvaria; species Incurvaria masculella. The sequence goes on from OX335646.2 coordinate 24,352,496, forward strand.
GTTTCCGCTCGCAAGAAAAGCGTAACAAAAACACAGTTATCGATCGATACAGCCGTATCGTTGCGTTTGTGCTCCCGCTATGGTGTTGTGAGTTTGTTTCGATGATGTTTGCTGCCTTGCAAATATGCGTCACTGGGCACTCAACGTGGAGCCAATCAGCCAGTCACATACATCCAGCTATGCTCACTCATGCACAGCACTAACTGAACGGTAATATCACAATCCACTTTTTATCACTTCCCGCAGACTGCCCGCATTGCAGCAGCAGTGATTGTTTTTGTTTCACATTGTGTCTTAAGGTGGCCCAACCCGGCGGAACTAACTCATTCGCGGGCACGGTACAAACCGTGTTGTTGCGCTCTGGGACCTTCTCTGTTTCAAAGAAAAATACAAGCTCCGTGATGATAAAGATGCAACATGTCCACAAAAAAGACAATGTGCATAGTGTATGATTTGGTAAAATTTACGAAAATTTTAATTACAAAACGACGTATAGCTAAAAGTATAAAAAATCGAACAAAAACCAAATAAATTATAAATTTGGGATCTCAGACAAGAAATATGGGCGTGATCTTCTTTCCCCGTTTGCATGGGGAGTTAAGGGGATGGCCCACCTTAAATATTTGTCCTTACTCTCTCCATTACCAGGAATCCTTCACACGTCAAAGGCCACGGGGGGACATGTTTGATCTGTCACCACGAGTCACGAGCACACATTTTACTCAGAATAAGTTGAGCTCTTGCGGAACGCCACTCGTCCAATATTTGGAAGGATGTTTAAATGGTGTGCCAATATGGTATGTAGGCCTACGTACAGCGAGCGCAGCGTACACTGCCTGAGGGTTGCATCATTGTTCATGCTTTCATTCATGGACATTGTGTTTAGGTCACCGACGCTAGAGACCAGAGTGGGCAGTCCGAGTTTTCACCTAAATTGGCGTTTACGGTAAACCGATCAACTGGCGTTTTCAAATGTATGGATAAATTGAAGAACGCGCGCAGTGAGCATTTGCGAGTCCGAGTTTGATTTGACAGCTTACTCAAAGTTGCCGTAAATACGTCGACGTTGCCGTTAACTTCGACTCCGCGTTTTCATACAAATCGGAAGTCCGAGTTTGACTTTGACAGCTTGAAGAAGTAAAACCACAGAATATCCAGTAAAAACTTGTATGGAGTTTGACGTTTTTACGGAACTTCGAAGTTACATAAACGCCAATTTAGGTGAGAACTGAGACTACCGGCTCAGTGCTAGAGAAGTATCCTATGTACTCATGTTAGCGTTTGTAATAAAAGCTTTCTTTGCTTCGATGATGATGCCCGACGTTTCGGACCAAACATTTGGTCCACCTTCAGACGAGCACCCGCCGCCGGTGGCGGTCAACAGGGAACTGTCATGATGATGACGTGTTCCGCCGTTGACGAAGATTGTAGCTGTGGGTGAGGGTAGTCCGCCATGAAACTTTGTTTGCGTTCCGAAGGTCAGATGAGTACGTGCTGGCGGGGTCTTGAGTGGTACTGCTTTTCTTCTTCTGAGCGGAGCCAACACCGGATTCCATACAGAGACAACTCGAAAGAGTCCTCTCTTTTGAATTTCTATATTTGGAGATTTATATGCACACGTGGACTATGCTGGAAGCATTTATCAAGATTATTTTGCCAGTGTTTCCACTTGGTTAAACCTAATCCAGTGATTCGCGCCGGGTCCAGTGCTCACAAACAACTGACTTAGCCTCGATTGCACGAAGAGACGGCTGAGTCAATCAATGTTCAAACACGTCACTTTTAGTGTACAACTAAATAGTATACAACATCGGTACAACATACGCCACTTTTAGTGTGTCAACCTCATCCGTACTGTCCTTACAAAGTGACGTGTTTAATCATACGTTGATGTTGATTCAGATTTTTTGTCCTTTCGTGCACTCGGTCCTTATTAGGGTCTTGTTTCTTCGTTGCTCTTATGTTCAGAAATCCGTGTTGCGACACTTCACTTCGTCTGCCCGATGTATGCGAACCCACAGCTGCATGGACTTTTGTTCACCTGATGATTGTAGAGGTAGCTTATCCTTGACAGACAATGTAAGCGATTTTCCGATGCAGCTTGAAAATTGTGTCCACGCTGAGTTTCGACGCTTATTTGCAGTGGTACGAAATGCATCTAAACGCCAGTTTTTTATCACTAAATTGCCTGTTCATGCCGAGTTTATTGAACATGGTAAGAGTAACCCATACCATAATATATTACAATATCGCATATCACGTAATCTCTAATCTGTGCTCAGAGGGGTTTTAAGGTTAAACAAATGTGCGCTAATTTTAAGGCTCTGCGTTTTTTTTTTTTTTTATGTGACTGGACATGGATGGCTAATACCACAAGTTCTGTCATGGTATTAGCCCAACACACCACATGGGAACTAGGTGCCATGCCAGCGCCTTCCTTATATTGCACGGCTACATTGAACTGGATGGAAAACACGGACAATTTTCATTGCCGCTTCGACCATCGTTCATCCAATGCGATGGTACCAACCCGGGCGGGATAAACCCTACCACCTAGTAAGTGAGAAAGGGGACCTACAGCTTAACGTGGAATCCGAACCACGGCCAGCCTCTCTCAACGGTCGAATGGTCACCTATCCAAGACCAGACCGGACCCAGCGTTGCTTAACTTCGGAGAGCGATCGCCGAAGTGTCGCGCCACTGGGCCACTGAGGCTGACATCACATACTTTTGCTAATCACACACTTTTAAATCATACCTCTCCCACCATGTGCCTACAAATTATAATAGGAAGTTTACCTAATAGACTTTATCATTAATCAACACTACACTAAACGTGGAAGTAGAATATGTAAAAGAGTTAGAACGAGTTAACCTGAATCTTGTTACGAATTTAATTATAATTTTAAAGCGATTAAAATTAGAAATACTTTGATTAAGTAATGCTAGTAAGTGTAGTTTTGACGTGCAGTAAATTAGCGATATAATGTATAACATTACCACTAATAAACTTCGAGCATATAATTCAAGTCGGCGGAAAACAGTGGTTCCGTACCGCTGAGGGCCGGGAGGACTGGAGAAAAATTGGAGAGGCGTATGTCCAGCAGTGGACGCAAACACACTGACGGACTGACATATAATTCAAGGTTACTATAAAAGCGAAAAAAATCCATGCATTTATTCATGACTGATACCACACAACTACCATCATGATATTAGCCCAATACACCACATGCTCGAAGTAATTACCTCACTGCACTGGATGGAAAACACGGACAAGTTTTCTTCGCCGCTTCAACCATAATATCATCCAATACGACATTGGGTACCAACCCAGGCGAACTTGGAGGTGGTAGAGCCACCTACGGTTTTACATGGGTTCCGTAACATGAAACAGCTAGCATTGTAACGAATTGCAATTATCCAACTCAAAAAGACAAAGAGAGTGGTGTAGGTATAGCCGGGGCGAATGAAAGGCGAGCCCTCTAGCCTCTACACAACGAGCTGTGCATATAGCTAAAGTGTAAGTTTATTTATGACATACATACGACATGGGTTTTAGTTATCATAAAGTAAAGTTTATTTCAACCAAAATATAGTAATCCCGTATCTGAAGCCCTCAATTGTTAAATTGCAGAGCAATCAATTGTTTCGAACGTCATTTTAATCATATCACGCTGGGTGTTACGACCATCTGACGTCGCAGTAATAATCTATCAACAAAAAAAGAAACGCATACAGTCGTTACTTATCAAATGTATACACTGGAAAGAGAAGGAATTTCTAAGTCCCTTTTACTCTATGGTTGACGTCAGCATGTCAGAAAGAGATCTCAAATTTGTCTCTATTTCCGGTGTATAGATTTCAGACAAAACGACTGTACATATTCTCATTTTTTTTAAATAGTTCGGCAAATGGCTGCACTGAGTTCTGCGTAACCGATCACTTTTATATTATACGTTATCAACTTTGCACCACGTTACGTAAAGTTTTTGTGGGTTACACACGTAAGACTAGCATTCACCGTATCAAATAATATATGTTCTACATACCTACCGAAGGATATCGGGTGAATATTTTTCGTATTCAATCTGTGAGTAAAGCATTCGGTTGTGGAAACCTCGCTTATTGCTGAGCAGCCACGTCACATTCTTGAGTCTGTCGCGTGTTGGTGTCTGAAGCCTAAATCCGCTAAAACATAACTCTAATTTCGAGCGTAAGCGTTATGAGATAACCCCGGAATAACAAAAGAAATGTACCATATTTTGTGTTATCTCAGAACGCTAATGCTCGCAAGTGGAGTTATCTATTAGCGGACGCTTCGCACCGGAGCGGAGGTTTCTGGTGTGATTTGTTTTGCCCCATTGCAAGAGTTGTTTGAAAGTGACTTCATCGATGCACCATGTAGATGATTCTTATAAATTTTAAGTTGTATTTTCTAACTTTGACTAATTATTTATATTTTTGTGCGGTGTGGGTTCCGCAACGTAAAAAAATACAATTGGGCCCAATGCATTTCTTCCCGAGCATGTCGACGAACGGATTCGCCTTTCGTAGTTCGGATTCTACGTTAAGCTGTACGTCCCCTTCCTTACACTTAATAGGTGGTAGGGTTAAGCCCACCCAGGTTCATACCTTGGACAATGAAAATTGTCCGTATTTTCCATCCAGATAAATATTGCTGTGCAAGAAAAGGAAGGTCCTGGAATGGCACCTAGTTCCTATGAGATATTATGAGGTATGTTGGGATAATATCAAGACAGTAGATGTGGTATTAGCCATCCATGTCAGATAAAAAAAATAACGAATTGGTTTTCTGTACGTGATATTAATCGTATACCGTTTGAACAATAATTTGTAATAACAAGAGGAATTAAAACGAATTGATTTGAAGCAAATGATAAAATGTTAGAACTTATTTAGTTAAGTCAGCAGTTACCCAGAAAAAAAATATGTTTCCATTGTCATGCAAATCGACAACAAAAGGATTTCTCACAATTGTTTGCAGCAAAAACTGCCCATGCCATGTCCTGGCTCGTACTGTCGATTTCGCTCGCCTCGTAGATTGGTCTTTCTCGTGGGAGACGACGGGTTCAAAACCCAATATCTTCTCCTTATTTAAAAGTGTAAAACTGTAGGTCCCAGTCTCTACGCACAGGTGGCATCAGTTAAACCTGCCTTATACCATCGCATTAATTAAATTATAGCCGAAATGCCTATAAGCAAGGGTAATATGAGTATTTTTGCTGCGAACAATGTTGCAGTATTGAATTGATATTGAATATTAGGATTTTGGTCCAAAAACGGCATTTTTAAAATAAACATTAGTATTTGAACTCTAGAAATAAATTTGACATAATCAGCACTTGATGAAAATCAGGCTTCCATAAATAAGAACATCAGAGCTTACTCGAGCATCATTTATTTTTTACATATCCTTGGGTTCCTACACAAAATGCATGAAATTTTTGTTCCGTATGCAGTACACTACAAGAGCTAATTATTAAATCACTTCTGAGCTAACTAATAAATATATTATGTCTACAAATCATTATTAGACACTTCACACATTTTCGTATAAGTCAGCAAAAGATCTTGCATAGATCTAACGTGATAACAATGTCACCCCCGCGCATCGCTCGCTTGACCTTGCGGTGAAGTATTTGATTATCTCTATGATTAGATATGTCATCCTAATTAGTTCTTACACGATTGGCCACAGTGATGTGTCGAGCCATATTAATTTAGCTTATAGTCGTACTTTTCGCATCTCTTGTTTCCTCCAAGGTTCACACTCACATTTTAGTAGACTGATCCGCGACGAGCAATATGTAATTCCAAAAACCACAATTTTTGTATTTTTATTTTTAATAAAATGCTGTTTTGTTTAGTTAAATATGTTAGGTTAAGTTAACATTCTGTTATTATTACGCATGCTGTGTTCGCTACTTACAGCTTGTGGGGTGTGCACGAACGCTATATTTTTGTAACATCTCATTTTGTAAATTGTACTGTATTACCCTGTTGGCGAACCTTAATAAAACTATATATATATATATATTATGGAAGAAGAACGTTTGGATACAGTAGGTACTTCAATTCCATTTTGTATAAGAAAATACCTTTCAGAGTCCAAACAATATTTTCGACAACTAATTTTAAGTTTTTATCTCTTACTCTTATTTATCCAAATGTTATGTTTTAGTTTATGTAAATTTCATGACTGTGATATAAAAGTTGTATATGTTACTTATATATAATGTATGGCTAATTGTGCTACCAAAACAAGAACGTTTAAAGTAGCTAAAGTTACTTCGAATACTCGTTAGAATATAAACATCAAAAAGCCTACGTGTAGTTGCAATTTTAGTAAATGCATGAAATAATAGAAAAATAAACCCCATATTGTGGCAATGACCTGAAAAAAATATTTACTTCTTTCATCAAGGGATAACAAAGGATAGTGTGACATCTCATACAGTTAAAGAAACATGGACATCTGTGTTCCTTCTGTTATTCTTCCCGTGCATGTCGTTAGAGGTGACTAAGCAATTTGACATTCCGTGTAAACCGTTGGTTTGTCTGTTAATGGTGGTCCTTGCTTATGACGTGTTTTAATCGCATTCAATGAACTATGAACGACGGTCAAAGCGGCAAGTTGCCAGTTTTTTCCATCCAGCTCAGTGTATCCGTGTAATATAAGGAAGGCGCTGGCATGGCACCTAATTCCCATGAGGTGATTTGGGCTAATATCATGACAGTAGGTGTAGCATTATCTATCCGTGCCATCGATCGAATAAAGGGTTTAAGAGGCCCGTTGACGCTAACGTTACGATATTTTGGTGTTATTTCAATGGTCATTTCAGAGCCGGTTAAGAATAAATACCAGTAAAAAAAATTAAATATCAAAGTTTGGACTATTATCTAGTGTATGACCGTAAAACGGGCTTAATGCGATGCTTATACTCTTCAAAAAAAAATATGTTTGCAGACGCCCATTTACTAGGTTTTTGTTCCAGCGCTTGGAAATTATTCATGATTTATACAATTTTCTTTTTTAAAGTACAAGATTGCATATTTATCTAGTGAATAACCGTCAAAAAATTATGAAATGGCGAAAAATAGATTTTATAAATCGAAAACAATATTTTGCTTCCTCGCGCTCGCCATCAAGCAGCAAAATCGATTCTGACGCGCATTCAATAATGGACCCTAACGCAAATACAGTGTGTACAGAGGTCGCCTTTATCGTTTGTTTTCTGATCTCTGCCGACTAGTACCGCCCCTGACGTTGGGTTCTACGCACGTGGTTTCTGTGCTAGTTATTCTCTCAGTTTTTGCGGTGATATTTGTTCAAATAACTCTAAAAATACACATCTTACGAACTTATCCTTTTGGGAATACCTTGATTTACCTGTATTCTTTTTATTTAGTAAGTAAGAATCAAGTTATCTTTGTTGCATATTTTTTGTATGAAACAAATATAGAGCTACATCACATTGTCAGGTTTCGTAGAATCTATCTAAATCGTTTCTTGCCGAGTTTTCGACTACCTACTCTGGAAGATAGACGGAAAGATGTTCGCTTTCACATGCACGATTTGCTCACACAGTGTTAAAAGGATAACCCAAATTATTGCAGAGGTTCTAATACTTATGTTTCATGTTAAACGAAGCATATTTGTTTTATGACAAACCGGCATGGGTGGCGGCTCTGCTAAGAACCAAAGGTGCTTAGGAAACCCAAATACACCTCGCCTCGCGAAACCACGCTCAGTGAGGCACTATACCGGCGGATTCACGGACTATAGCTGAGCTATCGAGCTTGTTCAAATTACGCTTGAAAACTCCCAGGTTATAGGTATGAGGAAAGGCACCCGGCGCCGGCAGACAGTTGCATATCCTGGCGGTGCGGCAGAGAAATTAGTTTGAGAAACTGTTCGTTCACAAATGTCAACCACAAGGGGTGCTCTGATTCTCTGCGGCTGGTGCTCCGGATATTGGTAGAATGGGGAGGAATTTTGTGACGTTGCTTTCCTAGATACACGAGGACTGCAAAAATTTTGCCCGCTCGGCCAGGTGACCCCAGGATGTTTGAAGGACCCCAAAATCGTACTCAGGGCGCACTTTTGGGTTCAGTCTATAGTTCTCATCCTCATCGTTAGCAATCGAGGATCGTTTGGGCACGTTCTTAGCCTGCTACGCGTTGAGCGGTGGTAGAAATGGGACGAAGGGGTGACGACATATTGTCCAACGTTTCTCTGGCTGGCCACGCCCGCCCGGCCGGCCCCCACCCCCAGCTAGGTCGGGCACGTGCATACAGAGTGCCCGCACCGCGCAGCACGTGCCCGCTGCGCCGCTGCCCTGGCCCCGACCGAGTCGCGTGCACGCGCATCGTGCCGCGCCGCGCGCCAGCGAAGGTCGCCACACTCTACTTACTTAGGTAAACCCATGCATTTACAGCCGTGGGTACGCTTCGTATGCAGGCAACTGCTGATAGACGTTGTCCCTGAGCGGCTCGGAACTCAAGGGCGCAGTGTCTTGCTTCTCACGCTAGATGTCATGGTTTCAATGCCCGCCCCGTCACCCTTCTTTCTTTTTCTAAATAGAGTTGCTTTGATCACGAATGCGAGCTGCTCCAAGGGTCGGAATCTTTGTAAAATATTGGTACGATCCTATTATTGTCAGTGTTTTCTATCAAATTGAATGTAGAATATCAATATCATGACGATGGATGTGGTATTAGCCATCCATAAAAAAACCTGCGCTCGCTCGGTTAGTTATGTTTTTTGCTTTCCTGCTATATGCTAACTAATAACTAGGTATTATGAAAATTAATAACCCACCTTAAATAATTGGTAATTATTCTGCCTTACAAAGCAAACATAGGTTTTGGCCTACTAATTATGATTATATATTTTTCGTTGCACCCAATATAATATTTCTATAAGCATATCTACGAGTATATGAAAATTGGAATTACGTGTTGTGAAATTGATCATTGAAGTTGTCACAGATATTAATTGCCTGATGATTACAAAATGTCCAATAATTTGTAATAATGGCAAAGAAAAACAGTGGTTTGTAATTGGTAACGTACGTTTGCATGTGGAATGTTTATTTCTAATGCTCACGGGCCCACTAAGGGTGTGGCCTAAAGATGGAAGTCTAATTAAATGTTCTTCTTTGTAAGCGTTCGGGCGAATGCGGATATTGATAGTCAAAGTTACTTCCGATTCTGTGAGCCATTTCGAGTGATAGGTACTGACACATGAGGCCAACCAGTCCAAGCTGATATTTTGTCATTGATCTGAAAGTATTAATGATTGGACTATCCCAATGCCACCCAGGTGTTAGAACGAATTGCATCCTTACACTAGGTAAGAGGTAATATCAATTCAAAAGTTGGTTTGATTGTGTGTTACCTTAGAAATTCAAATTCAGTACACGCTTGACTTCTAAATTTGATTTAAATATAATGTGTGCTATACAGCAGGTTCGTTACATCTACTCACAATTGTTATGCAGTAAAGTGGGGTGATTTGAAAGGTACGATACCTTTTATTAGATGTGACGTGGTATCGAGATACGATTTATCATCTTTATTTTTGAAAATTACCGCTATCCCAGCTTTTTTTATTGTATCACCTCGAATCAAAGATGTTGGATTTGTGTGAAACGACGTGTTATTCAGATGGTTATACTAGCTAATGCGAATGGGTTCCTGATCTCTATGGAATGAGACATTGAAAAAAAAACATGTATAATTCCAGCTAACTTTCTACCAAAACAGAAAGAAAAATGTTACAAAAATTGATATTTTATGCATGGAAACATTTTTTGAAGTCGGGTCGAATAGTAACTAATATTTATTTTATTATTTATTATTATATACCATTTCAAAGATCTTAACATTATCTACCCATTCAGCGAAGAACATGTTTAACTTTTCCCAATTTCTTTAACGAAACAATAAAAAAACCGGTTTCACCCGTTATGCGGGTTGGTCACATTTAGAAAGAATTATTTCGAGCTGCTCCAACTAAGCGACGTCGGGCTCTGGCTATCTCGTTTTAATCGCAAAAATTGGTCCAAAATGTTTAGGTATGAGGACGCTCTTCAGTCAAATGAGCTGAAAGGAGTCGCGGAGGTGGAGCCAGGAAGGCCACTGCGTGCTTATGGCCCGACCTCATCAGCGCCTGCGTGATAATGTGCGTGACGTAAGCGCTACACAATGCGAACAACGCATCACGTGAATCGTATGAATTATGAATACTTGTAACGATGCGGAATTTAAATGAATCGCTCAACGATCTGTAACTGCAAACTTGTACGCCGATGAAAACAGGTTTTTTATGCAACTGGTTATGGATAGCTACTATGGATTATGTGTGGGTACTGGCACCTAAATAGGTTCTACTGCATTAATTTCCGTGCATATCGTGAGAATCGACAAAGGGATAGGCTATTCGTGGTTCGGATATTTCGTCGTAAAACTGTGCCTTCTTTTAAATAATTTACTTCCTTATGTAATACTAGCTTTTTTTGTATGTAACTGGACATGGATGGCTAATAACAAACTGACCGTCAGATAATATAGCCTAACACACCACATGGGAACTAGGTGCCATGCTAGGACCTTCCTTATATTGCTCAGATAAGGTACATTGAACTAGATGGAAAACACGGACAATTTTCATCGCCGCTTCGACCATCGTTCATTCAATGCGATGGTACCAACCCGGGCGGGATTAACCCTACCTCCTAGTGAGTAAGGAAGGGTACCTACAGTTTTACGTGGAATCCTAACCACGGCCAGCCTCAACGCTTGAAAATGGTCACCCATCCAGAACCCGACCGCGCTCATAGGTGCTTCACCAAGCTTATCGAACCGCAAGACGTCGCGCCACTGGGCTACCAAGGCTGAGGTCGTCTTCGAATGATGGCTAAATTATTTCCTGGATATTATGAGTTCCCCATTTGAGTCGCCACCGCCCCGCCGCCTCTACCCACCACTCCGCCATTTCATCACTTGTGTTCATTGTCACACAAGTACCTAAGTTACACTCATTGTCCTCCGATTGTATAGTTTTGCCCCCTGCTGAACTCACAGCAATTTCCGCGCAATCGTGCCGAGAATGGGCAAAAAAACGGACATATAGGTAATAGACTAGGAGGTGGCGACAAAAATGGTAACGATAACGTAAATCGCTGAAACTGGTTTCACGGTATAAAGTACAACCCTCTGAAGCTAAATGTGTCAGTCTGCCTGTTCCAGGTGGTTTATCTTTAAAAAATGTATTTTTCAGGCGCCTTATCTACATAACGCAGATAAGGCGCCTGAAAAAGTAGTTATGGTGACAAAAAATACATATGATAAGGTAAATGAATGCAAATGACGAAGCGTGAAAGTACATAGGTAATACAAAAACTGAACAAATCTTTGGTTGCATTTGGTAGTTATAGGCGATTTAGGTTACAGATATAACTTTAGGTATATTTAAGTATTTAATTAAGTAACCGTCTGGTTATTGTTGTATAATTAATAGGTATCAATGTTTCCAGATAATCAGTATATTCATCAGCAGGTACATACCAGCATCTATTTTATATAGCCAATCTAGAAAACGCAACCACTTGGGACGGGCAGACCGACATATTTAGCATTAGAGGGTTGGTCTCTAACATGTGTACCCAGATTCAGCCATTTACCTCATCGTGACCAAAACCTCCCGGAATATACCTAGTCAGACGTGTATGTAGTCAGTACCGATAGATATGGTTTCCTGCAGAGTAGCATCTATGGTAGCATCTAGCTTGTGAAAGCATAAATAAGCAATTATTACCATCACAGGTGACCTCATTCGAGACTCTAGTCCCGGCTATTACCTAAATTGGCGTTTACGGCAAACCGATCGACTGGCGTATTCAAATGTATGGAGAAATTAAGGTGGCCCAACCCGCCGGGACTAACTCGTTCGCGGGCACGGTACAAAACCGTGCTGTTGCGCTCTGGGACCTTCTCTATTTAAAAAAAAAGGACAGGCTCCGTGATGAGGAAGATGCATATGTCCACAAAAAAAAATGTGCATAGTGTATGATTTGGTTAGATTTACGAAAATTTTAATTACAAAACGACTTATAGCTAAAAGTAAATCACAACCGCTGTAGCAAAAAATCTAACAAAAACCAAATAGATTATTCATCTTGATTAAATAAGCTATGTATGATGACTAATCTTTTTAAGATGTTCGTACTTTATCATTGCGTAATCCACCTCCAAAGTTATTGTATAAAACTCTCAAATTGTGTAAAGACTCTGATAGCGGAATCTCATTTCTCCGTTTCGTTGATAGTTTTGAAAGATTCGTTAGTAACAGTGTTCTATTTTTAGTTGTGGTAACGAAATGATCAAATAACTGATACATCTGATGTGAATTGTCAGCTTACCCCTTGCCGCTTTATTGCGTCCGTTCGGTGTATCTAAATAGACCGGGGTAGATACGGTTTGAGAAGCACATTAAATCCGAAATGATTTTTTTTTTCTCAGAAATATATAATTTCATGTTCATATGCTTACATTAAGTTTGCAACATTTAGCGGGGCCCGGAAGATAGAAAAAAAATGAAAATGTATTAAAAAATTTATATCTCCTATGTAAACAAATATTTAGAAACGGTATTAAAAAAATTTATATGTTAAGTCTTTTAAGGCGTAATGTAACTATGAATTTGCAACAATTTTGTAATTACGGAAATGTATTTAAAAAAATGTTTTTACTAAAAAAGATCTATGCCGCGAACCTAACTTGCTATTGCTATATTTCTTTCTAGAATATGTAAAAGCAAATTAAATTCTTTAGAAACTATACAACGAACGATTTTATACGTATTTCGAATTTTTTGTTTACCTTTTGTGTGAATGTAAACATTATAAATGAAAAAAAATGTGCTTCTAATATTTGCAACATTTTACAAATTTCACAGAATATAGAGTTTGCGGTCAGTTTCCAATTTCAGAAAATAAAATAGAATTTTCATTATTTGCTTTGCAGATATTAAATATTACAGATATTAAGAGTACAAAAAAAATTTACACAGTTCCGTAAATAAGAAATTGTTGCAAATTCACAGTAATATTACACCTAAAATTAGCTAACACATAACATTTTTAAATGACATTTCTAAATATTTGTTTAGGAGGTATCATTTTTTAAACATATTTCATATTTTATTTCTATCTTCCGGACCCCCCAAAATGTTGCAAACTTTATGTACACAAGTCCACATGAAATACTAAGTTTATGAGAAAAAAAATTGCATTTCGGATTTAATGTTTTTCTAAGTGCTGATTTAAGGCTGAAGTTCCTGGAGTAAAAGGCCCCAGTCCACAATTGAGTATTTGCGAGTTCTGCTGGTTTGCGCGATTTATGTGGCACGATAGTGATTTATAAATTTTCCTACGCAGCTCATTTTACGATTAGATTATTTCGGGCATAGATTAATATATGTTTAGGGGGACACAAGAAGCCGGCTGACGAAGATCATCGATTCAGCAGGCTTACACCATTTAAGTTGGCCCCTTCCCGACGGTATAAACTCATTCGCGGGGGCGGTACAAGATCGTGCTATTGCACTCCGGGACCTTCTCTGTTTCAAAGATGATGAGGAATATGCAACATGTCCACAAAGCAGATCATGCGCATAGTGTTTGATTTGGTGAGATTTACGAAAATTTTAAATACAAACTTACAAGCAGTAAATCACTAACGCTGTAGTCAAAAATCAAACAAAAACTAAATTTACTATAAACCTTAATTAAACAAGCTAGGTTTAATGAATAACCTTTTTTAGATTAGCGTATGATTTTATTTCCACGTCTGTAGCAAAGCATTTGAGGTATAATACAGTAAATCGGCCGTCCATGCATTTTTATATTTGGGTAGAAATATGTGAAAATATACATCTACACAAAGCCGTGGACGGGTGATTTAGTATATCCTTCAAATGCCTCCTTAAGGCGGCCCAACCCGGCGGGCCTAACTCATTCGCGGGCACGGTACAAAACCGTGCTGTTGCGCTCTGGGACCTTCTCTGTTTCAAAGAATAACACAGGCTCCATGATGAGGAAGATGCAACATGTCCACAAAAAAGACAATGTACATAGTGTATGATTTGGCAAGATTTACGAAAATTTCAATTTCAAAACGACTTATAGCTAAAAGTAAACCACGACCGCTGTAGTCAAAAATCTAACAAAAACCAAATAGATTATAAATCTTGGTTAAATAAGCTATGTCTGATGACTAATCTTTTTAAGATGTTATTACTTTATCATTGCGTAATCCACCTCCAAGTTATTGTATAAAAACCGCGAAAAATTCGAACTTTCGGACCTTATAACTTAGAAACCAAACACAAGTTTACAATGCCAATGGTCATCAGACATCTAGTTCGATCAAATAAAGGTATTTTGAGCAAAATTTTGGATCTCTGACAAGAAATATGGGCGTGATCTTCTTTCCCCTTTTGTATGGGGAGATGAGCGGGATGGGCCACCTTAAGACAACATCGGCAACAAAACTTTCTTTGTCCGCGACTTCAACAAGCAAGATCTAAGTCAGTTAGACTCTATAATGACTCCTAAAGATATGGCTTGAACCAACCTACCCTAACCTAACGCTGCCTACCTGCGCTAGCAGTGCAGGCAGGGTAGGCCGTGTAGAGTTCAGAACTCGAAAGACTCGACTTTCACAAATAATTCCTAGTTGGAACACACATAAATAAATCTGGACTGGTGTATGGAAACAGCAAAATCTGACAAAATAGTAAAATGTTTTGCTCAGGGGGACATGAAACAAGACTTCTAACTACACACTTAAAATAGAAATGCTCAACGACTGGCTTACCGTGGGTGACTTTTTCATCCCTCTTGCGCTGAGAATACCATTATTTACAACTAGTCCCCCGAACTGCTCAAGTTCTATCTAAATGCATTCCAATTTACTCTCCCTGACTTGATTTCGATGGGGGAAATCAACAAATAGATTAAGCCCATATTGTACCATATTGTGCCAAACACTTGCTATGTGGATGCTAAATTTTGCTTGAGAGAGGTCAATATTCCTACCGTCATTGCTCGGACTAGGAAGAGGCAAACCGGTAGTGGGTTTTAGTTAAGTCAGGATCCGCTCAATTGCCCAAAGATAGGACCAAACCTTTCTCAATATTAGAGGCAGCAAAGGATTGGCAATTGTTGATGGATACATTTATTTATTTATATAAGTTGATTGCACTCAAAAAAACTCGGGCAAAAGGTACAACTTAATGCCGGAGGCATTTTCTACCAGTCTACCTTTGGGTATCGTGAGCAGTAGTGCGAGTAATAACTATGGAGCAATAGCTTTAGAGGAAACATAATTCCTACACAATATACAACAAATACACATGTATAAAGTGATTAAATTTTTCTGATTAAAATCGTACAACTTTTAGCGGTAGAGTATCGTTAAGGCCTGGAAGACGATTTCGCTAGTTTAATTCAGAGTTGGCGTGCAAAATAGTACCTCGGCCAATGGGCAAAGAAATAATTTCTTCAAATTGTAAAATCTCAGAGCCCGATTACCTTCACGACAGGCTTAATTAAAATTCGTTTCATTTCACGAACTATAATTCTGCTGTTGAAATGTTAACACGAATTATTTTCTTTTCACAAAAAAGCATGAACGTGAAAACAACCAACACACGATGAATGGTCACGTCACGGACAACTGAGCGTAGGAGTCTGCTGGCCCCGGCCGCCCCGGTCACGTGACGGAGGGCGCGGGCGACGGCGAGGGCGGCGGCGAGGTGGAGGCGGAGGAGTCGCTGTCGCCCGAGCTGGAGGTGTCGGTGCTGCTGTCCAGGTCGGAGCCGTTGCCGCGCGCCGCCTTCGCCGCCGTCAGCCGCCGGTAGTCGCGCACCGTCATCTTTCGAGGCATTATCTCACCTGCACATGAACGTGCATAAAAAAAATTCAAATATAAGTGCATTGCTTTCTGTTACTTTAAAACATTTTACCTAAATTGACAATTTTATGTATGTCATGGATACAACATCTCATTATTCCAAGTTATCCAACATCTACATTGAACCAGCCATCGAATTGTTCGATTATATTCGAATCGGCACAATTATTATCTACTACTTTTGCTTTTATTTGGCGACAATAGCCATTAGAAGGAATGTGACATGTATGTATGTATAATCGACCGTGAAGCAAGTACACATTAATTGAAGAGCCCAGCAAAAAGAACTACTTTACGAATATACTGCAAGGCTGGACCCGAACCAGCAAAACATACCATTCGCGGGTATTGCGTCTACCAATTTCGCCACCGGCTGTATACCCATAATTTGGAATTCTACAGTCCTTATTCCCGTAATGAATGCCTCCTACTAACACAGTCTTTCTTCAATTAATGTGTCCTTGCTTCACGGTCGATTATACATACATACATGTCACATTCCTTGGAATAAGCGACGTACCTGCTAAGTACGAAAAAGTATATTTACTTATACAATAGCCATTAGGTTAATATTTCAATCATTGCAGTCAAAATGCCTTAGCATAGGATCAATATGTGCAACCAGAGTCATCTATTAGTAGATAAACTTTGTAACAATTAGAATATAATCAAGAAATTCGTTGGCTGACGTAATTGCCGGGATAGCTCAGCGGTATAGTAGTGGACATATAATCCAAAGGCCGCAGGTACAAATCATGCTACCGATGAATGTCCAGACCAAAAATGTTTTTCACTGTTTTAAAAATCTTATTACAATGCTTCAAATGTAGATGTCACTGAAACTCAAATTTATGAGATAACGGTAATGTCGTATCCATTCAATACATAAAATCTTAACCTTAAGGTGGCCCAACCCGGCGGGCCTAACTCATTTGCGGGCACGGTACAAAACCGTGCTGTTGCGCTCTAGGACCTTCTGTTTCGAAGAAAAAGACAGGCTCCATGATAAGGAAGATGCAACATGTCCACAAAAAAGACAATGTGCCTAGTTTATGATTTGGTAAGATTTACGTAAATTTTAATTACAAAACGACTTATAGCTAAAAGTAAACCACGACCGCTGTAGTCAAAAATCTAACAAAAACCAAATATATTATAAATCTTGATTAAATAAGCTATGTCTGATGACTAATCTTTTTAATATGTTCTTACTTTATCAATGCGTAATCCACCACTAAAGTTATTGTATACTTTCGGACCTTATAACTTAGAAACCAAAAACAATTTTACAATGCCAACGGTCATCAGACATCTAGTTTTATCAAATAAAGCTATTTTGAGCAAAACTTGGGATCTCTGACAAGAAATATGGGCGTGATCTTCTTTCCCCGTTTCGCCTCCCATACAAACGTACTTTACTAATACTTAGGCTTAAGATATCTGTCTGCAAGTCTTTGTTTTTTGGGTAAACGTATTCTGGGTCAAACCACCAAAAACAAAATTCGTATGAAGATTTTCTTTTTGCTTTAATTTCATTCGGTTTGGATTTTTCAAAAAACAAAAGCGTGCAGACACAGATATTTGTTACCTGATATTAGATATAAAACATCAATTTAATTGGAATAGCGGTTTCCAAATGATTAGTAAACTACATTTGTATGTGGAGCATAGCCTACGGGCCGTTCTTAATGGTATAAATAGGTTAGGTTTATTTTTTATTGATGTTTTTAAGTGACTATTCCAATGAATGAATCTAGATGTGTAATCAAATTACCTTATTCAACCACTGTGAACTTTTACGTCTACCATTCCGTTGATGTAAATGTTGAGCATTTTGGATATTTTTTTCATACGAGCTGCATTTTTTTATATTTCTTTTGTACCCAATTTCTTATTACTATGGCCGATATGTGTCTATCACAAGTATTATTACATTCGTCATTAGTACATTTGTTATTTTACAGTCGTGACATTCGCCACAATGAAAAAGTATTGGTTGTGACATTCGTCACGCTTCCGACGAATGTCATGACCAATATGTTTTCAGATCATTTTCAAAATCTGATTACAATGCTTCAAATGTCCAAAACTCAAATGATTAAGGTTAAGGTTGGGTTTAGGGTTTTGTATCTCCAAAAAAAGGGACCGTTATGAGAAAACTTTGTTGCCCTTCCGTCCGATTGTATGTCAAGACCCTTTTTTCATCAGTAATGGGTTTTATCATGTAATGAGTTGAAATTTAAATAAAAAAAAAATTCACTGAGAATTCACAGAAAGATAATTATTGGGAATTACACAGAGCAATTATCGATTCAAAAGAACATAGTTTCTGAAATTTCCCAAATTTTTACTGAAATTGAAAATCCAAAGGCCTGATCCTGAGGTCTGCCATAGGTTAAAAACTTTCAGGTTAAAGAATATTTTTATTTCCCAAAAGAACATTACATTCACTTATATGAGAAACATTAAATTTAGTATAAGTATGTTGAGTTGTTGCATTGCGGTAACAATACAATTAATTAATAGTTAGAACCTTAATATAATATAAAGTATAGTAAGAAAGTTAGTCTAAGTTATTAGCAATATATTTTTTAACAGCTGTCTTGAAAATGTCATCGGACTGTAGGTTTTACATCATTTGGAAGCTTATTAAATATTTGTACACCATCATATAGCACAGTTCTTTTACCGTGAAGTGTGCGAGGAGTGGGGACGCGTAGGTTTAACTTTAAGTTTTAAATTCCGCAAAAGTCTGCACACATTGTGGTTGTGGCGCCCCGGCCTTATGATTGACAAACTGCTGATTGAAACAGCATTGGTGCAATGGCATCGTGCGAAGTGGCCTATCAACTAATGTGAGATGTTATGAATTTACAATTGGATCTAGAAACTGTTTTCTGTTGAGGTTTAGTTAGTGCAGACTGTTGTTAGATCAAATTTAAATCTGGCTCTTGGCAAGCAGACCGATACTCACGTAGGAAGTCGAGCGTGTCATCCGTTTGCACAACCTCAGCAATGTGCTTGTACTCCAGTGTGCCGGAGGCACGTGCGTGCGCCGTGCGAGCTAGTTCGGCTATAAACAGCTCCTGAAAACACACATCTGTTAAAATAACTTACTCCTTAGGAGGAAAGAAGCAATAGGTCAACTTTCAGTAAATTATGGTGTTTTAATTAATTTTAAACACAGGAAAGAAAAAACCAATGCACAGACAGGTTACTCACAGTTACTTTGGTGACGAGGAACAGTGGTTCCGCCCCCACGGTGTCCACGTTTGGGGAGCTTTTCATAATGGTCTTCACGCGAGATATAGGAAGACGCAGCTCTCGTGCCCGCGCTGCTGCATCCGCACCACCGGCTGGGTCGTCCGGTAACATACCTATTGCACACACTAGGAACAATAGCGGCGATTGTTGAGTTTTAATGCCCAATGGAAAACCACTATATAAATGCAAATTCCAACACAGAAACGGAAGGGATGAAGGGATGGTAAATGAGGGAGTGGAAAAGCCGATTATCAATACTCTGTGCTACGCCGGCAATTTAAAACATGAATAAAAAAAAATTAAAACATGAATATGACACTCAAACATACAGTGTTGCCAAAACGACTGACGTAAAAAGTGCTAGCTCTTTGGGAAAAAATATGAAAGAATGTCCTAAAATTTGTGTTGTATTTTAAAAAGATGGGTAGTAATTTTCATTAGAAATATTATGAAGAAATTCCATTATTATTTTGATGATGATTATATATTCATTATATTGACGCCAGATTATTGATAAATGCTTGTCGTTAATTCTTTCCATCTCTTTTATTTGCCTTATTTATAAACAATTATACCATTGCTATTCCTCCGGGATTTCTTGCTGCCCGGTACTTCTAGCTAGAAATACCGGAATAATACTGCTCTTCTTATTCAAAAGGCGTCAATTACAAATAAGGCACATATGTATACTGATGCCGTTTGATACGGATGATAATGACATTTAAAATATAAAATACAAGAAAATGCTACAGACTAAACAATACAATTTAATGTGGTTAAATAGAATAAATTTTATAAAATTAAGCTCTTTAAATGCAAACACAGCAACACTGTTAACATCCGCTAATTTTGGTTAATAGCGCGGGAACTTATAATCTAAGCGCGCATAGAGTATGTATACCTGCCAAAAGTGGTTTTTCTGTTTCTGTTGTTACTTTCGTATTTTAAATATAGTCCGTTAAGGCTGTATAGCGAAAGCTTTTGCCTGTCCATTGGATAAACAAACAAACAAAAAAATATAGTCCCACATAGCTTATTTTCCGCGTGGTCAAAACCGAAACTAAACGGTCGCCCTCTTGAACGTCATTCGGGTGTCAGATTTCTCCTTATGCTGTGCTTTGTCTTTGTAGGAACATTTCAGTATTTTAAACGCGTGAAATAACGCCTCAAGTTTGCAATAGTAGAGTTTGATAGATTGTCTTGAATGTAAGAGAGTTATTCGAGGACGAAAGGAAAGAAATGGGCAATAATCCCATTTCAGAACGTCACCGAGCGCGCCTTTGCCGTTACGGGCATATGTTGCCATTGCAACAAATCGGGTTACCATTTATTTACTTCTTCTAGGCTGAGTTTGTTTTAGTTAGAGGCAGATTGTAAAATTTTCTCGGAATTTATTTAATCGGATTTTATTATTGGTAACCATAAGACGACAGTGGTGCCCCCAGCCATGCGCAAAATGATCTATGTTGGACTATATCGCTGAGTATGGATAGTATGGATGTATATGGATAAATTCCACAGCATAACCCATAGCTACATCTGGCGACGCATTCGGTCAACTTTTACACTCTTCTTATAATCAGAAGATGGCGATGTGAATAATCTGCTCAGGAATTGCCAATTTATGTACTAGGTGGCGTTAGTGGTTTCGTCTGATAATAGAACTAATTTAGCAAATTTTGAGGATTGAAATGTGATATACAGAGTTCATAATTTAAATTTAATTTTTAATTATCTAGGTCATAAATCTAGCTTAGTTCTCAGCCACACTCCGCTGTACCCTAGGTAGGACCACGGTGGGTTCCACCTGGTTCATGTTTCCAGGCAAGTCCAAAATGCTCGCTACTTCAACGGAATCGAGATGGCACCATTATCTGTAAAACGTTCTCGATTTGTAAATGGCTTTTCTAACTTAGATGAAAAAGAAGATTTTTTTCATCTTAGTTTTCTAATCCAATATTATTGTGTAACAGGCCGTATCGCTTTACAAATTTAAAAAAAATATAAAAAAAATTGCGTCGCTTAGCAACGCTGTTGGAAGTGTAAAAACAAACTAAAACCAATCGAACGTCTTAGGTATTATTTTTGCTCAAGTTCCAATTTATTGCCTTTAGTTTGTTGCTAAGCGACGGCATTTATTAAAATATATTTATAAAATGTGTTAAGGCATACGGCCTCTTACACTTATCCCGTGCTCCGTGAGGGGTGAGCACGGGGAGTGTTTTGCTGAAAAAACTGGCTATGGACCGGAATGGGGTACCATGCCAGCGCATACACGGAGTTTGGCAAAACCTCGGCTAAAAGGTCCTAAGACCGCAAGTCTGACATAGCTAAACGTCGAGCAAGTGACGGCGGCGCCACTGATTACCTAAAGCCCTACGTGGTGGGTACTTACTTAGGGAACCCCTATAAACATTTAATTATGTTATTAACAACACAAGTAAATACAAATAGACACACATGTAAACAACAACAATTGTGCTCTTAGGGAGCAACTAAAACAGAACATAAAAGGTACTTAATAATGCCATCCCTATTTTTTTATGTTGTCTTGCTACGCAGTTTTATTTCCTAGATAGCCTACCCCTGAGCTAACCGCAGATAGCACTTTTGATTGACCCAACTAATCCTGTCATACACCGCCCATGGGCCTGTAGCTTCAAAGGAAGCCGCAAGTTTTTCCGCAGGGTGATGGGGTAAGTCACAAAAACCGGCCAAGTGCGAGTCGGACTCGCACACGAAGGGTTCCGTACCAACAACACCAAAAAATCAAGTTTTTTGTTTTGTTTATAATTTTTTTATTTTACTTATTATTTATAGCTATATAGCTATCTAGCTTATTATTTATATATATATATATATATATATATTATAGTAATAGCGGCAAAAAAAATACACACTCTGTGAAAAGGTAAATGGATGCAAATACCGAAGCATGAAAGTATCAGTACATACTTGCTTAGCAATACAAAAAGTGAACAAACATTTGGTTGCATTTCGTAGTTATAGGCGATTTAGGTTACAGATGTAACTTTAGGTATATTTAAATATGTAATTAAAAAACCGACTGGTTATTGTTGCATAATTAATAGGCATCAATGTTTCCAGACAATCAGTATTTTCTTCAGCAGGTACATACCAGCATCTATTTTATATAGCCAATCTAGATAACGCAACCACTTGGCACGGGCAGACCGACATATTTAGCATCAGAGGGTTGGTCTCTAACATGCGAACCCAGATTCAGCCATTTACCTAATCGTGACCAAAAATGTCGTGACCTCCCGGAATATTCCTTGCTCGTTGGGCCGCAAGCGTCACATCTAAGGTGATGCCTCCATAAAAACGTTAGTTTACTTGATATTTGGTACATATATGGTACGATATTTGTACAGCTCGTGGTCTAGGGGCTAGAGGATGTATGCGATTTGAACCCAGACAAATCCTCGCCCCGGTCAAGCACCACGGATCACCTTCCATTACGAATGCGAGCTGTTCCACAGTTAAGGAACCCATGTAAAAACTGTAGGTCCCGTTGGTACCACCGCACGGAGCGTATTTTCCGTCTAGTTCAATGTAGCCGTGCTCATAAAGGGAAGGTCCTGGCATGGTACCCAATTCCTTCGGGTGTATTGCGCTAATATCGTAATGGTAGCGTAGAATTAGCCATCTAATAGAAATGATTCTTTCCTTATTGATGCTCAGTTACAAGGACAATTATTTCATTAAATTAATTTGACAATTTATCTTCTGAATTACTGTATGTTTACAGATGTAATTCTAGTACTTCCATTCGAGTGCTACCTATAATCAATTGTCAAACTGGCAAATATGCTATAAATTTCAAGAAAATCCATAAAATAAATTACGATTTACAGAAAAGCAACGAAACATTTTCTGTTACTTTTTTAAATACTGAAACGTTTCTGCTGAGACAACAACGGAAATAAGGCAAAGATTTCTCACTTTATTTTAGCTTTGCATAACCACCTAGTACCTACCGGATAGAGATATTTTTCTAGGCATTGAGGTTTCGCTGTAAATGATACAACCTAGTGGGTACTTGATCGCGTGGTAATCTGTTACTGGCGAAAGTACGGACAATTTACGTCATTTCAAGGTACAAGAACAAAGGACTTGAACTTGTTGAACAAAATGACTTGAGAATAAGCACTGTCCTTCCAAAAAATGTACCTACCGGTTGCAAACCTGTCTAAGCTCGCGAGATTGAATTAAAATTTTCTTAGGAATATTTCTCACTGATAAAATGGTAACTACCAAATGTAAAAAGTACGGTTGAAATTCAAATTAGCAGGAACCATGTTTTGCAGGGGATCAGCTGGAAGAACACGCTTTTGCCAGTTGCTTGAGAATCAGTCCTACATGAAATGTTCTTTGATCTGAATTGATACTTCGAAAACACAAATAAAACCCAACATTGGAACTTAACTTAGTTGTCTTTATTTTAATTTAGTTTCCCTATATAAATTGTTATCAGAGAAAACGGAATTCCGTTGCCATGTATGCAGTCGCACCGGGCGCGGTGGCGCGGGGCGCGGCTGCGGCGGCGGCGGCGGAGGCGCTGACTAGACACCGCGCGACCCTCTCGTAACAAGTAAACGTAAATAGCGGTGCGGAGGCGGCAGGCGGCGGCGGCGGGCGGCGGGCGAGCGCGCTTACAGCGACTTCTCGATCTTGATCAGCTCGGCGATGCCGTCGTACATCTCCTTGACGGCGTCGTACTCGGTGAGGCCCATGCGCCGCTTGTTGGAGATGTCGTAGACGCCGCCCTCCGCCTCGGTGTGCTCGCCGCGCGTGCCGCGCACCTGCAGGTGGTACTTGGACGCGGTCTCGTCCAGCTTCGCCTTGTCCGCGGCGAGCTTGGGCAGCTTGATGTGCACGGAGGCGCGCACGGTCGTGCCCAGGTTGGTCGGGCAGAACGTGAGGAAGCCGAGCCGGTCGTGGTGCGAGAACGGCACGCGCTTCTCGATGTCGTTGACGGCGGTCACGAGCCGCTTGTACACTTGCTTCAGGTCGCCGCCCATCTGCATCGAGATGAGGCGCAGGTGGTCCTCCTCGTTGCACCACACGAGGAACGTCTTGTTCTCGTTGTGGTAGATGCCGCGGCCGCTCGGCCAGAAGCGGCACGCGTTGGCCGCCTGCAGGAAGCGGTCGCCCTCCTTGAAGAGGAAGTGGTCGTCGATGAGCTGCTGCTGGGTCTCCTTGGACATGCCCGTGAGCGGGTAGAAGGTGCCCTTGAGCTCGCCCTCGAGCCCGGACAGCGTGGAGGACACCTTGGCCTCCATCTCCTTGTACTGGGCCTCCGTGAGGCACGGGTTGAAGGGGTAGCCCTCCATGGAGCGGCCGCAGCGCACGCGCGTCGACACGATGTACTCGCCGGCCGCGTCCAGGTTGCCGAGCGACTCCACATCGCCCCAGTTCTTGGGCGGGTGCTTGTCGGTCTTCTTAAAGCCCGTGTGGTAGTCCTCGATGATGGGGTCGAACAGCTCGGCGAACACGGAGTACGCCTCCGCGTCCGGCGCGTAGATTCCGACACCCGAGTCCAGATTTTCAACACCTGCAGACAAACCAGAGTTCGGCATTTAGCAAATGTGGAAGCCGTTAGAAATGCGAAACCGTTGATTCTATTCAATTATCAAAAGGTTCAATGAGATTATGGGCATGCGGGCGTGACAGCTAATGTTGACATTCAAGGTGGCAGGCAAGGTCACGATGTCAAACCTCTGTGATGCTAACTTACCCGACTGAATGCAGTCCAGAAGCGTCGAGCCGAAGGAGGTCTTCTTGTTCTTGAGACTGTCGAAGACTTCCTTGGTGAGGTATTTCTTCAGCAACGACTTCGAGTCGGATGCCGCCAGCTTCGAGAAGCCGGCCTCCAACTTTTCGAGGGTCGCTGCGTCAACCATGGCTGCTGCTTTTCTGTAACGTGACAAAACAACCACTGCTTAGAAGCCCTTCAGAAATACGGCGCAGTCGGCGCTTCCAGAACTGCGAAAATACTGAACGCGCCGAAATAAACTACTTAGTTGTGCCAAATCGATATTTCGACTAACGCCTTGAGGGCCGCGCAAGTCGCTCGGGTGCACATGCTGCTTGAAGATCCGTTATCTTCGACGAAAATTTGGCCTTGAGACAACTTTAAACAAACAGAAATGGCGTCCACGATTTTTTCGATTCATTTCGCCTGACATTTCAACGTTGCTTTTTATTTTATTTACGGCCTGTCACGAAAAAGATGACGCACACATTACAACACCAGCGGATGAACAGTACGTTCCCAGCGGTAATTACCTACCTATATTTCAATCTTGTATCGTGTACGTTATCAAAGGATTATCGAATTAGGTACCTAGGCAGGTCGTTCAGCTATTTACTCTTTATCTGCCGGCAACCTATGCTAGCTTAGACTCAGAGCCGTGGGGTCCGAGGTCCCCGAACAGGTAACATTACGTCATATGTACGAACCGTCTGATGAGATAATACGCGAGCACCGCCCCTCCGCACACAACCACCGGGATGGTGATCTTAAACTTGTAATTCATCACTGCCAACCAACGGAAACACGCGAGGTACAGACGGTAACGTGTCGACCGGGCGACTGAGGTCGCCGAATGTCCCGACGAAGCGGCCGGCTTTTCGTCCGGTTTTCCGTCGGAATTACGTAATTTTCCAATCTCCTTGACCGAGCGCGCATACGCGAGGTGGCGCCGCGCATCACGCCGGTCCCGAACGTCGCGCGCCGCTCTACCTCGCTCGCTCTCTCCCGCCCTGCCCGCTCCTTGCACCCATATTGCAACTTTGTTGCGGCACGGAAAGTCTCATCTGTATTTCGGTATACCCACATGTAGAAGTTGCACTGCATGTACCGTCCGGAAAGAACGCGACGAGAGATTCTAATTAGATTCTTCATGGTTTTTAGGAGGCGAACGAGACAGCTATACGTTACATTGTCGTCTTCGCCCTGCAAGCTGCATGCGATGACTCGACCGACTATAAAGCGAGCTCAGCTCCCCCTCGTTCGTTGCGAGTGCGAGGCGTGCCGTCGAGACGGCGGCGCGGAGGCGGAGGGCGAAGGGGCGCCCCTCCCCGCTGCCCTCCCGCAGTCTCCGCCGGCAAGTAACAGAACCGGATGGGGCGGAGACGAGCACATGGACGGACATGGTATACGTGAGCAGATGTGACTCACTCCAGGCTCATTGGATTTAATTGACATGAATTCGCAATATGGACTGAGAAACCTTTTGGAATAAGCTCTATGTTACCAATTGCTATACAAACCAACCACTATTCACACACTACAAAGTTTTTGATAGAATAAGTACAGAGCTGTACTCTAGTGTAGTTTCAATGGCTACCTACCTGGCGCATGGTGGTAATAGCAAAATCACTCTTGTCTGCTTCGCTAATCGTTTTCAACGATTCGTTAAACCTGTGTGATTAATTCGGCGGGTAATGTAAAATCACACATTTTTTTCAACAAATCGTTGAGAAACCGAGAATTCTGATTCAGTTACAACACACGAGCACAGCTCAGGCGGCGGTACAGAGGCCTCGACATTGACACTGGAGGTGCGCTGCCGATGCCGCTGCCGCGCTCCGCACCGGCCGGTGTTTCGACACATCACACAATACGCACCCGTCTGCCTCCGCCGGTTTGGTCTCCTTGTTCTCCTTCGTCGCACAACCACCCATGATCGCGTCTACTCTACGTGCTACACGCTAAAGCATGCGGTACTACGCTACGGGGCGAAAAATAAAAATGTACCGCGGAGGCGCCGTGCGCGGCCGAATATTTTGACAAAACGGACGCCGAGATCGCGGCGAGGGGGGTTCGGCGCGATCGATGCGCGGGCACGCAGCACGCACGCCCCTTCCCGGTCTGTTCCCGCTTCCCGCGCTTCGCACGCAATTTCGAAAGTTTTCGGAGGAGAAAGTAGCCGCCGCTCGCCGTGCTCCCTTGCAGTGTGAGCGAACGCATCCTCGCCGATGGAATCGAGATGGATTCTTATCTGAATCAGACGCGTATCGCGGCCTTATCTAGATCGCACTGTCCTGACGAGTCAGATATGATACGCGGAGCCGGTCCTCGAAGCGCGAACTAAAAGGTATCGGGCGAATCCGATTTCGGAAGGCACTACTATTGTAACGAAGCGGTTAAGTACGACGGGCGCTTACCTTGCGCTTGGACAACCGTCAGAGTCGACTGCGAGATGCAGAATGGCGGGAGCGGGCACGGCGCGGCACGTTAAGCCCGCAGCCCCCGCTCCCCGTCCCCCGCCGCGCTGCTCCAGCCTTGGCCTTGCGGCCGCCCGCGGATTTACCGCCTCCCCACCGCGCTCCGTCGCCGCCGGAGTCCGACGAGCCTCCCGCCGCCGCCCGCCGCCGCTCCCCGCAAGCCCTCCGGTTGCTGGCCAACGCTAATTTTCCGACTGCAGACGATAATTGAATTTGCCAATTAGGCACCTTCCGTATGCGTTTTCCATCGACACCTTCAACGCTTGATTAAAAAGCCGCTGAGCCGTACAAGTTGGCAGCATCTGTGTAAAATCATGGAACTTTGGCACGGCAACCTGTCAGATTCCTTATTATTCATAAACAATCGTTGCTTCGAAATTAATACAGCCAGGGATTTGATATTTCACGATTTTACGATTTTCGTTCGGCATACAATGTCGTTCAGACTGATTTTGAAGGTTGACATGAAGCCCATACTAATCCACAAAGTCTCATCGAAAATTGGTTCTGTCGTTATTGCGGGCTCAAAATAATATTTGTCTCTATCCCTACATATGTAGTACATACCTATCCGGCGTAGTATTCACAAACAAACACTTTGTTCGTATGTTATACAAAAAGTTCACACAACGAGCAAGACGTTCTTGGTTCACACGATGAAAAACGAAAATGAAAAGCTTTGCCCCACTTAGGGCAAGGTGTCTTTGTAAATGTTTTGCTCGACTTGGCGGGGCAAATCAAGTCGTGCCCCCAGAAAATGCATTTATTGACTCGGTTTTTCCCTGTCAACAGATATGAAGAGTAAACTAGCTACAGCAGTGGTAGCGCTAAGAAGCAAAATTCCCGCGCATAGTGATCAGCGCGTTTGAATTTTAAATTTAGAACATCTCAGTTTATTTTTTTACCCTGGCCGAACTCCAACGACCGGCACGAAGACGCTCATGCCAATGTCAACTTTGTTATTTTTCACTTTCGTTACGCAACTTTATGGGCGCGTGAATGGCCTATTTCTTTCAATTCTATTACGTATTCAACGAGTCCGTTGGGTCTGAATTATTGGTGTGAAGGGCTGCTGCCGTGAGAAAGTGTCAGCCGTGGTCAGGTGTCCAATGGCGTCAATGTCATCCAGCACCGATGGAAAATAGGTACCTACCAAACAGCAGAATACAAGCGAGCGATTGTAATTGGATTGAGAGAGGTATCGTTATTGAAATTAAATTGTCTGGCAGCTGCTATCGCTTGCTAGTCACAATTTTATTTATGCTAATGTTTTGAGCCAGAAGAAGGCAAACATATAACGATAAGATTAGCGAGAACAGACGTAATACACAATAAATTAATTTCATTGTAGTCGTGAGATAAGTAATTTATTTACGTTAATTCTTTCCAGAAAAAGATTTCAATGCTTGCAAAAACCCATCATGTAGATATGGTGTTTAAAAATTTAAGATGAATATTTTTTTGCAAAGTAACTCGTATCAATATTTGACAAAGGTTACCTACTAAGTGTACCTATTAAGGATGTAGGTTTCCTCGCAAATTCATAAGAAACACAACTTCGTGATTACTCGATGTTTCTAAAAAATCATGCATAACTACTCGACAAAAGGAAACCAAATGTTTCAAATTAATATGGTTCTAATCACATGTTACATCGGTCATGGAACAAATTGACCAACACTTTATCTTTACAGGTACTCCTCTCTATGTTCTATCGTTAAAAAAATGCATAATTATATTACATAGAATAGAATTGATAGAGTGGAACCAAATATTTGTAAACGCAGGTAGAATACATGTTTTCTGCGGATTTTTTCCTACAAAACGTGACGTAACTACTACGAAAACAGAAAATTCACCATCTCCAATCTGTGCGACCCGTAAATTCCGAATGTTGTGGTTATCTCGATGGTTGTGGAACGTACTCGTATAAAGGAGAAATCAGTGTAGCCGTGCTCATAAAGGGAAGTTTCTGGCATGGCACCTAATTCCTTCGGGTACAAGGTTGGGCTTACATCATGACGGTAATTGTGTGGTATTATCCATTCATGTCAAATATCCAAATAAAAAAAAAACAAATGCGACCCAAAGATTGAAATTTGCAATATAATAAGCGCGGCAAGTGTTGGGTTTTAGTTTTAATTAATTAATTTATTTATAATAAGGCACACCAACAGTACACACACATAGTTAACAATAAAATATAATAATTAAATATACTTCAAAGGTTGATTATTATAGGTGTACACAGCATTCAGTACAGAGTTGTTCTGTGAATGTAAAACAATTTACAAATACTGAAAAAAAAAAGAAAACAATACTATAAATGTAGAAAAAAAATAGAAAACATAACGAAAAAACTTTACAATATGCATCTTAATTGACTAACTTTATTGTATTGTATTGTATTGTTTATTCATCATCCATAGACAGTACACTCCACTCGGATTTGTCATATTTTAGCATTGGCCAGTTCAGCAAAACAAAACACAGCGAAGAACTGGAAAGAAACTCCGCTGTTTTTTTTTTCAACGTCCACTTAGTCTAAGTTTACAAAAGTGTTTGTCAATTATTTTAACAAAAACATAGGTAAAACACTAAATTCACATGAATACACAAAAATTTACAATCCATGCCGTATGCAACAGTTCATGACAAATATCATTTTATTAGCAAAGACAATCCCCTCCAACTAATATGTTGCCAATTGGAGCAGGCCAGTCCCCACAAACAGCACCCGTTTACGAGCATCACGCCGGACACAGCCATTACCTCTTTCAACCATATTTTAGGGAAAGAGATAACCTGAGCCAAGCGTCACCGTAAGCAAGGACCTCTACTATATAGTATTAATAGTAATCTTGTTTGTTGGGATCAAAGAGTTCGGAGTACTCGCTGAGATTCTCTTTCTACGGTTGAGACCTGACGCCATTTTGCTTTCGTCACAGAACAGATGAAGCGTCCTCTCCGAACCGCCTTGACATTGGTGATTTGGCCACCGCCGCGCTGGTCAAAGTGAAGGATTCGCGGTGGGCGGGTTGGCGATGGAGCGACTTACGCCACAGAGTATTTAATAAAGTGTTCGTGCTGACGCGAACGCGCCGCGCGCCCGCCCGCCATCACTCACCACCTCTTATGACCTCGCCATCTTGACGCGACGAACCGGAAACACCACACGTCCATTCAAAACTACGGGCGGTCAACGTCTTGACGAAGAAAGTGATAGCAAATAAGTTAAATATTCACGTTCGTACTATATGCACGAAACTATACCTACTTCACATTAATAAAACCATGTTGAGCCAAAATGGTGCGAACAGTTTTCTGATTAGCCCACGGGTGATCATGCACTTGGAAGTGCGATAAGAAACATCAAAACATTTTTATTTATAATAGAAAAGGAAGAAATGTCGATTTTTCTAAGTTTTTTTTAAAAGCATGTGCCGCCAGAACCTCTTTGCACTGGCACTGATACATTGTAATGGATGGAAAACACATACAATTTTCATTGCCGCTTTAATTATCTTTCCTTCAATGAGATGGTATGTACCAACCTGTTCGAAGGACCCAAAGTTTTACGAGGAACCTGAACTCGCTTAGAGATATACGTAGATACTATATATCCACATATAAATTGGGTGAGTGATTTACAAGTTATTAGAGTTTACTCGACTGGTCACCCCTCTTGTAATTTAGAGTGATGTACTTCGTCAATTTCCATGGAGATCGTTTCAAGTGCATTGTATGTATTGTTTATTGTTTATTCATCATCCACAGGCAGCACACTGCACTCGGATTAGTCAAATTTTATCATTAGCCAGTTCAGCATTCACGGCGAAGAAGAACTGGCAAGAAACTTCGCTGATTTTTTTCAACGTCCACTTAGTTTTAAGCACTAAGTTTACAAATTTGTTTGCCACTGCTTACAGAAATACGGGTTATTGGTACCCGTTTATGTCAATACATTAAATTAATATTAATTCACAAAAATACACCATTCACGCCGTAACTATGCAACAGTTCATGACAAATATCGGTTTATTCTGCAAAGTCATGTCCGTCATCTAACATGTTGCCAGTTGGAGCAGGCCAGTCCCCACAAACAGCACCCGTTCACGAGCATCACGCCGGGTCCAGCCATCGCCTCTCTCAACCATATTTTAGGGGAAGAGGTGACGCGAACCAAGCGTCACCACAAGCAAGGACCCTGAGTTATGTTGTTATATTCGTTTCACCCCACTGCTGACTAGTCATGTAGACCTTTTTTGAGAAGAATTAGGCTAGACGTAACTACAGACCACGAATCGGGTAATTATTTCTCAAGTTTTTCTCTCAACATTTCATCCCACTGGTCACGCCTCTGGTAATTTAGCGTGATGCTGCTCGGGGCGGCTCGGGGACTCGGACAGCCTCGCCCGGACGCGCTATCTTTTTTTTCTCTTTTTGCTCTGACTATTTTTCTAGCGTGATAGTATAGTTTAGCCTATAGCCTTTCCTTTCCATTGGGTAACTAAATGCAATAATATTTTTTAAAATTGGACTGGTAGTTAATGAAATTAGCGCGTTCAAACAAAAAAACAAAAAACTCTTCAGCTTTATTATTAGTTTATATGGTATCTGAAAGGTTTGACCAATGGTCACCATGGTTTAAGCTTGAGATAAGTTCACCCAGACTATTTTTGTTTATTTTTAAAGTCCACGGTTTCACACCGTGCGAATTCGTGTGTCACCTTCGTTGCGTGTCGCCACGTGTCGCGTCGTGTCACATGTCACGTCGCGTCACGTCACCCAGCAACTCGCGAGCCTCCGACACTTACTTTATCCGCTAGTTCGACCACTTACGTCTGTCTAGATACGTATATCTATAGATAGGTATTTTGAGTGCGAAAATAATCTTCCGATGGATAAAACGGACAGTGTACGCGCTCACTTATCAGACCGATAAAAAATATCGATCCGATAAGTTGAACAGCCATTGAGGAACGAACGAAGGTATCCTAACATTTTAATGTATTCGATTTCATTAAATACGAACTGCTTGTGTCTTTTTTTCTACACGGTAACAAATGTAAGCGTTAAAACAAAAGACAATCATGCATTTCTGAAGAAAGGTTCTAGTACAGAAGTTCTCAAACTTATGTTGTCTACCGCCAACCTTGACGATCAATTATTTTCCAGCGCCCCCCAAAATGTTTAGCTTTACCACATCTTATAAATCACAATCGTGATAATTTAATTTAATTGTATATTTATAGCGTGCCACATGAGTTTTCAATTATATCTTGTTTCTGAGTTCTAATGAGGGTAATCATATACAACGTATACATATATTACAAAAACAAAGAAGCCATCGCCCCCCCCCCTAAACAACTTCAACGCCCCCCTATTTCCTCTGAGCCCTTTACCGCCCCCCTGTAGGCCTCCAGCGCCCACGAGGGGGCGTTATTGCCCACTTTAAGAAATACTGTTCTAGTACAATTAAGTACTTAAAAATCCTCCGATTGTGACAAAGAAGATACAAATAAGGTAGCAAATTCGAACCACGAACGACAAATCCCTTGGTAGCCCAATTGTATTTTTTACGTGCCGGAACCCACGGTCGTCAGCTACCACTTGGTACTTACGGGCTTTACTTGGGCAGACGCTTCCATTCCATGAGACTTTTATGGAATCCCCCTTAGCAGTCAAACTAAAACTATGCAAATTGCTTTGTCATTATTTACTGAAGTGTATGCAAGGTATCTTTATTTGTATTTTCCATGTTTTCAAAAAGGTTTCACCATAGATTGTTTCATTGATATCAGCAAAGTAGCCATTACATTCCAGCTCGCGACTAGCTTCTCCCGCTACCTTCCGAGATCGTATTCACTCTTCTCAAATGGACCATTTCCATCGGTGGCCTTTGCCCTGAAACAAAAAAAAACACAGTCAGAGAGGGGAGCACCCACGGAGGATAGAAGGAGAACTACCTCTATCCTCCGTGGGAGCACCTAACAAAACCGGTCAAGTGCGAGTCGGACTCGCACACGAAGGGTTCTGTACTATCGTAAAAGATTTAATACAAAAAAAAAATCACGTTTTTTGTATAGTTTTAATTATTTTTTAATCTCACCTATTTGTTGTTATAGCGGCAAAATAAATACACACTCTGTTAAAATTTCAGCTGTCTATCTGTTACGGTTACTGAGATACAGCCCTGTGACAGACGGACGGACGGACGGACAGCGGAGGCTTAGTAATAGGGTTCCGTTGGCACCCTTTGGGTACGGAACCCTAAAAACGGTCTTTCGTTCTCTCCCATACAATTACTGATTCGGAGTCGCAGATGAAAGTACTCGTAATAGCATATTCTGTGGTAATACGAGCAAAGTTAAAATACTTTTTCGTACTTCAACGAATAAATTTTTCAACGAATGAAGCTGTAAATAATAACGCTGGATGGAACCAGGCACCAACAATCTTTCGCGGGCAGTGCGTCTACCAATTCCGTCACCAGCTCTTACCAACGTGTAACCATTATTACAATTTAGTATACATACAATAATTCTTATACTGTACAGCTTTCATTCCTTCTTAATACATCCATGCTTCACGGTAGATTCTACAAAAAATCCACATACATTTAATTCGGTGCTCATATGAGAGGAGTAAGCATAGGTGATCGCAGATTTACGCCCGTTCCCACCACCTGCAGCTACAAAAATCCCAAAGTTACCTTTCGGTTACACCATGTAAATTTTATATGCAATGTAACCGAAAGCTGCTGATTTCAGGTAACTGGAGGTGGTGAAAACAGGGGTAAGATAATGAACCGCTGACTTAGAGCCAATACCATAGAGGAAAATCTTCCCTTGTCAAACCAAAATGATAAGGCAATGCCATAACGTATGAATTGCAGGAAATTTCGGTAGTAATATGGGCAGATGTTTCTAATCGTTTTCAAAAGCCTTATGTTCCATGACGTGCCATCATATATTTAAAAATATTTGTGCATACCTTCTTCTTGTATCACCAAACGACAATGAAAAAACCGGCCAAGTACGAGTCGGGCTCGCACACGAAGGGTTCCGTACCATCGAACAAGATTTAACACAAAAAAGTCACGTTTTTTGTATGGGGACCCCCTTTAATTCTTATTATTCTTAATGTTACCTATTTGTTGTTATAGCGGCAAAAATAATAATAATAATAATAATAATAAAATTCTTTATTGTACACCATTATAAACAGTTTACAAAAGGCGGGCCTAATGCCAAAAGGCATTCTCTTCCTACCTACCCTTGGGATGTAGGAATGGTGCAAGGCGGCAGACAAAAAAGGATAAAAGAAGTAAGATTTTTTATCAATAAAGATATATATATATATACTTAACAAGAATAAATATACTTACATTCTAATACTAATACATACAGATACATATAGTACATAGCTTATAATATATATTTAATTTAAATATATACCTATATTTGTGTATATACATTTATTCTTATATGAACCTTTTTTTTGTAACAGAGAGCGAGCAAGAACTTATATAAATGATAAAGTTTAAATATAATTTAAATAATAGGACTTCAGACGTTTTTTGAAAATATATACATTGGAAGAGGACCGAATTTCTAGGGGAAGCTGATTCCAAAGACGAGATGCGTTTACAGAAAAAGAGTCACTATAATAAGTGCTGCGATGTGTAGGAATTGCTAACAGTAAGGTATCAGCAGACCTAAGTGGAACACCATGTGAAGATAGGAATTTGAAGCGATCCTGCAGGTAACTCGGAGCAGCAGGGTTATTCAGTGTGCTGTAAAGAAGTGATAGGGTGTGAACATTTCTGCGTTTTCTAATGTCAAGCCACTGGAGTCGATTACGGAATTCGGAAATATGATCAAACTTACGCAAGCCAAAAATATATCGAATGCATAAGTTAAGGAGGCGGTCAAGTTTGTTAAGGAGATCTTCATGAAGATCTAGGTAGCAGATATCAGCATAATCAAATAACGGGAGTAAAAGGGATTGTGCTAACGTAGTTTTGGTGCCAACGGAAATGAAATTTTGCAATCGCTTTAGAGAGTGCATGCTACCCATAAGTTTTCGACTGACTTCGCAGACCTGTGTGTTCCATGATAGTGTCTCGTCAATCCATAGACCCAGATTTTTTACACTCGTACTGTACGGGACTGCGACACCATCAAACACAACTGGAGGTAAAGTTGACTTGTCGAGTTTGGCCAACTGCTTACTAGACCCTATGATGATTGTCTGAGTTTTAGCCGGGTTAACTAAAAGGCCAAACCGAACAGCCCAGTCTAGTGCAGAATCAAGATCGATATTCATAAGTGCAACCGCTGTGTGAACATCATTGTAATGGAATTGTCGATAAAGCTGCAAGTCATCGGCATAAAGATGGTAAGAGCACATAAATGGGACAACAATACTATTGATAAAGATGGAAAATAACAAGGGAGAAAGTACGCCACCTTGTGGGACGCCAGCGGTGAGGTCAATCCATAAGGAGTAGACGTTGTCTACACAGACGCATTGCTGGCGACCACGTAGGTAAGAAGAGAACCAATCCAGAGCCGACTGTGAAATATTAAGAGAATACAGGATTGCAATTAAGATGTCAAAATCGACCGAATTGAATGCACTACTAAAGTCAAGTAATACAAGGAGAGTTAACTGACGGGCATCCATAGCTAGACGAATGTCGTCAGTGATTTTTACAAGAGCGGTAGTAGTGCTGTGGCAGGGACGAAAACCGGATTGAAATGGGCTGAGGATGTTACAGGAGGACAGAAAATGGCATAGCTGTGAGTATACACACTCTGTGAAAATTTCAGCTGCCTACCTATTACGGTTCATGAGATACAGCCCTGTGACAGACGGACAGACGGACGGACGGACGGACGGACGGACGGACGGACGGACGGACGGACGGACGGACGGACAGCGGAGGCTTAGTAATAGGGTTCCGCTTTAACCCCTTGTATCAACATAGGCAACCGTCACTTCGTTGCTACACACAAACATTAGGAAAGAAAATTTACCATGTGTTATGTAAACTTAAAAGTGCGATGTTCATTGACATTAAATTATCATGTTTTGATTAAGTAAATCAATGGTGAAACCTAAAATAGCCTCAATGGCCCAGTGGCGCGACACTTCGGCGATCGCTCTCCGAAGTTAATCAACGCTGGGTCCGGTCTGGTCTTGGATGGGTGCCCATTCGACCGTTGAGAGAGGCTGGCCGTGGTTCGGATTCCACGTTAAACTGTAGGTCCCCTTCCTTACTTACTAGGTGGTAGGGTTTATCCCGCCCGGGTTGGTACCATCGCATTGGATGAACGATGGTCGAAGCGGCAATGAAAATTGTCCGTGTTTTCCATCCAGTTCAATGTAGCCGTGCAATATAAGGAAGGTCCTGGCATGGCACCTAGTTCCCATGTGGTGTGTTGGGCTAATACCATGACAAAAGGTGTGGTATTAGCCATCCATGTCCAGTCACATAAAAAAAATAAAAGATATTGGTCCGTCGAGTCGGATATTTTCCTATCAAATGTTCCTATAATTCGACTTTTCATCATTTTAATTACAGCATAAGGTTTCGTTGCTCATTACATTTACAACAGTTTCGTGATATATCTATTGTGATCTTTCTATTATATTAATGTACTTTTCAGTGAAACTTTCTTAGGAATTTGATTCTTATTCCATTGAAACGACATGACAATACTTGGCTGTGTACTATGCCAATAAAATACAATGGTTG
This sequence comes from Incurvaria masculella, assembly GCA_946894095.1. Lineage (NCBI taxonomy): Eukaryota > Metazoa > Arthropoda > Insecta > Lepidoptera > Incurvariidae > Incurvaria > Incurvaria masculella. The sequence goes on from OX335646.2 coordinate 24,389,787, forward strand.
AAAGCGGCCGGTGTAACAGGCAGGAATGAATCCCCGGTAATTTTGAATCCCTTACAATGGTCGCCATTGATCCCCGGTATTGTTTAATAAACACTGCCATAAAAGTAATGACCCTAACGACTATAAACAAACCACGCTCGCGCCAAACGCTCTCAAGTGGCTAGGAGGACGTAGGCAGCGGACGTAGGTAAATAGTGAATGAAGTGATACTGTTAAATACTTTTAGAGTTCCGTTCCCCAAGATAATAGACTAGGAGGTGGCGATTTGATATTTGAATCATCTTGAGTCCTATAAATAAAAGCTAATCGCTGACAACCTTTTTTACTGGTCGATAGTATCCGCGGATCTATCAGTGTTTGGCGTAACTTAGTGTAGTTCAATTACCAAAAAAGTTTAAACAAATGAAATGAAAAAAAAAGTTTACTAATGAAGCTTAATTTCTGGCAGGTTTTATGACCAAAGTGGGAAAGTAGGAAAAAAATTGAAGTAAGTATCCCATTACCTTACATTAAGTATGTACATTAGTAAAGCATAAATGAAGTATCTAACAAGATGTTGCTCTTTGCGGACGATTGCAAGTTTTATAAAATTATTAAAAATAGTCACGACTCAATTCTTTTACAAAACGATATTAATCGAGTCTCTTTGCGGTGATTTAAAAACAAAATATCCCTAAATTTTCTAAAGTGTGTTCAAATTACATTTACGCGTAAACGAAAACCAGTTTTAACCGAATATTATGTTAACGGCAATACGCTTAAGCAAGTGGATATTATTCGTGACCTAGGTTTGGTATTAGATAAAAAACTTTCATTTAATGCTCATATAGACAACATAATTTCTCGTTCTTTTAAAATGCTAGGTTTCAAACGTAATAGCAAAGTTTTTAAAAATCCTGCGGCCAAAGTTGCATTATTTAACAGTCTTGTAAGAAGCATACTAGAATATGCTAGTCCAGTGTGGAATCCCAGCTACAAATTACATATACTCGTACAACGCATCGAGCGTAGTCAAAAGATGTTTTAAAACTTTTTATCTTTTTTTGACAATAAAGGGAAGTTTCTTCCTAACTACACTGACGGACTGATTTTTTATGGAGTCAATTCTCTTGAAAAGAGAAGATTGCATTCGGATATTATTATTGTTTTTACAATTATTAATAATCAAGTATTAAGACCTTTCCTTTTGAGCCAGATAAATTTTAACGTACCAAGACCAAATTCAAGTCCTAAATCCCTCTAAAACTAAAAAAACATAAGACTAATCGAGGATCTCTTCAAATTATAATGCATTAGTTCATCATCACGATATTGATATATCGGCCCCATCACTAGAATCACTTAAAAATAAATTCAAAACCTGTATGTAATTATTTCCCCTCCTTTGTTCTTTGTAATAATGTTCACTCACTTTTAAACACGTGTTATTTTAGTTGATATATTTTGTTTTGTAGCGTGTTTATATGCCATGATTTATTTATTTTTATTCTTCTTATTAGAATTAAGTTAATGCCCTACCGTTAGACTTAAGGAAATGTTAATAACCATGTTGTGTTTGTCCATTATTGCTGATAGTTTCACTTTTTTTATATCTACGTTTTGTTATTACCATGTAAGAAATGAGTCACTTTTGACAAACCTAATAAAAAAAAAACAACTCAATCGTCTCGAATATTTTACAGTTTTTTGTAGTTAAATACATAAATCACAATTCGAAATGGCTAATTTTATGTTTTTGTAAGTTCTAAGTAGAGTAGTCCTAAGCAAGTGTTAACGTTGCGTTCCGAAATTACAGAGTGGTCTAGTGACTAGAGGACTTGCCTTTCATGCGAGAGGTCTGGGTTCAAATCCTCGCCCCGGCCATGTACCACTTTCTTTCTCTTTATGTTTTGGATAAGTTAGTTACGAATGCGAGCTGTTCCATGGCTCGGAACTCATGTAAAACTATAGGTCCCCTACCCCTACTTATTGGTAGGGTCAAGCCCGCCTGCGTTGGTGCCACCGAATTGGATAAAACGATGGTTAATCCAGATAAATGTAGTCGTGTTCACAAAGGAAAGGTCCTGGCATGGTACTTTATTCCTTCGGAAAAGTGATGTATTAGGCTAATATCATAACGGTAGTTGTGTGGTATCAGCCATCCATGTCAGGGTCGGTCCCCTCCGTCTTCTTTCTACCATCGCACAACGCGGAACAGGCAGAAAATGCACCTATTCACTGGCGACATTCCAAAAATCAAAACCAACCGATCCTATAGGTCATTTATCTATGGGGTCGGTAAACTATAGAATGTAGTAATACTCCCTGCCGAGGTATTTCTCCCAAAGTAAAACCTGGGGTCCTTCAAACATGAAAGCACCTCGTCCGCCGGCATGGTTTTCGCAGCCCCCTTTAAAGTTCGAAAGCGCAAGGGCGTCGTCGGGCACCTTAAGAACGGCCCGTAAGCTATGCTCCCCATACAAACGTAGTTTACTAATCATTTGGAAACCGCTATTCCAATTAAATTGATATTTAAAATCTAATATCAAGTAATAAATATCTGTGTCTGCATGCTTTTGTTTTTTTGAAAAATCCAAACCGAATTAAATTAAAGCATAAAGAAAATTTTCATACGAATTTTGTTTTCTCTGTGGTTTGACCCAGAATACATTTACCGAAAAAACAAAGGCATGCAGACACAGATATTTGTAGCCTAATATTAGATACCAAATATCAAGTAAGTTGGAACAGTTGTTTTCAAATTATTAGTAAACTACGTTTGTATGGGAGGCGAAATTTTCTGATGCTTACGGGCCGACCTTAAGACGTCCTGGCCTACGCCATATGCCGAGCTTAACATAAAGAATGGTTCCATGAAAAAACATCTGTTTGTAGCCTGGGTTTAAAGGTGACCCCAGGACGTATGTATAACTTCAAGTTCATGCACACCGCATAAAAAGCGAAATTTTCGGACTATTCTCGGGTGAAATCTCTTAACATTTATATCCGACATATTATTTTTGCCCTCAAATAATTTCTTGAATAGCACATATTTGTCAGAAATGTGTCTTAATATCAATAAAAATATTTTCTTATAAAATTTTGACATGCCGTGACATGCCACGATTTATTTCCATGCATGTCGTAATAGCGGACAAAGTGATTCGTCCCCTTCCTTCTTTCCTAGGCGGTAAGGTTATTCCCACACAGGCTGCTACCATCGCATTGAATGAACCCATACGAGGGAATGCCGCTGGCATTAAGTTGTACCTTTTGCCCGAATGTATAGTGCAATGAACATGTATAAATAAATAAATACATTGGCAATTGTAGAGCTCGTGGTCTAGGGGTTAGAGGACTTGGCTTTCATGCGAGAGGTCAGGGTTCAAATCCTCGCCCGGACATGCACCACTCTCTTTCTCTTTCTAAGTTGGATAAGTGCATTTAGTTACGAATGTGAGCTGTTCCATGGTTTGGAACCCATGTAAAATTGTAGGTCCCCTTCCCCTACGTGGTGGAATTAAGTCCGCCCGGGCTGGGCTAAGTACCACCGCATTGGATGAAACTATGGTTAATGCGGCAATGAAAAGATGTCCGTGTTTTCCAACCAGTTCAATGTAACTGTGCTCATAAAGGGAAGGTCCTGGCATGGCACCTAATTCGTTCGGGGATGTGGCGTATTGGGCTAATATCATAACGGTAGTTGTGTGGTATTAGCCATCCATGTCAGGTTGCATAAAAAAAAAGTGGAAGTTCTCTTGTTCGTACTTTAACAGCAGACAATTCTGTTCTATATCCGTTCATTGTAAATTGGTCGATCATATGATAATATATGATGTTGTCTAAGTTATATTTCTTTGGAATGTATGTCTTCAAGTGGACCGTTAGTTCAAGTGGTTTAACATTGGGCGCGCGGTTGGGATCTGGAAGGGTGACGGTTGATGATGGATGCTCGCTAAGAACGTATTTTTCGAAATTCCTTTGTTAAGGTAAAGGTAAGGGTAAACAAGGACGAAATACACAAGTGACAACCACCTACACACTCATATAGAAGTCTTCGGAACCCATTGATATTTAAACGTGAAATTTACAGTGTGGATTCCCGTTAAGATTACAACACTTATTCGCCGAGTATTATTTATAATTAATATATGTAGGGGTAAAAGAGGCCAAAATGTACAAATCTTCTTTAGGCACTTAACACCTAATTTCAAAAAACATTTCACCTAGGAACGTAAGAGATTTAGAGTGGCTTGCTGAAAAAGGTATTTTAGCTCTTAAGGGGTCAAAGAGACTAAAATGAACGAATTTACATTTTTTTTTTTCTAAGCGACCTGACATGGATGGCTTATACCACACAACTACCGTTATGATATTAGCCTAATACACCACATTCCCGAAGGAATTTGGTGCCATGCCAGGTTTACTTTTAACTATAAGTCGTTTTGAAATTAAAATTTTCGTAAATCTTACCAAATCATACAATATGCACATTGTCTTTTTTGTGGACATGTTGCATCTTCCTCATCACGGAGCCTGTCTTATTCTTTGAAACAGAGAAGGTCACAGAGCGCAACAACACGGTTTTGTACCGTGCCCGCGAATGAGTGGCCCAACCCGCCGGGTTCAAATCCCGCCGGGTTGGGCCACCTTAACATCAGAATGCTCGCTAAGAAATATTTTTTTTTGCAATTTAGCTAACTAGTTACCTCTAACTCTTTAACCGAGCCTTAGTTTATTTCGGCCTCTAACTCGAGAGGCCGAAATAAACGAATTTTCAAATAACACACGAAATCTCAAGAACCATTAAACCAAGAAATGTGAACATTTCAGAGTGGCTTAGATGTATGGTAAGCACAGCGCATATATATTTACGAAACTAAAAACGAACTTTCGAAATCCAACTATGGGTAGTAGACAAAAGCAAAACGTACAAACTCTCACATACTACTTAGTGCCTGATTTGAACTAACTCATATTACTCCGTTATGTTAAGCGCGACATATGGCGTAAGCCAGGTCCTGGAAGAGGTGCCCGGCGACGCCCATGAGCTTTCGAACTTTCACGGGGGCTGCGAAAACCATGCCGGCCGACCAGGTGCTTCTTGTCACCATGTTTGGAGGACCCCGGGTTCTACTTTAGAGAAAATATATCAGGAAGTCGATTCCATAGTTTACTGACCCTATAGATAAAGGATCAACCGGATCGGTTGGTTCTTATTTTCGGAATGTGGCCAGTAAATTTGATTACCCTACCTGTTTCGCGTTGAACGATTGTAGAAAGAGGACGAAAGGACAGCGTTATGCAGCTCTGACGTGTACTCTCTAGCTGATCAGGTGGTTCTTCACACCATGTTGAAAAAATCGAATTACAACGATGCTATTTAAATGTCGCTATGGAGGCGGAGATATAGGGGATGACAATTTATATGGCTCATCTAATATTGTCGCTACATAATTATACCTGCGTATGGCTCGATTTTTTTCCGCAATTTTAGGGCTACTTTACATCACGCTAAATTACCAGAGAGGTGACCAGTCGTATGAATTGGTTATAACTTAAGAACCAATAACCCGATTTAGATGCGTTTTGTATCGAAGTCTCGCCTAAATCTGCGCATTACTTATAGGCTGCAAAACATCACGCTAACATACCAGGAGAATGAACTGTGAGTGTTAAATATTTCTAATAAAACTGACGGACTGCTCCTCCATGTTCCATGGAAATTGGCAGAATACGTCGCTGTAAATTATGAGAGAGGAGACCGGTCGGGATAAAAGTTCATAACTTGCGAATTATTCACTCGATTAATATGCGGTTTGTATCTACGTCTGGGATCTATGGGCGCGGTTGGGTTTTGGATGGGTGACCGTTTTCGATGTTGAGGATGGCTGTCGCACGGATCCTAGAGTATAAATGTAGGTCCCCTTTCTAACGTAGGTACTAGGTAGATTTAATCCCGACTGAGTTGGTAATGATGATCGAAGCGGTCATAAAACATGTCCGTGTTTTACATCCATGGTAATGTAGTAGTGCCAGTGCAAGATCGTCCGGGCGGCAAATGCTTTTAAAAAAACTTGGAAGAAATTGGCCCCAATGTTTTACAATTAATTAATGTACATTCCTTCCACTGAATTTATGAATGGCAATAATTTGATGTTATCTTAATCAATCATGCCACATCGGCTCAACCAATTTTGTTCAAATTTCGTAGACAGTAGTGTTAACTAGCCTTTTGGACCAGCCCGCGGGGTTACTATTTAAACAGTATATAATTCAGCCCGATATCAGTCCAAAACGACATTGATGCGAGCGGAGCCGGGTACCTCAGCTAGTTATTAATATAACTTAGTACCTACATAAACATCTAACTTGAATGAAGTAAAAGGAAAACTTAACAATTATTTTGTGTTCTGTGTGATTCTGTTCTTACGTTTATTCGTGTGCATGTCTCAGCATTTTATCCTCAGAAAGGAAAAATGAATAAGAATGGCTTAAACAAGTCGTTCTTTCGAATTTAGTTAAGTGCTGACACAACGTGAAAAAGTGTAGTTGTAGATTGATGCTCATTATATTTTATGCAGAGCTAGTAGTCTGAGTTCTCACCTAAATTGGCGTTTACGGCAAACCGATCGACTGGTGTTTTCTCCAAACTCCATACAAGTTTTAACTAGATATTCTGTGGTTTTACTTCTTCAAGCTGTCAAAAAAAAAAACGTGGACTTCCGATTTGTATGAAAACGCGGAGTGGACGCAAACGGCAACGTCGACGTATTTACGGCAACGTTGAGTAAGCTGTCAAATCAAGCTCGGACTCGCAAATGTTAGTTCGCTTAACGCCCGCTGCGCGCGCTCTTCAATTTCTCCATTCATTTGAAAACGCCAGTCGATCGGTTTGCCGTAATGCCAATTTAGGTGAGAACTCAGACTACCAGCTCTGAACATCACACATAGTGGCGAAGATAGAGGGCTCAATAACATAATACTTCTGTCGCTTCTACGGGCATGCTCTTCGATTACGGGGTACTATTATGGCTTAATGAAGCCACTCACTTATCATAGTGGTTTATTTTTCATCGTCCAGGCACACCTACCACTTCCACCCACTTGCCACCGCTGAATATTTTTGGCATTCTTTCATTAGGTATTTATTCTGTATACATGTCCAAACCACATTAAACTAACTAGTTGGACATACTAAGTTTCTGATGAATAATTTTAACGTAAGCAATTTATGGAGTGGCTATTATCGCTCAATGCCAGTAAATGCGCTGTGCACTGTACACCTAGGACCCAAAAATCCACATCACTCTCACTACTTTGATGGAAACATTATAGAGACAGTGACAACGCAACATGATCTTGGTGTGACAATTTCAGAAGATCTTAAATGGGAGACACATATCACAGAAGTCGTCAAGAAAGCCAATTCCCTACTATACATGACCAGAAAGGCCTTCTCGTACATAAATACAGAACTATTCCTAAAATTATATAAGGCCTATGTTCGCCCCTTATTGGAACATTCTTTTCTGATTTGGAACCCTTATTTTAGAAAGATAATAGACCTTGTGGAGGGCGTTCAAAGACGGGCCACAAAAATGATTAACACACTTAAGAAGCAAAGTTATGAACATCATCTTAAAGTTATCGGACTCAGCACCCTAGAGGAACGCCGCCAGCGAAGGGACCTCATAGGCTGAGATAAATAGTCGTAACAGAAACTAAGACTAACGAAAAGTAGTAATTTGTGACGTCACTTTGCATTACTTTGACATTTCGTCCATACAAAGTGTGTCGAAATGACGTGACAAAGTACTACTTTTCGTTAGTCATAGTTTCTGTTACGACTATTTATCTCAGTAATAGAAGCATACAAAATCCTCAATTGTGGAGAGATGAAAAGGTGGGTCAGGTCTTGAGACCCACGGCTGCGCAGCTGCTCTCCTCTAGTCGTGATTTGAATGTTGTATATGTGTTATCTCGCTGGGAAACTTCGTTAGTGCGATATAGACTTCAGGCTGGTAGCGCCATCTAGCGCCCGTTATGTTAACTAGCTTCTATTGCATCTGTTGGTCGCATTTGTGGCATGCGAAACTAGCAGCTCTCAGTAGAGGGCGCTAGGTCGCTACATCACTTTCCCCCAGTCGAATGGCAAGTTGCCATGAAGACGATATTGCTGCTGGTTTCGGTGCTGATCGTCAGTGTCCAGTGTGACGCGGTGAGTCGGTCGTGGTGCTGGATGACGGAGCACCGAAGGTGCCCAGTGCGACGCGGTGAGTCGGTCGTGATGCTGGGTGACGGCTGCCGGAGGTGCCCAGTGTGACGCGGTGAGTCGGTCGTGATGCTGGGTGACGGCTGCCGGAGGTGATTATGTTACCGGCGTCCTAGTTGGCGTATCGATACACCTACTTAGGACGATGGTGCTGATTTTTCTTCTGCTGGGTTGGAGTGATGCTGGATGACGACATGCTTGAGTTACTACCGGTGAGACCCGCTGGTGGGAGGCCGGTAGCAACTGTCGTGACTGCTGAAGTATACCTTGTTGTGACTAGAGGAGGCGTGGTTGTTGTTGCTGAATCACGTCGGGACGCTGAATCACGTCGGGACGCTGAATCACGTCGGGGTCACCACTGTGGAGAGATGAAAAGGTGGGTCAGGTCTTGAGACCCACGGCTGCGCAGCTGCTCTCCTCTAGTCGTGATTTGAATGTTGTATATGTGTTATCTCGCTGGGAAACTTCGTTAGTGCGATATAGACTTCAGGCTGGTAGCGCCATCTAGCGCCCGTTATGTTAACTAGCTTCTATTGCATCTGTTGGTCGCATTTGTGGCATGCGAAACTAGCAGCTCTCAGTAGAGGGCGCTAGGTCGCTACACAATGATTATTATAATTTACCAAATCTCAAAGAAATTAAAAAAACTAAACCACTCTGCATCAAATTCTAACCTCAGGAAACACTTCTTGGTGAACAGAGTTGTAGACTTTTGGAACAATCTGCCGGAGGAGGTCATTAGTGCTGAAACTGTAAATGGATTTAAAAACCGACTAGACAAACACTTAAAGACAATAAAAAAAACAAATAATCAATAATAATAATAGACAATCAATAATAATAAAAGACAATCAATAATCAATAAATAAAATCAAAATAAATACAGAATGTGAATAAATTTAATGAGATACACTTAGATGAGAATCCACACTTTGAACAATTTTGGAATTTCATCTCGAACGTATTAAAATAAAAAATTTACTTAAACCTTTTATTAGTATACGATATCACCAAGTTATTAAAATAAACTCAAATATTCGCAGTCAATGCCCAAATTAATTTTTGGTTTTTAAAAACTAACTTTTTATCACGAAGGGAAGTAGAAAAATAATAATAGCATACCATTTATAAATGAATTATAAAACAAAGCAATCTTATCCGGTTTTTTCCGTAACTGCAAGTTTAAGCCAAGTTTAAGCCGCAAGTAGGCATACTTAATGTTGAGCATACTATAGTCAAAACCTTAGTCCTAAACATATGTAACTGTTGTGATCTAAAATTAGGTCGATGGCTAAAAGCCACTGTTATTCTTTAATTTCTCAGACAGTTATTAACTTATCAACCTCAAATTGATTGTTTTATAACTTCAGGTATATGCACACCAAATGAATTATTCTAAGCACGAAAACAGCTGGCAAATGGATAGGTTATCACCTGGTTAACACAAATGGTACTTTTATCCCGGAAAAATGTTGGGTTCAGCCCGAAATGAGTCCAGAGTGGGCAGTCAGAGTTCTCACCTAAATTGGCGTTTACGGCAAACCGATATACTGGCGTTTTCAAATGTATGGAGAAATTGAAGAGCGCGCGCAGTGGGCGTTAAGCGAACTAACATTTGCGAGTCCGAGTTTGATTTGACAGCTTACTCAACGTTGCCGTAAATACTTCGACGTTGCGGTTTACGTCCACTCCGTGTTTTCATACAAATCGGAAGTCCGAGTTTGACTTTGACAGCTTGAAGAAGTAAAACCACCGAATATCTAGGAAAAACTTGTATGGAGTTTGACGTTTTTACGGAACTTCGAAGTTACGTAAACGCCAATTTAGGTGAGAACTGAGACTACCGGCTCAGAACGACATTGAGCAAGCAGAGCGGGTACTTAAGCTAGTGACAAATAAATAGAGACTGATGGATGAGATAAACGTACTGAACCTGAAACTGAAGGAAATCTTGCGTTGCGTTTAATTAGTAGCTAAAATATTTCTATATAATATATTTCTAATAATGAATGGGTCAGGGAATGCGGTAATTGTGTAACCATGTCCTGTTGGAAAATTCATGAGTGGTTGTAGGATGTAGGGTAGGGGCCATGCTTGCTCCCGCTAAAAGGTGCAACAGACAATTCGACAATTTTTTGACGCTTCTACAGCGAGCACATGCGTCACTGGATTCTAGGACTGCAGTTGGGGGCGGGCTACCCGATCAAGCCTTTTATTGCGAGAGTCCTAGTGCACCTGATTGTAGAAAAAGTAAAGCTAGTAATGAACGCCATCTCGCCACGCCATGCGCTGCGAGCCGCACCGTTTCCTATATACAGGGTCCATCACTCGAAGTGTTACCAATTGAAAATTATGTTATTTGGTTAATTAAAGTACGGTTTATTAAAAATTGTATCAAAATGCAAAAAAAAATTGAATTTTAAGACAATCATTGTTATAGTTCGTATAGCCTCCTTTGGCACGGATGATAGCACCAAGTCGTCCCGTAAAGGCTTTGCAGGCTGCACTAAGTTTGCGTTATTTCCGACGGAGCGGTGCATTCAGCGTATCCACACTTTCATATCTTTTGATTGATACGGCTACCTCCAAAATGGATCATACCGTGAATTCCATTGGAATAAAATCTGGAGAGTAGGCCACTGTTCTGAAAAAATTAACCGAGGAACGTGGTACTGTAATTAAAAATGTGTCAGGCGAGCTTTGTGGGACGGTGCTGAGTCTTGTTGGAACGTCCAGCTGTTCATACCGAATTGCTTACATGCCTATGGTATGAGCGCATCATTTAACACCTTTTGCTGGTACACTTGTTGGACATTGACGCCCTTCTCGATAAACACGAGTGGAGAGCAAAAGCATTTGCGGTCACTGCAGCCCAGACCATAACAGAAGCAGGCGCTTATTTCTGTTATATTCTGGCACGCAACTCTATCGTATAAATTCTCGTTGGGCTTGCCCTGCAGCCAAACACGATCATTTAGTTTGTTTACATACCGTTGGGCATTAAAAAAAAATTAATCGGAAAAAACAATGTTTTCCAGATTGCCACATTCGTGCAAGACTTTCAGTGCTCGAGCTCTTTGTAGTCGGACTGCCTTTTACACTGAAGTAAGATGATGTACTTTTTGTATCTTGTAGGGTTTCAGTTTCGGTTTTTTTAAGTATGCGCCTAATACTTGAGTCGGATACTTTCAGACTTTATGTCAATTTTGCAGCGATATCGGCTGGCGAGGATTTCTTTGAATTCGAGCCTTCACCTTTCGAACCATGTCACGTGATGTTGCTGTTTTCGGATGACCGCCTCAATTCCGTTTAGTATTGGTCCCGGATTGCTTATAACTTTCGTTTCACTAACATTTTGTTCCGACGTTAAATATCGGAGCTCCCGAACGATGGTTGTGATTTTCCGGCCCATGGCAAAATGATCACATTGTTCGTTTAATATCCATTGCGAAAATTCATTATCAAATTAAAATCTGTTCCCGGGCTTTTCGCCCACTTAAAAACAATAAAACAAACTGACGAATTCGGGGCGCTGTCATTATTGTTTTGAAAATAGAAGCAGTGTGAAGTTAGTAACAGTTCGAGTGCCGGACCCTGTATACCACTAGCTTTTGCCTGCGCTAGAAACCGTTGGTTGATTTCGAAAATTTATATTGTTCCATCATAAATGCTTTTAATCTCCCATTCATCCCCATAAGGTTTTATAAATAACATTTAGCCATTTTACCACTAGCTTTTGCCTGCGCTAGAAACCGTTGGTTGATTTCGAAAATTTATATTGTTCCATCATAAATGCTTTTAATCTCCCATTCATCCCCATAAGGTTTTATAAATAACATTTAGCCATTTCAGATTTTAAAGGAGTTTCCCCTTTTTTAAATCAATTTCCTTAAAATTCTCAACAACTGCACCCATATCGATTTTAGGCTTATTTAACCAAGATTTGAATTGAATTTAAGCCTGACCGACCCGCTAGGTTTCGCAGCCACCCTTAAAGTTCGAAAGCCCATGGACGTCGTCGGGCACCTTAAGGGGTCCATCGAACAGACGTAAAGAAGCACCTGACCGACTTCGTTTACAAATATAGTGATTTATAAATAAAAACTTTTAAATATTAAAATAAGATATAACTTATGTTAGACAGAAATAATGTAGCTTTCAAATTTTGAAAGAATTTTTAAAATCAGTTCAGTAGTTTTAAAGATTACCCTGTGCAAACTAGCTGAGGTACCCGCCTCCGCATGTCGCTTTGGACTGAAGTCGGTTTGAATTATTTCCTGAATAAAAAATTGTCCAAAGTCCTGGTCTAAAACGCTGTTTCACGACAATGCATCTATCTATAAAATTGTAGCAAAATGTTTTAAGTCGATATATTCCGGGAGGTCACGACATTTTTGGTCACGATAAGGTAAATGGCTGAATATGGGTTCACGTGTTAGAGACCAACCCTCTGATGCTATATATGTCGGTCTGCCTGGGCCAAGTGGTTGCGTTATCTAGATTGGCCATATAAAATAGATGTTGATGTCACCCCTCTTGTAATTTAGAGAGATGTACTCCACCAATTTTCATGGTAGTACATTCAAGAGCAGCTTCATTCTATTTTATTATGAACATTTAACCCAATCTGCTTACCCCTTTGGTAATTAAGCATTAAATCTGGTAATTAAATTCTAAGTAGCCCTAATGTTGGGGAAAAAATCAATCAAGCCTGGTACAATTTAACAGGCTCTCTAGTCTTGCCAAACGCTTAAATATTTAAAATCCTTAACTTGAGGTATTTTTGGTTGCCCATACAATTTTTCATCTCTTATTTCACCACCTTCAAGATTTATTCGTCTGCAATAATATGTATCCCTTAAGGCTCTCGTGAAGAAAGCGGAAATCGAAGATTTGAAATTTTTACGAAATGCATTCTATGTCAATTGGCCAAGGCACAATTTTGCACGGTGACTGCCATTAAAATAGCGAAATCGTCTTCCAGACCTCCCTACCCCTAAAAGTTGTCAGATTTTCTTCCTTATGTCCTTATGTTTTTATCGTTTTGTATATATGTATATCTGTATTTTGAAGTTTTTTTTTTAAAAACACACTTTCAAATATGTTTAGCCAATATTTTCCAATCTCATAGGTTTATCAAAAAATTAAAACATAAAGACGTACATTTTGACAACATATTTAAGAATCCTAAGTTTCAAAAACCTAATAAAACGTTAAGAGCGTGTATAAAAATATCGCCTGTAGTATGGGGAATTGATAGGGTAGGGGATAAAATTACTCTCTAATTGTATCCGTCGAATGGTCATAGTGACCATATAATTGTATAGGAATCAATAATAGTGGGGTCTTCTGCATCTCATGAGTTGGTACAGGTGCGGGCCTATAGGGTTGCCCCTTTTGCCCGGGCTTCTTTTTGTCAGGTATGAAGCACTGCCGGTCATTGGTGGCCGCTATCAAGCGGCGCGTCATAAATCATGCAGCCGAAACATCGCCACCGTTTCCAAATATGCTCTAAAAATGTGTTTGTTGAGTCAGTTCCCACCCACACAAACCCTATATTACGTATGTGACTTTGTTTCCATGTGACATGTACTTAGAGTTGGTAGTTTTTGAAAATTGGAGACAGCGGGTCTCATAGCAGGCGCGCTAGATGGCATATCTCCCTGGTAGTTCCTGAGATTAGCGCATTTATACACAACGCCAGTCACGTTGGTGCGCGCCATAGTTTTAATATTGCAAAAACACCGAAAATATTAATTATAATTGCATACTTTAAAGGGCAATAATGATGTGCATAAAATGCTTAACGCAACGAACGTATTTAATTTGGTAAGGATTGTAATAGTATCCCTCAAAATAGCTTTCCAATTACCACAACTTATTTGACCATTTTTTAAAACATATTTTTTTTATAGTAAGCTATCCTTAAAAGATAGACATATTTCATCGCAGACTTATCTGTAGACCGTCGTCGTAACGCCCAGTACATTAAATTTGGGAAATTATTATTGGGATTGAAACAAACAAAAAAGTTTAATAACTTTTTGCTGAATATCCTCTTAATAAAAAGTTAGACTTTCCATGCAAAGTAATTCAATAATTTAGTGTAAAAAGAATCTAATGTTCCGTAAGAACGTGGGAACGTTGTATTTACAGTCGAACAAAGAGTTTAGGATACACATCCGGTTGAATGAAAAGATGAACAGTCGAAATACTTTGACTTTTGGAAACTATTATAGGGTTGAGTATAGATTCAAACATAGTTGAGGATGTCTACTAGCTACTGAGTAAACAAAATCCTAAAAAAATTTAATCAAAGGTTGTATTTAAACACCATTTATTTTTACGTTTAACCGGAAGTGTATCCTTTAACCTTTGGTTGACTGTACAAATGGCTAATATCACACCTACTGTCATGACATTAACTTGATACGCCACGTGGGATCTAGGTTCCATGCCAAGACCTTCCTTATGCATGGTTACAACGTGCGTCAAATTACACTAAACTAAAACATACATTTCAAAAATGTATATCTCGGTAACTAGACACTTTAGAAAAAAATGTAACCTTTTTTGTCTCGGAAAAACATGAGGACTACGCTGGCGAAATTAATGTACTGGCCGTTACGACATCCTGTATAGGAGGAGCAATTCCACCACATATTATTTTGTTATATCTCCAAAGGATTAGGCAGCGTTTTCGATTAAAGTTCCCCAATCAGCTTGATTTTTTCCGATATCTTTAACAATTATCGTCATATTTCAACCAATTTACACAAAACACTAATGAACTATACACATAAACCTTGATCCCGTGAAAACCGTATGAAAATCCGTTCAGTAGTTTTTAATTTATCGCGTTCAGACAGATAGACAAACAGTTTTTTTTATGCGACCTGACATGGATGGCTCATACCACACAACTACGGTTATGATATTAGCCCAATACACCACATTCCTGAAGGAATTAGGTGCCATGCCTGGACCTTCCCTTTATAAGCACGACTACATTGAACTGGATGTAAAACAAGAACAATTTGAATGTCGAATTTGAATGTTCGTTAGGTTTTTTTATTGTATGTACACTCAAAGTATATTGTCCTATTGTTGTAACTTCCACCACGGGCCTTATGGTCTACAGGAATGGTTTAATCCAAATATTTAAGATACATTGTTTTGTACGTAATGCATGTGTGTTATATTGGATACATAAATAAATAAATGTAAATACATTTTTCATTGCCGCTTCGACCATCTTTTCATCCAATGCGATGGTACCAACCCGGGCGGGTTTAAACCCTACCACCTAGTAGGGGAAGGAGTCCTACAGTTTTACATGGATTCCGAACCATGGAGCAGCTCGCATTCGTGACGAAATCCACTTATCGAACTCGGAAAAAGAAAGACAGTGGTGCATGTCGGTATTGAACCCAGGCCTCTGGTACGCTAGGCCAGTCCCCGCGCCACTAGGCTACGAGCCGCTTATGTTGCGGAGGGGGATTTTGTTTTCTAATATCTAGTGATACCGTACAAATATGATGATATGGAATTGCTTGCAAAAACCTAATTGCATTGTCACAATTTAACTCCGGAACCCTAATTGTGACCGCAACAAAATTGTTTGATTATTTATGCGTAACATGTCTTATATAAGAATATGCGAGGCACTTTCTAACTATTCATGATGTATACAAAGATTTCTTATACCTTAGTATTTTTCCTTTAGTATTTACCCAAAACGTGTTAACGGAACCTTATTACTAAGCCTCCGCTATCCGTCCGTCCGTCCGTCCGTTACAGGGCCCGTCTCATGAACCGTAATAGGTAGGCAGCTGAAATAATCACAGAGTGTGTATTTATTTTGCCGCTATTAAAACAAATAGGTAAAATTAAATAATAATAAAAATTAAAGCAAATACAAAACACGCGATTTTTTGGTGTTAAATTTTGTACCATGGTACGGAACCCTTTGTGTGCGAGTCCGACTCGCACTTGACCGTTTTTTTTTTCCATTTTAAGCTGGCACGGTTATGGCTAATACGTAAAGTCATCTTGAAATCAGACCAACAAACCGCATCTAGGTGCCATATCAGGACCTTCCTTATATTGCCCATCTACATTGATATGGATGGAAAACACAGGCAGTCGTTCATTATCGCTTCTTCCATATTTTCATCTAATGCGATAGTATTTAGTTTAACGGCTTACCGCGCGTGTGAGGAGCAGGACGTGCTGCTCGACGTTTCGGAGCCTCACATGGGCTCCATCTTCAGGAGAACGTGCCTGTCGCGACGGAGGTAGGCACGTTACTGGCTACCCGCCGCTTTGCTTCACTTCTCAGCGTCCATGGCAACACTCGTACATTTTCTTGAGGATTAGCTGCGGTCCGAATTTCGTGTGAAGTGCAAAACACGCTGACTGTGTTTTCCTCGACGTCTGTTGTCGGTGCACCTCTCCGAAATTCAGTTTTCAGCTTATTCAGCACGGGTTTCCATATGGGCGAAAGACGGTAGGAATCTTCACGATTGAAGTTCTTGTGCTTGCTGATTTCGATGGACTCCCGAATGATTCGTGGGAGGTTTCGTTGTTCAGGTACTAGGACTTTCACCTGATCAAACCTCAACCAGTGCCCAGGTCCAGATTCTGCATGCTCACACAGCGCTGACTTCGTGATATCTCTGTTCTTGACCGCCCGTATGTGCTCCGTGATGCGTGTGCTGACGCTCCTCTTCGTTTGGCCAATGTACGATTTACCGCATGAACAGGGAACTCTGTAGACGCCAGCGGCGAGTAATGGTACCTTGTCCTTTACTGATCGGAGCATGGCTGAGACCTTGCGTTGAGGATACAGCACGGCTGGTATGCTGGATCTCCTCAGTATCCTCGCAATACGGTCTGTCACTCCCCTGATGTACGGCAGGTATGCGGCTCGCCTCTTGACGTCATACTGTGGTTGTCGTTCTTTCCTTCTGGTTCTCCAATCTCTTGCCTTATAACCATTGCCTTGCAGCACTGTCTCTATGAATTTAATTTCCGCAGCAATGTGTAGTGGATCACAAAGACGTTCCGCTCTCTGTAGAAGTGATTTTGGTACCGATTGTAAGTGTGCCGGGTGGTGATGGAGGTTTGATCAGGTGAAAGTCCTAGTACCTGAACAACGAAACCTCCCACGAATCATTCGGGAGTCCATCGAAATCAGCAAGCACAAGAACTTCAATCGTGAAGATTCCTACCGTCTTTCGCCCATATGGAAACCCGTGCTGAATAAGCTGAAAACTGAATTTCGGAGAGGTGCACCGACAACAGACGTCGAGGAAAACACAGTCAGCGTGTTTTGCACTTCACACGAAATTCGGACCGCAGCTAATCCTCAAGAAAATGTACGAGTGTTGCCATGGACGCTGAGAAGTGAAGCAAAGCGGCGGGTAGCCAGTAACGTGCCTACCTCCGTCGCGACAGGCACGTTCTCCTGAAGATGGAGCCCATGTGAGGCTCCGAAACGTCGAGCAGCACGTCCTGCTCCTCACACGCGCGGTAAGCCGTTAAACTAAATATTGTAGTTATGTCCCGCGTAAGTTTTAAAATATTAATAATGCGATAGTACCAACCCAGGTGGGCTTACACACCTACCACCTAGTAGGGTAAAGGGACCTAAACTTTTAAATTGATTCCGAACCATGCAAACATTCGAATTCGTGAAGAAATGGACTTATCGAACACATTTGATATTGTTTGTCAGCCTCGGCAGCCCAGTGGCGCGACGCCTTGCGATTCGAAAAGCTTGGTCACCTGTGAGCGGGTAAATTTTGGATGGGTGACCATTTTAAAACGTTAAGGCTGGCCGTGGTTCGGATGACACGTAAAGCTGTAGGTCCCTTACTTACTAGGTGGTAAGGTTAACGGTGGTACCATCGCATTGAATGAACGATGGTCGAAGCGGCAATGAAAATTGGCCATGTTTTCCATTCAATTCAATGTAGACGAGCAATATAAGGTAGGTCCTGGCATGGCACATAGTTCCCATGTGGTGTGTTAGGCTAATACGAGGGGTCACTCACTCAAGGAATCTGGTGTACAATCGTTTGGGAATCTCAAGAATCTTAGGTGGGAGTCCGAGGAATCTGGTGGGAGTCCGGAGAATCTCGGAAATCTTATGTAATCCCGAGTAATCCTAAAGAATCTGGAAATCCCAAGGAAATCATTGGGAATCCTATCAAATTCATGGAAATCTCGGGTAATCTTAGGCGGAGTCCGAGGAATCCGATGGGAGTCCGAGGAATCTGGAAATCTTATGTAATCCCGAGTAATCCTAAGGAATCTGAGAATACCAAGGAAATCATTGGGAATCCTTTCAAATTAATGGAAATCTCGAGTAATCCTGGGCGGGAGTCCGAGGAATAGGAAAATCTTGGGTAGTCTCGAGTACTCCCAGGGAGTGTAGGAATCCTAAGCGAATCATTGGCAATCCGATCAAAGTCTTTGTAATCTCAGATAATCTTGTCGGGGTCGGACTAAACCGGTTGTATGCTTAGTCCGGTGCAATTCTAGTACAGTACGTAAGTTTTGACAGGTTAGTTCTGAATAAGACTGTAAAGGTTTTTAAAATAAGAGTACCTTATCTCGAGTACGTGAAATATTTACTAGGTTTTTAAATATAGACTTTTATAACGGCCCAGGCAAAGAAATAATCAACTTTGACCTAATGATGGCTGAGATACTAAGGGATTTCGAAAGATCGGATTACCTCATCGTGAAGTTGAGTATGTCAAATATGTATTATGGCTTCAAAAATGGTATTGCATAATGCATCAGGCAAAAAAAAAACAGGGCTGACCTAATGATCGCTGAGATAATACGGGATCTAATCTAACAATGATAGCGCGGCCGTGGGCGCGGCCGCCAGTTTGCGAAGAAATCACGCACACGTGTGCGCACGAGTGTGCGCAGCGCGCACCCCGCGTGTGCCCGACGACACAATTCCAAAACATATTCAGCCGTATTCAGAGTAAACCTGTCAAAATTTAGTACGGGATAAGCACCGGATTAACCAAACAAAAACCGGTTTAGTCCGACCTTAATACGCGTACTAAGCGAATAGAAGGTTATCATGCGTATACTACTTTTTAGGGTTCCGTACCGAAAGGGTGAAAACGGAACCCTATTACTAAGCCTCAGCTGTCCGTCCGTCTGTCCGTCTGTCACAAAGCTGTTACTCATGAACCGTAATAAGTACGTAGCTGAAATTTTCACAGAGTGAGTATTTAATTTGCCGCTATAACAACAAATAAGTAAAATTTAAAGATAATAAAAAAATACAAATAATATGATTTTTTGGTGTTAATCATTTACGATGGTACGGAACCCTTTGTGTGCGAGTCCGACTCGCACTTGGCCGGTTTGTTTACTGTGTTTATTGTATGTATTTTGATTAAATAATTAGATGATTGTAGGTATGTTGTGAACCGAGGTCGGGGCGGACTAACTTTACTACGCGTATTAAGGTCGAAGTAAACCGGTTTTTGTATGGTTAGTCCGGTGCTAATCTCGTACCAAGTTTTTACAGGTTCACAGTGAATACGACTGCAAGGGATTTCGAAAAAGAAGAGTACCTACCTAATCGCGAAGTTTTCTACGTGAAATATTTGCTAAGGTTTCAAATATAGCCTTTTATAATGACCCAGGCAAAAAAAAATCAACCCTGACCTAATGATGGCTGAGATTCTAAGAGATTTCGAAAGAGCGGAGTACCTCATCTTGAAATTTAGTATGTGAAATATGTACTGTGGATTCAAAAATGGTATTGTATAATGCCTCAGGGAAAGAAAAAATCAGCGCTGATCTAAAGATCGCTGAGATAATATGGGATCTAATTTAACCGGATT
This sequence comes from Incurvaria masculella, assembly GCA_946894095.1. Taxonomy (NCBI): domain Eukaryota; kingdom Metazoa; phylum Arthropoda; class Insecta; order Lepidoptera; family Incurvariidae; genus Incurvaria; species Incurvaria masculella. The sequence goes on from OX335646.2 coordinate 24,409,923, forward strand.
CCGCCTGGGTAAATATGTCCAAAACGAATATCGCACGGCCACGGCGCGGGGGCTCCCCGCCCGCCGCGCCGTTGCCGTCTCCTGCGGGCGCCGCTCGCCCCCGCCGCCCGTGCCCGCGCTGTTGCCGCCTCGCGCGGACGCCGCGCCCGTGCCGACCCCCGCCGCCGGCCGCGCCGCCCGCCTGTCTGCGATGACGTCACGGACACGTGCTGCGCGCAACGCGCAATTATAAGTCTCTATGAATCGTTGGTGGTCACTAAGAATCTTTAGAAATCCCGAAATCATTGGAATGTACCAAAAATGTGTTGGTAGTCCTTAAAAATCCAGGTAATCTTTGGTAGTCTCTAGGAATCTTTGGTAGTCCTCAGAAATCTTACGAAATCCCAGTATATTTGAAATCTCCAAGAATCTTTGGTAGTCTTTGGAAATCTTTAGGAATCTCCAGGAATCTTTGGAAATCTTTAGGAATCTCTAAGAATCTTTGGTAGTCTTTGGAAATCTTTAGGAATCTCCAGGAATCTTTGGAAATCTTTAGGAATCTCTAAGAATCTTTGGTAGTCTTTGGAAATCTTTAGGAATCTCCAGGAATCTTTGGAAATCTTTAGGAATCTCTAAGAATCTTTGGTAGTCTTTGGAAATCTTTAGGAATCTAGAAATCCCAAGGAAATCTTGACTACTGGGAATCTGGTGTACACTTTTTGCTCGAGTGACTAACCCCTCGGGCTAATATCTGACGGTCAATTTAGTATTAACCATCCATGTCCATTTACATACAAAAAACATGAAAAAACATCAAAAAGAGAGTCAGACATCACCGGTCGAACTCATGAACCTGGCATCAAAAGTAAATCCCTACGCCCGTGAGCTGCGAGTCACTCACTCTATTATCAAGACGTCTTGGAATTTGTTTTTTTATTCGGAATCTTAAATTAAAGAGAAAATCTCGTTTGGAAATGCGTCGCAAAAGGCATTACTAAAAACAAATGTCATAAAAGAGTATGTACCTTCCTACTACAATTATGGCAGTTTGTCAATGGAGCGGCGGTGACGCGTCTCGGTTTTGTTTATACAACTCGAAGCACTCGAATGTACCTCCCATTCACTTTGTCGGCCGCCTTGTTTGGTATTCAACTTGATTTATGATCATAAAACGACATAATTAGTGTCAAATTACTGTAAACAGGGGTTCACTTTTAGAGGGGATTCATTCCTGCCTGGGACACCGGCGCGGCGTCAGGTTTTGCCGCGGCGCGTGACCGGACGTACCGCATGCCGGTAGCCAGCTACGGCCCAACACAGTTCACTGATCTTCCGATGATCCATGTATTGCCTGTGATATGGCGCAATCGAATCGCGGATAACAGTGCCATTTCAGATTGGTATGGATATTCCATTTCTATGTAGATTTCGTTTATGCGAATGACTAGTTCGGCGAATACGTTTGAGTCCCAACAAATCATAATATTGCTAATCACCCAATTAATCACCCAACTTTGTTGGTGATTGATCTCTGGTTTGGAGTTATCTATTAGTGGACTTAGGCTTCTGGTCGGGCTGCGATAAATAGTTATTAGAAAACAAAAATAACTAAACGTCGCTTTGAGACATTTTGTAGGGAAAAAATGTCACTTTTGACACGAGTTAGTATTATTTTTGGTTAGTCTAAGTTGCGACTACAGAACTAAGGCAGTTACGCTAGAGAGCAGCGTGGATTTTTGAGAAACGAATGTATTTCTCGCTGGGGCCTTGGAAAGCTAAAAAAACCGGCCAAGTGCGAGTCGGGCTCGCACACGAAGGGTTCCGTACCATCGAACAAGATTTAACACAAAAAATCACGTTTTTTGTATGGGGACCCCCTTTAATTCTCATTATTTTAAAATGTTTCCTATTTGTTGTTACAGCGGCAAAATTAATACACACTCTGTGAAAATTTCAGCTGCCTACCTATTACGGTTCATGAGATACAGCCCTGTGACAGACGGACAGACGGACGGACGGAAGGACGGACGGACGGACGGACGGACGGACGGACGGACGGACAGCGAAGGCTTAGTAATAGGGTTCCGTTTTCACCCTTTGGGTACGGAACCCTAAAAAGCAACGTCATACAGTTTCCTGAACATTTGTTTTTGGGATTTTCCCCGCATGGCACGCATCTCATTAAATTATTCCTGTTATTTAATGAATAATTTAACTGCGATAATTTTCCTTGTTTTACAAACGAAACATACCAACTGAAAATTGTGAATGAGACTTGAGCTGTTTGCGGTTAGAATGAATATATTCAAGGAAAACAAACATTCACATTGTTGCCGAGAGAAGAAAAAATACTTACAACCTTATTCATAAAAATATTGATTTGATGTCGATGTGTATCATATCAAGCACACCCCTTATTTTAGGCGGGAGTAGGGCATAGCTCGGGGCATAGAGTGTACGGTATTTTGATAGATTTTGGACTGTATACTCCAGACAAGCATGCGTACCAACCTTGACTTCCGATTCGGTGCTCTCCTACTCTCAGGCGCCTGGAGTCCGTTGGTTGTTGACGACACACACACTATCTGGTCCATAGGTTTTCGATAAACTTGGTGGTTGGTCCCGTGGGAACGCTGCTGAATCGATCGAATATCGACGCATCGACGGCTGGGTTGCGGAACAACACGCGTGCGCTTCGAGTGCGTGATGACGAGGACTGATTGACCGACTCGCAGCCAAGATGGCTCCAAATCGTTCATCTCAGTTAGCACGCATCATTCCAGTAGTATGACAGTCCTTTTTCTATCTAATAAAAAAATATGAAAGTATAACTAACGAAACGTTTGGAAAGAAATGTGTCACCAAGATGAATTTGTAATAAACAAATTTGTGAAGTATTTAATACGGAACATACCGCTCACCTAAAATACTATGCTATTTTACCTATGTGATGTAATCAGGTAATGTAAATAAATATAACTAAATATTAAAGAAAAAGAATAAGAATAAGAATGAACTAAGCTATGGGCAGTGGGCACACTTTGACTGCAGGGCGTTTAACTAAATGATTGCCCAGTCGCAGTGTGACGACCCGCACCACTCCATCAGATCCAGGATGCGTTGCATGCACGAGACCCAGTCGCCACTGCAGTGGCGGCAGGTTTTCGTCTTTTACAAGAACAACCGTCCCTTCTGTGAGAGGGGGTTTACTGTCAGGTCGGATCCACTTGCCTCGCTGCTGCAGACCATGGAGATACTCTACACTCCAACGTCGCCAGAAGTGTTGAGAGCACTGTTGGATCAGTTGCCATCGCGTAAGGCGGTTTGGTACTTGGTCGTTAAAATCCATGTCCGGCAGGGACACAAGTGGTCCACCGATCAGGAAATGAGCGGGAGTCAAAGGCAACGGATCTGACGGATCCGTGCTGAGTACACAGAGTGGTCTTGAATTAAGCATTGCCTCAATTTGGCAGAGCAATGTGTGAAATTCGTCGTAGGTCAATATTTGAGTTCCTACAACACGATAAAGATGATGTTTCGAGCTCTTCACTCCGGCCTCCCACAAACCTCCGAAATGAGATCCGTAGGCGGGGCTGAAATGCCAAGTAATTCCTTGTTTCAGTCCGTTGGAAATAATGCAATCGTTGACACCATTGTCGTTTAAGAAATCGTACATTTCTTTTAGACGTTTATCAGCGCCAACGAAGTTTTTCCCGTTATCCGAATAGATATCTGTGCACAGACCACGCCTAGAACAAAAACGGCGCAATGTAGCTAGGAAAGCGTCCGTAGACAAATCTGACACGATTTCCAAATGAACTGCTCGAGTTGCCATGCAGATAAACAAGCAGATATACGATTTAATAACTTTGGCATTCCTGACTTTGTTGGCTCGAGTTGAGAATGGACCAGCAAAATCCACGCCTACTTTGATAAAAGGCCGTATTTGGTTTAACCGTGCAGCGGGTAAGGAAGCCATTTCAGGTTGAGGTGAAGTTGGACGGCAACGAAAACATCTAACGCAGCGATGAGTTCGCTGACGGATGATATCGCGCGCCGACAGTATCCAGAAACGCTGGAGTAATAGGTACTGCAGCGCCTGAGGACCTGGATGAAGATGAACGCGATGAGCGTCATCGATGATTAAAGTCGTTAAAGGATGTTCCTTAGGTAAGATAAGCTGATGCTTAGCTTCAAAATTCAAATAATCAGATCTCTCGATCCGCCCACCAACTCGAAGTAGGCCTTCGGAATCGATAAAAGGCTTGAGCCTTTGCAGACGTGTTGAACAGGGTTTACCTTTTTTAAGGTTTTCTATGTCATCTCCAAATACAGTGCCTTGAACAATTTTAACGAGATATTTCAAAGCTGATTGAAGTTCAGATACCATTACGAATTTATTTCCAGTCTTGGAACTGACTTTAAGAAAGCGTAAGATGTATGCAGTTACACGGAGTAACCTACCTAAGGAAGAAAACCTTTTGAAAAGATCACAATAATGTTGTGTTGTCGAACTAAAAGCGTGCAGACGTTTTTCTTCTTCTGTTGAACGTGCACAAGAAACTACGTTAGGCCAAGTATCTGGCGCATCCTTTAGCCAGGCAGGGCCGGAAAACCATAGCGGATGATCAATCAGAGCGGATGGCAAAGCACCGCGACTTGCAACATCGGCTGGGTTGTCAGACGAACGAACATGGCGCCAGCAGCTGGAAGGAATGCGCTTTTGAATTTCTGTAACCCGATTGGCTACAAAAGTTTTCCAATTGTGTGGTGAGGAACTCAACCACGCCAGAACTGTCGATGAATCGGAGAACACGACGATGTTGTCCAAGTGTATGAGGTTCATATAAATGCTTTGTACGCTTTCTATTAGCTTGGCCAATAAGAGCGCACCATTAAGCTCTAGTCTCGGGATAGAAATGCGTTTTAGGGGTGCTACTTTTGTTTTCGCAATAAGGAGGTGAACGTGTACCGTGCCAATGCTATCGCTAGAGCGAAGGTAAATAACACCTGCATACGCCTTCTCCGACGCATCAGCAAATCCGATGAGTTGGACGCTATCGTGAGTTGGCAAGATGTGTCGAGGCAAGCTAACGTCTGATAGAAGGGGAAGTTCTGATAAGAATAACTTCCAGGCCTCGATGACTTCAACCGGAGGAATTTCATCCCAATCAGTTCCACAGAGCCATAAGCGTTGGATAAAGTGTTTAGCGTACAAAATGACAGGTGCCAACCATCCAAGAGGATCGTAAATCCGTGCTATCTCGGATAGAATGGCACGCTTTGTGCGTTTTCGTTCCAACGGTTTAATGCTGTATTTGAAGCAATCACTCTGCGGATTCCATTCCAGGCCGAGCACCTTTACCGAGGAGTCGCCGTCAAGGTCAGCAAACGAGATTGTGTCTGGTGCAACGGGAGGTTCCCGCTCACCATTTGAATCCTTGGGGATCATGGGTGAATCCAATGAGACAAGTTCTTCGTAGTTGCTAGTCCACTTACGTAGCTCGAAACAACCAGCAGCACATATGTCGTTGAGTTCCTTTTTTAACTCTAACGCTGCTGTGATTGAATCGGCGCCGGTCACCACGTCGTCAACGAAAATATCACAGAGAAGAACGCGCGCTGCTTGCGGCCAACGAGATGATTCATCGCATGCTAGTTGGCGTATAGCGCGTATGGCGAGGAAAGGGGCAGCACTCACACCGAAAGTAACAGTGCGCAAGCGGTACTCGCGCACCGGTTGAGCGGGATCAGTGCGCCACAAGATTCTTTGAAGATCCTGTTGCTCTGTTTGTATGAGTATCTGCCGGTACATTTGTTTTATATCGGCAGTAAATACGACGAGATGAAGGCGAAACTTCAAAATTACAGCCACAATATCCTGCTGTAATTTAGGTCCTACTAACAAGATGTCATTTAAGGATGTACCAGACGAAGTTTTACACGACGCGTCAAATACTACGCGTAAAGGACTTGTGGTGCTACTCTGCTTTATGACACAGGTATGAGGTATGTAGTATGGCACTGTCGTGCTCTGCGTGGGATCCTCAATCATTTCCATGTGATTAAGGTCAATGTATTCTTGCAAACACTTGTGGTAAGCAATTTTGAGAGTAGGGTTGCGTGACAACCTGTACTCCAGCTGCCGAAGGCGCGATAGCGCGGCGCCGCGAGAGTCGCCAAGCGCCGGTGCATCAAGCTTGAGTGGAAGGCCCACAACGAAGCGACCGGTACTATCCCGAGTATGCGTTTCGACAAAGATCGTTTCACACAACGAATCCTCGGGTGATATTGGTGGAGTAGAATATATTTCTTCTACTTCCCAGAAGCGCTCCAAATCCATTTCGCGCTCAAAAGAACCAAAACAAGTGTAAGTTGGCGTCGAGGAAACCAACTCAACTTTACCCATCAAGAGAAAGCCAAACGAGCTGTTCAATGCTGAAGGTGTGCCTGGTGGACCACTTACCCTAGTGCCTAACATTATCTGAGAGAAAATGTCAGCTCCCAGAAGCAAATCCACAGGTCGAGACTTGAAATAATACGGATCAGCGAGTTCTAAGTTTTGAATATGAGGCCAAACAGAACTAGGAATGTTACAAGTCGGCATATCCCCAGTTATTTTGTTAAGTACTACTGCGTCAATATGAAACTTAGGATTTAATTTATTGCGAGGTGTGATATAAAACGAAACCTCACCTTTGGTTTCCAGAGCTTCCCCGTTTCCTATCCCACACAAGGGAGCGAGCATTCGTCTACGTGGTAGACCAAGTCGCTGAGCGCAGGCTTCCGTAAGGATCGAAGTTTGCGATCCCGAGTCTACAATGCATCGCAGGGTGAACGCCTTGTCGTGGACGTGAACATCCACCAACGCTGTCGATAAAAGCACTGTGGTGCGACGACCGACAGATGCTCTCGCGGTAGCGGCCCCGCTGGGTCCGCTGCTAGCTAAGGATGTGAGAGCGTTTACACTGTCGACTGGGGAGGCCGCGCACGCGTTAGAAAGCGTGTGAGGGTGTGGGGAAACTTCATTCGCAGCTACTACATGGTCTCCACGAGATGGAAAATGAAGAAGCGAATGATGGGACTTGTAACAAGTCCTGCACGAGTATGATGACTTGCAAACATCGACACTGTGACCAAAGTTAAGGCAATTAATGCAAAGGCTTTTTTGCTTTACCATATCAAACCGGGCCTGAGGAGTAAGCTGTAGAAACTCAGAACACTTACTCACGATGAAGTGAGTAGTCGAGTTACAGCATGGGCACCTTTTATTCGGTTTCGATACACCAGCACATAAGCTCGCCTCCGCCACACGCTTGGGCGGCGGCGGGTTAGTGCGTTTAGGTATCGTGCGCTCGCGCTCTGTTTGCATGTCAGACGTTTGCATAACTTCGTTAGCTGACAAATCCTTCTGTAAAAAGTCGACAAGCTCTGACACTTTCGGAATGTCTGAAGGAGTTGTGAGACTAAGCTCGAAACGACGCCTAACTTCAGCACCGATTTTTCTGAGAAGAATTTGCAGTAGAATGAAACTCCATTCATTTACAGGAAACTTCATCATTTTTAAAGCAGTGACATTTTCGTAATAAATGTTCAAAATGTTACGTAATGTTTGAGTGTTTTTACCGGTGATCGGTTCAATATCGAGAATTTTGTCCAAATGTTTCGCTGCAATGATCCGCTGATTGCTGTATCGGGTCGTTAGAATCTCGATAGCACCTGCATAATTTTCCGATGTCACAGGTATCGATTTTATAAGATTCTGCGGTTCTCCCTTCAAAGACAACAATAGGTATCTAAATTTTTCAATGTCCGAGAGATTTATATTGGCGTGGACAAGGGAGGTGAACAGATCAAAATATGAATTGAAATCTGTTACAGTTCCTGAGAATGTTGGCAAAGGTAAATGAGGCAACTTTATGTTATTTGAAGTGCAACACTCATGTATACTCGACGGAGCATGGACTAAGCGAGGTTCTGATATTTTAATTTCGTCGACAACGATCTGTATCGCATAATACAAATCCGAAAACCTTTTCCTTTCCCTCAGTTGCTCATCTTTATCGATTGTTTTCGCCTTAAACAACCCTTTTTCAATCTCCACTTGAACGGTTAAAAATTCCTTCCGAATGGAAGGCAAATCTTTCATTCGACATTTAAACTCCTTGTCCTTACTTTTAGAAAGTTGTAATAAATCCTCTAACTGACTAAATATTACATCACGGGCGAACAAATGTCTTTCCATTTTAATTAAGTGGTCTTAAAATCAATTATTCGACAAATATGACCACAAAATATAGGATTTGAAGTTAACTTTAAAATGTTAACTCGGGCAAACGATTATAAAATTTCAAGATCCACAACGATATATATGAAGGTAGTTACATATTACGTGTAACTATTTGATAATCTTATCCACAAGTGCCATCAAAAGAAATGAAATAGATGAATACTTATTTTAACGGAATGATTTAAATGCGACAGCGATAAGAACTCAAATATTCACCCACGAACGAAATGCCTATTTATGCTACGTTACCTACATGCATCGTAACCTGTTACTGCAAATGAGTAAAGTAGATATGGCGGCTTAGTGTAAGCAATAGTTTAGAGTTTAAAACAGGATTAATCAAAGTGTAAAATGTGTCGAGTAAATGTATATAATGATGATGTGGATAAAAACAATTAAATCTCGCTACGTGTATAGACCGAGAGACGACAAGCGATACAATTTACATCATTAACGGCACATTCTTTACAAACTATTTTCGAAACGAAAATAAAATTATATCCGGCTCGAAGGACCAAATTTATGTACGGTATTTTGATAGATTTTGGACTGTATACTCCAGACAAGCATGCGTACCAACCTTGACTTCCGATTCGGTGCTCTCCTACTCTCAGGCGCCTGGAGTCCGTTGGTTGTTGACGACACACACACTATCTGGTCCATAGGTTTTCGATAAACTTGGTGGTTGGTCCCGTGGGAACGCTGCTGAATCGATCGAATATCGACGCATCGACGGCTGGGTTGCGGAACAACACGCGTGCGCTTCGAGTGCGTGATGACGAGGACTGATTGACCGACTCGCAGCCAAGATGGCTCCAAATCGTTCATCTCAGTTAGCACGCATCATTCCAGTAGTATGACAGTCCTTTTTCTATCTAATAAAAAAATATGAAAGTATAACTAACGAAACGTTTGGAAAGAAATGTGTCACCAAGATGAATTTGTAATAAACAAATTTGTGAAGTATTTAATACGGAACATAGAGTAATAATTATTTAGGTAGTCATATCAGCACGTCAATGCATATCAGTATATTCAGAGTGGGGGGACTAATTTCGCCGGCCTAAATAGCACTTTTGTATGGTTAGTCCGGTGCTACTCCGCTTACTAAAATTTGAGGGTTCACTCTGTGTGCGTTTGGGCTCGTTGGGGGTAAGTGGTTTCATTTCTATGATTAGACCCTTGGATTTCCTAATTTAGGCCTTGGTGGGTCTCACGTTTGTTATTGCTTCGTTGTGATCATCAACCTCAGTGGTGACCAGGTAGCACGGGTACCAATTGCTGCCGTTCAGAGACATCGCATGATGAGGCGTCCGGTTACCGGTTTGCGCGACCAGTGTCCCAGAGCCCCAGGCCCTTGCCTTCAACCCAAGGGTCAGAGGTGAACGGCCGTGCGCGGGGGCTGCCATTCATAGATAATGCGCTTACGATGGTCACAGAATATGTCATTATCTATGGTTCTTGTCAATGGCTCTAGAAAATTTCTCTATGCTAGCAAAGAGACGAATGTTGTCCACGTTGCAGCGTGGCATTGTGACGGGACAACAGCGGCGCGGTGCGGCGGGAGGAGGCACGACACACCGTTTCCGTTTCTCGTTAGACCTCGTGGAGTGGAACCAATTTGCCGCGGAACTAGGGTTGCCATCCGTCCTGGTTTCCCCGGATTAGCCCTCTAGCATCCGGGGAGCGTCCGGATGGGGCTTCATTTGTAGTCCGGGTTTACAAATTAAAGTCTTTACTATCAGTATCTAACTAATTTGTAAAACAATTTGTAACAAACTGCAATAATACCCTGTTTTATTATGTAAGTACATTTAAAATGATGATAACATATCAATAAATTTAATTTTAAGGTCTGAAAATAAAGATAAAGGTGATTAATAATATTTTCAACGGTTTATTTTATTACACTGGCTGTTTAAAAAAACCTGTTGACATGTCCGGGTTCTCGGCTCTAAAATCCGGGGTTTTCACGCGTATTTTCACGCCTTGTTCTGGTTGCAAAATTTTAGTTCATGGCAACCCTACGCGGAACGGATATCATACGCGGCGCAGCCAACGCTATCCTAGATCTGTTCGTTCATTCATTTCATTCCAATCTCCTTGGCTCTGCCATTTTATAGACCACGAACTGCCGTTGATGCAGGCGACGCGGCGACGTGATGTGTGGACGAGTATGAAGGGACTAAGCAGAAACATAGCTACTATATTTGATAGGTGTTTAGGTAGGTAGGCAGAGATTATAGAGCGCCATATGGTTCGATCACAGCATACCTACTTACTTCTTTTGCAGAATTACACAAGAAAAAAAGGGGTTTTCAACTGTTCTCTGGCTTAGGTCTGCGAAAGTTGGTAGCCATTTGCGAGCGGTATGCCGGCCAGCACGGCCTAACATATAATGTGAAAAAGACAGAACTAGTTGTGTTTAGGTCCGGCGCTGGACCTGTTAGCGTGCCACCGGTAACTTTATGCGGTTTTAAACTTAAAATTGTTACAATGTTTAAATACTTAGGGCATGTACTTACTGATAAGTTACAGAATGACGATGATATGGAAAGACAACGCAGGGCTATTGCAATGAAAAGCAATATGTTGGGTAGGCGATTCTATCAATGCTCTCGTCAGGTCAAAATCACCCTGTTCAAGGCGTACTGCCAGGCGTTATACACCAGCCAATTATGGAGTAAGTACAACGCATTTAGATGTATATTAGGACTACCGTGGAGGTGTAGCGCGTCTGGTATGTTCGCTGAAAACAGGGTTGATGATTTCTACGCAATTATGAGAAAGTATTTCTCATTACTTTTAATGTATTACGGTTGGTATCTGTAAATGAGCCCAAACAGTAATTTCAACCGCTTTAACAGTACCTTGGTGAAAATAACACGTGTGACGGATCAGACTATCCTGAAACGGTTAAATTAACCATAGGGTCAGTCCGCTCTCACCTAAATTGGTGTTTACGGAAATTAGAAGTTACGTAATAACGTCAAACTCATGCCATTTTTTACTGCTTCTTCCGTGGTTTTACTTCTTCAAGCTGTCAAAATCAAACTCGGACTACTAATTTGTATGAAAACACGGAGTCGGGGTAAACGGCAACGTCAACGCATTTACGGCGATGATACACGTAAACTGTCAACGCGGGCGCTCTTCAATTTCTCCATACATTTGAAAACGCTGGTCGATCGTTTTGGCGTAAACGAGAATTTAGAGGACAAGTCGGACTAGGCGCTCAGATTGAAAGTTCCAGCTGACTACAAATGAGACGTGCAAATGTCCAGTTTCTAGAGGTACAGTAATTTCAACAGATTGGACAGTACTGTTTCACTTAGTAGGAAGTTTGAAGTGTATCTCGTGGTGTAGGCGCTTGAGGACTTAACTTTCATGTCTGAGGTAATAGGTTCAAATCTTCGTCCCGGTCATGCAACACTTTCTTTCGTTGCGAATTCGAGTAGTGTAGTTCCACGGTTCAAAATCCATGTAAAACTTTAGACCGGGTTAGTGCGACCGCATCTGATGAAACTGTGGTCGAAGCGGGAATGAAAAATTGTCCGTGTTTTTCAATATAGCCGTGCTCATAAAGGGATGGTCCTGGCATCCTAATTCTTTCGGGAATGTGGTGTATTGGGCTAATATCACGACGGTGGTATGGATTTCGAAACATGGAAGAACTCACATTCGTAAAGAATGCGCTTATTAAACACAGAAAGAGAAAACGGTGGTCGACGAACGGGCCGGGATTTGAACCCGTAACCTCTGGAATGGAAGGCAAGTCCTTATACCCCGGAGCTAAGTACGAGCCGCATGTGTAAATGAGAACTCGGCTCCGTCAAGAATTCATCTGTGACTTCGTGTTAGTTGTGCAGTCTCGATACCATAGGATATTATATGTTGAGAGCCTGTAGTCTCAGTTGTCACCTAAATTGGCGTTTACGGCAAACCGATCGACTGTCGTTTTCCGTAAAAACGTCAAACTCCATACACGTTTTACTAGATTTTTAGGTTTTACTTCTTCAAGCTGTCAAAGTCAAACTCGGACTTCCGATTTGTATGAAAACGCGGAGTCGGCGTAAACGGAAACGTTGACGTATTTACGGCAACCTTGAGTAAGCTGTGAAAAACTCGCAAATGTTAGTTGGATTAGCGTCCACTGCGCGCGCTCTTTAATTTCTCCATACATTTGAAAACGCCAGTCGATCGGTTTGCCGTAAACGCCAATTTAGTTGACATTTGGAACTACAGGCTCTGGGGGTCCATTCAGAACAAGAGTGAGTTCGAGTTCGGGAGTGAGTTAACCTAAAAATAGCTGGGAAATATATTATTATTTAAATAACGGAACCGTTATTTATACTTCCAACGTATTTACGGGACAAACCAGATTTTTACCTAACTGTAATGATGTTCTAGAAGTGTGGAAACATTATCTATTTAAAAAAGTGAGTTGATATTTAGTGGCGAATTCGAACTCACTCTTACTCTGAATGAACCCCCTGTGCTCGATACAATGTAAATCGGGTGAGTTGAGATGCAGGCGCGGAGGAGCGACAGGGCGAGAACGCCTCGCCCACGTGACCGAAGGCGCATGCGCATACCATGCTGACTAAACTTCCGCGGTCGGTGACCTATAGCGTGCGGGCTACCACCACCACATGCCAACACGCTCTCACAGAAGTGCTATAGATTGCTGTCAATCAACCAGCTGGTACCTACGTACAGAGAGCATAGCATGTCACATTGAAAACAATCTAGAAATTCAAGAGACTAATTCGTTCTCCTTCCAGTGTAACGACCAAAAATACGTGACTGTACTGATATGATGATATAACCCCCCCACACTAGATCCGTGGGTACAATTTATTGAATTTTAGTCGAAAACCCAGAAGGTAGCTACAGTAGTTGGTACGTTGGAGAAAGCATGTTATATGTATAGTACTAGATGAGATACCTGGATCCGCTCGGGTTAATGTGCTTTCGGGCTGATGTCGGGCTGAACCTAACATTTTATGTTAGATGAGTTCCCTATAAAAAATTTCATGCCCCGTTTAATTTTCTTAAAAAATAGTTGTGGGTAGATCAGTGGGATAGATTCATAGTCCATGATAATGACATAGTTGAGAAGAGACGATCATACATCGATGCGATTATGCTAACGAACTGTTTAGGGCAGAGCTACAGAATAAATCATGCTGCGTGTCGCTTCGTTGGTGTACATAGTAGGAACCCGCTGTTCTGCTTACGCCATAGAAAGGAAGAAAGCGAACTCGTACGTGTAGCGTCAGCATGCACGAGCCAGTCAGTTCGCTGATGAATTCGCTTACTTCAGTTTTCTCGAGCTCAAACGACACACAAGAACAGAAGCCTGAGTCCGCTTATAGATAACTCCACTTTCGAGCATTAGCGTTATGAGATAACACAAAATTTGGTACAATTTTACATGATTCCGGGGTCATCTCATAATGCTAATGCTCGAAAGTAGAGTTATCTATAAGCGAACTTAGGTTCTGCACCGAGGACGTAACGGCATATTTTAGTGCAATGAACGTTCCAAGTTGCGGCGAACTTACTGGCCGGCGCTACCCAATGTATATCTTCCCATGTGGCCCGTAAGAGGCGACTAGGGGAATTCTCATTGTGTTTTGGATTCCAGAAGCGTTAGTCCGCAATAGATAACTCCACTTTCAAGCGTTAGCGCTATGAGTAGGGTTGCCATCCGTCCGGGTTTCCCCGGATTTGTCCTAGTTTAGAGGGCATTCGGGGAGCGTCCGGACGGGGCTTCATTTGTAGTCCGGGTTTGTACAAATTTAAAGTATTTACTATCATTATCTAACTGATTTGTAAAACAATTTGTAATGTTCTGTAATAATATTATATTTTATTAGGTAAGTACATTAAAAATGATGATAAAATATTACTAAATTTAATTTAAGGTCTGAAAGTAAATAAAAAGGGGATTAATAATGTTTTAGACTGTTTTTTTATTACCCTGACTGTTTAAAAAAACCTGTTGACATGTCCGGGTTCTGGGCTCTAAAATCCGGGGTTTTCACGCATATTTTCACGTCTTGTCCTGGTTGCCAAATATTAGAAATGGCAACCCTAGCTATGAGAAAACTCCGGAATCACACAAAAGTGTTATTTCACAACGCTAACGCTCGTAAGTGGTGTTATCTATCAGCGGACTTTGCCTTCTGGTAGAACTTGTAGTGACGTATTCATGCAAAAACTGCTATACTTTGAAAAATTGTAAAGCATTACGAAACCATCAACAAAACTATGTTATCATCTTTATGTTAATGTATTATTGGTATTTCTTAGTAAAACGCATACAAATTATACTACAGCAATGCTTTCAGTGACAGTAAACTGTGAACATCTCGCGTTTACTTCTTCCACCTCCGCCGCCCGTTACGCACCCGCGACGAAAACGTTTCAAACTGTGGTTTCAAACAACCTGAGCCGGTAGTCTCAGTTCTCACCTAAATTGGCGTTTACGTAACTTCGAAGTTCTGTAAAAACGTCAAACTCCATACAAGTTTTTACGAGATATTCTGTGGTCTTACTTCTTCAAGCTGTCAAAGTCAAACTCGGACTTCCGATTTGTATGAAAACGCGGAATCGACGTAAACGGCAACGTCGACGTATTTACAGCAACGTTGAGTAAGCTGTCAAATCAAACTCGGACTCGCAAATGGTAGTTCGCTTAACGCCCACTGCGCGCGCTCTTCAATTTCTCCATACATTTGAAAACGCCAGTCGATCGGTTTGCCGTAAACGCCAATTTAGGTGACCACTGGGACTTCGAGTACAGATTGTGCCGGAGTTGTTCGCAAGTCAGGGCAGCAACTTGCGAGTTCGAGGCGATCGGCTTCCTCTGGGCATACGCCCGCATGCCCGGAGGAAGCCGATCGCCCCCCGCTGCCCCCCTCCCCCTCCCCGGCCGCGGCCCCCTCCGCAGCTAGGCAACTCTGGTGCGGTGCCAATGCACTTGCGTCAGGGCTTGTTTATGTAGAGCCAGCCGCCGCTACTAGACTATGGACAGACTCCGAGCTCGCGGGACGAGCGGACCGAAATAGACAACTCGACGTGCAACCGACGCACGGCGTCGTCGGAGCGATGGCGGCGCGGCGGGTGGCGGGGAGGAGGCGGACGCAGCAACAATACGTTGCTAGATGGTACTTGACGTCACACAACAACTGTAGCTACCCAACCTGTCACTCATTTCTTTCTAGCTCCCATTCTGCTCTTCCGCTGTGACTAACCGCTGCCAAAGAATCTGCTGCTTTGGAAGCGGTACCGCGGTTCTGTCACACTAGCCTGTTGTCAGGACAGTTTGATACGTCTTGTATTTGTTGTTATAGCGGCAAAATAAATACATACTCTGTGAAAATTTCAGCTGCCTACCTGTTACGGTTCATGAGGCCCTGTGACAGACGGACGGACGGACGGATGGACAGCGGAGGCTTAGTAATACAGTTCCGTTGGCACCCTTTGGTTACGGAAGCCTGAAAAATGTCCGTGTTTTCCATACAATTAAATGTAATATAAATGAAAGATCCTGGGTCCTGGTATTGGCCCTAATTCCTTCGGGCAGCGGTGTGTTGGGCTAATATCATAACTTTGGGCATAGAATAATACTTAATCTATGCTTTGGGCTTAGGGGTTATTAGGACCCAGATAGCAATGTAAACTTGTGTTCGACTTGCAATAACAATGAAGTAACAAACATAAGGGTTTGCTACACATTCACCAAGGCGACTAAGTGCACTTGCGACAAGTTTAAATCCAACTTTCTAGTTTACACCCAACAAAATTGCATGGTGTTCATCAGACCAAAGGAGTTTTAATATTGACACAACCACCTTGTGTAGACTTTATCAAAACAAAGAACCTACAATATAATGACGCTACAACAGTGCAACATGTTTGATTGTAGGTTCTGAAACCTACAATGATGTCAAAAAATAGTTTGCAGGCTGTACTCTCACCAGAAAAAATGGGCAAAAACTGGAGGGAAAAAGACATTTCTTTTCGCATTCTTGTCAAGGGTTATCAAAGTCGCCTTGACTATGATAATCCTTAACCAATCCAACATCTTTGTCATAAAATAATGTTCCGCGATGTTTCTGAGACAGAATAATACAGGGAAAGTGTTTGCTCAAATTGCATATGCACCGCGTTACGTAGAAAAATTGATGCATCAATTTCTTTGATATTTGATCAAAATGTTTGTAAAACTAGCTGTTTACAACAGTTCGGTTGCCACGGAATGTATGCCAGGAAATACCATTACACGCAGCCGACGTAATTCTCACGCACATGCCAGATTCACATTTGTGGGTAATCATTATTAATGTAATCAAGGATGCACATTACTAAGTATTCCCATGTTTTCCCGCATCGACGCGACGGGTAGGTATGTATGTGCGTTCTAAAAAGTAGCAATCAATTTCATTTTGAAAACGAATTTTTTTGTATTATATTCTTTATATCTTACAAGCTGATCAAATATCAACACCCCGCCCCTAGCGACGGCAGCGCCGCCGCGCGGCCCCGTCCCCCCGCGCCGCTGTTGCCAAGAATTGCATATATTTTGCGGATTTTTTTACAAAAGGAAGTCATTTGCAAAAAAAATCCATCCATGACATCGATATGTTTCTGTAAACTTATTCTGGGAATTCCATCCTCGGGAATCTTTCAGTCGACAAAATACAAATATTCCCTATTCCTGAGAACGGTATTCCGGCCTTGTCTATTCGCAATTTCACACAGACTCCGTAACACCGTGAATCTAGGGGAGTGGGCAGGGGATCTCATGCCCCCCCCCCCCCCAACCCTCTTCCAAACTATGGCGCGTAGTAGGTGGTTGAAGTGGCAATGAAAAATTGTCCGAAACATGAAACGAGGTCTGAAGCCCCCCCTCCCTCCTAAAAAGAACCGATGGGCCCCCCCTAATTCAAATTTTGGATCCCTCTGCTTCCTAAGTATGCATCAGGACGTAAAGCTATGCATGTTCCTCATACAAACGCAGTGATTATTACTAATATCAAGCTACGAATCTCCATATTTCTGCATGTTATGTTTTTTGGAGAAATCAATACCGAGTCAAATGACAGCGAAAAGAAAATCTTCATACACATTTTCTCCTTTGTGAGGTTTGGCCTCCTCCGTGGGCTTGACACAGGATATATTAAAAAAAACCGGCCAAGTGCGAGTCGGACTCGCACACGAAGGGTTCCGTATCATCTTACAAGATTTACGGCAAAAAATAGGTTTTTTTGTTATTTATTTTTTAATGTTACCTATTTGTTGTTATAGCGCCAAAATAAATACACACTATGTAAAAATTTCAGCTGTCAACCTATTACGGTTCATGAGATACAGCCCTTCGACAGAAGGACGGACGGACGGACAGCGGAGGCTTAGTAATAGGGTTTCGTTTTCACCCTTTGGGTACGGAACCCTAAAAAAAACAAGTCTATTCATCTGCCGACTGTATATAGGTACGCACATAGATCAAGTTCAACTAGGTACCGAGTACTTTCATGTTTTCGCGAATCTTGCACTATATATACATCTTGCAGTATACCTGACTAACCCCACCGACCGACGCCTAATTGGATTGTGGCGGTGTGTGCGATATGAAGTGGAAGGGAGTTGCTGTCAGCCTGCGATCATATATCACAGCAGGCAAGAACCCTCCTGTCGTAGGTACCTCTTTGTGTTTTCAGATCACTTCATGGGTCGGAACCCATGTACTACTTAAGGATATCAGTCACAGAAAATCTAAGATTTGAAAATTTTAAGAAATTTATTTTTTGTCCATTGGCCAAGGCACAATTTTGCACGGCGACTGCTATTATAATTGCGAAATCGTCTTTCAGGCCCTAACATTTTCCTACCCCTAAACGTTGACCATAGACCTAGCATGCGCGCGCAGCTATTTCTATTTCTATGACGTTGACAGTTTTTTATAATAACTTAAAAAAATGTTCCTTCTCTTAGCATTTGCTAAGATGCGTGTGTTTGAATATTTGGTTTGAATATGAATCATTGTGAGGCAGGGTTGCACGTTACGTGACTGTACACGCTAGAGTTGTGCAGACGGGTGCTTCGCCCCCGAAGCGTTGGAGCCACATTCCGAGTCCCACGGACCGGGCATTCAATATCCCACGCACCACCAACCGATCCCACCAGCAACGGTTCTGTGACCGCAGTTCTAGGCACCGCATCTAGGTATCTGAACATCAGTAATCCAGATTCACCGGTTATCCGGATTAACTTCATTGTATTCTGTATTCTGTGGTGGCCTTTCCTGTTGGATTTGTGCTCGGAGGCTGAGATAAATAGTAGTACCACTATTCGTTATTCTGCCAAAACCAAGGAAATGTAGTACTTTCTAACGTCACTTTGACACATTTTGTATGGATGAATTGTCACTTTTGACACTAGTTAGTAGATATATTACTTGCTGAGATAAATAGTCGCAACTGGAACTAATATTATTTAACAAGTGTCACATTTCTGCCATTTAAAATATGTCAAAACGATTTGAAAAAGTTATTATTGCTTTTAGTTAGTTTTAGTTTCAGTTTCTCAGCCGGAGAGCTGTCGTTCCACTGATTGTCTATCTGTCACTTGGCTATATATGTTAATGGTATCCTGAAACCTGTAATTTCTTTATACAATAAATTATTTATTCATTCATTTTAAAATTGAAAAGCGAGTGGGCGGGCTACCTAGGAACACCGTATGCAAGTACTGCCAAAAGAAGTCAGTGTGATTTGCCTTTTGTCTGCTTGCCTGGTGAGTTTATTCTTTCCCAACCTCGCAGCAGCTCATCGGATTGTCAGTTTAGTCGAGGTGACAATAACACCACAATGGAATCAGAGTTGTCAGGACGAGAGCATAATATAATGACCCGGTACGTCGGGAGAACGACGGATGTAAAACAACCCCATTATGTGAATAGCGCTCTGAGTGGTCAGTCTGAGTTCTCACCTAAATTGGCGTTTACGGCAAACCGATCGACTGGCGTTTTCTCCAAACTCCATACAAGTTTTTACTAGATATTCTGTGGTTTTACTTCTTCAAGCTGTCAAAGTCAAACGCGGACTTCCGACTTGTATGAAAACGCGGAGTGGACGTAAACGGCAACGTCGACGTAGTACCGTAAACGCCAATTTCGGTGAGAACTCAGACTGCCCACTCAGGCCCGGATAACCGAGATTGATGGCGCCACGGAAGATTTACATTTCGAGTTAGTAATGAGTTTGAGGAGTTGCAACGAACGCTTCAATTAGCCGGTGGATTAAAACAGCGATCATGGAAGGACGGAAATTAATGTTAGTTAAATCATGGATATTTTCTTCGATATTGTGAATGTAATAGTTGTCACACGGTCCTTATGTTCCTCATGAATATTTAGATTTCTTTTTACCCCATGGTGCATGCAGCACAGAGTATGGTTACACTAGATCAAGCGAATATAAAATCAGATAAGTACCTATTTGGCTTTTAAAGTTCAAATTATGCTTTTGGGCTACATTAATCACGATGTATTTGGTATTGTGGAGTAAATATTAGTATTGCGATGTACTATACGGTAAGCTCGTGGCATCTCGTAGCCAGTCAAGACTGAATAAATGTTTAGAAGCTGTGAGCTAGTTATTTTAGGGACCGGCCAGAAAGCAGACAGTGAAAACTCGCCAATCTCGATTGTGCCGTGACCAATGACGAGCCGACGAGATAATGGACAATGCGACGACGTGACCGACCACTCTTATCATTCAATACGGCTCGCCATAAAAACTGCAACACCCGCTCTCTCCAACTCGGTCCATGCCACGTAATTGGAAACGAGCCGGTAGTCTCAGTTCTCACCTAAATTGGCGTTTACGTAACTTCGAAGTTCCGTAAAAACGTCAAACTTCATACACATTTTTACTAGATATTCTGTGGTTTTACTTCTTCAAGCTGTCAAAGTCAAACGCGGACTTCCGATTTGTATGAAAACGCGGAGTGGACGTAAACGGCAACGTCGACGTATTTACGGCAAAGTTGAGTAAGCTGTCAAATCAAGCTTGGACTCGCAAATGTTAGTTCGCTTAACGCCCACTGCGCGCGCTCATCAATTTGTCCATACATTTGTAAACGCCAGTCGATCGGTTTGCCGTAACGACAATTTAGGTGACAACTGAGACTTCGGGTACAGATTGGAAATGCCTCCTATCGCTTCACTCTATTCGCTTCGTCTTATTTTCATACTACTCTGGCATCAATCGGGGAATTCGGAACGCGCCACATCTAATTTTCTTAACGCTAAGCCCCGATTGCACGAAGAGACGGCCGAGTTAATCAATGTTCAAACACGTCACTTTTAGTGATCCGCATAGAGTTCCTTCCATACTGTCCACACAAAGTGACGTGTTTGACCATATTTTGAATTTGATCTTGATTTTTTGTTCTTTCGTGCACTCGGCCCTTAGGGTTGATTTTTCAATAGTCTGATAAACAGTCAGATATGTAGTTATTCGACGAATCTATTTACGCCTATGATTATGCACCCGTTATAGTATGTCCATATTATTATTAGTAAAATTACAGTCAGATAATTGTGATAGAAGATATAATTCCCCGGCAATGATTATCCGTCTTTTGACAAACGTAAATCAGTCCGGTATGGTCCGGTACAATCGCGCGGTGCTGAAGCGAGAGGATACGCATTTCTAACGTATTCCCACATCTGTGTTCCATGCAGCCGGCTGCGAAGAAGTAAGTAAAAATCTCTCTTCCCCCGAGACATGTATTTTTTGTAATTTAGCGAATGCCTGCGTCAAACCTATTATAGTTCCAAATATAATATTGCTCGCACCTGCACGCAATCATCGATATAAAACAACATTTAGATATGTTCTGAGCTTTCCCCTGCGTGTCAGGTCAGGTACTCTAATTCGAACAATTTAGAGTACTTGAGCTGTCAGTTTCGATACACCCGTCACGGCGTTCGTGCGTGTTTGTAGAGTGTGTAGGTGCTGCTCTATGTTAGAAGAAAGGAAGAATTGCCGTCGTTTGTAGTGTTTAGTTCAATGCACACAATACTTGGCTCAATCCTATCCTACTAGGTCATTCAACTTGCAGTCATTATCCAGTCAGATTTTTTCTAAAACATAATAGTTTTTGGATTCTTTCCAAAAACTCCACTTTCCAAAAACCCAAAGGGTGAAAACGGAACCCTATTACTAAGCCTCCGCTATTCGTCCGTCCGTCCGTCCATCCGTCCACCTGTCACAGGGCTGTATCTCAGTAACCGTAACAGATAGATAGCTGAAATTTTCGCAGAGTGTGTATTTATTTTGCCGCTATAACAACAAATAGGTAAGATTAAAAAAGTATTAAAATTAAAGGGGGTCTCCATACAATAAACGTGATTTTTTGTATTAATTATTTTACGATGGTACGGAACCCTTCGTGTGTGAGTCCGACTCGCACTTGGCCGGTTTTTTTTTGATCCGAGGTCGCTATATAGGTAACGTTTGTAAAAATGAGGGTTCATTCTTAATAAATTCCAATTTATTTTCACAGGTCCATTCCGCTTTGCATTTTGTCAAATTCTGTGTCGAAGTGGCAATCACCGACACATTTGGGATTTGAACTCATCATAGCATGCGGAGAAAATAACCAGCGCCACAGAAGCGGGTAAGCAGCGCTTTTCCTTTTCTTTCGTGATTAGGGATAATGGAAAATTGGTTCATTTCCTATCCAGTCCAATGTAAACTATAGCCATGCTTATATAAAGGAAAGATATATGCAGAAAGATATATACGTATAGCGGCCAAATCCTTCAGGAATGTTGTGTGTAGCGGATAATGTCCAGTTTCATAATAAAAGCGGCGAAATTGGGAGGTCCTAGCAATAAAATTATAGCATAAAATCCATCTTACACGTATTACGTTACATATATTTTTTTTAATTTTAAGTTAATAGTAACTCTTCAGGTGTCCGACGAGGTCCATGGGATTTCGAACTTTCAGGGGGGCTGCGAAAACCGTGCCGGCCGGCCAGGGGACCCCAGGTTGTACTTTGGAGGAAATACCTTGGAAAGGAGTTCATTTAATTGTTTACCGACTGTTTAAGGTAAATGATCTAGAGCATCGGTGGGTTCTTATTTTTGGAATGTTGTCTGTGAATTTGTGCATTTCTCCCTGTTCCGCGTTGAGCAAACGTAGAGAGGTTACACGGAGGGATATTAATCACATATTCTAAACATTAATTTGAGTTTCAGCGAAATCTTCATTAGAAGCATTGTAATCAGATTTTGAAAATAATCTGAAAAAGTATTGGTCGTGACATTCGTCGGAAGCAGGATTCGAACCTGCGACCTTTGGATTACATGTCAACTGCTCTAACCAACTGAGCTATCCCGACAATTTCGCTGAAAGTAAAATTAATGAGATAACAGTAATTCGTATCCATTACATACATAAAATTATCAAATATTCTTAACACTTCGTGCTACGTTGCCATGACATGATCATCCTCATAAACGCGAGGTAGGCAGACTTTTCAACCTTGTAAGTATACCGAGAGCATCTAACTACCTCTTACAACCACTATTACCGGTAGGTACAAGATAGGAACGAATATAATATATATAATAGCATTAAGGCAGTCCTTATGAAAGAATTGATGCCGTTCTCATCAATAGAAAATCTTGCCATTTTTATTGGCATGCTAGAATCCACAGAGCACAACATAGCGATACATGAATAGTTCGGTCGGGACCATTAAACTGAGCTTCACAGAAAGCACTTAAACTGCCGCGGGCTACGGAGAGAAGCAACAAGAAAATATTTTTTGGCAAGCTTCCACATTCAATGGGCAGCACACGTGATGCGGTGAAGCACGGGTGTGAGCGTTCAAAATAGTCCCTTTGGAACCAGTTGAAAACGTGAAATCAGCATTGACCATAGCTATATCGATGTAAGTCAGGCACTGATTGTTCGTTACAAGTTGATGAGTAAAATTCACACAATCCCTTTATTAAGTATCTACTGTCTCCACCATCCCTTAGTATCTCTTAGCATATGCCCATAGTAGACGGCCCCGCCCAGAATTTACAGACCTCAACTCCGAAGGGATGTAGGACCTCTCTCTGTGTGCTATCGTCTGATTCGTCTGTACCATGGAGAATGCACTTCAGAGCTACATAATGCTATTCCTCCTTCCCCGTTCTACCATCGCTGAACGCGCAACAGGCAGGGAGTGCACCCAAATACTGTCCACATTCTTCTATTAGAACCAGATCTTGTAGATACTTTCTCTTTAGAGTCAGTAAACTGTATATAGAATGCCCCAGCGCCGAAGTATTTCCCCAAATGTACCACCTGGGGTCTAGCAAACGAAAGGTTAGAAACACCTGGCCGGCCGACATTGTTCTCGCAGCTCCTGAAGATTTTGGAAAGCACTTGAGCATCGTGGGCGGTCAGAGTCTGGCGGACGCTATATACATGGAGGTCTTCACCGAGGTCTTCACCTCCGTGGCTATATAGCACTATTCGTTATTCTGTGGCTATATTTCGCGCTGTTTAAGTACAGCGCGAAATAAAGAAATAAAGAAAATGCGGTCTGATTGTGTTACAGTCGTTGCGCAAAGAGACGTCGGAGGTGAAAGAGTAGAAGATATTCATAGAAGAGTGAAAGAACAATTAAAAATACAATAAAATAAGTCTTCTTTCGTGGGGTTCACGCATGCATCGGCCGTTACAGCAAAACTTAAAAAGGAATGGCTTTATGTATAACATTACAATATTGATTGTGACAAATTGAGCGTCACTTATAGCAACATGCAGCAAGTTAACGGCCAGCAACATCTCATGATGCTATGCAAGCCGAGAAAGCTATATAATAAGATATGTACCTACTGTGGTTTCATAAAAGAACGGGTGGTGGCGCAGCCGCGGCGTCGTCGTCGGAGCATAATCGGAACTCGTAAACTGATTTACGAGATTGGCTCATTTTATCTACGGTAAGATAGTGCAAAGTGCCGGCGAAGTAAGTATGCCGACCTATAAAATCAATCAGTGCAGGAACCCCTTCTATTACAAAATGCGAGACCAACGTTTAAAGTGTAGTACACTGTACAACCTACGATGCTTGTATATTCCTATTTAGAGTAGTGGCCTAGAGGACTATGCTCAAGATGTTTGTTTGCCCCTAAGAATGTGGTCCCTCATTCATTCTCAGCTCCTAACGTAGTTAGAAGCGAATAAACTCCTGTACCCGAAGTCCCAGTTATCACCTAAATTGGAGCTTACGGCAAACCGATCGACTGGCGTTTTCAAATGTATGGAGAAATTGAAGAGCGCGCGCAGTAGGCGTTAAGCGAACTAACATTTGCGAGTCCGAGTTTGATTTGACAGCTTACTCAACGGTGCCATAAATACGTCGACGTTGCTGTTTACGCTGATTGCGCGTTTTCATACAAATCGGAAGTCCGAGTTTGACTTTGATAGCTTGAAGAAGTAAAACCACAGAATATGTAGTACTTAAAAACTTGTATGGAGTTTGACGTTTTTACGGAAAACGTCAATCGATCGGTTTGCCGTAAACGACAATTTAGTTGAGACCTCAGACTGACCACTCTGGATTAAAAACGGTAGGTTTCGAAAAGCATGGTCAACAGTTCATCTTTTAACGGACGTTATGCATGGATGGGCTGAAAGTCTGGACAATTTTTGAGAGACCTTGGGAGTTGCACACGACATCCCTAAAGCCTTTGACCGTATTTGACCAGCGGCCTTCTTCTAGGCAAGCTTTTGGTTTTCTCCCTTTAACATTCAACCCAAGCAATGCTCTTGGATTTCTAGCTTCCTGTCGGGCTACTCGATGTTTCCTAGCATTGATGGTGGGGACGACTTTCCGATTGTGACTGGAGGCGTCCCCCAGGGCTGCCGAGCTGTAATCTTCGCTATTTCTAACATTCATACGATTCACAGTTACGCGAATGACAGTACTTGGCATACATACGGCGTACGCAAGGGATTTGAGGAGCAGAGGTGAACAACCCGGAGACGGCGAGCTTCTAACCATAATTAGTTCTATGATATGTGAAAATATAATATAAACATTTTCCGCTCTACTCTGTGAACTACCTATTAACATCCATAATATGTAGCTTTTTTTAAAAAAAAACCTACCGTACGTAAAGAGAATCGACGTGAATAATGGAAAGATAACGAAATTTAAAAATGATTCTAATTTAATTTGTCATACAGTTACTGCAAACATTGATTGATTGCAATATTTACAGTCACTGTTCACCTGCAGCGGGAGCACAAATGAAAGTGGACACTTGTCGAGCTAGAGGGATAAGAAATTTTGTCGAGGATTTTTATCCACAGAATCACAAATGGGGAGCTCGATTAATTTATCGAGATCGAGTGTTAACTCGATAGAGAGTGGCAACACCCACCATTTTGTCCACAAGAACTGTCACTTTAAACCTCCCGACCCTGGCTGTGTTCGCGCAGGCTGCTCCATGATAACTATTCAGTGCAAGGAGCAAGAAATAGCGTTTTACAGAATAGTGGCGAACAAAATGCCATTTCCTTCAAATCGCCTACACCTAAGTTATTTCGAATTGAATTTCGTATAGATGCACAATTAAGTACGTTTTAATGAATTTAGATAAAAAATGCTTGGTTTAGCGCATTTGCCTTGTTAGATTAGAAGGATTGTAGTTTATCTAATGTCAATGTGATGTTAATCTCTGCACTTTTTTCGTTTTCCCGTTCAGCTGGAGCGTTGCTCTAAGCCGTTCCGCCTGATTACTTCCTATAACGGAAAGTAAAGGATGGAATGGAAACGTCTTTGCCCAAACAAACCCATCCATCTTTCGTTCTTATTACCGCTTTTCCCGTGTCTTTAAACCATGAAAACCTTAAGAAACGCCTGTGCAATCGCCACTACATAGGCACATATTCGTAACACGAACAAACACCTCCTTCTAGGATTTAACACACCCTCCCGGTGGTGGTGACAAAATTATCCTCAACAAACGTCAAATTAGTAGGATTAAATTTATTTGTGCTTCCACAAATGGACAAAATTTATTCTTTGTCGAGATTTGTCTATGGTGTGGGTTTTACAACCTCACTCGACATAACATTGTTTATGCTATCAGTTGGCGACAAGTGTCCCGCACACAAGATAAAGACTATGTACGTAAGTTTGTCGGCCAGATAAAATTATTTGTGCTCCCGCTGCTGGAAGAGTTATAGAATATCAAATCAAAGTATTTAATTTAGTTCAGTCTTCCTTCCATGCACAACGTCGGAGTTGACGGAGTTTTTATTTCAATCAGCACTTGGGTAGATGAGACCAATGTTGCTCGCTATGTCCGCTGGCGTTCGTGTTCCAAAATAATTTTCCCCGTTATCGTAAACAGTATCAAGCAGCTTTGTATCCAAACTAAAACCGAACGACGGAACAACGTTGGCGTGCAAGCTATCGTCGACAGTATCAAAGGATACGGGTACATCAAAGATTGTCTGGCTTGGCGACGCCTGCGACACTTAGCAGATGTTTGCAATGTCTTCCGTGTGCGTCAGTCAGTGGAACTGTCGTCGCCTTCACAGCCGATCGATACAGGTTGTCTTTTAATTAGTGCATTCTGTTCAATTCTTACGGTTCCCTTGGCGTGAGTATCGAAGACATTTTAGTTGGCTGTGGTTGTTCTCTTTATTCATCATAAGTACAACTGGAAAAATTAAAAACAGAAAACATATTTAGTCCTCGAATTTAGGTACTTGTGGTATGCTAAAGATCTCCTAGGAAGCAGTCGGCATTTTTGGCTGTTTTTAGAATTTCTCTGTTGAAACCACGGAATAGATGAAACTTTCATAATCGTCAGCAATAAAGGGGAAAAGAAAAGTGCTGGCAAAAGCAGTTTGAATGATTTTACCGCATGACACACGGCAGATACCACGCAGATACCTTTATTCGTCAGATGCCCCAGATGATGACGCGTCAGATGCGAAAAAAAAACAACATCATTTATAGACCAGTCAAGTTTTTTTGCGGGTTCTTCTTCACTGGTTGATCGAATTCGCAGATCAATCAAATTGTGACATGACTTAGGGCCGAGTGCACGAAAGGACAAAAAATCAAAATCAACGTCGACGTATGATTAAACACGTCAGTTTGAATAGACAGTACCTACGGAAGGAACTCCATGCGGTTCACTAAAAGTGACGTGTTTGAACATTGCAATCGGGGCTTAGTCTCGATTGCACGAAGAGACGGCCGAGTTAATCAATGTTTAAACACGTCACTTTTAGTGAACCGCATAGAGTTCCTTCCATACTGCCCATACAAAGTGACGTGTTTAATCGTACGTTGACGTTGATTTAGATTTTTTGTCCTTTTGTGCACTCGGCCCTCAGTGTAGTTTGACTACCAGAAGTTGAATAAATAAATGAAATGCAATGAAATGAAAGTGCCCGGAGTGATAAGTGACAAGATTTGTTCCAAAACGACCTAGGCACGCCGAAACCAGCTGCACAGCATAAATAATAGCTCGCTGACTTGTTGACCGAATCTACCGAGAATTGCCGCTAACATTGTTTGCAATAGATTCACGCTTCCTCTCCCCGTGCCGCGCCTCCCCGCTGCCTACATCGCCGCAGCGCCTGGCAACGCGTTGTTTTCCTCGCGATGACCTTCGTGGTAAATTGCGATCAAGTTTTCCTAAGAAATGAAGACACGACGCTTTAGTTATCAGCCGAAAGCCGAAGAATGCGGCCCTTTTGGAAGATTCGCCCGTTCGTGTAGATCAGCGGTACTCAACCTTTATTCGTTGAAGGCCAACAAACATATTACTAAATTGATTTTGTCGTGTGTTGGTGTCTTGTGTTCTAGTTGTGGGTGCACAGGTACGGTCTCGGGCACGACGTGTGACATCAACTGCGACCATCGACATTACGTCAATGACTGCATCGAACGACAACGAAGCACTCTCCAAGGGAGTGCCAACCTATTGTAGACGATCTGTACATATCAATCGCGGATAGCTGTATGTAAATCCTCTCCGCGTATTATACTTATTGTTCGAGAGTATTGTTGCTGGTCAGGGAAAATATTTGCAAAACGTGCTCAAAACATTTGTTGGAAATTATGTCAATTGAAACAACACTGTACTTTATTTTACCAATTTGATTCATGCAGGGGACATTCGAAATCGTTATTGGTGTTCGGCGAGACATTCGACAGAATATAAAAATACAAAATTCGCCATCAGTTTTATATCGCTTACCAAATAACTATCTAGGTAATATTGATAATATGTCATAAAAAGTTTAATGTAGTTTCGTTCAAGACGCTTTTTAGGTCTCATGCAAGGATACAAGTGGGTTACAAAACGAAGGATTTTGTAGTTTCGTAGGTCGGCGTATCTTATATCTAAATCTCTGTAAAATTTGTTTTTAGAGTGTTTATTGTTAGAGCTATAGCAAAACAATGTTATTGCGATGGTTGTACCTATAATGCAACATAGCATTTGACGCGTGTTTGTTGGTGTGGTTCTCGGTGTGGTTCATTCAATTCATGCCGTAACCATTTTTCGAGCTTCTCTCTTTTCCAATTTCTTTCTTCTTGTATCACTTACAGCGAAACCTGGTGTGGCTTGCGATGCATCTGCTTTCACGATCACTTTTAATTATTTATTGTCAGCTAATGTTTCTGGCCGCCAACAGGGTTTGTTCTGTAGATCAACATTTCCAGAACGAAAACGTTAGAACCAAAATCGTACCGTGTTTTCTTTAAAATTCCCTTTACTTTTTCCTACTACCTTTGGAACGTTTAGAACAATTTTTTAAACGATTGTTACCAAATTCACACGATTCTGATCGCTAAAATCGCGGGTTCCTATTTTTGAAAGACATTTAGATAGCAAAGCAAGTCAGTTATTGGCTGTTGACAAGCGTTTACGATTTCATTGCTACTTGCTGAGGGCGATCGCAAAGAGTTTCGAAATTGGCCATCCAATGACCAACCTGGCGAAGTTTCTTGTCGGCCTTCTTCGCCAGAAGTAATCGAACCGACAGGAAAAAAAATACGAATCCGAGTGTGTAATATAGATCTGATGGAGGAAATAAACAAACTGAAACTAAAACTAGGACGGTAGGCACCATTTAGTGCAACGAACGTCACCTACCCACTGTTCCCAGCTGTCACCTAAATTGGCGTTTACGGCAAATCGATCGACTGGCGTTTTCAAATGTATGGAGAAATTGAAGAGCGCGCGCAGTGAGCGGGAACTAACATTTGCGAGTCCGAGTTTGATTTGACAACTTTCTCAAGCGTTTGAAGAAGTACAACCACAGAATATGTATGAAGTTCGACGTTTTTACGGAACTTCGAAGTTCCGTATAACTACGCCAGTTTAGGTGACAACTGCAGCTCTGTACGGATGAGTTTCGATAGCCACTTCCGTCTATCCTTGCTCGCTGATATTATTACCGCTGAAACTGAAACGAATACCGTATTCCGCAAACTTTGCATTAAGTATTTCTATATTTGCGGTTATTCTAAGCGTCAAACATATTGCCTCAGAATAAGTGATAATGGTTGTGCTTAGTTTGCTGTGAAAATCAATTCTGTCGTGTTGTAGCAAGGGCTGGGAGGCGGCAAACAACGATGCCGGCAGACTCTAGGTTGAATTTATCCGGGCAAGTGTCCCGCCCGCGCCGCTTCGCACCATATTTGGTCCTGCAGAAGTCCTGCAACGGAAATAGCCGCTCGTCTCCTGCGCAGAGTTACAATTTATGTATACATACCTACGAGTTCATATCAGCAATATCAGCGTCTGCACATATTCATTCACCTAGTTGCGTTTTGCCCCTGCCATTCTGGCAAATTGACTTCTAGAAGTTTCTTAGGATCAAATACGTGATTGTCAGTCAGCATCATTATTTTTATCATAATTTTGTCGTCCTCCAACGTGCGGCATTTCGCTCAACCGGACTGCCTTTCTTGTCGAGATAACGCCAGCAGTATTTACCAGGGGGTTACCATGGTACTTACCGAGTGAACCGAAGCCTAAGTCCGCTAATAGATAACTCCACTTTCCAGCGTTAGCGTTATGAGAGCGTGATGCAGTTGTAGTGGTTTGGTACAATTTTGTGTGATTCCGGGCTTTTTAACAACGCTTACGCTCGAAAGAGTTATTTAGTAGAGTTAAAAAGAGATATTATCTGACGGCCGCTCCTTCCAATCAATAACACCATTTCTCGTAGGATGCTTGTTTTTAATAATAACTTTTATTTAATTTAGCAGTATTTAAACTACATACACCACCGCGCAGTGACTCTCTGGTTGAATATGGCGATAAATCCTTTGCGTTTCCCATAACTATCCTGCAGCGAAGAAAATGATAAAATGCCGTCTTTACTCCAGCCAGTGAATCGGCCATTATTCCAAGATGGCTGCAGCTTAACTGTCATTTCCGCTAACGTCCTCGCAGCTGCCACTAGAGTGGCCCTTCTGGTACGAAGTACCAGTATTATATTCTGTGGGCTTCACGTAAGTAAGCGATGAAATCTGACGTTTAGATAAAACGCGGCAAAATGAATACACAAACTGTGAACATTTCAGCTGCCTACCTATTACGGTTCATGAGATATAGCCTTGTGACAGACGGACGGGCGGACGCACGGGCGGACGGAAGGACGCCCGGACGGACGGAAGGATGCACGGACGGACGGAAGGACGCACGGACGGACGGACGCACGGACGGACGGACGGACAGCGGGGCTTAGTAATACGGTACCGTTGGTACCCTAAAAAACGAGCATTGCACCGAGATTCAGACGAGCGAGCGGATCGTGAAACTCGAAGCATCGACGTCTTCGGAATAGACTGGAAATAACTCGACACGGCGAAGACGCCGGCGCCGGGTCGGGGCGGGCGCGGCGCGCGGGAGACAAGAATGCCAGTTAGTAAAATTAGAAAGTGGACGCAGCTAGGGCGCTCGGCGGGAGACATCGGCCTGCAGGGTGCATCGGGCTGCATCATAAAGACAGTTTGGGAATTCGCAGCCGTGGGAGAGTTGCACCGTCAAATTTAAAAGAGGTATCGGTGTAGGTGATAATTATAAATTATAAATAATGGATACGACATTACCGTTATCTCATTAATTTGAGTTTCAGCGACATCTACATTTGAAGCATTGTAATCTGATTTTGAAAATAATATGAAAATGTTTTTGGTCGTGACATTCGTCGGAAGCAGGATTCGTACCTGCGGCCTTTGGATTAGAGGCCACTGCTCTAATAAGATTGATATCTCAATCATTGCAGTCAAAAAGCGTAGGATCAATAAGCAAAAATCATCAGCGCCATCTAGTGGAGATAGGGGAAGCACTGTGTTTCTTCTATTATCTTCTATTGTGTAATTGTATTCACAAATTATCTTCTATTGTGCTAGATATGCTTCCAGGTGAAATTGAAAAATTGTTCAACATTATAATTTAACTAGCTGCAATAAACATTTCCCCTGACACACAACACAAACATACAATTTCTCAAATTAACTCACCATCATTTTTCACCTAACTCCCCTTCCTACCTCCTCTTACACATCCACTCATATTGGCATGACTTTATTCAGCTTGCCATATAGTAAGTGTGCGTTCACCTTTTTTTAACAATTCTGTGTCGAATGCCGCCTACTACTCAGAATTCAGTTCTTTTGTAGGCTGCAGTTATTTTATTAACTTGTTCACCCATCACATCCAATACTTGTTATTGTTAAATGTCTAATCTTAAGTTAATAATGTTTCTAATCATGTAAATGTCTGTTTGTTTGATAAAATAAAAATACTATACTATACTATACTATACTATACTGTGTCGATTCGAATATAATCGAGAAATTAGTTGGCTGACGTAATTGTAGGGATAGCTCAGTTGGTTAGAGCAGTGGGCATGGAATCCAAAGGTCGCAGGTTCGAATCCTGCTTCCGACGAATGTCACGACCAAAAACAATTTCAGATTTTTTTTTTCTTATGCTACCTGACATGGATGGCTAATACCACACAACTACATACCGTTATGATATTAGCCCAATACACCACATTCCCGAAAGAATTAGGTGCCATGCCAGGACCTTCCCTTTATGAGCACGGCTACATTGAAGTGGATGGAAAACACGGACAATTTTTCATTGCCGCTTCGACCATCTTTTCATCCAATGCGGTGGTACCAACCCAGGCGGGCTTAAAGCCTACCACCTAGTAGGGGAAGGGGACCTACAGTTTTACATGGATTCTGAACCATGGAGCAGCTCGCATTCGTGACGAAATGCACTTATCGAACTCTGAAAGAGAAATACAGTGGTGCAAGTCGGTATTGAAGCCGGGCCTCTGATACGCTAGGCCAGTCCCCGCGCCACTAGGCTACGAGCCGCTATAGACAAAATCTGATTACAGTGCTTCAAATGTAGATGTAGCTGAAACTCAAATTGACATTTGAGTTTGACGATCCAGTCGAAATTTGAACTACACATTTCCTTGCAACAATAAGTAGTTATAACATATTGGTAGAGAGACGAGGAGAAAATAGCACTGCATCGCGCTTATCAAATCAGGCATAAAAACCGCAGTGAGTTGCGATATGATAACGATAAAATGCCGTATCTATCTCGAGCCATCGCCCAGATTGTACGTAGATTATTATTAAAAGTGTTTTCTAGAACTCGCTTTGCTCAACATCTAAAATTATTATTGCAGTGCAGCAGGTTATACGCTGTGTTTGCTAATAACAACGTCGGCTATAAGATGCTAGAGAGAGGTGTTATGTAGGACAACAAATTATGCTTATAATCGCATGGCGCGCTTAGATAAAAATAAGTTCTTTTTCATCTAAGATGGCGCGCGAATTTTCTCCAGAAATGCGTTGGGCAGTACGTGTCAGTTCCAACCTGTGGTTTCTACCATAGATAAAACCGGCCAAGTGCGTGTCCGACTCACACACGAAGGGTTCCGTACCATCGTACAAGAATGAACACAAAAAAACACGTTTTTTGTATGGGGGCCCCTTCTAATTTTCATTATTTTTACCTTTCTACCTATTTGTTGTTATAGCGGCAAAATAAATACCCACTCTGTGAAAAATTTCAGCTGCCTACCTATTACGGTTCATGAGATACAGCCATGTGACAGACGGACGGACGGACGAACAATTTAGGTGAGAAGTCCGACTAGGGGCTCAGATAGCGAATTAAATATCCACAGTATCCAAGCGACCTAGGCAAGAAAATTTTATGTTGTCAAAGTGCCAAAATATATGAGCTTTGAGACAACCGACTATTTCACAGCGACACCTCGAATGATTGAAATGATGCAATCGTGATCGGCTGCGAATGCAGAGTTGGCAGCTTCCTCTCGGCTCGCATCGGCCTAGCCCCGAGACCTAGGTCTAGGTCCGGTGGCGTCAACGCTGGCGGGGCGGCCAGCTCCCGCGGGTGCAACGTCTCATGCGGTCTGGGCTGGCTTCCAAGCGTCGCGTCCGACACGCTGCACCTGCTACGGAGCTCGAGAAGATGTCGGAGAGCGAAGCGCGGAAGACGAGAGACAATCGAGATGGAGCCCGAAGTGCTCAGGCGGCCCGCAACTCAGGGGCGCGTGGACATGCCTTCCATGCCAGAAGGGGTCAGTCATGGGTTCAGACTACCGCCCCGTGCATCTAAAACTTTAGGTCCCCTTCCGCTACTAGGGTTACCATCGCATTGGATGAAAACATGGTCGAAATGGCAATGAAACAGTGTCCGTGTTTTTCATCCAGTCACAAAGTGCCTGGGTTCAAAGGGAAAGGCCGACATGGCTCCCGATTTCTTCGGGAATGCGGTATGTTGGGATAATATCATGATGGTGTGTGTGGTATTAGCCATCCATGTCCAGTTAGATAAAAAACAAGTTATTCAACATTCAACTATTTGTCGTTACACCGCCCTTGCTTACCATGAAATAAAATGATTTCTCTGCATTGTGGATTGGCTTTGATGTTAGCAAATGCACGATACCTACCCATAGTTTGCAATAGCTTAGATTGTATTGATGGGAAATTTTCGAAGGACGCAGCTGGGCTGAATGCCGGTCGTGCCTAGGACCCCGTGACTATTGACGCACGGTACAAAAAGCCTGCATTACACTAGCGACAATTCTTACGCCAGCTATCATGCTGTAATGCAACCAAATTGCCTGCCGTGATATCGAGTTTACTATCCACATTGGGCTTCGGAGAAACAATCATAGTAAAGCCGTGCAATTAAAAAAAAGATTCCGGCATGACAGCTAGCTCCAAAACTGGGCTAATATTATGATATAATTATGTGGTGTTATAACTTGTGTGGTATTAGCCGTCAATGCCCAGTTAACGAAGAATACTACTTTTTGCATCAATAAAATAGTTAATCAAACTATTTTAATACGATAACGGAAAAAATATTTTAATAGAGGAATCATCATCATTCATCACATTCGAACGTACTTGATTTCGACGAAAAAATTGTGGAAACGGCAATGAAAAATTTTATTGTCTTCATCCAGTTCAATATGGCCGTGCTCATAAAGGGAAAGTCCTGGTATCTCTGTTACTAACCAATCGGTGTTGCTTGGGTTAGGCTAGCTCCTGTAATACCCGACGGGCGGGCAAAGGAACACCAGTTTTACCATCTCTCCCTTGCCATCTTGTGGGCCATCTTGTGGCTGTAGTTACTGGACCACTTCTCTTCGCGACGCAGTCCCCGTTCTTTTGAGATCTCGGAATTCGGCGCGACTTATCACCGAGCGTGGTGGCCTTCGACCATGCGGTCTACCACACACTGGATTCCTTTACATGTATGGTGGAATAAAGAAACTCAAACACTTAAAAACATGGATGTTCCTCACCTCCATGCATAAAAACATATCAACATGCATGAACCCCAACAAATAAAATTGCAGTCACGCCAGCACGCACTCCGCCCGTGTGTACCCCCCGCGCCGATGAAGGATTGGTAGACTCCGGCACAAAGGCAAATATCTTCACCGAATCGATTGCAATGTGTGGCGGCCACGCGTCGCGTCCTCTCTGGGCTGGCATGGGTGCGGAGCTCGATCCACTCAAACAATGGACGGTACGACCAAGTATTTGATACTGATACAGAAGAAGACTAGTTGGCATACATATATGAAGAATGAAACGGAATCATAAGACCATAATTGATTCGTTTAATCGTTGCAATATTTTTAAAAAACTTTTGTAAGTTTCGGTTATTGTGGATTATTGCAAGTAGGTACTGACAGGAAACTTCGCATTCAATGTTTGACATCATACCAATAAGACGGTCTGCAACATTTTTTCTAACCACTTTTAGATGCACCTTAGTAAAATACACCATCTTACAAATCAAAAAAAAATTAACAAAAAAAATAACCGACTTCAATGAAAAAGCACTAAAAAGTAAAAAATAATGTTCATTTTTGTAGTTACGATTTCTGTTATTTTTTGAGTCGGCGTCAGCCGGGCACGCGCTGCGCCAATAAAGAGAACCTAACCTAACCTAACCTAACCTAACCTAACCTAACCTTGGCTGACACCGACTCAAAAAATAACAGAAATCGTAACTAAAAAAATGAACATTATTTTTTACTTTTTAGTGCTTTTTCATTGAAGTCGGTTATTTTTTTTGTTAATTTTTTTTTATTTGTTAATTTTTAGTGAATCTGAAGTACACTTACTAATTTGTACACGTCCTTTCCAATAAAAAAAGAATCACCGAAATCGGTTGGCGTTATATTGAGTTATTCGTCCATTTGTCGCGCACATCTTAATACAAATTTAAGACTTTTATGATTTTCTCATGGATATCATTGTCAGAACTTAACCAAATTAAAATGGGACCACTTGGGAAGCACTAGCTATCATTTAAAAAAATAATCATCAAAATCGGTTCTCCCAGAAAAAAGTTATGAGGTAACAAACATAAAAAAAAAAAAAAAAAAAAAAAACATACAGACGAATTGATAACCTCCTCCTTTTTTTGAAGTCGGTTAAAAACAAAAATAATTTGACGACGTAAACAGAACGGGATTGCCGACGAACATTATAGAAATTTGAAATGTAGGCAATCTGCATTTACAAAAGCCGGCGCCAGACACAGCAAACATATTTGACCCCCTTATTTGAACACTTGTTTATTCACGTTGATCATTGATTAACTTGTGGTGCCTCACAAGTGATCAAACAAGTGCTCAAATAAGTGTTCAAGTATTGTTGCTGTGCCTGGAGCCGGCTTCATGCATAAAGTCGTAAGTCAAATAATTAGTAGATCCGCAACTCATGAGATTTTCACCTGGGGGTCACCGGTCAGTCACGACAAGTCTCACCGGTGAGAATCTGATGAATAGACCCGCTGTAAGACCCTATTTTACTATTTTCCAATGAACACAGACGACCTGACCAAAGAGCATTTTCAGTGTCTGAAGAATCCACGCTCTGCCGAGTGCAGAGGGGGTACCTATTTGAACACTGTATTTGAATGAATGAAAGGTGCTAAAATAACCCTGGAAAAAATTAATATAAATAATAGAATTAATCCAAAAGAAATTTCTCCGTGCCGTCCATTACCGTTTTCATTCTTGCAACGACTCTTACTGTAATCTTTTAACCATATATAAATTACCTTCTCTGATCAATCGACGGACTTTAATCGATGCGACTGTATTGCGTAATATATGTACCAGTGTTTACAATTGCCCTGACCTTTTTTCACATACCCAGTAGGACAACACGCCACACTTCTCTATTCCACATAAAAAATACTACATCGAAAGCAGGTGTCCGAGCACCGATTCGTAGAATGTGCGACACCTACCTATAATAAGAAACTTTCTGATGGTGATATGTACCTTCTATCCCGTTTTAAATTAAAAAAAACGATTCGCAATTTATTAGATTGTTAGTGTTATCATGCAAATATTGTAAGTAGCATAATTTGTATTGAAAATGCTGGTTGTTTTCTGTGTTATATATTTTGTCCTTTTTTGTAACCTTACTTTCTTTTCTTTTCATGTTCTATGGCTTGATATTTACGTTTTGTGTTTAACGCCTATATTTTGTTAATATTCCAATGTGTTTCAGTGAGAATTCGTAGTGGAGGCAAGTTTTGTGTTTTTTTTTGTGTGTGTGTTTTTTTTGCAATTGTTGTATTGACCTGTCTCTGTGATTTCTCCTAATAAATAAATAAATAAATAATAGTTAGAATTGTTGAACTCAGATTTCGAACTGAACTTGTACCGTTATGTCCCCTAGTTGGGGATGCCAATCTCACCAGGGCGTGTATTCTTGGCATTCAGTCATTGCGGATTCAGTTGAGTTAACAGTAATGCCAAAGTAAATTATTCTTCTGTTAACTCTACTGAATCCGCAATGACTGAATGCGAAGAATACACGTCCTGTTTACGAAATATTCTGGGTTTTGTATAGATATAATACATTTCAGGTAGTTAAATAAGACTGGGTTCCATTAACAATGGACTGCTGGGATGACCGGTCCGCCCAGTCGAGCAGTCACAATTGTCAATATATCCAGTGCTTGACTCGCCGTCGGCATGAATCACATCGTCGGAAGCTGCAATTTGTCGTCGGCGACTGCGCTTGATTGCGAAACTAATTTGCGGCTGAGGCAGGCCAAGGTCGCCGCGCGGAGGCGTGCTGACCAGGGTCTGAACCGGCGTAATATATGAGAACATATGCGAGGGAATTCGAACATTTCCGCACCAATTAGAAGTGGATTTTACCCAGTAAGAACGCAGAACCTAGGTTTAACATAAAGGCTTCTGTTTGGTTCAGAATCTTTTCTCATATTTTAAACCGGTTACCCCCAAATCACCACCGCCTCCCCCGTCTCCAACACCGCCAACGCGCACCCACGTTGGTAGGTTTTCAGCCTCGATAACCCAGAAACGCAACAATGGGCGCGGTCTGCTCTGGACAGGTGACAGGTTGAAGCAGGCCGTGGCTAGGATTCCACGTAACACTGTGAAAGTGTGTGGGTCGTGATGCAGGGGTTACGCCAAGTCTTGTGTCATAGACTGCCGGTTCGAATTCCAGGGTACGCGCCGCTTATGCCACGTTTATGTCACCAAAACTCCTAAAAGGTTGGACTGATTTTGATAACATTTTGTGGTTGTTTGAGTGGATCCCTGGATGGTTTAGACTCTTAATTGGACCCGGTAGGTGGCGCTGCTGTCGAGATATCGATCCGAGCGGAGCCGAGAACATTATTAAAGCATCATTGGCGAAACTAGGTCGACATAAGTCAAACACTGGCAGCCCTGAGTCAATCGCGCCCGTGTGAAGATGTTGTTCATTGTATTTAAAATAAATGTTTCTTAGTTGTACTTGTTCTGAATTGTCTCGAGTTATTTTCGATAATTCAGTACGAAGAGGCAGGCTTGCGGAAAAGCTGCTCTGGAAACTACATTATATGGACGGAGAGTGAGTCAGTCATCCGCCGCACCACCATTATCTCGTCTCGTATCACGAAGCGTTCGTAAATCTTTCGCTATTTACACTCGCTACATACAAACTCCTTCTTTGCTAAAAGCATTCTTGAGTTTCGTGATACATTTATTAATGTTACACGGGAATCTAATATGGATTACCTGCGTGGTACCTACACCTACGTGTAGTCACAGCATAAGGAATGTGAACATAGAAGGACGGTGACGCTCGAAAATAAAAACGGGGGGTGGGCAAGCCGGGTTTTCTGCCCCGGACGCTAGCGGTGGCACGTACGAGTATTTCTGGATACTTAGTAGGACGAGTACGGTGACAAAAAAATACTAGTGACAGTAACTAATGACAAAATATCTACAGTGACAGAATAAAACCATAAAATCTCTGGTTCATCTGGGAAATCTCTCCGTGCCGTTTCTACCACCGCTCAACGCTTAGCAGGCAAGGAATGCACCCATTCACTGTCCACTTTAAAAAAAATAAGAACCAACCAAGCGATCCCCTAGATCCTTTCTCTATTGGGTCGGTAAACAATGGAATTGAACCCCTGCCAAGGTGTTTCCCCCAAAGTGCAACCGGGCCCCCTACTACGAACGCTTTCGAGCAGGCGCTATTACAAAGCTGACATCGCCTGTCCAAAATATTGTACGCGTTTGACAGTTGGTATCGAAAGCGCTTTGGAAACCATCTGTCAAACGCTAGAATTCTTGCCTATTTCGATATTTACCTGACTGTCATAAAGACCTAATTTATTCGTCTGTGGTAACTCATGGGCTCCTGAGAAATTGCAGGAATTTAATTTTCTATTTTCAAACATAATGTAATAATCACGGGGTTGAATGTGTCTATAATCATGCAGTCAAGTTTGCGAATGTTCCACGTGAAGTGAGCTAGGACGAACTTCAGTCCTGTCTTAAATGAACTGTTGACCTGAATTAAACAGAAATTAACTGACGGCAGCTCTATCCAATCAATAGCACAATTTATCGTAGGATGCTTGTTTTTAATAATTACATTTATATATTTTAGCAGTAAGTATACTACATGCACCACCGCGCAGTAACCCTCTGTATGAATATGGCGATAAATCCTTTGCGTTTCCCATAACTATCCTGCAGAGAAAAACATATATAAAATGTCGTCTTTACTCCAGCCAGTGGATCGGCCATGAATCCATGATGGCAGCACTTTAATTTTGAATGATATTATTTACCTAAAATAGTAATTTTCATTTGGTTTTTTTTTTCACCTGGTAACTCTTAAAAGACAGTGGTGCACTCAGTCAGGCACAAAATAAGCTATGTGGGACTATACGAAGTAGCAGTATTATATTCTGTGGAATAATTCTAATTATAAAATAGGTTATGGTGCTGTCTCTACAAAAAACACAAAAACAACAAATGTTGCTATTAGTAATATCCTTCTGCCTACATAAATATTGTAAACATGCATAAATAATAATTGTAAATTAGGTATAATTTAATTTATTTGCACGCCGCAAACTTCAGCAGTCATATTCACGGTTCGAAATTGAATACCATACCAAAAATGCGATTTAATACGGAAATAATCAGCGCATTAAAGTTAGTCCACCCGCTCTGAATCCTATCTACTGCCGATATTTTTCAAATCTGCCACACCGGTCAAGATCGAATCACCATCAAAGAAATAAAATAAAATATGTCGTCACCGCTCGTGTGTCACCGGTCGATATCGAGTCACCGTCAAAGAAATAAAATAAATATTGTCACCGCAGCGGGCGCCGATATATCTTCTGTGCCGATATATCTTCTGTGCCGATATATCTTCTGTGACGATATATCGTCTGTGCCGAAATACTAGCCACGGAAAATATATTCCCACCTTCTCACTCTGCGGTATTTAGCGTCGTGAGGGGAAAAGGGACAGACAGGTGACCGTACTTTCTCGCCTTCTCACTCTTGACGTATTGGGCGTTATAAGAGGAAAAGGGACCGCCAGGTTACTGCCACCTCGCCGTGCGGTTTGGTCAACCTTTTTTCAAACGTATGCTGATGAATTTAAGCACCGTTATAGTTTGTTGCAAAGATCGAATGTCACTCTATCTCTAGGCAGAAGTAAAGTAAGTCTGTATGTATATGCGTGTAACCGCGTCACCGGGTATTTTAAAATTCAGTCACCAGTAATATCGTGGCTAGCCTGTACGCGGTGACATATACTAATGACAATAAATACGACCCACCGCTACCGGACGCCATACCAGCGTACCACAACACATTTTGAATTGTCATTTGGGTTTCTTTATCTCAACAAACGAGCAAAATACCATTTTTAAAATCAAATCCTCAGAAGGTTGGATCTTTATCGTTGACATGGTATTTGTGCTCTGTTACGAGAGATGAAATGACGGTTAACAATGTATGTAATGATCGCGTTATTGCCCTTGGAACGAAATCCCGGAACCGCGGCTGGTGCCTGGATTCACCATGGATCTTGCGCAGGCGTCCCGCCGCCGCGCCGACGCCGCCGACCGCGACGACGAGCGAGCGATGCGCACGACGCACGTGACCTCGCTCCTTCGGGCTGGCTACATAGTAAATATTCAATGAGTTTGTTTGGCTTCCACTGATCTCATCCGCACCGCAAATGTGTTGTTGTCCGTCGGACGGTGTTTAGTCTGGCTCAGGGCATTCCCGTTGGGTGCGCACACCAAGGTCACCATCGTAGCCACCCCAGTCAGCCTATACTACGCTAGGTTTGTAGGATCCGCCGAGCCACAGAATAACTAATATGGCCGAGCGCTAACCATACCTATGTTGCAAAATCACGCGGCTAACCGCAGGCGGGCGGCGTGCGTTGCTCGTGTCATATAACATATTCGATACTGTGATGTCGAATCGAACTGACGCCCATCGCGATTGGCGATGTTCACTGCAGTTCTGATTCACTATACTATACCATAGACAAGTGATGCTTTTGTCTGCTTGTTCTGATCCACTGGTACACAAAATAGGGAATGCACATCGCATCGTCCACGTGGCACTGGCCATTTGCGTAATAACCTCACGGTTGGACATTGGGAGCGCTATACAGGTAATAAACAGCGAAAAAAAAAATCTGGTTCTGATGCACTTTTGTAACGTGGAACTATTTTCATTGCCACCTATTGCTTTATATGGGCTGGGTGCATGGGTCAAACGAGATCCCCTATCAGGTGGTATTCCTTATTTCAAGCAAATAATCTAGATACAACTTTCTTGTGCTGCTTAAATAAAATATTCCTCCCCAGTATTTTTTTGTAGTTATTATTGTTTGTATGTTTATTATTTAGCACATTTTAGAATTATTTTTATTGATCGAGCGAAGCTCGAGCGCGTCTCCGTTTCAGTTTGGGTAAAAATGTTTTTCATAAGTTCTCCTCTGAAGGTCGCATTTCTCGACCGACCTAGATATATCACTGGTATTTTTGAACAGTTGATATTTTTAAACATTTTTCAAATTGTCGACTAAAAAATTCTATAAAATGTTCAAAAACGCCAAATGTTCAAAAAGACAGACTCGCGAGTTCTACAGCTTACAGAGCCACTAGTAATACATACATATGCCTTGATGATAACTTAGAAGTGGATTTTACCCAGTAAGAACGCAGAACCTAGGTTTAACATAAAGGCTTCTGTTTGGTTCAGAATCTTTTCTCATATTTTAAACCGGTTACCCCCAAATCACCACCGCCTCCCCCGTCTCCAACACCGCCAACGCGCACCCACGTTGGTAGGTTTTCAGCCTCGATAACCCAGAAACGCAACAATGGGCGCGGTCTGCTCTGGACAGGTGACAGGTTGAAGCAGGCCGTGGCTAGGATTCCACGTAACACTGTGAAAGTGTGTGGGTCGTGATGCAGGGGTTACGCCAAGTCTTGTGTCATAGACTGCCGGTTCGAATTCCAGGGTACGCGCCGCTTATGCCACGTTTATGTCACCAAAACTCCTAAAAGGTTGGACTGATTTTGATAACATTTTGTGGTTGTTTGAGTGGATCCCTGGATGGTTTAGACTCTTAATTGGACCCGGTAGGTGGCGCTGCTGTCGAGATATCGATCCGAGCGGAGCCGAGAACATTATTAAAGCATCATTGGCGAAACTAGGTCGACATAAGTCAAACACTGGCAGCCCTGAGTCAATCGCGCCCGTGTGAAGATGTTGTTCATTGTATTTAAAATAAATGTTTCTTAGTTGTACTTGTTCTGAATTGTCTCGAGTTATTTTCGATAATTCAGTACGAAGAGGCAGGCTTGCGGAAAAGCTGCTCTGGAAACTACATTATATGGACGGAGAGTGAGTCAGTCATCCGCCGCACCACCATTATCTCGTCTCGTATCACGAAGCGTTCGTAAATCTTTCGCTATTTACACTCGCTACATACAAACTCCTTCTTTGCTAAAAGCATTCTTGAGTTTCGTGATACATTTATTAATGTTACACGGGAATCTAATATGGATTACCTGCGTGGTACCTACACCTACGTGTAGTCACAGCATAAGGAATGTGAACATAGAAGGACGGTGACGCTCGAAAATAAAAACGGGGGGTGGGCAAGCCGGGTTTTCTGCCCCGGACGCTAGCGGTGGCACGTACGAGTATTTCTGGATACTTAGTAGGACGAGTACGGTGACAAAAAAATACTAGTGACAGTAACTAATGACAAAATATCTACAGTGACAGAATAAAACCATAAAATCTCTGGTTCATCTGGGAAATCTCTCCGTGCCGTTTCTACCACCGCTCAACGCTTAGCAGGCAAGGAATGCACCCATTCACTGTCCACTTTAAAAAAAATAAGAACCAACCAAGCGATCCCCTAGATCCTTTCTCTATTGGGTCGGTAAACAATGGAATTGAACCCCTGCCAAGGTGTTTCCCCCAAAGTGCAACCGGGCCCCCTACTACGAACGCTTTCGAGCAGGCGCTATTACAAAGCTGACATCGCCTGTCCAAAATATTGTACGCGTTTGACAGTTGGTATCGAAAGCGCTTTGGAAACCATCTGTCAAACGCTAGAATTCTTGCCTATTTCGATATTTACCTGACTGTCATAAAGACCTAATTTATTCGTCTGTGGTAACTCATGGGCTCCTGAGAAATTGCAGGAATTTAATTTTCTATTTTCAAACATAATGTAATAATCACGGGGTTGAATGTGTCTATAATCATGCAGTCAAGTTTGCGAATGTTCCACGTGAAGTGAGCTAGGACGAACTTCAGTCCTGTCTTAAATGAACTGTTGACCTGAATTAAACAGAAATTAACTGACGGCAGCTCTATCCAATCAATAGCACAATTTA
This sequence comes from Incurvaria masculella, assembly GCA_946894095.1. NCBI lineage: Eukaryota > Metazoa > Arthropoda > Insecta > Lepidoptera > Incurvariidae > Incurvaria > Incurvaria masculella. Next base: position 24,454,073 of record OX335646.2, read on the forward strand.
TCGTAGGATGCTTGTTTTTAATAATTACATTTATATATTTTAGCAGTAAGTATACTACATGCACCACCGCGCAGTAACCCTCTGTATGAATATGGCGATAAATCCTTTGCGTTTCCCATAACTATCCTGCAGAGAAAAACATATATAAAATGTCGTCTTTACTCCAGCCAGTGGATCGGCCATGAATCCATGATGGCAGCACTTTAATTTTGAATGATATTATTTACCTAAAATAGTAATTTTCATTTGGTTTTTTTTTTCACCTGGTAACTCTTAAAAGACAGTGGTGCACTCAGTCAGGCACAAAATAAGCTATGTGGGACTATACGAAGTAGCAGTATTATATTCTGTGGAATAATTCTAATTATAAAATAGGTTATGGTGCTGTCTCTACAAAAAACACAAAAACAACAAATGTTGCTATTAGTAATATCCTTCTGCCTACATAAATATTGTAAACATGCATAAATAATAATTGTAAATTAGGTATAATTTAATTTATTTGCACGCCGCAAACTTCAGCAGTCATATTCACGGTTCGAAATTGAATACCATACCAAAAATGCGATTTAATACGGAAATAATCAGCGCATTAAAGTTAGTCCACCCGCTCTGAATCCTATCTACTGCCGATATTTTTCAAATCTGCCACACCGGTCAAGATCGAATCACCATCAAAGAAATAAAATAAAATATGTCGTCACCGCTCGTGTGTCACCGGTCGATATCGAGTCACCGTCAAAGAAATAAAATAAATATTGTCACCGCAGCGGGCGCCGATATATCTTCTGTGCCGATATATCTTCTGTGCCGATATATCTTCTGTGACGATATATCGTCTGTGCCGAAATACTAGCCACGGAAAATATATTCCCACCTTCTCACTCTGCGGTATTTAGCGTCGTGAGGGGAAAAGGGACAGACAGGTGACCGTACTTTCTCGCCTTCTCACTCTTGACGTATTGGGCGTTATAAGAGGAAAAGGGACCGCCAGGTTACTGCCACCTCGCCGTGCGGTTTGGTCAACCTTTTTTCAAACGTATGCTGATGAATTTAAGCACCGTTATAGTTTGTTGCAAAGATCGAATGTCACTCTATCTCTAGGCAGAAGTAAAGTAAGTCTGTATGTATATGCGTGTAACCGCGTCACCGGGTATTTTAAAATTCAGTCACCAGTAATATCGTGGCTAGCCTGTACGCGGTGACATATACTAATGACAATAAATACGACCCACCGCTACCGGACGCCATACCAGCGTACCACAACACATTTTGAATTGTCATTTGGGTTTCTTTATCTCAACAAACGAGCAAAATACCATTTTTAAAATCAAATCCTCAGAAGGTTGGATCTTTATCGTTGACATGGTATTTGTGCTCTGTTACGAGAGATGAAATGACGGTTAACAATGTATGTAATGATCGCGTTATTGCCCTTGGAACGAAATCCCGGAACCGCGGCTGGTGCCTGGATTCACCATGGATCTTGCGCAGGCGTCCCGCCGCCGCGCCGACGCCGCCGACCGCGACGACGAGCGAGCGATGCGCACGACGCACGTGACCTCGCTCCTTCGGGCTGGCTACATAGTAAATATTCAATGAGTTTGTTTGGCTTCCACTGATCTCATCCGCACCGCAAATGTGTTGTTGTCCGTCGGACGGTGTTTAGTCTGGCTCAGGGCATTCCCGTTGGGTGCGCACACCAAGGTCACCATCGTAGCCACCCCAGTCAGCCTATACTACGCTAGGTTTGTAGGATCCGCCGAGCCACAGAATAACTAATATGGCCGAGCGCTAACCATACCTATGTTGCAAAATCACGCGGCTAACCGCAGGCGGGCGGCGTGCGTTGCTCGTGTCATATAACATATTCGATACTGTGATGTCGAATCGAACTGACGCCCATCGCGATTGGCGATGTTCACTGCAGTTCTGATTCACTATACTATACCATAGACAAGTGATGCTTTTGTCTGCTTGTTCTGATCCACTGGTACACAAAATAGGGAATGCACATCGCATCGTCCACGTGGCACTGGCCATTTGCGTAATAACCTCACGGTTGGACATTGGGAGCGCTATACAGGTAATAAACAGCGAAAAAAAAAATCTGGTTCTGATGCACTTTTGTAACGTGGAACTATTTTCATTGCCACCTATTGCTTTATATGGGCTGGGTGCATGGGTCAAACGAGATCCCCTATCAGGTGGTATTCCTTATTTCAAGCAAATAATCTAGATACAACTTTCTTGTGCTGCTTAAATAAAATATTCCTCCCCAGTATTTTTTTGTAGTTATTATTGTTTGTATGTTTATTATTTAGCACATTTTAGAATTATTTTTATTGATCGAGCGAAGCTCGAGCGCGTCTCCGTTTCAGTTTGGGTAAAAATGTTTTTCATAAGTTCTCCTCTGAAGGTCGCATTTCTCGACCGACCTAGATATATCACTGGTATTTTTGAACAGTTGATATTTTTAAACATTTTTCAAATTGTCGACTAAAAAATTCTATAAAATGTTCAAAAACGCCAAATGTTCAAAAAGACAGACTCGCGAGTTCTACAGCTTACAGAGCCACTAGTAATACATACATATGCCTTGATGATAACTTTGCCTTCTGGTTTCCCTAGTGCGCACCGAGAGAGGTTAGGAACACCGATCAGGCAGTTACGTCGATGATCCCGTGTAGCCGTTCAATGTAGCCGTGCTCAAAGTGCTCATAAAGGGAAGATCCTGGCATGGCACCTAATTCCTTCGGGAATGTGGTGTATTGGGCTAATATCATAACAGTAGTTGTCCATCCATGTCAGGTTGCATATTTTTTTATAATATTATATATATTTAAAATCTCCAAGGCCTCCCAGTAAGTATAATAATAATATAGTTTTATTTCAGGTACATTAGTACCTATAGCTGTATACATATTACATAATTGTCAATTTTATAAATTTCGTCAGTTGTTATACTATATTGAATTAAAATTAAAATTAAACATTTAAAAAAATAATTATGGAAAATTTGTTCTTTTTTTTTAACGATAAGAGCAATAACATTTTTAATTATTAAATTTAGATTTATTAAAATATTTCAAAATCTGCGTAAAATATTCTTTCGGATACAGCAGTCATGATCACGTTATTGCACTGAGCCAGGCGTTCCAAAAATGATGCTCTAGTTTTCCTCATAATCGCTAGAAATCATCAACCCTGTTCTCGGCGAACATGCCAGACGCGCTACACCGCCACGGTAGACTCAGCATGCAGCGGAACGCGTTATTGTATTGCACACGCATCGAGTTGAGTGCTCGCTGCGTGTACTTACTCCATAAGTGGGTGGTGTAGAATGCCTGGCAGTACGCCTTGAACAGGGTAATTTGAACCTGCGGAGAGCTCCGCCTGAACCGCCTACCCAGCATGTTGCTGCGCATTGCTATGGCTCGTCGCTGACGCTCTATGTCTTCGTCATCGTTCAGCCTATCGGTAAGTATGTGCCCCAGATATTTAAACTTTGTAACAGTTTTGACGAGCAAACCGCGCAAAGTTATAGGGGGCACATTGTCAGGCCCAACACGAGACCTAAACACGACTAGTTCTGTCTTCTTGACATTGTAAGTCAGTCCATGCTGGGCCGCATACCGCTCGCACACGGTCAACAACTGCCGGAGCCCCTTTATAGAAGGACTCAGCAGCACCATGTCATCGGCGTAGCTCAGATTGTTGATACACGTGTCACCGAGATGACAGCCAACACCGGTGCCACTGAGTTCCTCTATGAGCCCGTTCACGTAGACGTTAAACAGGTCCGGAGACGTGAGCCCCCCTGCCTGACTCCACAGCTCAAACGATATTCATCAGAGAGAACGTCACCCCAGCGCACGGTGTTTACCTGGTTACCGTACCAGTATGCCAACAGGCATACAATCTCTTCTGGCACGCCCGCTGCCCTAAGTTTAACCCATAGACGATCATATATAATTGTGTCAAAAGCTCGGCTTAAGTCTAAGAAGCAGGCGTACACAGTGGTATTCCTATTTACGTAGTATTTTACAGTCTTCTTTAGGGCGAGTATTGCCATGTCAGTTGACACACCTGGCCGGAAACCAAATTGAGCAGGGTGGATGTCGAGATGTTCATTTATGTGTGGCTGAAGTAACCTCTCAAAGACTTTTGAAAATACGGTCGCCAATGAAATTGGCCGGTAGTTGGACGGGCTCGAAATATCTCCGGTTCTGTTCTTCGGCACGGGAACAACCAAGGTCTTCATGAACTCCGGGGGCAGGTAGCCGTGCGCGATACACTGATTGAATAACTCTGACATCGCTTGAAACAGCACGGGCCCAGCACGCAAGAGGTGGTCGACACTGAGTGCATTATGACCTGGTGATTTACCACGTTTCATTTTACGCACGGCTGTTGCCACCTCCTGTGGCGTGAAATACACATGAGGTGGTGGCAGCGGCCGTGTCGTCACACCCGTTTCATTACTGTGCTCACATTGTCGCTCACCAACGAGAGCGGAGATGGTGTTGGCACCGATCGGGTACCTCTACCTATATCTTATTGTCATTTCCGTGGTTGGCACGGCGACACCAAATTATAATAGATAGGTATGTATAATACTGGCGGCGGCGTAGCGACGCGCACGCACCGATTGTTGGCAGTTGGCGGGCGGACGAGCTCCGATAGCCGTTTCACCGAAATTCTGGCCCACCTTCATTATACTAGAACTGAACGAACGCCAACAGCTCGCCATTGACCGTCATCTCATGTCAACCAATATTATCTATTTCATTTAATAGGTTACCGTACCCAATGGGTGCCAACGGAACCCTACTACTAAGCCTCCGCTGTCCGTCCGTCCGTCTGTCACAGGGCTGTATCTAATCAACCATAATAGGAAGGATAGCAGCTGAAAATTTCACAGAGCCGCTATAACAACAAATAGGTAAAATAAATAAAATATAAAAATATGGGGGCCCCATACAAAAAACGTGATTTTTTTGTTAAATCTTGTACAATGGTACGGAACCCTTCGTGTACGAGTCCGACTCGCACTTGGCCGGCTTTTTATATCAGTAGTAAAGCTTTAAAGAACCTGACAATAATTGCGTTGAATTAGATTCTCAACCTTCTAAGCATTCGAAGCTTGATTTTTTACAGCCCCAAGGGACAATACACACAGAAAAAGGATTTATTCAATCAAAGAAATATGCATTCGTTCAAGACAATCGTAGTTTCATATTTGGCGAATAAATTATATTCTTAAAATCAGAATTTGAAATTATTAAAAGGTTTGTGTCCCAATAAGATTAAATATATTTGATTTAAGAATATTGATATTATTACCCAAGGTAGTGATCCTATATTTTTTCCTCCTAAGGAACAGAACCCTAAAAGCGATCTTGGAGTTAGTTGACGCTTTCTAGCTACCGCCATCTACCACTGATTGCCTTATTATCCCAAACGGTGAAGTCGGTGGAGCTGCAGCCGAAGCGAAGGAGACCCATCCCGTCCAAGGTCGGCCATTACAATAAGTAATGACGCGGCGGCGTTTTGCCTCCCACATCTCGGCCGCGATCAGCGTGACGTGTCCGTTGCGCGATTCCTTCAGGAGGAAACCAGTTTCATAACGAAACAGCGCAGTGGCATTACTTGCCACCAGGGTGTCAATTCTTGGAGTTCCGCGATCGTTCAGTCGACAATAACGCTTTCATAGAGGCTGTCAAAGCGGATTTCTCCACGGAGCGCGGTATTTCAATGATTTAAGGATTTTCGTCGAGAAAATCGCTTTGACAAGCGCTATAATAGCGGTTTTCTTGACTGAAAGAGTCCTGCTTCCTGAGCACGGAATTCCAAGAATTTACCTACCGAACAAACGTTTTTCAAAATCGTCGGAAGCATTAGTTTTTCCTACGAGTCTGCGAAACAGATTTCAAAGCGTATACCGGGTTTCCACACAGAAATGAAACATTTTCATGACGTTCGTTTTGTATGCACCTTCGTTTCCTTGTCTACACTTTCGCCCGTATGAGCTGGCCCCAGCGAGGCATCAAAGTGGCTGAGCCAGTGGCGGCGGCGAGGCCGCGGGGCGGGAAGGCGGCGGCGGAGGAGGCAGTGGTGGTACGACCCCATCCCACAGCATGGTATTGATTCTGCGCAGCTCTTGCATAACACCGACCTCGCTGCGAGCGCCTACCGAGCTAGCGCTGCAGTGGATACACATTTGCCTCCATCTGTGGCTTCTGATGATGCACGCGAATGCTGTACAATAGGTATGCTCGTCGTCGCGTCGTTCGAGCTGGCTCGTCATTCATTATTATTGGTCGAAGGCTTATCGAAAATAATAAATAGTTTTTTTTATGTAACCTGATATGGTGTGTTATCGGCCACACACAACTACCGTTATGATATTAGCCCAATACACCATATTCCCGTAGGAATTAGGTGCCATGCCAGGACCTTCCCTTTATGAGCACAGCTACATTGAACTGGATGGAAAACACAGACAATTTTTCAATGCCGCTTCAAGCATAGTTTCATCCAACCCTACCAACTAATAGGGGAAAGGGTTCTACAGTATTACATGGATTCCGGAACCATGAAACAGCTAACATTCGTAACGAAATGTACTTATCCAACTCAGAAAGAGAAAAAAAGTGGTGCATGACCGGGCGAGGATTTGAACCCAGACCTCTTGCATGAAAGGCAGTCCTCTAGCCCCTAAGCCACGAGTTGTACGACATACGAGCGTATGTTGTACGCGTATTTAGCGTTTATGGAAGTTCACATGGATGGCTATAATACCAAGCTTAAGGTGACAGAAGACCCTAGAACGATAATCCGATAAGCGTTCGTTTTGTAGTGTGTTCTTCAAGTGTTTCTTTCACACCATCTTGGGGGATTGTATGAACCTTTCCTTCGGCTTTGTTAAGTTTTCCGACCTTATAAATCATTATGATTTTGCAGGATCGGTCTGGTCTCACTGAGTTGATCCCAGTGATGGCGTTATTCTGTTCCTAAGAGCATTATCTGTGGTACAGGCGATGAAACCCAGAGAACCTCTCTCTGGGTTTCACCAGTTCATTTAGAAGTAGGAGCCTCTCTTAAGTCTGAAACACAGACGCGCGGCCCGGAGGCGCTGCATCGAGTCCAAGGCAACGCCAACGCTGCTGATGCCTCGACTCCCAGCTCCCAGGAGGTTACGTAATGTCACTCCAGCCCGCCGCCGCACCACCCCGCGCCATTCCACCGCCCGGCCCCACCGACACCGACCTATTCGCCGCGGGGCTTAGAAGCGAACCAGAACCGCTAGTCCCAGTTGTCACCCAAATTGGCGTTTACACCAAACCGATACACTGGCGTTTTCAAATGTATGGAGAAATTTAAGAGCGCGCGCAGGCAAACCAACATTTGCGAGTCGTAGTTTGATTACGGTCGTCGTCGCCGTGGCCGTAAATACGTTGACTTTGCTGTTTACGCCGACTTCGCGTTGTCATACAAATCGGAAGTCCGAGTTTGAATTTGACAGCTTGAAGAAGTAAAACCACAGAATATCTAGTAAAAACTTGAATGGAGTTTGACGTTTTTACCTAACTTCGAAGTTCCGTAAACGCCAATTTAGGTGAGAACTCGGACTGACTACACTATTAATTATTCTTCGCCAGAGGGCAGCCTTCCCACAATGTTACCATCACCGCACCGTGCCGGCTACATTGGCTAAATGGCATCTATACCTACTTGTAAACACGCGAAATCGTTTGTCTTCATCGGTGCTTTCGTCCTTAGGGTAGTTAAAGTAAAAAAGTAAAGTAGTAAGTAAAAAATCAGTTTTTGTATGGGCCCGTATTTGCCTATTTGTTGTTATAGCGGCAACATAAATACACACTCTGTGAAAATGTCAGCTGCCTACCTATCACCGTTCATGAGACACAGGCCTGTGACAGACGGACGGACAGCGTAGGCTTAGTAATAGGGGTCCGTTGGCACCCTTTGGGTACGGAACCCTAAAAATCACTCAAATCTAAATCCGATTCTTTTTTTCTCGGTCTGTGACTATTGTATGGGAATCTAAAAAAAATGCTTGTGAATTTTGTTAATAGCTTCTGGTATTGTATTAAGGCTAGGTTATGCAAGCGAGCAAAAGGCCAAGCACTGTACACGGCCCGAACCCTGACCTACTCCCCCCCTCGCGCCGGCAGCACCTCCGCACCCTCCCTCCGCATCAATTTCAAGGGTGCAAGAGGTGGGGGAAAGCCACCCCACTGCTGTGAAAGTCTACTTGAATTTAGAGCTGCAGACATGAAGTCCACTTCTCGCTGCATACGCGGTGCCAGTTCCACTCCCCGTCCGAGGTCTTGCCAAAGAACGGTCCATGGCAGAACGTGTGCAAATATTTAAAAACTTTTAGGTTTCAAATACAAATTCTCACAATTTTTTTTTTAATTTTAAAATGACGCTTTACAACATATTTTAACTTGCAAATGAACTAAACACCCAAACATTCTTAGCTCAAAACAACAAGTATCTACTTACTAGCTGCGTGGTACAGATACGTTTAGACTTCGCGCAGTGGCGTAGCATAGGTCACTAGCACCCGGTGCGGACCCCAAATTTGCTGCCCTCTCATTTTTGTGATTGATCATGAAATATGCCTTTTTACCCATTATTCCGCCACCTGTGCAATGCCGCCTCCGTCGAAGTGCCGCCAGGTGCGGACCGCACCCTCCGCCCCCCCCCCCATGCTACGCCACTGATTTCGCATGATATATTACAAGTTAAATTGAGTATTGAACGTCGCCGACAAGTCGTATTTCACGAATGTTCATGGGCACCATCGTTGCCGCTCCAAGCGATCAAGGTGCTACGTACATTTCATGTAGTCAGATGGTACTTACCAGAGAATCTTCAGCGCTATGGCCAGGTACCATAGCGAGAACAGGACGACGCCCTCCGCCTGTCGCATAAACACATATTCAGCATCAGGCAGAGCCAGGAGCGGATCGGAGCTCGGGGGTGCGGGGACTTGCCTTGCATGCCAGGGGTCATAGGTTCAAATCTTGACCCCATTCATGCACCACCTACTTTCTCTTTCTGACTTGGATAAGTGCATTTCGTCAATGCGAGCTTCTCCATGCTTCGGAATCCATATAAAATTGTAGGTCTCCTCACCCTTACAGGCTCGCCCGGGTCGTAAATTTGTGATTGACGTGACATCAAATTAAAAATGGTCGCAACGACAATGAAAAATGTTCCGTATTTTCCACCCAGTTTAATGTAGCCGTGCTCATAAAGAGCACGTCCTGGCATGGCACTTTATTCCCTCCGGAATGCGGTGTTTTGGGCTAAAATGACGGTGAGTGAGGTATTAGCCATCCATGTCCATTTACATAAAACCGGCCAAGTGCGAGCCGAACTCGCACACGAAGGGTTCCGTATCACCATACAAGATTTAACACAAAAAAATCATGTTTTTTGTATGGGACCAACTTTAATTTTTATTATTTTTAAATTTTACCTATTTGTTGCTATAACGGCAAAATAAATACACATTCTGTGAAAAATTCAGCTGCCTACCTGTTACGGTTCATGAGATACAGCCCTGTGACGGACGGACGGACGGACGGACGGACAGCGGAGGCTTAGTAATAGGGTTCCGTTTTCACCCTTTGGGTACGAAACCCTAGAAATCATGTTTTTTGTATGGTACCCCACTTAATGTTTTATTATTTTTTTATTTGACCTATTTGTTGTTATAGCGGCCAAATAAATACACACTCCGTGAAAATTTCAGCTGCCTACCTATTACGGTTCATGAGATACAGCCCTGTGAAAGACGGACGAACGGAAGGACGGATGGACGGAAGGACGGACAGCGGAGGCTTAGTAATAGGGTTCCGTTTTCACCATTTGGGTACAGAAACCTAAAAACGTATCCGGCTGTCAATGAAAGACATTTTGCCAAAAAAAATATATTTGATTGTTTCGGGTCCACAAGTCAAGGTGAGGAGAGAATCAAAATACACTAACCATTATGTAGAAGACTATCAATTGTTGTGTAGTAACTTCATTTATCAAATATTTTTGTGATTTTTACAGAATGTGAATGTGTAATGATTTAAATGTTCTTTCCAGTTGGCTATGACCAGATTGACATGTGACAATGACGTGAAACTAGCAGTATTTTAAATCAATAGAAGAAAAAAAATCTGTAAAAAAATGCTTAGTAAATAAATTAATTAAAAGTGCACGGCTGGACTTGAACCAGCAAGCAAATCTTTGGTCAGTTCGTCTACCAATTTCGCCACCACCCATAACTTACAGTCACTTAAGTAAATATTATGTACACGTCGCTTATTCCAAGGAATGTGATATGGATGTACGTATAATCGACCGTGAAGCAAGGACACATTAATTGAAAGAAGAGCCTAGTAAAAAGAACTACTTTACAAATATACTGCATGGCTGGACCCGAACCAGCAAAACATACCATTCGCGGGTATTCCGTCTACCAATTTCGCCACCGGCTGTATACCCATAACTTATAATATCATCATAATCTTAAACACTGTGTTAGTAGGAGGCATTCATTACGGGAGGACGGCGACGAGACGCGCGGCCCGACGCTGTATCGAATCTAGGGATTAAGCAGGTGCTTAGCTGAGCCGTCCCGAAAATGCGAACAATACTCCACGCAAAACCTTATCTGCGCCTTGTATGAAGGAGCAGTTTTGGTCAGAAGTGGAATACTAACGCACCCTGTTGAGGACTCCCTATCTTTGGAGGCGAGCTTGGCTTAATGAAACTAAAGTCATGCGTCAGGTCGATACCCTATGTGGTCATCACTTCCTGGAAGGTCCATCCTGGAAGGTCGGAGTCGCACTGAACAAAGTCCGCTTCGCACTGAATATGCACGCATGTGTCTTGCTCGCGTTAAACTCAACGAGGTTCTGGAGACTGGAGGCCATTCGAAAACGTTTTCCACTATAGACGACAATTTATAAGGTGCGAGGACGCTGGCTTAGAACTATACAGGGTGTGGTCCAAAGTTACCACGTATTCCTTGACATATTTGGAGCAAAAAAACCGGCCAAGTGCGAGTCGGACCGCACACGAAGGGTTCCGTACCATCGCACAAGATTTACAAAAAAAAAAAAAGTTTTTTGTATGGGGCCCCCCTTTCATTATTATTATTTTAAAATGTTACCTATTTGTTGTTATAGCGGCAAAATAAATACATAGTCTGTGGTTCATGAGATACAGCCCTGTGACAGACGGACGGACGGACGGACGGACAGACGGACGGACGGACGGACGGACGGACAGCGGAGGCTTAGTAATAGGGTTCCGTTTTCACCCTTTGGGTACGGAACCCTAAAAAGGTAGAAGACATTTTGTTGTCCAACTTAAAAAATATGTCACCCATCGCTTTTTGTAAATACCTACACACAAAATGTATGGGGAGGACGATTTTTTTTATCAGTCGTACAAAAAAAAATTATTTACCTTTTTTGCTCCAAATATGCCAAGGAACACGTGGTTTGGAACATACCTCCGCTAACACTCTGTATAACAGAGTCTATTACATAACAATGTACATATCAATTAATGCAACCAAATAAGTTGAAAAGAAGTATTAAAGTTCTCATCCTCGTCTAAATATTGTTCCACATCCAACTATGTATTCAGTTTTGAACCCAGAGCAAGTCAAGCTCTCTGTAAGCCACGATTGGTTACTATCACAAACATTTTTTTTTTTGTATACATAAATGATAGTAAAAGTCAACAGAAAACAGATATATATTTATTCCATAAAATTTAACAGAGTATAAACCTTACAATTAATTGTTTTAAAATATTTACAATTAGGGTTATATTAATTTACGGGTTTAGACATAAATATCATGATTTAGCACTAGATTGGTTCAAATGTTTCTTTAATGCAACCTTACGTATTTTACATACAATGTAATGTTAGGTCATTTATTATTATTCTGTCATATATCTATGCGGGCAACCTTTGAGCAAACTTCGAGTTTTTCAAGTGTGTTTTTTCTTAAATACGATATTTACCTATGGATATGATTGAATGTTAATAGTATGCAAATAATAATAATGGCACAGATATAAAATAGCATTTTAACAACTAAGTTGGAATGGATTTCAAAAGTTGCCATAAACAGTATACAGGATGTTGCAAAATGCATGCACAGAGTGAACCTTACCACTCCTAACCTTTTAGTTTATGTTCAATCCGATTTCGACAGACAGATTGATCCGGCCGTTTGAACCACACTATCTGAACACAGCCTTAAAAATGGCCTGTAAGCTATATTCCCCAAACACAAACATAGTTTTCTAATAATAATAATTTGAAAACCACTGATTATAATAATAGATATAATCAGTGGTTTTCAAATAGAATAAATAATTTAATTAATATTTGGTATATAATACTAGGCAACAAATATCTGTGTCTGGTTGTTTTTGTATTTTTGATAACTCTAAACATGAAACATAAATCCTCCAAAAATACAATTCATACAAATTGTCTTTTCTCTGTGGTTTGACCCAGGATATTTTTTTCGAAAAAACAAAAGTTCCAGTTTAAATTTCTTGCGCAGACGCACCGCTTTTAGATACCAAATATCAAGTAAATTGGAATAGAGGTTTTCAAATGATTAGTAAATTATGTTTGCATGGGTTGAGGAATGGTGCCGTTCATAGTCCTGGGTGTAGCGTACAGCAGTGAGTACAACTTAGATCTAATAAGGACTGACTTGATTCTGAAGCGCTATCAGACCCTAGGAATCGTGGTAAAGACCATGGCAATGTTACCATCTATTCAGGTGGTTCGATATGCTAGCAATATCTATCTTTCAACGAAATCTAGATGGCGCCATTATCGGAAAAGTTGGAGAATTATTTATTGCAGCTGTAGGCGTCCACTTCATTTTATTAATGAAAAATGGCGAAATTAGCGCACCCAGATTGCGATAAATATACATTTGTAAAACATATTTAATCCATATAATCTTTCCAAACTTTTCAGTTTCGTTCCGAATCACCTAAAGGATAAAATGAATCGCATGGTAATGATGATGAGGTAATGTGATTAAGGGAAAGAAGATGATGATGAGGGTTAAGCAGACTGCCTTTTTCGGCCGCTGACAGCTGTATCCTGATGATAATAAGATCATTAAATCCCCGGCTGTACTTCCCTCTTAATTACTTCAGAAATGATAGAACGAGGATGAAGTGCCTTGCACTCTGCAACAACCTGTGACCGTAGAGTGAGCGGTGCGGGTGGCTCGTGTCAGTGCACGGAGGCCGCGAAGCCGGTGCCGAGTCGCTCCACGTAGAGTCGCCGAGCCGGCACGTCGTCGGCGGGCCGGTTGTACGGGAGCCACACCGGCTCGCCCACGAAGTAGCGCTTCGCACGGATGAAGTTCTGCAACAAATCACCCCGACATTTTAATTAAGACACAGTTGTTCATAGGTTACCGGTAAGTGTGGTTTCAGATCTGGTAGCGAAACTGTGGTAAATCTGTCCAACACTATAGAAATGTGTCGTGTAAGTTGCATCTTGCTCTGTCTGTGATTTCCAATGCCTGCATCTCTCTGCACTATATCGCCCACGATATTTGGTTCACACGGATGCCGCAGTACCGCAACCATGCTAGATTTACAGTTTTCAGCTAAACGACGTGGTTTGTCTTCGTGAACCGAATATCGTACAACGTTTCGTAGCATCAATGTGCTAAAGGCGTTGTTGTGGATTTAAATTTAGATGCGGTCGAAACCGGTGCAATGATGTAGGCCCCCCTTTAATTTTATTATTTTTTTATTTAACCTATTTGTTGTTATAGTGGCAAAACAAATACACACTCTGTAAAAATTTCAGCTGCCTACCTATTACGGTTTACAAGTACAGCCCTGCGACGGACGGACGGACGGACGGACGGACGGACGGACGGACGGACGGACAGCGGAGGCTTAGTAATAGGGTTCCGTTTTCACCCTTTGGGTACGGAACCCTAACAATTTTCTAAAGTAGGAATTGTATAGTATTAAGTAGGACAGGCACTTACATTCTCGTCGAGTGTGAAGCGGTGGTAAATACCGCTCGGGATGACGATCAAGTCCCCCGCCACCACCTCGATGCGGATCCACTCGTCATTCGCGTCGCGTACATCGAAGTACCTGCAAGTTCATTCATACATACTTCATATTTTAGACTCGAGAGCACACAATCCCATCTTGGTCAGCTGCAACACCAGCCCCAAGGTAGCCAAGGAAAGTTGCTAGAATTTAATAGAAGATTAATTAATTAATAATAATAATATATTAAAAAAAATATGAAACGGATAACTAATACCACAAAACTACTGTTATGATGTTAGCCCAATACACCTCATTCCCGAAGGAATTAGGTGCGATGCTAGGGCCTTCCCTTTATGAGCACGGCTACATTGAATTGAATGGAAAACACGGACAATTTTTCATTGCCGCTTCGACCATATTTTCATCCAATGCGATGGTACCAACCAGGGCGGGCTTAAACCCTACCACCTAGTAGGGGAAGGGGACCTACAGTTTTGCATGGATTCCGAACCATGGAGCAGCTCGCATTCGTGTCGAAAATCCAACTAAGAAAGAGAAAGAAAGTGGTGGATGAACGGGGTTAAGATTTGAACCGGTCTTGGGAACCGGCAAGTCCTCGCGCCACGAGGCTGCGAGCCGCTCTAATATATTTATAAGTATAATCTTTATTGTAAATGATTTAACAGTGGTTACAACAGGCGGGCTTAATGCAGAAGGTCCACCATATCACCACAAGACTCCCTCCCTGACAATCTAGTGACTGACCAATCATTTATGTTTCCTTTATTGGACACCGGATCAAAGTTTCTAGGTCTAACGCCCAGTTTCACCACCTCCGGCTACAAAAATCCCAAAGTTACCTTTCTGTTACACCATATAAATATGCAATGTAACCAAAAGTTCACTAGCGGATTCCAGGTAGCTGGAGGTGGTGAAAACGGGGCTGTGTTTTTATTTAATAAATATAGAGGGAAAATGAATATCATACCAGTTGACTTTCTTGCTTTTGTTACTAAGGTAATCCAAACCACACATTAATAAATTTGTGACAATAGTTTTTTTATTTATTTATTTATTTTATTTATTTTATATTAGACAGGCAGCCTAAGCTGAGTGTCTAAATCGAGTACATAGTTCATTGATATATTAACAAAATTTTTTTTTTTTACTTAATCGGTTTCAGTTCACTTAGTTGCTTATTTTAAAAATGTATTTATTTAGATAAGCGTCCAAACGATTCTTAAATTGATTAGTGTTGTTTGCACTTATAATGTCCTGTGGAAGTTGGTTCCAATCGTCAACCACTCTGTTGGTTATGAAGTGCTTCCGTGTGTTGGTTTTGTGTTCTGTTTTATTCAGTTTTAGAGTGTGGCCACGGAGGTGAGTGTTATGATTGAGTGTGAACATTTCCTTCATTGCTTCACAGTTGTATTTCTCAGTAAGCATTTTGTACACTTCTATTAAATCGCCTCGCATCCGTCTTTGGTGCAGGGTTGGTAGTTTGAGGGCCTTCAATCTTAGCGTAGTTTGACTACCAGAAGTTTTAATCAATTAAATTAATCACTTAACGGCCCGTTCAGATAATCATACTCAGTTGTTATTTTTATATGATATTAAAATCAATCCGAAATATTTATATTAGATTACTGTCAGTTAAGACATTCTTATTGGAATTTGTGATTTAAGGAAAAAGCAGAATATGTGAGTATTGTCATACCCAGAGCCGTCCAGCACTAGTCGGATCTCCTCGTCGGTGTGCAGGTGCTCGGCGTAGAAGGAGCGCAGCTTGTCCTCGTAGTTGGGGAGACACTCGCGCGAGCACACGATCTCGTCTTCGTACGTGTAGGCGCGTTGCTCCCGCAGCGCCGCCAGGGCATCGT
The DNA here is from genome assembly GCA_946894095.1 of Incurvaria masculella. Taxonomy (NCBI): domain Eukaryota; kingdom Metazoa; phylum Arthropoda; class Insecta; order Lepidoptera; family Incurvariidae; genus Incurvaria; species Incurvaria masculella. The sequence goes on from OX335646.2 coordinate 24,470,053, forward strand.
CCGTCGCGTACGTCGACGGTTCAATCTGCAACCAATTGCACACCCACACTTCAGTTCAAGCAAGGTTTTATTTATCACTCGGGCAATGTGAAGCTCCGACATTAGAAGCTGGTTTCCTAACTTCGGTTCTGCATTTTCGGCCAATTTTTCAATCCTCAGATAGTACAAATTCACGTTTGTCAAAAGACACATAGTCATTACCGGAGGATCATATCTTCTATCACAATTACCTGACTATAATTTTACTAATAAACATATTAACTTACTGTATCGGATGGATGAGCAGAAGCGCAAATCAATCCAACAAATAATTATCTGGCTGTTTATCAGATGATTAAAAATCAGCCCTTAAATGAACGAACAACTAAAAGACCAAACTAGTACAGTTCGGAAATTGTACTAGTTCAGAGAGCACCTTTTGATGACCGAGCAAGCCCAACGCTAATTGAAGCTGCTAGTGTACATAATTAATAATAATATTAATAATCTGAGCAGTGTTAATTCTAGCAAATTTGAAAAGTTAGAGCACTGAAACTGTCTTAACTCTAAAGAAGTACTGAAAAATGCATAGCCTTGTCTGTTAACTAACATGGAAATGCTCGACGCCGGTGAGGCGGAACAGCTCGTCGATCGTGACGGGCAGAGGCGGCGAGCGATGGTGCGGCAGGCGCTGGTCCGTCGGCTCCGAGTCCATATACCACGCGCGCACCATCGTGTCGTGAGCTGTCTGCTTTGCCGATACTGTGCGACGCGATGTGATTGGATGTGATGTGACCTAGCGCTGACCTATGATCCGTTCGAGCGATGGGACCACCCATAGATAATATAATATTACTGCGTAGGACTACCAATAACATGCTTCCCGGGAATACTGTCTGCACAGAATAGTTCTGTCACAGAAATAGAGAAAGGAATCGGTGCCCTGCGTCTATATCGCCAATATCTCCATCGCGCGTCGCCAAGCTTCATCGCCAATATGTGCATCTCTTACATATGCATCGCCAATATTTCCATCGCCGGCGACGCATCTGCGGTACGGCCGCAGTTACGTCGCCAGTATACGTGGGGGTGCTAAGACGTATGGCGGGTCGGGACATTTAACCTAACCTAATCAAATCAAACCTAACCTAACCAACCAAACCTAACCTAACATAACCTAAATAAAATAACCTAACCTTACTTAACCCAACCTAATTTACATATCACCATACCCACTTTGGCGACACATTTGCGCGTTTTTATGTTAGATTTAGAATATTTACAAGACTGAAATGTTATAATCACACACGTGTATAATAAATACGTGTGTGATTATAACATTAACTAATTGTTACAGCTCGTCACTAAAAACAAAACCATACTTACGGTCGCGCGAACTCGGCAATGCGTGCGAAGAGATCCGCGCAACTCGGTCACTAAACTAAACATCAAGAATTCGAAGATGTATGCAAGAATTGACTAAATATCCTTTTATGAAAACAAATCTTGCAACGTTTGTTTTGATTTGGCGCTCGACTATCTCGGCACGCTTGTTTCAATGCAAAAAATACCACCAACCAACCTAACCTAACCTAATTTACCCTATTTTAACTGACTTCACAAAAGGACAAGGTTCCATGTTCGACTTTGTGTATTTTTTAAATTTGAATTAACTATTTCCTGGCACTTGAAATGATTTACAATTACGCTGATGGCAGCACGAGCATGAGGGGTATATCAGGGATTGGAGGAGCAGTGATGCACAGCCCAGCGAGGCGCAACGTTCTGTAGATAATGTAATGTGGATAATGTTCTCGAAAAAGTAGCCAAGTGGGTTCAAAACCTTGTCGCCTGCACCGTTCGCGAAAATCAATGCTGTATTTTCTCTGCCAAGATCCCTTTCCGCTCCTAGCAACATTCCAAAGCAATGTTGTACCTGTATTGGAGCACCTGCATACCTACTAGGCCTCAACATCTCCAAAGATGTGGGTTTTGAGCGCTTTATTTTAGAATAAAATTATTGCATTGAATCTTTCCATTTAATACAATGTTACAACCAATTTACGTAATGAATGCTCAAGTCAAAATAGATAGGGGAGACAGCTACGTAGGCACGTTGAAATTATTATTTTATTCACATAAATACTTTGTTCACATTACTGCATTAACAAACACTATGCATGTTAGGATAAAAGCTACAGTGTTGTATTTCAAATTTATTTTACAGTCGAACAAAGAGTTTAGGATTCACATCCGGTTGAATGAAAAGATGAACAGTCAAAATACTTTGACTTTTGGAAACAATTTTATTATAGTGTTGAGTATAGATTCAAACATAGTTGAGGATGTCTACAAACTACTGAGTAAACAAAACCCTAACAAAATTTAATCAGAGGTTGTATTTAAACACTATTCATTTTTACGTTTAACCGGAAGTGTTGACTGTACCTATCTGAAGGTGCTAGTATGCACTCACCTACTGTTATTGCGCAGATACTTGTGGTCTAAAAGCATGAATGTTTGGATATCTTATGCCAACTTTCCAAATAAATAAAACAAACGGCACAAGTAAAAATAGATTTACTTCAAATGTAATCACATTGTCTATCTATGTATCACACACAAACTACGTAAGTATGTACACATCGAGGTACACACTAACACCAGTGATGTGAGGTCATCCATCAGTACATATCCTCCCACACTACACTCTCTCATTGGAAATGCAGACATTACACATTTTTACAAATGGCAGCTTGAAAAATGTCTAAGATCACTGTAATATGATCATGGTCACCTTAGATTGATCAAAAGTTATACGTATTTAAAAAGCGCAATCACTGTGACAGAAAGTAGCGTCAAACGCCCGTGACAAGCCGGTTGGTTAAGAGTTTACGTAATTTCTTGTCAGAATTGCTGGACGCATGCTTGATACGTTCGTTCCTGCAATAAAAGTTAATGAAATAAGTACAGCATGTTGTCCTGATCTGTCGCCATTTACGCCAATTAGCTTGACAACCCTTCAAGCACACCTCCAAGGAGTTTATCAAGCCAGCTTTAACTTGTCTTGGGCGCTGTTGAGTTCAATAATATTGATTTATGTACTGTGCATAATGACTGATAATAAACGAATAGAATAGAGACTATGCACTAGAAACTACAACGATGAAAGTCTGTTATGAAAATTAGGCCATAGGTACATTTGAAACCTAGTGCAACAAGTAATCAGGCTCATAACATAACAAAAATAGAAGAAAATTTACAATGCAACGAATTATCAACAATGTGTTCTTGCATGATAATTGCAAGATCATCCGTTTTATATTAAATTAAGGAGGGATTTAAAATTATACCAAATAAATATAAGTTTCAAACAAGGTAAATCCATATAACAGTAATAACGACATACTAACAACAAAAACAGGATAATCACTCAAGAAACATTATAAATGCATAAAAGTAACTAAGTAACACGAAACTAGAAGGTCGAATGTGGACGGAACATGATGCAACCAAAGAGAAAATATTATGCACATATGTGGAGTATATTGGAGCCAGAAATAAAACAGGAACACCACAGATAAACTAGCCTCTACCACAAACTACACCACTTCCATATTTTATAAGTAGTTTAATGATGTAAGCAAAACATTCTGGGTCGGAATTACATTTGCGAGTTTACAAATTACTAATTTGATTTTACCCATTTGCCTATGAATGTATCTGGTAATATGAGCGGCTCGTAGCCTAGTGGCGCGGGACTGGCCTAGCGTACCAGAGGCCCGGGTTCAATACCAACTTGCACCACTGTCTTTCTCTTTCAGAGTTCGATAAGTGCATTTCGTCACGAATGCGAGCTGCTTCATGGTTCGGAATCCATGTAAAACAGTAGGTCCCCTTCCCCTACTAGGTGGTAGGGTTTAAGCCCGCCCGGGTTGGTCCCATCGCATTGGATGAAAAGATGTTCGAAGCGGCAATGAAAAATTGTCCGTGTTTTCCATCCAGTTCAATGTAGCCGTGCACTCATAAAGGGAAGGTCCTGGCATGGCACCTAATTCCTTCGGGAATGTGGTGTATTGGGCTAATATCATATCGGTAGTTGTGTGGTATTAGCCATCCATGTCAGGTCGCATAAAAAATATATAGTTATATATGACAAGAACTAGTTACTATAATTTTATTTTTGGATCTATAGTTAAATCGACTATCCAGCATCAAATATGTGACATTTTACAATTAAGGCTTAAATTCAAGACCCAATCAGCTTTCTGCAAACATGCTCGGCCTGTTTATCTCCAGCGCGAGTATACGTGAGCACTCTTCTAAACTAAATAAAAATATCGACTGCGATTCCACTGTATCAATAAAATGTACCACACAACCACAAAACGCACTGTTCAACACTCTTACGTCATTAAGTATTTGTAATTGTATTGCACGGTCAAGCTTTGATATGCATTCATGAAAATATTTTACAATACAAAGTGTCCAATGACTTTAATATTTACACGGAGACGAGCATTAAAAAATGAATAGTGAATTTGAGATGCAATAAATGTGAATTTCCAAACGTTAAGTAGCATTTGACACATTATGCATGTGCAACTTTGTAGACACCTCAGAACACAAAAAGAAGGAGATGTGCCACCTAGCAGGCAGAGTGTGAGACCCGCTGTCTCCTATTTTCTAAAACTACCAACTCAACTAAAACAGAGATAGTCGCGGACGTATTGGAGTGTGTGTGGTAGTAGAAATTGACTTGGCGAACGCATTTCATTTGCGCGCGGTGGCAATGTTGGAATTAAACGTGTGGTATTAAACGCTTTCCATAGGATAATATATGCCCAATTTGTCCATACGCCAGGATTGCGTTTAACGACCAAATGACACTTGTCCTTCCTTTTCTCTTCTGTGGTAGACACCATGAAGAATTCTATGGAATAATAACCTAATCTGAAGAGATTAACAAACCCAACCACTATGAAGTTGATACCTTAATTAATGACACAGTAGGCATTTTTTTATTCGGTGAAAACCTATTATACTTGCAAGAGATCATCATTTATATTACATATAAGTTTATTAAGTGAAATTAATAATTCTCGGTAAAACACAGATTTGGATTATAGATATATTTTTTTTTAGATATACTCAACATTGGATGTGTGACTCGATTACTCACATTAATTGTTAACATTTGAAATGTTATAGAATAATATCCGACAAACACTAAGTAACTCTTCGATAAAATCAATCAATGAACAGGGTTTCAAAGTAGATGGACTAACTAACTAAAATGTACAATTATTATAACGGAAAAAGAGATTTGAATAAAGTATTTAAACTCGCTAGCATTAAACATTTTAAACATTTAAGATAACAATTGGTTTTTAAGTATTGAGTTTCATCACCAAACTCAGTGAATGCACCCATGCAACCTCGTTTGAACTAATTCATTTTGGTTAGATTAAGATATATATTTTTAAATTATAATTTTCTAAAGGAAAATCTCTCAAGGCAACATTCGAATAAATACCAGATCATAAACTCAGTAAAAGTAAGCATAATTTAAAATACATAAAAAAAATTGAAACATATAAAAACATCCTAAAATAAGACCAAATTAAATTGTGCAAATTAACATTATTTCGACAAATTACAGCAATTATTATAAAAAATACATAAGTCCCTAATTTTCCGCATCATAAAATCTACAACCTATTTTGTCAGGATAATTTACATCATAACTTTATTTCACTGTACATTTTTTAATATTATTATAAATTGTTTTCAAAAATATCTAAATAACAACATTCATCCAGTATTGAAATAATAAAAGGAAAAACACTATCAGCGTACCAAATAATAAAAAAAATATCAAGTAAGTACAGCCAATTCACAATGAAGGGAGCCTGGTTCAATTTGAAAATCCCTGCTGACCTAAAATAGGCGTCATGATCAGCAAAGCGAGCCAAACTTTGCACTGACCATAAAGCTAATTGCCAGCTTTACATTGAGATAAGCCCGCCTTAGCGTCCTACGTATTACATTGTTATAGAAGTTGACATTATTTTGCAAATTGTTTGTCGCAACACAATAAAGATCTTCTATCTGTTTAGGAATAGGTAGCTTCTGGTGTCTCTGCCGTGCATGTTAACGTACCTATAATGGACCCTGTAACAAAACAGGCCGAGGCAATGCCAAAAAAACAAGCGTCATGTAAGTTTGATATGAATATTTCCATAATATCAATTAAAGACATCTGCTCTGTGGACAGACTTTAGTGTGAAAAATTTCAACTAATGCTATCTAACAATATGATAATTCTTCAGTGATGCAATATTTTTGCTTACAGCAATATTGTTAGTTGCATGTAGTGCTCGGGACAGTGACATTTAGAATGAAGGTTATGTTTTTACATCACATGTCACACACAACTAACATCCTGTTAGCTTCCACGGTGCTAAACAAAGGATATTACAAATAGTTATTTAATGAAAAGATAAAATACCGGTATTCAATTTTAATTGATTAGTTAACTACCTAGTAAAATATGTATTTTAAAATGTATGAATAAAAAGAAATGGTATCTAGAGATACCTGACAAAAGCGAAGCAAAGCAAGCGTGAACTGAATTTGCATGCGCAGAGTGAGAGAGAGAGAGAGGAGAAAGAGCCAGATTATCCATAGGCAGTGTAGGCAACTGCCTAGGGGCCCAAAATTAAAATGATTTATTGAGGGAAAATGTAATATGAAGATTTGTATTTACATGGTTTCCAAGACGGACGCATTTTTAACAACTAGTTTTTCAACATTTCAGCAACATTTCGGGTTTCGAAAATTTCATTGCCTAGGGACCCCGTCACCAGCTGAACAAGTGTGTACAAACTATGTGCTGAGCTGTACAACGAGGGTACAACATTAGTTTAAATGTGACGGCCCTTCTTATTCTGACTTGGCTGTACTCCGATACCAATGGAATGAAAACTAACGACTTTTCCGCACCTACATCATATTTACATGGATAAATATAGCTTAGGTACGTCGCTTTATACGATGATTTCCTCGTACTGAGTTCAATACTACATCATTGCTGTTACAAAAATAGTCCAATCATTTGCTTAGTCAATAAAATAGATGTCATGCTTTTTTTCTTACAAATACTCGAATATACTACAAAGGGAAAATAGAATGCCTAGGATGGAAAAACGCCCAGATTTATGAAACATTATTACAAGGGCTTTAGGATAATTTGACATTTTAATTCGACGAAATACGGCGCTCGCTCTCGCTGACTGCGTGCAGGTGACATGCGCATGACTGTCCGCACTCGCTCCACTACTGCATCTGCTCGCCGAGCAGGCAGGTGGTCTGGGAGGACTCCCACGTGCAGCACTGTCTGCAGCTCCCTACCGCTAATCCATCTGTTCGCTGGTGGGCAGGTGGTGTGGGAGGAGTCCCACGTGTAGACTGCGTGCAGGTGACATGCGCATGACTGTCCGCACTCGCTCCACTACTGCATCTGCTCGCCGAGCAGGCAGGTGGTCTGGGAGGACTCCCACGTGTAGCACTGTCTGCAGCTCCCTACCGCTAATCCATCTGTTCGCTGGTGGGCAGGTGGTGTGGGAGGAGTCCCACGTGTAGACTGCGTGCAGGTGACATGCGCATGACTGTCCGCACTCGCTCCACTACTGCATCTGCTCGCCGAGCAGGCAGGTGGTCTGGGAGGACTCCCACGTGTAGCACTGTCTGCAGCTCCCTACCGCTAATCCATCTGTTCGCTGGTGGGCAGGTGGTGTGGGAGGAGTCCCACGTGTAGACTGCGTGCTGGTGACATGCGCATGACTGTCCGCACTCGCTCCACTACTGCATCTGCTCGCCGAGCAGGCAGGTGGTCTGGGAGGACTCCCACGTGCAGCACTGTCTGCAGCTCCCTACCGCTAATCCATCTGTTCGCTGGTTGGCAGGTGGTATGGGAGGAGTTCCACGTGTAGACTGAGCGCAGGTGACATGCGCGGTATGGTCCGCCGCTCGCTTCACTACTCCATCTGCTCGCCGAGCAGGCAGGTGGTCTGGGAGGACTCCCACGTGCAGCACTGTCTGCAGTTCCCTACCGCTAATCCATCTGTTCGCTGGTTGGCAGGTGGTGTGGGAGGAGTTCCACGTGTAGACTGAGCGCAGGTGACATGCGCGGTACGGCCCGCCGCTCGCTTCACTACTCCATCTGCTCGCCGAGCAGGCAGGTCGTCTGGTAAGCGTCCCACGTGTAGGATGGCACGTGCAAGCGGCACGCGACGCCGGGGAGGGGTCACAGCTTGCTATGCTTCACGTTCTCCGTCCAGTAGTTCTGAATCGTCATTGCCTCCAGCGAGTTGAGGAACGAGTCGTTGTCCAGGCTGTACATCTCCTCCGAGTTCTCCTGGAAAGGAAAGATTTGTTTGAAAGAGCAAGGACACAAAAGTGAGGATTTGATAGAAGATGGGGAAATCAATTGAATAATTGAGCCCGTAACACTTCTTGTTCAGTTCTTCTTTGACATTTAGTAAGCTCAGCAGTGTGACTCGTAGTGAATAGGTTGATGATGACCGAGTTCGAATGCCGTAGTTTCTGTCTCTTTTTTATCCGAAATTGCCATGTATTTTTCGTTAAATTTTCGAGTCACTACATTCGAAGCCCATGTAAAACTTTAGGTTCCCTATCCCACTGACTTGGTCTTAGCCTAGCCTGCATCATCGCATCGGTTGAAAGAACAGAGCGGAGCGTACCCGGACGGTGGTGTCGTCGAGGTAGCCGCTGGAGTCCGGGTTGGAGCACTTGTCGTTGAGCGTCTGCGGCTTGTTGAGGTAGCGGCGGCGGTAGAGCACGAAGCCGCTCGTGCCGGCCAGCGCCGCCAGCGCGAGCGTCGCGAACGAGATGCCCGCCACCGCGCCGGCGTCGAGCGCGCCGCCCGCCCGCCGCTCGCCGGCCGCCGCGCCCTCCGTCACCAGCGACCAGGGCCGCTCGGTCGCGCGCCGCCGCGCCGCCACCTCCGACAGCTCCGCGGCGAGCTCCTGCCGCGTCAGGTTGTCGGAGGGCGTCGACGGCGGCGCCTCGCTCGCGTTGGCGACGGGCGGCGGCGGCGGCGGGGGCGGCGGGGACGGCTCGCTCGCGTTCCCGCCGCCGCCGCTTCCGTCCGTCGCGGGCGCCGCGCTCGCGTTGAAGGGCTGGGGCTTCTCGAGCGCCCTCCGGTCGGCGAGGCTCTCGCGGTACAGCTTGGAGAGCGGGGGAGGCGGCGATGGCGGGGCGGCGAGCGGCGCGCCCGGCGGGAGCGGGGCCTTGCCGCGCCGCTCTCCCGCCCGCAGCGCCGGCGCCGGCGGTGGCGGCGGCGGCGGCGGGTGCTCCGGGCCGACCGCCACCGTCGTCGCCGCCTCGCCCGAGGGTTCCTCCGTGTGCGGGAAGACGCCGGCCGCGGCTCGTTCCGAACCGACTGCAATAGAAAAGGCAATTTACAGGATAACATATTTTTTGTGCATATATCCTCAAGAGGATATTATTACTATTTATGCTATAACTTCCTAATGAAGAAATTAGGTTTTTAATTATAAAACAATTACAATAGGAAGCTAGAATTTACAATATACTATTTCTGTGGATGCGTGCAAAATCACCAAAATAGTAGCCAGGTAACCATAGGCAACTTTTTTTCTCGTATAATTGAAAACTGTTAATTTCATGTAAAACCGTACAAAACCATTTGATCAAGATTTTGGTTAGGTAGGTACCCAATGCACCGCACGGTATGCTATTAATTCCGTTGAATTCCTAGACGCTTAAGACAATAAATGCAAGTAACTAATTGCAAAATGTACCTACGAACAGTCTGCACTGGACGGAGAGGTAAATAAACGATATGAAATATTTCATGAGATCATAAATCGGCGCATCTTCGCTTCGCATTTACGTTCACGCCCACATCATCTCTGTTCCAGGCTACATGAATAACGCGCTAATTTTGCGAGAGTTATTTACGAGATTATCGACCGAGATTCGCGCTGAATCAACAAACACGAAAAGAAGGTAAATTGCCTGAATCTGAATCAATCCGGGTTACCATGTGTGAAATTCTTGGAAAAAAGGCTCATGTTCAACGGCGATTGTTTTTGAGGAGCCTGCACGTAGGATTCCATCGCACTTTTCCAACGTTTCTTTTTGGAGCTTGTGAGAGTTTAGGTAAGTCATTTGCATATGTTTCCCATCGACAGAGTAGAACCTGTGCGGAAAGAGAACCGAAAAAGTTCGGTGAACGAAATTTCTAAATACTAACAGCTGTATTCAGAGTGGACGGACTAACTTTAGTACGCATTTTAAGGTCGGACTAAACCGGTTTTTGTATGATTAGTCCGGTGCTAATCTCGTTCTAAGTTTTGACAGGTCCTCTCTGAATACGACTGCATATTATTTGACGCAACATGGATGTTTCGACGATGGATTATAAGTAGATTTTGAAAACGTAGGTGGCAGGCGCCCGCCACGGTTCCTTTTCTGTCAGTGCCTGCACAATGGAACAGTTTGCCGACAAAAGGTCAAACGTTTATCACGATCTGCCGCATCGCACGCATCGACGGGGATTGAAACGCGAATCTCTCTGCGAAATTTACCTTATCGCGAAGAATAGACCAATAACAAAACATAGATCATGTCACTAACAACAACGCCTGTACTGCTCTGCTGTACAGTCAAACAAAGAGTTTAGGATACACATCCGGTTGAATGAAAAGATGAACAGTCAATACATGAAACAGAAATACTTTGACTTTTGGAAACAATTATAATTGAGTATAGATTCAAACATAGTTGAGGATGTCTACTGGCTACTGAGTAAACAAAACCCTAACAAAATTCAATCAGAGGTTGTATTTAAACACCATTCATTTTCACGATTAACCGGAAGTGTATCCTTTAACCTTTGGTTGACTGTACTCGCTCGACAATGCTATTTATTATGACTGACCGTAGTGGTCTTTTCGTCGATTGTCACGCAGGATTCAAGCTATGTTATAGTTAAAAAAACCCGGCCAAGTGCCAGTCGGACTCGGACACGAAGGGTTCCGTACCATAGTACAAGATTAAACACAAAACAATCCAGTTTTATGTATGGGCCCCCTCTTTATTTTATATACATTTTTAATTTTCCTATTTGTTGTTATAGCGGCAAAAGAAATACACACTTTGTGAAAATTTAAGCTGCCGACCTATTACGGTTCATGAGATACAGCTGTGACAGACGGACGGACAGCGGAGACTTAGAAATAGGCTTCCGTTGGCACCCTTTGGGTACGGAACCCTAAAAACATCGCGATTTCTCGCCATCTTCATAGAAAGAAGAGCGCATCTGGTAGCGCAAGGCAAGCGGATGTTCGCATCACGAGGAGCGCTCCGCCGACACGACCGCCAAACTCGATCGTGACTGTGAATACCGACGCCTTATTACAGATTGAAACTCAAAGAGCACGACGACAATTCGTGTTGTCACGATTGCATCACGTTTCTATACAGAATCCGTCCCGTTTTCATAGCAAACTGCGCAACCGTTTACCGATGCAATCCGCCGAGGAAGGCGGTCGGTGACGCTACCAACGATACCGACGAATGTTACCCGCCCTGGGGGGTTACCATGGCGAATTAACTCGCCGGTTGAATAGGCAAGTGAGTGATTATATCTGACGTTTAGCTGCATTTCGTACCATCTCAAACGACGTGTTATTCGGCCAATTGAACTGGAATTTACCAGTGATTATATCTCAGGTGAGTATGGTATGACATTCAACTAAACTTCAGATTTATCACGAACTTACCATGGTAACGCCTCTAGCCGGAACCAAGCGTCAAGCAGTCAGCTTTCTCATGACTCGTGTGACCAACTGTTCGTATATTACCGAAGGGAAGTACATTTGTGCTTAGCGCACCAGTACGGGGTGACCGTTGCCCTCTCTTCTTTAAACTTTTGAACGGAATGCCCGTTCTGATGATGCACGAGCATGCTTGATCTTTGGAACCATTTTCGACCATTAACCCCAAATCTGTGCGGCGGCAGCTGGCTGCGTGCCAGCTAGAGCAGACGTGTTAGATGAACGGAGACATTAGAGACAGTAGCTTGCAATACCAAAAACCCGTCGCAGACTATGTGCAGTTGCTCGCGCGAGCACTTTCGTTTCCGATCGCGACTTCCGTAAGTAAATACGTTTGAACTCGCGCGGGCTACCGTGCACCGTCTGAAAAGGGTTTAAATCTGCCCTAAGCCGGTGCCTTAGCGACGGCGACTGAAATCCCCTACCTCTTATGAGTAGAATGCGAGACTAATGGACTCTCCAAGCAGACTTAACGCTTCTTTTGTTTGGATTGTTGGAAGTTGGTCGGGACTCATCCAGGCGCTTGGAAGGGTGGCTTAAGGAGTTTTATCAAGGTCTCGTATGGGCCGCGTACTATGGGAGCGGGGCCCATACCTTTTTTTAATGCAATCTAACATGGATGGCTTTTACCACACAGCTACCGTTATAGACTAGGAGGTCGCGACAAAAATGGTAACGATAACGTAAATGGCTGAAACTGGGTTCACGGGATAAAGCACAACCCTCTGACGCTAAATGTGTCAGTCTGCCTGTTCCAAGTGGTTGCGTTACGTAGATAAGGCGCCTGAAAAAGTAGTTATGGTGACAAAAAATAAATATGATAAGGTAAATGGATGCAAATGACGAAGCATGAAAGTATCAATACATACTTGCTTAGCAATACAAAAACTGAACAAATCTTTGGTTGCATTTAGTAGTTATAGGCGATTAAGGTTACAGATATAATTTTAGGTATATTTAAGTATTTAATTAAGTAACCGTCTCATTATTGTTGTATAATTAATAGGTATCAATGTTTCCAGATAATCAGTATATTCATCAGCAGGTACATACCAGCATCTATTTTATATAGCCAATCTAGAAAACGCAACCACTTGGGACGGGCAGACCGACATATTTAACATCAGAGGGTTGGTCTCTAAAATGTGAACCCAGATTCAGCCATTTACCTTATCGTGACCAAAAATGTCGGGACCTCCCGGAATATTATGATATTAGTCCAATACACCATATTTCCGAATGAATTAGATGCCATGCCAGAACCTTCCCTTTATGAGCACGGCTACATTGAACAGGATGGAAAACGCGGACAATTTTTCATTGCCGCTTCAACCGACGTTTCATCCAATGCGATGGTACCAACCCGGGCGGGCTTAAGCCTTACCACCTAGCAGGGGTATAGCCTTCAGTCTTACGTGGATTCCGAACCATGGAGGAGCTCGCATTCGTGCAATCCAACTCAGAAAGAGAAATAAAGTGGCGCACGAACGGGGCGAGGATTTGCACCCAGACCTCTGGTATGCTAGGCAAGTTTCCGCGCCACTATACGTGTTCAGCTTTGTGTTGTGTTGGTTGTACTTGGAGAGCCAATTCATGCGGCGTTAGCACTGTCGTCGGTGGCTGCTGATCTAGCATTGGCATTGACACATTTCCCTCGGTAGCTGTTAATCATTTCAATGGCGTGTAACTTTACAGTTGAAGCCGTGACACACACTGCATAATCAGTAAGTATGTTGCCGCCACATAAAAGAAACCAGTTGTTGAAAACAGTTGACGCCAGCTATTTTTTCGCAGAATTAAACTATACGACTAAAATCCGTGTTATTTATGTTATTAATATAAGTTTGTATGCCTATAAAAGTTGGTCTGTCAGCCTCAATAGCCCAGTGGCGCGACACTTCGGCGATCGCTCTCCGAAGTTAAGCAACGCTGGGTCCGGTCTGGTCTTGGATGGGTGACCATTCCACCGTTGAGAGAGGCTGGCCGTGGTTCGGATTCCACGTTAAACTGTAGGTCCTCTTCCTTACTTACTAGGTGGTAGGGTTAATCCCGCCCGGGTTGGTACCATCGCATTGATTGAACGATGGTCGAAGCGGCAATGAAAATTGTCAGTGTTTTCCATCCAGTTCAATGTAGCCGTGCAATATAAGGAAGGTCCTTGCATGGCACCTAGTTCCCATGTGGTGTGTTGGGCTAATACCATGACAGAAGGTGTGGTATTAGCTATCCATGTCCAGTCACATAAAAAAAATGCGTTCTGAAAATGTACGAAATTTTTTATACGAAAACATTTTGCTTTACGATGGATTTACCATCAATTGAAAATAATTCGAACACACCTATTCTCTAGGAAAGTCCGAGTTAAACGCACCACCATTGCAGATTTTTGCGGTACATTTCCTAATATATCGCCGGATTGTCATGACTGACTATCTGACAAATAAAAAAGTAACGTGTTCTCACCATAGACCTAGCATGCGCGCGCAGCGACATCCTATTTCAATGGTTCTCACAGAGATCTTTTTTAAAATTTCGATAATGGTTTTATTATTTAAATCATTATTAGTGGCCTGTAACTTTAAGCCCCGGTTGCACGAAGAGACGGCCGAGTTAATCAATGTTCAAACACGTCACTTTTAGTGAACCGCATGGAGTTCTTTCCATAGTGTCCACACAAAGTGACGTGTTTAAGCGTACGGGGACGTTGATTTTGATTTTTTGTCCTTTCATGCACTCGGCCCTAAGTATGCCCCACCCAGATTGCAATGTAGAGAGAGACAACCAGGACACTGGCAAATCCCTGCCCGCTACAAAAAAACCCACTCCTGTGCAGGTGTCACGTGAGCGTTGCGTTGGGTTCTTGCCACATAAGATAAAAGAAAGGTTCTAGCGCAAAACAAACAGCAGTACGTGGGTTAGTTGCCTAGACCTGTCCCAAGCAAGTGGCTGTCTCCCGAGCGCCGCAGTCTGCCCCAACCAATGATTGACGCAACTAGAACCTTTTTTCCCAACGTTCGATTTTCGATTCAACCATTCCGATGGTTTACGGCGTCTTGAAGAAAATGTCGCTTACCACCTCGTGAACGTATTATGTTTTTCTGTGATTCTATCGGTGCCGCAGCGCCGTCGGGAGAGCGGAGCAAAAACAGCGCCACTTTCTATGCAAAGTCACCTTCAAGTGCCTTCAATTTAAACTAAACCGTATTAAATGTAACTGGACATTGATGGCAATACCACACCCGCCGTCATGATATTAGCCCAAAACTACCGCATTACTGAAAGAACTACATAGGTGCCAAGTCAGGACCGTCTCATTGAACCCGATGGACAACACGGATGATGTATTATTGCCGCTTCGCTATCTTTTTATCCATTGCAATGGTATCATCCCAATCTAAAGTTACCACCTAGTAGATGAAGGCTACCTAGAGTTTAACACGGATTCAGAGCCATGGAACAGCTCGCAATGGTAACGACATACACCGATCCAATTTAGAAAGAGAAAAAAAAGTGGAGCATGAACGGGGCGGGATTGAACCCATGACCTCACGCATTAAGGTGGCCCAACCCGGCGGGGTTAACTGATTCGCGGGCACGGTACAAAACCGTGCTGTTGCGCTCTGGGACCTTCTCTGTTTCAAAGAAAAAGACAGGCTACGTGATGAGGAGGCTGCAACATGTCCACAAATCAGACAATGCGAATAGTGTTTGATTTGATAAGATTTACGAAAATTTGAATTACAAAACGACTTTATCAAAATCGTTGTCAAAAATCGAACAAAAACCAAATCACTATCATTACATAGTCACTACATAGTATAAAACAAAGTCGCTTTCTCTGTCCCTATATCCCTATGTATGCTTAAATCTGCGGTTTTTTTAATAGATAGAGTGATTAAAGAGGAAGGTTTATATGTATAATAACATCCATTAAATAGTGGAGAAATACTGTTATTTTTGTGGTTTCCAATGTGACGTCGTAAAAAATCAATTTTTTTCCGCTTACATTGCAAACGCAGGCTGAACCCTACGAGATTTATCAAAATAATGTACTAAGTATTGTACACATTGAAAAGGTCTACAAAAAACTCCGCGATGGTATATATCTATCTCTTATGGATATCCCACAATAACATTTTTTTGACATTTACTTTTTACGACAAATAATGGCTAAATTTAGAAGCGATTTTAACCAATACAGCATTAATCCTTATCCAATTAAATACCTTAAATACACTGTTGATTTCATATAGCCCTTTACAGCATATGATTTAAATGAATATTTTCGAAGATATTACAGATTTAAAAATTGCGGGACGTAGCGTTTGCGGCGGTACCGGCCGGCCGGGGCGGCGGCGGCGGGAGCGTGCCTATAAATAGTTCAAAATAATATTTTTTTAAATGATATTATGCCCGTGCATAGCCGGGACGGGCTGCTAGTATATTATAAATCTTGTAAATCTTGATTAAATAAGCTATGTCTAATAACTAATCTTTTTAAGATATTCTTACTTTATCATTGCGTAATCCACCTCCAAAGTTATTGTATAAAAAGCGCGAAAAATTCGAACTTTTGGACTTTATAACATAGAAACCAAAGACAATTTTACAATGCCAACGGTCATCAGACATCTAGTTTGATCAAATAAAGCTATTTTGAGCAAAATTTGGGATCTCTGACAAGAAATATGGGCGTGATCTTCTTTCCCCGTTTGTATGGGGAGTTGAGCGGGATGGCCCGCCTCGAGCTCTGAGTTAAGAACTGTTCCTAACCGTCTTCTAAGCGAACCCAGACTAGACACAGATGCTAGTCGGCATGTTTTCCGTTATGTTTTGCTCGGTAATTATTCACGTCCCCATCTCCTGCCGGCGCCGCTTATCCTCTAAGCCGCGGCGTGATGGAACATTTAATGAAATTCCTCGGAAGCCGCCGTCCCCCCCCCCCCCCTCCCTAGCCCTCCCCCGCCGGCGCCGCCGTCCTGCTCATTACTCGAGACGAGCAACCATAATTCAGCGATTAGCTCTCCTTTCAGCGGACTCTTAATTGGCCAACGAAATGAGGGAGCGAGGCGGGGCGGCGGCCTTCAGATGAGCCAGATATTCCGAGGGCTTATCGCCTATTTAAATAATAAACGCATCTGAAGTAAACCTGGCCGAAGATCCAGACTACAGTCCGCGCAAAAACTTAAATGTACCTCTATCGTGGTACTCTCAAGAGTGTTTTTTTTTTACGTGCGAGGCGCATTTAAGTTTGGCGCGTACTGTATGGTTTTTTAACTGTGTTTAGCAGGAAAAACGGACAGCAGCAGTCACATATTGGACATAATTAAGTCACTGGCTCTCCCAGCCAGAGAAAAATGAAAGGCATTCCGTGGAATCGCGGAGAACCTTTACTCGGTGCGTTTACGTACTATGCTTCGGCGTAGAGTGGTTATTTGTAGTGTTCCTAAATTTAGAGTGTTTTATGGTTAGTTAGATGATACGTTACAAAAGTGGCTGGACCTAAAGTGACCTTTCAACTCACCAAGCATTAGCAGGGCTGTCACCCAGAACCAGTGCATCCACCAGTGCAGGGTCATGACGCAGCCAGCGCGGCTCCGGGACTCCTCCACGCTCTGTGGACATATCACAATACATTATTCATCTCATCATTGGACACTCTCCAAAACATTTCCATAGATTGAATAAATACAAATATCAGAATCCCATAAATGTACACTAAAAAAAAAAGATTCCGACGAATTTAGAGAACCTCCTCCTTTTTTTTTAATCGGTTAAAAAACCAGTAAGGTACGTCAATATGGATGCAGAACAAACACGTTAGTTGAATAAACAAGAAAAACAGGATTCTTTACTAATGTAAACAGCATTTCAAAACCGCAATAACGTTTGAACATCCTCAAAAGATAAAATTCAAATAAAGTGTCTCCTCCCACACCTCCAGCCGGCGAATTCAACAGCTATATGTGCCGATATCTAGATAAATATTGCGATATTAACCCGAAGTATAGTCGCATTTAAAAGTCCAGTAGCACATTCTAAAGCGATTGCTATGGAAGAGGGGGGACGGGATAGCATCGCCCGCGGGGCCGGGGGGCCGGGGGGCCGGTCGGCGGGGAAAAGGGCACGTCACATGTGCAAAACAAACCCGACCGTAGGGTGCTACTGGACTTTTGTCCTCAATTGTACATTTAACCATGCAAAAGGTTCTGGCAGCTGGCAACGGTGAGGCAGATATGACGCTGGTACTTTACAATCTCCAATGAGATATTTGACAAAATATACTGAAATATCTACACACCGGCGAAGTAACTGCTTTCAGAATCAACTAGAGGGCTAACTGTTGACTGAAGGAAAGGCGACATGGCCGACGAGTAAGATTACAAAAATATTGTTTCGTCTAGATTCGCCGGTCATTACATGGTGATAGAAAGCCTGCGGATTGAAGCGAGTCATTACGTTTCGCTCGGCAGCTAAACGGCGCGGCATCAGACGAAAGCTCCTCTCGAAAGTGTTCACGAGCTGATTACCCCGCATTGTAAACCGCTCCGGACGGGCATCACATCACGGCGGCGGCGGCGCGCTGCGTCCGATGTGAACACTGTCGCTGGTTGTTTGCATATCGTTGTTGCACAGGGGAACGCGCGATGTATAGGCAATCAGACGTCGAGAGTTTGCTGCGGTCTTACCAGAAGACGCTTATAGTAGAAGAGCAAACTAATCCGAAATAGAAGGGACATTATGAAGGCAACAATGTACTATGGTTGCGAAACATCATATGACTTAAAAGACAATAGAATAGGTTTACACAAAGAAACAGAGAAGAATAATTTAGGAGCAATGAGAACAAACTCGACGAGATTGAAGCGAACAAGACGACGGCATTGAGGCAGCGTAAAGATAAACATCAGATTGCGGATTGAGGCAGAGATCTCTTATTTATATTCGGTGTTGCCTGCATACTCAAATATACATTAGTGCTGCCAACATGTGTGAAACAAATTCATGGTCTTTTAAGTAAGAGTGACGGAACGTTAAAAAATATAATTAAATGTACAACACCGTACGCTTCTCCGGAGGGGTAGGCAGAAATGATAGAGCGCCTTACGATACGATAACAGCATACATCTATCGCCTTCTCAGTCCCGATTGCATGAAGATTCGGCTGAGTTAATCTATGTTCAAACGCGTCACTTTTAGTGAACCGCATGGTGTTCCTTCCATAGTGTTCATACAAAGTGACGTGTTTAATCATACGTTGACATTGATTTTTTTATCCTTTCGTGCACTCGGCTGCTGTGAAATATGCTACCACGTGTCGTGCTAGATTGATTAATGCGCCTATTTAAGAAAAATCAGCCAAGTACGAGTCGGACTCGCTCACGAAGGGTTCCGTACTTCCGTACAAGCTTCAACACAAAAAAAAAACGTTTTGAAGGGGGCCCCCCTTTTATTTTTATTACTTTAACATTTTATTTGTTGTTATAGCGATAAAATTAATACACAATCTGTGAACATCTTAGCTGCCTATCTATTACGGGTCATGAGATATACATCTGTGACTGACAGACGGACGTACGCACGGACGGACAGCGGAGACTTAGAAATAGGGTTCCGTTGGCACCCTTTGGGTACAGAACCCTAAAAAAGGCAGTAGATGCGCTTATCTAGACCTGCTGTCTAACATTTTTCAAAACTACCTAAACAACGTACATACATGCTACACAAAAACATATTTGCAGACGTATTAGATGGTTTGTGTGGGTGGGAGCTGACTTGGCGAATGCATTTCAGGAGCAAGTTCGCGCGTGTTGGCGATGTTTGGACTGTGTGGCACACGAGGCGCGGCCGGCTTTATGCACAATTTGTCCATACGGAGTCCACATGGCACTTATTTCTTTCTGTGGTTTCAATTAACCAAGAACAGTAGCCGGAATCAACTTAGTAACGTCGAGCAACGACGATAAATCTGATAGGACTATTACTTGAATTGTATGATTGTTTTAATCAATGACAAGCAAATATTTTCAGGTCATGCAGTTTTATGTACACTTGCAATCATTTATTTCTTTACACTTTAGAATGTTTTATTATTTTGTATTTGATGTCTGTATTGTATTCAATGTGTGAACGTGTCTAAACTCTATTAAAGTAATTTTAAATAAAGTTTTTTTTAAAGGGGGAATTATGTGGCGGCATGCTTTGTAAGCATACCGCACACACACATGTATAGGTGTTTACTCCCGCCTCAGTCCACGCGCGCTGCGACGCGCGAAATTATTTAGTGAATATACGCCCTTCTACCAGATTGCACGCGTTTCACTTCCGGCCTAGTGAGTCGACATATCATCCCGCTAAAGGACTATAAAACGCAGTCAGGTAATCGTATGCCATCGGGCAGGGCAGTGACCCGCGCGGCGCTCGCTAATTATCCCAGCGATTGAAGTGAGCCGCGAAGGGAGTTCATTATCCAGCAGTCGGTAATGAGGCAGCCATCTGCGGAGCCGCGACCTCTTCAATAATGGGTGGGCACAAGGAGGAAATGGATGTCGTTAAATCGTGATTGCTTTGGATTGTTTCAATCTCCTAGATTAAAATTGATTCTGTTCATCGAGTTAGCGAGATGCCAACCAGATAACTGTCTCGACTGTCGGCTCAGGGCACGAATTGATTCCTAACAAGTTTTCCAAAGCAAACATTACATTAATCTTACTTTCGCGCTTCATCGCGTTGAACGTGCGGCCGTGTCGGACGCAGATCGGTCCGTGAATGTGATGTCTTCGTTTGGCTGATTCACAGTCACCTGGGACTCACTGGCGAATACTTACACTTTCTTACTATGGAATGATAGCTTCAGATTCAGACTGGTCACCCTAGTATTGGCACTTCTAATTATTGTAATTAGAGTGCGATGACACAGCATAAAACGACAACCATCGCGTCATCTGAAAACGACAGTCACATAGCATGCTAGGCAGTCAGCACCATAGGTTCGTATTTACTTGTTTCTCCGTAGACTTAACAAGTCCCCGAGGAACACTGATGTTTGCAATTATGAATTTCAAAAAGTGGAGAACTACATACGCGACCATGTTAGCTTCACTGCCGCTTGTACCCGCCTTATATTTATACTTTTGGGCTATTTTACTTATCTAGCAACGAGAACTATGACTACTAGAAGAGTCGCCATTTACGTTCCGACGTGCGTGCACCCGACACGCGGACGTGCGACCGACGCAACTCAATTTGTATGCAGTTTGAAGGTTGGAACGTGGAATAAGTTAATAGTATGACAAGACTGTAAAGAGAGAGAATAGGCATTTCCTATTCCCTATTTGCAAATTACATGGTTGATTCGAAGGCATCAGACTGGCGGAAATAGTGGGGTTGGCAGCGGCAGCGGGGGAGAAGTTAAAGTCTGCACTAACGACAGCAAGGTGCGCTCGTAAAACAGGCGTTCTTCAGCTTTTATTTCGTTTTATGGCAGAATAGTGTATTTACTTCCTAACAAGCGTGCTGTCGTCTTAAAAAAAAGTAAATCTTGAGATGAAGCGCCTTGGAAGGTACTCCTGCACGCGCGACAACGATACGCCTTTGAAGAGGTGGTCGCTGCACGCTCCAGCGGCTCGGAAAGGTAACGCGGTCGACGACACTATACTTCAAGCCAGCCCACTGAAATGTACACGGCCCTGCCTGTGTACATTTCAGTTTTCGATGGAAGGGTGTGGTTGATCTCTCAGGTTTAGCAACCATATCATCCGTAGCGATTTTGAATATTTGAGAAGCGCATTTTGAACACAGTTTGCGGAACAATAGATAAAGGGATCATAAAACACCAGCAAAGGAACGTGTGAAGAGTGTTGTATTGCTTAAAAGCGATCCAAAATGAAAATGCGGCGGTGATCGACGCATGCCAAAAATTGTATGAAATGGATTCTATGTCCATTGGCCAAAGCACAATTTTGGACGGCAACTGCCATTAAACTAGCAAAATCGTCTTCCAGCCCCTGACGTTTGCCTACCCCTAAACTTTGTCAAATATTATCAAATAATTTTTTATCACTTCAAAAAGCTTCAATCTATGCCCGTATGTTCTATTTTTGTCTGTAAATATCTGTAAAAAAAAACTGAAATGACGGTAAAAGCGGAAATTTTTTTTCCAATATTTTCCAATCCAAAAGCTATTTAAAAAAAAAAATTAAACATACAGACGTAGATTTTGACACTATATTTTAGAATCCAAAATTTCATTAACCTAATTAAGCATTAAGGTGGCCCAACCCGCTCATCTCCCCATACAAAAGGGGAAAGAAGATCACGCCCATATTTCTTGTCAGACATCCAAAATTTTGCTCAAAATAGCTTTATTCGATCGAACTAGATGTCTGATGACCATTGGCATTGTAAAATTGTGTTTGGTTTCCAAGTTATAAGTTCCGAAAGTTCGAATTTTTTGCGCGTTTTATACAATAACTTTGGAGGTGGATTACGCAATGATAAAGTAAGAACATCGTAAAAAGATTAGTCATCAGACATAGCTTATTTAATCAAGATTTATGATCTATTTGGTTTTTGTTAAATTTTTGACTACAGCGGTCGTGGTTTACTTTTAGCTATAAGTCGTTTTAAAATTTAAATTTTCGTAAATCTTACCAAATCATACACTATGCACATTGTCTTTTTTGTGGACATGTTGCATCTTCCTCATCACGGAGCCTGTCTTATTCTTTGAAACAGAGAAGGTCCCAGAACGGTTTTTCTACCGTGCCCGCGAATGAGTTAGGCCCGCCGGGTTGGGCCGCCTTAAGAGCATGTAGTTATTACCCGTAGTATGGGGAATTGATAGGGTAACGACTCTCTTAAGGCAGATGTCTTGGCGGAGCACGATGCAGAGGAAGTCCGCTCCGCCGCCGCCGCGGCCGCCGCAACACTGAGCTGTTTCTGTTTGCGACCAGCCACCGGAACACGTTTTGCGTACACTTTATACAAATACAGAATACAGAGCGAAACGGTAAGCCCCGATTTCTAGGAGCTCTCTTTTTATGTTCGTCTCTTCCGGCGATGTCAAGCTGCACTTACATGCCTTGATAGTATCCTGTTTCGTAATTGTTTAAGAAAATGGTAACATTTTATTTGTTCTCATTCACTAAAGTCAATAACGTTGGCTTGTATGGCTAATTGTATTGTTTTTGTATTGCATTGTTTATTCATCATCCATAGACAATACACTGCACTCGGATGTGTCATATTTAAACATTGGCCAGTTCAGCAATACAAAACACAGCGGAGAAGAACTGGAAAGAAACTGCGCTGTTTTTTTTTTCAACGTCCACTTAGTCTAAATTTAAAAATACCACAGCTATACACCGCTACTTACTCTCATATTCGCCAAAGCCACCAGATGGCTATTAGAAGCAATGCCAGGCCCTTCCTTATATTGCACGGCTAGAACGAACTGGATGCCAAACCGAGATTTTATAGTATTCGATGACACAAACCCTGGAAGAATGAACCCAGTTTAACGTGGTCGGACCCCCCACGAACGACAAATAATTTAGTCGTCTCTTACGAAATGCACAGAAAGAAATGCAGTTATAAAACTTGCATTTTTCTAGAGCCGCGGTACCTACACATTACAGATGATAACATGTGAAACAGTTCGTGTTATAATACCTATGTTTGAAAGTGTCGGATAATTCAACTAACTTTACTGGATGTAAGGCGCCACGTTTCAAATTAGCCACCGAGTGATGTGAACGAACATTGATCGTGAGTAGGGAGGACGCGAATTCAGGGGGTTACCATACTAAACTACTCTCCGGG
This sequence comes from Incurvaria masculella, assembly GCA_946894095.1. NCBI lineage: Eukaryota > Metazoa > Arthropoda > Insecta > Lepidoptera > Incurvariidae > Incurvaria > Incurvaria masculella. The sequence continues at coordinate 24,493,743 of OX335646.2, forward strand.
TAAACAGGCAAGTGAGTGATTGAATCTATCAGTTGCATTTCGTAACATGATAGATAACTGGTTTATTTCAGTTCACTGAGTACCACGCCGAATAACACGTCGTTTGACAGTTAGCGTGGAACGAAATTCAAATAACGTCCGATTTAATCACTCGCTTACGTGTTCACCCGGCGAGTAATTATACCATGGTAAGGGCGGGTAAGGGTTACCCCCAGGAGAGCTTCCGTTCCTGGGAGCACTCCGCCGCAACGCGCTCGTTCGTTGAATGTGCTTCCGAAATGCGTTCGTCCAGTCAGTTCCCACCAATACGTCTACGACTATGTTTGCGTGTGACATACACGTTTAACTTGGTTCGGTACCAAAAATTATCAACAGCAAGTCTAGTAGCAGGCGTACTAGATAGCAGATCTGCTTCTTTTTCAGGTCTGAGTTTCGGATGGTTCGGGAAAAAGCCACCGTGCCCCTCATACCGCAAATACACTGATGATACATGTGGCGCAGCAGGAAAATATGTAGGTTACTCGGTTTGAGCACACGACAACGCACCCGGTGCTCAGTTCTGAATACGTTGATGCCATGTAGTTAGTACACATGATAACGCACACACACCCGGTAGGATAAACGTTATACTCCAGGAACTTTAGCCTTAAATCAGCACTTAGAAAAACATTAAATCCGAAATGCATTTTATTTTCTCATAAACGTAGTATTTCATGTGGACGTGTGTACATTAAGTTTGCAACATTTTGGGGGGTCCGGAAGATATAAATAAAATATGAAATATGTTTAAAAAATTATATCTCCTAAACAAATATTTAGAAATGTTATTTAAAAATGTTATATGTTAGCTAATTTTAGGTGTAATATTACTGTAAATTTGCAACAATTTCTTATTTACGGAACTGTGAAAAATTTTTTTTTTTTACTATTTTCATAATATCTGCAAAGCAAATAATGAAAATTCTAATTTATTTTCTGAAATTGGAAACAGACCGCAAACTCTATATTCTGTGAAATTTGTAAAATGTTGCAAATATTAGAAGCACATATTTTTTTTCATTTATAATTTTTACATTCACACAAAAGCTAAACAAAAAATTGGAAATATGTATAAAATCGTTCGTTGTATAGTTTTTAAAGAATTTAATTTTATTTTACATATTCTAGAAAGAAATATAGCAATAGCAAGTTAAGTTCGCGGCATAGATTTTTTTAGTAAAAACATTTTTTTAAATACATTTCCGTAACTACAAAATTGTTTCAAATTCACAGTTACATTACGCCTTAAAAGACTTAACATATAAATTTTTTTTAAAACCGTTTCTAAATATTTGTTCAGGAGATATATATTTTTTAATACATTTTAATTTTTTTTTCTATCTTCCGGGCCCCGCTAAATGTTGCAAACTTAATGTAAGCATATGAACATAAAATTATATATTTATGAGAAAAAAAAATCATTTCGGATTTCATGTGCTTCTCAAACCGTATCTATCCCGGTCTATTACGCTAATGGAACTGTTTGAAATTCAACAAAAATGCAGACCCTTTTGAAAACTACTATAAATTCAATGTCGTTGATTAAAATGTCTTAAAAATGTACGCACACTAAAATATAAACGAATCTTTGAAACGGTGCTTTTGAGCTATCCAGTAAATTGTTAATTAAATCACAAATATTCACCAAATGGAAAAATACGACTTATATATTTCAACCACGGAGGTGAAGAAATTTCAACATTATGATGCATTGATAACTTCTCGTCTGATCATTTTTCTATCCAAATATGTTAAAATAACCTAAAATGCGCTTTCGATTCCGAGGTTGCGTTCGTGTCACAACAGGGCCTTGGTTAAGGGACAGTCTACGTGCATGCTCCGGATGACTCCTAGAATGACGAAAAGCTCACCAGCGTGTCAGCGCGTCACGCCGCGCGCCGCCGCGGCACCTCCGCCGCCGTCTCCATGCCCCCACCGCCGCCGCCGCTGCACCGCGCTGCAACAAGCGCACAGGTCTACAGTGAACACATGGCCTCTAATTACACCTTTAGCTCTGAGCCCGTAGTCCCAGCTGTCACCTAAATTGGCATTTACGGCAAACCGATCGACTGCGTGTATGGAGAAATTGAAGAGCGCGCGCAGTGGGCGTTAAGCGAACTAACATTTGCGAGTCCGAGTTTGATTTGACAGCTTACTCACCGTCGGCGTAAATACGTCGACGTTGCTGTTTACGCCGACTCCGCGTTTTCATACAAATCGGAAGTCCGGGTTTGACTTTGACAGCTTGAAGAAGTAAAACCATAGACTATCTAGAAAGAACTTGTATGGAGTTTGACGTATTTACTTAACTTTGAAGTTCCGCAAACGCCAATTTAGGTGAGAACTCCGAATGACCACTCTGACGTTCACAACTTTATCTATAGGGTCGGAAGAAGCAGCTGGCCGGCCAGTTAGATTTTCGCAGCCCCTGTGAAAGTTCGAATACCCATGGGCGTCGTCGGGCATGGATTGGATCATCCAAGGAAGTTAAAAATACCATCTATTCAGGTCAATATAAAATATATTTATAGTATAACAGAACAAAGTTTAAAATAAGAAAAGTATTTTCAGCATAAACGAAATATTTTCACAGTCCAAGTTCCTATTCAAGAATACTTTCTCGTCATAAACGGGGAACCAAATTGTTTGTACCCGCGAAGTTTCTCCGACAGTAATCACGTGTACCAACCGAAATGGATAATAATACATGCACGAAAGTAACACTTTGATGTGGAGTGCGGACCCGATGCATACTAACCAAGTGTACAGAATCAACGAGGCGAATCGCACGAGTGCATAATTACTTCATCAACAATTTACTTAAGGTGGCCCTTTCCGGCGGGACTAACCCAATCGCGGGTACGGTACAAAACCGTGCTATTGCGCTCTGGGACCTTGTCTGTTTCAAAGAAAAAGACTCATCACAGAATGAGGAGGATGCAACATGTCCACAAAGCAGACAATGCGCATAGGGTTTCATTTGGTAAAAATTTCAATTACAAAACGACTTACAGCTAAAAGAAAACCACGACCGCTGTAGTAAAAAATCTAACAAAAACCAAATTGATTATAAATCTTGATGAAACAGATGATTTTACTTTATCATTGAGTAATCTACCTCCAAAGTTATTGCATAAAACACGCGAAAAATTCGAACTTTCGAATCTTATACCAAACACAATTTTACAATGCCAATGGTCATCAGACATCTAGTTCCATCAAATAAAGCTATTTTGAGCAAAATTTAGGATTTCTGACAAGAAATATGGGCATGATATTCTTTCTACGTTTGTATGGGGCGTTCAGCGGGAAGGCCCATCTTAAGACAACCTTTTACAGAAATACACGGCAGATAGTATTCTGTCAAGTAACAAAGAATAATATTGAGGGCTGCCACACACATGGGTACCAGCATCCGTTGATTGCATTTTAAGCGATAACGTTATTGTAAAGAGGTACGAGGCAAAGTGGTTTTGCGAAAATAAGAGTTGAAACGCGCAGAAAGTTTAAAAGTAAAAGTACCTACTGATTTAACATGGAAAAGTAACGAATGTTTATTACGATGAGAGCGAAACTGCGCACTGTTCGCGAAGAAGGAAAAGTACAACAATTGCGGGTCGGTCGCCCGGTCAATAATTAGAAGCTGATAAGGACTGCGAAATTAAAGCGATATCAAGAAATGTGTATGAGAGTGACCGATTCCGACTTCACGCAAATCATCAGTCAGTTCAACGCAAATGCAAGAAGGCTATTTACAACTGGGTAGGGAACATACCTACATAACCATACAATATTACTCTTGTGCTGGATTAGTTAAAAATATTATATCTGCCTACAGAATGAATATCATAAATAAATAAGAGAAACAGCTAATCTGGTTTCCTGTAGCTGCACACCCCCTCTTGTGTCCCGTTCGTGTTTGTATTTGTAAAATTTGTAAAAAATACACTAGGAACCCTATTTGTAAAAAAAATTAATTAGTGACATGAAAAAATGTTTAATTTTAATTAAAATTGGCAGTTAAATTTAAAGTTGGAAGACAATTTAATTTATATATTTATTTATTTATTTATTGAAACTTACAGCCTATTACAAGATAAATCGTTACATTGTCAAGACAAGACGTCTGTATGTATGTTTATCTCTATTAATGTATACTACACAATAAATAAGACCAGAAGGCCGACTACACACAACGAAAGAAAACAGGCGCACGCACAGGTAGACCCTCTGCTTTTTATATTCTGGGAGGTGACTCCCAGAAAACCGTACTCCAAAGGTGGCAACTCAGTGATGGCAACCCTAGGTACAGTAGTACTGATGTCATCTCCTGTGGGCGTAAGGGGTCAAGCATACCGCAGCGGCCACTTGTTCAAAAGGCAAAATAGCGTAATCACCAATTTGGCCACTACAAACAAGAGCCTTATCCAGTTAGTGTACATTTGCAAATTAAACTAACACACTATTGACACTGAGCCACTTGTGTCAACAGTGCTCCTCTGCTAAGGTGCGTTAATTCGAGGCCAACGTGACAAGGACAGTAAACATTACAAATTAGTTAGTCCTCAGTCACAGAATAAGTAATTTTGTATTCCTTGGTTTCAGTTTCATTTTCTTTATGTCCTCCATTCGATGTATATTACACACTCGGATTCGTCATCGTTTTTCCTGTCGTCGGTTCGATTACTTCTGGCGAAGAAGAGTCGACAAGAAATTTCGCTAGGTTGGTCATTATAAGTCTTATTGTGTGTCTATGGGTCACAGAACGCGTACAGCAATCTCATAGTCCGGCCGTCATTATTTGCCGCTAAGGAATGAATATTCAATTAAGGCGCTAGGACTAGCCAACTACTCGCGCCATACAAATGCACTTTTTAACAAATGTAATAATATGTAGTGAAACGCTTCAGCAAATCCAAATAGAACTCCAGACTGATAATGGGTTGTTAATATTTTTTTATTCCATCATTTATTTAAATAATATTAAAAATAAAAAAGTTGATTTTTCTCATTAGAAATCTGAAAGTAATTCAATTTCTAGATATAAGCAAAAACAGCATATATGCATAAACAAAAAATTCCATTTGCTTTTAGATTTCTACATTTAGTCAAAAAAGTTCGGAAATGGACACCGTTTCCGCAATGTATTTTGTATAGAAAAAGGAAACATAGGTTGATTCCTAGACAAGGAATCATATATTGTAAGAATAACACTTATAATCGTCAGACTTAGTTAGTTAACTTGGGGTGCCTCGTCTAACTTTGCGACTTGGCTAGTACCAGGGCCTTAATATGTCTCATAAGGTTCATGGCGCTGGGGACATCGCGCTGTGAGAGAACCATCGATATAATCAGATAATATTTTAAAACCAGTAAATTCGTTACGTTACTTTACGTTATTCTTACTTATGTCCTCGCGAACGTACTTACGTGTTGTTTAAATTATTTTGCCAGTCCCATGCTGCAACACCATGTCTTGCACCATGGTTCCAGCATGGTCCTCTAAGTTATACCGCCAATCCTGCTTCATTTTCTGGTCCCTTTTTAATATTTTATTATTGACAGGTGTACCACCACAAATGACGGATCACAGCTAAATATTATCCGTTTCCAATGTCAGAATATCTAAAAACGTACGCAAGATGTTTCGGAATATGCTACAAAACTGCAGGAATAGGAAAAACCTTATCACTAACGTTAAAATTCCGGTCGATGTTTTCGTCGCCGTCACTATACAAATTAGTCACATGACTTCCGGCATATACGGGGACCTAAAAAATTGTAAAAAAACCTTACAATTCCGCGTTCTAAAGATTCGGTAGCCTATTCCAGAACTTAGTTGTATAATGGCGCCTCACCGCGAGTGAGTCCGATCTCTCTCGAGATGACCACACATGACCACACCAAACACGCGGTGAGTCGTCTCTTCTCGCATTGCCGCACAAAACAAAACCAACACGCACACCATTCAACGGGCACCTCCCGCGCCGAGTTCGGGCATGTCCACGTTGTCTAATGGTGCAGAAAACGAGTTACGTCCGTCCGTGCGTCCACGCAGGTGTGGCGAGGCGTATTTGTGAGCAATTAGTCGGATGATGGTCGACGTTGTCGGATGCGCGCCGAACGTTACGACTTCATTGTTCACGTTTCTGCGACTACCGTTCGAACGGAACCAACAAACTGTTCAACTTTGAGATAATAGTAGGTACATCGGCATAATTGAGCTATATTATAATATTTAATCATGAATAGACATTGACGGCCAGTCAGTTCGCAAGCGCAGCATTGAATACACAGAGCGTCACATGCAGGTCTTACATGTCGATGGAGCTCGAGAACATCGACAGTGAGCGAATTCGTAATTTAACTGACTAGCCAGCGCTATAGTAAGTGTATATCAATCAATAAACCTTGGGTCCGCTGCCGCTACACGGATGAGTTTCGGTCGGTAGTCACTCCAGTCCTTCAGTGCTCCATGGAACGTAATGTTTACAGCAACGATAATCCGACTCTCAGTTAACAGACTGAGCTTATAGATAAGAGCGGGCAGGCCAGAACCTACGTGAATCGTGCGGTCCCAGAGCACGTACCGACGGAGGCAGTTTCCGAACAGACCAGTTGCAGAACGTGGACCAGTTGCAGAACGTAGACCAGTTGCAGTACGTAGACCAGTTGCACCCGCGAGATAGCGTCGCGTCACGTCGCGTCGCGTCACGCCGCGCGCTGAGTCACGCACCCGCGCGGAACTGTGCAGCTTATCGGCGGATGCTCATCGGATTCTCCACACGCAGGTGTGATAGTACATCGACAGAAAGTTCACGTACCTAGGCTTCTGTATCACTTAGTTGAGAAATACATGCGTGATATGATAAGTTACCTAAACATATAAGATTTCAGATATGACAATCAAAAGTTAAAGCAATCTGTAATAGACGTTCGCGGTTCTGCCGGCGTTCAAATCTGAAGGTTTCCGAGACTTCTCTTTAATTCAACTGCTCACCTCTCACATAGGTAACTAAGCGTGATGGCTATCGATGGTAATTGTTGTATTGTATTGTTTTATTTCATTCATATGTAGGTAGCCTACACTTCAACATGTCAAAAATTACGCGCTATGCTTGGTCTACGTAAGTCAAAAATATAAAAATGCGACTCTATTTTCATGCATAATTCTCTATTCTCAAACTGGCAAACATACTTCGCCAGTTACAAGATAAGGAATTAATTAAAATGTAATGAATACTAGTATACTTTTAATAATGGAAAGAATCAAGTTAAACAAACCGAAATGCATTTTAAATCGTATCGGTGGTTCTCAAGCTAAACAATAGATTTTATAAACATTTGTGATATTACTGCAAAGTCTCGTAGTAGACTTTGGATAGGTTTTTAGGTTGTTCCGGCCCTTCAGTGCATTGGTCCACCCATCAAGTAGCACAACAATAGAACCCAATAATATTGTCCGACCACCCTGACGTACCGTGGGTTGGCAATCGAAGATATAACCGCTCGATTATCTTCGGCCGGAGTTTCACTATCACCAAAACCAATCACTATCGCAAGGTCACAGCCGTGCAAGTCAGCACCGATCACTGCCCGATTAGTGTCAAGTCGCCGTTTCGTCAGCACGGAGCCAGAGATGTTGCGTCAGGGCGGCGCGTACGCCGTCGCCCAAGGCTGGGGAGCGACTGACTGAGCTGTCTGTCTGTAGCGTGCTGCTGAGCTGAGCGTGGCTGAGCTCAGCGAAGGGAATTGTCCGGTCAGCGGTGGTAGGGCGCAGCTCCCGCCACCGCGTGACTCCGCTAGCTTCCGAGTTCCGCTGTCCCATTCTGTCGGGGTCATTATGCCCGATACACATTTGAGTTAGGCGAACTGTGTGGGTGTCTTGGCCACACAGCCTCGCCCACACCACCGAATAAATAACCCCACACTGCGACGGACTCAGTTGAATCAATTCGGCTGGTAGCTTGGATCAAACATGACAATAAAGAAGTGCCCTTCGCAAGAACCTTTTGCCAAGCTGCTTACTGATAGATACTTTTGAATAGACAATTTTATTTTTTTGTTAGCAACATGAACGCCGTATTTTTAATCCATATATTTTAACGACCTGAGTATTTACTTTGCAACATCGGAGCCAACGAACCAACAAATTAGTTTTCATTGCCAATGTAAGGTAAAAAGGTTTGTTTCCAACTTCTCGGTGACCTTCGCAAGTAAATTTTAATTGGTTTTGGTAAAAAGTGAAATGAATCAGTTTAGAAACATGGTTGTAGGTAGTATATCTACTTGCTAGCGCGTGAGTCTATGGTGGTCAGAAAAAAGGGCCTTTTTAGGGTTCCGTACCCAAAGGGTGAAAACGGAACCCTATTACCAAGCCTCCGCTGTCCGTCCGTCCGTCCGTCGGCCGGTCCGTCTGTCCGTCCGTACGTCACAGACCTGTATCTTATGAACCATCTTAGGTAGGTAGCTGAAATTTTCAGACTGTATTCATTTTGCCGCTGTAACAACTAATAGGTAAAATAAAAAATTCTAAAAATTTAAGGGGGGTCCCATACAAAAAACATGATTTAATTGTGTTAAATCTTGTGCGATGGTACGGAACGGAACCCTTCGTGTGCGAGTCCGACTCGAACTTGCCCGGTTTTTCAGCTTTGTCGGGCTCTAGATACGACCTTTAAGGCTTGCCGTGGTTCGAATTTTACAAAAAGACTAGGTGCTCTTTCCTGCAATTGCTACCGTCGCATTAAATAAAAGATGGGCGAAGCAGCAATGAAAATTGTCGACGGGTTCCATCCAGTTCAACATAGCCGTGCTATTTAAGGAAGGTCCTGGATGGAAAACACGCGACAATTATCGGGATTTTTTTCAATGCGGGATTAACCCAACCACCTAGTAAGTATACCATTTGAAACTGTTAGTACTCCAACAGATTCAAATACTATCCGAACCACGAACAAATCCCTTAGTCGCCTCTATCGACATGCACGGGATGATATGCAGTGAGACCACTTTTGCACAAAGTTGTCCAGTTCAATGAAAAAATCAACACGCACCAGCATAACATAACACCTTATAGTACGAGAGCGGACCGTCGTCAACCCTACGTCATCGAGTAACACCATGGGACCCATTTGTGGTTGTGCGGATTAGAATAGGCTTCCTAAAAATACTAGGTTGCCTGACCCAAACCTGGAACGTTTTGTGCAGTAGGTAATATTAAATCACTTTTTTGGTAGAATTTAACGTCATCGAGTAACAACATGAGACCTAGCACAATCGGTAAAGGTCATCAAGAAAAGCTTAAAAAAAGTAGGTTGGCTCGTCCTACCCTGGCACGTTCTGAGGTTGGCCGGTTTTAAAATGTTGAAAAATTAAAAAAAATACGTCATCGAGTAACAAGATGACAATACCACCATTCGATAGTCCTATGAACATACTTCATAAAAAAATTAGGTTGGCTGCCCTCAGCCTGGCACGTTTCCTACGCGGCCATGTTGAACGTCGGATGCGCCTAGTTCCTATATTCAATCATTTGTTAAATTAATATAATATAACAGTTTTGTGATATGTCTATCTATAAACCAGTGATGTTTTTATTGATCTGAACTCACCTTTGATAGGTAAAAAAACAACAAAATTAAATATTTGTGATATATTGATTGATTGGGTGCAATGGTTGCAAATCATTTCATTTCAACAAATATTTTTCTTCTGTCGTGCAAGATACAACTAAATACATCCAATAAATTGATTAACTAACATATAAACATTAGAGCAACTCAAAATATTTTTACCACGCAATAAGAAGTCCGTCACTTTTGAATCTGTTAGCTGTTCTGAGATTCAAAAAGTAACAGAGACCTTAAGTCCAAAGGACCGCAAGGTTTATGGAGCATATCTACTAATCTGTTAAAGTCCATATGGGGCAGTATCATAGAACCTCTTAGAATTGTATTAAAGATGGCACATTTCCAGACTTATTAAAAATTACTGGGGTAATACCATTGCTTAAAAAGGGATCTCATAATGATGTTGAAAATTATCGGCCTCTGTCCTTACATTCACAGTGTTATTAAATTTAATCAATTCGGATTTCGTAAGGGTAGGTCAACAGGAGATGCCATTGCCTTGATGTTAATATTAAAATAGATACTTCTCTAGTTAAATGATTAAATGATCTAGTTAAGTGATGTATCAAAAGCTTTTGATGAATCATTAATTTGAAAGAATCGTATATCAGAACTACGGGAGTCCTTTATACAAGCTATGAACTCACTTAAATTATGGTGTGAAGAGTTTAATGCACTGGGGACCCAAATACGTAATGTGAATTGTGATGTATTAAATACAGCAAATGATCTATCTTCAGCTATAACTAAAGAAATAACCTTACTTGTGATACTTTTGGGATTACCGTGGTCGTTAAATATATTTGAAAAATGTTACGGCTTTTCACGCGGCGGGAGGAGACATTCGCCGACGTATCGAGCTGATCGTTCAGCCCGTTGTCAAGGAGGTTGTCCGCCACGTTCGTACGCAGCAGACGACTGACAACTAGGCTCGCCGTGGTCGTAAGTCATAGGTGTGGGTCGAGGTGGTAGCGGAAATGCGGTGGTAGCGCTTCTACGGTCTTCCTTAAATTCACAAAGATGGGAACCCCCTTAGACCAATAGTGAGCCAGATAAATGCTCCTACCTACCTCCTCGCTAAACATGTCGCCTCAATATTTCAACCCCTGTCTGGCAAGACGTCGTCCTACGTTAAAGATTCGGCCTATTTTGTGGAATTGTTGTCTACAGTGAAGTTGGCATGCATGGATCTATTAGTGAGCTTTGACGTCGAGTCGCTGTATACAGACGTACCAGTCCAAGAGTACCTCGACATCATCAGAGACTTAGTCATCAGCAACGACATCGACACTGAGTACGTCAAGCTCCTGCCACATTGTCTCACTACGACATACTTTCTGTGGAACAGACAATACTACATCCATCGAGAAGGTCAAGTGACACCAGTGGTGGCAAACGTTTTCATGGAACCGCTGGAACACCGCACATTGCAAACAATGACGTGATTTCAATCTGGTCACATGGTCGCCTGGTCACTCGACGCTTTCATCTCTCATCTTAATTAGGTTTACACAAATATAAAATATACAGTAGATTGTGAGAAGTAAGGCCCTTTGGCGTTCTTGGAAGTACTTGTTGCTCGACGATTGGATGGAATCCTAATGTGTGGCTTAGTACCACAAGTCGACACACACAAATCATTGTCTACAAGCTACTTCGCATCATGCTCCGGTGCATTTGAAAACGGTCGCAAGAGCATTGAGACTCAGAGCACAGCAGTTGCGTGACAATGACCAGATCTTCACCGAAATAGACCCTGTGCTTCGAGAAAATGGGTACAATTTTCGCAATGTCAGTCAGTCAGTCAGCGTGTTTGCGTCCACTGCTGGACATACGCCTCTCCAACCCTTCTCCAGTCCTCCCGGCCCTCAGCGGTACGGAACCACTGCTTTCCGCCGACGCACTTGATCTCATCTTCCCACTTGGCGAGTGGTCTTCCCACACTCCGTTTGCCTGTTCACGGCCGCCAGTGTAGGACACGGTTACTCCAACGGTCGTCGTCTCTTCGGCTGACGTGACCAGCCCACTGCCATTTGAGCTTAGCCACCCGGTGTCCAATATCGACTACTTTGGTACGTCGGCGGATTGCCTCTTTACGTACCATATCCCGTAGCGATATTCCCAGCATGGCTCGCTCCATTGCTCGCTGGGCAACTTTTAACCTTTGGACAACGGCGACCGTCAGAGTCCACGTTTCACACCCGTACGTCATGTCATAACCGGAAGGACGCACTGGTCATATGTTCGGGTCTTTAAATTTTACGGAAGGTCAGACCTCAAAGCGAATTTAAGCTTTCCGAAGGCAACCCAACCCAGTTGAATCCGTCGTTCAACCTCCAAAGACAGTCCTTGTATACCAAGCCGCAGGATTTGACCGAGATATACGTACTCTTCAACCTGTCGACTTCTACGTCGATAACGATTTGTCCTCCCGTCATACCCTCAGTCGCCATGACCTTGGTTTTATCCCGGTTCATCTTCAGACCTACCTTTATCGATGCTTTATAAAGGTCTTCCAGCGTGGTTTAAAGCTGAACTCGGGAATTTCACAGAAGAACAATGTGATCGGCGTAGCGAAGATGACTGAGGAAAATATTCACTAACGTTGATACCCATGTTGTCCCATTCAAGCGTCTTGAACACATATTCCGATGCGTTTGTGAAGAGCTTGGGTGAGAAAATGTGGGTGAGAAAGTAACGTAAATATAAGATATAAAAACAGAACAAATGGAATTATGGATAACTCTGTATCACGATTATTTGAAACCGATTACGGAGTACCTCAAGGCTCAATCATGGCACCATTGCTGTTTATTATTTTTATTAATGACATTTCAAAAGACACTATGCTAGTACTTCTCGCGAAAACCATAGTAATTTACGCTGACGACGCAAATGTAATTGTTACTGATAAAAGTATTGAAACACTCCTCACAAAAACAACAAAAATAATTGAGGAGTTGGGTAAATGGTTCGCAGCAAATGGGTTAATGTTAAATAGTGCTAAAACACAATGTGTACATTTTAAGATGAAAAATATCAAACATGAAATGAATGATGAGATGTTTATCGAATATAACGATGAAGTCATAACGTTTGCAACATCTACTATATTCTTAGGCTTCACGTTGGATCAAAAGTTACGATGGGACAAACACATTCAACATGTTTGTGATAAATTAACAAAAGCTTGTTATTGCCTCAGAACCCTGTCTAAATGCTGTGACTTAGATACCCTGAAGAGTGCCTACTACGGTTATTTCTCCTCTATCATGACCTATGGCATTGATTTCTGGGGTTCTTCAGGGGAAGCGGTTTCAGTATTTAGACTACAAAAGAAAGCAATTCGGATAATTACACACTCTAAATGGGACGCACACTGCACGCCTATGTTTAAAAACCTAAAATTGCAGACTATGTATGATGTGTACGTACAAAGAACTATTTTTAATGTGAGAAATTACCCGGAATTATATAATAATTTTGAACACGGATATTCGACGAGAAATAAAAATTTGATCCAGCAAGCTGCACACCCACATCGAAATTTGAGAAGGGTGTCCACTTCAATAGTATTAATGTTTAATAAGCTACCAAGAGACTTGCGAGAAGATACCAACATAAGATTTAAAAATAAGTTAGGTACATGGTTGCTTGACAAAACTTTCTACGATTTAAGTTATTTTAATATTATTGTGTAAAACGACGAATTCACATGATTGGTATCAATATTATAATCTGTTATGCAAATTCTTAATATTGTAATGTAATCACTGCAAATAAAAATATTTTGATTTCATATTTTTTATTTTATTTGATTTGAGATCACATGCCCCTGCCTAACGCCTTTACCAAGAGGGATGGGTTGGGTATTTTCATGGAGCCTCACAGTCATCGTCGCGGACCGATACAGATTTCGGAGTACCTCGACGTAGCGGTGGTCGATTCTGCACCTCAGGAGGGAGTTTTCGAAGGCCCATTTTTCAACTGAGTCGAACGCCTTCTCGTAGTCCACGAAGGCTACAAAGAGCGGCTTGTTGTACTCCTCCTTCTAGCTAGCTTAGCCACCCGGTGTCCAATATCGACTACTTTGGTACGTCGGCGGATTGCCTCGTTACGCACCATATCCCGTAGCGATATTCGCCAAGGGAACATGAAGTTGGTTGAGCGCGTTATAGAGGAAAATCGAGACAGTAAAGTGTTTTCCCGTGCCTTCTCTACCGGCGCTAACTAAATTTCAAAACTGGAGCGTGCGGATGGGGTTGTCACTGCAATTAAGACGGATATACTTAAGGCGGTGGTAAAAAAATATGACGAATTGTACTCCGCAGCAATTCATGCCCCAAGCCCAAGCAAACCACTGCGCCGCTCACTAGATACTACACCGAGGATCTGCCGGAGATTAGTGTCTATGAGATAAAGGCTGTTTTGAAAGGACTCAAAAAACACAAGGCTCCAGATGAGGCCGGGATAACAATGGAACTGCTAAAGTCTGGCGGGAGACCCATCTTGAAGGAACTGCAAACACTGTGCAATGCAGTTCTCAAAAATGGTGTCGTCCCGGCTGCACGGCGAAATAGTGTCGTTGTCCTTTTAGGGGATAGGGCGAAGTTGAAGAACTATCGACCTATCTCACTTCTAAGCCACTTATACAAGGTCTTTTCGCCGAGTTGGCTGACACAGAGGCTGGATCAGTACCAGCCTCGTGAGCAAGCTGGGTTCAGGAAAAGATACGGCATAATGGATCACATATTTACTGTGAGACAAGTGGTGCAGAAGTGCGAGGAGTACAACAAGCCGCTCTTTGTAGCCTTCCACTTCTTTTCTAGTCCTTTACGAGAAAGCGTTCGACTCAGTTGAAAAATGAGCTGTCGAAAACTCCCTCCTGAGGTGCAGAATCGACCACTGCTACATCGAAGTACTCCGAAATCTGTATCGGTCCGCGACGATGACTGTGAGGCTCCATTAAAATACCCAACCCATCTCTCTTGCTAAAGGCGTTAGGCAGGGGGATGTGATTTCACCCAAGCTCTTCACAAGCGCATCGGAATATGTGTTCAAGACGCTTGAATGGGACAACATGGGTATCAACGTTAATGAATATTTTCCTCACTCATCTTCGCTTCGCCGATCACATTGTTCTTCTGTCAAATTCCCGAGTTCAGCTTCAAACAATGCTGGAAGACCTTTACAAAGCATCGATAAAAGTAGGTCTGAAGATGAACCGGGATAAAACCAAGTTCATGGCGACTGAGGGTATGACGGGAGGACAAATCGTTATCTCGGTCAAATCCTGCGGCTTGGTATACAAGGACTGTCTTTGGAGGTTTAGCGACGGATTCAACTGGGTTGGGCTGCCTTCGGAAAGCTTAAATTCGCTCTGAGGTCTGACCTTTCGCAAAATTTAAAGACCCGAACATATGCCCAGTGCGTCCTCCCGGTTATGAGTGGGCTGGTCACGACAGCCGACGAGACGACGACCATTAGAGTAACCGTGTCCTACACTGGCGGCCGTGGACAGGCAAACGGAGTGTGGGAAGACCACCCGCCAGGTGGAAAGACGGCATCAAGTGCGTCGGGGAAAGCATTGTGTCCGTACCGCTGAGGGCCGGGAGGACTGGAGAAGGATTGGAGAGGCGTATGTCCCGCAGTGGTCGCAAACACGCTGACGGATTGACTGACTGTTCTCAAACCATTGTACTCTTATTTTTTTGTAGGTGGTAGCATTTAAAGGGTTAATATTATGTCATCGCTGTAAGAATAATAAGGTTTTGTAATTTGTCTCTTTGTTTACAGGCCACTATAGTAGTTCATGACAGAAATAATAGTATTAATTCTGGATCTAACACTAGCCTCATCAGAAGGACTAAATCGTACACAGGTTTATAATGTTTTCTTGTTGCCACTGGAGTGTGCATCGCTTTAAGGTCCTTTCTTCAACCCCTGTCAGCCCATGCCTACGATATTAGAGGCGCACGCTTTACATTCTGCGACGGAGCTCCTCATTACATAATTTAAATTAGATTGAATGTAAACCTAATATAATGAAGAATTTTAATAGTCATAATAAGATAAATCGCCAAAAAGTTACTATTCTTTAATGACTTTAGGTTAAATATTCATGGTTATTTCCATCCTTTAAACAGTTAAATGTATATATTTTCTATAACTAATACATAAATATTTTTACAGAGCTTTTCAGGTATTATTTAAACTATACCTACGACTTAAGAGCTGTTAATTTAAAATTCCGCTTCGGGTTGGATACATTGCAACTTTTTTATGATAAAATAAAAGAGATACGTAAATAAAGAAAAGAGAGTGACGCCAAAGCTTACTAAACTTCCTTAATATGTGAGTGACGATGTGGACATGTACTTTTGTATGGACCCGGCAACGTTGCGTACATATTTATAGAAAACATATACATTGAAATGTTTAAAGCATGGAAATATACACTAGAATATTTACCCTAAATTCATGTGAATTAAAGAATAGTAACTTTGAGATACTTCACTTATGGGTTTAAGTTTTGTGGCGATTTATTTTATTATGACTATTAAAAAATCTTCATTACGTTATGTTTACATTCAATCTGATGAAAATTATGTAATAACGAGGGCCGTGGCAGAATTTAAAGCGTGCGCCTCTAACGCCGTAGGCATGGGCTGACTGTAGTTGTGATTCCCTACGTTGAAGGATCCATACGGTAGATTCCGAAAGCATATGTATATGAAACTTCCGGTTTTTACTCTTCAAGTATGCGGAACTATGTTTATCATAACCTAAAGTTAACTTGAGTTAAACTTAGTTAATAATTAGATACGACAACGCCCTAATATCACGCAATCAATCAATACCTATATCACAAATATTTCATTTTGGTTTTTTTTAACCTATTCAAGATGAGTTCTGATCAATAAAAACATCACTGTTTATAGATAGCCATATCACAAAACTGTTATATTATATTAATTTAACAATTGATGAATATACGAACTGGGCGCATCCGACGTTCAACATGGCCGCGTAGGAAACGTGCCAGGCTGAGGGCAGCCAACCTAATTTTTTTATGAAGCATGTTCATAGGACTATCGAATGGTGGTATTGTCATCTTGTTACTCGATGACGTTTTTTTTTTTATTTTTCGACATTTTAAAACCGGCCAACCTCAGAACGTGCCAGGGTAGGACGAGGCAACCTACTTTTTTTTAGCTTTTCTTGATGACCTTTACCGATTGTGCTAGGTCTCATGTTGTTACTCGATGACGTTAAATTCTACCAAAAAAGTGATTTAATATTACCTACTGCACAAAACGTTCCAGGTTTGGGTCAGGCAACCTAGTATTTTTAGGAAGCCTATTCTTATCTGCACAACCACAAATGGGTCCCATGGTGTTACTCGATGACGTAGGGTTGACGACGGTCCGCTCTCGTACTATTATTGCGCAAGCGACACCAAATATCGGAACTTTTACATCTCCGTACCTACTTCTGTTTGTCGTCCGACGCTCGCATGCAGCGTTATGTCACGGCGCACGCGCGGCAGAAGACACGTTTGCCTAAAATCACACTTGCCGCAATTGCCCATTCATATTTATGAGCGATTCGATGCAAACGAGCCAACGAGACGCTAGGCAAAAACCGGCCAAGTACGAGTCGGACTCGCACACGAAGGGTTCCGTACGATCGTACAGGATTTATAAAAAAAACACGTTTTTTGTATGGGGCCCCCCTTTAATTTTTATTATTTTATAATGTTACCTATTTGTTCTTATAGCGGCAAAATAAATACATAATCTGTGAAAATTTCAGCTTCCTACCTGTTACGGTTTTTTGAGATACAGCCCTGTGACAGACGGACGGACGGACAGCGGAGGCTTAGTAATAGGGTTCCGTTTTTACCCTTTGGGTACGGAACCCTAAAAAGTGACGGGGATACCACCTCGCTCAGCGCGAACACCGACCACCAGCCGACGAACAGACACGTTGCGAGAGTAAGCTGCGCAAAAACTCTATTCAATAAGGCGGGTGGTGAACTATGACAAAAATGACAATTTATCGAGAATGCGCTACTTAAGCAACACTTACTGTGCCGAGTGCAGTCCTACTTATAATGCTGAGCGGCATTACAGCCCCTTTCTTTATTTTCTGCGTGTTTACGTCATGTTTCGCCACCCACGTTCGGAGCCCACGTCACTTCTTCTTTCTCCCATCTCCGATTTCAACCGGCAGTCCAAAAGAAAGAGTGGGAGAATCTAGTCTATCTGCTATGTAGAATCTAAGAATGTTTACTTCTAACGCGCGAAAGTTTCAACCAATTATACTTGTACAGTTCCACTGATCCATACAAGCAAATCGCTTTCAATGGTGAACAGTGCGAAGTGGTGGCAGCAAAACGGACCGAAGGGAGCGCCGTCACTTTCAATACGTAAACAGAGCCGGTAGTCTCAGTTGTCACCTAAATTGGCGTTACGGCAAACCGATCGACTGACGTTTTCAAATGTATGGAGAAATTGAACAGCGCGCGCAGCGGGCGTTAAGCGAACTAACATTTGCGAGTCCGAGCTTGATTTGACAGCTTACTCAACGTTGCCGTAAATACGTCGACGTTGCGGTTTACGTCCACTCCGCGTTTTCATACAAATCGGAAGTCAGCGTTTGACTTTGACAGCTTGAAGAAGTAAAACCACAGAATATCTAGTAAAAACTTGTATGGAGTTTGGAGAAAACGCCAGTCGATCGGTTTGCCGTAACGCCAATTTAGGTGAGAACTCAGACTGCCCACTCAGTGTTCACATACTCGCACTAACTACTGCACATCGTCTGCGCGCCCGACGAGGCCTGTCTTCTTCACGTGTTTGTAGGACCCCATGGCAGGTCCGAAGACAATGTTTCGTGATACAGACGTTAAAACACAGATATATTAGTGTTTAGTTTAGTGCCGAGTTCGCGCGACCGTAGTACGGATTACTGTTTAGTCCGTGACTATGGAGCTGTCACAATTAGATGCACGAACTGAATGGAGGTTGGAATGTGTTGGGAGGCCAACGACACGTGTATTTTGTGTGGGGTGCGGTTTCGAGTGAGTGTTTTCGGTGCGGGCTATCGTGCTCGTGGAGAGCATTCGTGAGGGCTGTAGGTTGCATTCTTCAGCCAGTCATCACCAACCCGCGACGCCGCTCGAGTCATGCCGAGGATTCAGTGAGCCCCCTAGGATCCTATCCCAGACCCATATGCTCATGACAACTGCAGCGCCACTACTTCGACTGGGTGAGCACCGCCTCCTTTAACAACTAGGATACGTCGCGTCGGTGTTGTAGACAAGACTCACTACGCGCCCCTGTATCGAGTCCAAGAAATCAAGCAGGAAGCGTCCCACAGATGCGAACAGAACTCCGCGCCAGACCTTATCTGCGCCTTGTTGAGCAGTTTGGCCCGCGCAAACTGGGTGCGAAGTAAGTACCTACTCACACACCCAGTAGCTGTTAGCTGCCAATAGCCGTACTTGCATAGACTGCTTGTAATGAAATCACGAAGAATGTTGAATAGAACCTGGTCGCTCGGTCGGGTGGTCGGAGGCGGTGCGGGTGGCAGTACCTACGTCGGCGGAGGCGGTGCGGGTGCGATGCGGAGGCAGTAAGGCGGCGGCGGCGATGGCACGGATTGAGAATTATGTAGCAACAATCATTTAGCTGGTTTTTGTCGCGTTACGGCGCACGGAATCGTGTTTTGCAAGCGTTTAATTGTTCAGATAATTGGGAAAGAGCTGGCCAAGTGTGGACTGCAGAATATACGACGTAGGCTACCGATATCGTTCAACGTAATACGTACTGAACCACGTGCGATCACGATCGATTTTAAAACCTTACTTTAAACTAGCTGCTGTACCCGGCTCCGCTCGGGTCAATGTCGTGTTCGACTGATTTCGGTCTCAATTATTTCCTGGATAAAAAGTAACCCACCAAAAGGACTGGTCCAAGACTATTTATCCATCCCTCAAATTTAATCAAAATCGTTTGAACCGATATGGCATGATTTCACATTCCCGTTTAGAGCTTCGTAAACATTGGGGAGCGAATTTTAAAAGCATGTGCCCCCAGACCCTTACGGCACTGGCACTGCTGCATAGACATTGATAAAAAACCCAACATAGGGGGATTATCCCTACCACCTAGTAAGTAAGTAATAAAACTTTAGGTCCCCTTGACCTAAAGTTTTATGAGGAATGCGAACCAGAGCCACCTTCGAAATCGAAAAAGGTAACCCATCCGGGATCTGACTGCGCCCAGAGTTGCTATACATTGATAAAATACGCATATAAATCGGGTGAGTGGTTCGAAGTTATCGCTGTACATAATATCGTGAAACTTTCTGTAGGCCTTTTTAACACCTACAATTTTCAAGTTCATAGTTTTCAGTTTTCTCTTGAAGTTTTTATTAAATGTTAAAAAAATACATGCACAATCGTTGCTCGTTGATTGATCCCCATCGCTCCTTATATTAATGAAAACGGTATCAAAAAATCCGTTGCGTCGCTAAGAAGAAGTACACGGAGAAACAAAGGCAGATAGCGATTACCCCCCCAAGCCGCCGCCTCGGAGGATTTCGGTTTGTATGACAGCTACATCTTAGCGTAAGCGGAACTGAATTATATATAGCCTATCCTGTGTCCCATGTAATCAAATATACGTGTAGTAAGTTTCATCGAATTTGGATGATCGGTTTGAGAGTTATGGAGGAACATACATACATACATACAGAACTGATTTCTAAAAATCGTCAATTTAGTTTTAGTATCATACATAAAGTCTACAAACGATGTATCTTAGAAAACAAAGCAACTTACTCCATGAACACCCCTTACAGACTTATTATTAGTATAGATTAATTAAATATTCATTAAATCTTGCAAAAGGCTGATGTCATTCAGCAGACTCATTCAAACACCCAAGCATCAAAAGTAATTTGACTTCATAGACATATTTCAAATGACAAAAGCAATATCTGTTCGTAAATTAAAAAAAAAAAATAACATAGAATCATGACAGTGACATACATAAAAAACCGGATAGTTACCCGTGCACCGAGGGTTCCGTACCAATGTGTATGTAGATAGTGCGTCCATTACGGGATTTTAAATGAGATACATGCAGGAATAAAGGATTTTCTGAGCTCTTCAAATTTCGAAATTCTAGGTGAACGGGAATCTACTAGGTTCTAATTTATTTGGGAGTGTCAAATTGGCCGTATTTTTTGAAATAGTTAACTTTAGAAGCTTGATTTTTTACAGCTCCTAGGCACAATAGAGATGAGGCTTGTTTCACATGACAAAAAATGAAACAATGGAACAGAACAGAGGGTCAGATCGACCCACCTTTTCATCTCTCCACAGACCTAAGAATTTGATATTAATATAACTTGATACCTTCACGCGTTCCTGAGAAAGACTCATGACAGACACACAGACGGACAACGAAGTGATCCTATAAGAGTACACTTTTAAGGAAGAGAACCCTAAAAACAATATTGTTTCTATTGCATCAAATGATATTTTGCGAACATATATTTTTTATTTGCACTAAAAAAAACCCACGAACAATTTGAGCGACTAATTGTGTGGCCAGAGTCTTATTTCATCATTTTGGCCCGTGATCGCCAAATAAAATAAATAGTTTTTTACGGAAATACCACATTATACCCAATACCATCAGCGCCCACGCGAGTAACTGCGTAGAGGCTGCAGCCAAATTGGCCAATAACTCAAGAAAACGTTACTAATATTATAAATGGGAAAGTTTGAATGTTGGCTATTCAATCACGTCATATCATAACCACAGATTACTTGTGAGAAATATAAGTAATTGTGACATTTTAATTCAACTCGTATATTTCAAATCGTGCAAGACGTTTTGTCGCAACAAACTACTATAAGGATATCGTGAAGTATAAACACCCTTTAACTTTTCAAGGCTGTAATCTAAATGATAATTTAATTATCACTTTCCACTTTTTCTTACCAAATACTTTCCAACCCAAAACGACCCCATCAGCCATGTGTCCGTTTTCCCGCGCTCTTCTCTTGTTTTTCTCTCTGTGTTGCCAATGGTAAAAATAATAGTTTAAAAAAACTAAAAAAACACGCTTTTATAGCTAACCGAACTAAAAAATAGAAAATATTTTTTTATTTTAAAGAGTTTATATTACAGTAGTAGAAGATCGAACAATCAATCAGAATTTATCACCTCAAGATAAAATTATAATAAAGTTTCAGTTATTAACAAAATAATTCAATTCAGAGTAAAAAGCGTGGGGTGCTTGATAAAGTAAATGTAACAATCATTCTATTTGCAACTGTCTATCAGAGGAGAGTTATGAAAAGTAGTAAAATGCACCCCACGCTTTTTACTCTGAATTGAATTATTTTGTTAATAACTGAAACTTTATTATAATTTTATCTTGAGGTGATAAATTCTGATTGATTGTTCGATCTTCTACTACTGTAATATAAACTCTTTAAAATAAAAGAATATTTTCTATTTTTTAGTTCGGTTAGCTATAAAAGCGTGTTTTTTTAGTTTTTTTAAACTATTATTTATTTTTCATTTTTTAGTTCGATTTTTCGAATTCATATGCATTATTTGTACTCCAATCAATAAGACTTTATAATTACAAATTTTTTGACCGTATTAAATTCCTTCCTTATCGACTGTAATTTCAAAGCATTGGTGTTTACCAAATTTTGTCCCGTAAAATAAATAGATTAAAAATTTATGTTCGGTTGTACAATCTCTTTATTAGATAGGTAGGAACTAATGTTAATAAAATACATATTTAATTTAGACTTAAAGATAAAAAACTTCTTCTAAAAGAGCCGGAGCTCCAGCTGTACCTAGAATACTGGCGGTGTTGCCTCTTTGGATTTCGAGGCTTATTCGCCGGACAAAATGTGCCCCGGACCTGGGATCACCAGAACTTTCATTTAAAAGTTTGCCTAACGTTGAAGCAAAAGTTATCGCTTCTGGTGACCATGAACCGAGTGTCTCGGCGGCGAAAGCTAAAAACTCAAAAGAACTCGCCACGCAGCTGTATTTTTGATGTTTATTTGCTGCTGCCCTCTCAGCTGCCGCTCCGGCCGCGCGAGAAGTGGCCTGAATGTAGGACGGCGCCAGAGTATCCACACAGGTGGCGTCCCATATTAATGCCTTTCCACTTGCCCACGGCACTAAGGTCACCCCGTCCGGGCGTTTACCATCCAAGCGACTGATTCCTGGGGGCTCGGTGATGCTGGGGTAGTTTGCTGTCACCAGTGCTCTTTTTATAATGTTATTTATATTGTAATGGCGGGATAAACGACCAGCGCTCCTTTGGCATGATAAACCGTGGTGGCCCCATTCGGTAACGTTGGTACCACAGACGCACGTATGAGGATGGCACAATCTAGCACCGACTCGAAGGCCTATTGAAATTCTGAGAGTTGAGCCTATTGATATTCTCAAGCAGAGTGCCTAGGCTTGGTGATGGATAGGCCCCCCGCCCCGGATTCGGCGACTGATGATGCTAGAATGCAAGCTCTGTCAATGTCAGCACTATTCATCAAGAGGGAAGAGTGTATAGATTTTATAATCGGCAAATCCCAGGCTTTTTGGAGTTTAAGACGGATTGGAATAGGTTCTTCTGGGCACCTGGATTTCCAACCTTCGATAGCCCTGTTCAAGCAGTCCACCTCGAAATCACAGCCAAGTGATGGTGAAAGAATACTACCCACGAGTGGTAAACTGCTGTGGACGGAACTTAAAAATGCTGGAAGTGCAACATCTTTTGTGCATCGTATGCCAACTCCGCCGAAGCCTATGGGAATTTGTAAAAAATAATCCAGAACATTTCACAACAGCAGGTGACACGCATAGATATAATACTAGAAGGAAAAATAACCTATCCACTACTAAACCACATACAAAATTCTACATAAAAAATGTATACTATATGTCGACAAAAATATATAATAATATACCAAATGAAATAAAAAATTTAGATATAAATGAATTTAAGAAAAAATTGTATGGATGGTTAGTAGAAAAATGTTTCTACAAAATTAATGAATTTATGACGATAATAGTTTGAAATAATAGAAGTGTTTAATGGTTTTTTTTATATATATATAAATGGCTCAATTAGATAAGGAAACGTTAAAAGAGTTTAATTTATTCAAATTTACATACATGGTTAGATTAAGCTAATATAGTGATTGCACTGCTCTCTTATTGAGAGCCACGTGCTATTGTACGCCTACCCAGGCAATTTGTAGATGGCACTCGCTTTTATTTACCTAATTTGGGTTCTGTACCACCTCTGCAAATATGCAATAAATTATTTGATTTTGATTTTTGATTTTGATTTTGATTTTGAAGAGAGGCTTGTATCCAAGCATTTCCTTCTAATTGAATGTTCGTTATTTGGGATAGGCCTTTTTTGACAATAGCGTCTATTTTAGTTAGTGCTTCTGTATTGCGCCATAAAGGGCAACAGCGCATAAAGTATGTGAATCGTGGGATACCAAAACAAAATTTAAGGAGATGTAAGCCGACATGAGGTTGGATAGCACGAAGGCGATTTGTGAATATCTCCAACATATTGGTTTTATTTTCTAAAAGCGTTGTTGTGGATTGTTCCGTCAACGGGGCGCCCAGGAAGAATCTGTTCTCTTCAGTTAGAGTTTTGATTCCCGGTGTAATTTTTTCCAAAAGGCTTTTGATTTCTGTTGTCCCATCGGCGGTTAATTTCGAGAATATTGCTTCGCATTTTGTAGGGTTCAGCTCTAGGCCGATTAGTTTGAATTGTTTGATTACACTTTCTAAATCGTTCAAAACTTGTTCAGCGCTGCCCGCTAACACACCGTCATCGAGGTACCAAAGATTTAGCTCGGAGCTGAGGGTCTCGATTATTGATTGTATTGTCAAGCTAAAAATAGCTGGACCGAGAGGATCCCCTTGCTGGCATCCAGACGCTGACAGAATTTTGAAATTATTATAAAATAAATAAGTCGGGCTTGAGTATGATTGGTAGATGAATGGATATGCGGATGAAATATGATCGTTAACTGCTGTTAACATGGAGTCTCTTTCGACAGAGTTAAAGGCATTTTTTAAATCAATCTTCACAGCAATATCTGCCCTAGAGCTTTTAAGATACGTGCGCACTGAGTGAACGGCGGCTTCTGCTCCTCCTTTTGTGCCGAAACCAAGTTGCCTTGGGCGGAAAATGGATCCAAGATTTTCTTTGACTGAGGCACCGGCCACTTTGGCAGCTATTCGTCGTAGTGTACACCCAACCGCTATCGGTCGGATGCCTCCATCCTTTTTCTTGAGTGCTATTAATCTAGCTCCATCGAGATATGGTAAAAACTCTGGGTTCACTTTTCCTGACAACATCAAATTTATCACATTTGTGAGTGCGCTTTGTAGTTTTTTTTTTTTTGTGACTGGACATGGATGGCTAATACCACAAGTTCTGTCATGGTATTAGCCCAACACTCCACATGGGAACTAGGTGCCATGCCAGGACCTTCCTTATATTGCACGGCTACATTGAACTGGATGGAAAACACGGACAATTTTCATTGCCGCTTCGACCATCGTTCATCCAATGCGATGGTACCAACCCGGGCGGGATAAACCCTACCACCTAGTAAGTAAGGAAGGGGACCTACAGCTTAACGTGGAATCCGAACCACGGCCAGCCTCTCTCAACGGTCGAATGGTCACCCATCCAAGACCAGACCGGACCCAGCGTTGCTTAACTTCGGAGAGCGATCGCCGAAGTGTCGCGCCACTGGGCCACTGAGGCTGACAAGCTCTTTACCTGTTACGCCCGAGTTAAAACAGATTAGGTCTTTTAAATGTTGCGGTGTCATACCGTCCATACCTGACGATGAGTTGTTTGGAAAAGACCTTAAAGCGTGTAAAACTGATGTATCTGTTGCAACTACAACTGAGATATCTTCAATATTTACTTCGGGGAAGATTTGTGGCCGTGACGGGGCTGGGTGTTTTGATTCCAATGATTCCAGTGTTTCAGCATTATCAGGAGCGATACTGTCCGATGATGATAGCAGCCTTACTGCGCCTCTGATTATTTTGTCGTGACTAAAAAGCCTTTTGTGAATCACGGTTATCATATTATATATTTTATGAATATTATATACAGTAATTTGATATTAGACTCATTAGTACCTACACATGCATAAAGAATGAACAAGGTGAGAACGCAATTATCCTGAAAAAATTTTTGCCTCCGTTGTACTGTACCAAGTATGGAGTGTACAGAGTCTCTACACTCCATAGTACCAAGTGTCCGAGCGAAAGAGTAAGTCCGAAAGTGCGGGCATGCGCAGATCTCGCGCTAGCTCTGTCTCTTTTACTCCACTACAGAGGATCTATAAAAGAATTTATTAATCCTGGCGGTCCTAATAAGGATAATGGGAAACTGTTATGAAATTATTGCATTGTCATCGGTCCTTGATACGTTTTTTTTTATGTGACTGGATATGATGGCTAATACCACACCTTCTGTCATGGTATTAGCCCAACACACCACATGGGAACTAGGTGCCATGCCAGGACCTTCCTTATATTGCTCGGC
The DNA here is from genome assembly GCA_946894095.1 of Incurvaria masculella. NCBI lineage: Eukaryota > Metazoa > Arthropoda > Insecta > Lepidoptera > Incurvariidae > Incurvaria > Incurvaria masculella. Next base: position 24,520,055 of record OX335646.2, read on the forward strand.
TACATTGAACTGGATGGAAAACACGGACAATTTTCATTGCCGCTTCGACCATCGTTCATTCAATGCGATGGTACCAACCCGGGCGGGATTAACCCTACCACTTAGTAAGTAAGGAAGGGGACCTACAGTTTAACGTGGAATCCGAACCACGCGGCTGCGGCGGCAGTCGCTTGCGCATCGCTGCGCCGATAACACCGTACCACGCCTATACATACCTATATCGCAGCCATATATCGAGTGTACAGTATTGCAGTAAATACTAATTACTCAAAGTGTACCTGAACATTTTATTTAATACCCTTAATATCTCAGATAATCTCAAAGATTCCATTACATACATAGATACATGCAACCCAAGCTAATAAAAGCGTGTTAAAAAAAGAATTGATTAATCCTGGCGGTCCTAATAAGGATAATGGGAAACTGTTATGAAATTATTGCATTGTCATCGGTCCTTGATACGTATGCAAAGTTTCAAATTAATCAGACTTCTGGAAACTGGTGAAAATTAAGTTCAAAGATTCCGTTACATAGATACAACCCAAGCTAATAAAAAGCGTGTTAAAAAAAAATATGGTAAATTGCATGCGTCCACTTCTAACGTTTTTTTAGAAAACTATGTAAAACCTTACACTACTGATGTCCTAAAATTAACTAGGACATTTGCGGTACAGATACGCAGGCGGTACGCTGGGAAAAGTTGAAGAAGCACCTAGTAGTTTTAGGTAAGCAGTTAGTCGTGAGTGATAATGCCAAGAAACAACACAATTTCAGCCAAATGTGTAATGTGCTGAAACCAATGCTGAAACGCTGTTGCTAACTCGTTGCTGAAAACTGATTACAGCTGGAGCAGCTGAAGTAGACGATAAGGAAGCTTTTATTATTATCTATGCGTCATACGACCCAGCAAATATTTTGATTTTTATCGGTTGACGCAATAGTGTGTAATAGTTGTACATACTGGATAGAATTATTTCATTATAATCAAAATTTGACAGCTAACTACTGTCACAGTGTATAAAAAAAAATGAGGTTATGATCTCGATAATTTTTTTACTTCTTTTATTTCATTTATTTAAAACTAGCTGCGGTACCCGGCTCCGCTCGGGTTAGCGTCGGCTAAATTATTTCATGGATAAAAAGTATCCGACATGGCTGATCCAAAATAGGGTCAAACTGGTCCAGAACAATGTATCCATCTACCAAATTTAATCAAGATCGTTCGAGATGAAATAGCACGATTTAATGAGAAACATCCAATAATTCCCATTTAGAGCTTCGTTGACATTTGGTGGCTATTTAAAAAAAAGCATTTGCCGCCAGAACCTTTCTGCACTTGCACTGCAACATTGTTTACCTAGTAAGTAAGTAACGTGTAATGTAGGTAAGTTTTGCGTGGACTCCAACCCACAGCCAGGCTCAACATCGAAAACAGTAACCCATCTCGAACCTGACAGCTCCCAGAGATCCTATACATTGATAAAATACGCACATAAATCGGGTTAGTGGTTCGCAAGTTATAAGAATTTAATACTCACTACTCACCCTTCAGGTAATGAAGCGTTATATTATGTAGCCTATAAGTTTTGAGTAGAATCAGGCTAGACGTAGATACAATCCGCATCTAAATCGAGTAACTGGTTCTCAAGGATTTTGCCAAGTAGTCCTAAAGTTGCGGGAAATACCAAGCCGTACCCGCCCCCCCCCCCTCCCCGCACCCGCCCCCGCTCCCGCCTCCGCCCCCGGCCCCGCTCCCCCCGGTGTAAAGTAGCGCTACCGGCATCGTTTTCGCAGCCCCATGAAAGTTCTAAAGCCCATGGGCACAATATGTTTATAAATTGTAGCCTATGTGTTATTCTGATGTATAAGCTATATTATTGTAAAGTTTCATTAAAATCCATTCAGTAGTTTTTACGTGAAATAGTAACAAACATCCATCCATCCATTATTACAAACATTCCCCTTTATAATATTTATTAGATGTTTGGTAGTCGAACTACACTAAGTTACGTCATAAAGATCCGCGGATTCGACCAACCCAGTAAAGAACCCGCAAAGAAACTTCACGGGTTTACTTAACATGTTTTTCCGTTCACAATTATGAAATACACACTTAGATCTAAATGCTACTGCCAAAGAAATTTGTTGGTAGAACCACGGAGGTGAAGAAATAACATTCTTTACCTCCATGGGTAGAACAGATTAAGGCAAAGAACAAATAACAAACAATCAGCAACCCTCAGTTGAAATTACTTACAACTAACTAAGTTACTAATGCAATAATATAAATTAATGTAATTTTTAGCATTTGTTGACGACAGACGATGACTGGCCACGTATATAAAAAAAAGAGAAAAGAAAAGATGAGTCAATAAAAAACCGGCTAAGTGCGTGTCGGACTCGCACACGAAGGGTTCCGTACCATCGTACAAGATTTAACACAAAAAATCACGATTTTTCTTGTTATAGCGGCAAAATAAATACACTCTCTGTGAAAATTTCAGCTGCCTACCTATTACGCTTTCATCCTTTGGGTACGGAACCCTAAAAATTGTCAAATGTCAGACATGTAAACAATGAGATTTGAATAAAATAGTTTTCAAGATTTTGCAACAAGAGAGAGTGGGTTTAATGCATGTAGCCGCCACATAAGTAGACAAAAGCGAAGGCAAGCATTGTCCCCACACCACGAGCGGTTCCTGTCAGGCGTGGGGCTGCCTACAGGGGAGAGAGGCTCACGAGGGGACGGCCGCGACACGCCTCCACGCGACTTCCGACTTCCCAACGCTGGCACCAGGCGCACGCCTTCATTCGATGCAGCACAAAATCACGTGCGAGAATTGCAGGAATTGTGCAAGTGCAGTGGTAAAGGGCATCTCGGTTCGGATCCAGTGCTAGCCACGTTGCCCGAACCAGAAACGGTGGAGGAATGATAGGCCGCTTGCTTGGCCGGATCCACCCCGCATAGAAGCGAAGAATACGTAAATAATATTTGTAACCACATATCTATCCCAGGTGCAGAGCGGGCTTCGCTAGTCAGCCGAGCATCTCGGTAGATTGGGCAGGATTTAATACTTCGCAGACTACAGGGAGGCTCTAGTAGGGGTAATTCGAGACTTAGTAGTTTTTTTAAAAATACATCTGGACATATTATTTATATAAGTGCAGCATATGGCATACTCCAGGCTCTCACATCAGAGGTGCTCTACGATGCCCACGGGCTTTAGAACCATACCTGTCATGGTATTAGCACGGACACTAGGTGTCATGAAATATGAATTGATCGTGGTCGTGTGTCGTGTGATTGATGTGTATGTGCGAGATGTATAGTTTTGTGTACATTTGTGAGGATTGCAGAGTAGAAAAGTGTACGTTCTGCAAGGCGGTTTGTTTCTGTACATAGTCGGTTTATAATAAAGCTGAAGAGTCTGTTTACTGGGACGCGCTTTCCTCAGGGACTACTAGTCCGATTTGAAAAAATATGTTTGCATTTGACAGTCCAATTCGTGAGGTATCATCCTTCCTCATTTCTTTATTTCAAATAATTGGTAACAGCAAGTCAATAAACTGCTAATATACTAATGTGTTAAAAACAGCGTAACTTGAAGAAGGTTGAACATTTCCTCCTCTAGGAAAAGCAGAAAAGTTCCATCCACAAGATCTGCATGTTTCTAGCCGTAATGGTGCCCCAACACACAAAACGAGCCATCGAACGACATCAGAGCCGGTAGTCTAAGTTGTCACCTAAATTGGCGTTACGCCAAACCGATCGACTGGCGTTTTAAAATGTATGGAGAATTGAAGAGCGCCGCAGTGGGCGTTAAGCGAACTAACATTTGCGAGTCCGAGTTGGATTTGACAGCTTACTCAACGTTGCCGTAAATACGCCGACGTTGTCGTTTACGTCGACTCCGCGTTTCCATACAAATCGGTAGTCTGAGTTTGTTTTTGACAGGTGGAAGAAGTAAAACTCGTTACGATCGGCGTTACGTCTCACTTGCCCATGTGCAAGCTTTTAAAAGTGAAGTTGGGTTACCGAAAACATGTGTAGTTTAATTTCTCATGTTTTTAAAAAATGGCACTTTATTACTTTGGTTGGAGATTGAGGGAACATGCCCGACAGGAGCGACTTTTCCAAAACCAGCGTCGGGCCTACGCTCGACACATTCTGTATCCACTAGATATTCCTGATGCAGAATTCAGACTGCGGTATCGTTTCACAAAAGCTGCTTTCATTTACTTGTGCGACAATCTACGGATACATTCGAATATTCGGGCCTCCCAAAGAATAACTTTGGAGACCAAGGTAAGTACCTAATTGAAACCTTAACAACTACCTAAGTAAAGTTTTTCCTATAAGTAGCTAAAACCAGCTTCCAGAATGTCCAGACAATTTTTTAAGCTCATTTTTATAATCTTATGTTCCATTAAAATTAAAGATATCACTTTTTAACCTCAAAAAACGGTGTTGCTCAGAAACTATCACAGTGTAACCATTTAAAACATCAATCTTTTTTTGGTGTTTTTCAGGTTTTGTGTGCGCTGTTTTTTTTTGCAACCGGATCATACCAGCGCATAGTGGGTGTGAGCAAACACCTGTCGCAAAAAAGTACAAGCCGATTTATAGCGGAGGTAACGGAGGCCCTCATTTGCCCTGATGTGATAAACAGATTTATTCAATTTCCGCGCACGAGACTGGCTCGCAACATTATCAAGGGAAAGTAAGAAGTGCCTAAATTATTTCATTTAAATTTGCAGGCGCTTACATGTAAACTTGTGTTGGCTTTTCTTAATGTTTGCAAATTTGTTATAGATTTTTCAACAAGTATGGAATCCCAGGGATTGTGGGTTGTGTTGATGGCACCCACATCCGAATTACGGGACCCAGAAAAGATGTGGAGCATCAATACTATTGCCGGAAACAGTATCACTCTGTCAATGTGCAAGTGGTAAGGGTGTTAATTTACTCACTGATCAAGTCAGGGTGAAAAGTGGATGATAAAAAGTGCCTCGTTGTTAGACTCAGAGACCCTGAAAAATGTTTCGGGTGGTTACTCCAAAGCCTTGTCGAGAGAGATTCAAGGGTGTGTATTAAGTGCGATGCTGACACCATAAATTGCAGTTTTGACCTTCCAGGATACAATAACTTTGCGTTATGACTACCACATAAGGATTTTTGGTGTAGACGTGGCACCATAATGAGAATAATGCCAAGCTCACCTCCAAGCTTAATAGCATGCACCTGTATTTCGCACCCATGGGCGTTGTCGGGCACCTATTCATTAGGTGAGGGCCGCGCTCAACATGAAATGTAATAATAATTGTAATCAATTTATGGTTTTATTTAAATCTTACCTTTGTGTTGATTTATATTTTTGCAGATATGCGACAGCGACTACAGAATTCTTTCAGTGAATGCAAAATTCGGAGGGGCCACACATGATGCATTTGTTTGGGAAAACAGTGCCGCAAACCCATACATGCAGGCCTTACACCGAAACAATGAAATTGTTTGGTTGCTAGGTAACTATCATCTTCATTCAAAATGTCTTGTGAAATACAATAACATCAAAATATTCCTGTAAATAAGGCAGACTTACCATTTCATTAAAATGTAACCATATTACACATTGTGCTATAAAAATGTTGTGCTGTGTGGGTTCCGGCGCTTAAAAATAATACAAGTGGTCCTAATGATGCTTGTGGCTCATAGTTCAGATTCCAATTCAAAATATAGGTTCCCTTCCTTACTTGCTCGATGGCAGGTGGTATTTGGTAGCAATCACTTTGAATGAAAATCGTCGGAGGTGAGGTCGAAGTTTCAATTGAACTTGTCCCATGTTTTCCATCCAATTTTATGCAGACAAGCAATAGATGTAATGTCCTGGCAAAGCACCTTTGTTATTTTTCCATTTGTTATTCTCCATGTCTATTTCCCCGGACCATAGTTACGGATCAATTCATCATAAGCAGATAAATAGTTTAACTACGGTGGGATATACGTAAATACAAATGTTCATACATAGATTGCTAAAATCATAACCCTACCTTTTGGCTTCACTAAGTCTGGTAAAAAAAGGCATTGGGATTAACTCAGCAAAGTGTAGAATATTGTTAAACATTTTCTAGAATAAGCTTATTGCTTAAGCTTGTGTTCATAAATTATTTCAGGGGACTCCGGATATCCATTGAGACCCTGGCTAATGACACCGGTGCAAGATGCTGTTGAGGGTTCCGCGGAAGCTAGATACAATCAAATGCACAAAGATGCCAGGGTGGTTGTTGAAAACACGTTTGGGCGCCTTAAGAACCGCTGGCGATGCATTTTAAAGGACAGGGCTCTTCATTATAAACCAGAAAAATCAGCCAAAATTATAATTGCATGTTGTGTCCTGCATAATGTCGCCTTGGACTTTGGAGCACCAGATCCCGGAAATGAGCCAGTTGGAGGAGGTTTTCAGCGCCAAGAAAATCAGCCCGATCAAGGTGGTCAACCACAAATTGTTCTGGGAAGAGCCTTGCGGAACCAGCTCATAAGGAGAATTGTGTGAATAAGTACAAGGAAATTAAAAAAAAATCTATATCACTGATGATTGACGTAAGTATTGCACATTTCTTAATTTTCAACACCGATGGAAATATTTGCTGATAAATATAAAATCAACTTATCCTAGAGTACCTGAGTGGTCAGTCTGAGTTCTCACCTAAATTGGCGTTTACGGCAAACCGATCGACTGGCGTTTTCTCCAAACTCCATACAAGTTTTTACTAGATATTCTGTGGTTTTACTTCTTCAAGCTGTCAAAGTCAAACGCGGACTTCCGATTTGTATGAAAACGCGGAGTGGACGTAAACAGCAACGTCGACGTATTTACGTCAACGTTGAGTAAGCTGTCAAATCAAGCTCGGACTCGCAAATGTTAGTTCGCTTAACGCCCGCTGCGCGCGCTCTTCAATTTCTCCATACAATTGAAAACGCCAGTCGATCGGTTTGCCGTAACGCCAATTTAGGTGACAACTGAGACTACCGGCTCAGGTCACATTTTCTGTCATTTTCCTTTTAGCAGAATATGCTCTTAATTTCGTCCAAGAGATGACAAATTGTTAAAGTATACTATAAAAAGAAATCAATTTACTTTTCAATAAAATATTCAATGGTGCAACTATTAAAACTGCATGAGTTAAGACATAAATAAGTAATACTGAACAAAGTTATTTTATGTTAATATACTTTTTTTTACTAAGCCGGTACGTCGCTTATGCCAAGGAATGTGATATGTATGTATGTATAATCGACTGTGAAACGCTGATGCCAAATACGATTTTGGTGAAGACGGCAATATGTTTGAATGTTCCATCTTTGCAGTCAATGTCCGCAATGCAGATGAAGCATTAGATAATTTTCCGGAGAATTCCAAATTATTGGTATAGAGCAGGTGGCTAAATTGGTAGACGCAATACCCGCGAATGGTATGCTTTGCTGGTTTGGGTCCAGCCTTGCAGTATATATTCAAAAAGTAGTTCTTTTTACTGGGCTCTTTCTTCAATTAATGTGTCTTTGGTTCACGGTCGATTATACACATACATATCACATTTCAAAGTTATTTTATATTTTCAGATCTACATTTAATCAGCTGTCGATTTTGTACCACTCCGAATGCAGTTGCGATTAATAGCTCGCAAGTCCATCGGTTCAACAGGATGAGGAATCTTTAAAGAATATAAGATTGATGCAACGAAATTGGGAAAAATGGTATTAGTTTACATTTTTTGCATTGCCATTTTTCTGATGGTTAGCTGTCTAGGTTTATGGGAATGGTAATATTGATGTGATTTGTTAAGAGCAGAAGTAAAACCACTAAAGATTTTTTTTTTAAATATTTAATATCTTCAATATTAGGACAATCCCTTTGAAACGGGAGAATTTAGACGACAGAGAGCTTATAAAATAATTAATCGTGTTTTTTTGGGTTTTCTATGTATGATTTTGCTAACTGCAGCATTTCTGCAAGAAGCGCAATCCACTTTTCTTGTAGATCAAGCTCTCTGTCACGCTGTCTTATCCGCTCTTCCTCGATATGGATACGCCACTTATCCAGCTCCTTGCTTTGTTTATCTGCTTTCAGGAAAGCATCAGCAGGATCCTGCGAGGTCTTCTTCTTGCGTTCCTGCCTCGGTGAGCTCTGCCATAGACGCTTTGGCGCCTTGCGGATGCCGCGTGATGGCGACAAAGTCTTAAACATATCTTGTATACCTAGAAAAACCATACAGAAAGTCAGTCAATTATGGATGCAGATGACATTAAATTCCATGCAATTTATTTATTCTGTTACACTTAAGCCGGGTGTTGATTATGCAGATCGGGCAAGAAGTGTGTCCACTGGCAGGGGTGCGAGCAGGCCTCTGCCAGTGAATGCACTTCCATATAAACATAGGTAGGCGGATTATTGCGTTGCAATCTGGTCGCCACGTTCCGCCTAATAGGCACGCTCCATTAGGTAATGTCAATAATTATTGTAATTTTTTTTCAGTATTATACATTTTAAATAATTAATAAGTTATTATTTATGTCATTTCGAAGTCAAAATATTAAGAAAACAAATTATAAGTCAAGGAATATAAAAAAAATCAATAATCGGTAGGTAAATGGAAATAATAATGCAGAGACATATGCTTTACATTTTTTGAGGTAATTGGTGGAATAGCTTGGCATTGGCAATAACAAAGCTTGTCAACATTTTATGCAATCTGTGAAGAGGAACTTGAATGAATCATACCTAAACTTTATTTTAGAAATTAGTGGTCTACTAGATTTCTCCTAGCATAATCGCAGCTTTGGAGAGCATAGGCACCTGTGAACGTCATGTTACTAGTTCACTTTTATACTATGGAAGTATGCAAAGTAAACTGTCCTTGTACTAAACATTTCTCGAATTTTTGCTAACATGCCAAATTTTTTTTTTTTGATCATGTTAAATGGGGAACAATATGCTAAGCTTATCGTAGATAGAGTGTGAGCGATTGTGTTGGTGTTATTGATAATTTTGTAAGGTCTGTAGAGTGGGTCGGGCCTCGCTTCTCATACATGAAGTTTAGTTTGAGACTTGTTGGTGGCATCACTTTCTTTCTTGTTTGGTGATAAATCCTTTACATAACACTAACTGCGTGTTCCGATTTGAACTGTAATCAATTACACTGCTAAAAGCGTATACAAGCGTCCCGAATCAGATTGCACGCTCAAAGCAGTAAACATTACAAACGATTCGAACAGTTTGTGTACGCGCTTCCGGAAACAAAACAGCAAATATGGAACAAATGACATTAATTGTAGTAGTTCATGTCAAATTTGAATCTAATCAAATACTCTAAGTTGAACTTGAATTTTCAACTGAGGTACATTCAATGGTTTGTGAATAAACACAGTAGAAAGACAATAGACTACTCTTTAGTAACGTCATAAAGTGACATTGACAGTTCCACACACGGTGCCCTACCTCCGAAGCGTGAGCACTGTGTATGGCATTGCATGACGCAGCACTAACTTTATACCATTCACGGGATGCCATTTTGAGGTCTGCAAGCATGCTTTATAATGAAGGAAAACACCGTGATGAAACCCGTAGTAGGTTAATAGAGTTGTTACCCTATACATTCCCGGCGGGAGTTTACAATACTGCAGGCGATGACTGTTTAGTGTTTTGTACAAGGTTTTTGAAATTTTGGATTCTAAAATATATTATAGAAATCTATGCCTGTATGTTTTAATTATTTTAATATACCTTTTACATTGGAAATATTAGGAAAAAGTTAACTTTTTTTGACATTTATTTTCAACATACCAACATAAAATGTAACTTTCTTAAGTGATATAAAAAACCAGCCAACCTGAACTCGCACACGAAGGGTTCCATACCATCGTACAAGATTTAACACAAAAAAACATGTTTTTTGTATGAAGGGGGGGGGCCCTATATTTTCTTATTTTTTTATTTTACCTATTTGTTGTTATAGCGACAAAATAAATACACACTCCGTGAAAATTTCAGCTGCCTACCTATTACGGTTTATGAGACAGTCCTGTAACAGATGGACGGACGGACAGCGGAGACTTAGTAAAAGGGTTCCCTTTTCACCCTTTGGGTACGGAACCCTAAAAATGTGATTAAAATCTAACAATGTTTACGTGTAGGGAAACATTAGGGCCTGGAAGAGGATTTCGCTATTTTAATGGCAGTCGCCGTGCAACATTGTGCTTTGGCTAAGAGACAAAGAATGTGTTTCTTAAAATGTTCAGATCATAGATTTATTGTGACTTCACGACAGCCTTAAGCTCTAACAATAGCTGGACACAGCGATGAGCTAAAGTAGTACTGTTCCCATGGGATAGAAAAATAACTTTAATATGGTCGTCCGGTATAAAAGTACGGCATACTGACATGAATTATTAGCAAGATGCCTGGAGTATGGAAAAATAAATCTACATTATCGCTTGCGAAGCCCCAAGCAAAACCTAGTATCAAATAAAATCAATATTATTGTAACCATTTTGACATGTTTAATGCAGGTCACAATCGATACATCGGCGATAAGCATTAATTATTGTGGCTGCAAGACTTCCACTTGTATTCCTCTTCTGCCACACAAGTCTCAAAAGTGACAGATAACATTATATCGCAAAAACTTTATAGAACTGCCAATATTTCTTTTTGAATACATACTTTTAGCAAGCGATGGTTCCACTTCAACTTGGGGAGAGGCACTTTGGCTGCAGTGCGGCTGCGGCTGTGGCAATGCCGGACGAGTAGCTTGAGTGGCTGGCTGAGCAGGTGGTGTAGCTGGCCGAGCAGGTGGTGTAGCTGGCCGAGCAGGTGGTGTAGCTGGCCGAGCAGGTGGTGTTACTGCCTGATTAGGCAGTGTGGCTGGACGCTCTGTGGTACCAGATTGTGTCACGTCTGGTGATGCACCACCACCGACAAAATCTTCATTCTGGAAAATAAAATATTTTGATGAGTATAATACTCTATTTTTAACACTCATATCTTATTAAAAATATGCTATATAAAACTATGTTAAGTTTTTGAGAAAAAAAAAGTTACGAGGGTCAAGAAATTCTGAAAAAAAGACGAGATAAACTTATTTCAGTGAAAATTAATCTATTGAACAACATATTTATCTTTGTTTTTTCTACAAAGATGTACACTATAAAATACACTCAGAATAATCTCCCCGATATAAAAGACTTATCATTAATAATAATAATAATATAGTTTCAATTCAGGTAAATGTATGCCTGAAATATACATTAATGAACATGTGTTGTAGGCAGGATTTAATATTAAAAATATAGCAATAAATATTGAATAAAATGAATAGGCTATAATTCAATTTATCAGTGCTTGCTGGATGTTAAACATGGACAATTGGCGCTTAGACCACTTTTATTTGCTGCGATCATACCTACCCAGGCGGGATAAACCTTATCACCTATCAAGTCCACACATTTTATGTACAGTATGGGTTCCAAACCAAATGTGAACCACATTCTCATAAAAACCGGCCAAGTGCGAGTCGGACTCGTACATGAAGGGTTTCGTACAATCGTACAAGATTTAACATAAAAAAATCACGTTTTTTGTACGGGGCCCCGCCATAATCTTTATTATTTTTTTATTTTAACAATTTTCTGTTATAGCGGCAAAATAAATATACACTCTGAAAATGTCAGCTGCCTACCTATTACGGTTCATGAGATACAGCCCTGTGACAGACGGACGGATGGACAGCGGAGGCTTAGTAATAGGGTTCTGCAATCAAGACTGCACAACAGGGATCGAACCTGAGTACTTCTTATACAGTTGTTTTGATGAATGCATTTTTATCGACGATAGGATGGTTTGAGCGTTTGAGCATGGAAAAAACTAGGTGCAAATTTTTGAGTGGCATGAAGAAAAGGGCTCTATCTCGCGGGAAAAAGCAAACACAAATAAATTTTATGTTGTATCATATTGAATCTGAGTTATATAACATTGTAATATACATATGTGTGTATCGTACCAGCGAGAATCCGGCTTCGTCTACATTCATGCCTGTGGCGGCTTGAATACCAATTATCTGTAAGACTCTCTGCTCCAAATCCGTAAGGGTCTGCTGTATGCCAGGACCCCCTCCAGTAGCGATGGCTGACCCGTGGATTCGGGCCGCCTTCTTTTTTACATTGTTCTTTAAGTCGCTCCAGACCTTAAAGGAAACAATATAAATAAGTCAATGATCAATGATAGCATATAATATGCTTGCGGCGAGCGCAACGATAAGGGTGGTGACTTTGCCCAAACTTAAAAAAAATTTGGGTGCTGTTGTATGCTATGTAATAAGATAATTGATAACCTGACAATCGATAAATGATGTATCGTTTAAATATTGACATGGGTACTACATTGTACTATGAATTTATTTATCTACTAACTTTGGTTAGATTTACTAACTTTTATCAAAAAATATTATGCCTTTTTACACCTGTATACCTATTCATTTAGAATAAGATGCCGTTAAGGTTGTCAAGAGTTTGTTCTTCACCATCGTATATAACGTTCTTTATGAGCAGTAATAATGTATCAAACATGGTAAACTAGTTTGTAAGTAAATATCCAAGAAAAAAATATGACAAACGTTTGTTGTCGATTCTTCTTTGCCAGAGGTAAGCGAACGGGCAGAAAAAGAAAACATTTGTGTGTAATATCCATCTAATGGGGGAAATAAAAATAAACTTAAACTGTGAGGGTATGATAATGTTGGCTTAAAACCTCGATTCACTCGATAAACATGTGCATTATAAACATGTTTTCAACTCACCTTGCGCCACTTATCGCAGGTTCTCGTTTGCCCACTTCCGTCACTATTGAGAAGACATGTGAGCTCGTCCCAGGCGCTCAGTGCTCGAAGTCTTCCATTGGCTCCGGATGACGGTTTGCACAAATCGCCGTTTCTAAGAAAAAGCAAGCATGTAGTTTAGACCATGGTTGCGATGCATAATGTTCACACGTGTTATTATCTTCTAATGACAATAAAGAACGGAAAGCTTCTCTTTTGGCATTTGTGGGCATAAGATAGTTATGACGACATTCATGCAATAGAAAAAGGTACTTACCTCTCCATAAAGTCCACGAGGATTTCAAATTGGGCACCCGTAGTTCTCATCACGAAATGTTATACTTTTTGGTATGGTATATGAAATAGTCTTGCTAAGGGCTTGTCGCTGCGCTTGTCACCACCTCGTCGCCGCTCGTCGCCTTTTGCAATGATAAGATCTACGCAAACGCTTTGCTCTTGTAGGCTAACATAAGTACATAGTCTGTGTCAAAGTTTGACAGCACCGTCTACGTGTTAATTTAGGACGTGTCGCCTGCCTAAGCAAATCAACATCGAAAATCATATTTTGTCTCATCTCTCGCAATGGAAGCAAATGAGATAGCGTATTTTTTTTAAATAACATGAATTAACTTTCTCGTACACGCGACAATCACAAAATGCTAAAAACGTGACGACGGTCGACTAAACGTCATCGTTGAAGTAAACTGGGACTACCGTTTGCATGATTCTCGATGGGTTTGACGTTTTTACGGAACTTCGAAGTTACGTAAACGCCAATTTAGGTGAGAACTTAGACTACCGGCTCAGCAGAGCCGGTAGTCTAAGTTGTCACCTAAATTGGCGTTACGGCAAACCGATCGACTGGCGTTTTCAATTGTATGGAGAAATTGAAGAGCGCGCGCAGCGGGCGTTAAGCGAACTAACATTTGCGAGTCCGAGCTTGATTTGACAGCTCACTCAACGTTGCCGTAAATACGTCGACGTTGCCGTTTACGTCCACTCCGCGTTTTCATACCAATCGGAAGTCCGCGTTTGACTTTGACAGCTTGAAGAAGTAAAACCACAGAATATCTAGTAAAAACTTGTATGGAGTTTGGAGAAAACGCCAGTCGATCGGTTTGCCGTAAACGCCAATTTCGGTGAGAACTCAGACTGCCCACTCTGAGCGTATTCGACAGAGAGCGTGCATCGCCCGGACGATGTCAGGCAATGTCCGGGCGCGCGAGGCGGATGCGCGCGTGTCGCCGACACAATGGGCGTGAGAGCACGCGGCGGCGCGGCGGCAGTAACCTTGCGGCGGCGCCGCGGGACTTTCGTTTTCCTGACACGAACGTACCCGGAGCACGTGAGTCGCGAGCAGGGGGCCCATTCAGGTTGGAGTGAGTTCGAGTTCGGGAGTGAGTTAACCTAAAAATACCTGGGAAATATATTATGTATGTGAACCAATGATATCCACGCATTACAAAGGAATTCATCTATGATGAAATGGTCGATATCAAGTCGGTGTCGAGTGATATTTGGAGAAAAAAACGGCAACTTTTCCTCTTCCATTTCTAAATCTCGAAATGATTTGCTGCCCCCGACCAGTGGCGGATTTACCAGCAGGCTGAGTAGGCTGGAGCCTAGGGCGGCAGATTTTAGGGGCGGCAAATTTGAGGTCAACATTGTTTTTGCTTCATATACATACACATACATTACATCGATATCCTAGCTCACATTCATACTAATTACGTGAAAGAGGTTGTGCAAATCATAAAGTTACTAGTTCATTGACAAATAAATTGTAATTTACATGCATATATGATTGTGAACCAGGGTATCGATCGAATTATAGAGGTCGGTAGGGGCGGCAAAATTTGAATAGCCTACTGGCGGCAAATGTGTAAATCCGCCGCTGCCCCGAACAAATTAATCGCGGTTCTTAGATAACATTTTGTATGAGATATCAACGCCATTTTAGACGTCCTGTGATTGTTTTGCGTGCGTCGCAAGTAGCCATATTTCGGTGCTCGCGCCGCGGGCCTGCAGACACCTACATACTCAGCGAGTAACAGCTATAGTGCTGTCAGTGTTCGCGTCATGCTTCATGTGTGCAGGGCGAGTGGAGCGCGACTCGAGCTGATGAAGAGTTGGGCTACAGAGGCGCGGCGGTGGCGGCGTCGAGGTTCGTTAGCGCGAGTGGGGAACGCGACTAGGCGGCGCCTGGGAGAGTGGCACGCCGACTCAGGGCACAGTGGAGCCAGGACGGAAATGGGCGAGCATATCTCACTGGCGCCATCTTTGAAACATTTTCGGCAAGGTGAACACCAAAATATTGCCACTTATGGGCAAATTTCATGACTAACTATACTGTGGTATTGAATACAGTTGAATAATACATATTAATGAAAAAGTAAGGTGGCGCAAAAAGACAAATTCATGCGAATCTATAATTTCTGATTTTAAAAATTAAATTTCACTAGTACAAAATCGGGAAAAGCTATTCATCACTATACGGACCGGACCATCTTCGGTTTACGGTTGATTAAATTTGAGTGCGGAACCCTCGACGCGCGAGTCGAACTAGCACTTCGAAATAAAATGCCTCGACTTAAAATCTCCTCATAAAACAATAATTAACAACTGAAAATTTTCTTGTTCCGTCAAACGCAGCCATAGAATAAGACGCACCGGCCATTCCTCTTGCTTCGTCGCTCCATGACTTCAAAACGTACATATAAAGACGATTTTCGAGAGAGAGAAGCGCCCAATGTACGGACGAATAGGCGCCCAGTGGCGCGACGTACGCAAGGCGTTCTATAATGGAGTGAAGCAAATCTAGGCGCAGTCGGGCTCTGGGTGGATGACCGTTTTTCCACCGCTACTGAGGATTGCCGTCGTTCGGATTCCACCTACATAGCACGGACAATCAATCATTGTTGTTCCGATCATCCAACAGCTTTATATGGATTCAATAGTTCTAATTTTGCTGTTAGTACATTTCGTTTTTTTATATAGCTCTAAAAATTAATATTGTATTTTTTTACACAACTTAAAGTTGAAACGTTAGATAGAACGTGGAATGAAAGGTTACAGAGATAAAATAATAAACACACAATTATCTACGCACCTCAAATCCATAAAAACGTCGTGTTCCTGTTCCTAGCACTGTCTCAAGCGTTTGTGTTCTCGTTCCCTCTCGGAGAACGCGTGCCAATATCATAGCGTCTTTATTTATTTATTTATTTCATTGTATTTTTAGACCGATAGGTATTACAATATAGCATACTAAAATCTCACACATACATGTATATAAAATAAAATAACATTAGGGCAAGGCAATGGCACGATTAATCAAAACATTACAATCACAGTATTAATAATTACACACTTTCATCATATTGTTTTAAAACATTATATAAAAAAACAATAAAAAAGTCCTATAATATTAATTCATTAACAATAAAATAATTAACTAAATGCAAAAAATTCGTCTAATTTACGTCAAAAAATTTACGCGCTGATGTTTAAATTCGCAAGATATCAACAAACATGGCGCGGGGCGGTTGCGGTCAGCTGACGCCGCGCGCCGCATGTTCAGTCAGTCAGCGTGTTTGCGTCCACTGCTGGACATACGCCTCTCCAATTTTCCTCCAGTTCTCCCGGCGATACGAAACCACTGCTTTCCGCCGACGCACTTGATGTCGTCGTCCCACATGGCGGGTGGTCGGACGGAGTGTGGGAACGTTTTCCTGTCCACGGCCGCCAGTGTAGGACACGGTTACTCCAATGGTCGTCGTCTCTTCGGCTGACGTGACCAGCCCACTGCCATTTGAGCTTAGCCACCCGGTGTCCAATATCGACTACTTTGGTACGTCGGCGGATTGCCTCGTTGCGCACCATATCCCGTAGCGATATTCCCAGCATGGCTCGCTGGGCAACTTTCAACCTTTGGACAACGGCGACCGTCAGAGTCCACGTTTCACATCCATACGTCATAACCGGGAGGACGCACTGGTCATATATCCGGGTCTTTAAATTTTGCGGATGTTGATTGAACACATTTTCTTGGATAGAAAACTCCATGCAAAAATATCAATGGGTATGTCGGTGAGGACTTATGTAGGTGCCCTTAAATTGTTTGCTCCTGAAACTGCTACTAGACAATAGAGCATGATTGAAAACCGACTGGTCTCTGATCTCTCAAAGGGCTTGCTTGCGCCGAGTGAAGCACGCAATAATTGCCAACGAGAATTGTTTCGATTTGGGGATCGCTGTTGGCTCGAATTCCTGCGAGAGTTTGCAAATTAAGTTGCGACGGTTCCCGACGGTAGTTCCCAGCGCCAAGAGGAGGCGGTTTAGAGGGAGGCAGGAGGTAGTAGGGGGCGGAGAGGGGGGGAGGGGGGCGGCTGCTGACCTTGGCACGAGCCCAGGCTTAGCTCGAAGTAGAGTCGATCAAAGTTCAAAGGACACGTTTCAGGTTCAAATAAAAACTGTTATATTTGTTTTGGCGTTAATGTAATAAATAATTTGTTTTAAAACTGGCGGCTTTTCACGCGGCGGGAGGAGACATTCTCCGACGTTTCGAGCCCCGCGCCGCGTGAAAAGCCGTAAGTTTTCAAACATGTTCAACGACCGCGGTAATCTCAAAAGTATCGTAAATTAATTTATTATATAAACTGTGTTACGAAACTTCATGCATTTTCGTTGCACAAAATCAGTCTTTTGTTTCCTTAAGAGAGTCGTTACCCTATCGATTCCACATACTCCGGGCGATAATTGTTTCCATGATCTTATGTTTTAGAAGGTTTAACATTTTGGAATCTAAAATTTGTTTTAGAAATCTATGCCTGTACGGTTTTTTTTTAATATACCTTATATGTAGATTGGAAAATATTGGCTGTTGTCTGTTCTTACGTTCATTTTCGATTTTTTTACTGAAAATTACAGATATTTATAAAACATCAAAACATATGGACATATACTGAAGCTTTATCGGGTGATATAAAATATTTGATTAAAATTTGACAACGTTTAGGAGTAGGGAAACGTTAGGGCCTGGAAGACAATTTTGTTATTTTAAAGTCAGTTGCCGTGCCTTGGCCAATGGAGAAAGAATGCATTTCTTAAAATTTTCAAATCTTAGCGTTCCTGTGACTTCACGACAGTCTTAAACTACTGCGAGCATGGCGTCTTCTTTAGACGTTCAGAATGAGGAAGAAAACTGCTTATTAATTACGACAGGTGGCGTCTAAGCGAGCTCACCTAATATGTTTGTCAAAGCTGTCAGATACCATACAAGAATAGAATTGTAAAATATTATTTACTCAATCTCTGTAATATAAATGACTCAATTTTGTCCATGTTATTCCGAAAATAAATTGTTACGCTAATTAAAAGAAGTCTTGGGAAAGAAAATTTCACAAAATCATAAGCTTGAATATTTCGTTTTAAACTCTGTGCTCGTCAGTGAAATTTAAATTCGTTTGAAGACAAACAAAACCTCTTACTTTCCTCTGAGCCTAATTCGAACTGTATCATGAAGTAAACATTTATTCTAAAAAAATCGTAAATCAACCTTGACAGGAATGACAGTTCGGAGTTTTTAAGGTGAGGTCGCTCATGCGACATCTACAATAAGCTTTGAGTTTTCTTCCCCATTAGCACATCCCTATCCTCAGTATTCCGGGAGGTCACGTCAGTTTTGGTCACGATAAGGTAAATGGCTGAATCTGGGTTCACATGTTAGAGACCAACCCTCGGATGCTAAATATGTCGGTCTGCCTGTGCCAAGTGGTAGCGTTATCTAGATTGGCTATATAAAATAGATGTTGGTATGTAAATCCTGATGAATAATACTGATTGTTTCGAAACATTGATATTAATTATGCAACAATAACCAGTCGGTTTTATAATTAAATACTTAAATATACCTAAAGTTATATCTGTAACCTAAATCGCCTATAACTATGAAATGCAATCAAATATTTGTTTAGTTTTGGTATTGCTAAGCAAGTATGTACTGATACTTTCATGCTTCGTTATTTGCAGGCATTTACCTTATCATATATATTTTTTGTCACCGTAACTACTTTTTCAGGCGCCTTATCTAGGTAACGCAACTACTTGGTGAAGGCAGACTGACACATTTAGCTTCAGAGGGTTGGTCTTCATCCCGTGAAAGTTTCAGCCATTTACGTTATCGTTACCATTTTTGTCGCGACCTCCTAGTCTACTACAGTGGGACGCGAGGAAATGCTGCTGACGTATCTAGGTTATAACTTATAACGATGCGTTAGCTAATGACTTTACTCACCTGCGCTACAATTCACAAGGGTATGCTGCTCTCAACGATACGCAGAAGGCTTTGCACCGTCTGAAACCAAATAAAGAAAACTGTAAGTATAAGTACATAATTGAACCATAGCAACATAATTGATGCATACGATTATTTTCTATTATTGCGATGATAAACGGTTCAAAAGCACTTGCTATTGTATTCAGAGTGGGCGGACTAACTTTAATCCACCGGACTAAGCCGGTTTTTGTAATGTTAGTCCGGTGTTAATCTCGTACTAAGTTTCGATAGGTGCTCTCTGAATACGACTTTCAGGCTGAGATAAATAGTCGTAACAGAAACTAAGACTAACGAAAAGTAGTACTTTGTGACGTCAATTGGCATTACTTTGAGATTTCGTCCATACAAAACGTGTCAAAGTGACGTCACAAAGTACTACTTTGCGTTAGCATTAGTTTCGGTGACGACTATTTATCTCAGCCTCAATGTTTGATCAAAAACTATACATAGTATTTCGAAATATACATATTGGTATTCATGTGATATTTTTTGACGTCCAAACGTTTTCATACAGGGGCCGATTGCGAAAACAGATTGCAACGGAACTAGAGTCACATGTATCTTAGCACATGTGACTCGAGTTCCTGCAATCGGAGAGGAAGGAATTCAAATTCAAATTCAAATTCAAATTCAATTTTTTTTTTTTCGGTAATTCAAAAATTAATTATTTTGTTTCATAAATCAAGTAGGTGGTACAGTTATATAATCCAAGAATAAATCAGGTGTTTTGAAACGTGCCATTGATGGTACTAATAGTTACTACATCCTGTAAAAGAATACGATTCTGCACAACAGGGTGTAGGTTCCGTTGGACTTAGTTAGCAGACGGTAGCGAAGCAATATGTTATGTAATAAGCGTGGGTGTGTGTGTACATAGGTAAGAGTGTATGTGTGAGTGTGTATGTGCGGGGGGGGGTGTGTGAGTGTCAGTAAGCGTGATTGTGTGTAAGAGGGTGTGTTTGTGTGTGGTGAAGGGGGATAACTTATTTATTATTTATTTGTTGTAAGTATACTTGTGTAATATCTAAATCTTTTTGTGTTAAAGATGGAACATTCTTGTATTTTTTTATAATAACCTTCATTTCTGCAAATAAGAAATAGAAGTTCTACGTTACACCCATCGTGGTCTCATCGTTCGCTCGCTCGTGTAGAAATTTGATCGTGTCATCCATATTTATAGAGCATATACTCTAGACACGGAAGACCGACATTATAGTCAGGCAGGGTCGCCGATATCCGATATATCTGTCATGATATTAGCCCATCACATCACATTCCCGCAAGAACAAGGTGTCGTTCCAGGACTTTCGCTTCATTTCGTCAGCTTCAGTAGCCCAGGGGCGCGACGCCTCGCTGTTCGAAAGCGGGATCGGTTCTTGATGGGTGACCGTTTTCGACTGTTGAGGAAGGCATCGGATCGGATCCTATTTACAATAGTAGGTCCCCATCATTACTTAATAGGTGGGAGGGTTGATCCCCCCCGGGTTGGTACCGTGGGATTGAATGTAGGATGGTCGGAGCGGCAAGGACAATTGTCCGTGTTTACCATGAGGCTAACTCTAGCCGTGCAGTGTAAAGAAGGTGCTGGCATGGCACCTAGTTCCCATGCGTTGTGTTGAACCGGTATCGTGACAGTAAGTGTGGTATTAGCCGTGCATGTCGACGGCGGAGGTTGGCACGGCTCAACCAGTTAAATTATTTAATCAAAGGCGGCTAATCGATTCTTAATACACTTAGGGCCGAGTGCACGAAAGAACAAAAAATCAAAATCAACGTCAACGTATGATTAAACAGGTCACTTTCTATGGACTCTATGAAAGGAACTCCAAGCGGTTCACTAGAAGTGACGTGTTTGAACATTGATTAACTCAGCCATCTCGTCGTGCAATCGGGGCTTAACGCTTGAATAAATGTTTTACTTTAAAGATACAATATAACGTTTTCATTTGATGTATCGTGCAACACAACCAGTAGTTGAATGAAATAAAAAATCGGACGAGCTAATTGAGTTACGAACTATCCACTTATTACTAATAAGAGTAGAAAACTTGAACCCGAAAAGATATTGCATAGCATAAGACAGGCATAATTACTGCGGAAGTTACCGAATGTATTTACTTTTCTTATTATTTGTAATAATAGGCTTTCAATCACACTTGCAATCAATAAAATATACATATAAATACGACATTTCCACAATACTTGAATTTTATACGATTCAATGCATCAGCCTCAGTGGCCCAGTGGCGCGACACTTCGGCGATCGCTCTCCGAAGTTAAGCAACGCTGGGTCCGGTCTGGTCTTGGATGGGTGACCATTCGACCGTTGAGAGAGGCTGGCCGTGGTTCGGATTCCACGTTAAACTGTAGGTCCCCTTCCTTACTTACTAGGTGGTAGGGTTAATCCCGCCCGGGTTGGGTACCACATTGGATGAACGATGGTCGAAGCGCCCATGAAAATTGTCCGTGTTTTCCATCCAGTTCAATGAAGCCGTGCAATATAAGGAAGGTCCTGGCATGGCACCTAGTTCCCATGTGGTGTGTTGGGCTAATACCATGACAGAAGGTGTGGTAGTAGCCATCCATGTCCAGTCACATAAAAAAAAATGAAAACGAAGGCATTAGAGACCGGCCAAATTCAAGATGGACTCGCACACGAAGGTTTCCGTACCTTGCCAAAAAAATCTCGCTTTTAGGGTTCCGTACCCAAAGGGTAAAAACGGAACCATATTATTAAGCCTCCGATGCCCGTCCGTCTGTCACAGAGCTGTATCTAGTATACCGTAATAGGTAGGCGGCAAAATTTTTCACGGATTGTGTATTTATTTTGGCGCTAGAACAACAAATAGGTAAAATAAAAAAATAATAATTAACATACAAAAAACGTGATTTTTTGTGTTAAATCTTGTACGATGGTACGGAATCTTTCGGGTGCGAGTTCGACTCGCACTTGGCCGGTTTTTATTTTTTAATTTTTATTACTACACACTAAATAAATACACACTCTGTGTAAGTTTCGCCTGCCTACCTATTACGGTACATTAAATACAGCCCTGTGACAGACGGTCGGAAGGACGGACGGAGAGCGGAGGCTTGGTAATAGGGTTCTGTTGGCACCCTTTGGGCACGGCACCCTAAAAAGCAACAAAACATTGTGGCGCCATCGACATGAACGCACACACAACCTTACTCCACCTATAGGAAAATCCGCCCTTGCGCTTAGCCGCTGCTGCCCCCCCCCCCCCACCCTCCCACGGCCTACTGACAAGTCCTAACCGGCGGATGTATTCAATGGATGGTATAGGAGCACCAGGTGGATCCGCCATTACAATAGGCCGGCCGTGACCTCACGCCACGTCACCTCTCCGCCGCCGCCGCCGCCTGATCCAATAACGTGCATTGTGCGCCGGACACGGCGGCGGCGCGGCGTCACGCTGCAAGTAGACCGACGCAGCCCTGACCCGCCGTCCGCCGCGGCCAGGAAGAGATGGCCTAGTGCCATAATGGGGGCCCACCCGCCAGCCTCGCTAGCCTAGCTGCGACACCTCGATGTTCGATCAGTGCCGTGGTTCCCTTCCTTTCTTACTAGGCGGTGGCATTCATTCCGCCGTGATTGGGGTTGGTACCATCGTGCATATATGTACGGTCGCATTCAAAAGTCCAGTAGCACATTCCAACGCGATTCCTATGAAGCGCTCGCATCGTGCGGGGGTGAAGCGGGAGTAGGGGATACCACCGGCCGCCCCCCCCCACCCCCCGCCTGCACACCGGTTGGCGGGGGGAGAGGCATGCAACATGTGCAAAATAAACTCGACCGTATGGTGCTACTGGACTTATGTCGTCGATGGTACATACAGAATGCAATACAATGTACATACATACAAATTGTCTATGCGAACTGCGTTTGAGATTACTTTCAAAATCTGAGTTCAATGTTTCAAATGTAGATGGCACTGAAACTCAAATTAATGAGACAACGGTAATGTCGTATCCATTATGACCTGGTACTAGCCAAATCGCTAAATTAGACGAGGCACCCCAAGTAAAATAATTAAGTCTGACGATTGGAAAAGTCATTCTTACTATATTTGATTCCTTGTCTAGGGATCACCCTATTTTCGTTAATGTATGTTTCCTTTTTCTATACAAAATGCATTGAGGAAACAGTGTCCATATCCGAACTTTTTTGACTAAATGTAGAAATCTAAAAGCAAATGCAATTATTTGTTTATGCGTATATGCTGTTTTTACTTATACACCGTGTCCGGTATAAGGTTACGAATACTTAAAAGGCAGGTCATATATCCTATCCGTAAGCTCGTCATAACAAAGAAAGTTCGAAAGTAGTAAGTTGAAAAAAAAAATTAAAAATATTATTTATCAGTATACTTGCGCCCTAATAACTACTGCGAGCGCGCTGCGCCATCTTCACAGCGCATCGGTTTAATTTGTTGCATCGCGCATCACATTACCACAATACCTAAGATAGTAGGTAGATTATGTACCTTAGGTACTTACGTTTATATTAGGAGAGGGCGGCGGCCCACGCACCGCTCGATCTGCTACCACATTCCATTGTTCGTAAACATGCTCCCGTCCGGCCACAACACAGATTCCACAAACATTGGTTGGCGTTGCTGCTGGAGTTGAAGCCATTGGCAAAAGTTAACTCTCCGAACGTGATCAGCTGGCAGCAGTGCGTGTGTTCTTCTGATTAAATAGGGATGCTGTTTATCACGTTTTAACACACTATGAATTGTTGATTTCGATATGTTTAACACTCGTGCGGCTTTTCTTGTAGGTACTCGTCCTAGGATGTAGGCGAAAATAATCTATCACTTCTTGAGCGCGGGGGTTTAACACACCTTCTCGCATAGTTGGTGCTACGGGTCGGTTATCAATAATGCGCTGAAAAGCAGCGGTTATTGTTCTTGAGTCAGCAGGATGACGCCTGTTCGGAAACCGATTACGGTACAAACGTAATGCAGCCAAGGCATTCCCGTGACACTCCCCATACGCCAATATCATGTCTCCATATTCCCGAGCAGTAAAAACGTTCGCGTTCATAGCGAATACACGACCTTGACACACTTTCGACCGCACAGTTACAAGGCCACGCAAACACTGACTGCGTTGCAAATTGGTGCGAGTAGGCATTTTGTCTCAAAGAGACACCGCCTTTGAAGCTGCGCCGCCGCCGCTTCGGAATACTACCTACAAAGCGAGCAAGACAGCTGGGGAACGCACCCCGCCGCCCTTCCGCTCCCCGCCGCCGCCCCGCTATATTTATGGTGCTTTTTCACACTGGAGAAATTCCGCTTTTTCATAAAGTTGAATTATTTTTTTTCTCGGAAACTATTAGGTATATTAATATAGTTTCTTCGGAAAAGTTGTTTCCAATGTTTAGATCTTTCTTAGGTTTAAGTATTCGGAACCTTATTCCGGACACGGTGTATATAGAAATCATATCACTTTCAGACTTCTAATGTGAAAAATCTACTTTATTATTATTATTATCATTTAAATAAATGATGGAATCAAAAATATTAAGAATCCTCTTTTAGTCTGGAGTTCTATTTGGGCGTTTCATTACATACTATTACATTTGTTTAAAGGTGCATTTGTATTGCGCGAGTAGTTGACTAGTCCTAGCGCCTTAATTACATAACATTATCATTAATCGGCTTATTGTATAATAATTATGATTATTTGTCGTGTAATAATAATCATGCAATATTCATGCATTATTATCATAATGGTTCTAAAATGTAAATACCGCTATTTGGTTTTGTATTTTCCATCGCTAGACAAGCGGCGCGCGCGCGGGCTGGGCGGGCAAGTGTCTCGGCCGGTGAGCTGGCAGGGCGGGCGGTCTATCCCAGTCTATCCCAGTCTATCCACACATCATGGCATTATTTACTAAGCCGCCTCGACTAGCCGACTCATTGACTCGCAATGCAATCCGAGCTTATGTCCCTTCCACTGCTTTCCTAATGACGGAATACTATTTTCAAGGTTTACACTTTACGAAAGGAGCACCGGTGCCTGCCGCAATGCACACATTATTTGTCGCCGTCCAATGTTTCAAAATTAATTTATATTTTATTTCAACTAAAACACAAAAGATGCTCTTTAAATACAATACTCACGAACATAAAATATCACTCGTTCTTACACTAAACAAATCGTGGTTACATACCTAAATTTGAAAGTTAACCATCTCTGTGTCTTCACGATATACTTGGAAATGGATAAACGTTGGTGGCCGTGGATTTTTTTTATGTTTGAATTTCGCCACCAAGGCTTTGGACTGTATAAGATAATATGTGTTTAGAAATATTTGGTGCATTTTCAACGTTGTATTAAAACATTAAAATACTACCATTACTGCGTCACATGTTCGACAAGGCGCTAAGATGCAACCAAAATACAAATCAAAGTATTCGAGATTTCCTAATTTCCTTTCGCCTTTCGCACATTATTAAACCAGGGGCTGAGAAGTTAACAAACATGTCAAGAAAAACAGGGATTAACTCACGCATGAACAAAAGAAATACGCACATTGAGTCGCGATCCCGCGAATCACTTACGTTCTTCATGAAAGAGTTTTCAATCAGCAGACAGTACGTGCACCGACATAGCTAGCTGGTGAGACTCGAGGTCCGGGTGTGGAGGTGGCGCGGGTGGGGAAGCCGTAACCGTAAAGAAAGGAGTTCAATCCCCCGAACCGCTTCTTGGGGATAGCGTTCGTGTGGACGGATGAACCTTCCCCCATTCCGCCATACCATTCCGATCTCGCACCAATCGAGATCCGTTTTCGGAACGAGAGGGTTGAATCCCTTATTCAATGCGTCCAACGCTATTTACAGTTCTGGTCCCAATGGATTTGGAACTGCATTCATTTCAGATTTTCCATAAGTTCGATATCCGATAGTGATTCAGTGATTATCGATGAGTATTTAAGGCTGCGTATGAAGCTAGACAAATTCCCGATTTCCCCCCCACCGCTCCGCTAGACGCCGAAGCGGCAGTGGCGCCGTGAATCTTAGGACAAAACTGAAATGAGATATTGTTAGAGCGACACCTATACGCCGTCGCTGGAACTTCGTGAAAGTTGTATCAATCCCGCGGCAAGTCGTCAATGATCATACAACCAATCACAAGGCTCGAGATCACCCGCCATATTATTCACATTGCTGCTAGAAAACAGCCACCATTTCGTGAGATCTCTACTTCATGAAAGGATTTACTATTTTCACATCGATCGTCAGTAGCTCGTTGGTGTAGCGCGTGAGACGTCTTATCTACAGTTATTGTTCGATGGGGGTGTCGGTTCGAATCCTGTAGGTTACAAAACTTTTTTTTCTGTTTTTTACTTTTTATTGTTAATGGTGTATAGTATATAATTATAGCGTAGGTTATACTTAATTGATTTACACATATAAAAAAATATTACATAATAATAGGTTTTGGTAAAAGTTTTTACCTGAGAAACAATTTTAAAAAGTATAAACGTAAAATAAAACAAAACAATAAAAAGTAAAATAACACTTTTAAAAAGGATAAACGTGAGACGATGGAGAAATAATTTCCATACAACGAGCGCGCAAAAAATTACGCCACGCGACTTACAACATTATATCGCCGTTCATAGCGCCGTAGCGCAGTGATGAAAACGGAGAAAAATCTAATTTTTTGTCTCCCAAATTGATAGGTAAACTGATAAAAAAAAGAATTATTTTTCAATAAACCTGATGGTCGTTACGTCATTCTTCATTAGTAGTGAGAGCCGAAACAAAGGCCAAATTCCTCCCGCGGCACAAGTGAAGTAAATTTACTTTTTTGTACTAAGCAGGTACCTATGTCGCTTATTCCAAGGAATGTGACAAGTAGTGTCGACACTTTTTTGGGTTCCGTACCCAAAGGGTGAAAACGGAACCCTATTACTAAGCCTCTGCTCTCCGTCCGTCCGTTCGTCCGTCCGTCCGTCCGTCCGTCCGTCTGTCACAGGGCTCTATCTCATGAACCGTAATAGGTAGGCAGCTGAAATTTTCACAGAGTGTGTATTTATTTTGCCGCTATAAAACAAATAGGTAAATTAAAAAAATATATAAAAGTTAAAGGGGGGCCCATACAAAAGAAACGTGATTTTTGGTGTTGATGGTACGGAACCCTTCGTGTGCGAGTCCGACTCGCACTTGGCCAGTTTTTTTAGTTCAATTTGCTCTTCTGTGGTCGCCTGGAACGCAGTATCCTCTATTTAGCTGCTATTTGCCGCGGCAGCGAGTGCCGCGTCTTTTGTCGTTTGAACATCTTTTGTTCGACGTTGGCGACGTTGTCGTCGTTGTTCGTCGTTGTTGATGTCGAAAACGGGACCCTATGCGCGCTCGTCGATTGTATCTCGTTCACTCGCGTCAGTCGCGCGGTCGCGCCGCGCCGAAGTGTCTTATAATATTTGGACGCTCGTCCGCTCCGCTGTAGCGCCACAGAGCAGCGCTGTGCAACAATCGAATAATGTAGATTTGTATTCGAATGAATCGAATAACGGGAACAATCGAATAATTAGATTGTTTTTATTCGCAATCGCCTATCGCTAGTCTACGACCAGTGTTTCCAATGATATAACGAAAACAAATTTTGACATGACAGACAGGTAGATCAGGTCGGGGCGTTTATATTGAGTGGTCGCTTGATGGGTCTACGATCAGTGTTTCCCATGATATAACGAAAACCAATTTTGACATGACAGACAGGTAGATCAGGTCGGGGCGTTTATTTTGAGTGGTCGCATGATGGGTCTAAGACCAGTGTTTCCCATGATATAACAAAAAACAATTTTGACATGACAAACAGGTAGATTATTAGGTCGGGGCGTTTATTTTGAGTGGTCGCATGATGGGTCTACGACCAGTGTTTCCCATGATATAACGAAAACAAATTTTGACATGACAGACAGGTAGATCAGATCGGGGCGTTTATATTGAGTGGTCGCTCGATGGGTCTACGATCAGTGTTTCCCATGATATAACGAAAACAAATTTTGACATGACAAACAGGTAGATCTGGTCGGGGCGTTTATTTGGAGTGGTCGCATGATGGGTCTAAGACCAGTGTTTCCCATGATATAACAAAAAACAATTTTGACATGACAGACAGGTAGATTAGGTCGGGGCGTTTATTTTGAGTGGTCGCATGATGGGTCTACGACCAGTGTTTCCCATGATATAACGAAAACAAATTTTGACATGACAGACAGGTAGATCAGATCGGGGAGTTTATATTGAGTGGTCGCTTGATGGGTCTACGGCCAGTGTTTTTCATGATATAACGAAAACAAATTTTGACATGACAGACGGGTAGATCAGGTCGGGACGTTTAATTTGAGTGGTCGCATCATGGGTCTACAACCAGTGTTTCCCATGATATAACGAAAACAAATTTTGACATGACAGACAGGTAGATCAGGTCGGGGCGTTTATTTTGAGTGGTCGCATGATGGGTCTACGACCAGTGTTTCCCATGATATTACGAAAACAAATTTTGACATGACAGACGGGTAGATCAGGTCGGGACGTTTACTTTGAGTGGTCGCATCATGGGTCTACAACCAGTGTTTCCCAAGATATAACGAAAACTAATTTTGACATGACAGACAGGTAGATCAGGTCGGGGCGTTTATTTTGAGTGGTCGCATGATGGGTCTACTACCAGTATTTCCCATGATATAACGAAAAAAAAATTTGACATGACAGGAAGTTAGATCAGGTCGGGGCGTTTATTTTGAGTGGTCGCATGATGGGTCTGCGACCAGTGTTTCCCATGATATAACGAAAACTAATTTAGACATGACAGACAGGTAGATCAGGTCGGGACGTTTACTTTGAGTGGTCGCATCATGGGTCTACGACCAGTGTTTCCCAAGATATAACGAAAACTAATTTTGACATGACAGGAAGTTCGATCAGGTCGGGGCGTTTATTTTGAGTGGTCGCATGATGGGTCTGGGACCAGTGTTTCCCATGATATAACGAAACTAATTTTGACATGACAGACAGGTAGATCAGGTCGGGGCGTTTATTTTGAGTGGTCGCATGATGGGTCTACTACCAGTATTTCCCACTATATAACGAAAAAAATTTTTGACATGACAGGAAGTTAGATCAGATCGGGGCGTTTATATTGAGTGGTCGCTTGATGGGTCTACGATCAGTGTTTCCCATGATATAACGAAAACCAATTTTGACATGACAGACAGGTAGATCAGGTCGGGGCGTTTATTTTGAGTGGTCGCATGATGGGTCTAAGACCAGTGTTTCCCATGATATAACAAAAAACAATTTTGACATGACAGACAGGTAGATTAGGTCGGGGCGTTTATTTTGAGTGGTCGCATGATGGGTCTACGACCAGTGTTTCCCATGATACAACGAAAACTAATTTTGACATGACAGACAGGTAGATCAGGTCGGGGCGTTTATTTTGAGTGGTCGCATGATGGGTCTACTACCAGTGTTTCCCAAGCTATAACGAAAACAAATTTTGACATGACAAACAGGTAGATCAGGTCCGGGCGTTTATTTTGAGTGGTCGCATGATGGGTCTGCGACCAGTGTTTCCCAAGATATAACGAAAACTAATTTTTACATGACAGGAAGTTCGATCAGGTCGGGGCGTTTATTTTGAGTGGTCGCATGATGGGTCTGGGACCAGTGTTTCCCATGATATAACGAAACTAATTTTGACATGACAGACAGGTAGATCAGGTCGGGGCGTTTATTTTGAGTGGTCGCATGATGGGTCTACTACCAGTATTTCCCATTATATAACGAAAAAAATTTTTGACATGACAGACAGGTAGATCAGGTCGGGGCGTTTATTTTGAGTGGTCGCATGATGGGTCTAAAACCAGTGTTTCCCATGATATAACAAAAAACAATTTTGACATGACAAACAGGTAGATTAGGTCGGGGCGTTTATTTTGAGTGGTCGCATGATGGGTCTACGACCAGTGTTTCCCATGATATAACGAAAACAAATTTTGACATGACAGACAGGTAGATCAGATCGGGGCGTTTATATTGAGTGGTCGCTCGATGGGTCTACGATCAGTGTTTCCCATGATATAACGAAAACAAATTTTGACATGACAAACAGGTAGATCTGGTCGGGGCGTTTATTTGGAGTGGTCGCATGATGGGTCTAAGACCAGTGTTTCCCATGATATAACAAAAAACAATTTTGACATGACAGACAGGTAGATTAGGTCGGGGCGTTTATTTTGAGTGGTCGCATGATGGGTCTACGACCAGTGTTTCCCATGATATAACGAAAACAAATTTTGACATGACAGACAGGTAGATCAGATCGGGGAGTTTATATTGAGTGGTCGCTTGATGGGTCTACGGCCAGTGTTTTTCATGATATAACGAAAACAAATTTTGACATGACAGACGGGTAGATCAGGTCGGGACGTTTAATTTGAGTGGTCGCATCATGGGTCTACAACCAGTGTTTCCCATGATATAACGAAAACAAATTTTGACATGACAGACAGGTAGATCAGGTCGGGGCGTTTATTTTGAGTGGTCGCATGATGGGTCTACGACCAGTGTTTCCCATGATATTACGAAAACAAATTTTGACATGACAGACGGGTAGATCAGGTCGGGACGTTTACTTTGAGTGGTCGCATCATGGGTCTACAACCAGTGTTTCCCAAGATATAACGAAAACTAATTTTGACATGACAGACAGGTAGATCAGGTCGGGGCGTTTATTTTGAGTGGTCGCATGATGGGTCTACTACCAGTATTTCCCATGATATAACGAAAAAAAAATTTGACATGACAGGAAGTTAGATCAGGTCGGGGCGTTTATTTTGAGTGGTCGCATGATGGGTCTGCGACCAGTGTTTCCCATGATATAACGAAAACTAATTTAGACATGACAGACAGGTAGATCAGGTCGGGACGTTTACTTTGAGTGGTCGCATCATGGGTCTACGACCAGTGTTTCCCAAGATATAACGAAAACTAATTTTGACATGACAGGAAGTTCGATCAGGTCGGGGCGTTTATTTTGAGTGGTCGCATGATGGGTCTGGGACCAGTGTTTCCCATGATATAACGAAACTAATTTTGACATGACAGACAGGTAGATCAGGTCGGGGCGTTTATTTTGAGTGGTCGCATGATGGGTCTACTACCAGTATTTCCCATTATATAACGAAAAAAATTTTTGACATGACAGGAAGTTAGATCAGATCGGGGCGTTTATATTGAGTGGTCGCTTGATGGGTCTACGATCAGTGTTTCCCATGATATAACGAAAACCAATTTTGACATGACAGACAGGTAGATCAGGTCGGGGCGTTTATTTTGAGTGGTCGCATGATGGGTCTAAGACCAGTGTTTCCCATGATATAACAAAAAACAATTTTGACATGACAGACAGGTAGATTAGGTCGGGGCGTTTATTTTGAGTGGTCGCATGATGGGTCTACGACCAGTGTTTCCCATGATACAACGAAAACTAATTTTGACATGACAGACAGGTAGATCAGGTCGGGGCGTTTATTTTGAGTGGTCGCATGATGGGTCTACTACCAGTGTTTCCCAAGCTATAACGAAAACAAATTTTGACATGACAAACAGGTAGATCAGGTCCGGGCGTTTATTTTGAGTGGTCGCATGATGGGTCTGCGACCAGTGTTTCCCAAGATATAACGAAAACTAATTTTGACATGACAGGAAGTTCGATCAGGTCGGGGCGTTTATTTTGAGTGGTCGCATGATGGGTCTGGGACCAGTGTTTCCCATGATATAACGAAACTAATTTTGACATGACAGACAGGTAGATCAGGTCGGGGCGTTTATTTTGAGTGGTCGCATGATGGGTCTACTACCAGTATTTCCCATTATATAACGAAAAAAATTTTTGACATGACAGGAAGTTAGATCAGATCGGGGCGTTTATATTGAGTGGTCGCTTGATGGGTCTACGATCAGTGTTTCCCATGATATAACGAAAACCAATTTTGACATGACAGACAGGTAGATCAGGTCGGGGCGTTTATTTTGAGTGGTCGCATGATGGGTCTAAGACCAGTGTTTCCCATGATATAACAAAAAACAATTTTGACATGACAGACAGGTAGATTAGGTCGGGGCGTTTATTTTGAGTGGTCGCATGATGGGTCTACGACCAGTGTTTCCCATGATACAACGAAAACTAATTTTGACATGACAGACAGGTAGATCAGGTCGGGGCGTTTATTTTGAGTGTTCGCATGATGGGTCTACTACCAGTGTTTCCCAAGCTATAACGAAAACAAATTTTGACATGACAAACAGGTAGATCAGGTCCGGGCGTTTATTTTGAGTGGTCGCATGATGGGTCTACGACCAGTGTTTCCCATTATATGTCAAAAACAAATTTTGACATGACAGGCAGTTAGACCAGGTCGGGGCGTTTATTTTGAGTGGTCGCATGATGGTCTACGACCAGTGTTTCCCAAGCTATAACGAAAACAAATTTTGACATGACAGGAAGTTAGATCAGGTCGGGGCGTTTATTTTGAGTGGTCGCATGATGGTCTACGACCAGTGTTTCCCATGATATAACGAAAACAAATTTGGTCATGACATGACATGTAGAACACATGAAATTGAACTGAACTGTTCCTCCGAGATTAATATTGGAGTTTCTTTTCGTCATAGAATTTATTTTATTTTATTTTATTATATTTTTAATTTTTATTTTTATTTTATTTTAGCTATTTGTTGTTATAACGGTAAAATAAATACACACTCCGTGAACATTTCAGCTGCCTACCTAAGGCCCTGTGACAGACGGACGGACGGACGGACAGCGGAGGCTTAGTAATAGGGTTTCGTTTTCACCCTTTGGGTACGGTACCCTAAAAACGAACCAACCAAACAAAACATATTATTTATGTCATTTATTCTTTTCACGGAGTTTTCCTTCTGTTCATGTTATTAATTATTCTGTGCCGCCGACAAAAACTACAAAAATCCGCCCGCCGAGCTATCTGCCAAGGTCATGTGACTTGTCCTGTTGCGACCCGTCCGCAATGGACGTACTGCAGACGCACGTTCCACGGGGAGGCGGATATTTGCGGCCGCCCCAATACTCGTAGTGCCCGCTAGGCTTGAGAAGGAGAATTTAGCATAATTGCGTAACGACAGTCGTGGCACAATGGTTTTAGTGTCGTATTTTTGCTGCGAAGTTGAGAACCACACATATCGAAGTTCGGTTCCTGGAAACATCACTTTTTTTATATTATAATAAATATTTTATTTATTTATGATATTTTTATTTATTTATATCTTGCTAACCGAACGTTACTAACCAGTGTCAATTATTTCGGCTTAAGACCTCAATAACATTTGATTGAAAATTATACAGCGCCATCTATGAAGTTCAGCTGATGCTCGTAGGAATTTGGTTCGGAACTTTGTTACTGTCGCGATCCCGAAAGCGATCTCCGCGTGCGGAGAGTCGTGCGGAGAGGCGTGCGCCCGCTTCGAAACATCGCAGCGGACTGAGGCTACCGAAATGGCGATAGATAGTCGCCAAGAGAACGAAAGGGAAAGGGATACTTTACGGTGCTCAGAAATTTTGTCGTAAGTCCAAAATTCATTTTTTTGATGCTTTGAATGAAAAATTGTGTCCAAATGCAACGATAATCATTCAAAAATTTGAAAATCATGATGCAAATAACTAGCACTGTAATTAATACCAATTCTGAGAAATAAAGCATAATGTGAAAAAATCGACCTATTTTCGCGATTTTTTTCTATCGGGCCAATGTTATGCTATTGGAACAATAATCATTCAGATTAAGCGGATATAAGTGAAGTTTCATATAACGCAATTTTAGCATGATTAGTTCAATATTCTCTGAGAAATTAAGACAAAGCTAAGTGCGATTTAGCGTCATATGGAGCCTTAATTTATATGACGTGACGCGAGTAGCTCATACCAAACCTACTCTCATGATATTAGCTTAACACACCTCAAGGGGGGTACCATTGAACTGGATTCAAATACTGTCAGTTTACATTGCCGCTTTGGCAATGTGGCCATGTAGCCAGCTAGTCTTGCCTTTCATACGAGAAATCTGGGTTCGAGTCCTCGCTCCCGTCTGTTTTTCCTGTCCCCCTGTTTCTTTGAACAAGTGCATTTCGTAAAGAATACAAGCTGTTCCATAGTTCGGAACCCACGTAAACCAGTAGGTACAATTCCTAATGCAACGATGGAATCGTTAGAAAGTTTCAGAAAGTTTCTGCCACGTAGATCTTTTGGTAAAAATTAATATTAGAGTTCCCCGGATACAGAATAGACGAAAATATGTGTATCCATTCCAGGTCAGACACTGCAGGACAAATATCGGTCAACATTCGCCAATTGCTAGGATGTGTTCGCGTGCAAACGAATGGCGGGATAGTTGCGATATATTCGCAGGACCGTTAACATCTCTAAAAAAAAATAACTCGCTAAAATAGTATTTCACTTTATTCTTTTCTTTTTAACTTTAACTTTTTCTTTTTAATTTAATTTAATTTTTGTAAAAGTTTTTTTTGTGTTTGAAATGTAAATTTTTCAGAAACCTCTGAATTTAAATGTAAATGTTATGTAACAGATTTATAACCTATTTGTTCTATGTTTTGTTTGTTTTTATGCATGTTGTGTTCACTACCAGTGGAGTGTGCACATTTTTTTAAATGCCGTTTGTGATTCTCAGTGTATCCTGTGTACTACTCTGTCTGTGAACCTATTAATAAATAAATACAAATAAAAAAAAAATTAGTTGGTAAACATTTTAAAACTAAAACATAATTACAACCGATTACAGTGGAAAAATAGATGTGCTATGTATTTACACCACTCGTTAAAAAATACGTGAGCTATCCCAGCAGAAAAAAATATTTTACGCATTGTGAGATTTCATTAGATTAAGAACCAACCCTTCGTACAATGGTAAACAACGCCAACGAACTTCAACGAGCGCCAAAGATCTTCGAAAAGAACTAAATAACCCTCAATTACGCCCAAGAACGCCAAATAACACCACAGAATGCCAAGAAAATAGTAACGAGCGCCAACTAACGTTAAAGAACCTCAAAAAACGCAAAATAACAAGTCAAGGCAAAAAACCTAATTATAAGGCACACTTAATTATGATTTGGTGTGCGGATTCACCTTTGAAATGTGGATCAGTGAGTATTTTGTATGATATTTTTTTTATGGAATCCTAAATCTAAAGCACACCTAAATATGTACTTGCAAAATGTAGCTTAATTTAAGAACTTTGTCTCAGTAAGGGCCCTATCCCAAAAGTTCCTTCCGAAGGAATGTCCACAAAAGAAGCTTCGCTTCAAAAAAGCACCCATGACCATTAACCATTGTACCCCACCACACAACTGTGCACGCACCGTCTTTCTCTCATCACACATACACATTCCGAGCTGTCTGAAAAAAGGTTGAGATGGGTATTTAGTCGCAACTGGAACTAAAACTAAGCAAACATTTAAAAGTGTTTTAGGTCCATGTGTTTTTTTTTATGCGATCTGACATGGATGGCTAATACCACACAACTACTGTTATGATATTAGCCCAATACACCACATTCCCGAAGGAATTTGGTGCCATGCCAGGACCTTCCCTTTATGAGCGCGGCTACATTGAACTGGATGGAAAACACGGACAATTTTTCATTGCCGCTTCGACCATCTTTTCATCCAATGCGATGGTACCAACCCGGGCGGGCTTAAACCCTCCCACCTAGTAGGGGAAGGGGACCTACAGTTTTACATGGATTCCGAACCATGGAGCAGCTCGCATTCGTGACGAAATGCACCTATCTAACTCGGAAAGAGAAAGACAGTGGTGCATGTCGGTATTGAACCCAGGCCTTTGGTACGCTAGGCCAGTCCCCGCGCCACTAGGCTACGAGCCGCTGACGGTAAAATATTGCATACTTTTCGTTGGTCGTCGTTGTACTTATTTATCTTATTAAACTCGCAAGGGAAGTTGTGAGGGGCATTTTGCATATAACACACAACATAATTAAACACAAATTATAATTGATGTTTACCTACATATACCTCCTACCTACCAAAGATTTAGACGACTACTTACACCAAAAGCATAAAAACGGTTATAAAAAGTTATGATTTACCTCTTGCGTTTTGGATGATTCGTTTTGAATAAAGAGGTTTGAGATTGATCCCCGCACAAAAACAGACTAACACGATAAGGTTGTCTCCGAAGGGCACAAGGAGACAGAGAAAATGTTTATTCCTTTCGGAAAAGATTGGGACAGAGCGCAGTGAGCAGAAATTGAAACGAAACAATAGGAAAAGTTGTCGCGTTAAGCGGACCGAGAATTTCCGAGAATCAGACGAATCCATTAAAATCCTTTCAGGGCTCGAATCGAATTCGTCTCGAGTACCGCGGTATTACTTATTGTGTACCGTTCTACCGTGGTAACGATCGGATGCAAGTACGTTGACGTGGTTATTAAGTCGGGTTTTGTAATACATAGAGACCATTCTAATTTCATCCTTCACCGTATAAATCGCAAGATGTTCGTGTACTTCAGTAGTAAGTTAATTTAAAGATAGTGCCGTTAGAATAAAAGGTTTGGAGGAAAATAAGAGCTTTTGTTTGCCTCCAAACCAATTTTAATTTAATTTACCAGCACAAAGTTTGAAAAGAAATGTTATTGGTTATGTTATTGCGATATTTTCTTTTCCACGACTTCATTTGATTAGCACAGCTTCGAACAATTCAGTTTCGGAATAATATCGAAGATATTCCATCATTTCAATCACAAAGTTTTCAAATCTTTTGTGTTTAATTTTGTAGGGTCTCTCTGACAGTTTTGACAGATATTTTAGAGTAGGTCGTCTAGACGCAACCTGCCTTGATAACTAAGCAGTGTTCTTCCCAATTACGAAATATGCCATATCCGTTGAGAGTTATTATTAATGAAATCCCGGTAATACATAACTAAAGCTCGCCTTTGAGCAGTTTAAGAGTTGAGTGCACGAAAAGACAAACGTAATTGGAAAGTATCGAAGGGAGCCGACTCATTGATGGGCTTCGTATTCTGTTCCAGCAATCGAGCCTTAGTCGTGTGTAAACGTTGGGGACGTGTCTTACAAAACCATTAGGAGTTGATTTTTCAATGGTCAGATATACAGCCAGATAACTATTCGACGGATTTATTTACGCTTCTGCTTATCCATCCGATATAGTAAGTCCATATGTTTATTGCTAAAATTAAAGTCAGATAATTGTGATAGATTAATTAATTATTAATTGAATATAAATTAAGTCGAGAGATCCAGGTGTTTCATTCCGATTACCAGAGCTCCGCCTCCAAGAATAAGGTTATTTCATCACAATATAATTCTCCGGCAATGACTATCTGTCTTTTGACAATCGTGAATAT
Source organism: Incurvaria masculella (assembly GCA_946894095.1). Taxonomy (NCBI): domain Eukaryota; kingdom Metazoa; phylum Arthropoda; class Insecta; order Lepidoptera; family Incurvariidae; genus Incurvaria; species Incurvaria masculella. The sequence continues at coordinate 24,557,740 of OX335646.2, forward strand.
GTATCAGTCTGATAAGTACTATCTGAGGATTGAAAAATCGGCCCTTAAACTGATAAAATTATACACTACAACCTAGATCTAATTGAACCGATCGCATGCTTAAGGTGGCCCAACCCGCTCATCTCCCCATACAAAAGGGGAAAGAAGATCACGCCCATATTTCTTGTCAGAGATCCAAAATTTTGCTCAAAATAGCTTTATTTGATCGAACTAGATGTCTGATGACCATTGGCATTGTAAAATTGTGTTTGGTTTCTAAGTTATAAGGTCCGAAATTTCGAATTTTTCGAGCGTTTTATACAATAACTTTGGAGGTGGATCACGCAATGATAAAGTAAGAACATCGTAAAAAGATTAGTCATCAGACATAGTTTATTTAATCAAGATTTATGATCTATTTGGTTTTTGTTAGATTTTTGACTACCGCTGTCGTGGTTTACTTATATAAGTCGTTTTGAAATTAAAATTTTCGTAAATCTTACCAAATCATACACTATGCACATTGTCTTTTTTGTGGACATGTTACATCTTCCTCATCACGGAGCCTGTTTTATTCTTTGAAACAGAGAAGGTCCCAGAGCGCAACAGCACGGTTTTGTACCGTGCCCGCGAACGAGTTGGGCCCGCCGGGTTGGGCCACCTTAAAGAGAGCACTGCAAGAGATCTCCGGCTATTAGCGAGTCGTTCCAGATCTTGTTCGTCCATTGGCGCTGCCGCGAATGCCTACAATGCCTCGCGCCGCCAACGACGAGACATTACGTCAAGAGCAGGTGTAAATTAAGCTAAAACTTAAACCTACACAAAATGCCCTCAAACGGTTTGAAATATCAGCCTGGTCGCCCGGTCGCACGCCCACGGACCGGAGCGGTGGACACGCAATCCGTTATGTCGGCGGTGTCGCGTCGCATGTGGGCGCTGCGCTGCGCCGTAGCCGCGGGTAGTCGCAGAGACCCAGCCTTGAAGACATATACATACACATACATATCGTCCATCCATGTTGTGTTTTAAAATCATAATGTTAGAGCAAAGATGCGAAAGCGACCTAGAATAAAGGGTAATAAAGTGGATGATGCCCTGAGCGCGTGTTCATAATATCTAAAACTTGTTTCATATTTCGTAAACTACTAAACATTTTTTAATGTTTTGTTTCGTATTGTTTAAAAGTTGTTGGCTTTGTAGATTGTTTGGATTACGGGTTCTTGTGTAAATTTAGAAGTATTGAGTTCTAAAAACATACATTATTAGCTAAATATGTATATATTGTAAGCAAACAGTTAATCGTAAAGAATGTATAGTACTGAACAAGAAAATATAGGTCGAAAACCGAAGGGTATCTGGAAAGCACAACCCAGTAACTTCACGGTAGAAACATCACGCAATGATTTCAAGAGCTTTTATTTATTTGAAGAATAAACAGAGACAAGTAAAATTAAGCACAATCTTAATTAATTATAAGGTAAAACACCGAACCTGTCTCGCCTCCACAACTATTCTCACTAAAATACTTATACAGTTTACAGTCATCAACATTAAATGTTGATTTTATGTTGATTATAGTACAAACACGTAATTGTAAAACAAAACAAATTTACGTCAACAATGTGTATAATGTGAAAATCCCGACAACAAAGAAAAACCTGAATACAACACCATGAATGTGTGTTTTACATACTGCTAAACTTAATACTATATTTCGTTTTAATTTTGATAATGTTTGAGAATGTTATTCCTATATATTTGGCACCAATGTTGGCTCGACGCGCGACGACGATTCAAACATATCGTCGTAAATGTGTCACACATTACGAACTGGCAGCGCGCCCCAAAGCCTTCTATGGTTGAAGTATTCGCGTGAAACAGCGGGTTGTTAGTGTCCCAAGCGACTGCCCACTGGGCAGTGCCCAGGCATACATAGATTGACGCGTTGCGTCAGAGTCAATCTGTGGAGTTCATCGTCACTCACAAGTACGATCGCGCCTCCCCCGCTTGTCCGACACCGGCCATTGTCTCGCGTCCTCCGGTGCGTGTTGATCCAGCGATTGCAACCGCTGCACTGCTGCTTTAAAGGGTCGAAGCGAGGTATTATATCCCCGTAGCAAACATTGCGACCGTCGGCTAAGGCTTTCCGGTAACTCAACACAGGTGAAACAGTTTGCAGCAAACATCAAAGCTACGGCGTACTTGAAGACATTCCTGCAGCATGAGCCATCGTAGCTGGTTGCCGTTGAGATAAAGTATTGCAACCACAGAATTGGGAATAGGCTAGAAAAGCCGTTCCTATCGCTTCACTAGCGCACTCTTGTCGCCGTCGACGTACGACCGACGCAACTCAATTTGTATGGAGTTTGAATATAAAAACGCGCAGCGGCGTGCGGCGCCAAGCGCGCGGTAGTGAAAAGTGATAACAGGAATGTCTAGCCTATTCTCAATTCTGTGGTGTTAAAACGTGTCAAGTTTAAAAACAATATCGGATTTCGCTACTCAGTCAATATTGCCGACGAGAAACGGACCATTCGGTTCAGCTAGTCCCGCTACGTCGTTCAGTGAACTGAATTCACGGACTGAATCCAAGGCGTTCTTTCGCGCCGTCTTCGCCTCGAAGCGCACACGCTGAAGACACAATAAGACATCCTCAGCTCCGACGGCCATTGTTGTCGGCCGTCAGAACAGGCGTCATCCTCAGGCCACACAACACGCTCTCGTTGCGTAGGACAATGCATCCGCCAAGCCGCAGATTGCAAGCTGCGCGCGACGCGTCGCGGCGTCGGCGGGACACAATGGTTCCTACAGTAAAAACGGAATCGTGCAATTTGTGTCACCAACACTCAGAGCCAGATGATGCCCATACAGTATGGCCAACGTGTAGGATGTGTGCTCTGTCCATCATCCCGCATTATTGAAATAATGGCTATGCTAGGACCTGCCCTTTATTCGAGCACATCTCAATAGGTTGGACATCATAGACAATATTTTATTACCGCTTCAGCCACTCAACGCGATAATAACAACCAATAGTTCGTAAGCGCGTGCATCGAGTGTGAGGAGCCGTCTCGGAATCTGGTGCGAGTTGGTCACGCAGCAGAGGCGTCTCCCACGGCTTATCTTGCGGCGTGCTCACACCTTGGTGATTCAGTCAGTTCCAGAGAAGTGAGTGCGGTAATCGCTCTCCACAGAGATAGTGGAAACACTACAATATAACATTTACGGCCTTCATGTTGCTTGCCATTATGTAGAACAATGAAGACTGCAAGGGAGCTCACTCAATTTCTTCCCGTGCATGTCGTGAGGGATTCGTCGTTCGTGGTTTGGATTTTAAGTGAAACCGTACTAAGTGATCCCATCCGGGTTCCCATCCCAAGTTCATCCCGTCCGGGTTTTGCCATCCCATGCCATCAAATTTAATGAACGATGATCGAAGAGGCAATGGCAATTTTTTGCGATTCGTCCAATGAGATGGTACCGACCCCAGTCTACAGTTTAGATGGATACTGGACCATGGAACAAGCTCGCATTCGTAAAGAAATGCACTTATTGAACTCAGAGAGTAAAAGTGTTGCAAGAACTGGGCGAGGATCGATCCCATGATCAATGGCAGCATAGATAAATGATAAAAGGGAAATATTGGTAACGTCATACAAGTGTTTAATAGGGATAATAAAAGTCAACAGATGGCGTAGAAATACACATTTGAGAATACATAAAATACAAACCAATGAATATCAATGATATTTTTATTTACAAAGACATTATCTTAATTTATAGTCAAAATGTAACGTTTTAATCATGCCTGCCTATGCAACATTTTGAATTAAGCTTAGTTTAATCGATGTAACTAGTTCTGGCAATGACAGGAGATGGCGCTGATTAGAAATGTCATAATAATAGCGAAAATAAGAAGAAGAGGTTTATACGTTGTAGCCGAACAATATTTAGCCCCGATTGCACGAAGAGACAGCTGAGGTAATCAGTGTTCAAACACGTCACTTTTGGTGAACCGCATGGAGTTCCTTCCATACTGTCCATTAAAAGTGACCTGTTTAATCGTACGTTGACGTTGATTTTAATTTTTTTTTCTTTCGTGCACTCGGCCCTTAGACTGCCTGAGATCTGTGGTTCCAACTAGACTTGAAACAATCACTCGAATTAAAACTGCAATCGGATATAACGGTAGCCCTATAGTATAGTGTGAAGAGGAAGGGTGGGGGGACGTGTGCGCAGAGTAGTAGAGGCGATGCGCACGCGCAAGCGGTCCGCTTCGTGCACGCGATATCGGAGGCACCGTCCGACACACGCGTCCGGTGCGCGCGCTCTAGCGTGCTCCAGGTACGTACTCGTACTCGCGCATGCGCCGCTAGCACTGAACACAACTAGGAAGAACGCAACACAATGCAGGATGTCCTCAAACTTGTTCGTTATTATGTATCATAATTACAGTTACGGTCACATGTTTTCATAATTCCAGCGTATGTTACATGCTCTACGTACTTACTTAAATGCTGAATAACGTAATACACTTATTTATGATACATTCGATTGTTTTTTTTTATTGAGATGGACATGGACGGCTATTACCACACCTACTGTCATAATATTAGAGTAACACACCGCATGGGAATTAGGTGCCACGCCACGACCTTCCTTAAATTGAACCTCAACGTTCCAGACCCCAACCCCGCCCTGTGTTGCTTCACCTCGTTAATCAAACAAAAATAATGCTGGGGCACAGTCGTCCCACGTAAATTTTCGTCAATTCGAATGAAATAAAAAATCAAAATGTCAAAATGGAACCCTCGCTCCCGGCCCCCTCACGCCGACTGGGCATGCGCGCGAAACAAATGTCATATACAATCCGTTAGGGCAAGGCCACGCTATCATATGGTATATAACATAGGTATTAAATACATATACGTCAAACCTCCGCCCCCGCCGCCAAACCTCTAATACACCTGCGACTATATTTTCTGGACTTATTTCAAATAATCCACAATCGTTTAAGTTGGGTTGTTTCTATTAGAAAATTGGAGATTGACGCCTCGAGCGCGCTGCTTGGCACATATCTTTCCTTTCTTGATCCGAGTTCTCTCCAAGGAATATTGTAGTTCTCTCCTAAAGATATGTTTTTTGACGCGAGATGAAAAACAGCACGAAGAAGCGCTTTCAAACGAACATTGGCAGCGCATCGCCCACGTCCATGCTGCAGGCGGCGCGGGCGGCGGGTGCAGTCGGGTGCAGTCGGCTGCAGCGGACCTCTGCACGTGTGTCCGAACTGATTAAACAGTTTAAAAGCGAGCAGAGCGCAACTCACGCACGGTTTAGCGAACAGTTTTACTCTAATTAATTTCTAGCGCATACAGTTCGTTCTCAAAGCCAAGTACGAGCTGAGCAGAGCGTGTGCACAGCATATGAACGCCTTTTCCTTTCGTTGGCTAAGGTGCTCGTTTCTGTTGATCGATAGCCGAGTCGACTTAATACGTTTAGGAGCAAAAATTAAACAGTCGTATTCAGAGACCTTGGCAAAACTTAGCACGAGATTAGTACCGCAGTTTTCAGGGCTCTATAACCGAGAGGTATGTCATGCAGTTTCCACTCTCTACACTTACGTGCATTGGAAAAGTGTGATTGTATTTTCAATAATTTATGTTTTGGGATAATCAGAACACGCCTAATATTAAAGGTTCGCCGCCATGAAATCCAAAAAACACAAGATCCAAAACCCAAAACATAAAAGGCAAACATTTCCGTATTAATAAGAGTTTTGGTAACTATGGGTTTTGGATATTGTTAGCATTTAGTTAATTTTACTGAAGTTTAGTTTTTCCAAGTGTTTGCACGGGACAATAAAATCGTGTTTATAAGCTAGTCAGAAAAATAATTTTCGTTTGCCCAAGTAGGACGATTTTTTTTATTCTTTATCTATGAAAGATACCTTCTCGGCGTTCTGAACTAAAAAACCGCCCAAGTGCGAGTCGGACTCGCACACGAAGGGTTCCGTACCATCAACACCAAACAATCACGTTTTTTTTTTTTTTTTCTATTTTACCTATTTGTTGTTATAGCGGCAAAATAAATACACACTCTGTGAAAATTTCAGCTGCCTACCTATTACGGTTCATGAGATACAGCCCTGTGACAGACGGACGGACGGACGGGCGGGCGGGCGGGCGGACGGACGGACAGACGGATGGACGGACGGATGGACAGCGGAGGCTTAGTAATAGGGTTCCGTTTTCACCCTTTGGGTACGGAACCCTAAAAACAGTTTTTATTCGTCAAGGGCATGTCAATTCGCATTCAATTCATACATTGTTGTTTCAATTTTTTGTTCATTACAAAGTTTATAGACGCACTAAATACTGCTTCAACTCGCAGCGAAAAACCAATAAAGTAGATGAAACGAGCATCTTAATTCTAGGTTAGTTGGGGTCAGAGGTAACGGAATCGAAAAACTTACCTCGAGTAAAACAGCTCGTCTAGAAGATTGAAGGGCGCGTGCTAAGCTAGACTAAACAGCTTCTAAGCAGACTAAATACATCCCCTAATTGACTTATAGGCTCATTTGTTATAAGCAAGTACAGGTACCAGCAAATAACCAACGATAGCGGGGCGCCTCCACGCCACGCAAGTCAATCTGCAAAATACTTTTTATCACAAAGAACCTTGCCAAGCAATGTCAACGTGAAAGTCAGGGATTCGTATGGATTTTAAGTCTAACGTTTAGTTGCATTTCGTACCATGCTAACGGGTAAATTTGATACGTGTGTGGTTGCATCGTGTTGTCCTGACGAAACTAGATACTCTCCAAGCGGTTTCTGGAGATTATGAATCGTTAACCATTCCGCTCATCATGTCATCGCAAAAAACCGGCCAAGTGCGAGTCGGACTCCCACACGAAGGGTTCCGTACCATCTCCCTTCCAAAGTTACGTGACATTCATACGGTTACATTTTAATCGCGATCTAATAATAGCGGTTTTTTTTTATTGTTCAAAAAAACTTGCTATTTCTGATCTTTTCGGGAGAAGCATATGATTAGACCAATATTGAGGTCATTGTATAAAATTTGTTCGTAACCAAAACCATGACATTAAGAGGTGAAATTCCCGAAAAATAATATTTTTTAAACTTTAATACAATAATATGTTCTATTTAGAAATTATTGGCACGGAACGACTTGGCTTCGTTGCGTTCTGTCACGTGACTCGGGCCGCCTCATCCTAACCTGCTCGTGACCAGACGTGACCGAGAGCCGGACCCCCCCCCCCCTCCCCCATAATCCGTCACGTGGTTTACGAACGGCCCCTTATCCATAAAGGTGGAAATGCGCCTCCTCGTTCATGATAATTTTCGAAGTAAAATCGCCCAATTCCCGGTCGAGGCATAGTAAGGCTTGGCAGTAATTTAAACGCTATGGCAATATGCAAGACTATTAAAATCCTTTTTCAAATGAGTGTGCTGATACCCAGTTGCTTAGAGCTGTTCTTTTTTTTATGCAACCTGACATTGATGGCTAATACCACACAACTATCGTTATGATATTAGCCCAATACACCACATTCCCGAAGGAATTAGGTGCCATGTCAGGACATTCCCTTTACGAGCACGGCTACATTGAACTGGATGGAAAACACGGAGAATTTTTCATTGCCGCTTCGACCATCTTATCATCCAATGCGATGGTACCAACCCGGGCGGGCTTAAACCCTACCGCCTAGTAGGGGAAGAGGACCTACAGTTTTACATGGATTCCGAACCAAGGAGCAGCTCGCATTTGTGACGAAATGCACTTATCCAACTCAGAATGAGAAAGATAGTGGTGCATGAAGTGGTGAGGATTTGAACCCAGGCCACTGTTATGCTAGGCAAGTCCCCGCGCCACTAGGCTACGAGCCGCTCAAACTACTACTACTACTGGCTAATTCTGGTCACAGAATAATGTGGTTGGGTCGTTATGGCCCTTGCCTCCTCTCTACAGAAACATTCTCGCCCGAACAACTGTTCCGGAGCCGCCCATGCCTAAATAAATGACTATCGCGTGTTTAGCAAGTCTCTATGTGGCAAGCGGCCAGCAGTCGCGACGTTTGAGAAGTAAGTGCTGCACGACCAGAGAACTGACCACATTCAGGTTGAGTTAACATCCATGACCGATTATCGGTTCAAAACAATGAGTTTGGAATTCCGCGTTCTGAACTATAGCAGAAACCTCTCGTACCGCTAACGATCGGAAGTGGAGTTATCTATTAGCGGACTTGGGGCTTCTGATCTTGTGCAACTCAGCTAGGATTACACCAGAGCATTGCCGTGCGACTTGTACATTGACATGCTACATTGCCGTACGCTACAATGTAGCACTGTGTGGCAGGACCCGTGCGTCACGGCAACACGTGCGTCATGCGGCAAGCTAAGTATGCCGCAAGATGCCGCAAGCGTTTCCAACCTCTGTGGATCAGTTTGACGTGTTGCTGAAAGTAACTCTGTCTGTCTGTCGCGTTTCGCGCCTAAAGCGCTGAACAAATTTTGATGAATTTGCGGTTCCGAGATAGCCTGGACTTTGCAAGAGGACATATGCCACCTTTATGGCGAAAATTAAACTCGAAGAGAATGATTGTTTGTAAGGGGAACTCATATAATCTCCAGGAAATTATTCATTATTTTTGAGCGGCTCGTAGCCTAGTGGCGCGGGGACTGGCCTAGCGTACCAGAGACCTGGGTTCAATACCGACATGCACCACTGTCTTTCTCTTTCCGAGTTCGATAAGTGCATTTTCATCACGAATGCGAGCTGCTCCATGGTTCGGAATCCATGTAAAACTGTAGGTCCCTTTCCCCTACTAGGTGGTAGGGTTTAGGCCCGTCCGGGTTGGTACCATCGCATTGGATGAAAAGATGGTCGAAGCGGCAATGAAGAATTGTCCGTGTTTTCCATCCAGTTCAATATAGCCTTGCTCATAAAGGGAAGGTCCTGGCATGGCACCAAATTCCTTCGGGAATGTGGTGTATTGGGCTAATATCATAACGGTAGTTGTGTGGTATTAGCCATCCATGTCGGGTTGCATAAAAAAAAAAAAATTCAGACCAACATTACCCTAAATGGCCCGAGCGGAGCCAGGTACACCAGCTAGTATAGTATATAATGCGATACTACATCAAATTGGAGAGGAAACTCCCAATGGACAATAACGAGCAGCGAACTCGTTAATCATTACCGAACAAAAAGGACGGCGCCATTTTCTACATTTCAATGGAATAACGCGAACATTTACCGTGTTTTAATGTCCGCTCCGCCCGCCCGCCCTGGCCGGCGCGCCGCCGCCGCCGCCGCCCAGCGGGTGGGGCGGCCAGACATCTCGTGGCCCGCGCGAAATTTACGCAGTCATATTTTATTTATTACAAGGGAAAATTATTTTGTGCTCTGAGTGGTCAGTCCGCGTTCTCACCTAAATTGGCGTTTACGGAACTTCGAAGTTACGTAAAAACGTCAAACTCCATACACGTTTTTGCTAGATATTGTGGTTTTAATTGTTCAAGCTGTCAAAGTCAAACTCGGAATTCCCATTTGTATGAAAACGCGAAATCAGAGAAAACGGAACGTCAACGTATTGACGGCGACGGTGAGTAATCTGTCAAATCAAACTTGGACTCGCAGATGTTAGTTCTAGACTAGGAGGTCACGACAAAAATGGTCACGTTAACGTAAATAGCTGAAACTGGGTTTACAGGATAAAGACCAACCCTCTAAAGCTAAATGTGTCGGTCTGCCTGCGCCAAGTGGTTGCGTTGCCTAGAAAAGGCGCCTGAAAAAGTAGTTATCAAACAAGAAAAATATATGATAAGGTAATTGGCTACAAACAATGCAGCATGAAAGTATCACTACATACTTACTTAGTTATACCAAAACTGAACAAATATTTGGTTTAATTTCGTAGTTATAGGCGATTTAGGATACAGATATAACTTAAGGTATATTTAAGTATTTTTAATTAAAAAACCGACTAGATATTGGTGCATAATTAATAGTTACAATATTTTTAGACAATCAGTATATTCATTAGCAGCTACATACTAACATCTATTATATATAGCCAATCTAGATATCGCAACCACTTGGCGCAGGCAGACCGACATATTTCGGATCTGAGGGTTGGTCTCTAATATGTGAACCCAGATTCAGCCTTTTACCTTATCGTGACCAAAAATGTCGTGACCTCCCGGAATATTCACTTAACGCCCACTGCGCGGGCTTCTTAATTTCTCCATACATTTGAAAACGCTAGACGATCGGTTCGGCGTAAACGCCAATTTAGGTGACATCTGGGACTAGGGGCCGACATGCACCACTGTCTTTTTCTTTCCGAGTTCGATAAGTGCATTTCGTCACGAATGCGAGCTGCTCCATGGTTCGGAATCCATGTAAAACTGTAGGTCTCCGTCCCCTACTAGGTGGGAGGGTTTAAGCCCACCCGGGTTGGTACCATCGCATTGGATGAAAAGATGGTCGAAGCAGCAATGAAAAATTGTCCGTGTTTTCCATCCAGTTCAATGTAGCCGAGCACATAAAGGGAAGGTCCTGGCATGGCACCTAATTCCTTAAGGAATTTGGTGTATTGGGCTAATATCATAACGGTAGTTGTGTGGTATTAGCCATCCATGTCAGGTCGCATAATAATAAACCGCAATGTTCACGGTAGCAGCGTAGGTTTTAATTAAGACCAAGGGCCGAGTGCACGACAGGACACAATAAAATCAACGTCAATGTACGATTAAACGCATCACTTTTATTGGACGGTATGGAAAGGAGCTGAGTGAAACTCGATGCTGTTCAATAAAAGTGACTGTTTGAATAATCATAAACTCAGCCATCTCTTCCTGAAATCGGGGCTAAGTTAATTATATTCAGTCATGCATGGATTGGCCAAATTAAACATTAAATGGAACGCAGGACGGCACAGATTATTTTTCCCTAATCTAATAAATGCCTGCGTAAGTTAAAATTTAATGTTTTCGATTTTAAGTATAAAACATTTGAATAGGAACTTACTGGGCATAGATGTACTGTACTTGGTTATTAGTCCAATACACACAACACCGTTTCGAAGGTTAGGTGCCACGCCAGGACCTTCCCTTTTATTTCATACCGGTTTTTTTTATTATGTGACTGGACGGACATATATGGCTAATTTTAGTACATCAATATCAGGGCGTACTTTAGGCATTTAAATAGTAATGACGTTTTTTTTGTTTTCCAGGCGGAGCTCGTTGCTGTGAGTTCGAAGAGTTCTCTGAAGGCAGAATTCTGCCGATCGACTCGCCAACTCCTAGCCTGCTCTACAACACCAATCGGACTGAGCTGACAAGAGTGCAAACCATAGGTAGTAGAGAAACCGGCCAAGTGCGAGTTGGACTCGCACACGAAGGGTTCCCTATCTTCGTACAAGATGTAACACAAAAAAATCAGATTTTGTGTCGTAATAGCGTCAAAATAATACACACTCTGTGAAAATTTCAGCTGTATAGTTATAACGGTTCATGAGATACAGCCCAGTGAAAGACGGACGGACAGACAGCGGAGGCTTAGTAATAGGTTTCCGTTGGCACCCTTTGGGTACTGAACCCTAACAAGTAGCGAGACTTATTCTAAATGTTCAATCAAACCAGGAGAATCCATGGGTGCATTTTATGGAGGTGAAGCCTCCATGGTGAATTTACGTACAACTTACGACGCAAACGAATACATTGAGGTAAATGCAATACATTGTACGGTGCGCGGGGGGAAAACCATATGCTACTCGAACTTAAATGTATATTTTGTTTATGTATCGGAACATGGATGACTAAGGCTACACCTACTGTCGTTGTTTTTGTTGTTGTTGTTGTCGGCGAGTAGCTGCCGACGCTTGAACGCACTTTACACGAGGCCGTTGTGCTCAGTAACCCGACTTTTGGCTCATTCCAGCCAGCCGAGCCCTTCCACAAAGCGTAGCAGCCCTTTAGGGTCTTTCCACACTTGCGGGTCGCTCCTTTCGGAGCTAAAGGCCCCGGTACAAAATATCTGCAGTTGTCTACATTCCATGACTATATGTGCCGTTGTCTCCTCCGCCTCCAAGCAGGCCCTGCGGAGGGGACTGTCCGTGACTCCGATGGTGTGAAGTCATGATATTAAACTAAATGGAAAACGCGGGCAGTTTTCAATGCCTTTTCGACCATCGCATATTCAATGAGATGGTACCAACCCAGGCGGCATTGACCCTACCACCTAGTAAGTAAGGAATGGGACCTGCAGTTTTATGTGAAATCAAAACCCGAACGACGAATCGACGAATCCCCTAGTCGAAACTTACGACATGCACGGGAAGAAAGCACTTATATATTACCAATATTTTCAAAACCAAAGCAAAGTTAATGTTAATAAATAAAAACCATTATAAGGTACAGGATGCCTTGGACGATAACAAAAAATATTAAGACTGCCTCAGATAAAATTAACAATATTTTTTTAAGTAATCAGACATGGATAGCTAATAACAAACTGATCTTCACAATATTAACCTAACATACTATATGGGAATTAGGTGCCATGCTAGGACCTTCATTATATAGCTCGACTCCATTGAACTGCATGGAAAACATGGATAACTTTCAATGTCGCTTCGACCATCATTCGTAATTTGGTACCACATTGCAATGCAGGCGGGGCAAACCCTACCACCTAGTAAATAAGGGACAGTTTTACCTGGAAACCAAACCACGGCCAGCCTCAACTTGCGAAAACGGTCACCCATCTCATCAAACTGCAAGGCGACGTGCCACTGGGCTGACAAGTTATAGTTGGATAGGTACACGAAGTTTACCACCTTTTATTATTTTGTTTTTATTAAGGTGCTTGGACAGAGGTAAACTCGCAGACTCGCTGCATGAGAATTTTCGAATGAAAGATACGGGACTGGCGGTAGTGTGGCTGATGTTTTTTTATGTCACTTGACATTAATGGCTAATACCAAACTGACAGTCAGAAAATAGCCTAACACTCGACATGGGAACTAGGTGCCATACCAGGACCTTCCTTATATTGTTTGGCTACATTAAACTGGATGCAATACACGGACAATTTTCATATTCGCGTATTCTTGCATTAGTTCAGTATTCAAGCTAGAGTGGTAGGTACATGTGGGGAAACATCTTTGGTACAAAATTACACTAAAAATGCACTTCAAGTAAGTAGGTACGTAATTTTTTCATGGATGAACATGAGTTTATCGATGGAATTCGAAGACCATACGTCTTGAAAGTGGCTGCAGTGCCTGCATGATTTCCACTTGGCACATACCAGACTGAATCGAGGCTTTTACACCCTGTATCAAGAAGGAAGAATCAAGACAAAGCGAATTTGGAAATGTAACTCACGCAATCACCGTGTGGCTGACTGGCTTCCAGGTAGATTTTGTCACTTCTAGAATATATCCGGTTTTGTTTTGTTGCACTTCACACCACAAGCAAGCAATCCTTGTAATTCCAGTCTTCAAAAGCACACGCGCACCTACCACACAACCTTCGCACGCAGGCTTCCTTTGACTTTTGACAACTGCTGTCAAACATTGACAACAAATAAGGTCGCGGTCCGATTTGAACCATCGGTGCCAAAAGCGCGTTCACAACTGGAATGATTCGCGCTTACCGCACTAAAAATGCGTCCAGTGAACGGTATGACGTCATCGTTACGTCATTAAAAGCCGTACTCAGTGCTCACGCTTTGCAGGTAGGGCACTATGTGTGCAACGGTCACACATTTTGACGTTACTATAGGGTAGTCTATCGTCTTTCCGCCGTGTTTTTTTGACGTTACAACTTTTAAGGATTTTTTTAACAAAGATTATATACATATATATATTTATATTTTTTACAGTCATGAAGTATTATTCACTTAAGCGAATGAATACCCGATAACATATTTAATGTTGAATAAATATATTTTATAAATACATTGGACCAGATGTGTTCTTCAAAAATGTATATCTATAGTCTTCAGGAAAACTTAAATACGGGTTGTTAACGGAGGTATGGTCCAAAATATTACCGCGTATTCTTTGACATTTTTGGAGCAAAAAAGAGGCATTTTGTTGTCCAACTTAAAAAAAATGCCATGTCCCCTACATTTTTGTAATTACCTGCACGCAAAATGTATAGATAGGGTGGACAATCTTTTTTCAGTCGTACAAAAACATTTTATCAACCTATTTTGCTCCAAATATGCCAAGGAACACGTGGTTAACGTTTGGACTCTGTATATCCATTATAATAATATTAAATGGGTGCAAACGAACTACGCTTGTTTCATGCAGGAACATTTGAGTTGACACCGCTTTTTTCGCCCATACAAGAACGGGCATTGTCCTTTCAATCCAATCAATCGCTCTAAGCTGAGCGAGACAGCTCCATAGAAACGTCAAAATGTGACACTGACAGTTGCACATGCAGTGCCCTACCTCCAAAGCGTGAGCACTGTGTACGGCATTGAGTAACTTAACGATGACGTCATACCGTTCATGGGACGCCATTTTGAGGACTGTAAGCGCGAATCTGAACAGTTGTGAACGCGCTTTTGGTAACGATGGTTCAAATCGGACCGCGACCCTAAAGCGCGTCTACGGCTTCCACAATTTTGTACTAGGTGGCGTGGTTTAGGTTTTGTTCCATGCAACCGTTATTCTTTAATGATAATAGATGGCGATATGCGTCCAACCAAAATGCTGATTATTTCGTGGCCCTACCCACATGACAGCCCAATTCAGCTCATGGTACAATAATTTGCTACGCCAGGTAATGTTTCGTTAACTAAATTTTAAATTAATTTCCATAAGAGCTAGAACAGCATTAGCCAGTTAGTGGTAAGAGTAGGCCCCTCCAGGGCGAGCTGCATCTATAGATACTTATGTATGTAAGTAAGGTTGTTTGGAGGGGTATGCGCGGTAATCCCTCGAACAGGGTAATCGATTCCTAATAGTAAATCAGTCGGTAAAAAAAAATTCGAAAACATAATGAAACACGAGAAGGGTTACCGTGGTAAATAAATCGCCAGGTGAATAGCAAGTAAACAGGCAAAAGAGTGATTAAATCTGACGTTTAGTTGCATTTAGTATGTACCATGCCAACCCGGTAAATTTGAGCTCACTTGGCCGAATAACACGTCGTTTAATAGTATGCCTGGTACGAAATGCAAAATGTCAGAATACATCACTCTCTTGCCTGGGGGCCCATTCAGGTAAGAGTGAGTTCGAGTTCGGGAGTGAGTTAACCTAAAAATAGCTAGGAAATATATTATTATTTAAATAACGAAACCGTTATTTATACTTCAAACGTATTTACGGGACAGACCAGATTTTTAACTAACTGTATTGATGGTCAAGAAGTGTGAAAACATTAACTATTTAAAAAAGTGAGTTAATATTTAGTGACGAATTCGAACTCACTCTTACCCTGAATGGACCCCGTTCACCTGCTATTCACTATTCCCCATATTCATCACATAATACACAGGTGTTTCGGAATAGGTAGCAGAAACTTCGGGAATTGTACCTACTCACTAGAAGAAAAAAACCTTATTTCTGAAATCTAAATACGGATGTTCTCGTTTTCGCGGTCCCAATACATTTTGTGAAGTCACGTGACTAATTTAAAAAGGGGACCGCGAAATAATATCGGAATTTTGATTTGAGTGATGAGGATTTTTTCTTTTAATATTGAGTACTTGTTATTCGGGAAGTTTCTGCTACCTATCCCGAAACAATCACAACCCCATGTTCCAGCCACGTACCAACCAGAGTTCGGAGAAGTCGCTGAGATTCTTGTTTACGCGTACCAACAACTGTTTCCCGCCAAAACATTTTCTGACTTCTGTGGTGTTGATACAAAATGTTGCCAGTATTTTAGTTCCTCTCTTGTTACAAGACTAGCAGCGGTACGGTATCCGGCTCCGCTCGGGTTAATTTCGGTCTGAATTATTTGTTGGATAAAATGTAGCCCAAAGGGCTGGTCCACAAGGTTGGTCCAGGACAATGTCAGTCAGTCAGTCAGCGTGTTTGCGTCCACTGCTCGACATACGCCTCTCCGATTTTTCTCCTGTCCTCCCGGCCCTCAGCGGTACGGAACCACTGCTTTTAGCCGACGCACTTAATGTCGGCTCCGTTAAAATACCCAACCCAGCCCTCTTGGTAAATGCGTGGGGGGGACAACATGGGTATCAGCGTTAATGGCGATTTCTTTAGTCATCAACAAGTGTCAGCCTCAGTGGCCCAGTGGCACGACACTTCGGCGATCGCTCTCCGAAGTTAAGCAACGCTGGGTCCGGTCTGGTCTTGGATGGGTGACCATTCGACCGTTGAGAGAGGCTGGCCGTGGTTCGGATTCCACGTTAAACTGTAGGTCCCCTTCCTTACTTACTAGGTGGTAGGGTTAATCCCGCCCAGGATGGTACCATCGCATTGGATGAACGATGGTCGAAGCGGCAATGAAAATTGTCCGTTCTTTCCATCCAGTTCAATGTAGCCGTGCAATATAAGGAAGGTCTTGGCATGGCACCTAGTTCCCATGTGGTGTGTTGGGCTAATACCATGACAGAAGGTGTGGTATTAGCCATCCATGTCCAGTCACATAAAAAAAAAGTCGTTATCGACGGAACAGTGATCGAACAGGTTGAATAGTACGTATATCCCGGTCAAATTCTGCAACCTGGTAGACAAGGTCTGGCTAAGGAGGTCGAGAGACGAATTCAAATAAACCTTCAGAAAACTAAATTGCGCTTTGAGGTCTGCCCTTACGCAAAATTTAAAGACCAGAAAATATGACGACCAGTGCGTCCTCCCGGTTATGACGCACAGGTGTGAAACGTAGACTCTGACGGTCGCCGTTGTTCAAAAGTTGAAAGTTAGCCAACGAGACAATGTATCCATCTACTTTGAATCAAGAACGTTTGACCGATATGCTATGATTTTATGAGAAACATCCAATCATTCCCATTTAGAACTAAGTAAACATTAACACAGCCATGTGTTAAAAAAATAAAAAATGTATGTGCCGCTAGAACCTTTATGCACTTGCACTGCTACATTGCATAACTACTAAGTTAGTAACGACCACAGCCTGCCTCAACATCGAAAACGGTAACCCATCCCGTACCTGAGTGCTCTCAGAGATGCTATACGTTGATAAAATACGCATATAAATCGGGTAAGTGGTTCGCAAGTTATAAGAATGTAACCCTCATTACTCACCCCTCTGGTAATCCAGCGTTTTGTTACGTAGCGTTTTGAGTAGAATCAGGCTAGATGTAGATACAAACCACATCTAAATCGGGTAGTTTTATCCCACTGGTAGCACCTCTGACGATTTAGCATGATGCCAAGTAGTCCTGAAGTTGCGGGAAATACCAAGCCATACTTCGATAATTGCGTCGATATCGAATGAGTGGTAGCAAATGCCTAAATATGAGGGAATGATGATCCCTAATTTCATATCTTATTAATATATTATTTTGAATGATTTAGTAATGTTTAAGAAAAAAATAGTCTAATATTAAATGCAAAAGGTAATGGACGTGTACTAAGTTTATTCTAATTCGGATGATTGGTTTAAGACTTATGGAGGAACATACATACATACAAACAGAAAAGATTTCTAAAAATCGTTTTAAGTCGAATCGGAACCACGGGCAGCCTAATCGGTTGGAAACTGTAACCCATATAGAACCCAACAAATTAAATTGGTGGACATTTCTGGGCATATTATATTACTTTAATTTTTAGTAGACTTAACGATTCCTTGAAAAATAAACTGAAAAATTAAAAAAAAAATTTTTTTCCAATTTTAGTAACGTTAACCTGGCGCCTAAAATTCAAGGAGTTCTAGTAAAGAAACTAAGAGGTGGACAAAAAAAATGAAAAATGGTTATTCATGTTCATTTTATGGATTAACACTTGGCAAATATTTTAGGTTGATATCATACTTTCGGGAGCCAGCTTTATGGACATCACTATTGATGTTCTCAAATTCCAAAGACACGTAACACGTAATATTTTTTATTTATGTGAAGCGTGGCATATTTCGTACGCTAGTACCTCTTATGGTGCCTGACAACGCCCGTGGGATTTCGAACTTACAGGAGGAGGGAACAAAAATAATGCCGGCCGGCTAGGCGCTTCTTCACATCATGTTTGAAGGACCCCAGGTTGTACTTTGGGGAAATACCACGGATTCATGCCATTGTTTTCCGACCTTATAGATGAAAGATCTAGAAGATCGGTGGACTCTTATTTTTGGAATATCAATTGTGAATATGTGCATTTTCTTGTGCCTTGTTCCGCATATTTCGTGAGCGAACTATGTATAATGAGTGCGGTTACCAATACCTCGTGACTACGCAACTACCGCAATACGAATGAGTTTCTATCGCGACTCCCGGCCTTCTATGCTTGCTGCTTGCGACACACCTATCAAACGCTTATCCAGGCTGGTAGCCATAGCTTCGTCATGATTTCCGAGCTCATCGCCCATCTCATGTGAGACGTAAATCCGGCAGATCGATTCGGACGAAAGCTGTATTAGTCTTAGGTATTAGTGAGGAATTCATTGCTTTGACGCACTCTACCACAATTGGGACGATTTGCTTCGATACTAGCTCCGTTTAGGCGCCTCTGTATTTCACTTTCCGAGTTGGATAAATGCATTTCGTCACGAATTGGAGATATTGGTTCAGAATGCATTTAAAATTGTATGTCCCCATCCCATATTAGAAGGTACGGTTAATCCCGCAAACATTTTGCGCAGCGGCAATGCATCCACCCTTCCCAGTAGCTCGCTCGCCAATGATACAGCTGAAAGCAATGGCTGAAAGTCGATATGAAGGACATGTAAAATAACATCACCATGGCAACCGACCAGTGGGCCATCTCGACTTACACCCCTATACGTATCGTCTCTCCCGCACTATCCATAAACCATTAAGTTAGGGGCACAATAAAGAAAGTGATCGGTGTTTTCTGGTAGCGTGGCATTGTGTAGGTACGTGCAGCGAGAGGGAGTCGGCGGCGGCGAGCGGCGCTACACGAGGTGGGTGAAGCCGTGTGTACCTACCTACAGTGGAAGGTCACAGCACAGGCCTTCGATTATCTATTTTAGGAGTTTTTTAGGTCGGTATTCTGTGTATGAAAGGTTCCATCCAAAGTCTGAAAGTTGCCCAGCGAGCTTGACGAGTCAAGCTTGGAATATCGGGAATATGGTGCGTAACGAGGCAATCCGCCGACGTACCAAAGTAGTCGATATTGGAGCTCAAATGGCAGTGGGCCGGTCACGTCAGCAGAAGAGATGACGACCGTTCGAGTAACCGTGTCCTACACTGGCGGCCGTGGACAGGAAATCGGAGTGTGGGAAGACCACCCGCCAGGTGGGAAGACGACATCAAGTGCGTCGGCGGAAAGCAGTGGTTCCGTATCGCTGAGGGCCGGGAGGACTGGAGAAAAATTTGAGAGGCGCATGTCCAGATGTGGACGCAAACATGCTGACTAACCGACTGACATTCTGTGTGCATATGACATGTTTAAGAATATGTTAAGGCATATTTCATACGCCGTGGCGTATGAAAATAAGATGTGCCTGACGATGCCCATGGGCGTTCGAACTTACACGGGGGCAGCGAAAACTATATGCCGGCCGGCCAGGTGCTTCTTCACACCATGTTCGAAATACCCTAGTTTATTAGGGGGAATTCCTCGGCAGGAAGTGAATAGTTATCCGACCGGTATACGATTTGATTGTGTATCGTTGGTGTGGCGCGACGACTTGGCGTTCGATAATCTAAGTGGAGCAACTCGATTCAACCGTTGAGCCTACCCGTTATTTAACTACTTCATTCCCCTTCCTTACTTACTAGGTATTAGGGTTAAGCCTGAGTACTATGCTAGGTTTTAGTTAGTTATTCGTTAAATTCCCAGATAATGCTTAAGTTATTAAGCTCAAAATAGTTAATATATAACTTGGAAGTGATGCGGAAACGAAAATAATGTATCTGGTGCAAATGTACGAGTCTCTACCTGAAGCTATACTATAATAAAAAAAAAATAACAAAAAAAATAACCGACTTCAAAGAAAAAGCACTAAAAAGTAAAAAATAATTTCCATTTTACGATTTTACGATTTCTGTTATTTTTGAGGCGGCGTCAGCCGGGCACGCGCTGCGCCAATCAAGAGAACCTAACCTAACCTAACCTAACCTTGGCTGACACCGACTCAAAAAATAACAGAAATCGTAAAATCGTAAAATGGAAATTATTTTTTACTTTTTAGTGCTTTTTCTTTGAAGTCGGTTATTTTTTTTGTTAATTTTTTTTTATTTGTTTGTTTTTAGTGAATCTGAAGTACACTTACTAATTAGTACACGTCCTTTCCAATAAAAAAAGAATCACCGAAATGGGTTGGCGTTATATTGAGTCATTCGTCCATTTGTCGCGCACATCTTAATACAAATTTAAGACTTTTATGATTTTCTCATGGAAATCATTGTCAAAACTTAACCAAAATGGGACCACTTGGAAAGCACTAGCTATCATTTAAAAAAATAATCATCAAAATCGGTTCACCCAGGCAAAAGTTATGAGGTAACAAACATAAAAAAAAAACAAAAAAAAACATACAGACCAATTTATAACCTCCTCCTTTTTTGAAGTCGGTTAAAAAATTGAACTTGATTTGTTGAGTTGTCTGAAAAAATAAATTAAAAAGATTATGGCCGAGTGCACGAAAGACAAAAAATTTAAAACAACGTCAACGTATGATTCAACAAGTCACTCTATATGGACAGTATTGAAGGAACTCCATGCGGTTCACTAAAACATTGTTTCAACATTGATTAACTCAGCCGTCTCTTCGTGCAATCGGGGCTAATACTACTTAAAGAAAGAAAATAAATAATAACAAACTATCTACTATCGCATTATGAGAATGATGGTGCAAGCGGAAATGAACAATGCGCGTGTTTTCCAACCAATTAAATGTACCCTTAAAATATTTTATCATTTTTAAATAAATAAAATGAAACATGAAAAAGAACCATCCTGGCATGATACCCATTTCCCAAATGGTGTGATAGGTTAAAATCATAAGAGTAGGTTCCATCAAAACGAAATTCTTTACGAAGCAAGTTCTCCGCCGTCCGAGCGTGACACCTGTACTCACTTCCCTCTTTAAATTCCATCCGTCATTCTTTTGTCACTCCTTTGCTCTACATCACAGTTTATAAAATATTTTAAGAAAATGGTAAAATATTTCGGATCTAGTTCCTTTGTTGCCTCATTTTCGCTCGTTATTATACTGTTTATTAAACTGGGAGTAAAATCGGAAGTATTCTGACAACGTGATTTAATTCTGCGCTAACGATAAGTTTTTAAT
Source organism: Incurvaria masculella (assembly GCA_946894095.1). Taxonomy (NCBI): domain Eukaryota; kingdom Metazoa; phylum Arthropoda; class Insecta; order Lepidoptera; family Incurvariidae; genus Incurvaria; species Incurvaria masculella. The sequence goes on from OX335646.2 coordinate 24,579,168, forward strand.
TTCAGTCTCGTTACACTCCTAGCATTCATATAGCAAACCATTGAAAATATTTACAAAAAGAGTATTTCTCAAAATATACGTGTTCACGATACTGTACGTCGGACACTCTACGTCGCGCTACGCCGCGCTACGCCGCGCTACGCCGCGCTAAGCCGCGCTACGCCGCGCTACGCCGCGCTACGCCGCGCTACGCCGCGCTACGCCGCGCTACGCCGCGCTACGCCGCGCTACGCCGCGCTACGCCGCCCTACGCAGCCGCCGCCCTACGCCGCCGCCGCCCTGCCCTGTCTCTACATTTCCGCGCCGCCCGACCGCGGGCCGTCCCACGCTGCCCCTGAAGCCGTACCAGGGTGCTTTGTTTTTGGCATATTTTTTTGTATTTCCCTTTTTATGTGGGCCGACACGAAATGTGTACCCTTTTAATAAAACCCAATTTCTGTTCGTATATTAATTTATATTAGGAGCAGAAACTGCTGTAAAACACTCAAAACATTCGGCAATTAAAGTAAATTATGAATTCGTTGCTTCTAGTTTTAAATTCACGCGATTACCGATCTGAAAGATATTTTAGACAGGGGGTCGGACTGGCTTTACAGCGAGGAGGAAAAATTTGATGGAATCTTTTATATTTTGTAAATCTAAATGTCTCATTAATCAACAAATTTTCATGTGCCATAAATATTATTCTTCTTAATAATTTATATAATACCTTTTAGATACCAGGACTTTGCTATAGTTGTTTCTATTTGATCATAAACTGATTTCAATAACGATGGTACTATTGGTTTTATATACTATCCTATACTAATTAGTAAACATAAGTTATGCAAATTAATTTAACGAATGTCACGAAAGAATAGAGAAAGTAATAAGTAAGTGGCCCTCAGTGGCCCAGTGGTGCGACACTTCGGCGATCGCTCTCCGAAGTTAAGCAACGCTGGGTCCGGTCTGGTCTTGGATGGGTGACCATTCGACCGTTGAGAGAGGCTGGCCGTGGTTCGGATTCCACGTTAAACTGTAGGTCCCCTTCCTTACTTACTAGGTGGTAGGGTTAATCCCGCCCGGGTTGGTACCATCGCATTGGATGAACGATGGTCGAAGCAGCAATGAAAATTGTCCGTGTTTTCTATCCAGTTTAATGTAGCCGTGCAATATAAGAAAGGTCCTGACATGGCATCTAGTTCCCATGTGGTGTGTTGGGCTAATACCATGACAGAACTTGTGGTATTAGCCATCCATATCCAGTCACATAAAAAAAACCATTTTTTTTTTCCAAATAAGATACGTAAAATAAATAAACTGCATATCTAAACCATAGGACCAGACACAGCTATGACTAGGCTGACATATTACTATGGCTAGGCGCTAATTCTAAGTTAGGCCTGTCTCTTATAAGTGACTTGTTGCAATAATTGTGGTCATATTAGGTTTAAAAGTCAATTTAAAAAGACAAAACAGTACATACATGTATCACACAAATAGGTAATAACAATTTAAACTTGAAACAAAATTTACAAAAAAAGGTAAACGAACACAAAAAAGTACGAACAAAACGTGCTTTGGGCGTTTTTTTGATTGAGCGAAGTATTTGGAAGATTATTATAAACATGTCAAGACCTGTTATGAGAATGATTTGTCGAATTGGAGGAGGAATGTCATTCCAACATTTGGACGCTGCGAACTTAAAGCTGCCTCGAAATGAGGAGTCATGATGCTTAGGAACAACTAGCAGTACTCCGGACCCACACGTGCCATACCTGTGATTCTACACTTGCTACTTTAGTGACTAGTAAATAGTGGTATCTCTGTGACATATTAATTTTATTAATTTCGAACAATAATCATAACTTACACTCTTATCTACTTAATAATGAAGTGATATATAAACGCTGATGAAGATTCTTCAAATGTCATCTAAACAACCTGGACAGCACTACAATTGTCCCCAAATCAGCTGGATGTGCCAGCAGGATGAGCAACTATGGCCGTTCGATAAGAGTTTAACATAAAAAAAAAATTACAAACAAAATAACCGACTTCAAAGAAAAAGCACTAAAAAGTAAGAAATAATTGCCATTTTTGAGTTACGATTTTTGTTATTTTTTGAGTCGGCGTCAGCCGGGCACGCGCTGCGCCAATCAAGAGAACCTTGGCTACCTTGGCTGACACCGACTCAAAAAATAACAAAAATCGTAACTAAAAAATGGCAATAATTTTTTACTTTTTAGTGCTTTTTCTTTGAAGTCGGTTATTTTTTTTTTGGTTTTTTTTTATTTGTTTATTTTTAGTGAATCTGAAGTACACTTACTAATTTGTACACGTCCTTTCCAATAAAAAAAGAATCACCGAAATCGGTTGGCGTTATATTGAGTTATTCGTCCATTTGTCGCGCAATCTTAATACAAATTTAAGACTTATATGATTTTCTCATGGATATCATTGTCAGAACTTAACCAAATTTAAATGGGACCACTTGGATTAGCTTTCATTTAAAAAAATTATCATCAAAATTCGGTTCACCCAGGCAAAAGTTATTAGGTAACAAACATAAAAAAAAAAACAAAAAAAACAACATACAGACGAATTGATAACCTCCTCCTCTTTTTGAAGTCGGTTAAAAATGAATTAAAAGAGTAGTAAGGGTGATACAGGGTTAAACTTGGGCGGTAAGGCGCTGGCGGTGCGGCGGGGAGGCAGGGAGGTGTGGGCAAGCGCCAGCGGAGGGCGGAGGAGTTACTCTGATAATGAGAGTGATTAAGAAATCCCGCGCGGAGTTCCGTGCGAGCGTCGCACCGGGCAGCGCCTGGCACCGCCCCACCCCTCCCGCGCTACCCCCGCCGCCATATTGCCCCGTAGTATCGACACCTCACTTCCGCTCAGCGATAACTTCTCGCACGTGCTTCGCGCTTGCCGCTTCTTTACATGCTATTTAGCGGAAACGAGGCGCTTTTTTCATATTTTTCTTTAGCATGTATCCACCGTATCCAACGTCGTGACATTAGTCCAAAACACCGCATTCGGGACCTCATAAAATCTGAGGATTTTATGAGGTCCTGCATAAAATCCTCATTTGAAAACATCTCAGCGAATGTAATACGAGTTTGTGCGTACGGCCATCGGTTTATTGACGCTGTCTCGTTTATATGTAGGTTGGAGGTCGTTGCAAGATTTATGGGAGCTATAAAAGGCATACGAACGATTGTCATGCTATTTGATCCAGCTCGTCTCAAAATATTGTTCTTCAAGCACTAAAAAATATGTGTAATATGTTAAATCACTATGGCGACAGATTCCGTACTAGATATACTTATTTGGCAGTTCCACCATTAAACACTGGGATCATTGCAATTGAGTGAAATGTATTCCATCGGACGTGTGCCTGCTGCTTGGAAATCGGCCATCTTTTAGCCCGTGCCTAAAAAGACAATCGATTAGACCCGGCAAACTACCAACCATAACTGTTCTTCTCTGTAAAGTGACGTTTATGAGGTATTTAAACAGCAACAAACTCCTCAACGATCTCTAAAATGGTTTTCGTACGATTCGATTTGCAGGGGACCCCCTAGTTGACGTCTCAATTGAGATAGGCGACGAAGTAAAAAATCATGTAAAAGTTATGGCGGCTATCGGCCTAGACATCGCGAAAGCGTTTGACTGGGTCTGGCACAAGGCACTGCTTTCCAAGCTGCCGTCCTACGGTATTTAACGACGTCATCCTTGACTGGATAACCGATTTTATCCTTGGCTGCAATATAAACAAAGCCGTATCGGTGAATGTTGGCGGACAGTCGGGCTCCGTTGTGGCTCCATGCCGACCATGCAGATGACAGCACGATGCGAGGCAGGTACAATAGTTTCCAGACCGCAAGTGGCTGAAGTGGGGGCGGATAGGCGGCGCCTCGTTGTTGACTCGAAGACCATGTTGAGCATGCGCACACAGAGTAATACAGCTGTGTACAATTTAAAACATTCAATTCATTACTTTTTTAACCGACTTCAAAAAAGGAGGAGGTTCTCAATTCGTCTGTATGTTTTTTTTTGCTTTTTTTATGTTTGTTACCTCATAACTTTCGCCTGGGTGAACCGATTTTGATGTTTTTTTTTTATTTGAAAGCTGGTGCTTTCCATGTGGTCCCATTTTAATTTGGTTTAGTTCTGACAATGATATCCATGAGAAAATCATAAAAGTCTTAAATTTGTATTAAGTATGTGCGCGACAAATGGACGAACAACTCAATATAACGCCAACCGATTTTGATCATTCTTTTTTTATTGGAAAGGTCGTGTAGAAATTAGTTAGTGTACTTCAAATTCACTAAAAATAAACAAATAAAAAAATTACCGACTTCAAAGAAAAAGCGCTAAAAGTAACAAAATAATAACCATTTTTGTAGTTACGATTATTGTAATTTTTTGAGTTGGTGTCAGCCAAGGTAGTTCTCTTGACTGGCGCTGCGCGTGCCTGGCTGACGCTGACTCAAAAAATTGCAATAATCGTAACTACAAAAATGGCAATTATTTTAAGTAAATATACTTTTTCGTACTAAGCAGGTACGTCGCTTATTCCAAGGAGTAATAATTAATATTTGCTAGGCTCTTTCTTCAATTAATGTGTCCTTGCTTCACGGTCGATTATACATACATACATGTCACATTCCTTGGCAATTATTTTGTTACTTTTTAGTGCTTTTTTTTTGAAGTCGGTAATTTTTATTTTTTTTTTAATTTGTTTTAACGTCTGGAATGAGAAGTGGCATGCGGTAGATCGTCTCCGCTATGTGGTGAATATAACCGTATGGAAATCCGGGGGCGCGTCGTATACCACACAGTCGAAACATCGCCAACGCGCGCGAATGTGCTCTAAAATAGCGTTCGTGTCAATTTCCACCCCCACAAAACCTTCAATACGTCTGCGACTATGTTTTCATGCGCCATTTACGTTTAAGTTAGATTGGTAGTTTTTGAAAATTGGAGACAGCGGGTCCCACAGTAGGCGCGCTCGATGCCATATTATCTATGGCGACGTCCTAACTCGCGTAATATGAAACACCCATAGATGAAACGGTGCTCACATTACTGCAAAAAAAAAACCATTTCCTTTCACAAAAAGACGCTATGAAATGTGTGTCTCACTTGACAAATGTGTCTACGGTGGGCCACACGTCACGCGAGCACAATCACGGCACGCGGCGCGGGCCACGGCACGCGGCACGCGAGCCGCGTATTACACCAAATTGTAGCAATCAGAGAAATCGCTTTAATTCGGGGACTTTTTGACTGCTGTGTTCTCTGTGATGGATTATGCAAACATCAATCAAGACAGGGCCAGGTTGGGAGATGATACCAGAGTGGTCAGTCTGAGTTCTCATCTTAATTGGCGTTTACGGAACTTCGAAGTTACCTAAACACCGGCCAAGTGCAAGTCGGACTCGCACACGAAGGGTTCCGTACCATCATACAAGATTTAATTTTAATTATGTTTAAATTTTACCTCTTTTGTATTAGCGGTTTTGTATATACGGTTACTGAGAAACAGCCCTGTACAGACGGACGGACTGACGGAAGGACGGACGGACGGAAGGACGGACGGACGGAAGGACGGACGGACGGACGGACGGACGGACGGACGGACAGACGGACGGACGGACAGACGGACGGACGGACAGACGGACGGACGGACAGCGGAGCCTTAGTAATAGGGTTCTGTTACGGAACCCTAAAAACGTTAAGCCCCATTCAAATGCTTAATACTTATTCCGTGGTTTTACTTTTTCAAGCTGTCAAAGTCAAACTCGGACGTCTGATTTGTATGAAAACGCTGAGTCGGCGTAAACGGCAACATCGACGTGTTTACGCCGACACGGTGAGTAAGCTGTCAAATCAAACTCGGACTCGCAAATGTTAGTTCACTTAACGCCCACCGGCCCACTGCGCGCGCTCTTCAATTTGTCCATACATTTGAAAACGCCAGTCGATCGGTTTGCCGTAAACGTCAATTTAGATAACAGCTGGGACTACGGGCTCTGGAGTAGCAGAGTAATTAGGCGATATACGGTACCCACGCGATTGCGGACGAGCTCGAGACAGAGGCGCGCTGACCGGAAACATCATGGCGATGCCCAGAACTTGTTACATCCTTAAAGGATGTATTTCCTTAAAGGATATTTATTTTCTTATTTTTTACTTTACACATACCTAGCTCTATGCATCGAACAAACATTTAAATATACGTCAAAAGGTAGAAATGCGTAAAGTGGTTAGCACAAACGGCATCACCCTTGACAGCACACATTGGACTTTGACCCACATACGTTTTCCTTGAAAATTCCAATGCCTACTGTGGCGCCTAGGGTGATGTGCTCTGTACATTATTTGATATTCTGTATGTATTTAATTTATATTATACTACCGTTAGCTCATCAATTTGAGGTTATGCTAAGCATTGTAATCAGATTTTCTAAATAATCAGTAAAATTTGGTCTGTAAGGCAAGATTGTTTTTTCGTTACTAAAAAAAATCGGATTACATTATTTCAATCTGATATCGTTGTATAAGCTCAAATGAATAGTCTCTAATTGTTTTTTCAACAATAGGTAAATTAACGGGTTTTTTAATAATGAAAATAGTATGCACGTAAACTGTTTTCTTCTAAAACCCGTCTTTAGACTTGGCTAAAAATATAAATAATTGATTATATATAAATATAAATAAATAATTGATTAAAAATATAAATAAATGATCTACGAAAGCAGGCTTCCGGTCGACCTTGCCGTATGAGCAACAGAGTAAAGTGTAGGAGTCTCTATAGCAGTATACGTCACGACGACCGACCATGCAGCCATTTTGTGTATGGTTCCAAGCGTTTCTCCTCATTCATATAATGAGGACAGTTATTTGGAGTTACGATAATGCATACAAAAGCTGGAAAAGCGAAAATTACTACCCTCATTTTATTATAAGTGTAACGAATGAACGCCTTAAATGCTTTCCAATTTGTAACCGACTTCAAAAAAATCTCAATTCGTCTGTATGTTTTTTTGTTTTGTATGTTTGTTACTCGATATCTCCGAAAATTGTCAACTGATTTAAAAAATATTTTTCTCATCGGTAGGGTAAATCTCAGTCCTTTCATATTTTTTATGAAAAAATATTAATCCTCTTGGTAATTGAAGTCGGTTGTATTTTTCTTAAAACGGTTTTTTTTAATATGCGTGTTCACGATTAACCTTTCTTGAAAAGAAGTACAGCACATAACTGTCATTTTGAGTACTATTGGTGCTTTCAAATAGATTATAAGAAAAAAGGGGTAATTTTTTCATGTAAGTTTTTTTAAGGAATCTGACATGGATGGCCAATACCGTTATAATATTTGCCCAATACTCCGCATTCCCGAAGGAATAAGGTGCTATGCCAGGACCTTCCCTTTATGAGCACGACTATATTGAACTAAATCGAAAAACGAACAATGCTTCTCGCCGCTTCGACCATTTTTTCATTCAGTGCGATGGTACCAACCCGAGCGGGCCTATCCTTCGACCTAGTAGAGGAAGGGGACTAACAGTTTCCCATGGATTCTGAACCAGCTAGCATTCGTGACGGAATGCACTTATCCAACTGAAAAGGAGAAAGAAGTTGGTCCATGACCTGGGCAGGGATAGCCCCCATGGCCTCTGGTATGGAACGCAAGTTCCGCACTAGCTACCAGCCACTAAAAATGTTATATATGTAAGTTATATTAAATAAAAAGATAATTTTACATTATCGCAAAGTCACAATAGCGTACAGGTGGTGAAAGAGTTTCGCCTCCGAGTGTACATATCATAAGTTGAAGCAGCGTGTGTGTCGCCACCTCGAGCACGGCACACGTCGACCGGCCCCAAGCTCCGCGCCGGCGACCTCGAGTATTTGGGCTATCGACTCGCATCTGTCCGCAAACTGGCTCATGTGGCGCCTCAGCCCATACCTACACCTTGCAATCGAGAGAGTTGCGTTGCAGCACGCCAGAGCCCGAAGTCTCAGTTGTCACCTAAATTGGCGTTTACGGCAAACCGATCGACTGGCGTTTTCAAATGTATGGAGAAATTGAAGAGTGCGCGCAGTGGGCGTTAATCGAACTAACATTTGCGAGTCCGATTTTGATATGACAGCTTACTCAACGTTGCCGTTAATACGTCGACGTTGCCGTTTACGCCGACTCCGCGTTTTCATACAAATCGGAATTACTTTTGACAGCTCGAAAAAGTAAAACCACAGAATATCTAGTAAAAACTTGTACGGAGTTTGACGTTTTTATGGAACTTCGAAGTTCCGTAAACGCCAGTTTAAGTGACAACTGGGACTACAGGCTCAGAGCGCTGCTCGGAGTGCTGGGACATTAGACGTCGGAGAAGTCGAGCTTTAGCGAGGGACAGTCGGTTGGCTAACACCACTTACCTGGGTACAGGAACCATTTAAAAAAAGAGTTACTGATACCTAGTTTCGAAATAAGTGCTCGCGCAGACAGGTAGATAACATAAACATATACAGCCGTATTCAGAGTGGGTGGGGGCGGACTTACTTTAATACGCCGGACTAAACCGGTTTTCAACCGACTTCAAAAAAGGAGGAGGTTCTCAATTCGTCTGTATGTTTTTTTTTTGTATGTTTGTTACCTCATAACTTTTGCCTGGGTGAACCGATTTTGATGATTATTTTTTTGTAAATGAAAGCTAGTACTTCCCAAGTGGTCCCATTTTAATTTGGTTAAGTTCTGACAATGATATCCATGAGAAAATCATATAAATTGTATTGAGATGTGCACAACAAATGGACGAATAACTCAATATAACGCCAACCGATTTCGGTGATTCTTTTTTTATTGGAAAGAACGTGTACAAATTAGTAAGTGTACTTCAGATTCACTAAAAAAAAAGAAATTAAAAAAAATTACAAAAAAATATAACCGACTTCAAAGAAAAAGCACTAAAAAGTAAAAAATTATTGCCATTTTTGTAGTTACGATTTTCAGCCAAGGTAGCCAAGGTTCTCTTGATTGGCGCAGCGCGTGCCCGGCTAATAATAATAATAATAATAATAAGCCTTTATTGCTGTAACTTAAATAACATTCATAATCTAACATTTACCTAATTCTACTTAACAATTTATCTTTTTCCTTAACTAATTATATATATCGGCAACCGGTTTTTCTTTTACAGCTTGTCCTTCGACAAAGGCCTCCTCTAAAGCTTTCCATTGTTTCCTGTCTTTTGCAGTGCGTGTCCATTCTGGGCCAGCTATCTTTTTAATGTCGTCTTCCCAACGTTTAGTTTGTCTACCTTGGCTTCTTTTACCATCACGCGGGTACCATTCCGTTATTAGTCTCGTCCACTTTTCTTTTCCATTCCTTAGCATGTGTCCAGTCCATTTCCATTTTAGGCGTTTGCATATGGTATGTATATTTTTAAATTTAGTTTTATTCTTTATATTTTGTAATCTCACCTTGTCTCTTTTTTTTACTCCTATTACGCTTCTTTCCATTCCATTTTGGCATACTTGAATTTTTTTGAGTTGTTGTTCTGTAAGTGCCCATGTTTGGCATCCATAGGATAAACACGGGAGGATACATGTGTTATATACTTTCCTTTTTTCTTTGGCTAAAGCCGACCCAAAAAATAACAAAAATCGTATCTACAAAAATGGCAATTATTTTTTTCCTTATTAGTGCTTTTTCTTTGAAGTCGGTTTTTTTTTTTAATTTTGTTTTTTGTAATCTTAGTCCGGTGCTAATCTCGTACTAAGTTTTGACAAGTTCTCTCTGAATACAACTTTTTGTGGTTTTATATCTTGCAAAACATTAAAGTTTTTTTAATAACCCCGTTACCGAGATAGAAAAGTGTATTTATCTCTGCCTAAGACTCCGGTAAAAAGAAATAGTGTTAAGGTGGCCCATCCCGCTCAACTCCCCATACAAACGGGGAAAGAAGATCACGCACATATTACTTGTCAGAGATCCCAAATTTTGCTCAAAGTAGCTTTATTTGATCGAAATAGATGTCTGATGACCATTGGCATTGTAAAATTGTGTTTGGTTTCTAAGTTATACGGTCCGAAAGTTCGAATTTTTCGCGCGTTTTATACAATAAATTTGGAGGTGGATTACGCAATGATAAAGTAAGAACATCTTAAAACGATTAGTCATCAGATATAGCTTATTTAATCAAGATTTATAATCTATTTGGTTTTTGTTAGATTTTTGACTACAGCGGTCGTGGTTTACTTTTAGCTATAAGTCGTTTTGTAATAAACATTTTCGTAAATCTTACCAAATCATTGCATAGTGCAAATTGTCTTTTTTGTGGACATGTTGCATCTTCCTCATCACGGAGCCTGTCTTTTTCTTTGAAACAGAGAAGGTCCCAGAGCGCAACAGCACGGTTTTGTACCGTGCCCGCGAATGAGTTTGTCCCGCCGGGTTGGGCCACCTTAAGTATAAAATGTACATTTTCGTCCATGGCTCAGGACCGATGTAAAACTGAGGACCTATTCCCTGCTTACTGAGTGGAGGTAATGACAATTTATCCTTGTTCTCCAACCAGTTCAATGTAGCCGTGCTCATATGCAAAAAAGATGTTGGTGTGGCACCTATTCGTTCGGTATTGCGGCGTGTTAGGTTCCTTGCTCCAAGCCTTTGTTAACATTATGTAAGTTTCTATTAAATAAATGTAATAGTCAATCGAGTTAATTGAATCTATGCGTCAAGGTTTTTCGGTGGAAAGGTAGCGATGGTTTGTCGGCTTTTCACATAATTGACCTCGGTTATTGTGACAGTAAGTTTGAACGAATGTATGAAGAACCGACCGTGACAAGAAGTTAAAAAAATGAATACTTCATGAATATACAACTCGAATCACCAGCAAACATACTTTTCGCTGGTATAACGTCGAGGTGCATTTTTTTTGTTAGGCGTACGCCAGGACCTTTTATAGTGCTCGACAACGCTCGTGGGCTTTTGAACTTTCAGGCAAGCCAGGTGCTTTTTCACACCATGGGGACCCCATTTTGTACTTTTCAATGCCGCTTCGACCATCGTTCATTCAATGCGATGGTACCAACCTCAGGGGGATTAACCCTACCACCTAGTAAGTAAGGAAGGGGACCTACAGTTTAACGTGGAATCCGAACCACTAACGAAGAATCCCTCAGTCGGCTCCTACGACCTGCGCGGGAAGAAATTGCATTATTTTAAAGTGCTCGAACCCTGACAGCATACAAAATGTCATTTAGCTCTAATTGTGTACCCTCACACTTGGACATGGAGGAGAGGATGGCGGAGGGCGAAGGGCGCGGCCTGAGCTTGTCCACCGGCGCGATCGTGCTGCGCTCCGTGTCGTTGTTCCTGTCGCGGGGGCGCGCCGCCCGCCCGGCCGCACCGCCCGCGCCCGCCGCCGCCCAGTCCGCGCGCGCCCGCCCTCGCGCCATGACGCAGCCCAACAAGCTGCCGCCCAAGACGATCGACGCGCTCAAGCGGAAGACGCACTTCAACAAGTAACGCCTCGCCCTTCTTCCTTCCGTTTCAGAGTAGAGAATTGCAACGCGTTTTTTTTATATTTTTTTTTTATTTAGGTTCATCCACACAGAATTATTTCACAAATTTACATTGAAGACATTTTTCCAGTACGTAATAGAAACTATCTATAATTACGGACAAATACAACGTGTAGAATGAGTTACGCTATTTTGTTTACAAAATTAAATTAGTAGCTTTGACTCTAATAAAAGAAAGAAAATAAAATAAGATAAATAATAAGTAAAAAAAGTAACAAAAACCGAAAATGCAAACTAAAAAAAAAACTAAGAAAAAACTAAGAACTTGGCAATGTGTCAGCGACTTTTTGGATGAGTTTAACGTAGACAATATTTCAATAGCATATTCTTTAGATAGTACGTTGAGGCTGCGTTTAATTCTTGAAAGAGGTGAGTATTTACCAAACTTTGTTCTACTTTTGAGGAACAAAGTTAGACCGTCTTGCATTAAACCTTGGTACATGAAAGCCAGTGGATCTCATAAGAAGGACGGATGGCAGATGGAGCAAAGCGGCGACGGAGTGGATACCATTGGATGGAGTAAGAAGAGTAGGACGTCCACTGATGCGGTGGAGCGATGAGCTATGCGCAGGCTGCCCGCTGTGGTGGCGTACAGCGCAGGAACGTCACCAGTGGGGTCATACAGTTAACACTATCAAAAGGGGTAAAGTGCTATTAAACAGTGAAACAGTGAGAAGTGCAAAGTAAATAAGAAGAAAGTAAATATAACTTAATTGTACGAAAAAAAAATAGGTCAAGAGAGGCCAAAGCCCTGCAGTGGGTGGCACTAAGAGAAAAAAAAAGCTCAAAAATGTATAATAATGTTAAACTTGATTAGTGTATAAGGCTATATATAATATAATAATACATGAAAGCCTATTATGGCTAAAAGCAAAGGACAATCGATGAGATTGTTTGAACAATCAGTGAGAACCCGTTTGCAATGATATCCATGCTTCTTGTAGCTTCTTCGAGTTTGAATGAGATTTGAGTTTAGTTGACAAAAAGGTTGAAGTGATGTTTACGGCGAGACTTTAACTTTTATCAGCTCTATTCAGAGTGGACGGGACTACCTTTAGTACGCGTTTTAAGGTCGGGCTAAACCGGTTTTTGTATGGTCAGTCCGGTGCTAATTACGTACTAAGTTCTGACAGGTCCTCTCTGAATACGACTTTTTAAGTTTAGTTGACAAAAATGTAAGTGACGTTTACAGCGAGGAAGGAAGGTCAGGCGTGCCGACCGAAACTCACTTGGGGACTTACTATTCTGTGCTTGGGGGAACTCTGGGATAACGTAGCGACTCACAATGGAGGTAGCGCCCGCGAGGCAGTTCACTTACGAATTCGCTCACTACTGATGTTCTCGGGTTCCAACGGAACGCAGGAAACTCACACGACGTTATTTATTGCAACGAACATTAGATGTTGCGAGTTCCGAATTCGTTAACTAACTAACTACAGTCAGTGCTTTTCCAATTTTGCAGTTAATTTCTATCGCCACTTCGGTCTTTTTGGTTGGTTCATTTAAATAGAGTTCTACTCTTGAATTAAGGCGCTAGGACTAGCCAACTACTCGCGCCATACAAATGCACTTTTTAACAAATGTAATAATATGTAGTGAAACGCTTCAGCAAATCCAAATAGAACTCCAGACTGTTAGTGTCCAGACATCCATTATGGATTGTTAATATTTTTTTATTCCATCATTTATTTAAATAATAATAAAAATAAAAAAGTTGATTTTTCTCATTAGAAATCTGAAAGTAATTCGATTTCTAGATATAAGCAAAAACAGCATATATGCATAAACAAAAAAATCCGTTTGCTTTTAGATTTCTACATTTAGTCAAAAAAGTTCGGAAATGGACACCGTTTCCGCAATGTATTTTGTATAGAAAAAGGAAACATACATTAACGAAAATAATTCGATTCCTAGACAAGGAATCATATATTGTAAGAATGACACTTATAATCGTCAGACTTAGTTAGTTAACTTGGGGTGCCTCGTCTAACTTTGCGATTTGGCTAGTACCAGGCCCTTAATTCAATGATAGTGTGTAATGTTGTCTCGCTGAGAAGGTGTGGTGTGATCATGTGATGGGCGCGCAGGACGGAGATCGAGGGTCTGTATGCTGTGTACCGGCGGCTGGTGGCGGCGGCGGCGGGCGCGGGAGGGGGAGGGGGAGGCAGCGGCGCCGCGGCGACGCCGGCACAGCCCAAAGTCGAGGTTGGTTGATTGAAACGTAACGCTTCACACGTTTCAATGTTCTGTTTTTTTTTGCATGAATTTTGTGCGGCTCGTAGCCTAGTGGCGCGGGAACTGTCCTAGCGAACCAGAGGCCTGGGTTCAATTCCGACATGCACCACTTTCTTTCTCTTTCTAGGTTCGATAAGTGCATTTCGTCACGAATGCGAGCTGCTCCATGGTTCGGAATCCATGTAAAACTGTAGGTTCCCTTCCCCTACTAGGTGGTAGGGTTTAAGCCCGCCCGGGTTGGTACCATCGCATTGGATGAAAAGATGGTCGAAGCGGCAATTAAAATTTACCGTGTTTTTCATTCAGTTCAATGTAGCCGTGCTCATAAAGGTAATGTCCTGGCATGGCATCTAATTCCTTCGGGAATGTGGTGTATTGGGCTAAAATCATAACGGTAGTTGTGTGGTATTAGCCATGCATGTCATCGCATAAAAAAAGAATTAATACAGAAAACTTACCTGGTTTCAAGGCCCTGGCATATTTCGAAAACCAATGAGTATCGCCGGGCGCCTCCTGATATTCGCTATATATCACGCTGAACATTCATAAAGCCTGGCAATATAAGTAAGCATGGCACCCAGCTAGTTCATGGAGTTGACCTCGATGTGCTAGTTCCTACGTGAAATATTATTTTTAATATTATGACAGTATGTGTGATGTAAATATGTGTGTGTGTGTGCGTGGGAAAAGTAAACAATTGAATGTTTATAATGTATGTTATATTTTTTCATTAAATGTGCTCTCCTTTATTCTTTACTATGTTCCATCTGAACTATCCGTTTGAAATCTAAATCGTCATGCAGCTTCAATCAAAATAATACTTTGTAGTTTTTTTTTTAAGTTTTTTTTTTAAATAACGAGGAAAAGTAAAAAACAAATATCGATAAAGAATCTTTGATGATCAAGGAATTAAGGAGCGATCCAATTCGTTTCAAGCCTTCACTTCTATTTGACCCTGAAACAAGGTATTTGGATGTTGTGGAGATAGGCCATCCCATTAAAGAAAAATATTCAAAGCTTCATAACAATATTCAAAAATGCTTTGTCGAATAATCTGATGGTTTTAATTGATGATTGCTGATGTATTACCGGCAGGGCATCGACCAGAGTACGTTTCGTGAGGTGCTGCACAACTCTCTCGAGCTGGTGACGGAGGAGGCGCTGCTGGACCGCATGTTCAGCGTGTGGGACCGCGGCGGCGCTGGCGCGCTGCGCTTCGAGCCCTGGGCCTGCGGACTCAGCGTGCTGCTGCGCGGCTCGCCGGCCGAGCGGCGCGCGCTCTGCTTCAGCATATACGACCTCAACTCCGACGGGTACATCACCAGAGACGAGATGCTGTCTCTGCTCAAGTGAGTAGTCGAGTAGTTAGTCCGAGTGACGGAGGAGCCGCTGCTGGACCGCATGTTCAGCGTGTGGGACCGCGGCGGCGCCGGCGCGCTGCGCTTCGAGCCCTGGGCCTGCGGACTCAGCGTGCTGCTGCGCGGCTCGCCGGCCGAGCGGCGCGCGCTCTGCTTCAGCATATACGACCTCAACTCCGACGGGTACATCACGAGAGACGAGATGCTGTCTCTGCTCAAGTGAGTAGTCGAGTAGTTAGTCCGAGTGACGGAGGAGCCGCTGCTGGACCGCATGTTCAGCGTGTGGGACCGCGGAGGCGCCGACGCGCTGCGCTTCGAGCCCTGGGCCTGCGGACTCAGCGTGCTGCTGCGCGGCTCGCCGGCCGAGCGGCGCGCGCTCTGCTTCAGCATATACGACCTCAACTCCGACGGGTACATCACCAGAGACGAGATGCTGTCTCTGCTCAAGTGAGTAGTCGAGTAGTTAGTCCGAGTGACGGAGGAGCCGCTGCTGGACCGCATGTTCAGCGTGTGGGACCGCGGAGGCGCCGACGCGCTGCGCTTCGAGCCCTGGGCCTGCGGACTCAGCGTGCTGCTGCGCGGCTCGCCGGCCGAGCGGCGCGCGCTCTGCTTCAGCATATACGACCTCAACTCCGACGGGTACATCACCAGAGACGAGATGCTGTCTCTGCTCAAGTGAGTAGTCGAGTAGTTAGTCCGAGTGACGGAGGAGCCGCTGCTGGACCGCATGTTCAGCGTGTGGGACCGCGGCGGCGCCGGCGCGCTGCGCTTCGAGCCCTGGGCCTGCGGACTCAGCGTGCTGCTGCGCGGCTCGCCGGCCGAGCGGCGCGCGCTCTGCTTCAGCATATACGACCTCAACTCCGACGGGTACATCACCAGAGACGAGATGCTGTCTCTGCTCAAGTGAGTAGTCGAGTAGTTAGTCCGAGTGACGGAGGAGCCGCTGCTGGACCGCATGTTCAGCGTGTGGGACCGCGGCGGCGCCGGCGCGCTGCGCTTCGAGCCCTGGGCCTGCGGACTCAGCGTGCTGCTGCGCGGCTCGCCGGCCGAGCGGCGCGCGCTCTGCTTCAGCATATACGACCTCAACTCCGACGGGTACATCACCAGAGACGAGATGCTGTCTCTGCTCAAGTGAGTAGTCGAGTAGTTAGTCCGAGTGACGGAGGAGCCGCTGCTGGACCGCATGTTCAGCGTGTGGGACCGCGGCGGCGCCGGCGCGCTGCGCTTCGAGCCCTGGGCCTGCGGACTCAGCGTGCTGCTGCGCGGCTCGCCGGCCGAGCGGCGCGCGCTCTGCTTCAGCATATACGACCTCAACTCCGACGGGTACATCACGAGAGACGAGATGCTGTCTCTGCTCAAGTGAGTAGTCGAGTAGTTAGTCCGAGTGACGGAGGAGCCGCTGCTGGACCGCATGTTCAGCGTGTGGGACCGCGGAGGCGCCGACGCGCTGCGCTTCGAGCCCTGGGCCTGCGGACTCAGCGTGCTGCTGCGCGGCTCGCCGGCCGAGCGGCGCGCGCTCTGCTTCAGCATCTACGACCTCAACTCCGACGGTTACATCACGAGAGACGAGATGCTGTCTCTGCTCAAGTGAGTAATCGAGTAGTTAGTCCGAGTGACGGAGGAGCCGCTGCTGGACCGCATGTTCAGCGTGTGGGACCGCGGAGGCGCCGACGCGCTGCGCTTCGAGCCCTGGGCCTGCGGACTCAGCGTGCTGCTGCGCGGCTCGTCGACCGAGCGGCGCGCGCTCTGCTTCAGCATCTACGACCTCAACTCCGACGGTTACATCACGAGAGACGAGATGCTGTCTCTGCCCAAGTGAGTAATCGAGTAGTTAGTCCGAGTGACGGAGGAGCCGCTGCTGGACCGCATGTTCAGCGTGTGGGACCGCGGCGGCGCCGGCGCGCTGCGCTTCGAGCCCTGGGCCTTCGGACTCAGCGTGCTGCTGCGCGGCTCTGCTTCAGCATATACGACCTCAACTCCGACGGGTACATAACGAGAGACGAGACGCTGTCTCTGCTCAAGTGAGTAGTCCGGTAATCTGAACCGTCATACCAACAATTCGGCTCTTCGCTGCGTACACTACAATGGGATAACAGAACGGATTGCGTTGTTCTATGGCGTATTGCAAGCCGGCGTTAGTTGCTAGTAAATAATGTATAGCGAGAAAAAAAATAGTATTAAAGTAAGATTACAATATATTTTTTTAGTTGTCAATAATTTGGAAAAACTGCATATTATCATAGGTTCACTACTGATGATATTATGAATTTTCTCTCTTTGCTTTCTCGGTTGGTCGCTATACAAAAAAAACAAGCGAAGGGAAATCGCATTGCAAACTAAAGTCTGTCGAATTGTCCAACAGTAGGTTTGCTACCTTAAAGGATTTTGAGGAAAATGATGTGTTTGTTGGTGTAGAAACTGCTTGCTCAAGCAACCGGGTGACGAGGAGCCGGATGAAGGCGTCAAGGAGCTGGTGGAGCTGGTGCTGCGCAAGCTGGACGCAGACAAGGACGGACGCGTCTCCTTCCAGGTACTCAGGCTTTCTCCAACCCAGCTACCGACTTGACCGCTCCTTCGTAAGAGCTGAGTGCTGGAGCTACAAGCCCGGTGTTGCCTGGACTCTTTAAAGGACTCTTTATACTTGCTTACCTCGACGGCTAGGAGCCCTTTTGAACGCCCTATAGCCTAATGTGGTTTTCTATTGTATTGTATTTATTTTTCTCCTTTGGGACGCAGTGAACAGTTGGAATACTAAAAAAATTACATTTCATTGAATTAATGCATACCGAGTTCATTACCTGTCATTATCATGGCAAGAGGCTCACTTAAGATGGCCCAACCCGCTCAACTCCCCATACAAACGGGGAAAGAAGATCACGCCCATATTTCTTATCAGAGATCCCAAATTTTGCTCAAAAGAGCTTTATTTGATCAAACTAGATGTCTGATGACTGTTGGTATTGTAAAATTGTGTTTGGTTTCTAAGTTATAAGGTCCGAAAGTTCGAATTTTTGGCGCGTTTTATACAATAACATTGGTGGTTTATTGCGCAATGATAAAGTAAGAAAATCTTAAAAAGATTAGTCATTAGACATAGCTTATGTTAATCAAGATTTATAATGTATTTGATTTTTGCTAGATTTTTTACTACAGCGGTTGTGGTTTACTTTTAGCTACAAGTCGTTTTGAAATCAAAATTTTCGTAAATCTTACCAAATCGTAAATCTTACCAAATCATACACAATGCACATTATCTTTTTTGTGGACATGTTGCATCTTCCTCATCACGGAGCCTGTCTTTTTCTTTGAAACAGAGTAAGTCCCAGAGCGCAACAGCACGGTTTTGTACAGTGCCCGCGAATGAGTTAGTCCCGCCGGGTTGGGCCACCTTAAGTATACATATTAAAATAAACTATATCTACACTTAATTTAAAAAAAATAGAGAAACCAAGAGTTCGAAACCCAGGGTGTTTACTCTCTCGCTCATCTCAGATAAGGATTGAAAAGTGCATTTTAAATAATAATGCTGGTCAATTTGTTGGTCAAATTTGATTATAAGATCAGTAAATTTTCTTATATGCATAAAAATAGTTAGCAGTTCAAGACCGTTTGGTTTTCTAGCGATCAGATTACCTACAAAACGAGATAATTCATAACCGACTCTTCCAGAGAAAGACGCGGTGGAGTGAAAGCTTCGAATAAGATGTGAGCAATGTCCGCAGGACTACCAGGAGGCGACGGAGCGGGAGCCGCTGCTGCTGGAGGCCTTCGGGCAGTGCCTGCCGGCCGGCGCCGACTGCCGCGCCTTCATCGACTCGCTGCAGGCCTAGCTCGACCACCCCTCGTCCTGCCCCCACATCAGCACCGACACAGGAGGCGACGGAGCGGGAGCAGCTGCTGCTGGAGGCCTTCGGGCAGTGCCTGCCGGCCGGCGCCGACTGCCGCGCCTTCATCGACTCGCTGCAGGCCTAGCTCGACCACCCCTCGTCCTGCCCCCACATCAGCACCGACACAGGAGGCGACGGAGCGGGAGCAGCTGCTGCTGGAGGCCTTCGGGCAGTGCCTGCCGGCCGGCGCCGACTGCCGCGCCTTCATCGACTCGCTGCAGGCCTAGCTCGACCACCCCTCGTCCTGCCCCCACATCAGCACCGACACAGGAGGCGACGGAGCGGGAGCAGCTGCTGCTGGAGGCCTTCGGGCAGTGCCTGCCGGCCGGCGCCGACTGCCGCGCCTACATCGACTCGCTGCAGGCCTAGCTCGACCACCCCTCGTCCTGCCCCCACACCAGCACCGACACAGGAGGCGACGGAGCGGGAGCCGCTGCTGCTGGAGGCCTTCGGGCAGTGCCTGCCGGCCGGCGCCGACTGCCGCGCCTTCATCGACTCGCTGCAGGCCTAGCTCGACCACCCCTCGTCCTGCCCCCACATCAGCACCGACACAGGAGGCGACGGAGCGGGAGCCGCTGCTGCTGGAGGCCTTCGGGCAGTGCCTGCCGGCCGGCGCCGACTGCCGCGCCTTCATCGACTCGCTGCAGGCCTAGCTCGACCACCCCTCGTCCTGCCCCCACATCAGCACCGACACAGGAGGCGACGGAGCGGGAGCAGCTGCTGCTGGAGGCCTTCGGGCAGTGCCTGCCGGCCGGCGCCGACTGCCGCGCCTTCATCGACTCGCTGCAGGCCTAGCTCGACCACCCCTCGTCCTGCCCCCACATCAGCACCGACACAGGAGGCGACGGAGCGGGAGCAGCTGCTGCTGGAGGCCTTCGGGCAGTGCCTGCCGGCCGGCGCCGACTGCCGCGCCTTCATCGACTCGCTGCAGGCCTAGCTCGACCACCCCTCGTCCTGCCCCCACATCAGCACCGACACAGGAGGCGACGGAGCGGGAGCAGCTGCTGCTGGAGGCCTTCGGGCAGTGCCTGCCGGCCGGCGCCGACTGCCGCGCCTACATCGACTCGCTGCAGGCCTAGCTCGACCACCCCTCGTCCTGCCCCCACACCAGCACCGACACAGGAGGCGACGGAGCGGGAGCAGCTGCTGCTGGAGGCCTTCGGGCAGTGCCTGCCGGCCGGCGCCGACTGCCGCGCCTTCATCGACTCGCTGCAGGCCTAGCTCGACCACCCCTCGTCCTGCCCCCACATCAGCACCGACACAGGAGGCGACGGAGCGGGAGCCGCTGCTGCTGGAGGCCTTCGGGCAGTGCCTGCCGGCCGGCGCCGACTGCCGCGCCTTCATCGACTCGCTGCAGGCCTAGCTCGACCACCCCTCGTCCTGCCCCCACATCAGCACCGACACAGGAGGCGACGGAGCGGGAGCGGCTACTGCTGGAGGCTATATTACGTAGAAGATGTTTCTACTTAATACTAATTACTAAAGTGCCGATTATCTTGCACTGGTATTGATTGCAAGCTGCTAAGAAAGGCTCTAAGGGCCGAGTGCACGAAAGGACAAAAAATCTAAATCAACATCAAAGTATGATTAAACACGTCACTTTGTGTGGACAGTATGGAAGGAACTCTATACGGTTTACAAAAAGTGACGTGTTTGAACATTGATTAACTCAGCCGTCTCTTCGTGCAATCGGAGCTAAATGTGTGGCGATTAAGATAATCAGCAGTACATCGGTGAAGGACTGTCTGTTTTAAAAATGTAGCATTTTTTATTACATTTTCATCCAGTTCTGAGCCATGTTTCAAGTTTCTAGCTCACCGGAAAGTTGGTTTGAACTGATTTGCAAAATATGCAAAAAAGACAGACAAGAAAGCTAGCGAGAAAAATGTGTTAATTAATAAAAAGTATAGCCGCTTTAACACGTTCTAGAAGCTACCCTTCTTAGGTACATTATTTTTGAAAGGAGATTAATCATATCAACAATAAATCTCCACATCCAGTAAAAATTGCTCTATATGCTTTTATTTTATGTTCGAAATTAAATTCAACAAAACTTTGTTTTATTTAAAAGCGGCATACGGCTCAGCATATCACCTACACGACGCCCGCCAGCTTTGGAAATTTCAAGGTGGCTACAAGAACCATGCCGGCCGGCACACCATGGTTGAAAAACCCCGGGTTGTACTTTGAGGAAAATACATCGGCAGACAGTGAATCGATCCTATTATCTAGAGAATTTCTGCAATGAATGGGTACAGTCTCTGTCTGTTAGGCAGCTCAGAAGAGTATCCGCCACAGTAAAAGAGAATGGACTATACATTCTGGGATACCTTGGGATCATCGACGAGACGCACCGGACGGCGGTGTTCCGGGCCCAAGGAGCCGACCTGAACCGTCCCACAGATGCGAACATTACCCCACACAGGGCGGTATCTGCGTCTTGTAGAGCAGCAGTTACTGGTGGTCGTGTCACGTGAAATACTGGTGCACTCGATTGAGGAATCCCAACTTGTTTGAGGCGAGCATGGTTTTATCCTCGAAATAGCGTCGGTGGACGGTGGTCGATACCAAAAATCTCTATGTGAACGTGAATTCGCAAAGTTGTGCCCATGGAGGTCGGAGCCGTATTGAACGAAGTCCGCTTCGTAACTAAAACACTCGACAAGGTTTTGGAGATCCCATACAGTAACTTCTTCCAGGGTCTCGATTCTAGCGATGATACGCCGCCTATACTTGCGGTCCGGTGACTGGTGTACCTGGCTAACAACATGTTGTCATATGTGCAGCAATCAATATCGCCTTTGCAGAAATAAACGGATCCCAGCGGTACGCCGGCATTCACTGACGCAGCTTTGGATAAACAACCGTCAACCGTTGCTGACATGTAAATAATCGGTGATCCAGTCAAACAGGTCGTGTGGAAGGCCGCAGGAGGGAAGTTTGAAAAGCAGTGACTTGTGCCAGACCTGGCTGAATGCTTTCGCGATACATAGGTCGATAGCCATACCTTTACCGTGATTTTCGATTGCATCTCATGATGTAATCTAGGAGATTCCCTACAGATCGATTCTGACCAAAAGCATAATCAGGACACTGAGAAATCCTACCAATTTTATATTTATAAGTGTTTTGATATTTTTTCAGATTGGTTCTAAAACGGCAAAAAAATATATATTAACTCATTGTCATTTGAATAACCTTCCTCTTATGTCAGCTAGGGCTGTATTAAAGGTTTTCTTCGCGATTCAAGAATGATTTATACGACATAAGTAATAACGTTTAAAGAAACCCACTGTATTGTGCTCGCCACTCTTAATAAATACTAGACTCCTACTTCTGACTTCGTGTTCTAGACTTAAGGTGGCCCAACCCGGCGGGCCTAACTCATTCGCGGGCACGGTACAAAACCCAAAAACCTTCTCTGTTTCAAAGAATAAGACAGGCTCCGTGATGAAGAAGATGCAACATGTACACAAAAAATACAATGTGTATAGTGTATGATTTGTTAAGATTTACGAAATTTTTAATTTCAAAACGACTTTTAGCTAAAAGTAAACCACGACCGCCGTAGTCAAAAATCTAACAAAAACCAAATAGATCATAAATCTTGATTAAATAAGCTATGTCTGATGACTAATCTTTTTGCGATGTTCTTACTTTATCATTGCGTAATCCATCTCCAAAGTTATTGTATAAAACGCGCGAAAAATTCGAACTTTCGGACCTTATAACTTAGAAACCAAACACAATTTTACAATGCTAATGGTCATCAGACATCTAGTTCGATCAAATAAAGCTATTTTGAGCAAAATTTTGGATCTCTGACAAGAAATATGGGCGTGATCTTCTTTCCCCTTTTGTATGGGGAGATGAGCGGGTTGGGCCACCTTAAATATTGATTAAGGTATCATGAGACCATAGAACGACTGTATCCGACAAGTGATGATTTTGTATTATTAATTGTCCTAATAAGAACTTTTCTGCAAACTTAATTATCGGAAATACATGATATTAAACCAATATAAGATGTATCAAGTAAGATGTCAGAGCCGGTAGTCTAAGGGCCGAGTGCACGAAAGGAGAAAAAATTAAAATCAACGTCAACGTTTGATCAAACACGTCACTTTGTGTGGACAGTATGGAAGGAACTATATGCGGATCACTAAAAGTGACGTGTTTGAACCTTGATTAACTCGTCCGTCTCTTCGTGCAACCGGGGCCAAGTTGTCACCTAAATTGGCGTTACGGCAAACCGATCGACTGGCGTTTTCAAATGTATGGAGAAATTGAAGAGCGCGCGTAGCGGGCGTTAAGCGAACTAACATTTGCGAGTCCGAGCTTGATTTGACAGCTTACTCAACGTTGCCGTAAATACGTCGACGTTGCCGTTTACGTCCACTCCGCGTTTTCATACAAATCGGAAGTCCGCGTTTGACTTTGACAGCTTGAAGAAGTAAAACCACAGAATATCTAGTAAAAACTTGTATGGAGTTTGGAGAAAACGCCAGTCGATCGGTTTGCCGTAAACGCCAATTTAGGTGAGAACTCAGACTTACCACTCAGTATGTAAGATGTGTAAATTTAAGGCGCTTCACGTTTTTCAAATCGATTTAAAGTACGATTAAGAGTACGGTGGGCCATCCCGCTTAACTCTCCATACAAACGGTGAAAGAAGATCACGCCCATATTTCTTGTCAAAGATCCAAAGTTTTGCTCAAAAAGCTTTATTTGATCGAACTGGATGTCTGATGACCGTTGGCATTGTACACTTGTGTTTGGTTTCAAAGTTATAAGGTCTGAAAGTTCACATTTTTCGCGTGTTTTGTACAATAATTTTGGAGGTGGATTACTCAACGATAAAATCTATACATCTTAAAAAGATTAGTCATCAGACATAGCTTGTTTCATTAAAATTTATAATTAATTTCGTTTTTGTTAGATTTTTGACGACAAAGGTCTTGGTTTACTTTTAGCTAGAAGTCGTTTTGTAATTAAAATTTTCGTAAGTCTTACCAAATCAAAAATGGCTTTGAAAGTTAAAAAAGGTCCTTTTAGAAATATTTTTTATTTCGATGATTATATAAGTGTTTTGGACAAAATGAAGATGTGTATCTTTGCAAACGTACGTTCTATAACCTCAGTATTCGTAGCAATGTTTAACAACCAAAGGCTTTACTGTAATCAACTTCAGAAACACGATCATATTTATGTATTTATTTCCCTTAAATTTCAATAGCAAGGACAACCTTTTATTAATTTACATCGTAAAATGGTTCCATTGTCAGTTTTTCAAACAATCATGTTTGCATAATAGTGCTTAATATGGAAACTAAAAATATAAAACGAAAGGTTATCGGTTACGGTCATTATAGGTTCCTATGTCCCGTTTGGACCCCTGGTAATCCAAACAAACGCAAAATCGCAAGTATTTCCATTTTTTCATCATATTTTTCGCAACATAAACATTTCAACTTTTCATCGTTCATACTACTGATAATATCTGATTAGACAATAAAACCATTGGTGGCATTTTTTTTATATAAATGGTTTTGTATTTGATCTAAGCTTAGGGGATAAATTGTTCGAGGCGAATTAGCCAAATATCATTATGAATCGTTCATAACACTATGCAAATTATCTGTGAACAGGAATAACAGCATTCTCATTTGTGATGAGGAAGTCAGTTTAAGGTCAGTCATATAAAATGGGACGTGTTG
The DNA here is from genome assembly GCA_946894095.1 of Incurvaria masculella. Classification (NCBI taxonomy): domain Eukaryota; kingdom Metazoa; phylum Arthropoda; class Insecta; order Lepidoptera; family Incurvariidae; genus Incurvaria; species Incurvaria masculella. The sequence goes on from OX335646.2 coordinate 24,603,948, forward strand.
CATTTTTAACAGCTTTGCAAACACATTAGGCATTGCGAGGTATCTGTAGATACTGATAGATATTTATTTATTTATTTGGAAAAGCAAACAGATACAGACATGATTAAGATACAAAAGGCAATTTAATACTAATTTACTAGATATGTACCCAGCACCGCATTTCACATGTAATATAAAAGAATTGGAAAGGGCTATTATCTCAGAAAGAAAACAAACATAGCATCGGGCTAATCATAAAATAAAAGTTAATAATAAAACAAAATATAATTGAAGGTTGCAAGTTTCAAAAATTGAGCACAGATAAAGTATAAGTGTAACATGATAACATGCATGGCAGAATCATTCTTAATTAAATGGGTAAAAGAAAAAAAAAACTTAATAAAAAAAAAAAGAAAAAATGAAATATTACACAAACAGGCATATAAAATTAAAATGGATTATGATGAAAGGGTTGCTGCAACTTGCTTCTTAAGGTGGCCCAACCCGCTCATCTCCCCATACAAAAGGGGAAAGAAGATCACGCCCATATTTCTTGTCAAAGATCCAAAAAATTTCTCAAAATAGCTTTATTTGATCGAACTAGATGTCTAATGACCATTGGCATTGTAAAATTGTGTTTGGTTTCTAAGTTATAAGGTCCGAAAGTTCGATTTTTTCGCGCGTTTTATACAATAACTTTTGAGGTGGATTAGGCAATGATAAAGTAAGAACATCTTAAAAAGATTAGTCATCAGACATAGCTTATTTAATCAAGATTTATGATCTATTCGGTTTTTGTTAGATTTTTGACTACAGCGGTCGTAGTTTACTTTTAGCTATAAGTCGTTTTGAAATTAAAATTTTCGTAAATCTTACCAAATCATACACTATGCACATTGTCTTTTTTGTGTACATGTTGCATCTTCCTCATCACGGAGCCCGTCTTATTCTTTGAAACAGAGAAGGTCCCAGAGCGCAACAGCACGGTTTTGTACCGTGCCCGCGAATGAGTTAGGTCCGCCGGGTTGGGCCACCTTAAAGTCATTATTACTGAGATAGTGTATATCTAGATCAGAAAATACTCTGTTGAATTTATCACACATTTTATGGATAGGTATACGGTTACCAGCGTTGGTCCGATACAGATATACACGATAAATGCAATGCAATACAGATACTGTTTTGATCACAGTTTGAAGCTTTTAAACACAGATTAAGTACTTCGATCAGTGGTTTTAATTATAATGTCCTGTTGTTTTTTTTTCAGTGCGATTCCGTAGTGTTTTAAACATGTGGTTTTAAAATAAACATTTGCTAGTAGTTTCAGGATCGGCTCCTGATTGCCGATCCTGTGCTCCCTGCAACGTATTGCAGCTCCAGGGACGCGGCTCGCGTCACCCGATTCACATAGAGTGGATGGTGGTGGAGACACATATTTTACGACTAGCTGAGGTACCCGGCTCCACTCGGGTCAATGTCATTTTGGACTTATGTCGGGCCAAATTATTTCCTGAATGAAAAGTGGCTTGAAGGCGTGGTCCATAAAGCTGGTTGGACAAAGTATCTATTTACCAAATTCAATCAAAATAGGTTGAGCCGAAATGGTCCGAAAAATCTTCTGACTAGCCGTGCGATAAGAAGCATCCAACATTTTCATTTCTAATAACCGTGGAAGGAATGTCCATATTTTAAAATATTTTTTTGAAAGTATGTGCCGCCAGCACTTCTTTGTACTGGCACTGATACCTACATTGAAATTAATAGAAAATAGGTACAATTATTTTTATTTCCGCTTTAATTATCGTTCTTATCAAAACTAATACCTCTAGTAAGTAAGGAAAAGGACCTAAAATTTTACATACATACATGTTGAAAATGGTCACCCATCTAAAACCCGACCGCGCTCAGAGTTGCTTCACCGAGCTTATCGAGTCGCACAGAGCTATCGAGGTTGTTTTCGTATTTAATGAAAACTGTTAAGATGACATGATACCATATATACCATATATCATATATATCATAGCCAAATATTTATTTTGTATTATGTTTGCCTACAGAATGAATATCTAATTCTCATATAGTCACGTTCCTTACTTACTAGGTGGTAGGGTTAATCCCACCTGAGTTGGTAACATCGCATTGAATGAACGATGGTCGGAGCGGCAATGAATTTTGTCCATGTTTTCCATCCAGTTCAGTGTAGCCGAGCAATATAAGGAAGGTCCTGGCATGGCACCTAGGTGCCATGTGGTGTGTTAGTGTATTATCATGAACTGGTATTATCTAGCTATTTCAGTTTGTTAAAAAAAATCCAGAGCCCTGTATTATTCTTGCAAATATTTTCTGTAAAATAAGTTGAAAATATCATCAAACACCTTCTCACACACCCTCACACACACGCACACACACACGCCCTAATACACCCTCTTTCTCTCCATATATTTCCCATGTACTATAAGAGAAATGTTAAGAGCAATCAATAGTTTCATTTATATTTGTGAAAACTTGTTAGGCTTATTTTTTTATTTCTAGTGTATTCTGTGTAACTTGTTTTTTAGCTGTAAGTTTTCCTTTTAATAAATAAATAAAAATAAATAAATCATATACTTTCCTCTAGTTAGGCTTTAAGGTGGCCCATCTCGCTCATCTCCCCATACAAAAGGGGAAAGAAGATCACGCCCATATTTCTTGTCAGATATCCAAAATTTTGCTCAATATGTATAGCTTTATTTGATCGAACTAGATGTCTGATGACCATTGGCATTGTAAAATTATGTTTGGTTTCTAAGTTATAAGGTCCGAAAGTTCGCATTTTTCGCGCGTTTTATACAATAACTTTGGAGGTGGATTACGCAATGATAAAGTAAGAACATCTTAAAAAGATTAGTCATCAGACATAGCTTATTTAATCAAGATTTATAATCTGTTTGGGTTTTATTCGATTTTTCACTACAGCGGTCGTGGTTTACTTTTAGCTGTAAGTCGTTTTGAAATTAAAATTTTCGTAAATCTTACCAAATCATACACTATGCACATTGTCTTTTTTGTGGACATGTTGCATCTTCCTCATCACGGAGCCTGTCTTATTCTTTGAAACAGAGAAGGTCCCAGAGCGCAACAGCACGGTTTTGTACCGTGCCCGCGAATGAGTTAGGGCCGCCGGGTTGGGCCACCTTAAAAAGATTATCTATTTGTGCTATGTAGGTGGTTCCGGCACAAAAGAAATCAATTGAGTTTACAAAATTAATAATATAAATCAAGTGAGAGGCGTACAAGAGATTTGTCGTTGATTATTAATAATGTCAGTTCGCTTACTAATTCGCTTAGTATCTATGTTCTCGAGTTCCAAAGAAACGTTAGGACACGTAAGAACTTCATAGGCCGGTGTTTAGTGCAACGAACATTCGATGTAGCGATCCCGATGTCATAAGCAACCCGTTGACACGCTGCCACACCCACTTTCGGTCGCACACCCGTTCTTCTATCCTCGCTGGGCATTAGCCATACATGAACATTTCGTGTCTAGAAACACTGTTCTGAAATTACGCGACCGAACTTAAGCTTGTGGTTGCAAGTAGTGGCAAATACTTTTGTAAGCTTAGACTAAGGGCCGATTGCACGAAAGGACAAAAAATAAAAATCAACGTTAACATATTATTAAAAACGTAACTATGTGGCGAAAGGAAATCCAGGTTCACTAAAAGTGACGTGTTTGAACATTGATTCGCTCAGCCGTCTCTTGTGCAATCGGGGCTAAGCGGACGTTGAAAAAAAAACCCAGCGGAGTTTCTTGCCAGTTGTTCTTCGCTGGGATTGCCGAACTGGCTAATGATACAATATGACAAATCCGATTGCAGTGAACTGTCTATGGATGATGAATAAATAAAACGCGACGGAAGCTCGGTTGGCTTTTGCACGTGATTTTCGCGCTTTTATGGTGTGGGTTTTCCCTGTGGTCATTTTCTTTTGATCTCTCAATGAATTAAAATAGCAAAAAAAATAAGAAAATAATGGGAGGTCCCCAATTTTAAACCATGATTCGAGTTCCAAACCCACGGTATTGACCGCATCCGTATTTGCTAACACTTGAGCTAGCTCACCGAGATTCTTTTCTTTGTAACTCATTGAACAAACGTTTGGGTTTCGCGTGCGGTTTGGTAAATGGGCAAGCTCATTACATACAAGCATGTGGTATGTGCTATATTTAGTAGAGACGTGATTCAGTTTGTGATCGCAGTCGTGAGTCGTGACCAATCGTACAGAACCATTGTGTTAACATTGGGACAGGAAACTTTCAAGGGTAGGGGTTTTTTTGCATGGAATATGCAAGGTTTTTTTTAAAACCTGCTGTTTTTCATGGTTTCCGAACCATGGAGATGCTCGCATTTGCGAAGGAATGGCCTTTGGAGTGTAATTCCGATTGTTTGGCACTAAAATACTACAAATATATTGTAGTCGATAAAGGCACTCACCAGAATTCAGCCGGACTTGCCAAATGTGTGTTTTCCACAGCGACGGAGACAGCAGCCTCTGCTCAATCGGCGAGAGGAAAAGGGACCAAGACCGAGTTCTAAGATCTAAATCGTGTCATCGCTGCAAGAAATTATGTACATTAATATAACAATTACCAGCCTACCTTGATAATTAATGTATTTAATGGATACATTACCGTTATCTCATTAATTTGAGTTTTAGCATGGCTACCTATTAATAATATCATATTAAGGTTCATATTGGCAGACTCGAGAGAGTGCAAAAGCGATTTTTCTAGGGCAATCCTTCGCCTCGAGTATTATTTAATGGATATCTACGCTACACGTTCGCGGGCTAAATCGATTTGCTTATATAAAATATTCAATGCATTGATCGATAGTCCTGAACTTCTACAAAACGTTGATAATAATAGACTAGGAGGTCGCGACAAAATGGTAACGATAACGTAGATGGCTGAAACTTGGTTCACAGGACCTAGCCCTCTGAAGCTAAATGTGTCGGTCTGCCTGCGTTACTGTGGTTGCGTTACCTAAATAAGGCGCCTGAAAAGTACTCGTGTCGTTACCCTATCAATTCCGCATACTACGGGCGATAACGGTTTCCATGCTCTTAATGTTTACTAGGTTTTTTTAATTGTGGATTATAAAATATAATGTAGAAATATATGCTGTACGTTTTCATTTTTTTAACATACCTTTTAGATTGGAAAAAAAAATGGTCCGCGTACAATACATTTACAGTTCAACCTGTTTGTGTCTAATATTTAATGCTAGGTTTTAAATTAAGTTTTAAGTAACACTAGCAAATACGTGCTCTGCGACTAAAGAAAGAGAAAAAGTAATAATAAAGGACTACATTAATGACTGTCAGCCTCGGCAGCTCGGTATGCTACGTCTTGCGAATCGATAAGCTGGGGCAGCACCCCTGAGCGCGGTTAGGTTCTGGACGGGTGACCATTTTCAACCGTTGAGGCTGGCTGTAGTTCGGATTCTAGGTAAAACTGTCCGTATTTTCCATCCAGTTCAATGAAGCCGTGCAATATATGGAAGGTCCTGGCATGGCACCTAGTTCACATGTGGCGTGATAGGCTAATACGGTCAGTTCGGTATTAGCCATCCATGTCCAGTTACATAAAAAAAAAAATTGAAGACGACAATAAAATAATAACGTCCAAAGACAAATGATTCCTCATAAATTATTTTGTAAATAATTTTATTAAATCGTAACCGAATCATAACTCTATGTCATAACTGACTATTTAACTTTCCTAACGCGGCCCCTCCATTCCATGCTACCATATTGTCAACATTCTCGAGGGAACCACTCTATTAATTGCTTTCTTCATTATTCGCAACTGTAGAGAGTTCTAAAATGTGCAATATAAGTGGTGTCAAGGCAAGAATGGAACATTTTATTGTTGACCCCAGCCCACATTTATGTTTTATTTTATTTATTTTTTTTATTTTATTTATTTATTAATATGGCTCACATACAGGATAAATCCGTATTACACAATCATAAACACATTTACAGTATAAAAAACGAACGAATCATCCTACAGGTAGTGGGCGCAGCGTGTACAGTTATAGGTAGTCAGCTAAGAAAGTTTATGTCTACGATTCAACAATATGTTTAAAATAAAATAGTGAAGCAAGGAAACTGAACAATGTAGTGTAAAATTAATAAATGAGACAATGTAAAATTTAGATGAACACAGTACAAGCTTGATAAAAATATTAACATATTTCGTTAAGCTAATGCAACTACAAGCAATATACAAGATACTAAAACAGAATGAATACAGGAAACACAGTATTAGTACTTACTAATATTAATTTTAAATGCATCAAGGATATTTGATAATTGTTAATGATTTATCTGCACCAACAGTGCTACTTAAGTTTTCGAATGCTACCTACAGAGCATGCTAAAACATCACATTTGTCTTTCCAGTCATTGCAAGTTTGCAGCATTCTATTGATGGGCGAGTGAGAACCTATGTTAGTGCGGGTGCAATCTGTTTGGAAAGGCATTCGATTTAGTAACCTACTTGAAGGACGTCGAACTTTAATGTTGATGTTTTTCAGACTTCAGCCGCTTCACCGTCGTCGCCGCGATGCAGCGGTAGATCAGAGTTGTCAGTCCGAGTTCTCATCTAAATTGGCGTTTACGGAACTTCGAAGCTACGTAAAAACGTCAAACTCCATACAAGTTTTTCCTTGATATACTGTGGTTTTACTTCTTCAAGTTGTCAAATTCAAACTCGGTCTTACGATGTGTATGAACAAATGATGTCGGCGTAAACCGCAACGTCAACGTATTTACGGCGAAGGTGAGTGAGCTGTCAAATCAAACTCTCAAATGTTAGTTCGCTTAACGCCCACTGCGCGCGCTCTTCAATTTCTCCATGCATTCAAATTCAAAAATATTTAATGCAATTATAAAGAGTTAAAGAGTAAGTACATATTTTATTACAATTCTTAGCGATCTAAAATTTGTTTCTTAACCGTCGCACGTCGCAGTACGCAGGTACTTTCAATTACTTATGATCGATACTCTTAAGTGCTTAAGTAATTAGTAATAAAGTGATTTGTTTGATCACATGCAAGCACCACATAAAATGTATCTTATAAAATAAAATTAAAATTAAAAAAAGGTTTGGCGTAAACGTGACAACTGGGACTAGGGCCTCTGACCAATTGAAAACCAACCCCAATTTAGATGACAACTGGGACAGCTTATCTCCCGTACATTTATCGCTCGCATGACCTATGACGAACCGGCGGCGGCGGTGGCGGCGGAGCCAGGACCCGCCGCACCGCGCCGGTCGCGACGCGCTCGACCGCCGCGCGCACTCGCGACCGGCTCCCGTTCCGATACGCACGTCGCGCGCGCACCACCCACCGAGCGATCCGTCGCGTCGCCGTGCACCCGCGGCCGCTCCCCTCGACCTGCGCACGAGTGCCGCGACCTGGTGATCTGTGCCGTGCCGCTCCAGCCGGGAAGCTGTCGCTCGGACCCACCTTGCGAGACAACTAGGTCAGTCCGGACGTCACATAACAATATCTACTTGTACTGCAAATTGCAGGCTAATTGGGTGATTGCAGCAGAGCCGCGTGTACTCGCGCAAGGTTGATTACTGGAATATAGTAGCCAAATGGATTAGATAGATTTTATATTGCGATAGAGTCTTTCAATTTGTTATTTTATCAAATTGATATTGTTCTTACTCTCTAACTCCTTCATTTGTTGCGATATAAAGTATTTAGCAAGTAGCACTTAAGCACTTACTTTAATATGTAAATATGCAAGAGCTTAATTTTTGCCGGCGCGTAAGTTTGAGATCGTCTGACTTTTTCATATGTTGCGATAGAGCTTCCAGCAACTTGGGGTTCTCCTTACTCTACATTTGCAAAGTTGCAAGGGTTTAGCTTCTGTCGGTGCGTAATTTTGAGATCTTCTGACTTCTTTATACATTGCGATAGAGTCTCTTGTAAGTAGTTGATATCCTTACTCTACATTCGCAAAATTACCGGGGATTAGTCTGTCGGTGCGATAATTTGCAATTTTCCACTATCCAACACTTTCCGATGAAATAATACCACTGTACATGCGTGTTATCTCTTATCAATTAATTGTTTCTGTTATCAAGGTTTTTTTCCGGCCCGGGATCGTTCAACTTGCATGCACTTGAAATTGACAATAAAATACCAAGAGCTTAGATAACTATGCATGTAGGTACCTATCGTTGTTACGAGTAGCAACAAATTTACTGATAATGTTCAGCCCACATCATTTTCGAATTGGATATCGATGACTGTACAGCTACATACATGTATTTTATGCGATTGGCTCAGGTACAGCTGTAGAGTTCAGGACTGTTCTATCCATAGATCCAGACACTTTTGATGCGGTCTATATAGGTAGGTATTTATTATTGATTTTTCATCTTCTTATTCACTCTTCTTACGCTAGATGACCTCTGAAATGGTTCAATGTGAGAGATGTTGCTGAAAAGCCGACTATTTTCGTCGGATTAGCCACATAATAAGTAGCAACATGAAATAACATTTAATCCAAGTTTTCGTATGGAATATTAAGTCGGTGCCTATGTAAGTGTACCAATCTCCCGGACAAGTCAAAACGAACTTGAAATTATTGCTTGCAGCATGTAAGACCACGGTTCCATGTCTACAGTGATATCTATAAGATTTCACATGTTAATAAATGCAACATAAATCTTCTACCACAAACCGGCAACGCAACATGCAGTCTAACTCGACCTTTAAAACTCAGTGTAAATCGTTCGTATTAATTTGCATTTGTCTGAAATATTTATGAATTTTTATGAAGAAGATGAAATTGATGGCAATATAAATTGATGATTCTGAGAGAGGTAATACTATCGATGCCGTGCACACTATTGAAATCTACATAATAGCGAAGAGTGCCTACAAAGAACTTTCTGAATCAATATATCGGCAGGCTGTTGTTGTTCTCAGGGTGTATTCCGCATTTTTTCACGATACTGTTTTGAATAATCTTTTTATAGTTCAACCTGAGAACACCATATTCGATTTCATTAGACGTTTCTTAGACAAGCGACGCAAAAAATAACTACATAGGTAAATTATATTACAACTGGCCGGTCACTTGGCCTGGCGATCGGCCCATTTTCCGCATGCCAACCTTTCGTATGACCATGATGAGATTTCAGAAAAAAATGAATGGGTAATAAGGTGCCTCTTTTTGTCTCCAGAATCACCCCTAGCGCACAGAGTACCCTATTTGTGGCTAAGATCGTAGCATTCGTCGTAGCTCACGCGAGATCAAAAATTGTTGCTCTACAAGGCACATATTTTCTTGGGTGGATTATTGTCCGCTTATGTGGTGCGACAGCGATCAGCTTAGTTCCAAGGGTGTGGTCTCTGTCTGTCAAAGATCATTGGTGTACTACATAAGATGCTCTTCGAAGCTGCATTTCCTTTATTTCTTTGTTCAGTTAGATCTGGAATGCGAGGCATTTCTCCCAAAATACAACCTACGCCCTGTTCCCCCGAGAACCCTCCTATCTTGTATGCATTCATTCGATATCCCGATTGAAAGAAAATCTTCGCTCGTTCCGCTAATAATTTCTTTTCTTTCAGATATTCACAATGGCGACTGCAACCAAAAACGGCTCGCCAATGGAGAACCTCGCGGCCAGGGCACCCTGGTGAGTGTTCCGCTGATCTGGCGCGTGAGGAATGGGAGGGTTTCTCGAGCAGTTGACCGACATGGACCCAAAGAGTATTTTGCTTTACTCGTTAATTCTGAGTTCTTTGACGGAAACCTTAAATTAATCTCAGACAATCATTGCATTTACATGTTTTTTTTTTAATTTGACGAATTGGACGTGCAATTTCTTCTTTTAGTTCCTTACTTCTCTCAGGAGAGTTGGGTTTTCAAGAAACCGCAAAGAAAAAGTCCAAACAAATTAAATCGCAACATCGCGGCCTGTTTTGGTCTCGAATACGAGAGATGATCCAACCTGAAAACTTGGTTTGCCATTGGATGTCATTGTTTCGCGGTGACAGGTGGCGCCATTCTGTTGGAACCACATCCCATTTCGTCTAATTCTTACCAAAAAAGTATCAACAGGGTCTGGTAACGAGTGCCGTCAAGTAACGGTGGCACCTTCACCATTTTCGAAAAAGTACTGCCCAGTTATCCCTTCTGCCCACATGATACACCAAACTTTTTTTGGATGTAACGAAAGTTCTTGAATGGCATACGGTTGTTTATTTTGCCCAGAAGAAGAAGCCGGAAGAAGAAGAAGCCGAGAATCGTCACTAAAGATGATATTGTAGCGAAATTCATCGTCAGATGGCAGTTGGTACAGTTTCTGCGTTGTCTATGTATGATCGTTAGTCTGTTGAATGAGCTGGATCTTCTAAGCGTGAAGGTGTAAATCTTTTCTCAAAATTCGTTGACGAGTCCTGCGATGCAATAACAATTTAGTTCCTGGCAACGATGTCGAATGTCGATCGCTGAACTTGCGAATCTGCACAGCAAACTTTTTCCCATTCTTGTAATGGGTTTTCAGCTATAACTAACCATTTTCGTAAATGTCTACGTTTTAATTATGCAAACACCAAAATAATTAATTCGCGTAAGTTAAAATTCCAGTTCTTGCTGAGTCACCCTAATTCGATTTTAAAAACAAATCAACTTTGGTCTAGTATCTAGTGTCTAGCTAGACCAGGCATGTTTTTTATTATGCCTATAACCTGAAATGTACTGCAATGTTGTTTAACCGGTCGGGTTATTTCCTTTTTACCCGACTGCGCAAGAAGGAGGGTTATGTTTTTCGAGTGTATGTATGTATGTATATTTCTTTGGCACGTCCTGCAGCCTAAACGGCTTGATGGATTTTAGCTTGAGAGGTGTCGTTAGGTTCGCCTTGGTTGTGAGAGTGACATACCCAGTGTATATTAAAATTATGAAAAAAAACCATGGCTGATTTTTGGCGCCAAATTATATGTTTTCAATATTTTTTTGATATTTTTTTTTTGTCATAGGCAAGTGGCGCGATGCCTTGCGATTGGATACGCTGGATGAAGCATGATCTATGAGTGCGGTTGATCGGTTTTCGACCGTTGATGCTGGCCGTGGTTCGGCTTCAAAGTAAAACTATTGGTCCCCTTCCTTACCAACCCGGTTGGGATTAACCCTACATTGAATACACGATGGTCGAAGCGGCCATGAAAATTGCCCGTTTTTTCCATCCAGTTTAATGTAACGGAGCAATATAAAAAAGGTCCTGGCTTGGCACCTAGCTCCCATGTGGTGTATCAGGTTGATATCATGACGGTCGGATTGGTATTAGCTATCCATATCGAGTTACATAGAAACAATATAGAACATGAAAACCGCCAAATTGCGGGATATATCCCTCCTGGCAGAACATTGCACTAGCGCATCTCGTTACCTAACTCGACAACGCGGCGGCTGCAGCGTTGCACTAGATGCATTCCCGCACGAGCGAAAGCACACCGCCACTCACAACGCTGTATTAACGTCGACAGCTTTTCGTCAGCTATAGACTTGAATGTTCGACGGTTTCGTTTACGGTAAATGTAAAGTCATTCGAATTCGGTATGTGGTCGATGCCTTCGTTCGTTGTTTAGTGGGCCGTGGTTGACGACTGTTTTTGTGTCGGAGGCCGCATGTTCGATCCCAGCGTATGCTTTACTTCTTGCTTTTTTATCCGAGATTGCAACGTTCAATTTTTTTAAGAATATGGTGAAAAAATATGATAAATCTGAGTGCAGTCTATGGAGGATAATAAACAATATAATATACCGTAGTTCGGAACCCATGTAAAACTGCAGGTTCCCTACTACTAATTGGTAGGGTCAGATCGGTAAGGTTATCGCTGACGTGAAAGCTTATATAGATAAGCTAGCTGGTAAAAAAGGGAATGCAGCAAAGGCTATCTATTTTGCTTACTTTGACAGTCTGTTTTTATATGGCCTGGCCTGATGGCCTGGGGAAATGCATCCGACGCAAATCGTATACATATTTTCATTGCAAGCATTGCGAAGTATCCGCAACAAGTAAGTTGGGGATCCATGTAGCCACATAGACCTACATGTAGCAATGTTTTAAAGATTAATGACACGTGCGAATAAATATCTTTACCAAAATATGCATAAAAACCGGCCACATGCGAGTCGGGCTCGCACACGAAGGGTTCCGTACCATTGTACAAGATTTAACACAAAACATCACGTTTTTTGTATGGAGCTCCCCTTTAATTTTTATTATTTTTTAATTTTACCTATTTGTTGCTATAGCGGCAAAATAAATACATATTCTGTGAAAAATTCAGCTGCCTACCTATTACGGTTTATGAGATACAGCCCTGTGACAGACGGACGGACGGACGGACGGACAGCGGAGGCTTAGTAATAGGGTTCCGTTTTCACCCTTCGGTTACGGAACCCTAAAAAGTTAATAGAATGGGTACCCTTTATTCTGACGTACATTACAATAACACTCGCTTCATTCGCAATAGCGTCAGATTGTACAATAAATGACTCTTAGAAATAATAAAATTACCTCTTAATAATCTATACTCACCTACACAAACCAGCACATTTGACACTAAATTTCTCAGGTATGCTAGCTGGTATGATATATCTGTAAAGTAACCTACTTAACTTGTGTAATATAAATAAATAAATAAACATTAAAAAGTCAGTTCTTGATAAAGGCCATGACCAGTTACAAAAAACTGATTATTAAGATTAAATTGTGGACACTAAACCACAAGGGTGTAGCCCCGAATTTCACATTTTCATATATTTTTCACATAAATATTGTCGTTAAATGTTATTGAACATAAATTTGTCAATTTATGTTCGTAAACCGAACCGAAACCATACAAATCCATAACATTATTGTTTTGGATTAATTGTGACCCCGAATATAAAAATAAAATGAACTTGTCGGTCCACGCGAGCTCCAATAAAGCAGAGCTGACCTTCCGAATGTCTGCTGCGATGTTCACTTCCTCGTGTGCGATCCGAATAATATATGCGGTAGATAACATCATCCGTTGGAAAATAAACACTCGTGGAACGAAGAGTGGGTACCGTGGAGTGGCGATTCGGTGAGTCTGCTCCTGACGTGAGGACACGACATCTATTGGGGACGAACTGGGCTTCCGCCATGCAACGAAGACTCTAACTGCGCGTTACCGACACAGTCTTCGTTGTGTGGTAGATGGTATTCATGGTTTCCTTTCCTTCCTTGAGCGGCTCGTAGCCTAGTGGCGCGGGGACTGGCCTAGCGTACCAGAGGCCCGGGTTCAATACCAACTTGCACCACTGTCTTTCTCTTTCAGAGTTCGATAAGTGCATTTCGTCACGAATGCGAGCTGCTCCATGGTTCGGAATCCATGTAAAACTGTAGGTCCCCTTCCCCTACTAGGTGGTAGGGTTTAAGCCCGCCCGGGTTGGTACCATCGCATTGGATGAAAATATTGTCGAAGCGGCAATGAAAAATTGTCCGTGTTTTCCATCCAGTTCAATGTAGCCGTGCTCATAAAGGGAAGGTCCTGGCATGGCACCTAATTCCTTCGGGAATGTGGTGTATTGGGCTAATATCATAACGGTAGTTGTGTGGTATTAGCCATCCATGTCAGGTCGCATAAAAAAAATAACCTGCGGTCTATGGACACCTAGGGGGTCCATGGCATCAGTTCTGGTGGTCAGTGGAATGCGTGCTGAAGGTACATGTTTGATATGATGACAATAAATAATGCGTTCGATCGATTAAAAAAACAATGTGTATCTTAACTTTTTCTGTGGCAATAAATACATAGTACATAGTATTTTCAAAATCCCATGTTTTCCCCTTGAAGTGAGTTTGGAATGGGTCCGTAATAATTTTGAATTCCCGCAAGGCGTCCATGACTCCAAAAAGGCTAACAAAAATATTACCTCACCACTACTATTAAAAATATAAAGTCTGATCTGGAGTCGATCATCGTGTGTGAGTCGGACTCACACACGTAGGGTTCCGTACCATCGTAAAAGATTAAAGACAAAAAAATAAGTTTTTTGTATGGGACCCCCCTTTAATATTTATTATTTATTTATTTTACCTATTTGTTGTTATAGCGGCAAAATAAATACACATTCTGTGAAAATTTCAGCTGCCTACCTATTACGGTTCATGAGATACAGCCCTGTGACAGACGGACAGACGGACGGACGGACGGACGGACGGACGGACGGACGGACGGACAGCGGAGGCTTAGTAATAGGGTTCAGTTTTCACCCTTTGGGTACGGAACCCTAAAAACCAACTCTGCTTACAAAAAATTTGGTTAAACATTTTATTCTCTCTTATTATGGACTGCTGCAGATGATATAAGACATAAGACATAAGACATAAGACATTTTATTTGCCACAACACATAAGTACAATAGAGTAATGAACACAAAACAAATTAAACTAAATTAAAAACACTTAAACATTGCATTCTCTTGTAGGTATCTTAAATTTGTGACAAATGTGCGTTTGATCGATTAAAAAGAATGTATATCTTAACTTTTTCTGTGGCAAGAAATACAAAGTAGTTTTTTCAAATTCCCATGTTCCCTTCTCGATCCTTTATCTATAGGGTCGGGAAACAAAGGAATGAACTCCCTTCGGAGGCATTTCCCCCAAATTACGACCTGGGGTCCTTCAAACGTGGTGTGAAGAAGCACCTGGCCGGCCGGCATGGTTTTCGCAGCCCCCTGAATGTTCGAAACCCATGGGCGTCGTCGGGCACTGCAACCCTCGCGCAATTCATCATGATAATAAGGATCACTTTGTAATAAAAAAACGATATTTAAAATATATTAAACGCTATTTAAGGTGGCCCATCCCGCTCATCTCCCCATACAAAAGGGGAAAGAAGATCACGCCCATATTTCTTGTCAGAGATCCAAAATTTTGCTCAAAAGAGCTTTATTTGATCAAAGCTAGATGTCTGATGACCATTGGCATTGTAAAATTGTGTTTGGTTTCCAAGTTATAAGGTCCGAAAGTTCGCATTTTTGGGGCGTTTTATACAATAATTTTGGAGGTGGATTACGCAATGATAAAGTAAGAACATCTTAAAAAGATTAGTCATCAGACATAGTTTATTTAATCAAGATTTATAATCTATTTGGTTTTTGTTCGATATTTTACTACAGCGGTCGTGGTTTACTTTTAGCTATAAGTCGTTTTGAAATTAAAATTTTCGTAAATCTTACCAAATCATACACTATGCACATTGTCTTTTTTGTGGACATGTTGCATCTTCCTCATCACGGAGCCTGTCTTATTCTTTGAAACAGAGAAGGTACCAGAGCGCAACAGCACGGTTTTGTACCGTGCCCGCGAATGAGTTAGGCCCGCCGGGTTGGGCCACCTTAAATATCAGGAGCAAATAAAAGAATCAGTTATGTAAATATATTTTATCTAAATTATGTATTTTGTTTTGAGATAAGCCGTAAATCCGGGCTCTGAGGATAATAACATGTTTGTCATGATGACACCTTCAAATAAATAAGATTATCTTTTGTTGATTTTTAGGAATAATGAAGTTTATTAATTTGAGTTTCAGCGACATCTGCATTTGAAGCATTATAATCAGGTTTTGAAAATAATCTGAAATCCTGCTTTCGACGAATGTCACGACCAATACTTTTTCAGATAATTTTTTTTCAAAATCTGATTACAATGCTTCAAATGTAGATGTCGCGGAAACTCAAATTAATGAGATAACGGTACTTACAATTATCAATGGAGTTTATGTTTATTTAGATTTTCACTGGTCGACGTTTCGTCCACCGCATTGTAGACCTGCCGTTGACTTCTGACTGGACGAAGTGTCGGAGTCCTCCAGGTTGCGGCGCGAATCCTGAAGAAGTCCACAATGCCGTTGACGAACGATTCATAACACGGTCTATCCGAAAACATTTGAAATAATAATGGAGCTTATGTTTTACAATTAAATAAAAAATAAGTACCGGGAACGTAAAACAAGATTATCCGGATAACCAGCAAGATATTTCAATAACATTTGGATTGCTACAATCCCGATGTAACACAAAAATTGTGAAAAACAAATTGTTGTGAAAAGCGCACTTTAGCAACATCATAATGCGGACTCTCAACTCCATAACCTTGTCTGGTAGTAAAGCTAGTTTTTAACAACATTAGTAACCTTGACTTGATGTAGATATAATCTTCAACCGAGCCATGATATCGCGTGGATGTGCTCACATTTTCGCATACACATCCCGCGCCGGTGCTATGAACTCGCAGTGTAAGCTTTGTGAAATACAGCGATTGCAGTCGAGCTCGGTGTTGCTACATGCATCAGGTCAGCAGCAACGAACGCCTCAATATTGTGGCTAGTGCCACTTCGTGCTTGATGCTCACTGTCCTCGCGTAGAGACATCCTAATGGCAAATTTGCTATTTATGGTATTTTGCACTTCCTCCATACTTAATTAAGAAAGAGGTTCCGAATCAGGAACCAGAAACTCATCGGGATGTTCATAAGCGCACTGACTTTCAAAATGCTCTAAAACTAGATTTTTATCGAATTTTTCGATAAACAGACAGTCAGACACATATAAATACAGACAGAAAGACATAGGCACGTAAAGACAGATATATATCTTACAACAAGCACACCGACCCATTATTTGTTTTTTTTGTTGCACATAATTCCCAAATATATTGTATCACCGAGTATCCTCTGGAATTTTTGTCGTGCTGTACACCTTTCTGGCACCTTCGCATCTCATGTTAGGAATTTCCGTCTACCCATCTTCAATGTTAAGTTTTATTCCCCATACCACTTCCGCGTGTTTATTTGTTTTTATATGTTAATAAAAAATAATTATAATGAGAAACTTAAGTAGCCTCTTTTGAAAATTACTCGTCTTTACAATGAACTAAAATTCCTTCAGACTAAGTTAATATTCAGCATCAATTATTTTTCAGTTCGCTTCTCTACGATTTCGGCCTGACTTGCACTCATTCGTTATAAGGAAATATAAATATAAAGGAAACAACTATTTGATCTTAACGTAAAACTGATGTTGCCATGGTAATTCAAGTTCGTTGGGCAAATTTCGTACACACAAAGTACATCAACGACCTTGAAGCACAGTCGATGAACGTTAACATTTACGACAAATGTGACGATATAGTTGCGAGCAGCATGCTAATAAGATACACATATTCACCACACCAAAGGTGACCTTAACCGGTCGCGAAAGATAGTTCATTGCGCCTACGGCGCGGCGGCGGCGGAGGCGACGGCGGCGGCGCGCCATCATGCGTTTCGTAACTGGCCATCTCGCTGGAATACTAGTTCACGGTCATCGGCTCAAGAATTGTGTATCGAAATCGCGAGGAGAAAGAATCGCGCCGAGTTGCCGGGCGTCTGGGTGAGTGGTGGCGGTGGTGCGCATGCGCGCTGGTGTGGACTGTCGCGGTGTGGCAACGGACGCGCGTGGGATGATCGAGCGGCTTGTTTTGATAACTTCGAAACTGATGTTGACATCGGACTAGTGCAATAAAATTGCAGTTATCAATATTGCGTTTGCAATACTAGAGTCGCTTTTATTACCTACTAGTTTTTTGTTTTGGTAATTCTAAGTAACGATTATTAATTTAAATAGGTATAATCATTAAACATCATCACGGGGTCAGTTCTGCCTCCCAAGAACGGATATTAGTTCTCAGGGTGCTCACCGGTTGACAAATGCTAGTTGATCTGTGCTAAGCTAATGCTTTCAATGATTCCCTTCCCAGCGATGAGCATTCATAATCGCTATGGTCAGCATCTGAATACCGACAATATTTCTCGTTTGAGCGAGCCTGCATGACATTTTTGGAAGAAGTGCCAGCTAAGCTAATAATAATCAGACCTAGAAGGAATCTATGCTAGAAGTCAGATACGCAGCACTCGTAATAATAAAACATGTATTTCTGCAGAGGAAGCAAAATAATTATTCTGTGATCGTACCGTTTATCGCTCTATCTTTTCTGCCTACCCATCTAGGGCGTTATATAATAGCTTTATGTTTACACATTTAAAAAAAAACCGCGAAATTTCTTGTGTATTCTACGTCCTCCTAGAAACATAGACATAAAATAATTGCGATGTAGCGCTGAACTCACTTCACTTTGTAGTATAATAGTTCCTCAGAAGTGGTTCAAGCACCTTTAGTCTGTCGGCATTGATGGTAGTTTCTCATACAAAACTGTTTCACATTAGACTGCTTAGATTAATAATAATTGTGACATTAGTCGTCAAAGAATATATAATCGTACCGTGCATCTCGTCGTCGTCGACGAGATGCACGGTACCATTAATTATTCTGTGACGGTACTTCCATAACATAGCCAGTCTATAGTTATTACAGATTGTGTACACATTCCTGGCTCATGCCATGTCTCTACTGGATCAAGTCTTGGGGCGGCGCTTTCAGAAGTCACTTCTTATGTTGGAACGATCACACATACCTTTTTTAAGAATTGCCTTAACGTATACGAATCAGTACCCGAAGTCTCAGTTGTCACCTAAATTGGCGTTTACGGCAAACCGATCGACTGGCGTTTTTAAATGTATGGAGAAATTGAAGAGCGCGCGCAGTGGGCGTTAAGCGAACTATCATTTGCGAGTCCGAGTTTGATTTGACAGCTTACTCAACGTTGCCGTAAATACGTCGACGTTGCCGTTTACGTCGGCTCCGCGTTTTCATACAAATCGGAAGTTCGAGTTTGACTTTGACAGCTTGAAGAAGTAAAACCACAGAATATCTAGTAAAAACTTGTATGGAGTTTGACGTTTTTACGGAAATTTTAAGTTACGTAAACGCCAATTTAGGTGAGAACTGGGACTACCGGATCTGAAGTATTCTCAGGAGAGGAATTCACTTTGACATTTCGTTTGGTATTCTGGTAATTGATCACAGCGCTACACGGAATAAGTAATTTAAATGTATTTTCCTAATTCAGAGCTAACAAAAACTTACTTTTCCATTTATATTGGCGGTCTATAAATGCACCAGAATAGGTCGAAATATTCCGTATGTAAAATAACAACAGTTTCAAAAATACGCAAAGTTTGGGGCAGCGTTTTCAAAGTGTTTAAAATATACATGATCACATGATAGACGAAACATTGTTCAATCATGGTTACTTATGTACATACTTAGAATTATAAGGACACAATACTATTTATAGACATCACGCCTTCCCCGAGTGCCTATTCAACCATCTACGAGGAGTTGCAATTATGTTCAGGGAATTTACATATATTTTTTATGCAACCCGAAATGGACGGCTAATACCACAACTACCGTTATGATATTATTATTATATATACATATTATTATATACACCACATTTCCGAAGGAATGAATGAAAAACGCGGACAATTTTTCATTGCCGCTTCTACGATCTTTTCATGAAATGCGGTGGTACCAACCCGAGTTGCCGGCTGAAACCCTACCGCCTAGTAGGGGAAGGGGACCTACAGTTTTACATGGATTCCGAACCATGGAGCAGCTCGCATTCGTTATGAAATGCACTTATTCAACTCAGAAAGAGACAGAAAGTGGGGCATGAAAGGGGTGAAGATGGTACGTTAGGCTGCTACGAGTGTTGCCAGTTCCCAAATTAGGTACATCTAGATTCCCGGGAAGTATTGTATGAATTGTTATTAGTATTTTTTAATCAGGTTTTTTTTAAATGAATTCTTTGCAGTAGTTTAAATAGCTTTCGCTAATGGTTTCCAAGGAATTAATTTATTTAAGTCCACGCCGAGCTCTGTGCCCCGCCTCCCCCTGTCTGTCCTCTTCCGGGATTTTGTAATTAATTTCATAATTATTTCCTTGGAGGCCATTATAAATAGATACATATTTTAAAGGCAAAAGTTGTTCTGCTTCTTGAATACAGATACTGCATCAACCCTGAAACGTGCAGGTTTTTTTTTATCATTAGACCTGATTACGATTTTTTTATTTTCGATTAGGTAAATAAGCCTCGGTAGCCCAGTGGCGTGACGCCTTGCGATTCGATAAGCTTGGTGAAGCACCTCTGAGCACGGTTAGGTTCTGGATGGGTGACCATTTTCAACCGTTGAGGCTGGCCGTGGTTCAGAATCCACGTAAAACTGTAGTACTAGGTGGTAGGGTTTTTATGCGACCAGACATGGATGGCTAATAGCACTCAACTACCGTTATGATATTAGCCCAATACACCACATTCCCGAAGGAACTGGGTGTCATGCCAGGACCTTCCCTTTATGAGCACGGCTACATTGAACTGGATGGAAAATACGGACAATTTTTCATTGCCGCTTCGACCATCTTTTCATCCAATGCCATGGTACCAACCCGGGCGGTCTTAAACCCTACCACCTAGTAGGGGAAAGGGACCTACAGTTTCACATGGGTTCCGAACCATGGAGCAGCTCGCATTCGTGACGAAATACACGTATCGACCTCGGAAAGAGAAAGACAGTGGTGCAAGTCGGAATTGAACCCAGGCCTCTGGTACGCTAGTGCAGTCCCCGCGCCACTAGGCTACGAGCCGCTTAAAACCATACCTGGTACCATCGCATTGAATTTACGATGGTCGAAGCGGTAATGATAATTGTGCGTGTTTTCCATCAAATTCAATGTAGCCGAGGAATACAAGGAAGGTATTGGCATGGTACCTAGCTGTTTGGCTAATATCTGACGGCCAGTTTCATATAAGCCATCCATGTCCAGTTACATAAAAACAAGTTCTTTGAAATATCATAATCGCTAGGTGTCAACAAGGAACCAGTGTGTCTGATAACTCTTGAGGCCAGCACAAGCGATAATTAGTAGATATGGCTGCTATGGAGGATGAGAAATGTATACCTACTTAGCGAGCGTTTACTTTGTTATTTGTTCTGTCTAGTCTAGTGCATTTAGTGTAACTGGAGTCGGCCCCGGGCCGGTCTGGTTGCCGAACAGGCCGGACTGGTTGTGTCGGCTTGTCCGACTCCTGCGCAGTGTTGACGGAGCTGCCGTCGCAGTAACCGGTTGATACTAGCTGATGCCCTTGTACCTTTTCGCACGCGTTTGTTATGTTGCACAGGCACCTAGGTATAATGGCAGGTCTCTTAAGGTGGCCCAACCCGGCGGGACTAACTCATTCGCGGGCACGGTACAAAACCGTGCTTTTGCGCTCTGGGACCTTCTCTGTTTCAAAGAATAAGACAGGCTCCGTGATGAGGAAGATGCAACATGTCCACAAAAAAGACAATGTGCATAGTGTATGATTTGGAAAGATTTACGAAAATTTTAATTACAAAACTATAGCTAAAGGTAAACCACGACGGCTGTAGTCAAAAATCAAACAAAAACCAAATCGAGAACCAAATAGATTATAAATCTTGATATATAGCTGATGACATAGCTTATTTACTATGTCCAATGACTCATCTTTTTAAGATGTTCTTACTTTACCATTGCGTAATCCACCTCCAAAGTTATTGTATAAAACGCGCGAAAACTTCGTCCTATCGGACCTTATAACTTAGAAACCAAACACAATTTTACAATGCCAACGGTCATCAGACATCTAGTTCGATCAAACAAAGCTATTGGTATCAAAATATTGGATCTCTGACAAGAAATATGGGCGTGATCTTCTTTCCCCGTTTGTATGGGGATTTGAGCGGGATGGGCCATCTTAAGAGAGTCGTTACGTTATCAATTCCGCATACTACGGGCGATAACGATTTCCATACTCTGATGTTTTACTTGGTTTTCGAAATTTTGGATTATAAAATATATTGTAGAAATCTATGTCTGTGAGTTTTAATTCTTTTAATATAACTTTTAAATTATAAAATATTGGCTAATGAACAGTGTAAAACAGCTGTCTTTTCTACGTTCATTTTAGATTTATTTTACTGAAAAATACAGATATTTACAATAATATTAAGACGTACGGACATAGAATAAAGCTTTATCAAGTGATAAATATTTTTTTTAATTAAAATCTGACAACGTTTGACGGTAAAAGTTAGGGCCTGGAAGACAATTTCGATATATCAATGGCAGTCGCCGTGCAAAATTATGCCTTGCCCATTGGCAAAGAATGCATTTCTTAAAATTTTCAAATCTTAGATTTTCGGTGACTTCACGACAGCCTTAATTAAACTGCATTCAAATAGCAGCTAAACGAAGCGACACTCTTTTTTCGTAAACACATCGAAGCGGCTATTCAATATTATTCTGCATGTTATATGTTGGCCGGTCGCATTAGACAAGTAAAGAATGCTTAATTTACAGTCAAGACACGAAAAAATAATATTGGCACGGGACCAGAAAAGAGCAAGGAAACTTGTTAGTTAAAGACGTTTAAGGTGTTTCCTGCGACACATATAATGCACAACGCTCTAACAATAATGGACTTTGAAGCCAGAGTTTGAGGCACAAATAAATCACTTGATTTCACAGGATAAACATTGTAAAATTAGTGATCCTAAAAGTTTGAAAATTATTTTGCTGTCTTGGCATTGCTATTTATGACATCCAGCTAGTTTTGTAATTAATTGGAGCTTAAAAGGACTATCTTATCTATAATCTGAGAGTCTTCAAACGTAATTTGATCAAGCTCGACAGCTTAGCTATAGTCCGCAAATCCGCTGGTATGGGGCCTCGCTGAGCGTGGTTTCGCGAGGCGTGACACATTTTGTATGGACGAAATCTCAAAGTAATGCAAAGTGTCATCACAAAGTACCACTTTTCGTTAGTCTTAGCTTCTGTTACGACTATTTATCTCAGCCCTAATATCTTTCCTCTTCTGCTAGTACGTAGACATATCTCAATGCCAGCTATAAACAACCATATTTGGGTAAAAACGCTAACGCGCGAATGCAATGCAAAGCGTAATTTGAACAAGCTCGCTAGTCCGATAGTCCGCAAATCCGCTGGCATGGGGCCTTGCTGAGCGTGGTTTCGTGAGGCGAGGTGTTTTTGGCTTTTCTGAGAACCTCATTTCATGATCACCTTGGTCCCCAGCACAGCCACCCATACCGGTTTTCATAAAAAAAATCAGGACAGGGTACAAAAACCTCCACGAATTACGAAATGTCTGTGTTCACTGAATCTCGCGGGTGGTTGAACTCCACCAGACAGTTCGAAGTTGTTCACCCCAAGGAACTTGTATGTTACATAGGCACAAGTTCCTCGGTTCACCCTCAAAACCTTTAAAATTCCCCCAGTTTCATTTGACGTACCAAAAAGACCTAACAAAATATTACAATCGCCAATAAATGGTTCAAACGTGTGCAGTTATCCGCAATTCTCGCAAGGAGAGTGTGAGGTAGATAATGAAGTGTAGAGCTCGCTCGGATCACCCCAGGCGTGATGAGGCACTTCTATAGCCCTCGTTAGGAAGTGATTAGCCTTGGCGCGTAGCACTATTACTTATTCTGTGCCTTGGCACGCGCGGAGTTATGCGAGGCGCACTCCTAGCTCACCTGTTTTATGAGAGTGTGTTTAGGTCTAATTAGGTTAGGTTAGGTTTGTTGCAAAAAAATAGAGATTCACTAAGTACTAATGTCACTATTGATATTGTAATATCACGCCTTTTAAAGTAACCCAAACGTTTAACGTATTATTACACGATCCGTACGTTTAGAACTTCTTAGCTATGTTTGTAAATTCAATTATTTTCCTAATATATACATTCAAATGTGTTAAAATGGCTGACGCAGAATACATATTAAATACAATGATATGATTCGACCCGGATGGAAAAACGATATTTTAATCTTTCAACTTATTTAACGGTTCAGCAAGACGGTTTTTTGTATTGTATTGTTTTATTGCATTCATAGGTAGGTAACCTACACTCAAACAGGTAAGTCAGCAAACTAGATGAGAATCAAGGAATCTTCATTTTTAACCGACTTCAAAAAAGGAGGAGGTTATCAATTCGTCTGTATGTTTTTTTTTATGTTTGTTACCTCATAACTTTTGTCTGGGTGAACCGATTTTGATGATTATTTTTTTAAATGATAGCTAGTGCTTCCCAAGTGGTCCCATTTTAATTTGGTTAAGTTCTGACAATGATATCCATGAGAAAATCATAAAAGTGTTAAATTTGTATTCAGATGTGCGCGACAAATGGACGAATAACTCAATATAACGCCAACCGATTTCGGTGATTCTTTTTTTATTGGAAAGGACGTGTACAAATTAGTAAGTGTACTTCAGATTCACTAAAAATAAACAAATTAAAAAAACTTAACAAAAAAAATAACCGACTTCAAAGAAAAAGCACTAAAAAGTAAAAAATAATTTCCATTTTTGTAGTTACGATTTCTGTTATTTTTTGAGTCGGTGTCAGCCAAGGTTAGGTTAGGCTAGGTTAGGTTAGGTTCTCTTGATTGGCTGAAATCGTAACTACAAAAATGGAAATTATTTTTTTACTTTTTAGTGCTTTTTCTTTGAATTCGGTTATTTTTTTTGTAAATTTTTTTTTTAGATTAAGCCGAGATAGGTATATCCATAATAAAGCACTGCAATCCAGTTAGTCCGAAGGTCGCAGTTTCGACGAATGACTAGACCAAAAATATTTTATAATTGAAAGTTGCTATAATGTAGATGTCGCTGTGTCCCAAAATGTTATGAGAAGAAATATAAAATATGCGCACTGAATAGTAAACATACGTGTGACAACGTAAGCACAAGCAGCACACCACTGGGCATGTAAATGTCCGTATTGGTTTAGAAGACCACCAATATTTACTTGAAGTATACTTAAATAAAGCACCCGTCTTCAAGCGGCGAACATCGTAGGTATTGTCAATAATGTATTGAAATATTTGTCGCAGTAAATCGTACGATTAAAAAAAAAACAGCCTGACCAAACTGATCCAGAGTTTGATCAAAATCATAGTTTTGTACGTCAAACTTCAGATTGTATGGTAATCCTTCAACTGTCCTTGCCAAGGTTTGACAAGGAGCGGGGGAGAAACGAGGAAATGTGATATAATTATCCTTCGTCCAAATTGTGGTCAATTGTAAGCATTTAATGACAATATAAATTGGAAGTGTACCTCGGCATAACACCACACGATTACCAGATTTTGGACCAGTCCTTTGGGCTACTTGTCATCCAGGAAATTATTCAGCACGAAATTATTCAAAACGACATTGACCCGAGCGGAGCCGGGTACATCAGTTAGTTTCCTATAAATTTAAAATGTATCCAGCAAACAGCAAGAAAGAGACCGGGGAATAGAAAGGGGAACCTTTTATTAGAGCTTCTTGATAAGATTAAAAGCATATTTAATGTAGCTAATAAAAAAAATAAGTACCCCCTAACTGGAAATGTATGGATAATACTACAACCACCGTCATAATATTGGCCATACAATTAGGTTCCATGCCAGGCCCTTTTCTTTCTGAGTACTTGTGAGAGAACTGGATAGATAACAAGGAAGATTATGATTTTCCGATTCAACCATATTTCGATGGTACGATCCCGGGGGCCTTAACCCTACCACCTGGTTGGGGGTATGGACCTACAGTTCTAAATCGATTCTGAACCATCCTCCAATATCCCAATATATTCAGTTCGATATAGCTGTGCAACTACAAATGGAAGGTCGTGTTAAGGCACCTAATTTCTTCATGAATATGGTGTGCTGGGCTGATGTTATATTACGGTTAAAAAACAGTGTTTTAGTATCAATAGGTTTAACCAATTGCTTGTTAGTTTTAACAATCCTTATCATGTATAGACCAAGACCTAGTCAAAAGCAAAGTACTGTACATTATCATGCCTACGGTCTTGACAAAAAGGTTGAACCTTCTTCCTTCTGCGCAGCCCAAACCAAAGCTAAAACGTATTCTGTGTCCCGGGGAGTAAGGCTCTACCTAGCTGCCGCAACCTGTACCCACTGAGCATGCTAATGTCTGTGGTCCCTCTTCGCAGGACGGACGAGCGAGGCATCGGCCTGAAGGTTTACGAGACGCTGCAGCTGACCGTGGAGGTGCTGGTGCTGATGGTCAGGATGATGGTCGCCTGGGTCGTCGCGCTCTACGAGGCCCTGGTACCCACCGAGCCCAAGAGCGTCAGCAACGAAGTCATTTTGGTGAGATCTCTCATTTGTAGAAGAGGCGAGATTCCTTAAACGTAGAATCAGGAAATAAAAGACAAACATGGTGAGGTAAACATATATTAAGCGCATATTCACGTAGCTCAGAGGACGGAAATGCGGTGTGTTGGATCATTCGTTATATTTTGAGCGGCTCGTAGCCTAGTGGCGCGGAGACTGGCCTACCAGTGTACCAGAGGCCTGGGTTCAATACCGACATGCACCACTGTCTTTCTCTTTCCGAGTTCGATAAGTGCATTTCGTCACGAATGCGAGCTGCTCCATAATTCGGAATCCATGTAAAACTGTAGGTCCCCTTCCCCTACTAGGTGGTAAGGTTTAAGCCCGCCCGGTTTGGTACCATCGCATTGGATGAAAAGTTGGTCGAAGCGGCAATGACAAATTGTCCGTGTTTTCCGTCCAGTTCAATGTAGCCGTGCTCTTAAAGGGAAGGTCCAGGCATGGCACCTAATTCCTTCGGGAATGTGGTGTATTGGGCTTATATCATAACGGTAGTTGTGTGGTATTAGCCATCCATATCAGGTCGCATAAAAAAACAGCATACACTTTAATTTCATGCATAAAGCGCAGAAAATGCAACATTCCAAATAATGTTACACTGAACAGAAATATTCACCCACTCAATTAGGGCCCTCAATATTATCTATCTTTAATTGCATTAGTGGCTCGCCTTTTCAACATCAAACATTTTCAGATAACGGGTGCAGGTCACGGCATGGGCCGAGAGATGGCGCTGCAGTTCGCCGATCTGGGCGCCACCATCGTCTGCGTAGACATCAACGCCAAGGGCAACCAGGAGACGGTCGACGCCATCACCAGCAACAAACAGAAGGCCTTCCGATACGAGTGAGCTTACATCACTTATCAATTGTCTTCTCGTTGCATTCATTGACATGACTCATTCCAATTTGGTATGCAAACAAAACCGTACGCTCGTGTAATGTCAAGTTCATTAGAGTTATCTGAATAGATCCGCATTGTACAACAACTGTCCGCATTGTGTTTTGTGCTCTCGGCTTCGATTTTTTAACGGAATAAAATCTACTTTTTAATTAAATTTATCGTTGAAATAGGTCCAGGCCATTCTTTGTCATGGTACAGGCCAGATTGTTTAAAGGTTTGACAAGGGTGCGATAGCGGGTGGAGTCAGTTCAAAAACGAAGCGCTGCTCGTTACTCAGGGGTGCGGGAATTTCTTCCCATGTCATGGATTTCTCTTTCTGTGTTGTATGAGTGCATTCCGTCAAGAATGCGAGCTGTCCCGTTGCTCGGAATCCATGTAAACACAGAGTTTTTGTATAGCACCTAATTCCTTCGGTATTGTCCTAATGCGGTTATTGGGCTAGTACCATAATGGTGGGTGTGGTATTAACCATTCATGTCTAGTTACATAAATTAACTATGGTCAAAAGGTTTCCTACTTAGATGTACTTTTTAACCGCTCTATTTTCTTACTTTTTAGGTTCTATAGATTGCTCTCCCTTATCTCGTACCAAAGTTTTAAATTAGCAAACGGAAGGATGTGTATAATCAAAACAGGCGCGCCTTTATAAGACCCAATGTTCTAACACTGCCAACTCCACGTATACGCAAACATAGTCGCAGACGTATCTGAGGGTGCTAATGTGTGTGTGGGAACTGACTTGGCGAATGCATTTCGAGAGTAAATTTTCGCGCGTTGCCGATGTTTTGACTGTATGGCATGCAACCGATTTCTTCTTACGGCAGCGTATCGCGATATGTCCGGTAATTATGTCATAAGCGAATGAATTAGCGATGGGTCATTCCGCCGCCAAAAAAGAAATGCACTCCTATTCCGACTCCACACGTCTGTATGACCTCCGGAATGAAGGTTCAAGGTTACTTCGAGAATCCCTCGAGAACCCACTGAAATCTGGAATGGGTAAAATTTCCACTCCGGAATGATTGTATTTCTAGCCCGGAATGGCTATACCGGAATGGCGGATACTCCGAGAAACCGCAATAATCTTAATTCGGATTTTCATTGAAATTTTCGGAAGAACAAAAAACCGGTCAAGTGCGAGTCGGATTCGCACACGAAGGGTTCCGTACCATCATCAAGATTTATGACAAAAAAAAATTATTTTAATATTTTTTATTTTACCTATTTTTTGTTATAACGGCAAAATAAATAGACACTCTGTGAAAATTTCAGCCGTATACCCATTACGGTTCATGAGATACTGCCTTGTGACAGACGGACGGACAGACAGTTGGCACCCTTTGGGTACGCAACCCTAAAAAAGATTGGCATTACTTGCGGTGTGGAATTACTATTCAGCCGCCTGGAATGACTAAAATGAGACGAATTAGATATTATTAATTAGGAGCGGGAATGGGAATAGGAGTCAGTTAGACTAATGAGGAGTGTCAAAATGAGTAACTCAGACGAAGCGGGCTCTCGGAGTGTTGTGAACCCAGAATGACCCATCGCTATGATTACCCAAACGTGGAGAGATGTAGCAGCTGCGCTGCGTGGGAGCAGGTGCGACGTGTCGGACCGCGACGCCGTGATGGCGATGGCGGCGCGCGTGCGCGAGGACGTCGGCGACGTGTACATGCTCGTGAACAACGCGGGCCTCATGCCGTGCAAGCCGCTGCACGCGCAGACCGAGCGCGACGTGCGGCTCATGTTCGACGTCAACGTCATCGCGCACGTTTGGGTCAGTCGGCGCTTCCGTACTTTCTTCCTCGCTTATTTGTGGGCGCTATGGAAGTAGAGATAAGTTTATTTTGTTCTGTTGTCCTTTATCAGTATTGTAGCAAACGAGCAATATTTTATCATGGCAAGTAACAAATGAATTGTATTAAGAGTGTCGTGAAGTCACAGGAAATGTAAGATTTAAAAACTTTAAGAAATACATTATTTGTCCATTGACCGAGGCACAATATTGCATGGCGACTGCCATTAGAATAGCAAAAACGGTCTTTCAGGCCCTAACGTTTCCCTGCCTCTAAACGTTGTCAGATTTTTGTCATCCCTTGAGGAAGCTCCATTCTGTGTCCGTATGTTTTTATTTTATTGTAAATGTCTGTATATTCAGTAAAAAAAATCTAAAATGAACGTAAAAAAAGACAACTTTTTTCCGATGTTTATAAGCCAATATTTTCTAAACTAAAAGGTATTTTAAAAAAAATTAAACATACGGACATAGATTTCTACAATATATTTAAGAAACCAAAATTTCATGAGCATGGACAGTTATTGCCCTTAGCATGGGGAATTGATAGGGTCGATCGACTCTCTTAATGTAGAGCTGTTACTCCTCTATGCCCTTAACGAGGTCGAAACGTAATTACTGCTCCATGGTTCGGAATCCATGTAAAACTGTAGGTCCTCTTCCCCTACTAGGTGGGAGGGTTTAAGCCCGCCCGGGTTGGTACCATCGCATTGGATGAAAAGATGGTCGACGCGGCAATGAAACATTGTCCGTATTTTCCATCCAGTTCAATGTAGCCGCGCTCATAAAGGGAAGGTCCTGGCACCTAATTTCTTCGAGAATTTGGTGTATTGGGCTAATAGCATAACGGTAGTTGTGTGGTATTAGCCCTCCATGTCAGGTTGCATAAAAAACCGGCCAAGTGTCAGTCGGACTCGCACACGAAGGGTTCCGTACCATCGTACAAGATTTAACAAAAAAAAAAAACCCCTATCGCCCCTATATATAAAATCGCCCGGACGGACGGTTCCGTTTTCCCGCTTTGGGTACGGAACCCTAAAAAGAGGGCTATGCAACGCCACCGCCACTGAACCTTGTGTCGCGCAGCTGATGCAGGCGTTCCTGCCGGCGATGAAGGAGCGCAACCACGGCCACCTGGTGGCGATGTCGTCCATGGCGGGCCTGCTGGGCCTCCGCAACCTGGTGCCCTACTGCGCCTCCAAGTTCGCCGTGCGCGGCCTCATGGAGGCGCTACACGAGGAGCTGCGCGAGGACCCGCGCGACTTCAGCGGGGTGCGTCTTCACCTCGTAGCTGCTTCATCCCAACTCCGTGCGAGCCTGCATCGACAATTACATTCATTCATACATACAATACATTCTATACCTTCATTCATACAATTACATTCATTCACAGAAAGCATTTCACACGCGATGTGTACAGGTGTCTCAGTAAGAACATTAATTTTAAAAACTTAAACAACAATGTTATTTCATTTATTTCATTAATATTTTCTATATAAAAATGGAGGTAAAGATGGCTTTTATACACATGTCTACCGTTGTTCTGTTGGCAGGTATGCATTCATTTTGACGAAATTTTGCAGTTCTGGATTTGACAATTTTGATGTGCAATGGCTTCCTTGATTTCCTCAGGATGGTTCCAAATGTTTTGATCAAATCAATTGCAGGCGCGATGGTCGATTATGCTCACCAAATTTATCACAAAACTTGCGAATCGTCATAGTAAAATGTAACCAATATTTTAATGGGTTTCCACTATTAACGAACATTCTCCCAATCTCTCTCCATTTTCTTAAATGTTCTTCATATGTCCAAATATGGCTGACTCAACAATCAGTCAAGTTCTTGCTGAAACACCGATTAGTTGTGTTAATTAGTATTAATTGCAAATTTGTTTTTATGTTTGTTGGCTTTCAAACCATTCTACACTCTCTCAGTACAACTCCTTTGTAAGTTTCTATTCGGTTTTTGATCAGCGCCAATAGAATGGTGCCGACCACAGACATCTAAAAGTATCTGAGCACCTAAAGCGGTAAATGAATTAGACAAAGTAAATATTTCCGCATTTGTTGATGTACTTGGCTAACAGATGATATTTGTATTTGGTCTACCTACGTTATGATTTCTTGTTGAAAGATCTGCTGCTGAAAGTGCAGTCCAGTTTGCTCATTTTACTTTAAGGCTTGTCTTTGCCTTTAGTTATTCTTTTTCTCTCTTCACCTTTTCTCACTTTTTAGTATTTTCTTTTAACTTATGTAAACACAAAATGTCGTAACTACTCTCCACCTGAAGCCAATTTAAAACATCATGCCTTTCTGGCATTTAGAAACTAGTCACTGAACTGCCATAGACGAAGTAAAAACATACATTCAATCTCTCCACCCACAATAGCATAATTGTGACCGATTATTTCAGATAAAATTCACGTGCGTGTACCCGTACATCGTAGACACGGGGCTGTGCAAGAACCCCAAGATCAAGTTCCCCTCCTTGATGGGAGTGGTGAGCCCCCAGCAAGCGGCCACGCACATCGTGGACGCCGTGCGCCGGGACCACGTCGAGACCAGCATCCCAACCACCCTCTACTACGTCAACAAGGTAAGCTATCCGCAAATTTGGCGCCTTTCACAATTCATTGTGATAATTCCATGGAGGTGGAGAAATTTCTTATCCATAGGTAGGATACCTACACTTGGACACGTTAACAATCTATCGGTTCGAGAAGAGCCGACATACGAGTTTCATTAATTAATGAATTAAGAATAGATTTAGTTGCCCTATTTGCAATACTACCGCTCACTAATTTTGAGTAGTTTATATTACACATATAAAGTTTTACACTATTGGGGTCTACAGTCGTACAAAATTATCCTAATTACTCTGTTCGGGAGTATACAGCCATCGTCATTTTGGATATCATATATCACGTCAGAATAAAAATAAAAAGAAAAGAAAATAAAATAAATTCTCGCTAAATTTAATAGACGTAGCACCTACTCCCATTAATGCAACACGCCTTTCATAGTAAGGCATGTACACTGCTGTCCAGTGTCTTGTCAGTTGGCCGGATTATCCTTAAGGCAGTTTAGGCAACTACCTAGGGATCTACTACTACGCATCGGATAGGGTCCCCGCGCACAAAGAAATCAAAATTAAGTGTTTCATCGAATGAAAATTTATTTGGAACATTTAGGGTTTCGAAGACAATCTATCAACTACCTGGTGAAGAGGGAAAACATTTTCTCAGCAGAGAAAAAAATTGTGCGAAAACTACTCCTTCATAGGAAAAAAGTTTCAAAGTTTGCATTACATTTCGTAATTCCAGCACTTTTTACGTACTATGTTGACTGGCGTTGAACTCATCAGTGTTTTTATTGTCAGGTATAGCAGGAAGTTAGAAAAAGGTAAAGAGGCCCCGACATGGTTAACTCGGTGGTATTATTCGGTTAAACACAGACGTACGATAAAAACTAAAATTTGCTCGTATCCAAAACCATTCCTCATTGAAACATAACAAAACGTTTGAGAAAAGGTGGTGCATGCGAAGTTATAAATTAGGAAGATCCATGAAATGCATTACAATAGCTTGAGATTCCTAATATTACATTTAAATTTCTGTGTGGTGTCAAAAATCGAGTTGACCACTGTTTCCTTGCACAGCTGGCACACACATTGGGCTGTAACTTAAGGTCGGCCCGTAAGCATGAGAAAATTTAGCCTCCAATACAAACGTAGTTAACTAATAATTTTAAAACGATTCTTCCAACTTACTTTATATTTGGTATCTAAAATGAGGCTACAAATATCTGTGTCTTCATGTTTTTGTTTTATCGGTAAATGTATTCTTGGTCAAACCACAGAGAAAACAAAATTCGTATGAAGATTTTCTTTTTGCTTTCATTTCATTCGGTTTGGATTTTTCAAAAAAACAAAAGCGTGCAGACACGGATATTTGTTACTTGATATTAGATATTAAATATAAATTCAATTGGAATAGCGGTTTCGAAATGATGAGTAAACTACGTTTGTGTGGGGGACATAGCTTACGGGCCGTTCTTAACTACCTTTAACCACCGCGTTTGTGCGTAACTTACTAAGGTGGAATAATGCATTAAATCTTAAAAACTGTTCATTGCGAAACTGTAAACTCTAACAGCCGTATTCGGAGAGGACGGACTAACTTTAATCCGCCAGACTAAAACGATTTTTGTATTATTAGTCCGGTGCTAATATCGTCCTAAGTTTTGGCAAGTGCTCTCTGAATACGACTGTATCAGTTTGAGAATGATTGGGGAGTCTGCAGCTTAGACATCAGAGATTTAATATTTTAGCACCGGTATAACTTCGATTTTAATAACATAAACATCATATTAATTGGAGTTTCAGCGACATCTACATTTGAAACATTGTAATCCGATTTTGAAAATATCCTGAAAAAGTATTGGTCGTGACATTCGTCGGAAGCAGGATGTATTGTTGGTATACTTTTTCAGATTATTTTCAAATTCTGATTACAGTCCTTCAAATGTAGATGTCGCTGTAACTCAAATTAATGAGAATGGAAATGTCGTATCCATTAAATACATAAAATTATAAACAATATTATAATAGATAGAATTTTGGGAAAATATACTAAAAATATAAATAAATATTCTTGTATTGTCTTGAGGCGGGAACTGGCCGCGTGTAGCAGGTTTTTAAGGTAAATATTATTTCATCGGAAACAACCCTTAAGTGTCGTGGTTTATTTTCAGATCTGCCGCGCCCTTCCGATCAAGATCCCGTTGCTGCTGAAGGACTTCTTGGATTCCGGCCTGGACTCGCAGGACTGAACCCAACAATCCGTGGTTCCGACTCCAAACGTTTTGTGGTGTGGGGTGTTAAGGCGGTGATTATTTATGTTGTCATCACGATTTTGACCACAGTTGAAACTGACCAATATAAGTTAGCATTTATGTACATGTCAAGTTTACTAACTATTATGCGATTAATATGTATACTATGTTTAGATAGGTTTGCAAGAGTTTAAGTGGCAAAGGCTACGCGTAGGACTAATTCAATTAGAAAAGATGAAAAATTAAAGAAGAAGTATGTTTATGTATTTTCCTTGGAAGGTCATTAAAATATGTAAAATAATTTTAGTCGATTAGAGCCTTGTCCAATCAGAAAACTATTACAGCAGCTGGGAACACAAAGTTCCGTACTTTTTGTTACCAACCCCCAGAATTTTGATTAGCATATAACAGCATCAAGTATGTTTCTTTTGCTCAAATCCCAACCACTTTAAACCCGTACCATAGTGTCGGGGAAGACAGTGCCTAATTATAGAGTAATAAATGTTAATATTTCGTATTTTTTTATATACTTTGTTCCAATTTAAGTTTATAAGTACCAAGCATGATTGCTTCAACGTAGAAGCTTCTGGATAACGTCAAATTAATAATGATAATGCATGTTTGTTACCGAATTGTGATAAAAATATTCCTTATTACAGAGATAAAGGCATGGCAGCCTGTACAAAATGTTGTTTTGCACAGATAGCGTGCAGCGACTGATAATAGGTGTAATATAACACGTTTGTCGTAATATTGGAAAATATGTAATGTGATATTATGTGAACTGATTCGAAATTCGAAGCTTAAGACCTCACTATTTTAATAAACCCAATGTCTATCTGGTAACCCCAAGTTTTTTTTTGTTATTGATAAACTTCGCCAACTTCGTTCCTGAGCCTGTAGTCCCAGTTGTCACCTACATTGGCGTTTTACTCAAGTTACTCCATACACATTTTTAATAGATATACTGTGGTTTTACTTCTTCAAGCTGTCAAAGTCAAACTCAGACTTCCGATTTGTTTGAAAACGCGGAATCAGGGTAAACGGCAACGGCGAGGTATTTACGGCAACATTGAGTAAGCTGTCAAATCAAACTCGGACTCGCAAATGTTAGTTTGATTAGCTCTTCAATATCTCCATACATTTGAAAACGCCAGGCGATCGGTTTGCCGTAAACGCCAATTTAGGTGACAACTGGGACTACAGGCTCTGAGTGGTCAGTCTGAGTTCTCACCTAAATTGGCGTTTACGGCAAACCGATCGACAGGCGTTTTCCGTAAAAACGTCAAACTCCATACAAGTTTTTACTAGATATTCTGTGGTTTTACTTCTTCAAGCTGTCAAAATCAAACCCGGACTTCCGATTTGGATGAAAACTCGGAGTGGACGTAAACGGCAACGTCGACGTATTTAAGGTCGGCCCGTAAGCACCTGAAAATTTCGCCTCCCATACACACGTAGTTTACTAATCATTTGAAAACCAATGTTCTAACTTACTTGATATTTGGTATCTAATATTAGGCTACAAATATCTGTGTCTGCATGCCTTTGCTTTTTCGGTAAATGTATTCTGGGCCAAACCATAGAGAAAACAAAATTCGTATGAAGATTTTCTTTTTGCTTTCATTTCATTCGGTTTGGATTTTTCAAAAAAACAAAAGCATGCAGATACAGATATTTGTTACCTGACATTAGATATTAAATATCAATTTAATTGAAATAGCGGTTTCCAAATTATTAGTAAACTACGTTTGTATGGGGAGCATAGCTTACGGGCCGTTCTTAAGGCAACTGTGAGTAAGCTGTCAAATGAAACTCGGACTCACAAATGTTAGTTCGCTTAACGCCCACTGCGCGCGCTCTTCAATTTCTCCATACATTTGAAAACGCCAGTCGATCGGTTTACCGTAAACGCCAATTTAGGTGACCACTGGGACTTCGGGTACAGGTGACCAGAGTTACGTGTGTTACAAACCACTTATCGAAATTTCGCTGAGCTCTTCGTTTCCGCAGTTTTACATCATTGATCAGAGCAGGCATTTGAGGGTTATACTAGATGGCCCGCCCATGGATTTTTTATATTTGTGTAGAAATATGAAATAATAATATTAATATGTTGAAAATTATCTACACAGATATACGATGCCTAGGAATAGCGTTTTAGTGCATTCCTCAAATGCCTGCTGTATTCAATGGTGTAAACCTGTAGGAACGAAGAGCTTAGCGACATTTCGATAAGTGATTTGTAACTCGTAATAGGGCCTCTGAAAATATTTCATAAGACTTAATTATTTTAGTGCTTCTCTGTGTCTTGTAACCTACAATCTAAAGAACAGTCGAGACAACAGCCTTTATAGCGGTTGACAGGTTTTTCGTCGAGAAAATCGCTTTGAAACCCGTTATTCATCAACCGGAATTTCAAGAATTGGCACCCTATATATACCCTA
Organism: Incurvaria masculella; assembly: GCA_946894095.1. NCBI lineage: Eukaryota > Metazoa > Arthropoda > Insecta > Lepidoptera > Incurvariidae > Incurvaria > Incurvaria masculella. The sequence continues at coordinate 24,640,127 of OX335646.2, forward strand.
TATACCCTTATAGTGAAAACTTTAACACAACTATTTAGGTTTATCTAAGTGTTGGATAATAATGTAAAACATACTTACCTTATAGAAGTATGGAAAGGTTACCAAAACACGGGTATCTACCTAAAAATATGAATTAGGTTAATTTTGTGTGTATTTAGTTTTTTATTGATTGTTTTTAAGTTACGTACAGTTATGTAGACTTGCTTAGTGTGGACTAAAAAAATTGCCAATTAGGATTATGCACATCCCTTGTCCTGCATAATACGGCTAAATATCAACATTATTCTTTTTGCCGAATTTCCAGGATTTTTTTTTGTTTCGAATTAAATGTTTTAAGTTCCATTAAAATGTAAATGCTACCTCTCGGCTGATCTGCGCCAAATTCGTGCAATTTTTTGTTTTACTGCAAATTATAACCATAGCGCACACAGTGTGTTTACAAAAAATATAGTTATATAGTTTATATATATATATATATAAATATAGTTTATTACAAAAAATATATAAATATATATTAGGTTGGGGAAAAAGTTTCTTCGCATTTTTTAAGAAAATTCAAAACATTTTTTAATATGGTTTATTTACATTTAACTAAAGTTTGTAGGTACCATTTTGTTCGATAACTTTTTGCCATCTTGTAGGTAGGGACATGATCCCATTGCTATAGAAATATTGGGACTTCTGATCAATATACCGCGACAAGTGGTTTTGGCAGTCCTCTCGCGATGTTAACCTGACACTGCCTAAATAATTCTGAAGAGACCTAAACAGGTGGAAATCTGAAGGTGCAAGGTCAGGACTATACGGCGGATGCATTAACACCTCCCAGCCAAACTCTCTTAGTTTTTGCTGAGTGGCTAAAGATGTGTGAGTCTAACCGGTTCATTAGGTTTCTTTCAGTGAGCTCGTGAGGTACCCAAATATCGAGCTTTTTTGTGTACCCAGTTCTTTTCAAATGCGCCAAAACTGTTTTGTGGTCAATTCCTAGTTCTTCAGCTACGTCGTAACTACTGATATGCCGATCTTGCTCCACTTTTTCAAAAATGGCATCCATTTTATCCGTAATAGGGCGACCAGAGCGACGTGCATCTTTGACATCAAAATTTCCGGATTGAAAACGCTTAAACCAAATTTGTGCTACTCTCACAGACACTGCACTAGGTCCATAAACATCGCAAATTTTTTTCGCGGCTTGCGTTGCATTTTTACCTTTTTTGTAGTAAAATTTTAAAATGTATCGAATTTCTTCATTAGATTCACTCATTTTGACAGTACGAAAAACAAATGAGAATCACACATTTTCCTAATTTGAATTTGGAATTATGTTCTTTAAAATTTAAACTTTCAATGATACCAAAACCAGCCAGATACAAATAGTATAGCCAAAGAGATTTTATTACAAGTTCATACATACTATAATGCGAAAAGACTTTTTCCCCGACCTATTATGAATTATATATGTATATGAATTTAAATATGTCCTGGCAATATTTCATTGTTTAGCTATTTTTCCTACTGACGATGAAAATTATTACATTCAAATGTAAACAAATAAAAGTTTGAACAAACAGTATTTGTTGCTAAATTGGTATTTTACTTTTAATTGATTTAAATTTCCCAGATCATTATCAGAAATACGGTAAAGTTTTAACATCATTTAGAAACAGGAAACTACACTTATGATAAGCCATCCCTCTCAACTCCCCATACAAACGGGGAAAGAAGATCACGCCCATTTCTCTTGTTAAAGAAATATCTTTATTTTATCGAGCTAGATATCTGATGACCCTTGGCATTGTAAAATTGTGTTTGGTTTCTAAGTTATAAGGTCCGAAAGTTCGAATTTTCCGCGCGTTTTATACAATAACTTTGGAGGTGGATTACGAAATGATAAAGTAAGAACATCTTAAAAAGATTAGTCATCAGATATAGCTTATTTAATCAATATTTATAATCTATTTGGTTTTTGTTAGTTTTTTGACTACAGCGTGCGTGGTTTACTTTTAGCTATAAATCGTTTTGTAATTAAAATGTTCGTAAATCTTACCAAATAAAACACTATGCACATTGTCTTTTTTGTGGACATGTTGCATCTTCCTCATCACGGAGCCTGTACTTTTCTTTGATAAACAGAGAAGGTCCCAGAGCGCAACAGCACGGTTTTTTACCGTGCCCGCGAACGAGTTAGTCCCGCCGGATTGGGCCACCTGACAAAAAATATTTAACAATAACAACTACCATATCCAGAGATGGTGCACTCTAGCCTTGCAAATTACATATCGCGTTAATTGTTTTATGTCATTTCTTCTATGACTGAATTGTTTTTATTAAGTATTTTATTCCTAGGAAAATACTGTAGAAAACGCACCAACTGAAGAAGGGCTTCCTCACTCGGAGAAAAGGTTGCTGTGTTCAGAACTTTTCGCATCTGTCGTCTCTGCCCTCACCTCCATCAGGCGTCGTGATGGTACGCTTTCCAGCAATAAACAAAAAACTATACATCTACATACCAATCAGCATACACTCAATATTATATTTACAAGTTTACTGACGGAGGCCAGTCGACTTACAAGTTTCCTGATAACACAAATCTTAACGCTCGTTAAGATGTAAAAAACATCTCTTCTTACAAGTTATCTGGGGAGTTACCATGGTACATATAACTTGCCAGGTGAAGAGCAGGTGAACAAGAAAAAGTGATGAAATTCGACGATTAGCTGCATTTCGCACCATGGTAACTGTCAACTGAAAACCAGTTGCTTTTTTTTACTTTTTATTCCTGATTTAGAATTAAAATCTTTAGCAAGTGTTTGCGAGTTTTTTTTTATTTGCATTCATTAAATTTAAGAAATTATTTTCACCCATTATCTCATCAAAACGTCAATAGTTAAAGTTTGAATGCCAAACGTTGTGATAATTATGAAATGATCAGAATAAAATACTTACATTCAAGAATTCAAGAATCAAGAAGTGAAACTTGAAATTGGCAAATTGTCTACACTGGACAGAGAACAAAAAACAAAAATAAAAAACCCTCATATTTGATACAGTCAAATTGACACGAAACAATATTTTTTCGTTACATTTGCCAAGAAACACCGCCGAATTTACATTTGCTACTATCGGTCGCTGACGAGGAGCATCGGACAGGTACTAGAGCGCGAGTGGATCAGGTCGGGCGCGGCGGATGGGCCGCAAGAACGCGCTGGTGCGGCTGGTCAGGACGATGGCGCGGCGGTTCCGCGCGCTCGAGGAGAGCTGGGCGCCGCGGCTGCGGGCCGGCCGCGGCCGCCTGGCGAGCCTCGCCCGCGCGCCGCTGTGGCTGCTGGACGCGCTCGCGCTCGCCCTCAAGCTGGGCACGACGTGCGCGGCGGGCGCGGCCGGCCTCCTGCTGCCGCCCGCCGCCAAGTCGCTGCACGGGGAGACCGTCCTGGTGAGCGGGGCGAGAGTCCGAACATCAGCTGGTATACCTACTCCTAGCGTTGTTTCGTGATATGGCTGTTCGAAGCACGCTTGTTCTCTCATACCGGATTTTCATAAAACAAAGTTGCACGCGCATGTTGCTAGTGTAGTTTCTCTAGCTGTTATTTATGAAGTGATATGAATGATATGAAAAGCAGAATAACGAACTCCACAAACGCGGCCAGTCTTGCACCAGTTAATAGTGAAACTGTCCGGTGGACAGAAGAGTGAATAAACATGCTGGTGCATTGTGACCGGACAGTTTCTGGTGCTAGTAACATACGCTTGAATTACGTGTATTCTCTTGACACGTTGGGTATTCTTACGACGTTCCATGCAAGCTATTTTCCAATTTTTGATAGTAGCTTCCGTACTCAACCTTAACTATGAATAAAGTAATATAGTAGACTAGAGCGAGCATTAGGGGCTGTTTCATGGTGAAGGGCCAGGGACAAGACATCGGAACCGCGAGCTGGCGGAGCTGGGCGCCACAGTGCCGTGCTGGAACATCAACCCCACTGGCAACTCCACTAGAGCGAACTTTAGGGACTGTATCCATGTGACGGGCACGGGATAATGTAAGATAACTGGCAAAGCCGGGCGGCTTCGTACTCTGGTGGAGAATATAGACCCCCCCGGCAAGTCTTGGCACCGGACAGTAGACTAGTGCGAGCGTGAAAGGGTGTCCAGGTGAGGGGGACGGCGCAAGGCTTCGGCTGTGAGTTGGCGCTGCAGCGATCGGAGCTAGACGCCACCGTACCTAGCCGCGATATAAACCCTACCGGCAACTCTTGCCTCTAAAAAGCATACTTGAACGGGCGTTAGGGTGCCACCGTGCTGTGCTGGGACATAAACAGCACCGGCAACTCTTGGCTCCAAGCAGCATACTTGAGCGAGCTTTAGAGGCTTTTGTGCAGGTGACTGGCGCGGGGCAGGGCATCGGCCGCGAGCTGGCGCTGCAGATGGCGGAGCTGGGCGCCACTGTGCTGTGCTGGGACATCAACTCAACCAGTAACGATGCCACCGTTTGCCAAATACGCGCCAAAGATGGAGAGGTGATTCAAAGACAAATAACTAAGATGCAATGCATTTTATGCAAGCGATCGCTTTATCTCAACTCAAATTAGGTATAATTTTTTCTGAGCACTTTTTTCAAACACCTAAATCAGTTTCGACACATGTATATAAGTGTGCCTTATTTACGAACCATTTTAGTGGAATACCCACTGGGAATACCAATTTTTTGACCCGTGGACCTAACCTACAAAAACAATGAAACTAACGAAGCATATGAAAAAACCCGTTACCGTTTGAACCATAGAAATATGATGTGCGCGCGCATGCTAGGTCTATGGTTTGAACTAATCTGAGCAGCCATTCCCCGTATTAAAGTTACTCCGCTCACAGAATAGCCCCCATATGCTAACATCGATTCCGAACCTCGACTCGCTGCACGACCCGTACCTCGAAAGCATGATCTTCGACAGACCCCAGAGCTCAGGTCACTCTCGTGGCGGTAATCTCAAAAGTATCATAGTGAAATCACAGTTGCCTGTTTTAAAATAAAAATTATTATTGTAAAGGCATTCATTAGCAGAGTCGTGACGCGGGCGCTCCCAGAAAGTGGCCATCAGTGTGCTCCTATGTCGGTCAGGGTTTCGGCTACACGGTGGACGTGAGCGCGCGCGAGCAGGTGGCGGCGGCGGCGGCGCGAGCGCGGCGGCAGTTCTGCGAGGTGACGATGGTGATCTCCAACGCGGGCGCGCTCGTCGCTGCGCCGCTCTGCCAGCTGCGGCCGGACTGCGTCGCGCGCATCCTCGGCGTCAACCTTCTCGCGCACTTCTGGGTACCTACGTTCGTACGTACGCTCCCATCGAGTGGCCATCAGTGTGCTCCCATGTCGGCCAACCTTCTCGCGCACTTCTGGGTACCTACGTTCGTACGTACGCTCCCATCGAGTGGCCATCAGTGTGCTCCCATGTCGGCCAACCTTCTCGCGCACTTCTGGGTACCTACGTTCGTACGTACGCTCCCATCGAGTGGCCATCAGTGTGCTCCCATGTCGGCCAACCTTCTCGCGCACTTCTGGATACCTACGTTCGTACGTACGCTCCCATCGAGTGGCCATCAGTGTGCTCCCATGTCGGCCAACCTTCTCGCGCACTTCTGGGTACCTACGTTCCTACAAGCTGCGGAAAATTATGTCCAGGCAGATTCGCTTAGCTTAGGTAAGGTAAGATACTCATGTTACCTAACCTTACCTAACTTCACTAAACCGAACCAGTAAAAATTTAGTCAATTCACAATATCACCAAGAAATACGGTCGGAGCTGCACGCCCGTTACTCCAGACTTCATCATAAATAAATTTACACCAGTTAATTAACATTCTCACAGAAATGACACATTCTTGGATCAAATTTTCAGCAATCGCGTATTGATCTGCTGCGTGCAGACGACAGACATGACCCGAAGTTGCTTTTCTGAGCACCTTTGGTCCTCAGCGCAGCCAGCCATATCAGTTTTACATAAAAATAAATCTATCATGAAAGTGATACTCCCGTCAGAAGGTCACGTCGATTGTTTCGGCCACTTCTAAGCTTGCGCCACAGGCATGACGGAGAGATCCGTGAATTCAATTACAATTTCACAGTGATATTAGAAAAGCGCGGCTTTGACAATATAACGGTAACGGATACACTGCTGACCTGCAAGGGTGTGTGCGTGTGTGTATGATGTGCAGATAATCCAAGCGTTCCTGCCGGCGATGATCGAACGGCGGCGCGGACACATCGTCGCCATCAACTCGAGCGCGGGACTCGCGCCCTACGCCGACTACGCGCCCTACTGCGCCGCCAAGTTCGGCCTCCGAGGTACCCTCCTACCCATCTCTCGGCCCCTCGTCTTATGCTGAGATTCATAAAGATTCATTTTTTTTACAATTACCGTTTTGATCCCAAGACACCACATTCCCGAAGGAATTAGGTGCCATGCCAGGACCTTCCTATTATGAGCACAGCTACATTGAACTGGATGGAAAACACAATTGTCCGCGTTTTCCATCCAGTTCAATGTAGCCGAGCCGAGCCGAAAGGTCCTGGCATGGCTGATCGGCGCGGGGACTTGCCTAACATACCAGAGGTCTTGGTTCGAATCCTCGCATGCACCACTTTCTTTCTCATTCTGAGTTCGATCAGTGCATTTCGTCACGAATGCGAGCTGCTCCATGGTACATGTAGGTCCCCTTCCCCTACTAGGTGGTAGGTATAAGCCCGCCCGGGTTAGTACCATCGCATTGGATGAAAAGATGGTCGAAGAAAATTACCGTGTTTTCCATCCAGTCCAATGAAGCCGTGCTCAATTTCTTTCGGGAATGTGGGCTAATGTAATGTCAGGTTGCATTAAAAAACCCTAATTCCCATGTGGTGTGTTGGGCTAATATCTTACGTTCAGTTTGGTATTAGCCATCCATGTCCAGTAACATAAAAAAACTGCAGGTTTGATGGAGTCCCTGAGCGAGGAGCTGCGACTGGACTCGTGGACGAGGAACATCCGCACGACGTCGGTGTACCTGGCGAGCGTCTCCACGGGCCTGTACCCTGCGCCCGCGCACCGCTTCACCGGCTGCTGCGCCGAGCTCGGCGCGGCGGAGGCGGCGCGCGCCATCATCGACGGCGTCCGCCGCGACCGCCGCAGCGTGAGCGTGCCGCCCGCGCTGCGCGCCCTGCTCGACCTGAACAACCTCATGCCGCACCGCGTGCGCGTCGTGCTCGCGGACTTCGCGAACTGTCCCCACCGGGGATGGTTTAGCTTCTGTTGACGGCACACTCTGACTCAGAATGATAGTCGTGTACAATCGGCCTTTAGCAGAGTTCTGTTTCATGAAATAGTTTTGACAAGAATTAACTGGGAAAAATTACAGTAATTATCATAATTATCATATATTATTATTATAAAATATGGTCTACCCATGGAATGTATAGACATTCCATGAGTACCTAGAACTTTAGACCTACTTATTGTTGCATAGGAATATTTTTATTTTAATAAATTGTTTATGGTTAATTAACATGTTGCTTCATTATTTTTTCATTTCTATCTGGCGCAGGAAACTTGTAAAATCCGTCATCATACAAGTGATGGGCCTATCGACGCAGGTACCGTCCCAGACGAGAGCCCTACCGTGTGATCAGGGGATCAGGGTCATCCCGTCTTGGCATTTGCCGTCCTATCTGCTGAGACAGGGCTCCAGGATAAACTGAGCTGCGTATAATGTGATCTGTGAACCTAGCAGCGTCAAACCTTCGGAGACGACCGAATCTGTGGAGACGACATTGATTGATACCCGGTGCTATTATTAAAACTATCGACGGTGTTAATGTCGTGAGATGAGCAAAAGTATAATTCCCTTTTTTTTTGCGTTCCATTCGAGGCCAAATTTTGTTAATTCTGAGATAAGTGTTTCGAAATCGCCTAAAACGGTATTTGGGTCGGGCCCACGTTGGCCAAGTAGCAGACGTTTAGTTCGGGAGTAATTTTCTTTATTATATCTTTCCGGCAGCCATTGGCTGTTGACAAGTTTAAAAAAAAATCAAAACCAAATCGAAATACATATAATAGATCAAATCCGAAGACTGTAGTGTATTTTTTTTTCAAGTCGATACTACCAGCCATTTTGCCAATCTTCAACCTTTTCTTACATAAGTAACTGGACATGGATTGTAGTCACATAAGTCCAACATACCTCATTCCCGAAGGAATTAGGTGCAATGGCAGGACCTTTCACAAAACAAACATTTCAATATAAACATATTGAATCCTTTAATAATAAAACTCGTGACATATCATTAGCTTCATTAGCCACTTTGTTAAGAAACATTAGATGTCATTTATTATAACAAGTGGGACTAGATTTAAACAGTTTGGTGAGTAAAATCATGCTACCATATCTGAACCATAGAAACCAAGTCTTTGAAAATGACTCTACAAAAAAAATCGGCCAAGTGCGAGTCGGACTCGCACACGGAGGGTTCCGTACCATCGTTCAAGATTTAACACAAAAAAGTAACGTTTTTTGTATGGGGCCCCCCTTTAATTATTATAATTTTTCTATTTTGCCTATTTGTTGTTAAAGCGGCAAAATAAATACACACACTGTGAACATTTCAGCTGCCTAACTATTACGTTTGATGAGATACAGCCCTGTGACAGATGGACGGACGGACGGACGGACAGCGGAGGCTTAGTAATAGGGTTCCATTTTTACCCTTTAGGTACAGAATCCTAAAAATATCTAGCTAGTCATTGTAAAAATTATTTTTTATTTTTCCGTGCCCAAAGGGTGCCAACGGAAGCCTATTACTAAGCCTCCGCTGTCCGTCCGTCTGTCAAAGGGCTGTATCTCATGAACCGGGTTTTGGAGAATTAAAGGTAAATAAAGTAAACAAATGAAATAATGCGCTCATAGCGATACGTGCTCGTGTGGGCAAGGGCTCGCTGACACTGAGCAGCAGGCGGGTAGAGCGGGCCCGGCAGTCGCAGGTTGCCAGACTACTGAACATACCGATATACCTAAGTGGCAGATTAGTGAGACTCGACTGTATGAGGCCACATTTGTAAAGTTCTAAGGTAAATATTTATTTCGAGATCACATAGGCAGGCTTATGACAGCCTGGTTCCAACCTGCGTCGCTCGACTCGAACGCTTTTAAACGGTTCTTCAGGGAAGCAAGAATGTTTTTGATCTTTTCACTGTGAAATCAACGGCATGCTACCGATCAGCATCTGTAATTGTGCCATGCGCTTGTCAAAACTTCACTCAGCGGTTAATTCAGGAATGCAACTCTTTTAAGTGTTTGTGGAGGAAGTCATGCTTTAGGAAGGTAGCTCCACAGTATTCACAAACAGCAGATTCCCGCTCGTGCGCTATCACATGCCGCCGAAGCGCCTCCCCATCTGCAAACTCCTTTTGGCAGTGCCGACACTTGTACTTGTCTCCGACGTGAGTCACCACGTGCCTGTTCAGTGCGGCCAGGGAGGTGTAGCTGCGGCCGCACGCGTGGCACAGGTGGCGGTGGGGCGCGAGCGCCGCTGCGTGCTGCTTCACGTGCGCATACAGCTGACGGCGGTCCGCACACACCACTCGGCACACTTTACATCGATACAGCACGCTGCGTTCGCCGCCACCAGCATCTGTCGCGGTGTTGAGACGCAGCGCATCACTGCGCACAACATGCTCCCGCGCATGGCGGTACAACTGGAAACGGTCACGGAACAACTCTCCGCACTCCTTGCACCGGTACACGCAACCCATGCTCGCCACAAAATCGTTGTGGCACTTTTCATAGTGCTGGATGAGACGTGTCTGGTTTGCAAATTTCTTCCCGCAAGCATCGCAGATGGACTCGGCGGCGGACTCGCCGTGCGAGACGCGATGCTTCAACATTTTCATCTTAGAGTCGAACTGGAGACCGCACTCGAAGCAAGTTCGTGTTGCGCTCTCGCACACACTCATGTGAGCACTCAGGTCGCCGAGACTAGAGAACTTCGCCTTGCACGCGAGACAAGAGTACGCTTCGTCGTCCACGGTAGCAGCGCCCAGTGCTGCAGAATCTGCATTCTTCTTAAGAACATACTCGCCATCGGCGTCCGAGTCGAGCACATCTATCTCCATGTGGATCTCGTAGGTGTCGTCGGTGCCGGGGCTCGCCTCCTCCGCCTTTGTGCTGGTTATCTTGGTCACCTTGAGTTTGCCGAGCTCCCCGTCGCCCTGGCGATCGAGGAGGCCCACGATGGAGGGCAGCGTCGCGTCGGGGTCGCCGAGTCCATCGAGGTACTCCTCGATGTTCTCAGTGTTGTTGAGGAAATCGAGCAGCGAGTCCGAGTTGTAGTCGGAGTCCGGCAGCGGCTGCACGAGGCTTTTCCTCCTGTTGGAGCGCAGCGCGGCCTCCAGCCAGTCCTGAGCGCGGCGTGCTGCGACGCGGAACGTGTGGAATTCACGCAGGCGGGCGACGCATGCGACGCAAACGGCGGTCGGGAGGTCGTCCGCCTCCGATACAGAGATGGCGAGACACGTTTCCAGCTGCTGACGGAGGGACTCGCTGCCGAGCGCGCACACCTGCTCGCCCTCCAGCTCCAGACACACCCGGCAACACAGTTGCGTCGTTTCCGACATCTTCACTTCCGCCATCGCTCTGGAGTCTGAGCTCCTCGTAGAAAGTTTAGGAGCTCAGCGACTTCTGCGAACTCTTTGGAGCTCCTAGTCACAGACATAAGGGGGTCCCCACCACAGAACATATAATATCCTAAAGGGTCCCCACCGTAGAAAGCAGCGACTTCTCCGAACTCTTTGGTCCCCAAAGACAGACTATTAGAGGAACTGCCCTGTTGTCACCTAAATATGTTGGCGTTCAGGGAGCATCGATAGCGATTTCTCCAAACTCTTTGATCGAATTACGAAAACGTCAAACTCCATACAAATTTTTGCTCAAAATTCTGTGGTTTTACTTTTTCAAGCTGTCAAAAGTCAAACTCGGATTTCCGATTTGGGTCGCGGTCCGATTTAAACAATCGGTACCAAAAGCACGCTCAAAACTGGTCCGATTCGCGCTTACAGCCCTCAAAATGGCGTCCCGTGAACGGTCTGAAGTTAGCGCTGCGTCACGCAACGCCTTACACAGTGCTCACGCTTGGGAGGTAAGGCACCGTGTGTCGACGTCAATTTTTGACGTTTCTAAAAACAAGCCTATCGTCTTTGCATATGGTTTTTTCACAAACCGTTAAATGTACCTCAGTTGAAAATTCAAGTTAAACTTAGATCAATTAATTAGATTCAACTTTGAGGTGAACTAATAATTAACAATTAAAGTAATTTCTTTATTTTTATTTTATTTGATTTTGTTCGTGAAATATATTGTTATTACAAATATAGAATACAAGAAATCAAAAACAAAACCATAAAACCATTAAAGTTTCCACATATAAAAATAACACATAAAGTCAAGTCATTTGACATTTTACATCGAGAGAAAAATAAGAAAATTAAACTAAACTCTTCCGTGTTTGTTGTTTTGTTTCCGTAAGCGCGTACATAAACGGTCCGAATCGTTTGTAATGATAACATACATACTGCAATCTGATTCGGGACGCTTGTATTCGATTTTGGCAGTGTAATCGATTACAGTTCAAATCGAAACGCGCAGTTGCATGAAAGTAAAACCACAGAATATCTAATAAGACTTGCATGGAGTTTGAAGTTTTCGTTAACGCCAATTTAGGTGAGAACTCGGACTGACCACAACCTGCAACCACATGATACCCAGCCCGCCGCTAGCTAGCTTATAGCGGCTGACCAAGGATCGGCACTGCAGAGCATGCCGAGAAGCAGTCCGGGTAATTGGGGATAGCCTCAGGCCCGTACCTTCACACAAATCGTGCAGAAGACCGAGACGACGACCACTCTGCATCGACAGGGCTGGAGGGACTGTCATGTCAGACATGATATTAATATGTCTGTGGGACTGTCTGCACGTTCTTGGTGAACACTAGCGAAGCAATTGGTCAGTCCGGGTGCACCCTATTCCGAGAACCCGCTTCCTCTACTTTAGTTAGGTACTCTTTTTGACACTCCTCATTAGCCTTACGGTGTTCCCATTCCCTCTCCTCATAAAGATTACATCCATTTAGTTTTAGTAGTCATTCCAAGCGGTTGAATAGTCATTCCACACCGCATAAAAGTCTTTCCAGATAATTTCATAGCAGAACCTTACCCAAATCGTCCGCACGACATATTTTTTGCTGAGTACCCGTCATTCCGGAGTGAAGACCTATTGTTTGTTTATTCGAAATATTGAATGAAAAGTTAGATACTCACCATACCGATATAGCCATTCCAGAGTGAAATTATAGCCACTCCGGAGTGAAAATTATAGGCACTCTGTGTGGAAATATGACCATTCCAGAAGATTTTTGTGGGTTCTCGGAGTTATTTTTTCCGGACGTATGAAGTAGGAATGGGAATGCCTTCCTTTTTGGAGCCGGAAATGGGTCATTCCGACTCCAAAAGGGTCCAGCCGGAAATGGATGGATTTTATGGGGCCGCACCGGACTATTTTACACGCAATTTCGAGTTCGAGAAAAACGGATGAGTAACCGTTTTGGTACGGTATGGCCGTTTGGGTAATAACAAAACTCCTCTCGTCCGTTTACTCAAATTGCGAGTTAAATATCCCGGTACATACGCTGGACAGGGCGAAACCGACAAAGCTGTAGCACAAAAAGCTTCGTTCAAACTTTGGGGCTTTTAGGTTATGCACTGTTATTTTTTTATTCTTGTTTGCAGAGGAATCAAACCCTCTCTGTGGCAACTTTAATTTGATAGTGATTCATCCATCTATAGTTGTTCCACGTTATAAGCCAGTTCATTAAAGAAACTATATAGAAATGGCGGCTTGTACTTATCCAACGGACGGTACGGTCAGTATAATATTGTTACAAAGTATACATTTATGTTTTAAGATTTTTGTAATATTTCACGATAGAATAACATAAATACATATCACATTCCTTGGAATAAGCGACGTACCGATGCGTAATGCGTAAGCGATGAACGATGGTCGAAGCGGCAATGAAAATTGTCCGTGTTTTCTATCCAGTTCAATGTAGCCGTGCAATATAAGAAAGGTCCTGGCATGGCACCTAGTTCCCATGTGGTGTGTTGGGCTAATACCATGACAGAACTTGTGGTATTAGCCATCCATGTCCAGTCACATAAAAAAAAACCTGTTTAGTAAGAAAAAGTATATTTACTTATAATGTATTAGTTCAAGAGGAAGGAAAAGGTTAATAAAACTGTGGGTCATTTAAATGAATCTATTTATGTATTAAAAGGCATTATTGCATGCCACTAGGTTCAGAAGATTCATCTGAACCAAGTAATTAACTTAAGGCGGTCGAGAAGTCACAGGAAATCTACGATTAGAAAATTTTAAGAAATGCATTCTTTGTCCATTGGTCAAGGTACAATTTTGTACAGCGACTGCGATTAAACTAGCGAAATTGTATTCCAGGACCTAACGTTTCCCTACCCCTTAAACTTAACAGATTTTAAATTTTAAAAGATCGGCCAAGTTCTAGTCGGACTTACACACCAAGGGTTCCGAACCATCGTAAAAGATTTAATACACAAAATCTAGTTTTTTGTATGGGGCCCTACTTTATTTTTAATTATTTTTAAATTTTACCTATTTGTTGTTATAGCGGCAAAATAAATACACTCTGTGAAAATTTCAGCTGCCTACCTATTACGCTTCATAAGATACAGCCCTGTGACAGACGGACGGACGGACAACAGAGGCTTAGTAATAGGGTTCCGTTGGCACCCTTTGGGTACGGAACCCTAAAAATGTACTTGAGAAAGCATCTTTCTAGGTCTATGCGTTTTTATTTTTTGTAAATATTTGTATTTTTGGTAAAAAAAGACAACTTTTTCTAATGCTTATTAGCCAATCAATAAATTCCAATCTAAAAAGTATACAGGGTAAACTTTTCCAAAGGCTAGATCCGAAACTATAAGAAATAGCAAAAAACACTCAAAGGATCACTCTTCTCAAGGATTTTGATAAAAACTAAAAATTGATTATTCGTTTTTTTTTTCCTAGCCGCGAATCGAACTCGTTGATTTTGAAAAAAATAACGCAACCTGTATTATTGCACCAGTCAATAGTGTCGCTTACAAGGAACAAATCCTGTGAAGTAATGTTATACAACAAACTAAAGGAAAGTGTTAATTTTTAATAAACGGGTAAAATGTTCCAGTATTCATACATTACCCGTACCCAAAAAATAAAAATACAGAGCTAGATTTTGACAAAATATTTTAGAATCCAAAATTTCATAAACATAGTTAAACATTAAGAGCATGTAAACAGTTACCGCCCGTAGTTATATAATAGGATAACGACTCTCTTAAACACAATTTCACGGGCGACACTCCGAAGAATCTTCCCGCGGTTTTTAGAAGTCAAAGTTCTGTTCAGTTCAACCAGTGAAACACTATACCGACCTAACAACGCAACTGAGTAGATATCACTGCACGCTCTGATTTGATATTTTGTTTTGCAGTTGGTACCGCACTGTGTGAGTATAGATAGCAATATAGTGGAAGCGAGATAGCATGCGATTCGCAAGTACAAGCCGCCATTTCTATATAGTTTCTTTATTGAACCAGGATATAGTAGTAATGATTGCCAAAAAAGGCCAACCCACCAGCCTGGTGCGAAGCCTTCGAAAAGAAGAAGAAGAAGTATTTTATTTAATTAATCAACTACTTAAGTTTTAAACTTATTTTGTGACTGGCAAAATATGTTTGCCAGTTCTTATGTGCATGGAAGTATGCGACATTTATATCTTTGACATAGACCTAGCATAACGATTCTTGACATGTTTAAGTGTAGGTTACCTACCTATGAATGCAATAAAACAATACAATACAATTAATAAACGTGTCTGAATGGCGAAAATAGTGGAGTAGATTAGTAACGGGTTTAGTTGTAGTTTGTTTCTCATTTGATTCTCACTTGTGAGTCACCAGTGAGACACAGGTGACTCACTGGTGAATCACTAGTGCGTCACACTAACTTTCTTGGTGCTGTCATTTCATGAGTACGAAAGTCTTGTGACTCACTGGTGAGCCACCTGTCACTCACTAGTAATTTACGAGTGACTCAAAAGTATGAATAACATGAATAGATAAGTAATCATAGAATATACCAAGTGTATATGTGTTTTATATTCTATTAACTTTTTATATTCTTTCTTTCACATCACATGGAGCCAATTGTAGCAGTACCCACACAGTGTATTATATTATTTGCAGTACCTAAAGCAAATCGTTTACATACTCTTTGGCAGTAATTGTCTGTGATAGGAGCGGTAGCCTTATATTGGTAATCTGTGGCGGTAGCGGTCCTTCCCACAGAACATAAAATATCCTGTCCACAGAACATATTGATCCTGTCTAGTGTACTATAATAGTCTGTGATCCTGTCCTTCCCAAAGAATATAATACACAGGTCCTTCCTTGATGATTACCTATCAGCATTTCCAGTTCCAGCACAGCCAGTTACGGAACGAACTTGTAACAGCGATACCTTTTAATTATCGCATGGTGCTCATCACGACCAACAGTGACGCCTATCATCCGGCATGCCTTTACAAAGTTGATTGGTTATTGTTTATTCATCATCCATAAGCAGTACAGTGTACTCGGATTTGTCAGGACGGTCCCGAAGTCATAAGTACGATGCCCTAGGACGCTGTGTTAGACCCGCGTGAAGATGGCGAAGGAAGGCGGGGAGGGGTCGATGCAGGAGTCGGAAGAGGCGCTGCTGTACGCGGCGCGACACGGAGAGATCAAGGTCGTGCGAGACCTGCTCCACGCCCGGGTGGAGGGTAAACTGAGCCTGGACATCAGCTGTAAAGGTAAATAATGAAATGGTTGTCCATTGCATGGTCACACGTTATCATTTTCAAATTTACACTATAAAAAAACCGGCTTTGATTGTGCACTACAAATAAAAGGCTGTGACTTCCATTAGCCACACAAACTTAGCATCTCACTGGTTGGATAGGATACAAGTGGGATAGGAGGTCCCGAGTGTAGCGAGCGGTGCGCCCAATTAAGCAAAGGGGCCGACCTACCACGATCTTTTATCACCCACGCGCAACGACTAATTTGGGGTATTTCTACAATAGCCATACACCCCATATATCTATCGAATAACTATAATATAGTAACTAAGAAGGAGATATCTTTGAACGAAAATCTTTCACTGGTGAGTTCCTATAAAGTAAAACTTGTATTATATTCAACATGGGAGATGCTAGGTTTGTGTGGCTAATGGAAACCTCAACCGAAGAAAATATTGGAGTATCAGAATTCAAACAATTGATAGTTCTGTGTTTCTACCGGTTCATTGAATAGCTTCGAGATACTAAGAAGGTAGAGCATGGACAAGCAAGTTGTGCTATGTTATTATTGTATTTATATATATATTATAAGGTGTAACTTGAGTTAAATAAAGTTCTAGTCACTCATTCGCTCTACATGTCCATACCTCATCCACTCACCCTTCTCAATTATTCTCACTACTGCACGGGCGAGTTAACGTGACACCTGAAAGAGAGAAAGAAGAAAGAAAATACAATTATTCAACGAATTTATAAAGCAATCAATTGCAATGTAAAAAACTGCCGCAGTTTTATTTCAAAATTATCTAGGTTGTTGACCAATTTAACTGAGTTAATATGAATAGCTACCTTGAACTGGATGTAAGACATGGACAATTTTATTGTCATATCAATTTATCTATTATTCAATGTGATGGTACTAACCTAGTCGAGATTGACCCTTCCACCTAACAAGGAAGAGATCACATTTAAGGGAAATCGGGTCCACGGCCAACTTTAACGTCTCCAACTTTAACGGTCATCATCAACAACCGAGTGTTGCTTAGCCTCTAGATCGGCGGTTCTCAAACTTTTTTGGTGACGGAACCCTTTTGGAAAGCAAAATACTTGATGGAACCCTACAATAAAACAATAGTTTTTAAAAGTGTATTCTTTATTAATAAGCATAATAAAAGTACAATGTAACAGTTACTAATTATGACTTACTTTACCACATGGCAAGTACATTATTAGAAGATACTAAAAGGGAAAAATGGGAGGCATGAAACTGTTTTTTATTTTTCATTAATTGGTTGATATAGAAGACAGTTGAAGTCTCATGTCAGGTTCGGCGTCCAGTCCATTGCGATATTTTGTTTTCGTGGCCGCATAGGTTGAGAATCCTGTTTCGCACAAAAAAAGAACGGGAGAAGTGTATTCTGAGCCATTTTGCCAAGCATTGAACATTCATCACGGATAATGTGATAATGTGAAGTGACACCATTACCCGCATCTGATAATCTTCATGTATCTTCCAACAATACCTTACTTTGCATTTCTTGCTTGCACAAACCTTGTAATTGCGAAAATAAAATAAATAAATGCAGAACCAATGTAAAACTGTAGGTTCCTTTCCCTATTAGGTGGTTGAGTTATACCCGCCTGGGTTGATAACGCAAAATTTGGATGAAACTTTGGTTGAATCGGCAATGAAAAATTGTTTGTGTTTCAGTTCAGTGTAGCCGTGCTCACAAAGGGAAGGTCCTGGCATGGCACCTAACTCCTCCGGCAAAGTGGTATATTGGGCTGATATGACGGTAGTGGTGTGGTATTAGCCATCAATGTCAGGTTGCATAAAAAATATTATTATTATTATTATTATTGTCTCGATACACTAGCAGCTTAAAGCTGATGCGTGTACATCTGAGTTGGTAACTGGGGGTGCACTTGTTTTTTTTTTTTTTTTATTCCTATAAAAAGTCTAAAGTTTATGATTTTTTGTATAAGTGTCAAGTCTGTTTTTAAAGCTGTTCACTGAAGCGGCACTAATCACTTCCTCCGGGAGCCTGTTCCACGACTCAACCACACGATTGGTTATAAAGTGTTTCCTCGGGTTTGAATTGCTTGAGGTTCGGTTCAGTTTTAGAGAGTGTCCACGTAGGTGATCATTGGTATTCATTGTGTACATCAGTTTGAGATCTGCCACATCATAGAGTTCTGATAAAATTTTAAATGTTTCAATGAGATCGCCTCTACGTCTTCGTTCCTCCAGCGTGGTGAGGCCCAAGGCATCTAGACGGCTCTCATACGATTTATTTCTTATGGAGGCCACCATCTTTGTTGCCCGCCTCTGCACTCTTTCCAGTAGACAAATATCTTTTTGGAAGTAGGGGCTCCAGATTTGGTAGCCATATTCCAGGACTGGGCGAACATAGGTTTTGTATAACTTGAGAAATAAATTTGCAGTGATGTAGGAAAAGGCTTTCCTTATTATGTATAAGAGAGAGTTTGCCCTTTTAACGATTTCAATCAGATGTGTTTCCCATTTTAGGTTGCTGGTCAAAATAATACCGAGATCCTTTTGTGAGGTCACTGGATTCACTGGTGTTCCGTCTACGATATAATGAAGTTGAGGATTTCTAGGACCCACATGCAAGACGGAGCACTTCCCGGCGTTAAGTGTCAAGAGCCAGTCCTTTGTCCATTGGACAATGCGATTGAGGTTATCTTGTACTTCTTGGTGACTGATCGTGGGGTTGGCAAAGAATTTTGTGTCGTCTGCGAAGAGCATAAAATCAAGGTCGATGATTGCTTTCAGGTCAGTAAGGAAGATCCCAAATGCTGCAGGCCCCAGGACCGATCCCTGAGGAATGCAGTCAATAACATGCCATACGTGTCAGCAAATAACATGCCATACATGTCATAATCAGAGATATACTGATCATACTAGTAGCTGCCACACATAAGTGATCAGTTACATAATTATGTTTAATGTTTATGTTTAATTGTGTCAAGTGTTTGGTGTTTATCATATGCTTGAGTGTAAAATAGATAAAAAAATGTATTACCTTTGGCTAGACATACTTATTTATTCTTGTAATAGAAGAAAGTAAAATATAATAAAATAACAAAAAGCTCCTCATTGTTATTTACGTTTGAAATTTTTGTAACCTCGAGGCAGTAATAATAAGTAAATACATTCAAAACAAAGGTTAAATTATTCGGCTCGCTTGGAGGCAAAGCATTGCCTTTCTAAGCGAGAGATAGTGGTTTTGCAACCTGGATCCATCAACATGTTTGAAAAATGTTAGGGCTATATACGCAGCGGGAGGAGACATTCTCCAACATTTCGAGCTGATCGTTCAGCCCGTTGTCAAAGAGGCATCCGCCACGTTCGTACGCAGCAGACGACTGACAGCTAGGCTCCATCCTGGATCCATCAATTATATTTTTTTCGCTCACAAAGATTCACATGTGGATTTCATATGAATACAAGTCGCCCGAGGAATCGCGCCTATGTAGAAACCCATCGTGAGGAATATTGTGCAGCTTCTCTGATTCTAGGGTTACGGGTTTCACAATTCCAATGAGCCCGTCGAGAGACGCTCCTAAACAACTCAAAAGTACTCATAAATACTTGAAACATGCTTAATAAATGACTCGAAAACATTTTGGGACATAGGGTAAACATAGCTACGTGATAGTCTTGGCACAGTTTTATGTGGCGCCATTTACACAAAGCTTTGCCCCATGCATCACATTCGTTGAATTAGAATTTTGGAATATGCGATTTTTTTATCCTTTTGCAGGCAAGAACAAAAGTAACCTGGGTTGGACACCACTGCACCTCGCGACGTACTTTGGTCACGCAGCTGTTGTTAACGCTCTGCTTGATGCCGGTGCCGACGTCGACGTAGCCAACGATCTTGGCGACACTCCGCTACACAAAGCAGCTTACATTGGCCGAGAGGTATGCAATAGATACTTTCAGCAGGTAATCGAGAAGATCAGTTGAAAGCAATGAGGGTTAAGGCCAGGAGCATCTGCTAGTAAAATGGCTCCAAGTAACGGTGGAGCCTCGCCGACGGCTTGGAGCCAGCTACGACAACGTGCATTTATATGCGCAGGAGCTGGTGGCTTCGCTGCTAGCGCACGGCGCGGACGTGTCCCTGCTGAACGGCGAAGGGCGAGCGGCGCGCGACGTGTGCCGCACGCATGACGTGCACCGCTTGCTCGCGGCTGCGGAGCTGGCAGGCCGCCGCACGCGCGAGCGACGCTTGCTCACTGCCGCCAGGGAGGGCCAGCTAGAACTCATACAGGAATTGGTCAGTCTCAATAGTCTTGGGTAGGACATGAACGATGTACCATTAAGAAGCAGTTTCCCCCCCCTGTACTAGAACGAATTATTCCCTATCGCTCCGCTTAATCGGACTCTGTCGGACACCCGCGCCAGTCGGACGGAGTGAAGAGAAGCACGACTGAGTGTACACGAACGAGTGATCAACACGCGACCCGTAGTAGTGTGGTCGCTCGAGATCATACAGACAGACAAAATAAGACTATACCTACTGAAGCCATTTTTACTTGTCGCTCGGACAATGTGAGGAAATTGGAAAAAGGACGAAATTGAAAGCAAATCTGTTATTGCTTTGAAGACCAATTTCTAAAATCGGTTCTGCATTTGTACGGTATACTAAATGAACTACTAGTACTAAAAGACTGAACTAGTTCAGTTCGGATATTGTACTAGCGATGACCGAGTAAGCCCAACTCTAAGGCTGAGATAAATAGTCGTACCGAAAACGAATGCTAACGCAAAGTAGTACTTTGTGACGTCAATTTGCATTGCTTTGAGATTTCGTCCATACAAAATGTGTCAAAGTGACGTCACAAAGTACTACTTTTCGTTAGTCTTAGTTTCTGTTACGACTATGTATCTCAGCCTAAGTCTTAACTCTAGCAGTTCTAGTGACCTCAAAGCACATTGAAAACCTTTCTTTATAAATGCCCGAGGATAACAACAGCATGAAACCCATTTATTTTTATAGTTTGAACGAAACGCCATTTTGATTCATTTTCTTTAGCGCAGGCATATGGTGTACGGCAGGCACTCACCTAAGGGCTGACCTACGATATCCATGAGCCTTCAAACTTTCACGGGGTCTGCCATTCCGACTGGTGCTTTTCATACTTGGTGGATCTAGCTAGAGGTTGTCGACAGTAAATAGGTGCATTCCCTGCCTATTCCACGTTGAACGATATAGAAAGGGGACGAAGGGATAGCGTTATGCAAACACTTTTAATTTTAAATTTCGTGGCATGAATTTATACAATGACTCGAAAATGGTCTTTAAACAAAATATCCTGGGGAAATTAGAAGGCAAAGGTCATTAAAAAAAGTGAAATAATTTAAATTATGTACTTACCTCAAGTATATACTTTACGTAAGTACCTAATTTCATTAAGTACCTATTTATTATTGTTTTTTCAATCACTGTAACTATTATGTACTTGCTTATTTTAAAAAAGATTGCGTATGTAATCTTACACAACCTCATACTACACACACACACACTAATTTTCTGTACAGTACAACCTACCTACTTAGTGCACCTTTATTTCTTCACTAGCTGCGGTACCCGGCTCCGCTCGGGTTAGTGTCGGCTAAATTATCTCATGGATAAAAAGTAGCCCACATGACTGGTCCAAAATAGGGTCAAACTGGTCCAGGACAATGTATCCATGTACCAAATTTAATCAAGATCGTTCGAGCCGAAATAGCATGATTTAATGAGAAACATCCAATAATTCCCATTTAGAGCTTCGTAGACGTTTGGTGGCTATTTAAAAAAAAAACATTTGCCGCGAGAACCTTTCTGCACTTTCACTGCTACATTGCTTACCTAGCAAGTAACGTGTAACGTAGGTAAGTTTTGCGTGGACTCCAACCTACAGCCAGCCTCAACATCGAAAACAGTAACCCATCTCGAACCTGACTGCTCCCAGACATTGATAAAATACGCATATAAATCAGGTAAGTGGTTCGCATGTTATAAGACTTTAAGACTCACTACTTACCCTTCTGGTAATGAAGCGTTATATTATGTAATCTATAAGTTTTTAGTAGAATCAGGCTAGACGTAGATACAATGCACATCTAAATCGAGTAATTGGTTCTCAAGGATTTTATTCTGTTGGTCGCTCCTCTGGCGATTTAGCGTGATGCAAAGTAGTCCTAAAGTTGCAGGAAATACCAAGCCGTACTTCAGTAAAAGTAAGCGCTTCCGCCGCAAAGCCGAGCCGTGCATAGCATTGCAGTTTGTATGACAGCCCCATCTTAGCGTAAGCGGAACTGAATTCTATTTAGCCAATCCTAATTCCCGGGTAGTTAAATGTACATGTACTAAGTTTTACAAATCGCTAGTGCCTTGAAAATTCGCCAAACGGACACCAAACAGTCACGACGTCTGCCCTCCCCCCGCCGCCGCTCCCCGCCACCGCCCCCGGCTCCTCTCCCCCTAGTGTGAAGTATCGCTACCGGCATCGTTTTCGCAGCCCCGTGAAAGTTCTAAAGCCCATGGGCACATAAATTGTAGCCTATGTGTTATTCTGATGTATAAGCTATATTATTGTAAAGTTTCATTAGAATCCATTCAGTAGTTTTTACGTGAAAGAGTAACAAACATCCATCCATCCATCCATCCATCCATCCATCCATTATTACAAACTTTCCCCTTTATAATATTTACTAACAGCCCGTCCCGGCTTTGCACGGGCATAATGTCATTTAAAAAAATATTATTTTGACACAATGATACACAAATAAACCATTTTTACGTAGAGTTCCTACATTGAGATATTTGAAATAAAAAAAACTTAGATATTATTATTACATGATTATTAGATATTAGAGAAATAATAAATTTAAAGTGCTATAGGGAGAACCGCGGCCTCCGAGGCACGCTCCCGCCGCCCCGGCCGGCCGGTACCGCCGCAAACACTATCCCGCAATTTTTAAATGTATAATATCTTCGAAAGTATTCATTTAAATCATATGCTGTAAAGGGCCGTATAGATCTATATTAAATCAACAATGTATTTAAGGTATTCAATTGGATAAGGATTAATGCTGTATTGGTTAAAATCGCTTCGAAAATTAGCCATTATTTGTCGTAAAAAGTAAATGAGAAAAAAATGCTATTGTGGGATATCCATAAGAGATAGATATATACCATCGCGGAGTTTTCTGTAGACCTTTTTAATGTATACAATACTTAGCACATTATTTTGATAAATCTCGTAGGGTTCAGCCTGCGTTTGCAATGTAAGCGGAAAAAAATTATTTTTTTACGACATCACATTGGAAACCTCAAAAATAACAGTATTTCTCCAATATTTAATGGATGTTATTATACATATAAACCTTCCTCTTGAATCACTCTATCTATTAAAAAAAACCGCATCAAAATCCGTTGCGTAGTTTTAAAGATTTAAGCGAACATGGGGATATAGGGACAGAGAAAGCGACTTTGTTTTATACTATGTAGTGATTAGATGTTGTCTTAAGAAAACTATGCATTATTTTTTATTTTATTTATGTTGAAAACTATTAATTGGTGATATGTTAAGTTTTAAAACATGCTTTGTATTGGTACTTTTTTTTTTTTTTTTATCTAGTTGTTTATTTGGGACTTAAGCCGTCACCGACTATGCCAGCCCCATAGTGACTTTATAAGTATAATAATTACTTCAAGCTATCAGCTACTCCTTAGAGCCAATGACAGCTTGAAAAAATATACAACTTCTCTGAACTCGTTTGACCAGGGCTTTCCCAATGATTCGTGTATCTTAAAAAATAAATTCATTCTATCCGTAGACAATATTTTTTCAAGACCCAGTCGAAGCCTCTCGTTCAGAACACACTCCATAAACAGGTGAAATTGATCTTCTGGCTTGTCACAGGCAGAACAATTTGGAGAGTCCAGTTTCTTCATCATATGTCCCATTCTATTTAGAGGAGTGTGTCCTGATCTGAGTCTTAAGCCAATAGTAATGATTTCTCTAGGCAGATGGACACTGCTAAACCAAGGGATACAGAGTGGTTCAGATACAATCGTTTTGTACCAAATTCCCCTCTCCACAGACCTCCTGTCAAAGTGTTCTTTCCACATTTGTCTACATATTCCTTTGGCTTTCGGCAGAACGTCAGTGAAGAAAGGCTTGGTGGTGTAGATTACATTTGAGCACGTAGCTCTTTTTGCTAACTCGTCGGCTTTTTCATTGCCTTCTATGCCTACATGGGATGGAATCCATTGAAATTTAACATTTTTTCCGATTGATATCAGTTCCATAAATATTTTTAAGATTGTGTAAGCAATAGGCCTTCCCCGAGTCCCCTTCGTACAATAAACCAAGTGTTGAAGTGCACTTTTAGAGTCGGTCAAAATGACTATATTTTTTGCATTTAGAGATAAGCTGTACGAAAGGGCTTCGGAAATTGCTATGAGTTCGGCCGCCATTATTGGTACTTGTCCATCTATCTTTAGTTCCAATCCAATGCCAGAATTGGGATCCCACCACGAAGATCCTATACCATTTACATCAATAGATCCATCAGTATATAACTTGTAGTACTTTTTGTAACATGTTTCAATTATAATCTTGGTCTTATTTTTTAATACAGTGGTGCTAAATTCCTTTTTTGACTTATTAATAAATTCTAAATTAAAATTCACACATTTTCTAATTGGAATTCTGGTTACCCATGTTTCTAGCGAGAACATTGGTAGGACAGGACTGTTTTCTATGTCAATATTCTTCAATTTAGCAAAGCTTGACGCCAGTATCGGAAAGTTATGGTTATTCCAATACTGAGAATCTAGAGTCGACGCTAACTTTTCCAATAACTTATTTAGAGGGCTGTTCGTACACGCTTTATTCTTGAGTAAATACTTCATTGCCAAATAACTGCATCTTACATGTAGTGGTTGCACGCACAAATCACTCTCCATCACATGAATTGGAGTACTTTTAACATAACCGCCAACTATTCGTAAGGCTCTGTTTTGTAGGACAGATAATTTCCTGAGGTTTGACTGCGCACAGTTTCCATACAGAAAGCATCCATAGTCAAGACGGCTACGTATAAGAGCTATATATAATCTTCTTAAATGTGTTTGATGTATTCCCCACGAAGACCCAGCTAGTACTTTAAGAATATCCAAATATTTTCCTGTTCTTAAAATGTTTTCTTTTACATTATTTTTCCAATTTAAACTTTGATCTAACCATAATCCTAAAGCTCTAATACAGGTGTTCCGTGCCAAATCGTTTCCATTAACAGTGATTTTAATTGGTTTTCTCCGGATTCCCCTTGCAAAAACGCAAAATTCAGTTTTTGTTTCAGACAGTCGTAGTCCTATTTTATTTAACAAACATGACATGGTATTAAGAGCCTGTTCTATACATTCGGCTGCAAATTGTAAATTTTGAGAGGTGATAAAAAATATAAAATCGTCGGCATATTGAACTATACCTACATCGACAATATGTTTGCAAATACAGATGGTAACAATATTAAATAGGATCGGGGACATAGGGTCCCCTTGGGCAAGGCCATTGTGACATTTTCTTTTAAAACAAATATCTTCAGACTCAATTTGAAGATATCGAACACTTAAAAAATTCCAAATATATTGGCATATCAGTTTTCCAAACTTAAATTCATTCAAGCAACTAATCCAAGAATTTACATTAACATTATTATAAGCATTGTCGATATCAACAAAACAGGCTAGAGTGGGTTCATTTTTGACTTGTCCTAGATTAATAGTGGTCACTATTCGAGAGAGATTATCTAGACAAGATTGTCCTCGTCGAAAGCCATGTGTGGAATTACTTAATAATTTATTGTGTTCTGCAAACCACTCTAACCTTTTTGCAATCATCGCATTGAATATTTTGCAGGGACATGACATAAGAGAGATCGGGCGAAAGGATGATGTCAGAGCTGGGTCTCTACCAGGTTTAGGAATCGCAATCACTTTTATGTTCCTCCATTGCAAGGGCACAATTCCAGTAGAAAAAATGAGATTAAATAATCGGAGTAATACAACCTTACCAGATGGCGGCATGTTTCTGAGCATTGAATAAGTAATACCATCGATGCCCGGGGCCGTGTCCTTTGACTTCAGAACACTCTCCAACTCGTCTTCTGTAAATGCGGCGTCCAGTAGGCTGTGTCCAAAATGTACAAAAGATATTGGTGATTCTTCAGCAGTATCGGGGGCCAGGCTGCAGAGGAGTTCTTCGGCTCGCTTGTCTTCAATGTTCGTGCTGTTTTGACGGATGCCCTTCATCCACCTCATCTTGCGCCACATATCGGCTGCGGATGTTTGACTATTTATATTGTCGCAGAAATCATTCCAACCCTTATCACTGGCTTTTCGTGTTTCTTTTCTCGCATTATTAATCCTATTATGCAAAAAATTTTAAGCTTGCGGAGTGCCAGTTCTCCTAAATTGTGAGAGCGCTAATCTTCTTTCGGCGATGGCTTTACTAATGGTAATGTTCCACCATGGTTTGGGGTGAAATGTCTCTTGTGAATTAGGGTTAATATGGATCCATGGGATACATTCTTCCGCGGCTGTGTCAAGATTTTTTACGAACCATTCAAAAGCCTTTTGAAGATTTTCTGGGCGATTGGAGGCGCCAAAACTTAAATTTAATTTTTCTCCATATTTATGCCAATCAGCTAACTTCATATTCCTTTTTTTCTCTCTGACCATGATGTTGTCTATCCCGAAACGAATTTGAATAATAATGTGATCACTGCCTAAATTTTCTTGAGTCGTTTTCCAACTGCTGATTAGGGATATATCTGGAGTACAAAATGTTATATCTGGGGAAGTTTCCTGGAGCATATTACTTCTTAATTTGACTCTGGTATGGCTGCCATCATTCAGTGCAATGAGATTATTGTCCATACATGCGTTGAAAATGTCTTCCCCTCTTGTGTCTATTTTGCACGACCAGTGAGTGTGATGTCCATTAAAATCTCCTCCGATGACAGTGCTTTGGTCAAATTGAGAAAATAAGTGATTCCAATCTTCCTGTGTGGTGTGTACTGATGGAGAGCAGTAAACGGCTAATATATTGCGTATCGGAGAGCAGTTCAACACCTCTACGCCTATAACTTCGATGCTTGGGTTCTGATTGCATATTGGCAGATTCCTTAGCTTGATAGACTTGTGAGTTAAGATGCAGACTCCTCCGTAACCATCTTCCCTATCACGCCTGGTAATATTGTATCCACTTACTTTTATCTGTGTTTTCTCATTAAGCCAGGATTCCGATATTAGACACACATGTACTTTAAATTGATATAACACACTTTCCAGATCAAGTTTCTTTGGCATTAAGCTTCGGGCGTTCCATTGAATTAAATTAATATTTTTACAAGCCATTACTTTAAGAATATTCCAAGAGAGCTTTCCAAAATAAGCTTTTTAAGAAAGGTTATAATCTCACTCATAATAAATTGTGCCATTTTGGTGATTTTGTCCCCCCAGCTCTGTCCGTCACTTCCTGCAATATCTTTTAGGCCATCAAATATTTCTCGCAGTGCACTTGGGCTTTCTTCTTCCGTGTCACGTGAGGTATAGACTGGTATCGTTTTCTCTCTGGGTTCGTTGCTGGTTGTCGGTATATTTTGCGCTTGTACACGTTGTGGGCTTTGGGATTTCCGTACAAAGTCACAACGTCGGGGTCTTGCTGGTGAAGCTAAGGTCTCGTGAGGGTGGCTCGACGACGCAGTCTTCCACAAGACATCTTCTTTTGGCCTCTCTGAGGCGCATGCAGCGGCATACGACCTCGACAGAGAGGCAAAAGGAATGCTTGCAGGTTGAGCGGGCGGCTGTCTGTCTGGTACAACTTCTGAACTTGTCGTTGCTAATTCTGGTGTTCTCTGTTTGCCATACATTTATAATGCCATTTTATATGTCACATTGTTTTGTGACATAATGTGACGAAGCTGCTTCTCTTTTAAGAATATGGGGCATATTTTGTCAAGTGCCATATGTTCGCCCTTGCAGTTGACACATTTGAACACGGTAGTAACACAATTTTCGTGTTTTCCGCCACATTTTGGACACGTCTTTGTGTTGGATGGACATACTTTCACCGTATGGCCAAAATGCCAGCAGCCTGAACACTGCGTCACCGAGAACACGAAAGGCTCTACGCTACACCTAATTCCGTACACAAGCATGTACGGAGGCAAGCGCGGCCCCCGGAAACAAACCCTCACTGCTTCGGATTTTGTCCACTTACCAGGTTCTGTTCTCATATTCAGTCTTTTCACAGAAACAATTTCCCCCTGATCACATTTGAAAATATCCAATAGGTCTTTATCTTCAATTTCCATGTCGATATTCCTTACGGTACCATAGGAGTTCTGCACCTCGGTAGTTCGGGAACATGAAATACCTTGTTTCACCAACTCTTCAGAATCAAGTATCTTCCGGACACCCTCCTGCGTTTCAAAATAAGCAATGGCTTTCGACTGTGTTAAATACTTTATTTTAACAATACCCGGAATATTTTGTAGCAGTCTAGCCAATCCAATCTGTTTAGGAAGTTTGCTTTTACTTATTAAATAAACTTCAAGGTTACCTTGGGGCGCTTCCTTAGAGTTCATCCGGTTCACTCTCTTGGGTTTATTGTGTCTCACCAACTCGAAATCGTCATCATCTTCATCCTCAAAGTCTGGTCGGGTCCTCTTCTCGCGCGTCTCAGAGATTATTGCCATATCTTCCCACTCCAGCTGTGCCGTGACCACATTTTCGGCTGGAACGTCCACCAACTCTTCCACATCCACCAGATCCCCAGCATCCGAGCTGGACTCTCCACCAGTATCACCGCAATCCACTCTTTCGCTCATACTTGAATGAGGGTAGTCGGCCATTTCACTCACTACACATTAGGGAATATATCCCTAGCTGTACTCACTCCCTAACTTTGCCCACACCCCCACAGGCTCAAACAGTGGTAGGGAACACAAGCAACCACAAATTAATTGGTTATTATACTTTATAGTAAAAATATTCCAAAAACACTGGGGAGCGAAAATTTTGCAGTCGTTTTGCTAGAACTACCCACAGCGAAAATAAAAGTATTGGTACTTAAGGTGGCCCAACCCGGCGGGACTAACTCATTCGCAGGCACGGTACAAAACCGTGCTGTTGCGCTCTGGGACCTTCTCTGTTTCAAAGAAAAAGACAGGCTCCGTGATGAGGAAGATGCAACATGCCCACAAAAAAGACAATGTGCATAGTGTATGATTTGGTAAGATTTACGAAAATTTTATTTAAAAAATGGACTTATAGCTAAAAGTAAACCACGACCGCTGTAGTCAAAAATCTAACAAAAACCAAATAGATTATAAATCTTGATTAAATAAGCTATGTCTGATGACTAATCTTTTTAAGATCTGTAGGATGTTATATTTAGTATTGTCTTTATTTCCGCGGCAAGTAAAATATAGGTTGCCCATAGACAACTGTCTATGGATGAAGAAAGAAAAATATGAAAAAGCCAATCAAGAGAGGACACACTAGGAGTCTCAAATTTCGAAACGTTGCCATGGGAACGTGACAAGTTTGGAAGATTCCGGAAAAATAAAAATAAAAACAGGAGAATATCACTGAACTGAAAATGAAAATATTGGGTTCAGTTCGACTCCCGCGCCCGTACAGACCAGAGCTCCGTTGAGAGCTTTCATCGCGTTTTTTGCAGCGCCATCTTGAAGGAATCCCCACCAATCGGAATGGTGTGAGGATCTCGCCTCTGGCCTTCGACGCAGCTGCACCCTGAGGGAAGTCCTCCCGCGAGTGCCCGCCGTGTCCTCGACACCAGGTGGTGTGCGAGTCAGATCACGCGGCCCGTGAAAGATATTATGACTCTTTGACCAGGTTCTCATAAGAGACCAAGTGTAGAGGCTGTGCAGTTTATTCCGGTGATGTTTGGAGTCAGCCAGTTGATGAGAGCGGAGTTGGAGCAGGGAGCCTGTAGCCGTCCGACCAGTTCCAGTTTCATCTGAGGAGCGGGACGAAGACCCTACAAACGAGACCGGCGGTAGGACTAGAGCTTCATCGGTATGTCGCATCAGCCTAACAGTTTTACACTTCTGTTTGTGCAATAATAAACTTCAATAAACATCACTTCACCTTCATGCTGTGTGTTTTGAAT